>CP136060.1:583253247-585653247 GCA_032464435.1 Aegilops umbellulata | reverse complement strand
GGGGGGAAAGCCTATTTTGAAATTTGCCACTGGGACACATTCATGAACATATTTCAAAACCTTCCTCTTTACGTTCCAGTTTTGTGGATTAAGTAGCATAAGACTACCACTTTTCGCTTTAGGGTTCCAAAAAACTACCAAAAATTTGTTTGTCGCAGATAACTATCAGTTTAGGCGTCGATTGTTTTAGAAGACCCAAATCGCCCACATCATGATTATAACAGTTGGGCCCCGCTCCTAAACAAACCGTTTGTTTGACCGTTAACTGACATGTGGGGCCCACGTGCCAGTGTCTATTGCTCATATTTTAATTTTCTAAAAGCAATTACGTCCCTACAAATATTTTAAAAATGAAATTTAGTCCCTACAAATATTTTGGAAAAGCAATCAGGTCCCTACAAACATATTTTGAAAAGTAATCAGGCCCCTACCATGGCCGTGCTCTAGATCGAGCTCCTCCAACAGCCATTCCGCGAGCGGCCGCGACGGGAGTATCTCGGCGGCCAGCTCCTGTCCGTGCTGCGGGCGGCCGCATCGGCCAACCCCAGCAGCCACCATCCAACCAGTGAACCCCTTCTGCTTCGGCGTCGCGTCCATCACCGTGATCGGGGGCAGCCACGTCGGCGAAGGTAGGGTGAGGGAGGAGCCGACCTGAGGCCGAGGTCACTGGCTCTCCATCCATGGGTCACGCGCAAGGGTCCGACGGTGTGGATGGCGGTGGAGGCGGCGGCCGCCGGAGCTCCTTGGGTGGCGGTCTGGACCATTGTGTCCAAAAGCTCGCCGCCTCGGGGACGCCATGGCCGCCTGCGGGGTGGGCATGCGAGGGGTGAGGAGAAGGTCGCTGACGGGGTGGGCACATGAGGGAACACTACTAGGGAATACCTTATACACAGAATCTTAGCAGCAGCGCGGTCTAAAAATAGGCGCTGCTGCTAATTAGCAGCAGCGAGCTTTAGAAAAGAGCGCTGCTAATGACTGAGTAGCAGTAGCGCTCTAGGTGAAAAGAGCGCTACTACTATAATTGCCACGGTGTTGCCTCCAGGCTAGATATAGTAGTAGCGCCCTTCCCGTGGACGCGCTACTGCTAAAGAACTTAGTAGCAGCGGTCTTCCCTAAAACGCGTTGTAGATACTTTAGCTACAGCGCGTTTTCTGTACGTGCGCTACTGCTAGTTCGAGTTAACCACACCCCCCCCCCATCAAAATTTCGCTAAGTCCTCTTTCCCTCCCCACCGGCCTGTTCCTACTCCCCCGCCCGAGCCCGAGCGCTTGCCCTCACCGCCGTCGCCGCCGCCCGCCCTCAACCTCTCCGCCGCCGCTCTCGACGCACACTGTCGCCGCTCTCGACCTCACCGCGGCCGCCCTCGACCGAGCCCGCCGCCCAGGACCGCCGCCCTCCCGAGCCCGCCGCCCAGGACCGCCACCCTCGACCGAGCCTGCCGCCCCTCCGTCGTCGAGCACCTCCCCGCCACCATCTCTCCCTCTGTAAGCCCCCCACCCCCTCTCTCTTTGCTTAGTTAGTAGATGATTTTAGTAGTAGTAGATGTTAATTTAGGGTTCACAGATAATGATTTTTAGAAGTAGTGGATATTAATTACTAGTAGTGATGGTAAAGTAGTTGTATAATTAGCAGTAGTACATGTTAATTAGTAGTAGATGTAGTAGTTAGATGTTAATTAGTAGTAGTAGATGTGCTAGTTTCTTTCTATTTATAGTAAGTTTATATTTAGTAAGAACTAGTTGAATTAATAGAACTAGTTTAGTTTTAGTTGAACTAGTTAAGTTTTAGTTGAACTAGTATAGTAAGTAAATTAATAACTAGTATAGTAAGTAAATTAATAACTAGTATAGTAAGAACTAGTTGAATTAATAGAACTAGTTGAATTAATAGAACTAGTTGAACATGCCATATTTGTTGTTATTTTTTAGTTTAATCAATTATTTCATGTTTTGGTTACACCTCCGAGTGTCCTATGTTTTGCCGGAGTGTTGATTAATTTCCATTCCGGCAAATTTCAGGCGCTCGATATGTCCTTTTTTAGCAAAGGTAATTGCCGGATTTTTCCGTGCATCCTGACATGACTTGTGCTAGAATATGTACAAGTTTAATCTTTGAATTATGAACGTAGGAAATGTCGTACTCGGACGACGACAGTCTCCCGGGGGGTGCAGCTGGTGCCACGATGATCGAGGTATGTGCGACAGGTTCGTTGAGCTGGATGGAGATCGGCGCTTCAGCATTAAACTCGAGGAGACCTTCGATGTTGAAATGGTACGCAACAACGACAAGTGTTTTTTTCGTAATTAAACATGACTTCAACTATTTCAACGTCTAATTTTCATCTTTTACAATTCGACTAGCTTATCCCATGCCATGCAAGACGCTATGTGTCGGAGAGGATGGGTTTTGAAGACCATGAAAATTATGAAACAAAGAAAATACACCTAAGGACCCATCATGATATCGATTTTGAAGTAAATCTGTACAATTCTCAGAGCGTAACCCATTTTGGTTGCCAAAATTGGGAAGCACTTTGCAAAATGTATGGTTTTTATGAGGGTATTATGGTCACCATGGATCTTGGTGATCCTGACATCGAGCAAGACAATATGGACATTTGGGTCCTTGTTGATACACTTCCGATTCTACCGCAATGTGAGTTTCTCAACATAGTTATTAACTAATTTATATTGTTTATTTCAAAATAGTTGACAGCTTATTTCCATTGACAGCTTATTTTGAATCTTCAAAGAGTGTGCAGAAGATGGTAGACAAAACCCACTACACTGAGGGCTCCGAATTTACTTATAAGGAGAAAAATCATCTGATTGCTTATTGTACTTTTTTTGAGAATTACAATACCTATTATCGAACTCCTCCAAATTATGGTGAATACGTGCCACTAGTGCACATGTTGAACCACGATAACTTCTATGGAGATACCCTGGTAAGATATTTTACTATTATGACATCCGTGCATCTTTTGCATACTTCTAAAACTAGTACATCATTGCTAACTACGAAGTTATTACTTTGTTTTTCAACAGGAAATGCCGATGGATTGTGTGTCTCATCTGATGTATCAGAATGGTCGCCTTGCATTTATGAACCTACAGCCAGGTCATCCTACGGATCTCACCTGTGCATATCGAATTTCTGAAACCGGTGAACACATGCTAATCAAAGAGTGGAAAAAATGTTTGGACATTCGTAAGGAGGTTCTTGGAAGCAACATTAAGCAAAAGGCAAGAATTGGAGACAGGATAATCTGCATTCTCCATAATGGAGAGCCAGGGGCTATCTTGTTTTTTGCTATTTTACCTTAGAAAATATAGTAGGTCCTAAGAGAATGTAGTAGGTCCTATGAGGTACAATATGTTTATTATGTGATACAATGTGTTAGAGTTGAAGTTGTGAGGAGTACTTGTGATTACGACTAGTGACCAATGATATGGTGATGATGATGATGATATATAAGTTGTTAATGATATGATGATGATGATGATGATATTTATTATATCATTGGGTGAAAGAACCGCGGATTAGTTTCAAATGGATGCATCCAAAGTGACCATTGGTTACTTTGGATCCATGCACTTGAAACTAATCCAAGGTTCTTTCACCTAGTGATTTAATAACTCATTATGATATAAAAACAATCTCTAAATTGCTACTGTATGAAAAATTGTACACAGGTATATGAATATGACCTAAAATTCAAGAGAAACGGAATAGGGAATGATAGTAGTAGCGATTGTTTTCGAAAGCGCTACTAGTAATTAGCAGTAGCGCTTGACTAGGCAAGCGCTACTACTAAGTAGATATAGCAGTAGCGAGTTCCTGTAGGCGCTACTGCTAAGCATTAGCTGTAGCGCCTTATCAGTAGCGCGCCTACCCGCGCTACTGAGAGGCCCAAAACCCTCGCTGCTGCTAGGCTTTTCCCTAGTAGTGGAAAGGGAGAGGGTTGCCGGCTGGGGTGAAGAGAAGAGAGAGAGAGAGAGAGAGAGAGAGAGAGAGAGAGAGAGAGAGAGAGAGTACAGGGGAGAAGAGGAGAGAAAGAAAGACAAGAGTAAAAGGAGGCTGGCATGTGGGCCCCCATCACTAGTAGAAAAAGGGTCAAATGTGAAGCACATTAGTGCCGGTTTTTTACAAACCGGCACTAATGTGATCAATAGTACCGGTTCGTGGCGGTGATCAATAGTACCGGTTTGTGGCAAACCTTTAGTACCGGTTCATGCCACGAACCGTTACTAAAGAGGTTGTGGTAGCCTGCGGTCAGGCTATGGCCCCACCATCACCATTTAGTGCCGGCTCGTACCACGAACCGGTACTAATGAGGTTATGGCAAGCTGTTTTTAGTCCCACCTCGCTCCCCTAACAAGGCTTTTACCACCTTAAATATGTTTATTCTCAAACTATCACAAGCACTTGGTCTTCATTGAACTCTATGTGTAGAATTTGTGGCCGCAATATGAGTCTTCACCGGTTTATAAATCGTTGAGGACTCATATTGACAATTCATATTGTACACAAAAAGATTATTGATGATCAAAGTATTTTGATGTATAAGATCATATTGACAATTCAGACTGTAAATAAATATAAGATCATGATCTAAATGCACTTATATTTTTTGCGTTCAGTATGCACCATTCAAAGCGACGCCATCAACTTTCAACCATTTCTTCCTTCATTTGCTATTTTTCATGCATTTAATGATTTGTTTTGAGAACTAAATGACCTGGAAATTGAAAAGCACTACAAATGAACTCTGAAAAAGTTGAAACTTGGCATGGTATCATCATTTCACCCACATAGATTGTTCAAAAAAGTAGAGAGGGTTACGGCAAAAATTGGATGCACTTCGTTTACAAACTGGACAATCTCTTTCGAAGTATTCGGTTTCTGACGAAATTAAACTCATCTGTTACAAAGGCATTTCATTTTTTTAAACTTATTACAATTCCAGACTTTTGTGCATTCAGTGTGCACCATTCAAAGCGACGCCATCATCTTTCAACCATTTCTGCCTACATTTGATATTTTTCATGCATTTAATGATTTGTTTTGAGCTAAATGACACTAAACTTTGTGCAGGCAGCGCACCACCTTTAGTACCGGTTGGTGGCTCCAACCGGTACTAAAGGGTGACCAGTACTACAGTTTCTTAATAAGCTATTTTTCAGTCCCACCTCGCCAAGAGAGAGGGACTAGGAGTGGTTTATAAGCCCTGAGTGTAGAGACGATGAAGAAGAGGCTCAATGCTCACGTTGCTTAGCTTCAAACCTTGAGGAATATGGTAGACTGCACGGAGCTATGTGCAGTGCAGTTTACACTATTTCGAAAGGCTTGAAGCTAATTAACGAGCATTGCACCTCTTTTTTATTTTTAATAACTTATTACCACTCCGGACTTCTTCTGTTATGGCAAAAACTAAATGCAATTCATGTACAAACTTAACAATCTCTTTCAAAGTATCAGGGCCGATTTCAGACAAAAACTCATCTGTTACACCGAAAGGCATGGTATATAAAAATAAATGAATAGAAGAAAATAAATAAAGCAGAAAAGAAAAAATAGCAGAAAAGAAAAAAAAACTATAGTAGAAAATAAAAAAAACTATATAAAAACTACTCGGAAATAAATAGAAGAAAATAAATATAATAGAAAAGAAAAAACTATACAAAAAACTACGCAGAAATAAATAGAAGAAAATAAAGCAGAAAAGAAAAAAACTATACAAAAAAATTGGTGCGCTGCCCAATGGGCCTGCTAGGCCACGGGCGTGCAATTGCAGGCCCTAAAGGCCCAGCAGGCTCACAGGACAGCGCCAGAAGTTAGGCCTAGAAGCCTGCTATATAGAGGAGTTCAAAGAGGCAGCCGCGGCTGGGTTTATAAACCAGTGCGGCTGCCCTTCGCCCGGCGAGGTTGGACTAAATTTTGTGCACCGCGGGGTGGCAGCGCATGGCCTTTAGTACTAAAGGGAGGGTCTTTAGTACCGGCTGGTGGCTCCAACCGGTATTAAAGGCCTTCGTTTCCCGCCGCTTGGCCTGCCTTTAATACCGGTTGGAGCGACCAACCGGTACTAAAGGTTCATCCTATATATATATATATATATATATATATATATATATATATCACTTACGAAAATTTCAGTTTCATCCCCCACTTCGTCTCCAACCGCGCCGCTCGATCCCGTCATGTCACCGTCCGTCGCCCGTCGTCCGTCGTCGTCGTCGCTGTCCCCCGCCTCTGCCCGTTGTCGTCGTCGTCTCGCGCCGCTGCCCCGAACGCCGCCGCCGTCTGTCGTCATCGCCGCGGCGCCACCCGTACGTCTCTCTCCTCGCACCCGCGCGCCCCGGCCGGCCCGTACGTACGCCGGCGCCCCTTCTAGTACGTACGGGGCGGCGGCATATGAGGCACGGCGTACTGCACATACACACACACATACGTATACACGCAGTACACACACACATACACACACATACACACAAATACACATTTTTTTACTTATATTTTCTGTTATCTGTTTTTAGAAAAGTTAATTAGATGATCGAATGTTATATTAATATCAATTGTTAGAGATGAATATAGCTAGATATTAATTAGGTATATATATGAGATTTGAACTAGTTGAATAATTAATATAACTAGTTTATTTTTAGTAAGAAAATAATCGATCTAGTTTATTTTTAGTAAGAAAATTTAGGTAACTGAGATTTGATGATCTAATTAAAATATTATTTGTTAATGAGTTTTTCTGTTTATTTAATTTTTATATATATTTTTAGTTTATATAAATGTTAGATTAATGTCGAATGTTAGTTTATTTTTGTAAATGCTTAGTTGAATTAATTAATAGAACTTGTTGAATTAATAAAACTAGTTGAATTAGTTGAAATAATAGAACTAGTAATTAATGTCAAATGTTAGATGAATTAGATAGAAATATATGTTATATATTAATGTCAAATGTTAGATGAATATTATAATTAGTTAGATATTAATTAATGTTAGATAGTAAGTGTTTAATGTTTCACCTATATGAACATAGGAAATGTCGTCTGACGATAAAAAAATTTCATTATGTGCGAACAGTATGAAGACCAACGTGGACTGTGCGACAGAAATTTCCTTGTTGATAATAGGCGCTTCAGCATCAAGCTGGATGAGACATTCGAAATGGATACAGTAAGTCATAATGGCAATTATTTTTTCGTAATATAAGCATTAATATTATACTTATGCTTCATTTGCTTCAACTTATAATTTTAAATTTTCACTGTTCTACTAGCGCATCCCCTGCCATGCAAGAATTTTTTTCTTGGATAAGATAGGTTTCAGTGCTATGAAAACTATGGAGGTAAAGAGAGTTTACCTGAAGACCGAGCATGGTTTTACTTTCAACATCAAATTATAGAATGCAGACACATACACCCATTTTGAATGCAAAACTTGGCAAGCACTATGCAAGGCTTATGCATTTGAGCCTGATATGGTTATCACCTTTGATATTCGTCCGGAAGATGATATTGAAGGTAATAGAGACATCTGGGTCGATGTGCAGACGCCTCCAGTTCTACCATTATGTGAGTTTTTCTCTACCATGTTTATGTTTTTAATATTGTTTATTCAAAAATAGTTGACAACTAATTTCTATTGTCAGCTTATTTCGGTTCAAGCAAACATGTCCGACGCTTGGTAGACAGGACCTACTACTGTCCCGGGGCTGAACTAAACTGCGAGGAGATAAGTCATTATGTTTCATGGCTTGAGGATCTTCATACCGTCAAGACAAATTTTCTTCCTGCACTTAGAAATGTTAGTACTCAAAACGTGCGACCAATAGTGATCGTATTGAACTACGGTCACATCTATAATGGAAAGATGGTAAGATTTTTACTATTTGTCCTTAGTGCATCTTTTGCATACATTATTTTTGAAGCTAAACTTTCATTGCTAAGTATATTAATTATTATATGATGTTCTTCAACAGGGACTCCCGATGACAGTTGTGCCTCAGTGAATCGAGACAAAAGGTTGCATGTCAATGGTTAGTTTACGACCAAGATATCCTACATTGCACATGAGTGCATTCAGGATTTCTGAAAGCGAAGAATGCTTAATAGTGAAAGATTGGAGTAAAATTGTTAACGATCACAGAGAAGTACTAGGGGGCAGCAAGGACAAGCGCAACCCACGATTAGGAGACAGATTCATCTGCATACTCCAGTATGATGAATCAGGAGAATTATACATGTTCTATGCTATTTTACCTGAGAGGGAGCAGCAAGAGTGATTTAGCTAGTTCATGCTCTTAGTACTTGTCCTCTCATGTTCGTATTCTCGTCCTGCACTTAATTAATCTCAAATAGTGATTTGCTTGTGAACGCTTATAATATCATGACCATGTTGAACTCGATAATATATTTGCTTCTGTTACATGTGAATGTTTCTTCTTTAAGCTAGTGTTGGTGGTGATTAGATATATAGCGGTAATGACTATGATGATAAATAGTGGTAATGACGACTACGATGATTGAGGGAGTCCTGGATTAGGGGGTGTTCGGATAGACGAACTATATCTTCAGCCGAACTCTAGGACTATGAAGATACAAGATTGAAGACTTCGTCCCGTGTCCGGAAGGTTCTTTCCTTGGCGTGGAAGGCAAGCTAGGCGTCCGGATATTCAAGATCTCCTACTAATGTAACCGACTCTGTGTAACCCTAACCCTATCCGGTGCCTATATAAACCGGGGGGTTGTAGTCCGTAGGACGAACACATGATAACCATCATCATACCCATAGGCTAGCTTCTAGGGTTTAGCCTCCTTGATCTCGTGGTAGATCTACTCTTATACTACCCATATCATCAATATTAATCTAGCAGGAGTAGGGTTTTACCTTCATCGAGAGGGCCCGAACTTGGGTAAAATAAAGTGTCCCTTGTCTCCTGTTACCATCCGACCTTGACGCATAGATCGGGACCCCCTACCCGAGATCCGCCGGTTTTGACACCGACATTGGTGCTTTCATTGAGAGTTCCGTTGTGTGATCGACAAAAGGATCGATGGCTCGCCTGCAGATCAACTGCGACTTCGGCATCTTCGTCACCAGCTCGACTGGTCACCTTGGTTCGACAAAGAATTGCGCCCCGTGTTCGGATCACCATGTTCGGACGAGGGCCTTCATCAAACATCAACTCCGATCTCTATCAAGATCATGGAGGAATCATCCATGAAGCTCGGGGGCTAAACGTCAACATTGCCCTCAAGCGACCGTGCTGTTTTTCTGGGCAGCGAACTCGTATCTTCTGCCGCCACCTCCTCGAGTATCGCTTTGACGATCGCTTTGGTGGAATTGTGCGGAATTGAGTCTACAACAACCCTGGAAAATTTCGTCGAATTCCGATGGAGGAATCTCCGGCAATCAATAATATACCGGAGCCGTGTCAAATCTGGACGGGAATCTGGATGAGTTTAGGGCGTGGTGTTCAGCTTCTAGCTCGGGTGTACTTTGGAAGATCCAACCGTTGATCGGCTGCGGAATTACTATATCTACCACCCTTCAAAATTTCAGCTCGATCCGACCGTCCAAACTCCGGGAACCTTCCGATTAGTGCATCACTTTTCGGATCTGTTTTCTGCGCGAGAACGAATCCGACCCGAATTCATCTTTTTTATGAACGGGATTTCGGACATCCTTTTTGAAGGAAGTTTTGTATGGGATATTGTGTATTGTTCCTGAACACATCCCACTAACTTTAAGATCTTTTGAACATGATCTCCGGCATCATGCTGGTGTCAAACCAGTCCGGCAATATTGCTCTACGGCTGCCGACCTGCGCTAGACACGTTGTAACTTTGTTGAGCCGAGCTCAACTTCTTCGGATCATCATCTCGGCAAGCCGAACAAGAGTCCGGCATCGCGAAGGACAAATCATCACCAACATCGCCGCCCCACGGATTACACGGAGCGGGCATACCGGCATCTCGGCACGGTCGCTTCATCAAGCCGGCATCTACCACGTCACGACCTGCATCGGCAGGGCCGCACTGTTGCCCCTTCAAGCCGGTGTCCATCACGCCGGACTACTTCGACTCATCGACTGGCCTCGAGGCTTCGACATCTCGGCTGGACCGGAGGATTCATCATCTCTTCATCAACCTACTCCGTACACTTCGGCGTCACTAGCCGACCAGCTTCGTCACGATTAGCTGCACCGAGGGCTTTGCCTCGCTAAGCCAACCTTTTCCAGCATCATCTTCCTTCAGATTGCTACAACAAATAAACCAGGTCGATCAAATGATGGCCGCATTAACGACGGCCGCATGGTGGTTCGGTCACATAGTCCGGCGCACGCCGCATCCGGAACTCAAACCGACCTGTTAATTCAGGCCTTGCCATGCCTTTACCGCATCACGCCGCCGCCCTGCATCGGCATTGACTTCGGCGCCAGGCCATATTTCTTTTATTACTCACTTTGCATAAATTATTCATTATGCAACGTTTTTTTTAATTATCATTATTACTATTATCTCCCGTTTGCACTATTTTTTGTGCACAGGAAAATGATCCAGCTGGAGTATACCCTTTGACGTCACCTCGGCTGGATGGGGGGCTTCATTACCCCATGTCGGGGACTTCAGCATCACTCTGCCGTCCTGCATTGCCCGTGCTATGTCACCACTTCAGAGTGCCGAGCTCTTTGCTCCGCCACCTCGGGACCGGCTTGGGGGATGGAACCTTGTCCCGCATCAAGCTCGGACCGCGTCGTCAGTACCGAACACATTAACCAGCTAAGTTGCCTTCATGCTCAAAGTTTTAAATTTTTAACTTGTGTTCGGCTCGACCAAGCATTATACTTTTTTGGAAAAAAAGTTGCTTGTAAAAATCTTTCTTGTCCAAACTTTGTTCGCACACACTTGACGCGCTACCCGCGCTCATTATACCTGGGGGCTTCTTTAACAGAAGCTTATTAATACGGGCTTTATGCCCAACACATGTGTCACACTTCCGCATGTACCTTTTATTCACCATTATATGCATCGATATGACTTAAGTTTTGGCCAAGCTGGGTTGCCTGGCTCCTGTGCTTACCCCTACGTTCCCGATTGTTCGGCTAGGCGGTAAAGGGAGCACCTCTGCGATTGCTACTGCCGGATAAGCCGGATGTGTACCTCAGACTGGGTGAAGCTGAAAGCTAGCGTTCTTAAGGGAATATTCGGTCGGTGAACTAAAGATGAACCTTTTTACTCACTAATATACATGCCCCCAGATGATTTTCCTGCATTTGCAGTCCGGACATGCACTTTAGGGCATGCCACCCCAGCGAAAGGAACCCTTAACGGAACTATTCTCTCTGGAAAATGTTTCTTACTAACCATGTAGTATAACATAACTAGTTGGGCACTTGTCTGATAAAGCACTAATGACCCCTACACCTGGTCTCCATGCATATCACGGTTCTTATATAACCGCTATGGTATTCGGACACACTCCGGACTATTGGGTCCAGAGGTTGAAGCGAAAAGGTCCGCTACGACAAACGATCTACAATCCGGCTAGAAGGCATATTACATGTCACCTTACATTATATAGTCAACTTTTACCCAAGTCACTTGGGGGCTCTTAAATTTATGTGAGCCGTTTTATAATAAGTGTTCTTCTTCTTAGTCGTTGCAAAGTTTTTCTTACTATTATTATTTATCACTCCTCTTTTCGACACGAGTGTGTGGTCACTAGTCGGGGAGCCTAATTTCTCTCTCAAAGCCACTAGAGTTTAGTTTGCTAAACTGGCCTGATGAGAAGTACTCCGCCCTCGGGATAGGAGGTTGAAGCCGTAGGTTGACCCGCTCGAAGTCTTGAGATAGGATGTATCATGTTAAAGCACGACAGAAACACTTCTTTTTTCTAAAGACCAATTTTTGGATTGGCACCGAACACTTGATCTTGTTCAGACGTCATGTTTTTACTGACGTTTCTTGGTTTTCCAAGCTTTTTGGCACTTTTAAACTATTTGTGCTTTTCCAGCATTAGTCTCGTAGTGCAACGCCGGACACCTTTATGGATTCGGCAAAAACATTCTCGGATATTGCTATATATGCATCGGTTTTGAATTGTGTCTTCGGTCAATAGTTGGGTTGCCCGGCTCCTGCGCTTGCCTCCTACATTCCGCTTTGTTCGGCTAGGTGTGCAAAGGGAGAACCACTGCGATTGTGCTTCCAGCTCGCATGGTCAAGCACCTCAGTGGAGAAAGCCGAAAACTGACTGTCACAATAAGCGTAAACTGGTCAGCGATTCGATGACTATGGGTCGTTCATAACATTGGCCGAAGTGTTTACGGCTTGACCTCGACTGTCGCCGAACACTACCGGGGGCTATTAACTGGCCTCCCAAACTAAATCCTCGATATTTTGCTCTTACATGGGAGCTGAGGCTTTATGATCATGCTTAGCATGACAACCGGGACTATTTTCTTTGGAAGACATCTCTTCTGTTAAACAGTAATATAATATATCTCTCTGCGTACCTTTGTTTATAAAACCGTATGGCCAGATTGCTTTGTTTGTCGTAAATCTTTGCCCTCATAAAGGCTTCATAAAGTAAGACAAACACTCCTCGGCTACTGGCCGAGGAGGTGGAAGCTGATGGCAGGTCAGCAAAGTTTTGTACAATGCGGATCCGAGCATTAAATGACATAAAGTACTTGGATACATAGAGTCATTACACACAATTTGTGATTTTACTATGGATATCGATCCTTAATTCGGCCACCTGTCCCCGCATTAAGGCTCGGGGGCTACTGGGCTTCGGGCTTATTATTTAAACATATTAAAGGGGCACATCAATCCCCTGATCTGGTGTTGCCACCCGACCAGTGTCTCGGGGGCTACTGCTTGTCCAATGCAGAAAATTTTATGTGCAATATAGTTTCCGAGGAGATTTTGATCCTCAGGTTGGTCGGCCGCACCCAACCTGAGTCTCGAGGACTGAGCACGCCGCTTTTAGTGTCCCGAAGTATTCTGCCGAGCTAGGACTTGATCCTCAGGCCGATTTTGCAAAACGACCTGAGTCTCAGTGGCTACTGGGATCAGCGGTCTTATGTCATCCTTCATGTGCATCTCGGGTTTTAGACCGATACCCACCTTGAGGGCTACTGGCTATATATCTCGGCAGAGATTAAATTGCACCAATCAAAAATATTGAATAAAAATCGGCCCACATTCGGGGTGGTGCACCACCTCGGAAGCAGTCCGGCATAAAGCTCGGGCGCTAGTGGCTGGCTCCATAGAGGGCATTTCCGGCATTAAGCTCGGCTAAACTCCTTCAAACTTCTTTGAACCAAGGTGATTTACGACACCTCGGATACAGTCCAGCGTTGGAGCTCGGATACAGTCCGGCGTTGGATCTCGGATACATAGTCCGGCGTTGGAGCTCGGATACTTTCCGGCATTAGAGCTGGGAAGAGCGGGCTTGGGCGCTGGAGCTTGAGTGCGCAAGAGATGGATTGGCAAAGGAGGAGGAAGGCGTAGGTAAAAAGGTGGATCCTTATCCCCTTATATGGGCGGATGCGGTTATGCGTCCCCACCTACCTAATAAAACTCGCTTGCCTCCTATGCACCGTGGTAAAATGGCGCGGTTGGGTTACCCACGTCCATATTAATGAGAATCCCGTTAAAGGGGGCACATGATCTCTGCTTTGACAAGACGTGCCAAGGAAACCGCCTCGCTAAACGAGCTGAGGTGGAACAATGAAAGCAATTTATATAGAAGGCTTGGTCGCAGTGTTATGACGCATTGCGGGATACGTCAGCAGATTTGATTTGTGTTAATATTATTCTCTATATGGCAATATTTGGAAACTTATTTTGCAGAGTCGGACACTATTTTTTGGTGTTTATTATCTTCTTGAAGAATTTGGAGGAGGAACCCGCCTTGCAATGCCGAAGACAATTTGCGCGCCGGACTCATCGTCATTGAAGCCTGGTTCAGGGGCTACTGAGGGAGTCCTGGATTAGGGGGTGTTCGGATAGCCGAACTATATCTTCAGCCGGACTCCAGGACTATGAAGATACAAGATTGAAGACTTCGTCCCGTGTCCGGAAGGTTCTTTCCTTGGCGTTGAAGGCAAGCTAGGCGTGCGGATATTCAAGATCTCCTACCAATGTAACCGACTCTGTGTAACCCTAACCCTATCCGGTGCCTATATAAACCGGGGGTTGTAGTCCGTAGGACGAACACATGATAACCATCATCATACCCATAGGCTAGCTTCTAGGGTTTAGCCTCCTTGATCTCGTGGTAGATCTACTCTTGTACTACCCATATCATCAATATTAATCTAGCAGGAGTAGGGTTTTACCTCCATCGAGAGGGCCCGAACCTGGGTAAAATAAAGTGTCCCTTGTCTCCTGTTACCATCCGACCTTGACGCACAGATCGGGACCCCCTACCCGAGATCCGCCCGCCGTTTTTGACACCGACAATGATTTTTAGCTAGCTAGTATATATATATATATACATATATATATATATATATATATATATATATATATATATATATATATATATATATATATATACTGTTGTTGGTGATGATATGATGCAAGAGTTTATTTCTATATTAATATGTCATGATGATGATGAGTTATTATATATATCATTTATGAAAGAAACCGTAAATTAGTTTGAACTAGATGAATCCATATCCATATCAAGTATAACAACTCATTATAACGTAAAAAAATCCTAAATTAAATTGATAACACAAATTTAAAGGAAAAATAAAAAATAAAACCAAAACCCACAAACCTTTTAATACCGGTTGGTGTCACCAACCGGTACTAAAGGGCTCCCTGCCCCGGAGCTGGCTCGTGCCACGTGGTTGCCCTTTAGCACCGGTTCGTGCTGAACCAGCCGGTACTGGGGGGGGGGCTTTAGTGCCCACACTTTACTGCCGGTTACAGAACCGGCACTAAAGGGTCTTACGAATCGGTGCTATTGCCCGGTTCTGCACTAGTGCATGTCAGTTAACGATCAAACTAATCGGTCAATAAACGGTTTGTTTAGGAGCGGCCCCAACTGTAATAATCGCGATCAATTGCAAAGCACTGGGCGATTAGTTTTTTTTAAAATAGTCGACACCAAGTTACCAGCGACAAACAAATTTTTGGTAGTTTTTTGGAACCCTAACGCAAAACAAGATAGTTTTATGCTATTCACTCAATTTTGTGAGAACGTTGTAGTTTATTTTCTTTACAAGGCAAGAAAAGGAATCCACATTATAGCAGCAATCTATGAATGCTGAATGGCTTACAATATTCGACATGGAGATTGCAATTTTGCATGTTGTCATGAGAAGAAATTGCTTAGATGTGTCGATCTTGGAGTTGATATGCTTTGATCCCACCGTGCGTGCGTGCGTGCATCTTTTTGGCCCACACGTTCACCCACTCATGCATGCATGACACAACTGAACTTTTCAGACATAATTGCCTAGCTAATCCCACTCACTTATTAAATTACTCAGTATGGATCCCTGTCAAAGGTTGATCATTACAGTACCTGGACACAACACAATGGTCAAGTGCATGTCGCTGAATTATCTAAACCATACGTGCATGCCCCTGTACTGTGGGGTCCATTTATAGCTTGCTGAAACTCTTAGCTAATCTCCTGTGTTGAGCCAAGGTGTACTACTTGTGGGCACTAATCAAAGCCATTTGATGAAAGCATTTAAGCAACTAGTTGGAATTAATGAGCTTGTGGTTTCTGCAACTACCATTTGATTACAGAAAAGGTATATCCATGTTGTGGCACTGGGCAAAATACAGAAGCAGAAAGGGAACCTATGTTGACATGTAGGTCATGTGCACATCACAACACTGTAGATCCCTGTGTAATGCAAGACACCCTTATGACATATGCATGAAAGTGTGGTTTCTGCAATCCAGTGGCCCCCTCTTGACATGTACATATGCTTAATTATGTGGGTCAATGTATGGCTAGTTAATTAATTAACCAGATGTAACTAAATGGTTAATTCTGTCTACAGGAGAACTACATAATTACATTGAGTGTGTTCCGGTAGTTTAGTTGCAGTGCATGAAGGATGCTTAATTTATCTAAGTCGTCTACTGACGAAGCTAGTAGAATAAATTATATAATTATGGGGGTGCAATGCAATTCAAACAGTTGGTTAAACTTTTACCAAACATGCAACCACCTTGATCTCTCACATCACACGGAGCAGAGACGTTCCTGTAAAATTGGGCTCTTTGATGTTTGAACTGTGATATAATAGCTATCACACCTTGCTCATTGGAAGCTTCCTCTCAACCCTTGATTGCTACTGTCATCACTGACAAATGCAGGCACACAAATCCAATATGCATATGCATATGTGTCTCCCCAGAAAAGATGAGTAGTTGGTTCCATTCAGACATATAGTTGAACACTCTTGTCGGTTCTGTCTATTTTCCATAGCCCGCTATTTAAAACATTGATAAATACTTAATACTTAATTTGCAGGTTTATTAAATAAATAAAAAATTAAAGATAAAAAGCGAAAAAACACACACACTCTCTGATAAAGCACGACATGTGTTTTTATAACTCTGAACTGCAAGCAAGACAGGAGAACAGAATTAACAAGATACATCTCTATCTACTTTTCTCGAGGAGACAAAAAATGCCGAGAAGACGCAAACCACTAAGTTTACAGCTTAACTTCACTCCTACAAATTAGCAGCATGTTTAGAGTCTAATTAACAACAATACTGACATCGATAGATACATGGGAGCATGTGCCTTCACCATCATCAGCCACCCAATATGGTTAACCAAATCGGTTTTGGTGGGTAGATCAACACCCACACGCACGCTCTTATGTAGAAGCTTCAGGTTGATCATTATGTGCTCTAAATTCTGTGTCCTCACGACACAACAACAGTAAGAGGGCTTATTAAACTAGTTTCCATTAGCACTGCTGCATGGAGTAGACTAGCTTATTGGTCAATTAATTAGACATTTCCCTTAAGCAAATCCGGTTTTTAGAATTGCTTTCTCTGGTTTAAACGAACCCAGTAATTAATATGATCCAGTCTATTCCTAAAAAAAAGAGATCCGGTCTGGTGCAATCACTGAACTGAACTTGTGGAACTGGTAAGAGTTTCGCACTCTGGTTTCAGATGAAGGGGGAAACTACTATGTCCCTATTGGTTACTAGCATTATGTGGTCATGTGAGTAACAGAATATTACAGAACATATTCCAGTGTGTTCAATAATGTGAGTAGATGTGACAGGAAGAAAGAACTTTGTTTTCATTCTGATAACTTCTGCAAGTACTCTAGCTAGTGGATGAATTGGCAAGCATCCCACAGTAGAATTCGGACGTATAAGTACCTTCCTTGGCATCTTGCTACTAGGACAAAAGACAATTAATGGTTGTTTTGTGCCTGTTGGTATCAGTGAGACGCCAATACACTGTTATCTGCAGCTTTGATTTAGAGTATATGAGGGTGACATGATGAATTTGAATGCTATTGGGCAGTTAAAATAATCCATCAGATTGTAGGATGTAGTATATGTCAGTGTACACTCTAGAACATATCACTGAACATTTCTGATTGGCAATGCCATGTCCTCCTACAGAATGATGCACAGTTAATACAAATTATGTATATTTGCACTAATCAGAGTTCTGACGCGTGTGACAACCACAAACGAAGAGTAACTCATTGTGATAAGAAACCTGATATGGACATCTTATATAACTATGTGCCAGGACTGCTATGTGCATATTTTAGGAGGCAATCCTTTTCAGCCCATCATTATTGTGTATCACTGGAAGCAACAGCGCTGCAAATATGACAGAACGGCTTCCAATTATGTATGTCACACGCTGAGTTAATAATTCCTGTCATTATCTGAAGAATGTAATTCCCATCTTCTGGCTGTTTTCTTCTGTTCTATATTTGGGAAATTAATTTATTTTATGGTTTGTTCCAAATCATAACCAAATGTACACATGCATCATAGAGAAAGATATATAAGTTCTCAAAATTGTTTTTTGCTATCATCCTGAAGAAGATATGTAACATACTTACTAAGGAGTATTTGATCATATATGGAGCTTAAATAGGGCAGGCAAATAGTTTTATTCTCACCTTTAATATATTTTCTTCAGTTGCAGTAATATAAGCAACTTAAACTTCACATGCTGTTCAGTTGATAAATAAAGTAATGATCCAGACCGATAAGTCAAGCTTAAATGTTTACACAGTCCGACAGCCTTGTGGGGTCTTTAGGTTAATTAGGGTCTCAACTTAGTCTAATGCAACCTTAACATGCATGAAGCTACTTGTTCTCACGTCTTTCATATGATCATATGATACTGCATTGCTTAAGTATTTTCTAAATCAGCAAGGATTAACAACATGATCTGCCGTGCCATGCCCTGGACTGCATCAGTTAAAAGAGTATATTTAGTAAACAGAATCTGATAAAGAAATAGAACCAAATCTTTGCCTGATCCGTTTGCTCATCGCATGTCACTGTTAAGCCTGTAGTTGTTACAGTTTGGTGAGGATGGTGTCCAAGTTTGTACTACTTCACTTGTATGTCCGCACTTATACTAGACGCTATATTAACAACCTATACTAGGACTGGTCACAATTTGGGCATCAATCTAGGCATTCTCAAGACAAGGTTTTGTTAATCAATGCTAAGCTAGGCTTATTGGCCTAGGCATTCTCAAGTCAATAGGTTCACTGTCCTAACCGCAGACGTGCAGAAAGACTCCATTAGTATGATATGGTGATAATCTGAGTGAGTTGACAAAGACTATGAAGGTCGAGTTTGATGCTCCGGGCCTCGACCGGTTTGCTCTTCTCGTTGACGTCATCAGTTACATAAACAGGAAATTTTGGTACTCGGATGTGAGGAAAAACC
Source organism: Aegilops umbellulata (assembly GCA_032464435.1). Classification (NCBI taxonomy): domain Eukaryota; kingdom Viridiplantae; phylum Streptophyta; class Magnoliopsida; order Poales; family Poaceae; genus Aegilops; species Aegilops umbellulata. The sequence goes on along the minus strand of CP136060.1, from coordinate 585,634,292 downwards.
ATATCTGTAATTGTATTTGCTCAAAGAATATATATATATCCCCCGCAAAAAAAAAGAATATATATCTACAATTACCATGGGTTTCAGATAATATATGTCTGGTTAATAAATAAAAATAAATAAATCCATTTGTGTAAAGGACATATTGCAATGCATACGTGGTGTCCGTGGTGTCATGCCATGGCAATAAACCCGACAAGAGCCGTGTCTCGTAAACTTTTGCAATCTTAGTTTTTTGCATTAATCTAACCCAGTTAGTTAGGAGAAAGCGGACCATGCTGCATTATAGCATCTGCTTGACTTTGCTGCTGAGATTGACTCCTGCTGTGCTATTGGTAGCAGGAGTTGTTTATAAATACTCTTAGCATGAAAGGAATTCAACCCTGAACCTGTGCGTCCGTGTTTGCAGCTGAAAAACAGGCACAAGCTATCACCTGCTGGCTGAAGCAAACCAACAAGCAACAGCGTATGAAACTGAATCTGTCCTTAGATCTTCATCTTCAGCTATTTCATCTGTCTTGTAATTATCTACCGTTAAAAAATACTATTAACTGCATGCTAAATCTTGAGTACAGGGGATTACGGAGTTGTAAATGTTTGCTAGACTAAGATCGCTGGAATCTAGTGTAGTTCTCCTACTGTCGACCGAATTTTATCAACTGAATGTGCTGCACCAGTAGCTCAGCAATACTAGCGTGTGCGCATGACGAGGATGTGACCCGCGGGTCACAAAATGTAGTATACAGAACAAATCCTGTTCTTTGCCCTAATTTATATTTAAAGACAATAGGCATGTAGCCACAATTGTTTGTAAACATGTAGCCAATTTAGCAGGCATCAACTTGGCACATTTGTTTGTGGATTGGGGGTCAAAGACATGGTTGAGAAGCATGGGAAAGCAAGAAAATAGTGGCATGACAGTGATGCATATCCATGGCTGACTAGCAACAGTACTGCATGTAGGTTCCTGTCTGAACTCCCAAAGATGTAAACTACAACACCTCGCGGTACAAATTTGCATCTCCACCTACAGAAGATGTAAAAACGAAACCGCCCGCCAACTTCCCAACTGTTGTTCATTTCACTTCTGCGTGTCCAGCCGCCGACTCCGACGACCCCGCTTCCTCCTCCGCCATGGCCGCCGCTAGTTTGATCTAGCCCGCCGCGCCGCCGATTTGACGCCGGCCCGCCGCACTTCCGCTGCCGCGACACCCGCCCACCGCACCACCCCGCCGCCAAATTCGGCTGCTCCACCGCCCCCGCTGCCGGTTCCGCCGCTGCTCTGCCGCCGCCCACCTGCAAATCGGAGGAATTGTCCGCTTCTCCGCCGCCAAATCACCTCCTCACCGCCGCATGATTTGAGCTCGCCCCGCCGCCGCCGGATTCGAGCCGCGCACTTGCTTCCACGCCGCGGCTTCCTTTTCGCTGCCAGACTCGAACGTCTCGCGCCGCATGGCCGTCACCCCGTCGCCCCTTCGCGACCAATCCGTTGCTCGATTCACAGCCGCGTCACCGGCCATTCGAGCTTCGCCTGCCGCATTCGATCTTCGGACTCTCGCCGTTCTGCGAACGATGCACCTGCTGCCGCCGGTCGGTCCATCGGCTCTCCTCCCTTCTCTCGGCGCACGGCCACCGGCGCTCATGCCGACTACTTGTACACAATCGCGCGACTAGTTGCCGGTTTTACATCTGTAGTTTGCATCATTTGTTGGAGTTGCTCCTTTACATCTCCGTTTTGCATCATCTGTTGGAGTTGGCATTTTTTGGACATGCAAAAAGCACTTTTTGGAGATGTAAATTTTTACATCTCCAAATTTGCATCTTTTATTGGAGATGCTCTTAGAAGGATAGAGCGAGATTGGTGGAATCGATGTTTATTGCTTGAGCCTCATGGGCATATATATAGGAATACATGTTCTCTTTGGAGCACACGACAAGTTAGAATACTTCCTAATACATCCTATGTTTCCAATCTAATCATGATACTTGACAACGTGACAAAGACCGGCGCGGACGTGGCGTTCCCGCGCCTTGGGAGGTGGCATGGCGCATACCACGTAGATGATAGAGTGGACTGCGCGCCGCAGCGCTACGGCCCGAAGGGGCGACACAACGGCAACACACCGGTTAGGGCATTGTCGGGACGCAGCGGCGACCGTGTGACGCGATGATACGTCCCAAAGGGGTGACGCAGCGGCTGCGCGAGGGTCGGTGCAACCGCTGGGACAACCTCGGAGACGCGGCGTGGACCGCTTGCCGCGGCGCTATGACCTGAAGAGGCGACGCAGCGGCGATGCGCATTGGTGCAGCCGTAGAGAGAATCACGGGGCGGCGGCGCTGCGGCCCGAAGGGGCAACACGGCGGCCGCGCGAGGGTCGGTGCAACCTTTGGCATGGCCTTGGAGCCATTGCGTGGACCACGTGTCGCGACGCTACGACCCGAAGGGGCGACGCAGCGGTGGCGCGTGTCAGTGCAGCCGCGAAGATAATCACGGAGCGGCGGCACTGCAGCCCGACAGGGCGACGTGGCTGCAACCTGTTGCTCGATCGGTGGAAGGGCGGATTGTACTCGCGGACAGCCTTCACGGGACCCACGGAGGCGCATGCAATCGACTGATCAGGTCAGTCGCGCGTCGTGGATGGAGCGGATCACGGCAGGTGGGTGATAAATCCGATCACACACGAGGTTGGGGCACTACTTGGTGATGATGACGGCATCACCGACGGTGAAGCTGACCGAGCAGACCAAGGCGACGACTGTCGGTGGGGAACGGCGTGCGGATGAGCGCTTCCATTGTATGGCGCCCGAGCGGCCAACGCAGCGCCGACGCCCGAGCATGTAAGTGCGAGCGGGCAACGCAACACCAACTCCCGAGCAGCCAGGCCCGGGCAGCCAACGCAGCGCCCTGCGTGAGACGGTCATACGACGGCGGAGGATAAGATAGGTGATGCAGGAGTCCTGTTTGGAGCAGGGCGGCATGGCCGGCGCAGAGCGATGGGTGGGCAGACGCGCGGCCGACGTCCGTGACGGGCCACCGCGTTGCGCGAGGCCACCGTGTGGGAGAAGACGCAGGGTTGTCGCGCCGGTGTCGGGGTAGAGGCGCGCAGGGTCGACGGCGGTGGTGGGCGATGCTAACGAATTTTAGATCGGAAAATCAAAAAGACAAATGCTGATCAACGTGATTGGCGGACAAACCCTAAGTACGGATGACGCGGCCCCCGGTGACGATCGTGGAGACTGACAGCCCCGGGGGCAGCACGAAGCGGAAGCCGCGGCGGCGGCTAGGGTTTGGATCGATTAGGCTGATACCATGTTAGAAGGGTAGAGAGGGGTTGTTGGAATCAATGTTTATTACTTGAGCCTCGTGGGCATATATATAGAAATACATGATCTTTTTAAAGTATAAGACAAGCTAAAATACTTCCTAATATTTCATATGTTTTCAATCTAATCATGATAAGTAGTACTGCTGGGAAAGCAGCAACTAACGGGTCAGCGGGCTGTGATGAATAATAATTATAATAATGCCAATAATTAGTTTGTTCTTTCTCCTGGAATCTACCGAAACGACAGGAGAAAATGAAAAGGGGAGATTTACTTTGTTGAGGACGGAAACATATGGTAAAATGCATAGAATTTTGTAAAAATAATGGCAGTACATTTTATGGAAGAAAAATGCGCCTATTTCGGGGATCAAACCCAAGTCACCAGGGTGACATGCGGGAGCACTTACCACTACATTGCAACTTCTTCATTGCATCTAGCTACCTTATGCTAAGCTCTCATAGGACCAGCGCATAAGAACAACAAGTGTCCCCGATGAAGTGCATCATAAATTGGAATTATCAACCTATAGACACCCGAACAGAGACAAATGAAGACCAGATCCAAATTGATCCACCAAGGATAAAGACAAACTGAACCCTGTAAGATTCGTCGAAGACACAACTCCACACACCCTCCGGCGATGCTAGCTGCACCGCCGAAATAGGGAGAACTATAGTCCTGGGAGCTGCCGTTGCCTCACACCCTGAGTAGGACACAAATCTTAACCAAACTAAAAAAATACCTAAAAGACCGGCATCCACTGTGCCTCCATGGCCATAAGGCCACAGAAGATGAGACAGATCTGCGGCGGTGCCCACGGGAGCTAGAAGCCCGCTTGTGCGTGTCACGAGTCATGAGCGAAGGGGTACGATTGTTGGATGTCTCTCTAACAACGTTCTCTTTTCTAAGTGAAGGCATACGCTTCTTCTTTTTTTTGGCACTGGAAAATTTCGCCTGGCTTATTAGAGATCGAAGTACCCAATCAACGGTTTCTTTGCTAACAAAATTTTGGATTGACCTCACTTCAAATAATAATTGTACCACCTACAAATTGGATTCCCCCCCCCCCTACCTATTTGTGTTACTAACAAGCTAATTTCTCATTGAGTACATGTCGTGGGGTGATACGTCTCAAACGTATCTACGATTTTTGATTGTTTCATATTATTATAATATCACTTTTATTTACTTTTTATAGCAATTTATATTATTTTTCTGACCTAACCTATTAGTTTAGTGCCCATTGCAACCTGCTGTTTTCTGCATGTTTTTGATTTGTCAGGAAATCAATATCTATGAGGGTCAAAATGCCACAACGATTTAATACGAGTTTTTCTCCATAGGAAGAGTCCAGAAAGTATTGGAGGCGGACGAGAGGAGCCACACGGGCTCCACGTGGCCACCTGGCGCGGCCAGGGCCTGGCCCGCGCCCCTAGGCCACATGGAAGATGCACAATTTCAGGGATATAAAATGTTTTAAATTAATTAATGTTTCATTAGTTTTGTGGAGCAAAAGTCTCAGTTTGACATCCATTAATTGGTGCCCAGTCAGACTCAAAATGCCAAGTTAACCATGCACTGCAGCCATCACACGTGTTCTCTATGCTTTTTTCATGAGGTAGGTCAATCTTTGTGCATGTCATGCATAGGTGGCCAACTGGCCATGCTGCTGCTGTTGCTGAGAATTCTTGGGATTCGGGTATCCTCTCACACAACAATCTTTTTAGGTGGAAGCATAGAGCTAGCTGTTTTTTTCTTCTTCGAAAAGGAGGCTCAAACCCATGCCTCTGTATCATCATGATACACACAACCATTTGTTATTAATTATTACGTCCGTCCCAAATTACTTGTCTTAAGCACTGATGCGATGCAACCTGAATCTGATGATTCTTAACTGCAGCACTGTACATCTATCTATCTATCTATCTATCTATCTATCTATCTATCTATCTATCTATCTATCTATCTATCTATACCTATACTAATTATAGACTCCCTAAAAATTCCCACATTAATTAGAAAATTAGAGCCGTTAATCTCTGGTGGGACCAAAATTATTACGGTGTAGATTAACCCATCTAATTTTCCATCTATCTATCTACCTATACTAATTATAGACTCCCTACAAACACTCACGTTAATTAGAAAATTAGAGCCGTTAATCTCTAGTGGGACCAAAATTATTATGGTGTAGATTAACCCATCTAATTTTCAATCTCTAATGTATCTGTAAAAAAAAGGTCTCACATATCTCTCCCCCATGAGTCAACCATCTCAATCTTTTTTTTGACTAAAAAACTTCACGTATCTTTCTTCCAATCTCTCATGTATTTCTCTGGAAAAAGACTCTCACGTGTCCCTCTCCCACATATCTCTAAAATAAATACTATCTTCATGTATCGCTCTCAAACTCTCACGTCTCTCTAGAAAGAAAAGGCCCAACTTCCCTAATCTCTCACGTATCTCCCCAGCTTCATCATATTATTAATTAGGCTGACCCTCTTTTAGTCAAAGAAAATTTATAACCAATAGATCTTTTCAGTAAGTTACCGACGTATGCCATCAAAGATACGTCCCTTCTTTCACTAGTAGAAAACCGGCCTTTTGTCCCGGTTCATAAGGGCCTTTAGTCCCGGTTCCTGAACCGGGACTAAAGGGTCGTTACTAATACCCTCATCCTTTAGTCCTGGTTCAAACTAGAACCGGGATAGATGGGCCACCACGTGGCCTGTGCGCCGAGCCCAGGCAGGAGGGCCTTTGGTCCCGATTGGTGGCACCAACCGGGACCAATAGACCTCCACGCGTCAGCATTTTTATGGCTGGGGTTTTTGTTTTTTTGAAAGGGGGGGGGTTGGGGGTTTAATTTAGGTATTTCATATATTGTGTTAGATAGCTAATTAATAGAGAGAAGTGTCCTCTCTTATGTCCGTGCTTGGTCGATGCTACGTACTATACATACGTATAGAGAGGACTAGGCACGCTAACTAGCTAGTAAGCAAATGAAGGAAACAGAAGATCGTTATGAACATATATGCATACAGAGAGAAGTGATATCGACCACCTCTCCTTCTCCGAGAGATTGGTCGAACAACAAGTTCTCTTATATCTATCGTCCGACACTACCGGCTACATATATACAATAATTATCTTTTACAAATATAATCTCTTAAATTATGGACGCATGCTCCACATAGTATTCTCCGTCTTCAGCTATCGCGTGGTCAAGAAAGAATGCCGCCAATTCCTCTTGAATTGCTCGCATGCGATCTAGTTCTAGGAGTTCATCCCGCTGCCGAAACATCTAATTTGAAGAAGGGTGTCAATACATATATATATGAATGAATGAAACTCAACACAAATGATGGTAATAAACAAAAATTGTGAATATTATTTCTTACGCACTTCATATTGTTTGTCAGAGTAGCCCCGCTCACAGGTCGTGTGGCGGGTGGACTCACAGACGTAGTATCCACAGAAATCATTCCCTTGTTCCTGCCACAACCACTTTACAAGAAATAGAGGTCAATCAAATAGATAAGCAAGAATGCCAAATGGTATTGATGAAACTAGCGCTTGAATCAATAGCTAGGAGACGCGCGGAACATGGTACTATAGTACTTACTTTCGGGTATATAAATTTCAGCTCCTTCGGCAGTCCCGGGGATTGTGTGCTGAATTTTCTCCAAACCCTGCCAGACAAAAGAAAACAATTACTTGATATCAGGAAATGAACAAATTTGCTGATATGGTGGATAATGATCGATTTAACTTACTTCTTGAGGATTTCAGTCATGTCCGCATACTCCTGGGGATCTTTTCGTCTCAAGTCCAAGACAGTTACTACTCCCTGCTCAAGCCTAGTCTCCAAGAGAATATAGTGGAAACTGCGCACGCATGCATAACTCATCAATTACATTACTATAACATGGACTAATATATAAGGGAAGCCGAATATGCACAAGACAACACTCACTTGAAGTTGTAAGGAAAGAGTATTAATTATATCTTTGTGTTCATTTATTTTGAATGATCGTAGCAAGTTGGCCTCGGTTTCTGCGGCATGATCTTTAACCTGAACTGCATCTATGAGATTTGTGTTAATGAACCCAATATCACCGATTTGTCTTTTCTTCAATTCGGCGATCTTCAATCTGCATAATATAGTGAGGGTAATTATAAATACATGCAATGAAAGAGCTGAGCTATATAGAGAGACTTAATGACAGAAGTAGTAGTACTTACAGACAGTAGCAGGTGACCGTTGCTTTATCGAGGGCCAATTGATTGAAAAACTGAAAGAACTCCTCAAATGGAACAAGCAACAGTTCAATTCCAACGAGGTCATGCTCCTTTTTAACTCTCAGATACAAAGTATTCCTCTCCCCAGACTCTCTGCAGGTTTTTATGTACCAATCATGCAATCTTCGCATCATCGTTGATAGAGATCTTTCATCTTTGACGAGAGGCTTCCCGTACTCGTATCTGTGTATCTGCACGTCCAGGAAATCATAATGTACATCGTCGGGCAGGTAATCGTCAAGATTGTTATAACCGGGCACCATCCTCGGATCGACGCTAGGCACCTTGAGCGGGGGGCACGATTGCTTTGCTTGTTCGCCGAGCTGGGCAATTTGTTTCCCAGCTCGTCGTTCTTTCATCCTTTGATCACTGACAGTACTTCCCGACCGCTCCGCTTCGGCAAATGCCTTTCCAATAATACGCTCATAGTTGCCTTTAGGCGGAGACTTGGGTGGTTTTGCCAGGGCAGCCAGAGTGCGCTTCACTTTCACCTGATCTACCTTCTCCTTCGGAGGTGGATCTCTCTGTGCTTTCAACCCTTGAAACCAGTCATCCTTCTCGGTTCGCGCGATCATCGCGTTCTCCTCCGGGCTCATCTCGTATGGTAACTTCTCTGGAGTCTTCAGAGAAGGACCGAATCTGTATGTCCTCCTGCCTCTGGTTGTACTGCTAGACACCGGCAGAGCAGACGGAGCGGCAGTCTTCTTTACTTGCTTACGAGGCGGAGGAGAAGGACTACGACGCCCCGGAGCAGCTGCCGGAGCGGCGGCGGGTCTCTTCCGCCCTTGCTGACGAGGCGGAGAAGGAGTAGGCTGGTTGCTCGGGCGCACCGGCGCAGGCGGAGAAGGAGGCGGAGTGCCGCCACGCGCCGGAGAAGGAGCCGGCCGACGGCCCTGATCGTCACTCGCCGGAGGAGGAGGCGGTGGAGGAGGCGGAGTGCCCTGACTCACCGGAGGAGGAGGAGGAGGCGGAGGCGTCCAGTTTGGAAGGTTGATGAGCTCCTTCCGCCATAGGCATGGAGTCTTCAGAGCAGAACCCAGCCGAGTCTCCCCTTCTCCGGTAGGGTGGTCAAGCGGGAGGTCCTCAAATCACTCTGTTATTTCATCCACCATCACCTTAGCATATCCTTCTGGAATCGTCTGGCAGTAAAAAGTTGCGTCGGGTTCATTAGGAAAAACAGAGCCAACAACCGCCTTGACCTTCATATTCATCCATTGCGTCATAAGGTGGCAAATTTGAGCCTCCTTGATAGCATCCACGGGATAGCTGGCAGGAGCCGTCAAGACAAGCTCTGGCTGAAGCAGCTCGGTGGAAGCCACGCTGCTTCTCCGCTGAGATGGCGGGGTAGCTTCAGGGGAAGCTTCGGCAGTTCGTTTTGCTGTGATTTGCTTCTCGTTCGTCTATCCCGAGTACCCTTGCTTTACGCGCCTGCAGTTCGGACTGCTGCACTTTCTTCCTCCTCTCCTGGCTTTTGTAACCGCCTGCGTCCAGAAACCCATCCCTCCATGGAATGGAGCCTGGCGTGCCTCGTGTCCGTCCAGGGTGCTCAGGATTCCCGAGGGCCGATGTGAGCTCGTCGTTCTCTCTGTCTGGAAGGAACGTCCCTTTTTGCGCTGCAGCGATATAGTACCGAAGCTTCTTCAAGGGTATGTCAAGTTGCTCGTCCGTCCAAATGCACTTCCCTGTTACAGGGTCCAAGGTTCCGCCAGCCCCGAAGAATCAAGTCCGGCAACGGTCTGGCCAGCTCATTGTCTCTGGTTCGATCCCTTTTGCAACCAGATCATTCTCAGCCTTGGCCCACTTAGGCCGGGCTACGAGGTTGCCACCTGACCCCGTCCGATGGTGAAGCTTCTTCTTCGCAACATTTTTCTTGTTTGTCGCCGACATCTTCTAACTCTTTTCCGATGTCTTGTGGGCCAGAAATGCAGGCCAGTCATCTCTGATCTTCTCATATATGCCCTTGAATTCTGGTGTCTCTTTTTTCTCGACAAACCTATTCAGGTCTTTCTTCCACCTCCTGAATAGGTCTGCCATCCTCTTAAGAGCAAAAGACTTGATTAATTGCTCTTTAACTGGCTTCTCCGGATCATCCTCTGGCGGTAGGGTGAAATTTGTCTTCAGCTCATTCCAAAGATCATTTTTCTGCATATCATTGATGTAAGACACCTCAGGGTCTTCAGTAGCCGGCTTCAACCATTGTTGGATGCTGATCGGGATCTTGTCCCTAACCAGAACCCCGCACTGAGCAACAAATGCCTTCTTTGTTCGGATGGGTTCAATAGGTTGGCCATCGGGCGTGATTGCTATGATCTCAAACCTTTCATCCGAGCTCAACTTTTTCTTCGGGCCTCGTCTCTTTACCTCAGTTGTGCTCGATCCGGAGGGCTAGAAAAAAGAACAAAGACTTAATTAATATGTGTACATACCAAAACAATGAATGCATCAATTAGCTAGTCAGCACAGGCTTAACTAATATATATACCTGGCCGGACTCGGTTTGGTCACCGGAGCCGTCATCACGGTCTCCTTGCACCGGCATTGGGTCACCGGAGCCATCCTCATGTTCTTCTTCTTGCACCGGCATTAGGTCACCGGAGCCATCTTCACCCTCTCCTTCTAGACCATCGGTGTCGTTGAGAAACAACGAGACGGCATCACTTCCTTCTGTGATTATGTCCCTCAACAACGCCTCTTTTTCTTCGTTGTCTCGGGCGGTGTCCATAGTTTCTACAAATATTTACAACATGGCAATTATTATTCAAACATGACAGATGGATATATTAGTGGCAAACATAGAACTAGCTAGCTAATCATAGTAAGGAATCATATATATTAATTAGTGGCCTCGACGCTGCTTCTTTAGGGTTTGGGGTGGCCTCGACAACGCTTCAAGGGTTTGGGGTGGCCTCGAGAACGCTTCAAGGAGGGGGTAATATTGACCCCCCCCCCCACGTGTTGAAGCTATCGGGAGGGGGTATATCGACAACGACGACACTACATCTATGTCCTTGACGACCCTCGTTCCCGATAAAAAAAAAGAGGAAGAAGAAGAAAAAAAAAAGAGAAAGAATAGAGGAGAACTCCTCTATTCTTTCTTCTCCTCTTTTTTTTCTTCTTCCTCTTCTTTTTTTATCCTCTTCGTCCTCTCATGTTCGAGAGGATCGCCGAGGGGTCGGGAGGTTGCCTAGTGCCGAGCGATCCTCGACCCCTCGAACCCTCGACCCTAGTTCCCGACCCTCGACCCCTCGGCGATCCTCGACACCCTCGTTCCTTTCCTAGGTAGATATATAAAACTTTTCTAAAAATGTAGATATATAAAACTTTTCTAAAAATGTAATTTTTGCATATATACATGGAAAAAATGTTATCGGGGAGGGGGTATATCGACCCCCCCCCCCAACCCTCTCTTCCTTCTTCTTCCTTCTTCCTTCTTCCTCTTTTCTTCTCCAACACAAAACACATCTCATCTCATCTCATTTCATCCAAAAATAATTCTTTGCATATGAACATTTTTTTAAATATTAATGAGCATATGAACTTACATATCACCAAAAATAGACCTTTTTCTTGGTAACAAAAAAATGCAAAAACGAGCATTATACAGCATATACAGAGCATTATACAGTGAACATACATACATACATACATACATACATACATACAGTGAGCATATACAGAACATTATACGGCGATGGCGATGATGGTTGGCGGTGGCTATTGGGGAACGTTGCAGAAAATTAAAATTTTTCCTACGGTTTCACCAAGATCCATCTATGAGTTCATCTAGCAACGAGTATTCAGATTAGATAGCATCTACATACCACTTTGTAGATCGCAACGGAAGCGTTCGAGTGAACGTGGATGAGGTAGTCGTACTTGCCGTGATCCAATTCACCGATGATCTAGTACCGAACGGACGGCACCTCCGCGTTCAACACACGTACGGGACGGGAGACGTCTCCTCCTTCTTGATCCAGCAAGGGGGAAGGAGAGGTTGAGGAAGATCCAACACGACGGTGTGGTGGTGGATGCAGCAGAACTCCGGCAGGGCTTCGCTAAGCAACTACGGGAGGAGGAGGAGGTGTTGCAGGGAGGAGGGAGTGCCAGGGCATTAGATTGGTTTGCTCCTCCTTTTCCCCACTATATATAGGGCCAAGGGAGAGGGGGAGGCGCAGCCCTTGCCCCTTCCTCCAAGGAAGGGTGCGGCCAAGGGTGGGGAGGAGTCCATCCTCCCCAAGGCACCTCGGAGGTGCCTTCCCCTTGTAGGACTCTCCCCTTTTTTTCTCTCTTGGCGCATGGGCCTCTTGGGGCTGGTTCCCCTTGGCCCAAGCAGGCCAAGGCGCACCCCCTAAGGCCCATGTGACCCACCAAGGCAGGTGGCCCAACCTGGTGGACCCCGGGACCCCTCCGGTGGTCCCGGTACAATACCGATAACACCGAAACTTGTCCCGATGGCCAAAATAGCACTTCCTATATATAATTCTTTACCTCCGGACCATTCCGGAACTCCTCGTGACGTCCGGGATCTCATCCGGGACTCCGAACAACATTCGGGTTACTGCACATACATATCTTCACAACCCTAGCGTCACCGAACCTTAAGTGTGTAGACCCTACGGGTTCGGGAGACATGCAGACATGACCGAAACGGCTCTCGGGCAATAACCAACAGCGGGATCTGGATACCCATGTTGGCTCCCACATACTCCACGATGATCTCATCGGATGAACCACGATGTCGAGGATTCAATTAATCCCGTATACGATTCCCTTTGTCAATCGGTATTTTTACTTGCCCGAGATTCGATCGTCGGTATACCAATACCTCGTTCAATCTCGTTATCGGCAAGTCACTTTTCTCGTTACCATAATGCATGATCCCGTGATCAAACACTTTGATCACCTTGAGCTCATTGTGATGATGCATTACCGAGAGGGCCCGGTGATACCTCTCCGTCAAGCGGAGTGACAAATCCCAGTCTCGATCCATGTCAACCCAACAGACACTTTCAGAGATACGCGTAGTATACCTTTATAGTCACCCAGTTACGTTGTGACGTTTGGCACACCCAAAGCACTCCTACGGTATCCGGGAGTTACATGATCTCATGGTCTAAGGAAAGGATACTTGACATTGGAAAACTCTAGCAAACGAACTATGCGATCTTATGCTATGTTTAGATTGGGTCTTGTCCATCACATCATTCTCCTAATGATGTGATCCCGTTATCGATGACATCCAATGTCCATAGTCAGGAAACCATGACTATCTGTCGATCAACGAGCTAGTCAACTAGAGGCTCACTAGGGACATGTTGTTGTCTGTTATTCACAGATGTATTACGATTTCCGGTTAACACAATTATAGCACGAATAAAGACAATTATCATGAATAAGGAAATATAATAATAATGCTTTTATTATTGCCTCTAGGGCATATTTCCAACAGTCTCCCACTTGCACTAGAGTCAATAATCTAGTTACATTGTGATGAATCGAACACCCATAGAGTTCTGGTGCTGATCATGTTTTGCCTTAGGGAGAGGTTTAGTCAACGGATCTGCGACATTCAGATCCGTGTGCACTTTACAAATTTCTATGTCTCCATCTTGAACATTTTCACGAATGGAGTTGAAGCGACGCTTGATGTGCCTGGTCTTCTTGTGAAACCTGGGCTCCTTTGCAAGTGCAATAGCTCCAGTGTTGTCACAGAAGAGCTTGATTGGCCCCGACGCATTGGGTATGACTCCGAGGTCGGTGATGAACTCCTTCACCCAAATTGCTTCATGTGCTGCCTCCGAGGCTGCCATGTACTCCGCTTCACATGTAGATCCCGCCACGACGCTTTGCTTGCAACTGCACCAGCTTACTGCCCCACCATTCAAAATATACACGTATCCGGTTTGTGACTTAGAGTCATCCAGATCTGTGTCGAAGCTAGCGTCGACGTAACCTTTTACGACGAGCTCTTCGTCACCTCCATAAACGAGAAACATTTCCTTGGTCCTTTTCAGGTACTTCAGGATATTCTTGACCGCTGTCCAGTGTTCCTTGCCGGGATTACTTTGGTACCTTCCTACCAAACTTACGGCAAGGTTTACATCAGGTCTGGTACACAGCATGGCATACATAATAGAACCTATGGCTGAGGCATAGGGGATGACGCTCATCTCTTCTATTTCTTCTGCCGTGGTCGGGCATTGAGCTGAGCTCAATTTCACACCTTGTAACACAGGTAAGAACCCCTTCTTAGATTGATCCATATTGAACTTCTTCAATATCTTATCAAGGTATGTGCTTTGTGAAAGACCTATGAGGCGTCTCGATCTATCTCTATAGATCTTGATGCCTAATATATAAGCAGCTTCTCCAAGGTCCTTCATTGAAAAACTTTTATTCAAATAGGCCTTAATGCTGTCCAAGAGTTCTATATCATTTCCCATCAAAAGTATGTCGTCTACATATAATATGAGAAATGCTATAGAGCTCCCACTCACTTTCTTGTAAACACAGGCTTCTCCATAAGTCTGTGTAAACCCAAACGCTTTGATCATCTCATCAAAGCGAATGTTCCAACTCCGAGATGCTTGCACCAGCCCATAAATCGAGCGTTGGAGCTTGCATACCTTGTCAGCATTCTTAGGATCGACAAAACCTTCCGGCTGCATCATATACAATTCTTCCTTAAGGAAACCATTAAGGAATGCCGTTTTGACGTCCATTTGCCATATCTCATAATCATAGTATGCGGCAATCGCTAACATGATTCGGACGGACTTCAGCTTCGCTACCGGTGAGAAAGTCTCATCGTAGTCAACCCCTTGAACTTGTCGATAACCCTTAGCGACAAGCCGAGCTTTATAGATGGTCACATTACCATCCGCGTCTGTCTTCTTCTTAAAGATCCATTTATTTTCTATGGCTCGCCGTTCAACGGGCAAGTCAGTCAAAGTCCATACTTCGTTTTCATACATGGATCCTATCTCGGATTTCATGGCTTCTAGCCATTTGTCGGAATCCGGGCCCGCCATCGCTTCCTCATAGTTCGAAGGTTCACCATTGTCTAACAACATGATTTCCAAGACAGGGTTGCCGTACCACTCTGGTGCGGAACGTGTCCTTGTGGACCTTCGAATTTCAGTAGGAGCTTGATCAGAAGTATCTTGATCATAATCATTAATTTCCTCTCTAGTCGGTGCAGGCACCTCAGGAACGATTTCTTGAGTTTCGCCATTTTCCGGTTCAAGAGGTAACACTTCATCAAGTTCTACTTTCCTCCCACTTACTTCTTTCGAGAGAAACTCTTTCTCCAGAAAGGATCCATTCTTGGCAACAAAGATCTTGCCTTCGGATCTGAGGTAGAAGGTATACCCAACAGTTTCTTTTGGGTATCCTATGAAGACGCATTTTTCCGATTTGGGTTCGAGCTTTTCAGGTTGAAGTTTCTTGACATAAGCATCGCATCCCCAAACTTTTAGAAACGACAGCTTAGGTTTCTTTCCAAACCATAATTCATACGGTGTCGTCTCAACGGATTTTGACGGAGCCCTATTTAAAGTGAATGCGGCAGTCTCTAAAGCATAGCCCCAAAAAGATAGCGGTAAGTCGGTAAGAGACATCATAGATCGCACCATATCTAATAGAGTGCGATTACGACGTTCGGACACACCATTACGCTGAGGTGTTCCAGGCGGCGTGAGTTGTGAAACTATTCCACATTTTCTTAAGTGTGTGCCAAATTCTTGACTCAAGTATTCTCCTCCACGATCTGATCGTAGAAACTTGATCTTTCTATCACGTTGATTTTCAACCTCACTCTGAAATTCCTTGAACTTTTCAAAGGTCTCAGACTTGTGTTTCATTAAGTAGATATACCCATATCTACTCAAGTCATCATTGAGGGTGAGAACATAACGATAGCCACCGCGAGCCTCAACACTCATTGGACCGCACACATCGGTATGTATGATTTCCAATAAGTTGGTTGCTCGCTCCATTGTTCCTGAGAACGGAGTCTTGGTCATTTTACCCATGAGGCATGGTTCGCACGTGTCAAATGATTCATAATCAAGAGACTCTAAAAGTCCATCTGTATGGAGCTTCTTCATGCGTTTGACACCTATGTGACCAAGGCGGCAGTGCCACAAATATGTGGGACTATTGTTATCAACTTTAACTCTTTTGGTATTCACACTATGAATATGTGTATCATCACGTACGAGATTCATTAAGAATAAACCATTAACCATCGGAGCATGACCATAAAACATATCTCTCATATAAATAGAACAACCATTATTCTCGGATTTAAATGAGTAGCCATCTCGAATTAAGCGAGATCCAGATACAATGTTCATGCTCAAACTTGGCACTAAATAACAATTATTGAGGTTTAAAACTAATCCTGTAGGTAAATGTAGAGGCAGCGTGCCGACGGCGATCACATCGACCTTGGAACCATTCCCGACACGCATCGTCACCTCGTCCTTCGCCAGTCTCCGTTTATTCCGCAGCTCCTGCTTTGAGTTACAAATGTGAGCAACTGCACCGGTATCAAATACCCAAGAGCTACTACGAGTACTGGTAAGGTATACATCAATTACATGTATATCACATATACCTTTGGTTTTGCCGGCCTTCTTATCCGCTAAGTATTTGGGGCAGTTCCGCTTCCAGTGACCACTTCCCTTGCAATAAAAACACTCAGTCTCGGGCTTGGGTCCATTCTTTGGCTTCTTCCCGGCAACTTGCTTACCGGGAGCGGCAACTTCCTTGCCGTCCTTCTTGAAGTTCTTTTTACCCTTGCCCTTCTTGAACTTAGTGGTTTTATTCACCATCAACACTTGATGCTCCTTCTTGATTTCAACCTCTGCTGATTTCAGCATAGCATATACTTCAGGAATGGTCTTTACCATCCCCTGCATATTGTAGTTCATCACAAAGCTCTTGTAGCTAGGTGGAAGCGACTGGAGGATTCTGTCAATGACCGCTTCATCCGGGAGATTAACTTCCAGTTGAGTCAAGCGGTTGTGCAACCCAGACATTTTGAGTATGTGTTCACTGACAGAACCATTTTCCTCCATCTTACAGCTAAAGAATTTATCGGAGACTTCATATCTCTCGACCCGGGCATGAGCTTGGAAAACCATTTTCAGCTCTTCGAACATCTCATATGCTCCATGTCTCTCAAAACGCTTTTGGAGCCCCGGCTCTAAGCTGTAAAGCATGCCGCACTGAACGAGGGAGTAATCATCGCAGCGTGACTGCCAAGCGTTCATAACGTCTTGTTCTGCAGGGAGAATAGGTGCGTCACCCAGCGGTGCTCATAGGACATAATCTTTCTTGGCAGCTATGAGGATAATCCTCAGGTTTCGGACCCAGTCCGTATAGTTGCTACCATCGTCTTTCAGCTTGGTTTTCTCTAGGAACGCGTTGAAGTTGAGGACTACGTTGGCCATTTGATCTACAAGACATATTGTAAATATTTAGACTAAGTTCATGATAATAAAGTTCATTTAATCAAGTTATTTAATGAACTCCCACTTAGATAGACATCCCTCTTCTAGTCATCTAAGTATTACATGATCCGAGTCAACTAGGCCGTGTCCGATCATCACGTGAGACGGACTAGTCAACATCGGTGAACATCTTCATGTTGATCGTATCTTCTATACGACTCATGCTCGACCTTTCGGTCTTCTGTGTTCCGAGGCCATGTCTGTACATGCTAGGCTCGTCAAGTCAACCTAAGTGTTTTGCGTGTGTAAATCTGTCTTACACCCGTTGTATGCGAACGTAAGGACCTATCACACCCGATCATCACGTGGTGCTTCGGAACGACGAACCTTAGCAACGGTGCACAGTTAGGGTGAACACTTTCTTGAAATTATTATGAGGGATCATCTTATTTACTACCGTCGTTCTAAGTAAACAAGATGCAAAACATGATAAACATCACATGCAATCAAATAATAAACGTGACATGATATGGCCAGTATCACATAGCTCCTTTGATCTTCATCTTGGGGCTCCATGATCATCTTGTCACCGGCTTGACACCATGATCTTCATCATCATGATCTTCATCATCGTGTCTCCATGAAGTTGCTCGCCAACTATTACTTCTACTACTATGGCTAACGCGTTTAGCAATAAAGTAAAGTAATTTACATGGCGATTCTCAATGACACGCAGGTCATACAAAATAAAGACAACTCCTATGGCTCCTGCCGGTTGTCATACTCATCGACATGCAAGTCGTGATTGCTATTACAATAGCATGAACATCTCATACATCACATATAGATCATTCATCATACATCACAACTTTGGCCATATCATATCACAAAGCACTTGCTGCAAAAACAAGTTAGACGTCCTCTAATTGTTGTTGCAAGTTTTACGTGGCTGAATTAGGGTTCTAGCAAGAACGTTTTCTTACCTACGTTCAAACCACAACGTGATTTGTCAATCTCTATTTACCCTTCATAAGGACCCTGTTCATCGAATCCGATCCAACTAAAGTAGAAGAGACAGACACCCGCCAGCCACCTTATGCAACTAGTGCATGTTAGTCGGTGGAACCGGTCTCACGTAAGCGTACGTGTAAGGTTGGTCCGGGCCGCTTCATCCCACAATACCGCTGAATCAAGATTGACTAGTAACGGCAAGAAGAATTGACAACATCTACGCCCACAACAAATTGTGTTCTACTCGCACAAGAAGAACTATGCATAGACCTAGCTCATGATGCCACTATTGGGGAACGTTGCAGAAAATTAAAATTTTTCCTACGGTTTCACCAAGATCCATCTATGAGTTCATCTAGCAACGAGTATTCAGATTAGATAGCATCTACATACCACTTTGTAGATCGCAACGGAAGCGTTCGAGTGAACGTGGATGAGGTAGTCGTACTTGCCGTGATCCAATTCACCGATGATCTAGTACCGAACGGACGGCACCTCCGCGTTCAACACATGTACGGGACGGGAGACGTCTCCTCCTTCTTGATCCATCAAGGGGGAAGGAGAGGTTGAGGAAGATCCAACACGACGGTGTGGTGGTGGATGCAGCAGAACTCCGGCAGGGCTTCGCTAAGCAACTACGGGAGGAGGAGGAGGTGTTGCAGGGAGGAGGGAGTGCCAGGGCATTAGATTGGTTTGCTCCTCCTTTTCCCCACTATATATAGGGCCAAGGGAGAGGGGGAGGCGCAGCCCTTGCCCCTTCCTCCAAGGAAGGGTGCGGCCAAGGGTGGGGAGGAGTCCATCCTCCCCAAGGCACCTCGGAGGTGCCTTCCCCTTGTAGGACTCTCCCCTTTTTTTTCTCTCTTGGCGCATGGGCCTCTTGGGGCTGGTTCCCCTTGGCCCAAGCAGGCCAAGGCGCACCCCCTAAGGCCCATGTGACCCACCAAGGCAGGTGGCCCAACCTGGTGGACCCCGGGACCCCTCCGGTGGTCCCGGTACAATACCGATAACACCGAAACTTGTCCCGATGGCCAAAATAGCACTTCCTATATATAATTCTTTACCTCCGGACCATTCCGGAACTCCTCGTGACGTCCGGGATCTCATCCGGGACTCCGAACAACATTCGGGGTACTGCACATACATATCTTCACAACCCTAGCGTCACCGAACCTTAAGTGTGTAGACCCTACGGGTTCGGGAGACATGCAGACATGACCGAGACGGCTCTCGGGCAATAACCAACAGCGGGATCTGGATACCCATGTTGGCTCCCACATACTCCACGATGATCTCATTGGATGAACCACGATGTCGAGGATTCAATTAATCCCGTATACGATTCCCTTTGTCAATCGGTATTTTTACTTGCCCGAGATTCGATCGTCGGTATACCAATACCTCGTTCAATCTCGTTATCGGCAAGTCACTTTTCTCGTTACCATAATGCATGATCCCGTGATCAAACACTTTGATCACCTTGAGCTCATTGTGATGATGCATTACCGAGAGGGCCCGGTGATACCTCTCCGTCAAGCGGAGTGACAAATCCCAGTCTCGATCCATGTCAACCCAACAGACACTTTCAGAGATACGCGTAGTATACCTTTATAGTCACCCAGTTACGTTGTGACGTTTGGCACACCCAAAGCACTCCTACGGTATCCGGGAGTTACATGATCTCATGGTCTAAGGAAAGGATACTTGACATTGGAAAACTCTAGCAAACGAACTATGCGATCTTATGCTATGTTTAGATTGGGTCTTGTCCATCACATCATTCTCATAATGATGTGATCCCGTTATCGATGACATCCAATGTCCATAGTCAGGAAACCATGACTATCTGTCGATCAACGAGCTAGTCAACTAGAGGTTCACTAGGGACATGTTGTTGTCTGTTATTCACACATGTATTACGATTTCCGGTTAACACAATTATAGCACGAATAAAGACAATTATCATGAATAAGGAAATATGATAATAATGCTTTTATTATTGCCTCTAGGGCATATTTCCAACAGTGGCGCGCGCTTACGGATGACGTGCGGGGACGGCAATGAGAAGGAAAGGGGAGGAGGCAGGGGCTCACAGCGCAGGGAGCGGTCGAGGTCGCCGGCCGGAATCGGTGCGGCGGCGGACGAACGGCCTCGGGGACGGGTAGCCAGAGCCGGCGTGGTGCTTCCCCGCAGCGATGGCGACGACGAGCGTGGGCGACGGCGACAACGATGACGGGCACGGGCGACAATGACGGCGTCGGCGGGGGCGGCGCGGGCGGCTTCGGGGCAGCCTGGCGGCGACGACGGGGGCGTGCGGACGGTGTCGGGGCGGCGCGCGGACGGCGCCTGGGCAGCGGACGGCGTCGATCTGGGCAGCCTGGCGGCGTCGATGAGCTCGGCGTCGTCGGGCGGGCCGGGGATAACTGGCGATGAGTTCGTCAAATTTTCCTAAGTGCTACTTATATACCCAAGCCATTGGTCCCGGTTGGTGCTACGACCCGGGACTAATGCCACCCTTTAGTCCCGGTTGGTGCCACCAACCGGGACCAAAGGTCCCTTTTCAGCAGCCCAAAGGGTGGGAAGCGGCGGCCTTTGGTCCCGGTTGGTGGCACCAACCGGGACTAAAGGGTGGCATTAGTCCCGGGTCGTACCACCAACCGGGACGAATGGCCCCCTTTAGCCCCGTTTGGAGCCAACAACCGGGACCAAAGGCCTGTGCTGCCCCGAACTCAAATATTTAGTCCTACCTCGCTAGTTGAGAGGGAGGCGCACCTGTTTATAAGGTGCGGTGCGCCATCCCTCTCGAGGTCCTCTTTAAAGCAAGCTTTCGGGCCTAACACTGCAATCTGTGTCTGTGGGCCTACTGGGCCTCCCGCGGGCCTGAATCCTGGCCCATGGTAGGGTTTCTAGTCGTATTCAGGCTGTGGGGGCCCAGTAGGTGGCACTTTTTTTTTGTTTCTACTTAAAACTAAATACTTATTGTTGCTATATTTAATTTTTTTTCCAGTTTTTTTATTTTGTTTTCTGCATTATTCATTTTCTTTTGTTTCTTGCTTTATTTTTTTAATTCTATTAGCTTTTAGTTTTAGAAAAATTATAAACTTTCTGTTAGTGCCATTAGTTTTCAAATTTGAAAACACTTTTTTAGTTTTTTTGTTTTCTTTGTTGCTTTATTTATTTTATTTTGTTTCTTGCTTTATTTTTAATTCTTTTTGCTTTTAGGTCAGCAAAATTATAAACTTTCTGTTAGTGCCATTAGTTTTAGAAAAAATATAAACTTTCTGTTAGTGCCATTAGTTTTTAAATTTGAATAGATAAAATTTGAACATAGATGCACCTATAGAGAAAATTCGACCTAAATTCATAGTTTTCAAATGAACTCTGAAAAAGTTGGCATAGCATACTCGTCTGTTACAAATTTGGCATGGTTGTGGGAGAAAGTCTTCACTTTTTCTTCGCTTGTGTCATTTGCTTATTGCGCCGTAACCATGGATAATCTTCATCATTTATCAGGATGCTTGGGTCAGCCTTGACATTGAAGGAGGAATTTCATGAAACCTTTCATAATCTTCAGACATGTCTGTCTTGCCCTCCACTCCCAGGATGTCCCTTTTTCCTGAAAAAACTATGTGGCGCTTTGGCTCATCGTATGATGTATTCGTTTCCTTATCTTTTCTTTTTCTCGGTCTGACAGACATGTCCTTCACATAGATAACCTGTGCCACATCATTGGCTAGGACGAACGGTTCGTCAGTGTACCCAAGATTTTTCAGATCGACTGTTGTCATTCCGTACTGTGGGTCTACATGTACCCCGCCTCCTGACAGATTGACCCATTTGCACTCAAACAAAGGGACCTTAAAATCTTGTCTGTAGTCAAGTTCTCATATGTTCACTATGTAATCATAATATGTGTCCTTTCCCTTCTCGGTTGTTGCATCAAAGCGGACATCGCTGTTTTGGTTGGTGCTCTTTTGATCTTGGTCAATCGTGTAAAATGTATTCCCATTTATCTCGTATCCTTTGTAAATCAATACAGTCAAAGATGGTCCCCTGGACAACAAGTACAACTCATCACAAACAGTGTTGTCACCTCTGGGACGTGCTTCCAACCAACTGCTGAAAGTCCTAATGTGTTCACATGTAATCCAGTCGTCGCACTGCTCCGGGTGTTTGAAGCGCAGATTGTTCTTGTGTTCATCGACATACGGGGTCACCAAGGTAGAGTTCTGTAGAACTGTGTAGTGTGCTTGAGACCAAGAATGCCCGTCCCTGCATATTATTGAGTCCGCTCCTAGCACTACAAGAAACCTGTTAATCCGTGACGGATTCCTGGTGACGTTTTGTAAATCCGTCATGGAAACCGTCACCGACCAGCAAGATATGCCTGGGCCCAAAAAGGGTAGCCCCTTAATGACGGACGTGGAGGTACCGTCACGAAAACCGTCATCGATCGACCAACTAGGTCTAGCCGGGCCTAGCTTTCCCCCTTCATACATCCTCTGTAACAACACGAATTGCTCCTGCTAATGTGGCGTAGTCATATGAGTTACATTGTAATTTGAATTTGCAAAACTTAAAAAAAAATCAAGGATCCTAATCAAATTAGATGGCACCAAACTGAATGATGAAATATACTTATGTAGCATACAGACACGTGGGGCCAACATGAATCAAGCTTAGTACGATTCACCGGGCTAAGGGCAAAGACACCAAAGTACGAAACGGGTTGAAGCAAAGCGCGCGAAGGAGAAAACATTCAAATCATCTACGCGGCAAAGTCCGGAACAGAAGCGCGCGGAGGGAAAACATAAGTCGTCGACGCGGGGAGTTAAATGGGTCTCCACAGCCTACGATCCTAGTGGCCACAGC
This sequence comes from Aegilops umbellulata, assembly GCA_032464435.1. NCBI lineage: Eukaryota > Viridiplantae > Streptophyta > Magnoliopsida > Poales > Poaceae > Aegilops > Aegilops umbellulata. The sequence goes on along the minus strand of CP136060.1, from coordinate 585,611,328 downwards.
CTCGCGCCTCTCCCCCGACCGCGAAACCCTATCCACCCAGAGCCGCCGACTCCTCTCCCTCTCACCTCCCGATTCAGATCCATGTCCAGCCTCCCTCCACGCGCGGCTGCCGATCTCCAGCGCCGCCGCGCCAACCATCTCCTGCTCCACCTCCGTCTCCCACCCTCTCTCGCTCCGCCACCACCCCCACCCTGTCCGGCTCCCCCCCCTGTGTAGCCTCCTCCGTTCAGCGATGGGGCGGCCGTAGCGGCGCTCCTAGATCTATGTCAAGGGCAGCCCCCTGCTCGTCGTTATGGGCGCGGTTTTCATGAGGAAAGTGGCTGAGGACGGCGAGATGGAAGTTGTAGCCTACCCGCTGCCCAGGACAAGGACGGCTGCCCTGACGCTCCCCCTTCTTCACAATCTCGCGCTGGGAGAGGAGGGGGTGGCCACTGTTTTCTTCGGCACTCCTCGGCCTTATCCACATCGCCACAGGTGACCTTGCCAGACCACTTGCTGTGAAGGTGATAACCCCTTTCACTCTCCATTAATTGCAAAATTGTCCATTTAGGATGTCAGGATAGTGCTTTGTAGTGAAATAACTTTTGTGGCTGGGAATAATTGTTTTCGAAAGATAGCAAGATGATGTATTATGTTTCATATTTTCCATAAATGTTGATGTGACTGATTTTTTTAATGTAGAGATTTATATTTACATCTTTTCTTCATCAACATGTACGTCTAATAAATATACGTGGGGTGCTTACATAGTTTCTGAGGTCGTGCTGTGTTTATGTGTGTCAATTTAGTTTACAAATATACATCATTGAGATGGATAAAAGTATGATGTAGAGTATATATGAAACTGAAAAGATGGGATGCTTAAAGCTGGAATAAATTGTGGAGGGAATCCTATGCAGGAGTAACTATAGTGGATACTTCTACTAAATCAGAAGATTTATTTGTTTTCTCCATGTAATAGTTTGACTAAAGTTCTAATTATTATTCTGTAGGTGGAGGAGATAGCTGAAGTCGAGGGTGTTGTTGATGACATAAAAGGTGTTGATAAAATAGAGCCTTGTGAAGAACAGAGGATACAATACAAAATAATTAGCTAGCACTACAAACCATGCACCCTTCTTTGTCCTGATGTTCCTATCCTTGAAGGATGTTGCCTCACACATGACAGTAGCTGCACGGCCTATGAACGATGTTCCCTCCTCAACAATGCCTTTGTGAGCATGCTTGCTGTTGGCGCTGCCATGGCAGAATCGTGCAAGCATTGGCCTTGCAGGTGTCGTGTGTATAGCAGTGTTGATCCTTAAATATCTTTGTTGTGCTTTTTGCATCGTCTTAGTGTGTGTGCGCTTGTTTCCATTTTTACTTAATTTATTGCTTGCTGCAACACCTAGTTCCTCCTAGTTTGGTAGAGTTGTTTGTTTTGTTCACGGTGGATGCATGATATGTAAAATCTCAAATGGTATTTTTATAGTTACATGTCTATTTTGAGAAAATGCTGATTGCTAACATTTACTCTGCGTACCAATTACTTTCTACCATTCCTGATTATTCTCTACTGCTTTGTACCTTTTTATATGAGAAAACACCACCCACTCTATACTCTACCAATCAGTTTTCTGGTTTGCTTGGAAGAAAAGAACCATTACTTGAAAACCAGCTATGAGATAGACAAGATCATTTAAGAGTGTGTTTCTGCTGTCGGTGGCGACCTCCTCTGCCGCGCGCCGGTGGTGGCCGACTTGCACTGCGACCCTGGCCATTGAGCTGAACCTGATCCTGGTCCATGGTTAGTTAGGGTGTTGGTGCTGTTTGGGCTCAATTAGCTCGATTCAATGTTGTTTTAGGCTTGAGAAAAGTTGTTCTCTTGTTGAAATGAGAGGGATAAGGTAGGTGCTACAGCTGTTGGCAATCGTGTATATGCAATTGTAGGCAACCAGAGAGTATGTGTTGCATTTGTATGTCCTCATGTTTAAAATTTGTGTTTGGAAGTTATTACTGGATCTACTATCCCAATAATTTTTTATTTCCTAAATCTCATGGTAAATCTGGAAGTTGCATTGCATATATGTGTATTACGCCATACTAGTAAACTTCTAAAAGCAAGTGGAGCTGAACCTTTATAATGCACTCTGCATTCTGTAGATTATGCCATACTTATTTGCATGTCATGCCATATGAACATGCACTGTGGTTCTGATTGTTATGCTGGGCGATGTTCCTCATGGTCCCAGTAATGCTGCTAGTATGGAAGAGGCACTGGATCCTTGTTGTCACATTCCTTGAGCTCTCGTTGATGGAGGATAAATGGAAATAAGTGATCATCTAGTGGAGACATAGTAAGTTACAACCTCTTTGCTCTTCCTGTTTGTAATAAGAAGGAATCCTTACTCTAGTGTCCCATTTACTTGTAGCTTTTAAATTTTTTATACACAATATATATGATGCTTCCATGCTTTTCAAGTTTTTTGCAATATTGTTTTTCTCTATATTGCACCCAGAACTGAATGTTTGATTGGATCAGGCAGGTAACATTGTGAGTAGGCCTTCTGGCCTGTTTACTTTTTGATTGGATCAGGCATTCATGTAAACATGATAGCTCCAACTCTTGTTTCAAGAGTGAGTAGTACGCTGAAATTGCATTTTAGTAAATAGGGGTTACTTCTCAAATCTGAGAAATTTAAAACCAATCCTCATTGCTGACTGGTGGTGTATATACAGTAATGGTATATGAAGATGAACTTGGCAAAAACTCAGCTTTTACCTTCAAAATATATGTACAAAATTTCCAGATCTAATCTGAAATGTCAATTAGGAAATGCTGAGCATTATCTTTGACCTTTCAAACCAAAAACCTACTGTATGGACAAACACAAATCATACTACTATCCTTTGTTTAGAAATGCTGAGCATTATTTTGTTAGTGGGTTTATATGGCCTCAACTTCTGCTGCTATAGTACTTGAGTTATGTGATGTGTGTTTGTTAGTCATTTGACTTTCATTCAGCACACTTCTCCCTGGTGACTGCTTCCTCTCTGAATCTTTAACCCTAAATTTTCTCTGAATTTCTTCTGTATCTTGTACACTGCAGGATAACAAGTAGAGACAAACTGCAGGGTACCAAGTAGAGACAAACCGCTGCACCGTGGTATGTGGCCTTCTATCAAGATCTGATTCAGTTTAGATTTCCCCCCTAGGTCTTGGACACAAGATTTCTGTTACTGTATTAATATGTCAACATGTTCTATTTAAAGTTTTCTCCCTAGGCATTTCTTTTTCTATCCTTGTTGTCTCTTGCAGACCGGTGAATATGTATTCCAGAAATAAGTTCAATCTGAATCTAAGAAGAAAATTACATTGTTACATTGTGGCAGTCCTACAGTAAGAATACAGAGGTTTAAACCTGTTTATTTGTGTACTACGCACATGTATTAGTTAGTCAATTTATTGTTGTTTTATACTAGATACTTTGTTATTCTCATCTGTAGGCATTTCTCCTACTATATATTCATATCTACAAATGTCTAATGTTGTTGTGAATATGGTAGGTATGTTGCTGTCCATCAGAATCTGCCATGCCATATAGTTGCCATCAGGAGGGTTGACGACAAGAACACGAGTGGCAACCTTTGTAGTTATATGTTTTGTCGATGTAAATTGGATTGTACCGGTTCCTAATCCTATGGATGGTTGCATATTGAGTGATTTTGTCAATATATGGTGTATATTATCATTTCATGGAGGATATTATAACCTGCTAGGTTCTACATACCTATATGGTTGCATATTGAGTGATTTGTGTAACATATGGTACTTTGGAAATATTGTCCTTGTCCAAAATTGGCATTATGATTTACGGAACACATTATGCTAAAAGCGTATTTGATCAAAATCATGCTGAATAAAATGATGGGACCACATTTAAATTGATCCTAAATCCATGACGGTTTCTGTGACGAAAATAGTGTCCATGTAGGTAGCCACGTCATTCTAGTTAGTCAATAGAAAATCCTATGTGGCATTGGTCCATGACGGATTGTTCCGTCACGGCCTAGTTTGGGCTTGGGCGGGCCTGAGGCAATTCCATGACGGCCAAGAACCGTCATGGAAGCTATGATGTCAAATTATGACGCGATATACATGACAGATCTCAAGTCCGTCAAGGATGGACACGCATGACAGTTTTTGGTTGATCTGTGACGGCTAAGGACTGTCAAGTATTAAGAGATTTCTTGTAGTGTAGCGTGCCTTTTCCAGTCAGTCTCCCCTCATACCGCGATTTAGGGAGACCTATCTTCTTAAGGCCAGGAATGAAGTCAACACAAAACCCGATGGCATCCTCTGTTTGATGGCCCATGGAGATGCTTCCTTCTGGCCTAGCGCGGTTACGGACATATTTCTTTAGGACACCCATGAACCTCTCAAAGGGGAACATATTGTGTAGAAATACGGGCCCCAGAACGACAATCTCGTCGACTAGATGAAATAGGACACGCGTCGTGATATTGAAGAAGGATGGTGGGAACACCAGCTCGAAACTGACAAGACATTGCGCCACATCACTCCTTAGCCTTGGTACCATTTCTGGATCGATCACCTTCTGAGAGATTGCATTGAGAAATGCACATAGCTTCACAATGGCTAATCGGACATTTTCCGGTAGAAGCCCCCTCAATGCAACCAGAAGCAGTTGCGTCATAATCACGTGGCAGTCATGAGACTTTAGGTTCTGGAACTTTTTCTCTGGGATATTTATTATTCCCTTTATATTCGATGAGAAGCCAGTCGGGACCTTCATACTGAGCAGGCATTCAAAGAAGATTTCTTTCTCATCTTTCATAAGAGCATGGCTGGCAGGACCTTCATACTGCTTCTGAGGCATGCCGTCTTTTTCGTGCAAACATTGCAGGTCCTCCCGTGCCTCAGGTGTATCTTTTGTCTTTCCATACACGCCCAAGAAGCCTAGCAGGTTCACGCAAAGGTTCTTCGTCACGTGCATCACGTCGATTGAAGAGCGGACCTCTAGGTCTTTCAAGTAGGGTAGGTCCCAAAATATAGATTTCTTCTTCCACATGGGTGCGTGTCCCTCATCGTCATTCGGAACAGCTACTGCGCCGGGACCCTTTCCAAAGATTACGTGTAAATCATTGACCATAGCAAGTACGTGATCACCGGTACGCATGGCGGGCTTCTTCCGGTGATCTTCCTCGCCTTTGAAATGCTTGCCTTTCTTTCGACATTGATGGTTGGTCGGAAGAAATCGACGATGGCCCAGGTACACATTCTTCCAGCATTTGTCCAGGTATATACTTTCAGTGTCATCTAAACAGTGTGTGCATGCGTGGTATCCTTTGTTTGTCTGTCCTGAAAGGTTACTGAGAGCGGGCCAATCGTTGATGGTCACGAACAACAACGCCTTTAGGTTAAATTCCTCCTGTCCGTGCTCATCCCACGTACGTACACCGTTTCCATTCCACAGCTGTAAAAGTTTTTCAACTAATGGCCTTAGGTACACATCAATGTCGTTGCCGGTTGCTTAGGGCCTTGGATGAGAATTGGCATCATAATGAACTTCCGCTTTATGCACATCCAAGGAGGAAGGTTATACATACATAGAGTGACCGGCCAGGTGCTGTGATTGTTGCTCTGCTCCCCGAAAGGATTAATGCCATCCGCGCTTAAAGCAAACCATACGTTCCTTGGGTCCTTTGCAAACTCATCCCAGTACTTTCTCACGAATTTTCTCCACTGCGACCCGTCAGCGGGTGCTCTCAACTTCCCGTCTTTCTTACGGTCCTCACTGTGCCATCGCATCGACTTGGCATGCTCTCCGTTTCTGAACAGACGTCTCAACCGTGGTATTATAGGAGCATACCACATCACCTTCGCAGGAACCCTCTTCCTGCGGGGCTCGCCGTGAACATCACCAGGGTCATCTCGTCTGATCTTATACCGCAATGCACCGCATACCGGGCATGCGTTCAGATCCTTGTATGCACCGCGGTATAGGATGCAGTCATTAGGGCATGCATGTATCTTCTCCACCTCCAATCCTAGAGGGCATACGACCTTCTTTGCTGCGTATGTACTGTCGGACAATTCGTTATCCTTTGGAAGCTTCTTCTTCAATATTTTCAATAGTTTCTCAAATCCTTTGTCAGGCACAACATTTTCTGCCTTCCACTGCAGCAATTCCAGTACGGTACCGAGCTTTGTGTTGTCATCTTCGCAATTGGGGTACAACCCTTTTTTGTGATCCTCTAACATGCGATCGAACTTCAGCTTCTCCTTTTGACTTTTGCATTGCGTCCTTGCATCGACAATGACCCGGCGGAGATCATCATCATCGGGCACATCGTCTAGTTCCTCTTGATCTTCAGCAGCTTCACCCGTTGCAGCATCATTGGGCACATCGTCTGGTTCCTCTTGATCTTCACCAGCTCCCCCCGTTGCAGCATCACGGTATTCAAGGGGCACGTAGTTGTCATCGTACTCTTCTTCTTCGTCGTCTTCCATCATAACCCCTATTTCTCCGTGCCTCGTCCAAACATTATAGTATGGCATGAAACCCTTGTAAAGCAGGTGGGTGTGAAGGATTTTCCGGTCAGAGTAAGACTTCGTATTCCCACAGTCAGGGCATGGACAACACATAAAACCATTCTGCTTGTTTGCCTCAGCCGCATCGAGAAACTCATGCACGCCCTTAATGTACTCGGAGGTGTGTCTGTCACCGTACATCCATTGCCGGTTCATCTACGTGCATTATATATAATTAAGTGTCCAAATTAATAGAAGTTCATCATCACATTAAAACCAAAGTACATACATAGTTCTCATCTAACAACATATAGCTCTTCAGAGCATCTAATTAATTAATACATACATTGATACTATGTAAAACATTTTAATGCGAAAACAAAGGCGATCATAATCGCAACCAAGGTAACAATTGATCCAACGGCATAATGATACCAAGCCTCGGTATGAATGGCATATTTTCTAATCTTTCTAATCTTCAAGCGCATTGCATCCATCTTGATCTTGTGATCATCGACGACATCCGCAACATGCAACTCCAATATCATCTTCTCCTCCTCAATTTTTTTATTTTTTCCTTCAAGAAATTGTTTTCTTCTTCAACTAAATTTAACCTCTCGACAATAGGGTCGGTTGGAATTTCCAGTTCACATACATCCTAGATAAATAAAATCTATGTTACGTTGGTCCGCATAATTTTCATAAACAATAAATGAACCAATAGTTATAAAGATTAATATATATATACCACATCCGAATCATAGACAGGACGAGGGCCGACGGGGGCGGATACCAAAACCATGGCACTATATAAGATGCAATAATAAAAGTAAGAAAATGATACAAGTATCTATCTAAACATACAAGTAAGAATATTTTTCCTTTGAGAAAGAAGATAAGAACAAGAGGCTCACCACGGTGGTGTCGGTGATGAGATCGGCGCGGGTGATCGACGGCTGTGAAGACGGGGGTGGGGCGTGGCTAAATCTAGACAAATCTCGAGGAAAATGGAGTTTTGAGGTTGAGCTTTGAGAGGAGAAAGCTTAACTAGTGTGGCTCAGGCATTTCATCGAACACCTCATGTGCATAGGAGGTGAGCTAGAGCACCACAAACCCCTCCCCTCGCCGTCCCAGAAAAACAGAGCACTGGAGTGCTCTGCTCTGGCGCGAGGGGTATATATAGGCAGCACCACTGGTCCCTGTTCGTGGCATGAACCGGGACTAAATGGGAGCCTTTGGTCCCAGTTCATGCCACGAACCGGGACCACTGGTGGTGGGCCAGGAGCCAGGCCCATTGGTCCCGATTCGTCCCACCAACCGGGACCAAAAGGTCCAGACGAACCGGGACCACTGGCCCACGTGGCCTGGCCGGCCCCCTGAGCTCACGAACCGGGACCAATGCCCCATTGATCCCAGTTCTAGATTAAACCGGGAATAATGGGCTGACCCGGCCTGGACCGTTGCCCCCTTTTCTACTAGTGTTTATCCCTAACCTAATCTCTTTTACTTGCGCAGGATATAGGCTCCCCGCCGCCCAGCAATCGCCTTTGTTGCCGAGGAGGACACGAGCACTTGGAGGACGTGGTGTAGCGGGAGGCAAGCGTTCCAGTGCCCCAACGACAACGAGCACCAGTGCCAAGCCGCGGTTGACCTCTCACGGCAGATCGGGAAGGCCATGCGGACATGGGACGATGCGTGGAGTGGCTGAAGCAGACAGTCGCTGAGTTCGAGGTAAAGCAAATATTATATAGTATACTTTACCTCCTAGCTAACATAGAAGATGCAGATACTTATCCGATTAGCATCCCATGTTCGTGCATATCAATCCGTTTTTTCAAATATATATGTCGTCAACTTTTCTAAACTACGTTTCCACAAACTCAAAGTAAGTCAATATATAACACATTACAATCACTACAACATTGTCCCTTTGAGTAGGAAAATTGTGTTTGATAAAACAAGAAATAAACAACATCAATTAACTAGCCCGTGCGAATGCACGGGTTGACGACTAGTATATCTAATAAATGTTAATAATAAATTTATATAACTAATTAAGAACCCTAGAGCCAAGTTGAAGTGTCCCATCTCTTCCTTCTCCTCAATTAATTAGTGGGTAAAGGGTAAATATATACATACGTATGAAAGGACTCGGTGTTGAACAAATTATCCGTAGTCCATTTTTCATCTGCCATGAAGGCATGCATGGTCATGTCAAAATCTCACCTGACAAAAAGCGATATCCAGGTACTGCGTACACGTATGCGTGCATGCGCCGATAACTACACTTGAAGTTTCTGTGAAGGTCATTCTGAGGATGGTATGTATGTGCACATGGAAATTAACTGTCACCGATGACCTAAATTGTCTATTGACGTATTATAATTTTTCATGATAACATATTATCATCTTAACGAAAAAAAATTATAATTTATCGACAGGGCCCGTCCTGTTTGCTTAGCTTGAAAGAGAGAAGAAAACTGTTCAAACTGTCCAGGAGAAAAGGAAGGACATTGCGAGAAAACAGGTTTAAGTACTCTAACGACTGTGTCAAATGAGAAAAGCCCTCGAGCTTTTCGAGGATAAAGCGAGCTTAGCTGCTAATGAAAAAGGGCGCTATGTGCTAATTAAGCTAGGTTGTGAGCATAGAGGACAGACCTGTCAGAGCAGTGGATACATACGTGATACGTAACTAGCTGCGGCAGTCAATGGCTTGTGGTGCCCGGAAATGAGCCCTTTACCTACTGTCTAACCAATCCTGTGACTTACATGGCCGAGGACAAAGAAAAAACATATATATTGTCAAGTTACATGGCCGAGGACAAAGAAAAAACACCAAGTGGCTGCGGTTTTAACTAAAAGTGCACTCAAGCAGCTAGGCCATTGATAGATATTTTTGCATCCGCTGGCCAATCTATCGCAAAAATAATCTAACTAACCTAGCTAATTAGACAGGAACGTACACACATGAACAAGACATGTCGAAAGTGTCCCGAAGATCGAAATAGATGTTTAGTTAGATCTTCTTTTGCTTATACTATTTTGCGCGTCGAAACTGCCATATAAATCTAATCAATTAAGTTAATATTAGTTATGCTCGATCAATTAGAGAGTACCATAAGTCCTAGTATCGACTTGAATTTGGGAAGTAGACTAGGAAAACTCAGGTGCTCCCCCCCCCCCCTAATATTCAAAAATAACTTAGTAACTTAAAAAAAAGGTCAAAAAACACGAAAAAAGAATTTGGAATCAACTATGACCTGGTATTGTACTCATATAAAAAGTTTAGCCATGGAATGATTCCTGTTTTCCAATTATGCCTTGCTTACGTTCTCAACTGGATCACTTTAATATCAGGGCAAAAAAAAACAAATTTATGACGATAGTATAGAGAAATACTTATCAGAGAAATGCATAAAAATGGATGTATCTAGAACTAAAAATGTCTAGATACATCCATTCCTTCGACAATTATTTCCGGACGGAGGGAGTACTTGTACCAAGTCTTTTTTTTGGCAAATCTTTGATCCCGGATACAATGAAAGCCATTCCCTCTTTAATCTTTTTATATGAGTGCAATACATGGTCATGTTTAATTCCATACGAAGTACCGAGATTTTTGACTTTTTTCTTGAATTACAAAATTATTTTTGTATATAGGGTTTGTGGCACCCGAGTGCCCCTATGTATTTTTGGATGAATTTGATACTGCCATAAGTCCTAGTTATGAACCTGTGTGTTAAGTTAATATTGGTTATCTAGGTATGTACCCCTAAAAAAACCACGTACGTACTAGCTAGATAGATTGATGAAGGTAGTGTTTTATTTTTTTGCGTTGATTGTCGTGCTGGGTCGTGTGTGATAGTGGAGAAATTATAGAAGATTAATAAGGTAACTTTCTCCACTTTGACAAGCTACAGCTTGAGCGGTACCCGTCCTTCTCCAACTCCAACTAACTCATTTTATAGTATAATACCGTTTGCATGCTATCATATATACTCCCTCCGTCCGAAAATACTTGTCATTAAAATGGATGTATCTAGATGTATTTTAATTTTGGATACATTCATTTTCATTCATTTTGATGACAAGTAATTCTGGACGGAGGAAGTATATGCTGGTTAATTTCAGAAGTACATATGGGGAGTTTTTTTTTGCGGAAATACATATGGGAGATTGATCACAGTGAAGACTAATGCGGACTCACAAGACCAATATCGTGGGAAAAAATATAACCACAATCCAATCAAATGATGACCTGAGTTTAGCTTCTTCACGCAAGAGAAAGTTTATACTAACTAACTAAATCATGTGTCATAATGCAAGAGTCAAGAAATAACACGATGAGTATGTAGTCACACTCACACTGTCACACACCTTCTTTGCTGTCCGGAAAAAAAGAAAATGATTTTATGTCACAAGCTAGTTATTACATATATTACCTTCCTCATAAAAAAGGAAACAACAATTAACTAATTAAACAAAAATGAGCATTAATTGCAGTGAGTGTGTACATGCGTATATGTCCTTTTTCTGTTCTTTTTTTGTACATGGCTAAAAGGGTCGGCTGGCTCAACCACCTCCCCCCCCCCTATCAGCAAGCAAACTTCACATCTTTGGTATTGATCAACCAAAATGTGCATCCAATCTAGCAATTAGTACTCTCAATCTCATTCCTCATTATTTGTGGCATTCTTGATCATATCTCTTCTATCCACCCATCACAGCTCACTTGAGTTCAGCCATGGCATTTGCCTGCATAAAAATAAATAAGAGAATTAATCATTTCAGTGAAGCATTGTAAGCTAGTTGAAATTTAAATCAGGTTCACGGAAAAATCATAGAGATTATCTAAGAATATACGAGCAAAATTATTTGGGTGGATGGAAAAGAGACATGCAAGCATGCATGTGTGTTTATTTCTTCTTTCCTTTTTGATAGAAAGTTGATGGAATGGGAGCAGGTACTCACTCTAGCAAATCCCTCCAACCACCATCCGTGTTGAGGTCATCCATCAGGCTCAGGCTCTCTAGTCCGTCGAACGGGCTCGACGCCGGCGTCTGCTCGCACGACACGCTGCTGCCCCCATTGTTCTTGCACGCCTGGTCGCCGGCCACCATTGGATCGACGGTAGCATTGCTCCCGCTCGCCCCGCCGTGGCCCCCATATTCCGTTGAGCTCAGCCCGTCGCCGGCGCTGAAGCCGTCGAACATGCCGGTCGTCGGCGCTGAGCTGGTCAGCGCCGGCAGGTTGTTCATGTCGTTCCACTGGCACTGCTGGAGCAGCATGTTCTGGTCGACTCCGCCGTGCTGCCCGCCGTTGCTGACGGCGAGGAGCGCCATGAGGTTGTCCATGTCGGGCGCGGGCGCGGGAGCCGCCGCGGTGGTGAGCGCGCGCACGAGGCCCTGCAGCAGCTGGAACTTGGCGGCGTCGACCTGGAGCTTGAGCGCGTTCATGTCCCAGGCGGAACTGGCCGAGCCGGAGCCGCCGAAGTTACCGGCTGCGGCAAGGAGGCCCGGGAGCCCGGCGAGCAAGCTGAGGTCGGTGCGCGGGCGGTGCGTGACGGGGTCGATGCCCATGCGGAGCAGCTTCTTGCGCAGGTGCGTGTTCCAGTAGTTCTTGATCTCGTTGTCCGTCCTCCCCGGCAGCTTCGTAGCGATCGACGACCACCTGGTAGTTAACCAACTCGTCAGCCACCGGCGCCTGAGAAGAAGAAGATATGTAGCAAGGAAGCATGCATGGACGGTTACATACTTGTTGCCGAGGAGGGAGTGGAGGTGGATGATGAGCTTATCCTCGTCATCGTTGAAGCGTCCGCGCTTGATGTCGGGGCGGAGGTAGTTGGTCCAGCGGAGGCGGCAGCTCTTGCCGCAACGGTTGAGGCCGGCGAGCTTGGGCAGGCGGCGCCAGCTGCCGTGGCCTTTCTCCTGGATGTAGTCTACCAGTAGCTTGTCTTCCTCGGTTGTCCATGGGCCCTTCTTCACGCCGGCCTCCCCATCGCAGCACGGCGACCGCCCCATCGCTCTACGAAAGCTTGGCTTGCTGGAGCGAGGTCTAGCTAGCGCTGCCGGAAGGTATGAGTTAGGTTTTTCAGGTTTCGTTGGGGTGGATAGGAGGGGTTTTTATAGAGAGTTTAGAGGGAGGGAGGGTGGGAGGTGGACGATGATGCGTGCATGGCGGCATCGAACGCTAAGGAAGTCTTTGTGTGCGGGAGACGCAGCCTCCTCTCTCTCTAGCGACCTCCCTGTTTCTCACTGTCTGTTTCTCTCTCTAGCGACCTCTCTGTTTCTCTCTCAAAATCTCTCACCCTGTCTGTCCCTCTCTGACTTTTTTGGCTATGGACCGAATCAGCAGTTTGCTTAAGCACGTAAGTTGTTTAGTTTTTTTTAAACCGTCTTATGTAACGAACGTCGTTAGAAGGGGTGCTATTTGTGAACGTTTTGATGGCAATTTTAGTCAGTTCCTTCAGACCATCGTTACGTTTTCTAGGATGAAGGCTGAAAATTGCCATCCTCTTAGAAAATGTCATGCTGTTTCTGAAAAATTACCACCTTCATGACAACTAAAACTGCTCTAAATGAATATCTTGATTTTGATGTTCCTTATCGATGAGATCTAAGAGAGCCACACTTTTTTACATTCACATGCAGCGGAACTGAGTGGCGGGACCAATACAAGAAGAGGAAGAAGTGAGAGAGAACACAAGAGAAAAAAAAAAGAGGGACGATGAGGGGCTGGGCGGGCGGGGTAATGGACAATTGCTAGAGGTAGAGGGCGAAGGCAAAAGTGTCAGCAACAATGGGCGTGGGGATGTGAAGGAAGAAGATGGATGATGACCATGGCACAAGACCAATTGTGCAACTGACCGGCGCGATATAGCAGCATCACCGATCCATACAGGCCACACCTAAAGCAGGCATGTGTGCTTTGATATAACAATCTTTTTTGGCCAGAGATCTTTGTTGTTCGTGTATATTTGATCAGTTCCTTCACTCTAGTGTAATTTATCAAACTAACGAATTCAAGCCAATTCATTTGTAAAGTAATGTACGCAATTTATGTTTTTTTACATCCTTAATCAGTTGCAGCTAAAAGAAAACTAGGAGGATCTCCATCACACTGGAAATGTACACATTGGATGTTAATTTCTTTCGAGTGGAAAGCAAAGCATATCGGGTTTTGCACGTACGAAATCGATATGAAACAAAAGATGGCGATCGCAGATCCACAGTGCAGCATAGTCAACACCTACAATCAGGAAAAATATTTGAAACGACAGATGCACGGTCAAGAAGAGACATGGCCGTGTGTACGAGGGGCACGTCCGCAGGAGGCAGAGGGGAGTTAGGTCCACGTGTGGACTTTGTCCTCCCAGCAAGGAGCAACCAAGAAGGAACTACCTGCCTTGCCTCTGCCTGTTCCCCCCATCCCTTGAATTCCCTTCGTGTCACACAAATTGATTTGAATTTGGTGCACCTCACCGGCCGCCTCATCATAGGCCTATCAGGGTTGCCTAGTGGGTCCAGCGTTCCAGCCATCTAGCTGGATGGATGGATAATGTCTGACTGTCAATGGCCCAGGTGGCCTTTGCCTGCCAGCAGGTGATGAAGGAGCAGCTATTAAGTAGTTTCCTGGGATTAATTAATCAATTAGTATGTACATGTGTGTGTGTGTGTGTGCATGGTTGGTTGATGGGAAATGGATTTGGTGATCTCGTTCATTTGTTTAGCTTTACATGGGGTGAGGGTGTGTTGATTGGGTGGACATTCTAATGAGGGGTCACATTTCTGTCCACAAGGCCAACAAATTTAAATAGAAGAACGGCTTTTTAGTTACAATTAGCTCGGATGTTGTTGATCCATGTTTTTATTATAAAACTCAATTTTTACATATAATTCATTTGGCTATAAGAAAGTGGGAGGCCAATTGCATATATGAATATTATTTTAGGATTGTGCTAACTTCCACCTAGTCGGAAGTTAAGCAACAGATCCGCACAATTTTTTCCTTTCCTAATTTGCATGCATACATTATCTTTATCTTTTTTTTTCTGGGCGTGTCCACTCTCTACTACTAGCAGTTAATTAGCAGCTACTAATCGTATACATGCAGACAAAACGAAATTGATGATGTCATTAAAGATTCTTCCCAATGCGAAAATTCAAAATATTTTGTAGCTCAAACCGTCGCTCCGATTGAAAAACTGTTTTCATATAAAAGATTCCTCGCGAGAAGATCTTCGAAACAAGATCCCATATTAATATGTTTCGACGACTTTTTTTTCGGGTCAAAGGTTATCAGGCTCAGGCTAAGTAAGTTATCACGTCTCTGGCTCATAAGTTATCATCTTGTTTATATAGAAATTATCGGGGCATAAAAATGGTCAACCAACCTTCTTCCAAGGTGCAAATGAACCCGAGAAAATAAATAGGTGATGTTATCCTAGATTCCCCCCTATTTCAATACTTTAAAATGTTTTGTAGCTCAAACCGTTGGTCTTATTAAAAATCCTTTTTCACATAAAAGATTTGTTGCGACGAGACCTTCGAAACTAGATCCCATATTGATACGTCTCGACGACTAGTTTTCGGATCCAAAGTTACCGGGCCCATACTAAGTACGTTATCACGTATGTGATAACTAAGTTACATCTTGTTTATGTTGAAATTATCGGGGGATAAAAATGATCCTTCTACCTTCTTCCCATGTGGAAATGAATTAAAGGACAAAAAAAGTTGATATCATCTTAGGTTTTCCTCTATTTTAAAACTTCAAAATGTTTTGTAGTTCAAACTGCCGGTCCAGTCGAAAAATCATTTTCACATAAAAAATCTGTCCTGACGAGAGCCTTGAAACTAGATCGCATGTTGGTATGTTACGACAACTTTTTTTCAAATCAAAAGTTACCACTAAGGGGCTAAGTAATTTATCACGATTGTGCTACATATGTTACCATATTGCTTACACGGTTATTACCGGGGCATAAACCTAGTTTCTCTAACCTCCTTATCATCTCAGGTTAAAGTTACAGCGGTGTTTGTGCGTGAGTTGTGAGTTATCACGTATACAATGCCTATATTACCAAACTATTTACACAAATGTTATCGGGGTATGTTTTTAAACAACCCCATCGTCAAAGTTATCAGGACTGAGGCACATAAGTTTTCAGCAACCCCCCCCCCCAAAGTTATCAGGACTGTGGCAAATAAGTTATCAGGTCTGCGATGTGTGAGTTACCATGCTATTCGCATAAAAGTTACCAAGGGATATTTCATCAACCACCCCTGTCCTCCTCCCCCCCCCCCCCCCCGACCAGCGGCAAAGTTACCAAGACAGGGGTACATAAGTTATCAGGTTTGCGATGAGTGAGTTACCATGCTATTAACATTAAAGTTGCTGCGGGTACATTTTATCACCCCTTGCCAAAGATATGGGCACCGAGGCACATAGTTTATCAGGTCTATGATTAGTGAGTTACCATGCTATTCACGCACAAGTTACCTAGGGATATTTCATCAACCCCTCCCCCCATGCCAAAAAGTTATGAAAGACCGAGGTACATAAGTTATCAGGTCTGCAATATGTGAGTTACCATGCTATTCACATAAAAGTTATCAGGAGGATATTTCATCAACCACCCCTCCCCCACCCCCCACCCCGCGCGCACGCCAAAGTAATCAGGACCGGGGTACATAAGTTATCAGGTCTATGATGTGCAAGTTACCATGCTATGCACAAGAAAGTTACCGGGAGTATATTTCATCAACCCCCCCAACCCCCCGCCCCCTCGTCTCAACCGAGGTAGTGGAGGGAGCGGCCCCGCGCCTTCTTGATCGCGGGCGGCAACTCCTCCATGGCGATACGGTGGCGCTTGCATGCGGCGGGACTGGCTCCGTGGCGGGAACGTCGGCTCCTCCTTGACCCCGCGTCCAATATAGACGCCGCGGTGGTGCGGGGGCGAGGCCGGCTCCTCCTTCATGTGGCATCCGATCTGGGCGCCGCGGTTGTGCCGGGGCGAGGCCGACTCCTCCTTCCTAGGACAGAGCGGGGACGCCGGCTCGTGCTTCAAGCGGTGGCGCGGCGGGGACATGCTGTCTGGCTTGACTCATCGTTACATTGGCTTAATGGAATGCGTTGCCTGGCTTGAATCTCATGCGTGCTCGGAAATGGAATGGCAACTGATATATGTGCGACAATTTTTCAACTGATTCTGTACGAGAGCTAAAATCAATGTTAGATTTCCTCCCGAGTGATGCTATACATACAATGGTTCATGTCCAAATATACGTACGGTGTTGAGTTAAACATGCATCTTCACCGCTGGTTGTGATGAAAGAAGAATGGAAAATTAATCATGCTCAATCACGTTCTAGTCATACTTGGGACGGAGCAAAAAGGTACGCAAAAATGTTTTTCGTTTTTTGGTTCAGCACCATTCAAAGTTAGTGTCATAGCTAAATCGTGCATGAACAGTCCAGAGTACTTCCGATGATGATTTCAAGGAAACTCGTGCCAACCAAATAGCAACAGATGCCGTGGCTTGGTGGCTATCAGCATTGGGATCGAACGCTAAACACATCGTCCGGATCTCTCGCTAACTGCCAGTCGGCAGGAAAATAGCTTTTTCCATTATTTTAATATGAAAGAACAATGGCTGATTTTGCCATTTGGCACGCAGCGTCGAAGAAAAGAGAATTAGCCAACATATTCTAGGCATATTTTAGTGTGGGAGGTTTGTGATAACTTGGATAATATGTTTGTTCCTATTTTAGTTCTTCTTCGACCTGTTTTTGCTTGCATTTATAAAATAGACATGTCACAACACAGCTTCAGCAACACAAAACTAAGCATAAATTCACATGGGTAAGAGCATCTCCAGCACATCCCCATCCTACCCCCCCACCCCCCATCATTCAATTCCCCGTGCTTGGGATATTAAACTTTGTTCCATCTTTTATCGCAAAAAACTTTTTCCATCTAGCGCATCCTCACAAACTTAATCCCCCACCCCCCCCTCACCAAATTTTCTTTTGTTGTTTATTTTTTAAATGTTTCAATACAAACTTCTTTTGAACATATATTTTCGAAACATTAATTCAAAATTTGATTCAAGATATATATATATATATACAATTCAATGTTGCACAAATAAGAATTTTTGTTACCGATCAAGCCATGTATTGCAAACTACATATAGTGTAAGGCTAAACTAAGAACATCATCCCTGCAATGGATCCCATGAGAAGAACATGTTGCTGATACATGGAGTATGAACCAAATCATAACATCAGCTAGGAGAGCAAGGCGAGGCTTCTTAATTTTTTTATTTGGGTATGCATCTCGTTGATTGGGGCTTGCATCTCATTGATTGGGAATTGCTTCTTGCATGCATCTATCAGCACGTCATCTAACTAGTTTATCAGTGGTCGATGACAGTAGTCAATCATCTGATTTACATAAATCTTAAAGGGATTGACCCATATCCATTTGTTGCAATGGAATCATTCATGTTTGTAGTGTGTATAGAAAATAATATGAGCAACTCGATCCATAGGACAAATTTCAAACATAGAGGGATTTCCGTTACCTTGCTTCCACATCCAGCACAAGCGAACAAGTCTCTATTTGGATTCCTGGGGGGTGTGGAAGGTTTTTTCAACAACAAGGAATTTGCATCCTCAAATCTACTTGGATGGGCTAGCTAGATTGTGGGAAGGGGGTTTCATTGTCAGTGGTCTATGGTTTACGGGGGGATCTGAAAGAGATGTTGTTGCAGCGTGATAATTTTCCGAACATGGGATGTGTAGGTGACGATGTGTATGCATGAAGGTTTCTCATGGCCGGGCTGAAGGGAGTGGTCGGGAGCTCGACCACGAAGGCAGTGAAGATGGCCAAATCTGGCGCCATCGGATGGTGTGAGCTCAGGCTCCTACCACATCTATGAGCTCTTGTGGCATCGTTCATGGACACATCGAGGTAGAACAACGGTGTAACCAGACGATTATGATGTTGATGACAAAGACAAGGTAGGGGAGAGAGCGGTGTGGCTACGAAGGAGGGGCGACACATTGCGAATTCCTACATTGGGAGCATTCAAGAGGAGATGGGGCAGCCGCGGCGCAACACAGACCGAGAGGGACGAGGCGACTGCGCAAATTTGCTGAGACCTGCCCTTCTTGGAGCAAATATTGTCTAGAGGAGTTGGGGGGTGGCAGTTAAAAGCTATAATTTTGGGGGACTAACTGTTCGGGGATGGGCTAGCTAGTGCTTAATTCCCCAAACCATAAAAAATTTGAGCAAAAATGACTTTGGGGGAATGAGCTAGAGATGCTCTAAGTGAGTGCTGAGTGGAGAGCGAATCCTTGGAAATTTTTCTATATATGTGAAATTGTTTTTGACAACTTAGCCAAAATCATATTTTTAAATCTAAAAATTCAAAAAAAACTTCAAATGGTAGGAACTTGTCCATATTACAATAAAGTGAAACTTGTGATTTAGAAATCCGCTTTGTGATTTTCCAATGGGACACAAATGGTCAAGTTTTAGGAACATTTACAACCCTAAGTTTATTTTTTGTGAGGTTTTTTTGCTTTACCTATATCTCTCATGGCAATAGAAGGAACACCAGAAATAACAAAACTTACAATCAGGTCCATACACCACCTAGCAACGACTAAAAGCACTAGAGCGAGCTGAAGGAACACCATCATCATTGCCCCCCCCCCCCTCACCAGAGCCGGGAAAAACTTGTTGTAACAGATAGTCGGGAAATCATCTTGCTAAGTCCCGATGAAAAGAATCGTAAAACGGAAGGATCCAAACTATAGATAGACGAACGAAGATATGATCCATGGAGATCTACAAATGACCAAAACCGATCGAATCCCACGAGATCCCCCGGAGACACACCTTTCAACACGCGCCAACAATTCTACACTCACGACCAGGATGGATTTTGGCGGGGAGGACCTTATTCCATCTCCAGGGAGCCAAAACCGCATCGCCTTTCGGAGCTGGATCACAAATCCTAATCGGCCTTACATTTACTTAAAACAGAGTAGGAACCCTTGAGAAGGGTCGAGGTCCACCGCGCCTCCAGGGCCCGAGGACCACCAGAAACAGGGCGCGCTGGCTACGGCGGGGATAGGAGGCGGAGAAACCCTAATTGCCTCGGCAGTCACAAGCCTAAGTTTATCTAATACCTACATGGTTAACGATTTTTTCATTTAAAAATAAAATAAATTTTGATATCTACTACATATCCATGATGTCAGTTTTGCGAAAAGAAATAAGATTTATTATAAAAGTCGAACAAAAGTATAACGCACCCTAAACATAATAAAAACTACCTTGATGTCCCTAGCCCATCTAATGATCACTGCCACTACTAGAACGACTCACAGCTCCCATGCCAGAGTATGTCAGACCTTATCATTGACAACCGAGAATTCTTCATGTGTGTGTGTGTCCCTAAAAGCAGCACCCCTGGGCCACAGTCAACGACGCTGAACCCTTGAGTCGATCTAAAGAACTTGACACCAAATATTGTCGTCATGTATGCACAATGAGAAACCCTTAGGTCACCGCCCTAAGGAGCTAGCACAAATCAATGTCGGAGCTCCATATAACCCATCTCGATGGATGAACTTGAGAAAGATAGGAACTAGGAAGATTGACTCAAAGAAGAAGCACCGGTACATACCCTTCCGAGCATTGGCCCTGCGAGGACTAAAACCCTAACCTATGTACTAACCGGAGTTGGGTCACTAGGATTCCACTCGCCGTCATCGGCCGTTGGAGTTGCGGTCAGAGGGGAAGGCAAATCCACAGGCTCACCAGCAATGATCGAGGGAAGAAGGCTTTATCCTAGTCACCTTGCAAGAGGGGAAAGAAAGACATGAAAGACTTTACTTTCAGAACACTCTAGTGATCAAGCACATAAAAATTCACAGTACAACACAAATGGAAATATTTCCTTTCAACATGATTAAATAATTTAGTACATGCATCACTTTTGTATGATCTTGAAAAATGGTTAACTGGGATGATGTTGATCTTTTTTGTGATAAATTTGAAACTACGAACGATGGACTTGAGTATGGGAAGTAACAAGTAAATTGCAGATTTTTGTGTTAGAAAAAGATGGTAACCTCCTAGCATCTAGATTGATTGGTGCACGCAAACATATTCATTGCAAACATGCAAACAATACAAAATGTGAACTAAAAAAGTTTGAAGCAACCAGAATAAAGAACCTCCTAACACCGTTGCGCCGCCTACAATAACCTATTGCTAGAGAGGTCTATCAACCCAGTCGCTTTGAGTCGTGGAGCGCATGAGGTCACGTGTAAAAGGTAGGAGACAAATGATACAACCCCACACCATGTTCGAAGAAGTTTCATACCAGAATCAAAGCATGCCTAAAGAAGCTGACACGATGCGGCCAACAAGTACCTAAGATCCATGACGATGCCCCAAGATGATGACAAAGAAATGACCGACCACCACCGAGACTAAAACAACGGAATAAGGTTTTCACCCGGAGCCCTTACATGGGAGGGAAACTACAATGACGCCCCAAGAGACACCCACAAGCATCACCCATCAGAGGTGCCGGAAAACGGAGCTCTCACTCGAAAACTTACCCACACCACACCAAGGAACCAAGGTCGCCATCCCAAACCGAGGGAAGGACCTCCACCACCGGATTGAGGTCACCAAATCAAGAACAAGGAGTCTCCATTGCCAAAGCGTAAAAGAAACACCGCAACACCTCTTTCCATCCACATAGCAGGAGATAAAGGCACTACTAACACGACATTGCTCTCCATACAAATACCCATGCAACCACACCATTCACGGCCGCTGCCCCACCACACACAAGGATCAGGATCACTCCACCAACAAACGGACATATGGACGACAACCACGTGAGGAGCAGGAAAGGTCTCCCTCCAACCTTAGATCACGTTGACCTGTGGAACCACTACAACATTCAAATCTGAGCTAAAACAACCAGATGGTAGCACACGAGTGGACGAAGGGTGACCATAGCCCAACTGGTTGTAGTCACCAAAATCTAGTCCTACCTTTCCTACCCACATGACCGTCCATTATGGAGAACCGTGACTAGATCCCCCAAGCCATGGCCCTACAAAAGCCCTCTTGGCATATGGATCTGACCATGGCCCAAGGCAGCAAGTGTCGGTGAGTGAGGTGAGATGGAAATCTCCCATGGAGTAGGTGATCCACCTAGCCATGATGCACCGGATGCCCCAGATTTTTGCAACAAGGAGGGGGAGTAGCCAAAGCCACGATTTGCCAGATGACGAGACCCATGGTCAGAACTGACGGATCTAGCAAGCAGCAAATCAAAGTCCATGCATGAGAGGAGATGGCAAGTCCATGAAGAGAAGATAGACGGGAGAGCAGCACAGGAACACGGGCCCAGTCACCACCTTCCTCAAGAGTCGAACATGCTTGGGCGTCGGCTCTCTTTGGTGACAACGAGGTGCAGGGAGGAGGGGAGTGGTGCTGACATCGCCTTGTCCAGTTCATCGCCTGAGTCGCCCTGAGGAAGCATCATAGGGGATGCATAAGAGGCTATAGATTCACGAGCCACTTGAGATATGGTCTATTTGAAAATGAAGAAATGTTAACTCAGTTGGCACTTGCAAAGTGATTGGGCATTTGGGTAAAAAATATTCAGGGCCCATGTCGCTCCCGTGAGGGTAAGAACCTAGTGCTACCAAAGACATCATCCCTTCCCTTCACTCCATCGCACTGTCGTTGGTGGGCGTAGCCTACGCGCCGTCAGAAGTGACTTATATTTTTCTCTTGTGTCACGCTTGGATGACGTAGGGTGCTCGACTACATATGGGGGAACAAATCTCATCCAAGAAAGGGGCAGCGCAGTCACACATGGCTCAATATGGCGACGATTTGTGGTCGCAATGACATCATGGTTGAGCTGTGGGGGTGTGTTGGCTCTGCGGTGGCTCCTGGAGGCATGCTGGGTTTCACCTTGCTGCCCGATTCTGGCAACATAGGGTGGACGGTGGGAAATGCTCCATCGGCCGGCTCATCAGGTGTCGGAGGGTGATCTAGTGTTGTGTGTAGTGATCCTCGGCATTTGGCCCTTGGCTAGATCCGTACGATCCGATATGGCCCATGGAGGCCTGCTGCTCCGGCTGCTAGTATGCTGGTGCTACCCCGACGACACATTGCTCGCAGTTGGCACATGGCATGGTTTCGGACATCGCCATTGCCCATCCCTGACCAAGGTGTGAGGGCTAGACCCAAGCAAGATTTGGCATCCGTGGTTGTGGATTCCTCTCCTGTGGGCATGCATAGGTGATGTCCGTCCTGATCGATGGTGTGTTGCAGAACGATAGTCCTATTATTGTGTTTCATTGTGAGGTCTTGCGATGGTGGTGAGCTAGTCTTGGAAACCGAGGCACTGGTCCCAGATGGTGAGTTGTGTGGTGTTGGCGTCCCTCTATGACTATGTAGGTAGCGAGGGGAGGGGTGGTCAGTGATCCGGGTGTTTTTCATGGCTTCTACGGGAAGGCTCCCTGGTTTGGATCTGGAACCTTCGACATGGCAGTGGCAGAACCCCTGCGTTGGGTTGACAACTTTGGTACCGCGTGTGGCACTGATATGTCTGCAACGTATCCATAATTTTTTATTGTTCCATGCTACTATAGTATGAATCTTGGATGTTTTATATGCAATTATATATCTTTTTTGGGACTAACCTATTAACCTAGTGCCAAGTGACAGTTGCTGTTTTTTTTCCTATTTTTGGTTTTCCAAGAAAACAGTATCAAACGAAGTCCAAACGCTATGAAACTTTTCAACGATTTTTTTCTGTACAAGATAGACCCTAGAAGCTTCGGGAGAAGACCAGAAGGCAAATGAGGAGATGGCAAGGTAACAGGGCGCGCCTTGATGCCTTGATGGACCCTCGTGGCTCCGTCTGACCTAATTACACCTCTGTAAATTCTCTAAAATCGGGAAACCAATAGAGAGCGACCAAAAATACTTTTTCCGTTGCAGCAAGTTTCTGTTCTTCCACGATCCCATCTGGAGGCATTTTGTTGTACTTTGCCGGAGGGGAATCGATCATGGAGGGCTTCTACATCTACTTTGCTGCCCTTCCGATGATGTGTGAGTAGTTCTCCACAGACCTACGAGTCCATAGCTATTAGATAGATGCCTTCTTCTCTCTCTCTCTTTAATCTTCAATACAATGTTCTCCTCGATGTTCTTGGAGTTCTATTCGACTTATTTTTAGTGTCTTTGTTGGGATCCGATGAATTGTGGGTTCATGATCAGATTATTCATGAATATTAATTGAGTATTCTCTGAATTCTTTTATGCATGATTATTATACTTTGTATTTCTCTCTGATCTATCCGTTTGGTTTGGCCAACTAGATTGATTTATCTTGCAATGGGAGATGTGCTTTGTAATAGGTTAAATCTTGCGGTGCTCTATATCCCAGTGACAAAGTAGGGGACAAGACACGTATTTGTATTATTACCATTAAGGGGAAAATGGTGGGGTTTATTCATATCGCTTGGATTTACTTTGTCTAGATCACGTCGTCTTGCTTAAGGCGTTACTCCATTTTTATTAACTTAATACTCTAGATGCATGATGGATAGCGGTCGATTGGTGGAGTACTAGTAGTAGATGCAGGCAGGAGTCCTTCTACTTGTCTTGGACGTGATACCTATATACATGATCATTGCCTTGAATAACATCATAACTATGCGCTTTTCTATCAATTGCCCGACAGTAATTTGCTTTACCCACCATATGCTTTTTTGTTCGAGAGAGAAGCCTCTAGTGAAAGCTATGACCCCCAGGTCTACTTTCATCATATATAAAATCCAAAAATACCTTGCTGCAATTTTATTATCGTTGTTTTATTTTATCTATCTATCACTACGAGATTTGATCCTTGCAAATAACCGCTGAGGGGATTGACAACCCCCTTGATCGCGTTGGGTGCAAGTATTTGCTTTTGTGTGTGTAGGTGTTGTTAACGAGGTTTTGCGTGGTTCTCCTACTGGATTGATAGGGAAATACTTATCTCCTCTGTACTACATCATCCTGTCCTTTTCAAGGAAATCACAACGCAGCTCACAAGTAGCAGACACATGTGAGGCTCCAAGTGAAAGCTATGAGCTTTGGCGCTGGTGACACCTATGGTTGTCGCTTCCCTCTTAGGGGCGTCATTATGGGTCCCCTCCCTGTGCGAAGGCTCCAGGTGTAAATCCATGTCAGTATTTTTAGGCTCATGGTAATAGTGTCTTTGCGCTGTCACCCTTTTGGGGGCATCGTCGTGGGGCCTAGGTACCTTCCAGTTGCATCTAGTCGGTGGCTTCAGGCATGCTATGATCCTAGCGTGCAGCTTCTTCGACTCCGGAATGGAACGGTCTCGATTATCTTCTATCTTTTACACATGTCATTGTCGCCACCATTCTCCGTCCTAGCTATCCCCTGGGAGGATCGGCGCTCCATGGCCCGGAACGAGAGGGTAGGAGGCCCTCTCTAGCGATGACCCGATTTGTTTGATGCAATGATGTTCTATGGTTTCCAAAGGTGGCATGGTTCAGTTCCTGTTTGGCAGTCTCAGTCGCTTCATATTAGGTGTGGTGACTCCTGTTATCTTGCTTGACTTTAAGTGGTGGCATTTTAGCTACTCTCTCGGATGTCGTTTTTGATTTGACATGCTCATATGAGGATTTCCTCACCACTTTGTATTGGTTCGGCAGTTTGGGCTTTATTTATAAAAGCAAGGCGAAAGCCTGTTTCGAGAGTTCCCACTTGCACACATTCATGAACATATGTCCAGGCCTTCTTGTTTATGTTGCAATTTTGCGAGAACTTTGTAGTTTACTTTCTATATTATGTAAGAAAAATCGACACTGTCATAGCAGTCTATGGATGTTGAATGGCTTACAAAACTCGACATGGAGATTGCAATTTTTCATTTTGTATTGTGTTGTCATGAGAAGAACTTCCTTAGATGTGTCGATCTTACAGTTGATATGCCTTGATCCCACCATGCGTGCGTGCATCTTTTTGGCCCACACATTCACCCACCCATTCATCCATGCCACATCTGAACTTTGCAAACATATATATTTGCTTAGCTAACCCCACTCACTTATAAAGTACCACTTAGTTTCAAGCCCTGTCAAAGATTGATTAGACAGTGCCTGGACAAGACACATCTTACAATGGTCAAGTGCATGCTCTGAATTATCTAAACAATACGTGCATGCCTCGTGGACTCAGTTTTGCCCATGTACAGCGGGGTCCATTTATAACTTGCTAAAACTCTTAGTTAATCTCTGTGTTGACCCAAGGTGTACTACATGTGAACACTAATTAAAGCCATTTGAGGAAAGCAACGCTGGAGCTAATTGAATTAATGATCTTGTGGTCCTAGCTAGGATTGCAGAAAAGGGATATCTATGCAGTTCAGTTGTGGGCACCGGCAAAAATACACAAGCGAAAAAGGAGTCTATGTTGACATGTAAACCACTGTGTAATGCAAGACACCCTTATGTGCAAGCAATGAAGAGAGTATGAAGGGCAGGGCATTGATTGCATGAAAGTGTGGTTCCTGCAATCCAGTGCCCCCCCACTTGACAGGTATATATGCTTCATTATGTGGTTCAGTTCGTGGTTAATTAATTAATTAACCATTTTCGCAAAAAAATAATTAATTAACCAGATGTACCTCAATGGTCTAAAAGATAATTACATTAGTTGTACACACTGGTTTTTTAGTTGGCTCAATGTTTTTTTAGAAGGGCTCAGTGGTTTATTTTGTCTACAAGAGAATTACATTAGTTGTATACACTGCTGGTTTAGTTGCAGTGCATGCATGAAGGCTACTTAACTATCAGAGCCATGTACTGAAGGAATTAACATAAAGTATATAATAATGGGGGTGCCATGCAATTCAAACAGTTGGTCAAACTTTTACCAAACATGCAACGACCTTGATCTCTCACATGTCACATCACACGGAGCAGGGACGTTCCTGTAAAATTGGGCACTTTGATTTTTGAATTGTGCATATAATAGCTGTCACACCTTGCTTATTGGAAGCTTCCTGTCAACCTTTGATCGCTACTGTCATCACTTACAAATGCTGGCAGCGTGGCCACAAATCCAATATGTATATGTGTCTCCCCAAAAAAGATGGGTAGTTAGTTCCATGGGTTGTCCATTCAGACATATAGTTGAACACTCTTGTCAGTTCTGTCAGGTCACTTCTTCTCGCTTTTTTTTTTTTGAAAAAACTTCCGATCTATTCATTAAACAACATGGCAGTACAAAGAACAAGAAAAGTACATCCATGTCCGTCGACCACTTAGCGAGGATTACAACGAGCCGAAGCAGCGCCGCCGTCATCGCCCCTCCCTCACCGGAGCCTGGCAAACCTTGTCGTAGTAGACGGTCGGGAAATCGTCTTTCTAAGGCTCCAAATGACCAGCGCACCAGACCAGCAACCGCCGCCGATGAAGAGAAGCGTAAATCGGAATGATCCAACATGTAGACACATGAACAAAGACGAACGAGGAATGGGTCCACGTAGATCCACTGAAGACAAATATCAACCAAATCTCATGAGAACCACCCTTAGACACACCTTCACACGCCCTCCGACGATGTGGGACGCACTGCTGAGACGGGGCTAGGTGGGGAGAACCTTATTCCATCTTGATGGAGCCACCACTGTCTTGCCTTCCTGAGAAGGACACAAACCCTAAAACTAAAAAAACAACTTAAAACGAAGCACGAACCCTCCCGTCAGCAAGGGTTGGGATCCGCCGCGCCTCAATGGCCCTAAGCTCACATGAGACGTGGCAGGTCATCGGCAGGAGGCCGGGAAACCCTAAACGCCTTGGAGCCTTTCTTTCTTTCTAGGGAAGAATGAAATGCACAAATACAAAAAAGATAAGATAAGATAAAAACAGTCTGATAAGGCATGACATGTGTTTTAAAAATTCTGAACTGCAAGCAAGATAGGAGACAAAATTAATAAGATACATTTTTTCACTCGGTATGTGTCTTTATTTATCTTGAGCGCGCACCTAAATGTGCACCATTTTTTAGTACAAAAAAATGCCGAGAAGAAGCAAACCACTAACTTTACATCTTAGTTTCACTTCTACAAATTAACAGCATGCTTAGAGTCTAATTAACACTAATACTGACATCGATAGATTCATAGATTATCCCTCTTATATGGGAGTCTGTGACTTCACCATCATCAGCCACCTAATATGGTTAACCAAATCGGTTATGGTGGGTGGATGAACACCCACACTCACGCTCTTATGTAGAAGCTTCAGGTTCATCTCATTGCAGGCTCCTGGCTTCAGTCGGTATGAACTATGAACCAGCCATGTATACTAAAATCACAATGTGCCCGGCCTCTTTGACTTCGTCGCGACACAACCACTATTAGCAGGCTTATTAAACCAATTTCCATTAGCATTGCTGCATGGAGAAGAATAGCTGATTGGTCAATTAATTTGATTTGCGCTTCAGCAAACAAATAAGATCCGGTCTGTCCTCGGAAAAAAAAAAGGAATCCGGTCAGATGCAATAACCTAACTGAACTTTGTGAAATTTGTGAGAACTCCAGACTCTGGTTTCAATTTTCTCGAACCGACCAGAGTGCAGAAATCTTACCAATTTCACAAGTTCTGTTAAGTGATTGCACTCTGGTTGCCGATGATGGGGAAAACTAGTATGTTCCTATGGGAAAGTAGTGCCTCCACCCAAGTTTTTCTGTTTTTGATTTTTTTTTATTTGTTTTAATTTTACTGTTCGTCAAGGGGTGCTCTTGCTCACAGACATTATGTGCTCATGTGAATATGTAACTGAATGAAAATAGCACATTTCAGTGCGTTCAATAATGTGTGAGTAGAAGTGACAGGACGGAAAACTTTGTTTTCATTCTGATTTCTTCTGCAAGTACTCCAGGTAATGGATGAATTGGCAAGCATCCCACAGTAGAATGCAAATATACAAGTACCTGATTAGGCATCTAGCTACTACTTCCTCCGTCCCAAAATAAGTGTCTCAACTTTGTACTAACTCTAGTACAAAGTTGTACTAAGCTTGAGACACTTATTTTGGGACCGAGGGAGTATGACAAAAGACAAAGGTCGTTTTGTGCCTGTTAGTACCACTGAGACACCAATATAGCGTCATCTGTGGCTAGAATCTCTATAGATGGCCCAGTACCCTGACACTACTGAAAATTTCTGATTGCCAATGACATGTCCTCCTACACAATGGTGGACAGTTCATATAAATTATATACTCCCTCCATTTCTAAATATTTGTCTTTCTAGAGATTTGAAATGGTTACCACATACGGATGTATATAGACATATTTTAGAGTGTAGATTCACTCATTTTGCTCCGTATGTAGTCACTTGTTGAAACCTGTAGAAAGACAAATATTTAGGAACGGAGGGAGTATGTTTGAGCTAATCAGATTATCAGACATAATTTCTGATTGCCAATTACATCTACTTAATTTAACTGCAAATCAAACATCTCGTCATATACCTCTTGCCAATTCTTCTTTCCCGACACGCGTGACAGCCTCGACTGAAGGGTAACTCACTCTGACAAGAAATCTGATATGGACATCTTATATGACCATGTGTTTATAACTTTATATAAGTTGGCAATTCCTTTCAGCCCATCATCATTGTGTATCACTAGAAGCAACAATGTTGCAAATGTGACGGCATTTCTTCCCAATTATGTATGCCATACACCGAGTTAATTAACAATTTTTATCACTTGTGAAGAATGTAGTTCCTATCTTTTGGCTGTTCTGTGACTGAGAAGTCAATTTAGTCTGTTCAAGTCATAACGACAATCTACATATGCATAATATGGAAAGATACGTTTTTTGCAGAATTTTAATATCATCCTTAGGACAATACTACTCCCTCCGCCCCGAATTACTTGTCGCGGAAATGGATTGAAATTGATGTATCTAGAACTAAAATACGTCTAGATACATCCATTTCTGCAACAAGTAATTCCGGATGGAGGGAGTAATAACTAAGGACTACTGGATCATATATGAAGCTGCAATATGGCAGAAAAAGGAAGTTTGTTGTCACCTTTAATGTATATTCTTCAGTAATATAACCATTCAAACATCACATGATGTTCAGTTGATGAATAAAACAATTATCCAAACGGATAAGTCAAGTTTAAATGTTTACAGAGCCAGACAACCTTGTGGGGTCTTTCGGTTAATTAGGGTCTTAACTTAGTCAAGTGCAACCTTAACATGCGTGAAGAGACTTGTTCTCGTGTCGTTCATATGATACTGCATTGCTTAAAAATTGTCCGAATCAATAAGAATTAACAACATGATCTGCAGCGACATGCCCCGGGCTGCATCTGTTGATTATATTAATATATTATAGTATAGTTAGTAAACAGAATCTGATAAGGAAATGGGACCAAATCTTTTCCTGGTCCAATTGCTCATGGCATGTCACTGTTAGGCTTGTAGTTGTTACAGTTTGGTGAGGATTGTGTCCAAATTTGTACTACTTCACTTGTATCTCCGCGCTTATTCTGGACGCTGTATTTAGAACCTAGACCTGGATTGGTCGCAATTTGGGCATCGATCTATGTAAACAATAGTTAAATTTGGCGGTTTACTTGCAGGATGGGGGTGTATTACCAATGGTAAGCTAGACCTATTGGCCTAGGCATTCTCAAGTCAATAGGTTCACTGTCCTAATAGCTTACGTGTAGAAAGGCTCCATTAGTATGATATGGTGATAATTTGAATGAGTTGACAAAGACTATATGAAGATTGAATTTGATGCTCTGGCCCTCGACTGATTTGCTCTTCTCGTTAACGTCATCAGTTACATAAACATAAAATTTTGGAAGTCGGATGTGAAGGCATCATATACCAGTAAATTTCATACTTGCAATTATATTTGCTCAAAAATATATGTCTACACTTACCTTGGGTTTCAGGTAAGATGTCAGATAAATAATTAATTAATTAATAAATACCTCTGTTTATGTAAATAATTACATATTTCAGTGCATATGGTGCCCACGGTGTCATGCCATAGCAATAAACCCGACAAGAGCCGCGACACGAAAACTTGCACAATCTATCTTAGTTTGTTGCATTACTCTAATCCAGTTAGTTAGGAGAATGCGGACCATGTTGCATTTTATCAGTTTGACTTTGCTGCTGAGATTTATCCCTTTTTATTAACCAGTTTCTTTATGAACATGTCTGTGCCATTGGCAGCAGAAGTTGTTTACAAGATACTGTAGCACGGAAGGAATTCAACCCTGAACCTGTGTGTCTGTGTCTGCACCTGAAAAACAGGCACAAGCTATCACCTGCTGTCCAAAGATAGCCAACATGCAACAGTGTATGAAACTGAATCTGGTCTTAGATCTTCAGTTATTTCATCTGTCTGGTAATCACCGACCATTACCGGATACTATTAACTAACTTTCTTAATCATGAGCACAGTGGATTAAGGAGTTGAAACTTAAACCACCAGTAATTTACGCGCTGTTAATTGCTTGCTAGACTCAGATCACTGGAATCTAGTGTCGTGCTTCTACTGGTGACAGAATTTGATCGACTGAATCTGCTACACACCTCAGCACTACTGGCGTGTGCGCACGGCACGGATGCGACCCGCGGGCCAAAAAATGTGGATTCTGAATGTGGCCTCAGAATCTGGTTAATCCATCAAGCTACACGTAGCCAATGAGAAATGTGGCTTCAGAATCTGGTCCTATATAGAACAAATCCTGTTCTTTGCCCTGATTTATATACAAAGATAGTAGGCATGTAGCCGGCTTAGCACAAAGACAGTAGGCATGTGGCCAATTTAGCAAGCAGCAACTTGGCACAATTGTTTGTGGATCGGGGGGTCAAATGCGTAGCTGAGAAGCAAGGGAAAGCATCATAAAAGTGGCATGACAGTGATGCTTATCTATGGCTGACTAGCAACAGTAGTGCCTGCAGGTTCCCTTCTGAACCTCTGAAGAAAAAAGGAAGGTTCTTGTCTGAAAAAAATGTCAGTCCTCAGCTTGAGGGGCAAGCTGGTTTTAAGGGGGAGTCGATGACGCACCCTTGATTATTTTCCTCTCTATCCCTCTAGTTCGTGTTGTCACTTTGGCCAGTCACAAGCAGGACACAGAGACAGAGAGAAAATGAGAGAGGCTTGTGCTCTGATCCAATCCAACACATGGACGATAATGATTAGCTTATTTTAGGGCTAGCTAGGTAGCCAAGGCTGTGCCTTGCAGGATGGTTAGGTTAGGTTAGGTGGTGATGTCATTTGTGCAGGCTTGCAAAGGAAGCTCAGTTGTGGATGTAGGCTGAAGTGACTCATGGTAGTACTGCTGTTGGGAAAGTGGCGACTGGAGTGACAAATTACTTCTGTTTCACAGACTCTAGGGATTGTGATGATTGTTAAATAATAATGCCAATGATTAGTTTGTTCTTTCTGCAGGAATCTGCAAAAACGACCGAACAAAATGGAAAGGGAGAGGATTTACTTAGCTGAGGACGAAACCACATATGCTAAAATGCATAGACTTTTGCAAGAAACGAGAGTTCGATTTAATGCAAAAAGTAGAAAAATACCCGCGTGACAGGCGGGAATACTTACCATTATACTACAACGACTCTTTTTTCTTTGTTAAATACATTTAATTATAGTGTTAACTAATAACTCTCTAAGTGAAGGGATGGACTCCTTTCTTTTTGGCCCTAGAAAATAAATAAATTAGATGCCAAAGTCCCAATACAAGGTTAGTTTATTAAGATCTCTCAAGGAAATTCTGGACTGACCTCACTATAAATAATGGTTGTAACCTCCCAAAAAAAGTTACCTTCTTTTCTACCGTTTTGTGTTACCAACAAGGTCGTTTTTTATTGAGTACATGTGGCAGGAGTCTTTTGAACTTTATACTTAAGATCACTTTAGTCCATATAAACTCTCCTATGGTTAAGTTCATGTTGGCAGTCTAGCTCACTGTCGTCCAAATCTAATACATACCGCAAACTTCAGACCATAGAGCATGGTATGCTGGTCAGGATCGAGCGCATGCGCAGAACACATATGGTGACGTTTTGTACTAACCCAATCAAGTGTCCCGGTTCCATGACGGTACCCCCAAGAAAACTCCTTCCCAAACTGACAATTGGGATTACTGCGACTTCGCCGAGCAGAAGGTATGGTGCAGTCAGAGATCCTGATGCTTCCTAGTCCTATGATGTCTTTAGGTTTTGGCTAGATTACAAAAGCAGTTCCAACAACTAAGTTCAAAACTTGCGTCCATCATGTACACATGTAGTCTATGTTGGTATAAACCTAGCATATCAAAATCTATTCCAACTAAGTTGAAAAACTTGTGTACATTGCATACATGTGGTATATGCTACTAAGCTTTACACCTTGCTCGGCCTCGACGGCATTGTTGCGAGTTATATCATGTTCAATATCTCTTCTCATGCTTAAGTAGGAACACTAGCACATACATTACAATATCACTTGATACCAGATGGTGCAACAATCATGCGATAAAATCTTTCATGCATGCATTTCAATACCACGATAAAAGGAGCATGTTGGCATGTCCGAACTATTAAGGTTATCACCTCCCTCTGAACATTGGCTCGCTAATGTATGTTTTGTACATATCAGTTTGAGCTCAGAGTGTAGCAGATGACCACAACTTGATAATGCCCTTGCATTCACCGTCTCAAGGCACACGCATCATCACTATGAACGGGGTAAAGATAATAAATCATCACTATGAGAGAAAAACAATCCTAATCAATCATAGTGTCAGAGCTAAATCCGAAGATCTCTCGGTAGGGTATCCTAGCTAGCAAGGCGACTTGGCACGATGGTAACAGGAGGCAAGGTTTTACCCAGGTTCGGGCTCTCCAGAGATAATGCCCTACTTCCTGCTTGTGTATATTGCTTGGAGTGTGTACATAGTATAGGTAAAGTATAGAGGGATTGTATGATCACAACGATGAGCCCAGCCCCCAGCTAATATAACATATCGGAGTGTGTACAAAAATAGGCAGGCTACATCGGTGGAGGTAGAGTCGTCCACTGATACGACATCTTCGGATTGTACTCCAAGTCTTCCAGAATCTTTGTGTTTTTCGTCATGGGCCACCCAAAGTGGCCAGGGACAACCTAGGGGCCTAAGCAGGCCCATCAGGTCGAAAACCGACATCGTGCGAGGCCCCTTGGCTGAGGAGGTTATCTCCCACTGTGTAGGCCCATGGTGACCTAAAACCCAACAGAAGCCTATGGAGTCTCAAGCCCACATTCTTCAAGTATCGAAGTACCATCCTACATGATGGGGATTTGTCACTCGAAAAAAGCTAGCAGAATGTAGAAGGGGCATCATCACTTGGGCGTACTTTAGTCGGATAGAAGCAACCTAATGGCCAGAAGCATTAATAATAGTGCAGGTTGAAGTGACTCATATGGTAGTACTGTTGCCGGGAAAGGGGCAACTGAGGTTTGAGGGCTAGAGGCAGGAGTGATTGTCACGAACTAATAAAGTTTGTGATTTTTTGATAAAAATGCCAATTAATAGGTTGTTCTTTGTCCATGAATCTACAAAAGCGACATGAAAATGTTCGGAGGAAATGGAAAGAGCGGACTTACTTGCTAAAATGCAGAAAATTGTTGCGAAAATAAATACTACATTTCATGTGTGTTAAAAAAACTCGTTGTCCTTGGTGCTCAAATCCGGGTCACCGCATGACAGATAGGAAAACTTACTACACTACAACAACCTGGTGATGAATAAAGCAATGGCAGTTTTATAAAACTTATATTATTATCATGTCAACAAGTAACTTTGTTTTGGTCTCTACATGAAGAGATAAATTGCCTCACTCGAAAATTGTGCCAGGCTTAGAGGTCAAAGTATCTAATCAATGGTTTCTTTACTAAGATCTCTCAAACAAATTTTGGATAAACCTCACTTTAGCAGTTGTAGCCTCCAACTCCAAGAAATTGACCTTTTACCCTAGACTTTTGTGCTATCAACAAGGTCATTTTTCACTGAGTAAATGTCACTGGGGTATTTTGAACTTCACACTTGAGCTCACTTCAGTCGATGAACTTTCATCCAAATAAAATACATTGAGCAGCGATACCACCATGGACCGTGGTGTGCAGTCAGTCGAGTTAAGCAGTTCATGTGCTGATAACGACTGAGCACATTTGCAGAACACACATGGTGATGTTCTGTACTAGCCCAGTCGAGTTTCCTGGTTCAACAACCATAGCCTGATGAAGAGTCGTACTCAAGCTAACGGAGAAGCCAACTGTGCATTCCTGCACATGTCCTGGGAGTGCTCTCAAAAATCCTGATGCTTCCAAATCCCAGGATGACTTCGGCTTTCGGCTACATTGCAAAAGCAATTTCCAACTAAGTGCAATACTTGTGTCCATTGCATGTACATATGATGTATGTTGGTATAAACCTGGCATATCAAAGGCTGTTCTAACTAAGGACAAAACTTGTGTGCATTGCATATGTGTATATGCAAGTATGAACCAAGCAATGACTAAGCTTTACGCATTCCTTTGTCTCAGCTATGCAGGATGGCCTTGTTGCGAGTTATTTCCATTTCTCTTCTCATGCTTAAATAGGAACGCTATCACGTACATTGCCGTACCATTTGATACAATATGATGCAACAACCATGTGATGAATGCTTTCATGCATGCATTTCAATACTGCCGTAAAAGAAGTATATGGGCATTTGTGAACTACTATGATTATCCCCTCCCTCAATACATTAGCTCACGATAAATAAATAACTTAAAAAAAAAGCTCACGATAAATATTCTAGTCAGATCAGTTCAAGCCCAAAATGTAGTAGATGACCACAACTTGACATTGCCTTTGTATTTGCTGTCTCAGGTTGCATGCATCGTCAAAACTAACATGGTAAAGAAAATAAATCGTCATTATGAGAGCAGAAACATACCTAAGCAATCATTATATCCACAATATACAACCATTCAAACATGATATCCGCAATATATAACCATTCAGATAATTAGTATAGTTATCCATTTAGACATATAGTCAAACACCCTTGTCATTTATGTGATTCTGTCAGATCATTTTTCATATTCAACTTCGACACTGCAATTTGAGAAGTGTCGATCTTGGAGTTGATATGCTTGGATCCCACCATGCGTGCGTGCATCTTTTGGTCCCACACGTCCACCTGCCCATGCATGCATGACACTCACGTTTCATACATTGATATTCTGAACTTTTCATACATAATTGCTAAGCTAACCCCACTCACGTTTAAAATCACTTAATTGGAAGTCCTGTCAAAAGTTGATTAGACAGTGGCTGGACACAACACATTTTAAAATGGTCAAGTGCATGTCATTGAATTATCTATAAACCATACGTGCATGCCTCGTGGTCTCAGTTTGGCCCACGTACAGTGGGGTCCAGTTGTAACACTATGCAACTCCTAATCAATTGCCTGTGTTGAGCCAAGAAGTACTATTTGTGTACACTAACTAAAGCTATTTGACGAAAGCAATTGTACATCTAATTGGAATTATTCATCTTGTGGTCCTAGGATTTGCAGAAAAGAACTATCTATGTTGTGACCAGTTTAATTGTGGGCACTGGCAAAAATACAGAAGCAAAAAAGGAATCTATGTTGACATGTAGGTCAGGTGCCATATTTGCGGTAGCGGGCAGCTCACAATCCTCGTTGGGGGCGATTTTAACATTATTCAAAGAAGGGAGGAAAAGAATAATGAGAATTTTAACGGCAGATGGTCGTTTATGTTCAATACCATAATCGAAAGCTTGGATCTTAGAGAGATAGAGCTTTCTGGTAGGAAATTCACTTGGGCCAATTCGTTACCAAACCCGGCATTTGAGAAGCTGGACCGTGTCCTCGCTAGCGTCGAATGGGAGCAGAAGTTCCCCCTGGTAATAGTCCAAGCATTATCGCGCGCAGTCTCGGATCACACCCCGTTACTAGTTGATTCTGGTGAGGCCACCCATGTGGGGAATAAAAACTATTTTTCTTTCGAATTATTGTGGTTTGAAAGAGAAGGGTTCCTGGATCTGATAGCAAGGGAATGGGCTAAAGATTCAGGAGGGAGGTCTCCTGTTGAAAGATGGTAGAATAAGATTAGGCAGTTATGAAGATTCCTTCGTGGATGGGCTAAGCATACGTATGGGATATATAAGGCTGAGAAGGAAAGGCTCCTTCTACTAATTCAATCCCTAGATTTAATGGCTGAATCTACCATTTTAGATACCAGAGAGCTGGAAACTAAAGTGGAGGCGGAGTTGAGACTGAAAGAACTTCTTCGAGAGAAGGAATTGAAGTGGGCATTGCGAGCTAAAGTTCGCAAAATCGTCCAAGGGGATGACAACACTCAATTTTTTTCATATGATTGCAAATGGAAAACACCGAAAGAAGAGGAAATTTCAGCTTGAGCAAGATGAGGGGACGATCTTAGAACAAGAGAACCTTAAAGTTTATATTACTAATTACTATAAGCAGTTGTTTGGGCCTCCGGAGGATAACTTCGTATCCTTAGATGAGTCCAGGGTTGAGGATATCCCTCAACTTGCAGCAGACGCGAATGATATTCTGACCGCCTCATTTATGGAGAAAGAGGTGTTTGAGGCCATTTCACAAATGAAGAACAATAAGGCTCCAGGGTTGGATGGTTTTCCGGCGAAGTTTTATAAAAAGTGTTGGCATATTATCAAAGGGGATTTGCTTCCGATGTTCCATGATTTATTCTCTGGACAGCTTCAGTTGTTTCAATTAAATTTTGGAACGATAACTTTACTTCCTAAGAAAACAGAGGCGGTTCGTATTGAGAAGTTTCGGCCTATCTGTCTCCTTAATGTAAGTTTCAAAATTTTCACCAAGTTCGGGACTAATAGGCTTACGCAAATTGGGCGCTTTGTGGTGCAGCCGTCCCAAACTGCTTTCATGCCGGATAGAAACATCCTAGAAGGGGTTGTAGTCCCGCATGAAACGCTCCATGAAATCCACACGAAAAAACTTGACGGAGTTGTTTTCAAAGTGGACTTTGAGAAAGCGTACGACAAGGTCAAATGGCCTTTCTTCAACAGGCTTTCCGTATGAAAGGTTTTGATCAGGCCTGGAGAAACCAGGTATACTCTTTTACGCTAAAAGGGGATTAAAGTGAATGATGATATAGGTCACTACTTCCAAACACACAAAGGACTCAGGCAAGGAGACCCAATGTCACCTATTCTTTTCAACATAGTGGTCGATATGTTGACAATTCTTATAGGAAGGGCTAAGGAGGCGGGCTAGGTAGGTGGCCTTGTCCCGCACCTAATTGATGGAGGTGTATCCATTCTCCAGTACGCTGATGATACTATCATCTTCATGGAGCATGACTTGGCAAATGCGCGAAACATGAAGCTGGTGTTATGCTTATTCTTACAATTGACTGGGTTAAAGATTAACTTCCACAAGAGCGAATTGTTCTGTTTTGGAAGAGCTAATGATGACCAAGATGCGTACAAACAATTGTTCGGGTGTGAATTGGGAGCTTTACCTTTCACATATTTAGGTATACCAATTCACCATCGTAAGCTGACCAACAGAGAATGGAAGTGTATAGAGGATCGATTCGAGAAGAAACTGAGTTGCTGGAAAGGCAAGCTGATGTCATAGGGAGGCCGACTAATTCTTATTAATTCGGTCCTCACGAGTATGCCCATGTTTCTCCTTTCCTTTTTTGAGGTTCCTATTGGAGTCCGGAAGAGGCTAGACTTTTATCGATCACGCTTCTTCTGGCAGAGTGATGAGCTAAAACTAAAATACGGACTTGCTAAATGGGATACAATCTATAGGACGAAAGACCAAGGGGGTCTAGGTATTGAAAACCTGGAGGTGAAGAACATATGTCTTCTTAGCAAGTGGCTGTTTAAGCTTTCTGTCGAGACGAAGGCCACTTGGGCTCAGATCCTTCGTAACAAGTACCTCCACTCTAGAACCTTGTCCCAGGTGACAGTGAGGCCGACTGACTCACCTTTTTGGAAAGGATTGATGAGAGTTAAATCACTCTTCTTCAATAGGACAAGATTCATAGTTGGAAACGGTACAACTACGAGATTCTGGGAGGATACATGGCTAGGGGAGATGCCCCTAGCACTCCAATATCCTTCTCTATATAGTATTGTTCAGCGTAGAGACATTTATGTTGCAACAGTACTGCAGTCTACTCCGCTCAACATTCAATTTCGGAGGACGCTAGTTGGAGCCTGTTGGGAAGCATGGCTCAATCTTGTGAGAATATTGATGGATGTTCACTTGTCTCAACAACCCGATCAGTTGTGCTGGAAACTAACTAAGAATGGAGAGTTTTCGGTTAAATCCATGTACTTGGATGCTATCAATTCTAGCGCGATTCCCCAAACGAAACATGTTTGGAAAGTCAAATACCTTTGAAAATCAAAGTGTTTATGTGGTTTGTACATAAAGAAGTTATCTTAACCAAGGCCAATTTGGCAAAGCGCAATTGGACAGGTTCTACGAGATGTAGCTTTTTTGACCAACATGAATCAATCAAACACCTCTTTCTTGACTGCCCTCTGGCAAAAATTATGTGGCGGACGGTTCACATTGCATTTAACAGTACTCCTCCGAATTCCATCACCATGTTATTTGGGACGTGGCTTGATGGATAGATGTTGACACAGCAAGACACATTGGTGTAGGAGTATGTGCTTTATTATGGGCAGTTTGGAACTGCAGAAATGATTTGGTCTTTAACAGAACAAGAAATATTCATTTTTTGCAGGTTATCTTCCGAGCCACTGCGTTGATCTGTATGTGGTCGCTACTCACTCCGACGGAGGCCAGGGAGCGTTTGGTTACTGGATCTACCCGATGGGAGATGGTAGCTCGGGATATTTTTAACCGGTTTGGATGGCGGTCATGTAATAGGATAGGCATTTAGTGTTCCTATTTTTTTATGCCAGACGGTTTGGCTTTTCTATTACTATTTTGCTCTTCGTGAGCCTTTTTTGTTTTTTGTTCGAGACTTGGAGACTTGTGTTGGACCTTTTGCTTATTAATAATCATGGCCGCCATATGCATCGTTCTGATGCAGAGGCTGGGGCGAACCCCCCTTTTCGAAAAAATGTAGGTCAGGTGCACATCACAACACTGTTGATCACTGTGTAATGCAAGACACCCTTATGTACAAGCAATGAAGAGACTTCAAGAGAGTATGAAGGTCAGGGCATTGATTGCATGAAAGTGTGGTTTCTGCAATCCAGTGGCCTCCTCTTGAATGGTATATGTGTTTAATTAATTAACCAGATGTAACTAAATGGTTAATTATGTCTACAGGAGAATTACAGAATTACAGTGAGTGTGTTCTGGTGGTTTTAGTTGCAGTGCATGAAGGATGCTTAATTTGTCCAAGTCGTCTACTGAAGAAGCTAGTAGAATATAATAATGGGGTTGCAATGCAATTCAAACAGTTGGTTAAACTTTTACCAAACATACAACCACCTTGATCTCTCACATCACACGGAGCAGACGCGTTCCTTGTCCCATGTTTTAATTGTGCATATAATAGCTATCACACCTTGCTCATTGGAAGCTTCCTGTCAAACCTTGATTGCTACCATCACTGACAAATGCAGGCACACAAATCCAATATGTATGTGTCTTCTCCACAGAAGAGATGAGTAGTTAGTTCCATGAGTTGTCCATTCAGACATATAGTTGAACACTCTTGTCGGTTCTATCAGGTCATCTCTTCTCTTTTCTTTCTTAATGCGATAAAGCACATATACTTAATTTGCATGTTTAGTACCCCCTCCGTTTCTGAATCAGAAGTATATATATAGACATGTTTTAATCATTTAATGTGTTTGTTCACTCATTTCACTTTGTATGTAGTTCATATTGAACTATCCAATACATCTTATATTTGTGAATGGAAGGACTAATAAAAAAGATAAAGGAAATGCAATAAAAAAAACTCTGATAAGGCATGCCATGTGTTTTGAACTGCAAGGAAGAGCATTCACAAGACACTTTTTTTCACTTGCTACATGTCTTTATTTTCTCGAGCACGCATCTAAATGTGCGTCATAAATACTATACAGAATGGCCACTAAACAAAAAAAAAAGCCCGGCAAGACGCAACCACTAACTAAACAGCCTAATTTCACTTCTGCAAACTAATTAGCATCCTTAATTATAGTGTAACACTAACACAGACAGATACATTCATAGATTATCCCTCTTATTATATGGGAGTATGTGACCTCACCATCACCAGCCACCCAATTATGGTTAACCAAATCGGTTATGGTGGGTGGATCAACACCCACACGCATGCTGTTATGTAGAAGCTTCAGGTTCATCTTATTGCAGCCTGCAGCCTTCAGTCGGTATGAACAAGCCATGCATACTAAAATCATGATATGCTCTATATGGAGATATGCATATAACAGTGGTCTTGTCAGGTCTCTTTGTCTTCTTCGCCATCACAACACGACCACTGTCACCGTCAGAGGGCTTATTGAACTAGTTTCCATTAGCATTGCTGCATGGACAAGACTAGCTGATTGGTCAATTAATAAGGCTTTCCCTTCATCAAACCTGGTTTCTTAAATTGCTTCCTCTGGTTCTAAAAAAAAGAAGAAGATTCGGTCCGATGCAATCACTGAACTGAACTTGCGAAACTTCGGTTTCTGACAACAAGAAAAACTAGTATGTCTCTGTCGGTCACTGGCATTATGTGCTCATGTTAATAACTGAACATACAAAGCATATTTCAGTGTCTTTGATAATGTGTGAGTAGATGTGACAGGAACAAAAAACTTAGTTTTCATTCTGATAGGTTCTGCAAGTACTCCAGCTTATTATGGATGAATTGGCCGACATCCCACAGAATTCAGATATAAGTACCTGACTAGGCATCGAGCTACTAGGACAAAAGACAATGGCTGTTTTTTGCCTGTTAGTAGCATTGAGACGCCAACTTTGATTTATAGTATAGGAGAGTGACATGATGAATTTGAATGCTATTTCATAGTGTCTCCAATATGTACGATTGTA
Source organism: Aegilops umbellulata (assembly GCA_032464435.1). Taxonomy (NCBI): domain Eukaryota; kingdom Viridiplantae; phylum Streptophyta; class Magnoliopsida; order Poales; family Poaceae; genus Aegilops; species Aegilops umbellulata. The sequence continues at coordinate 585,569,569 of CP136060.1, read as the reverse complement.
GCATGCCATGCGTATGTCAGTGTAGAATCTCCATATATGTCCCAATACCCTAACACTACTAAAATTTCTAATTGCCAATGACACGTCATCCTGGCTCCTACACAATGTTGAATAGTTTATAGTTCATACTATAAATTAGATATGCTTGAGCTAATCAGAGGGAGAACTTAATTAAACTGCAGTGCAAACATCTCGTCATATACCTCTTGCCAATTCTTCTTTCCTGACGCGCATGACAGCCTCGACGGAAGAGTAAGTTATTCTAAGAAGAGATCTTATATGGACATCTTATATGACTATGTGTTTATATAAGGAGGCAATCCTTTTCAGCCCATCATTATTGTGTATCACTGGAATCAACCGTGTTGCAAAATGACATAAGGACTTCCCAGTTATGTACGTCATTCACAGAGTTAATTAATAATGTCTATCATTTTCTGAGGAATGTAGTTCCTATCTTTTGGCTCTTCTCTCTTGTTCTGTAATTGGCTAGTTAATTTAGTCTATTCAAAATCATAACGAAAATCAACATATGCATAATATGGATAGATACGTTCTTGCTGAATTTTGGGATCATCCTGAGGACAATACACAACATACTTACTAAGGAGTACTGGATCACATATGAAGCTTGAAGATGGCAGAGAAAGGAAGTTTTTTGTCACCTTTAATGTGTTTTCTTCATTATAATATACCATTCAAACTTCAATGTTGTCCGGTTGACGAATAAAATAACGATCCGAACGGATAAGTCAAGCTTAAATGTTTATACAGCCTTGTGGGGTCTTCCGGTTAACTAGGGTCTTAACCTAGTTTGATGAAACCTTAACATGCGTGAAGAGACTGTTCTCATGTCCTTCATATGATACTGCATTGCTTAAAAATTATCGAAAATTCCTCAAATTTTTGTTTGACTGAATCAATAAGAATTAACAACATGATCTGCCGCGACATGCCCCGGCCGGTCTGCATCCACTGATTATAATAAATATATTATAGACAGTTAGTAAACAGAATCTGATAAAGAAATCGGACCCAATCTTTGCCTGATCCAATTGCTCATCGCATGTCACTGTTAGGCATGTAGTTGTTGCAGTTTGGTGAGGATTGTGTCCAAGTTTGTACTACTTCACTTGTATCTCCGCGCTTATTCTAGACGCTGTATTAACAACCTAGACCTGGATTGATCGCAGTTTGCGCATCGATCTACATAAAGAATAGTTAAACTTAGCAGTCTACTTGCAAGACGGGGTTGTTTTAAGTATCAACCAATGCTAAGCTAGGCCTATTTGCCTACGCTTTCTCAAGTCAATAGGTTCACTGTCCTAATAGCAGACGTGTAGAAAGGCTCCAGTAGTATGATATGGTGATAATTTGGCTGAGTTGACAAAGACTATATCAAGGCCTCGGCCGATTTACTCGTCTCGTTAATGTCATCAGTTACATAAACAAAAAAATTTGGTATTCGGATGTGAAGGCATCATATTCATATACCAGTAAAAACCATATCTATAATTATATTTGCTCAGAAATATATATCTGCAATTACCTTCGGTTTCAGGTAAGGACATATTTCAATGCATATGGTGTCCGCGGTGTCATGCCGGAGCAATAAACCCGACAAGAGCCGCGACAAGAAAACTTGTTCAATCTATCTTAGTTTGTTGCATTAATCTAATCCAGTTAGTTAGCAGAAAGCGGACCATGTTGCATTTGTATCAGTTTGACTTTACTGTTGAGATTAACCCCTTTTTATTTACCGGTTTGTTTAAGAACATGTCTGTGCTATTGGCAGCAGGTATTATTTGTAAATTTCATGGAAGGAATTCAACCCTGAACCTGTGTGTCTGTGTCTGCACCTGAAAAGCAGGCACAAGCTATCACCTGCTGTCCAAGGATTGCCAAGAAGCAACAGTGTATGAAACTGAATCTGGTCTTAGATCTTCAGCTTTTTCATGTCTTGTAATTATCGATCATTGACAATACTAACTACTTTCTTAATCTCGAGTACAGGGGATTACGGAGATGAAACTTCAACCGTCAATAGTTTACTCACGGTTAATTGTTTGCTAGACTCAGATCACTGGAACCTAGTGAGGTGCTTCCCCTCGGGGACATAATTTGATCAAATGAATCTGCTACACCAGTACGGCAGTACCTCAGCATTACTAGCGTGTACGCACGACACGGATGCGACCCGCGGGTCACAAAATGTAGTGTAATCCATAAGGCTGCGCAGAAGAGCCAATGAGAAATGTGACTTCAGAATCTGGTCCTATACAGACCAAATCCTGTTCTTTGCTCTGATTTATTTACAAAGGCAGTAGGCTCTTAGCAAGCAGCAACTCGGCGCAATTGGTTTGTGGATTGGGGGGTCAAAGGCATAGTTGAGACGCATGGGAAAGCATCACAAAAGTGGCATGACAGTGATGCATATCCATGGCTGACTAGCAACAGTAGTGCCTGCAGGTTCCTATCTGAACCTCTGAGAAAAAGGAAGGTTCTTGCCAATGAGGCACTATTGTGTTGTCACTCTGAAGTCTGAACAGTCACAAGCAGGACACAGAGGCAGAGAAACACACAGAGAGAGGCTTGTGCTGTGATCCAATCCAACAAATGGATGATGGTGATTGGATTATTTAAGAGCTAGCTGGGTAGGCAGGGCTGTGACTTACAGAATGGTTAGGTTATGTGGTGATGCCATTTGTGCATGCTTGCAAGGGAAGCTCAGTTGTGGATGTAGGCTGAAGTGACTCATGGTAGTACTGCTGCTGGGGAAACTGGCAGCTCGACTGACAAGTTACTCCTCTTTCTTTCCTCGGTGTCACTGACTATTGAGATTGTGATTATTGTTATATAACAATGCCAATTATTAGTTCGTTCTTTCTCCAGGAATCTGCAAAAACGAGAGGGGAAAAGGCATAGAATTTTGTCAAAAAATAGAGTGAGCACATTTTAAGCAAAAATTATGTTGCGCCGCTGCCGGGGATCGAACCCGGGTCACCCGCGTGACAGGCGGGAATACTTACCACTATACTACAACGACATTGCTAAATTTATCTGATATAAGCTTCCTGCCTTACGGAACTATGGTGTTAACCAATAAGAGCGTCCCTCTTGTCTAAAAGGGTGGGACTCGGCCCCAGAAAATTGTGCCTGACTTTAGGCAAAAGTATTTCTAGCTTTTTCTGTTACCAAAAGCGTCATTTCCCATCAAGTACATGGTTTTTTTTTATTCCACAATCGAGCTTACTGTAGTCCATATATAAACTCTCATATGGTTAAGTTCATGTCGTCCGTCTAGCTCGTTGTGGTCCAACTCTAATACATCGAGAGAACCTGCTAGCATGGGACATGGTATGCCGATTTGGGCTGACCATATGCCCAGAACACACATGGTGATGTTTTGTACCAGCCCAATCAAGGGTCCCGGTCCATGATGGTACCCTGCAGTGGCGGAGCTAGCATTTGACAACAGGGTGGTCCGCTTTAAAAAATTGACAACAAATTTGACATGTGAACATTCTAACTAATTACAGCTATATATCACATAGAAATAGATCAATAGGGTCTTACAAACACACTAAAATTCCCAATTAAATCTCAGTTTTGCATATAGAAGTCTACATAGTATATTCTACATACCATGAGTAGTTCAAACCGTTGATGGCGGTGAGACATCTTCAGGTCAATCCATTGGTTCTCGAGTTTGCTTTGCAGTCACATTGAACATGGACACCAATGGTTCTCGAGTTTGCTCTACAACCGGTATATGCACAAGTTCTCCGGTTTGCTCTTCGGCCACATCCGACATAATAGCCTTCTTCCCTATATTTAAAGCATGTCTATGAAAATTGAAAAAGAGAAGCAATGTCCTCTCTCCTCTTCATTTTTCAACAGGTATGCAATTCTATCAATCATAATGACATAACCGAACACAAATGATGTGCAAAATTATTTGTATGTGGATAGCAAAACAAGAACAAACCATCAATTAAATTTGGGGAATGGGCAGTGGGCGAGATCTAAGCTGGCACGCCAAATCAAGTGACCATCGGGAGAGCCGGAGTGCGGACTGGGCGTCTGGGACTCTTGGTGGTGGGCGACGGCTTGCAGCCTTGCGGGGGCGGTGGGTGGCCGGCCGGCCCGGGGCAGGGCCGCAACCCGCAGATGGACGCCGCGCGCCGGGTGGGATGGACTGAGATCCAGAGATGCAGGACCGCAGGAGCCAGGAGGGAGGAGCGGTGATCACGAGGGAGGCCCTCGCATCTTGGGGAGGCGGGGACGAGGGCGTCTGAGCAAGGATGCGAAGGAGACGAGAAGCAGAGCAGGGCGGCCGCTCTCCATCTGTTCAACCGGTCAAGTGTTATTGGGCTTCCTTCTCCTCTCTGGGCATCTCTAGGGCATAAGTATAAAGGCTGGCCCAAAATCCCAGGGTGGGCCGCGGCCCACCGTGTCCACCCTGTGGCTCCGCCACTGGTACCCTGAAGAAGACTCCTCAAGCTAACAATTTGTGTGACTAGGGCTTCCTAGAGGAGAAGTTCAGGTGTAGTCGGAGATCCTGATGCTTCCAAGTCCTATGATGTCTTTAGGTTTCAGAAAGATTGCAAAAGTAGTTTCCAACAACTAAGTTCAAAACTTGTGCCCATCACGTACACATGTGGTATATGTTGATATAATCATAGCATATCAAAAGCTTCCAATTAAGTGCAAAACCTGTGTGCAATGCGTATGTGTTATATACTAGTATGAACCTAGCAAAGACTAAGCTTACGCCTTGCTCAGGCTCAGGTGTGCGGGATGGTTTTGATGCAAGCCATAATCATGTTCCATCCATCTTCTGAAGCTTAAAAAGGAATGATATCCCCATACATTGATGTAGTATTTGATATCATATGGCGCAGCAACCATGCGATGAATGTTTTGATTTATGCATTTCAATACTGCCATAAAGGAGCTTACGGACATTTCAGAACTACTACGGTTATCCCCTCAATGTGTGGTAGATGACCACACCTTGCCTTTCCATTCGCTGTCTCAAGTCACATGCATAGTCACTATGAATGTGGTAAAGGTAATAAATCATCAGAGCAGAAGCAAACCTAAGCAATCATAATATAGGAAATATATGATCACATATCAATGAAATCATTGAATCATCATTGACTGTAAAAGGAAGTGCACCAGGATCAAATCCGGGTCAATAATTAATATACAACTTTGTCCTTTGTCCAAGAATCGGCACAAAAACGAGGGGAGAAGTTTGTATAAGGAAAAAAATGCTGGGATAGAGAGTATGTGCGCTAAAATGTCAAAAATTATTTGTTGGGGATGGAGAGTACATATACACTAAAATGCCAAAAACTATAGTAGGAAAAAAAGTAGCTTTACTAATGAAAATAAATGCGGCATTTCCAGTGATCAAATGACCCAGGCAACGTGACAACCATGAATACTTACCACTATGCTAAATGACCGGGTTGACAATCTAGTTACATATGATTTATAAAGGTGACTCATTAATCTTGTCAACCAACTCAAAAAAATATGGGCGACCTATAATCACATTGGTTATCACGAAGTGAAGAGATGAATTGCTATTCCGGTCTCCACAAAATGCTCACCTGGATAGAGTACACACCAAAACATAGACAAGATAAAGGGGGAACTTCTACAAGCCTAACACACTTGTCTTTGTAAAATCTTCTTCGTGTTACTCTAACTCAAACGACAGACAGTGAGGCGGGAAATGACCATCACATACAAGCACACCATAAGGTCGTGATTAGCTGGAGACTGGCGGTGGAATTTCACTTCTCCGCCAACTATCTTACTACTTATTTCATCTTCTATCAGTAAAAATTAATGTTTTTACACAATGATGAAGAGATAGTGGAAATTCCGCAAGCTAGGTTTGTGGTGTTGGAATGTCTAGGCATTTGGTGGCTTAATTCCATTCTAGGAGTAACATCAAGGGTCGGCTTTGTCTCTTGTACATGTTCATCCGTACTGTTTGGTGCAGCTTATCATTTTTGTACTATTTCGGAAGTCTTCCATGTTTGAGTCTCTTTCAAGATTTTAGTTTCTAAGTTACTGTGAAACATTTTGTTAATTCACTACAATAATATAACATAAAATTAACTGAAAAAGCACCACCGATTATGTTCTCACGGTTGTGACACTATGCACTGTAATTTACTGCTCTTGCCAACGCACAAAGTGGCCATTACTTAATTTTGAATGTGTCTTAACGGAACAAAAAACAGAGTGTGGGATGTCTATGTTGTTCCAGTATAAAGACATCTTGTTCCATGACGATCCCCTAAAGAATAGTCTTTCTCTCCATCTAACCATCATATTGATGCAACTTGGTTTAGGAATCTAGGTTAGTACAGTTGCAAATTCTGATGACTCCTAGTCCTACGATGTTTGTAGGTTTCTACTGCATTATAAAAGCAGAACCAACTAAGGGTAAAACTTGTGTACTCCAGTGAGTACGCATGTGGTTTATGAAGTGGAAAGCTTACGTACATTGCAAATGTGATGTATGCCAATGTGAACCTATCATTGACTAAACATTATGCCTCGCTCGGCCTCTGGTATGCAGGATGGCTTTGTGGCAAGCTATCATCATGTTCTATATCTCTTTTCATCCTTAAATATAAAGGCTATTAAATGAAACATTTACAGGTATGCAGGCTGGCTTTGTTGCAAGCTATCATCACATACTTTTTTCAATGGTACAAACATTTACAGTACAGAGGTTGACCAATCACTTTTTTACACTGGCGCTCAATACTTCTAGTAAGAATTAACTAATTTATCTTTTCATAATATTTTTTTAGTAAAATAGATCAATTGAACAAAACAGTAAAAGCAAAACACATGTGATGTCAGCTTGTCGTCAGATTGATGATGCCACATTGTTACCGAGCCAGCTCAGTACCACCTCACTGCAGGCGACCCTTGCATAGGAGTCGTTGCAGGCGGTACATGGCCGCGCCCTGAGCCACTATGTCCATCTTAGTGCGAGACAAAGTGTACGCTCATGTCAGGCCTCGCTATAAACAGGCCTTGGTAGTTTCCAAGTTAGTTCATTTATTAGTTGTTTTACATTCCTTCATTTTTCACTGTTGTTTTCATTTTGGAAACTATTTTAATACATATATATTCCAAAACATAAAATTAATTATAACACCATGAATTATATAAAATGTTAAAGCAGTGTAAAAAGTTTGTAAGCTAAATTCACAATAAATGTTGATAGCAATCAAAAAGTGTTTGTGACATCTAAAAATGGTAACGCATTCCAAAAAAATGTATGTGACATTTTTGTAGAATGTTTATAAAATGTAAAAAAAATTGTACCATTCAAAAAATGTATGTTACACTTTAGAAACTGTCCACGCGTTCTAAAAGCATGTTATGACAGTTTTTTCTTAAATGCTTATACAATCTAGAAAAATATGACTGTTCAAAAAAATGTTTTATACCATTAAAAAACAAGGTATTAACATATATTTGAATTTTTTTAACATGTATTCAGAAACAATTCAAAAACTTGTGTTTCCAAAAAATGTTAATCATGTAATGGAAAAATGTTCAACATGAATAAAAATAGTTTAGATGTATACCAAAAGCATACACTGCAAAGTTTCAGATCACGGGCTAAGGCATTTAGCGGCTGGCTCTGTGCCAACGCTAAGGCCGCTATCGCCGGCTATAGCGGCCGCTAAGCCATTTTGCGGCTACAGTACTTGTGCATGTATATCACACATCTATACTAATACATGTGCATATTTTTCTCAGAAAATAGCATATTTTCAATAGAAAACAGAGGATTCTCAATATAAATTCGAACATAACAAGTACAGAAGAGATCTGCAGCAGTTCAACAGATAAATAGAAACATAAATTCAAGACTGCATCAAGCATAACATCAGCAGTTCGGCACTTAAGTTCAGTAACAACAACAACATGTCCATACTCCATTACATGCATCATAAAGTCTTCAGAATTCATTTTCAAAAGCACACAGGAAAGGATAGAATCATGAGCGCCAAAATGAAGTTCATAGAGAAACCGACAAGCTCACATGTCAGAACCAGAACTCATGTCGGTGTCCTCATCGTCGTCACTTTCTGAAGCAGAGGAAGCAGAGAGCAGATCCTCTCGAGGAGTAACAGGGATCATCTTCTTCTTCTTCTTACCATAAACACCCCTCTTCCTTTTAAGTGGATTAATAGCAGAAGTTCCTGGTCCAACATGCGAGCTTGCATATGGAATTTCTTGATCTTGTTCTTCATTACCATTTGGCACTACACCAGTGATCCATTCATTCTCATCATCTTCTAAAACATCTACCACCTGCTTCTCAATGGGGTCCTTGCGTTTGTTTAGTTTCTTGTCCTTCAGTTTGGAGTTGAACTTGATGAAAACAAGGTCACTCATCTTGTCATGCAGCATCCTGCTGCGTCTCTTTGTGTGAACCACACGTACAAAATGAACAAATCAATATCTCAAAGGTTGCAACAAGCATAACATCACCAGATAAATAGAAGAAGTATAATCAAGATCACTAGTTCTGCACTTAAGTTCATAGAGAAATTGACTGTTGGAAATATGCCCTAGAGGCAATAATAAATGGATTATTATATTTCCTTGTTCATGATAATTGTCTATTGTTCATGCTATAATTGTATTGTTCGGAAATCATAATACATGTGTGAATACATAGACCACAATGTGTCCCTAGTAAGCCTCTAGTTGACTAGCTCGTTGATCAATAGATAGTCATGGTTTCCTGACTATGGACATGGGGATGTCATTGATAACGGGATCACATCATTAGGAGAATGATGTGATGGACAAGACCCAAACCTAAGCATAGCATAAAGAGCGTGTAGTTCGTTTGCTAGAGCTTTTCTGAATGTCAAGTATCATTCCTTAGACCATGAGATTATGCAACTCCCGGATACCGTAGGAGTGCTTTGGGTGTATCAAACGTCACAACGTAACTGGGTGACTATAAAGGTGCACTACAGGTATCTCCGAAAGTATCTGTTGGGTTGGCATGAATCGAGACTGGGATTTGTCACTCCGTGTGACGGAGAGGTATCTCTGGGCCCACTCGGTAAGACATCATCGTAATGAGCTCAATGTGATCAAGGTGTTGTTCACGGGATGATGTATTACGGGAACGAGTAAAGAGACTTGCCGGTAACGAGATTGAACAAGGTATCGGTATACCGACGATCGAATCTCGGGCAAGTATCGTACCGCTGGACAAAGGGAATTGAGTACGGGATTGATTAAGTCCTCGACATCGTGGTTCATCCGATGAGATCATCGAGGAGCATGTGGGAGCCAACATGGGTATCCAGATCCCGCTGTTGGTTATTGACCGGAGATCGTCTCGGTCATGTCTGCATGTCTCCCGAACCCGTAGGGTCTACACACTTAAGGTTCGGTGACGCTAGGGTTGTTAAAGATATTAGTATGCAGCAAACCGAAGGTTGTTCGGAGTCCCGGATGAGATCCCGGACGTCACGAGAGGTTCCGGAGGTAAAGATTTATATATGGGAAGTTGTTGTACGGACACCGGAAAGTCTCGGGGGCATATCGGTATTGTACCGGGGCCACCGGAAAGGCACCGGGGGTCCACCTTGAGGGGCCAGCCCTCTCGGAGGGCCTCATGGGCCACAAGGGGCAGGGAACCAGCCCCTGGTGGACTGGGCGCACCCCCTTCCCTTGGGCCCATGCGCCTAGGGTTGGGGGGAAACCCTAGTGGGGGCGCCCCCCTTGCTTGGGGGGCAAGCCCCCCACCCTAGGCCGCCGCCCCCCTGGAGATCCATCTCCAGGGCTGCGCACCCCCCCTTTGGGGGCCTATATAAAGGGGGGAGGGAGGGCAGCCGCACCCCTGCTGCATTGGCGCCTCCCTCTCCCCGTTACACCTCTCCCTCTCTCCACAGAAGCTCGGCGAAGCCCTGCTGGAACTCTACTGCATCCACCACCACGCCGTCGTGCTGCTGGATCTTCATCAACCTCTCCTTCCCCCTTGCTGGATCAAGAAGGAGGAGACGTCGATCGTCCCGTACGTGTGTTGAACGCGGAGGTGCCGTCCTTTCGGCGCTGGTCATCGGTGATTCGGATCACGGCGAGTACGACTCCATCATCCACGTTCTCCTTGAACGCTTCCGTTGCGATCTACAAGTGGTATGTAGATGCTCTCCTATCCCCTCGTTGCTAGAATACTCCATGGATAGATCTTGGTGATGCGTAGGAAAATTTTAATTTCTGCTACGATCGACAACAGTGGCATCATGAGCTAGGTCTATGCGTAGTTTCTATGCACGAGTAGAACACAAAGTAGTTGTGGGCGTCGAATTGTCAATTCTTCTTGCCGTTACTAGTCCTATCTTGGTTCAGCGGTATTGTGGGATGAAGCGGCCCGGACCAACCTTACAGTACGCTTACGTGAGACCGGTTCCACCGACTGACATGCACTAGTTGCATAAGGTGGCTGGCGGGTGTCTGTCTCTCCCACTTTAGTTGGATCGGATTCGATGAACAGGGTCCTTATGAAGGGTAAATAGAGATTGACAATTCACGTTGTGGTTTTAACGTAGGTAAGAAACGTTCTTGCTAGCAACCTATAACAGCCACGTAAAAAAACTTGCAACAACAATTAGAGGACGTCTAACTTGTTTTTGCAGCAAGTGCTTTGTGATGTGATATGGCCAAAAGTTGTGATGAATCATGTGATGTATGAGATGATCTTGTTATTGTAATAGGAATCACGACTTGCATGTCGATGAGTATGACAACCGGCAGGAGCCATAGGAGTTGACTTTATTTATTTATGACCTGCGTGTCAACTTAAATCGTCATGTAATTACTTTACTTTATTGCTAAAGCGTTAGCCATAGTAGTAGAAGTAATAGTTGACGTGACAACTTCACGAAGACACGATGATGGAGATCATGATGATGGAGATCATGGTGTCATGCCGGTGACGACGATGAACATGGTGCCCCGAAGATGGAGATCAAAGGAGCGAAATGATGTTGGCCATATCATGTCACTATTTGATTGCATGTGATGTTTATCATGTTTTACATCTTATTTGCTTAGAACGACGGTAGCATAAATAAGATGATCCCTCATTAAAATATCAAAAATGTGTTCTCCCTAACTGTGCACCGTTGCTAAGGTTCGTCGTTCCGAAGCACCACGTGATGATCGGGTGTGATAGGTCCTTACGTTCGCATACAACGGGTGTAAGCCAGATTTACACACGCAATACACTTAGGTTGGATTGACGAGCCTAGCATGTACAGACATGGCCTCGGAACACGGAGGACCGAAAGGTCGAACATGAGTCGTATAGAAGATACGATCAACATGGAGATGTTCACCGATGATGACTAGTCCGTCTTACGTGATGATCGGACACGGCCTAGTTGACTCGGATCATGTAACACTTAGATGACTAGAGGGATGTCAAATCTGAGTGGGAGTTCATTCATTAATTTGATTAGATGAACTTAATTATCATGAACTTAGTCTAAATCTTTACAATATGTCTTGTAGATCAAATGGCCCATGCTAATGTCACCCTCAACTTCAACGCGTTCCTAGAGAAAAGCAAGCTGAAAGATGATGGCAGCAACTATGCGGACTGGGTCCGGAACCTGAGGATCATCCTCATAGCTGCCAAGAAAGATTATGTCCTAGAAGCACCGCTAGGTGATGCACCATTCCCAGCAAACCAGGACGTTATGAATGCCCATCAGTCTCGTGCTGATGATTACTCCCTCGTTCAGTGCGGCATGCTTTACAGCTTAGAACCGGGGCTCCAAAAGCGTTTTGAGCAACACGGAGCATATGAGATGTTCGAGGAGCTGAAATTGATTTTCCAAGCTCATGCCCGGGTCGAGAGATATGATGTCTCCGACAAGTTCTTTAGCTGTAAGATGGAGGAGAATAGCTCTGTCAGTGAACACATACTCAAGATGTCTGGGTTACACCACCGCTTGACTCAGGTGGAAGTTAATCTCCCGGATGAGGCGGTCATTGACAGAATCGTTCAGTCGCTCCCACCTAGCTACAAGAGCTTCGTGATGAACTACAATATGCAGGGGATGGAAAAGACCATTCCCGAGTTGTATTCAATGCTGAAATCTGCAGAGGTGGAGATCAAAAAGGAACATCAAGTGTTGATGGTGAATAAAACCACTAAGTTCAAGAAAGGCAAGGGTAAGAAGAACTTCAAGAAGGACGGCAAGGAGGTTGCCACGCCTGGTAAATCAGTTGCCAGGAAGAAGTCAAAGAATGGACCCAAACCTGAAACTGAGTGCTTTTATTGCAAGGGAACTGGTCACTGGAAGCGGAATTGCCCCAAGTACTTAGCAGATAAGAAGGCCGGCAACACTAAAGGTATATGTGATATACATGTAATTGATGTGTACCTTACCAGTGCTCGTAGTAGCTCCTGGGTATTTGATACCGGTGCCGTTGCTCATATTTGTAACTCAAAACAGGAGCTGCGGAATAAACGGAGACTGGCGAAGGACGAGGTGACGATGCGCGTCGGGAATGGTTCCAGGGTCGATGTGATCGCCGTCGGCACGCTACCTCTACATTTACCTACGGGATTAGTTTTAAACCTCAATAATTGTTATTTAGTACCAAGTTTGAGCATGAACATTGTATCTGGATCTCATTTAATACGAGATGGATACTCATTTAAATCCGAGAATAATGGTTGTTCTATTTATATGAGTAATATGTTTTATGGTCATGCTCCGATGGTTAATGGTTTATTCTTAATGAATCTCGTACGTGATGTTACACATATTCATAGTGTGAATACCAAAAGATGCAAAGTTAGTAACGATAGTCCCACATACTTGTGGCACTGCCGCCTTGGTCACATTGGTGTCAAGCGCATGAAGAAGCTCCATGCTGATGGACTTTTAGAGTCTCTCGATTATGAATCATTTGACACGTGCGAACCATGCCTCATGGGCAAAATGACCAAGACTCCATTCTCAGGGACAATGGAGCGAGCAACCAACTTGTTGGAAATCATACATACAGATGTGTGTGGTCCAATGAGCGTTGAGGCTCGCGGAGGCTATCGTTATGTTCTCACTCTCACTGATGATTTGAGTAGATATGGGTATGTCTACTTAATGAAACACAAGTCTGAGACCTTTGAAAAGTTCAAGGAGTTTCAGAGTGAGGTTGAGAATCAACGTGACAGAAAAATCAAGTTCTTACGATCAGATCGTGGAGGAGAATATTTAAGTCACGAATTTGGCACACACTTAAGAAAATGTGGAATCGTTTCACAACTCACGCCGCCTGGAACACCTCAGCGTAACGGTGTGTCCGAACGTCGTAATTGCACTCTATTGGATATGGTGCGATCTATGATGTCTCTTACAGATCTACCGCTATCATTTTGGGGATACGCTCTAGAGACAGCCGCATTCACTTTAAATAGGGCTCCGTCAAAATCCGTTGAGACGACACCGTATGAATTATGGTTTGGGAAGAAACCTAAGCTGTCGTTTCTGAAAGTTTGGGGTTGCGATGCTTATGTCAAGAAACTTCAACCTGAAAAGCTCGAACCCAAATCGGAAAAATGCGTCGTCATAGGATATCCCAAAGAAACAGTTGGGTATACCTTCTACCTCAGATCCGAAGGCAAGATCTTCGTTGCCAAAAACGGGTCCTTTCTAGAGAAAGAGTTTCTCGCGAAAGAAGTAAGTGGGAGGAAAGTAGAGCTTGATGAAGTACTACCTCTTGAAAATCAGAGTAGCGCAGCTCAGGAAAATGTTCCTGTGGTGCCTGCACCGATTAGAGAGGAGGTTAATGATGATGATCAAAATACTTCTGATCAAGCTCCTACTGAACTTCGTAGGTCCACAAGGACGCGTTCCGCACCAGAGTGGTACGGCAACCCTGTCCTGGAAATCATGCTGTTGGACAACGGTGAACCTTCGAACTATGAAGAAGCGATGGCGGGCCCAGATTCCGACAAATGGCTAGAAGCCATGAAATCCGAGATAGAATCCATGTATGAAAACAAAGTATGGACTTTGAATGACTTGCCCGATGATCGGCGAGCCATAGAAAATAAATGGATCTTCAAGAAGAAGACAGACGCGGATGGTAATGTGACCGTCTATAAAGCTCGACTTGTCGCTAAGGGTTATCGGCAAGTTCAAGGGGTTGACTACGATGAGACTTTCTCTCCCGTAGCGAAGCTGAAGTCTGTCCGAATCATGTTAGCAATTGCCGCATACTATGATTATGAGATATGGCAAATGGACGTCAAAACGGCATTCCTTAACGGCTTCCTTAAGGAAGAATTGTATATGATGCAGCCGGAAGGTTTTGTCGATCCTAAGAATGCTAACAAAGTATGCAAGCTCCAGCGCTCCATCTATGGGCTGGTGCAAGCATCTCGGAGTTGGAACATTCGCTTTGATGAGATGATCAAAGCGTTTGGGTTTATGCAGACTTATGGAGAAGCCTGCGTTTACAAGAAAGTGAGTGGGAGCTCCATAGCATTTCTCATATTATATGTGGATGACATAGTATTGATGGGAAATGATATAGAATTCTTGGAAAGCATAAAGGCCTATTTGAACAAGTGTTTTTCAATGAAGGACCTTGGAGAAGCTGCTTATATATTAGGCATCAAGATCTATAGGGATAGATCAAGACGCCTCATCGGTCTTTCACAAAGTACGTACCTTGACAAGATTTTGAAGAAGTTCAAAATGGATCAGTCCAAGAAGGGGTTCTTGCCTGTATTGCAAGGTGTGCGATTGAGCACGGCTCAATGCCTGACCACGGCAAAAGATATAGAAGAGATGAGTGTCATCCCCTATGCCTCAGCTATAGGGTCTATTATGTATGCCATGCTGTGTACCAGACCCGATGTAAACCTTGTCGTAAGTTTGGTAGGTAGGTACCAAAGTAATCCCGGCAAGGAACACTGGACAGTGGTCAAAAACATCCTGAAGTACCTGAAAAGGACTAAGGATATGTTTCTCGTTTATGGAGGTGCCGAAGAGCTCGTCGTAAAGGGTTACGTCGACGCTAGCTTCGACACAGATCTGGATGACTCCAAGTCACAAACCGGATACGTGTATATTTTGAATGGAGGGGCGGTAAGCTGGTGCAGTTGCAAGCAAAGCGTTGTGGCGGGATCTACATGTGAAGCAGAGTATATGGCAGCCTCGGAGGCAGCACAAGAAGCAGTCTGGGTGAAGGAGTTCATCACCGACCTAGGAGTCATACCCAATGCGTCGGACCCGATGACTCTCTTCTGTGACAACACTGGAGCAATTGCCCTTGCGAAGGAGCCCAGGTTTCACAGGAAGACCAGGCATATCAAGCGTCGCTTCAACTCCATTCGTGAAAGTGTTCAAAATGGAGACACAGAGATTTGTAAAGTACATACGGACCTGAATGTGGCAGATCCGTTGACTAAACCTCTCCCTAGAGCAAAACATGATCAACACCAAAATTCCATGGGTGTGCGATTCATCACAATGTAACTAGACTATTGTCTCTAGTGCAAGTGGGAGACTGTTGGAAATATGCCCTAGAGGCAATAATAAATGGATTATTATATTTCCTTGTTCATGATAATTGTCTATTGTTCATGCTATAATTGTATTGTTCGGAAATCATAATACATGTGTGAATACATAGACCACAATGTGTCCCTAGTAAGCCTCTAGTTGACTAGCTCGTTGATCAATAGATAGTCATGGTTTCCTGACTATGGACATGGGGATGTCATTGATAACGGGATCACATCATTAGGAGAATGATGTGATGGACAAGACCCAAACCTAAGCATAGCATAAAGAGCGTGTAGTTCGTTTGCTAGAGCTTTTCTGAATGTCAAGTATCATTCCTTAGACCATGAGATTATGCAACTCCCGGATACCGTAGGAGTGCTTTGGGTGTATCAAACGTCACAACGTAACTGGGTGACTATAAAGGTGCACTACAGGTATCTCCGAAAGTATCTGTTGGGTTGGCATGAATCGAGACTGGGATTTGTCACTCCGTGTGACGGAGAGGTATCTCTGGGCCCACTCGGTAAGACATCATCGTAATGAGCTCAATGTGATCAAGGTGTTGTTCACGGGATGATGTATTACGGGAACGAGTAAAGAGACTTGCCGGTAACGAGATTGAACAAGGTATCGGTATACCGACGATCGAATCTCGGGCAAGTATCGTACCGCTGGACAAAGGGAATTGAGTACGGGATTGATTAAGTCCTCGACATCGTGGTTCATCCGATGAGATCATCGAGGAGCATGTGGGAGCCAACATGGGTATCCAGATCCCGCTGTTGGTTATTGACCGGAGATCGTCTCGGTCATGTCTGCATGTCTCCCGAACCCGTAGGGTCTACACACTTAAGGTTCGGTGACGCTAGGGTTGTTAAAGATATTAGTATGCAGCAAACCGAAGGTTGTTCGGAGTCCCGGATGAGATCCCGGATGTCACGAGAGGTTCCGGAGGTAAAGATTTATATATGGGAAGTTGTTGTACGGACACCGGAAAGTCTCGGGGGCATATCGGTATTGTACCGGGGCCACCGGAAAGGCACCGGGGGTCCACCTTGAGGGGCCAGCCCTCTCGGAGGGCCTCATGGGCCACAAGGGGCAGGGAACCAGCCCCTGGTGGACTGGGCGCACCCCCTTCCCTTGGGCCCATGCGCCTAGGGTTGGGGGGAAACCCTAGTGGGGGCGCCCCCCTTGCTTGGGGGGCAAGCCCCCCACCCTAGGCCGCCGCCCCCCTGGAGATCCATCTCCAGGGCTGCGCACCCCCCCTTTGGGGGCCTATATAAAGGGGGGAGGGAGGGCAGCCGCACCCCTGCTGCATTGGCGCCTCCCTCTCCCCGTTACACCTCTCCCTCTCTCCACAGAAGCTCGGCGAAGCCCTGCTGGAACTCTACTGCATCCACCACCACGCCGTCGTGCTGCTGGATCTTCATCAACCTCTCCTTCCCCCTTGCTGGATCAAGAAGGAGGAGACGTCGATCGTCCCGTACGTGTGTTGAACGCGGAGGTGCCGTCCTTTCGGCGCTGGTCATCGGTGATTCGGATCACGGCGAGTACGACTCCATCATCCACGTTCTCCTTGAACGCTTCCATTGCGATCTACAAGTGGTATGTAGATGCTCTCCTATCCCCTCGTTGCTAGAATACTCCATGGATAGATCTTGGTGATGCGTAGGAAAATTTTAATTTCTGCTACGATCGACAACATTGACAACATCACAAAGTCTTCAAAATGGATTGAACAATGCATTTAAGTTGAAAGAAGGAACAATATACTTACTTGATCAAATACACTCCAGTTCCTCTCACAAGCAGAGGAACTACATGTCAAACCAAGAATCCTTGCAACCAAGATCCTTAGTTTTGGAGCACTTGTCCCATGGTTCATCCACCATTTAGCTTCAACATCAAACAAGTGGGACATGTTAGGAAACTTTGGGCAGGATAACAAAATAAGAAACAACAATCAGGCAACCAATTACCTGGATCAAACTTCTTGTTTTTCCTTTGTCGTACAACAATGTCCCTTCCAAAAGACCCTATCCCCTCTTGATAGTGGTCAATCTCATCGATTATTTCTTCTTGCATGATAGGATCTTCAACCATCTTTGAAATACAAGTTATCAGCCCTTCTTTGAAACTACCATCGATCTCAATATCAAGCTTGTTTAGATAATAATAGTATGGGTTCAAGTAGTATCCGGCCATATGTAATGCAGTCTTCAACTTGTTGTCCCATCTCTTGTCAATGATGTCCCACACTTCCAGAAAGCGAGACTTGTCATTGTCAAACCTCATGGAGATCTCTTTCTTTGCATCCAACATACAACCATGGCCTTCTTGGTCATGTCCTGAATCACACACAGTACACTACAAAGCACCTCACTTCAAAACTCACATGAGAAAATAATAAAAACCCTCTCATTCTCTTTACACAGGTTATGGAAGTAGCACAACAGACAACAATATCTTTATTCTCTACACAAGTTCTTGAGATGTGACTTGCTCACTTACAAAATTAAAGCAGCAGATCAGGGCATCACAAACCATCATCTAAAGAAAATTTTGAGTGGCAGATCTGAATATTCTACCAATGAGCTATGTTGAAAACCTAAGCTACAATATGAACCTACAACTACAAGTCTGCAATGCAATCCCAAGAGCCTTTCATGTGCTTCTGTTGAATCAACAAACAAATAAGCTATGGAGTATTCTACCGATGAGTATGGAATCGGAATCAACAAACAAATCTGAATTCCAGAGCCTACAACCTGAGTCAACAAACAAGTCTGAATCTACCAATGAGCTATGGAAATTGGAGGACTCTTGTACCTCCTGGTGATGTGCTTGCCCCGGCTGCTGGAACCGTGTGAGAGTGAGACTGAGATGTCATCGTAGTTGCAGAGGCGGCGTCGTGCAAACACCCCTCGTCGCCGATCGCCTTCCAACCTCCCCTGGAATCCAATCTGGCTTCCAACGAAGCAACAGTCGGCGCTGCTGGGAAGAGCAGCGTAGCCACCGCAAGTTTTTGGTGAGAGGGAGAGAAGGGAATGAGGGGAAACGAGCTAGGTTTTCTGGAGGAGGTTTTATATACCATCACGAAATTTGGGCCGTTTCTGGTCTGTTTGGGGCCTTTGGGCCCTTGTGTTTCAGTTTTCGGCCCAATCCCGCGATTTTGCAGTGACAGCGAAGCCAAATAGCGCCGTTTCGCGCGCGATCGCGCGGTTAGTGGCAGATCGCGTAAAAAACGGGATTGCCTCGCAGGAAGGCTTCGAGCACGCGATAGCGCCGCGATCGCGCTGTTTTCGCCCGCGATCTGAAACTTTGATACAATGTGTATGAAAAAACATAGAAATAAAAAATGCATTTAAAAAAATGTTAATCATGTATTTTAGTAATCTTAAACCTAAATAAAAGTGTTCCTGATATATACCAAAAATGTACAATGTGTAAACAAAATATAGTTATGTGCTGGAAAATAGAAAGAAAGGTAACGGGATAAAACAAAGGAAAAAATGTTTATTGCCATTAAGAAAATGTTCAAAGTTTATTTGAAAAATGTCGAACATGTATTCAGAAAAATGTTCAAAAATTTTAATAAAAAATGCATATCTTGTATTTAAAACAGTCAACGTGTATTAGAAATGTTTCACGTGTAATGTACATTGTGTAGAAGTATAGATGTGTAGAAATGAAGTATAAAAAACAAAAAACAACGAAAATTGATGAGGAAAAACGAAAAAGCCAAAGAAAACTAGTGAGAAACAAAGGAAATATGAGAAACTGAATAAAACAGGGAAAACATGTGAAGAAATGGAAAAAGCCCCGAAGAAAAACGATCTAGAGTAATGGGCTGGCCCACGACCTGATTAAGTGAGGCGAGGCTAGGGTATAACTCGTAATGAGTGAGATATAGCCCTGGCAAATATATTGTGTGCTCCTTGTTGGGCCAGTTTGGGTCTTAAGAGGCCATCAAGTTAAAGAAAAATCCATCAAGTTAAAAAAAGGTCCATCATACTGAAACGGTGGGTTAAGAAAGGATGCATAGCCGCCTCAAGAAATTGTTGTTCCCCTCGCCTCCAGATGCCATCTTCACGTTAGGAGGTGGGGGGCTTCGAATCTTCTAGAAATGAGGCCCAGCCTGCGGAGGAAGGGCACGAGGCCCAGCATTTCCGTGCCTAACTTCTCCATTGCAGGAAAATTATCACTACTTTCAATTAATTTGTATTCCTTTAGCAAACCTCGTCTCTTGAATCATGTGTAGAGCCCGGCCAACCCACGATAACAAAGGTAAACCTCATGTCAAAGTCACATATTGCAAGCACATTTTGAGATGTAAAACTATATGCCGACATCTACGGTTAACCACGTCATCTACAGGCACTGTCACTGGCACATGTGATCCATCTATGGCACCAATAGAGCCTTTGAAATGAGGCCTGAAACGTTCTTCTCTAATCTTTTCATGCTCATAGTTAAATGTAGGATCTCTTGGTTTGATGATATCTTTCGCTAACTTGCGCAAACATAACAAAACTTTCTTAAACTTTGTATGAACTGTCCAGAGCGAGTATACGAAACAGTTTTCGGCTTGAGCAAATGCTTGAGGGCCTCCAACAATCCATAAGAACATGGCCAGCGACTCAGTTGATGAAACATTATTAGTTGACGTCAAACCATATGAAGAAACAAGCAAATCATGAATTGCCATGAAATCTTCCGGACTCATCTGAAACATTTTATAGAAATATCTGGGCCGACCATAACACTTCATGACCCCCTTTCTAGTCCAGTTTGCTTAGCATCTCTGTATGTTTTGTTCAAGTACCGCTGAACATAGAGGTACATACGTTTCCCATGATAGCAGCCTGCTTTGCGAGTTCAGCAAGAAGTTTCATTCCCTCTTGTCCCTTTCTGGCCACTTCTTCCATCCTTGCATCCATCTACACAAGAACCAGGGTTTTTTTTTGACAGAAAGAACCAGGGTTTTTTTTAAGAGGGGTGGCCTTCTATGGTGCTCGATGCCTCGCTCGGGAGAAATAGGCCCAATTGTTCTCCATTTATGAGTGGCAAAGGTGGGTAAATACATTGAAACTCTCAGGGGACAGCTAAAAGTGCATTGCTGAAGTTGGGGGTTCACCTGCATCGAAAAATACACTATGGGAAGCTGTAACTTTTACAGATTCTGCTTCTCTTTTTACCCCTTTGGTTAGCTTATAGCTTCGAAAAGTCAGAAGTTGACTGTAAAAGTCCAACCAAACATAGCCTGATAGCCTTGTGGGGTCTTTCGGTTAATTGGGTCTAAACATAGTGTAATGCAACCTTATCATGTGTGAAGAAACTTGTTCTAATATCCTTCAAAAGATACACAACATTGCTTAAAAATTGTCTGAATCAATAAAAATCCAGGTCTCACAATGATCTGTGGCGATATGCCCCGGGCTTCATCCATTGATTATAATATATTTTTATAGTATAGTTAGTAAACAGAATCTGAAAAAGAAATGGGACCAAATCTTTGCCTGATCCAATTGCTCATCGCGTGTCACTGTTAGGCCTGTAGTTGTTACAGTTTGGTGAGGATTATGTCCAAGTTTCTACTACATCGCCTGTATCTCCGCGCTTATTATAGGCGTTGTATTACCAACCTAGACCTGGATTGATCGCAATTTGGGCATCGATCTACGTAAAGAATAGTTAAACTTGGCAGTTTACTTGCATCACAGGGTTGTATTAACCAATGCTAAGCTAGGCCTATTGGCCTAGGCATTCTCAAGTCAACAGGTTCACTGTCCTAATGGCAGACATGTAGAAAGGCTCCATTAATATGATATGGTCATAATTTGAGTGAGTTGACAAAGAGTATATCGATCAAGGTTGAATTTGATGCTCTAGCCGTCGACCGATTTGCTCTGTTAGAGCACGTAATGGGTCTGACCCGTTAGTCTTAGGGTTATTTAGAGATAAGGGTCGCTTGTTTAGGGGTCAAGTAAGCCTTGCTTGGGAGTCAAGTAAACCTCTCTATATAGAGAGAGGAGATATATCAATCTAATCAAGTAAGAATTTAGAAGTAAATCCCTTCCCTCTTGCCCGGCCGTGGGCAAAAAGGCCCCCGGCCGGCCCTCTCGCGCCCTCCTTCTAGTAGGGTCATAACAATTTGGTATCAGCTAGCTTCGGTTCGATCATGTCTTCCTTCCTCGCGCCCGTCCCCGCCGTCCTCACCCGGAGGAGGTGTCCGGGATGCTGCGGGACCTAACTCAGGCGGTCCAGGAGAACCACCTGTTCTTGGCCGGGTCCTACGGGCCGCACCCGGGTGCGCCGCCCATCGCCCCCACCGCGCCGCCGTGGCTACCGTGGCAGCCGCCGCACCAGGCGGCCTTCGCCGCGCTCGCCGGGTCGCACTCGGTTGTGCCGCCCATCGCCGCCATCGCGCCGCCATGGCTGCCCTGGCAGCCGCTGCACCAGGCGGCCTCCGCCGCGCTCGCCGGGCCACTGCAGCTGCAATCCACCGCCCCGCCCTGGCTGCAGCGGCCTCCGCCGCGCCCGGCGCTCCGCCGCAGCAGCTGCTGCCGCTGCCCGGCGCGGCACCGCAGCAGCCACTGCAGCTGCAGCAGCCACCGCCGGTCAGCTCCGGCCCCGCATCGACCGCGCCGGCGGGAGTCCCGATCCACCAGATCAAGTTCCCGCCGTCGCCATCACCGCTTCCCCAGGGCGTCCCCATCCAGCAGATCAAGTTCCTGTCGTCGCCGTCACCGCTTCCGGCTTGGATCACTATCCGCCACGTGTCGGCGGCGGTGAGGCTTCAGGCTGCTGCGCGCGGCGTCCTAGCGCGTCGGCATGTGCGGGAGATGCGTGGTCTGCAGCTGCCGCTCCTCCCAGTTGCGCTTCGCTGTGCAAAGGATCTCGATCTCGTCCGCTGCGTCGGGGATCTTGGGCATGTTGTTTTCCCCACGGACAGCAACCTCAAAGTTTGCGACATCGACGGTTGGGGGGGGGGCGCACCCCTCCTCGCCATTCTCCATCGACAGCCCTCCACTCTTCTCTGTGCGGTGCAGACCAACAGCCTTCTGGTGGGGAGAAGGCATGGTGTCACCGACAAGAGCGCACGACATAGCACCACTGCATTCCGCCGCCGGCCGCTGCGAGGGCGCCTCTGCTGGTCGCTCTTGCGACCACTTCCAGGTGGCCATACACATACACTCTTTTTGTCCAGATGGTTTCCATGGGATCCAGGTGGCTGTACACGTGCACGTCCGACGTGCGGATGGTCTCCACTTTATGTTCAGGGGTCCAAAATAAAGCGTCCCAGTCCATTTCAGGTTGAGAGTGATAAACCAAGCCGAGATGTAAAAGGCTTGTTTTTAGGTGTTAGGTTTGTGTTGCGTCGAGTCATGGTTATAAGTTGGTTAGGCTGCAGCTCGAGGACAAGCTGCATGTCCAGGTGGGGTGTAGTGTTAGAGTACGTAATGGGTCTGGTCCGTTAGTCTTAGGGTTATTTAGAGATAAGGGTCGCTTGGTTAGGGGTCAAGTAAGCCTTGCTTGGGAGTCAAGTAAACCTCTCTATATAAAGAGAGCAGATGTATCAATCTAATCAAGTAAGAATTTAGAAGGAAATACCTTCCCGCTTGCCCGGCCGTGGGCAAAAAGGCACCCGGCCGGCCCTCTCGCGCCCTCCTTCTAGTAGGGTCATAACAATTTGGTATCAGCTAGCTTCGGTTCGATCATGTCTTCCTTCCTCACGCCCGTTCCCGCCGTCCTCACCCCGGAGGAGGTGTACGGGAATCTGCGGGACCTAACTCAGGTGGTCCAGGAGATCCACTTGTTCTTGGCCGGGTCCTACGGGCCGCACCCGGGTGCGCCGCCCATCGCCCCCACCGCGCCGCCGTGGCTACCGTGGCAGCCGCCGCACCAGGCGGCCTTCGCCACGCTCGCCGGGTCGCACTCGGTTCAGCCGCCCATCGCCGCCATCGCGCCGCCATGGCTGCCCTGGCAGCCGCTGCACTAGGCGGCCTCCGCCGCGCTCGCCGGGCCGCTGCAGCTGCAATCCACCGCCCCGCCCTGGCTGCAGTGGCAGCCACCGCTCCTGGCGGCCTCCGCCGCGCCCGGCGCTCTGCCGCAGCAGCCGCTGCCGCTGCCCGGCGCGGCACCGCAGCAGCCGCTGCCGCTGCAGCAGCCACCGCCGGTCAGCTCCGGCCCCGCATCGACCGCGCCAGCGGGAGTCCCGATCCACCAGATCAAGTTCCCGCCGTCGCCATCACCGCTTCCCCAGGGCGTCCCCATCCAGCAGATCAAGTTCCCGTCGTCGCCGTCACCGCTTCCGGCTTGGATCACTATCCGCCACGTGTCGGCGGCGGTGAGGCTGCAGGCCGCTGCGCGCGGCCTCCTAGCGCGTCGGCATGTGCGGGAGATGTGTGGTCTGCAGCTGCCGCTCCTCCCAGTTGCGCTTCGCTGTGCAAAGGATCTCGATCTCGTCCGCTGCGTCGGGGATCTTGGGCATGTTGTTTTCCCCACGGACAGCAACCTCAAAGTTTGCGACATCGGCGGTTGGGGGGGCGCACCCCTCCTCGCCATTCTCCATCGACAGCCCTCCACTCTTCTCTGTGCGGTGCAGACCAACAGCCTTCCGGTGGGGAGAAGGCATGGTGTCACCGACAAGAGCGCACGACATAGCACCACTGCATTCCGCCGCCGGCCGCTGCGAGGGCGCCTCTGCTGGTCGCTCTTGCGACCACTTCCAGGTGGCCATACACATACACTCTTTTTGTCCAGATGGTTTCCATGGGATCCAGGTGGCTGTACACGTGCACGGATGGTGTCCACTTTTTGTTCAGGGGTCAAAAATAAAGCGTCCCAGTCCATTTCAGGTTGAGAGTAATAAACCAAGCCGAGATGTAAAAGGCTTGTTTTTAGGTGTTAGGTTTGTGTTGCGTCGAGTCATGGTTATAAGTTGGTTAGGCTGCAGCTCGAGGACGAGCTGCATGTCCAGGTGGGGTGTAGTGTTAGAGTACGTAATGGGTCTGGCCCGTTAGTCTTAGGGTTATTTAGAGATAAGGGTCGCTTGCTTAGGGGTCAAGTAAGCCTTGCTTGGGAGTCAAGTAAACCTCTCTATATAAAGAGAGGAGATGTATCAATCTAATCAAGTAAGAATTTAGAAGGAAATCCCTTCCCTCTTGCCCGGCCATGGGCAAAAAGGCCCCCGGCCGGCCCTCTCGCGCCCTCCTTCTAGTAGGGTCATAACAATTTGGTATCAGCTAGCTTCGGTTCAATCATGTCCTCCTTACTAGCGCCCGCCCCGCCGTCCTCACCCCGGAGGAGGTGTCCGGGATGCTGCGGGACCTAACTCAGGAGGTCCAGGAGATCCACCTGTTCTTGGCCGGGTCCTACGGGCCGCACCCGGCTGCGCCGCCCATCGCCCCCACCGCGCCGCCGTGGCTACTGTGGCAGCCGCCGCATCAGGCGGCCTTCGCCGCGCTCGTCAGGTCGCACTCGGTTGTGCCGCCCATCGCCGCCATCGCGCCGCCATGGCTGCCCTGGCAGCCGCTGCACCAGGCGGCCTCCGCCGCGCTCGCCGGGCCGCTGCAGCTGCAATCCACCGCCCCGCCCTGGCTGCAGTGGCAGCCGCCGCTCCTGGCGGCCTCCGCCGCGCCCGGCGGCCTCCGCCGCGCCCGGCGCTCCGCCGCAGCAGCCGCTGCCGCTGCCCGGCGCGGCACCGCAGCAGCCGCTGCAACTGCAGCAGCCACCGCCGGTCAGCTCCGGCCCCGCATCGACCGCGTCGGCGGGAGTCCCGATCCACCAGATCAAGTTCCCGCCGTCGCCATCACCGCTTCCCCAGGGCGTCCCCATCCAGCAGATCAAGTTTCCGTCGTCGCCGTCGCCGCTTCCGGCTTGGATCACTATCCGCCACGTGTCGGCGGCGGTGAGGCTGCAGGGTGCTGCGCGCGGCCTCCTAGCGCGTCGGCATGTGCGGGAGATGCGTGGTCTGCAGCTGCCGCTCCTCCCAGTTGCGCTTCGCTGTGCAGAGGATCTCGATCTCGTCCGCTACGTCGGGGATCTTGGGCATGTTGTTTTCCCCACGGACAGCAACCTCAAAGTTTGCGACATCGGCGGTTGGGGGGGCGCACCCCTCCTCGCCATTCTCCATCGACAGCCCTCCACTCTTCTCTGTGCGGTGCAGACCAACAGCCTTCTGGTGGGGAGAAGGCATGGTGTCACCGACAAGAGCGCACGACATAGCACCACTGCATTCCGCCGCCGGCCGCTGCGAGGGCGCCTCTGCTGGTCGCTCTTGCGACCACTTCCAGGTGGCCATACACATACACTCTTTTTGTCCAGATGGTTTCCATGGGATCCAGGTGGCTGTACACGTGCACGTCCGACGTGCGGATGGTGTCCACTTTATGTTCAGGGGTCCAAAATAAAGCGTCCCAGTCCATTTCAGGTTGAGAGTAATAAACCAAGCCGAGATGTAAAAGGCTTGTTTTTAGGTGTTAGGTTTGTGTTGCGTCGAGTCATGGTTATAAGTTGGTTAGGCTGCAGCTCGAGGACAAGCTGCATGTCCAGGTGGGGTGTAGTGTTAGAGTACGTAATGGGTCTGGCCCATTAGTCTTAGGGTTATTTAGAGATAAGGGTCGCTTGCTTAGGGGTCAAGTAAGCCTTGCTTGGGAGTCAAGTAAACCTCTCTATATGAAAAGAGGAGATGTATCAATCTAATCAAGTAAGAATTTAGAAGGAAATCCCTTCCCTCTTGCCCGGCCGTGGGCAAAAAGGCCCCCGGCCGGCCCTCTCGCGCCCTCCTTCTAGTAGGGTCATAACAGCTCTTCTTGTTAACGTCAACAGTTACTTGGATGTGAAGTTATCATATACGAGTAAAAACCATATCTGTAATTATATTTGCTCCAAAATATATATATGCAAGTAGCTTAGGTTTCAGATAAGATGATAGATAAAAATAAATAAATAAATAAATCCATCTCTACTCCTAATGTCTCAGTTGGTAGGTCGCGTTCCGAGTTTTATTTTCGTCCTACCTCTCCTGGTTTATTTTCGTCCTCCCTGCCACCTCCCAATTCCCCCGCTCCCACCTCCTATTTTTGTTGGTTTTTTTTTCGCCGGTTTTTATTCGTCCCCCTCCCACTGGTTTTACAGTGCAGAGAAAACCATCCCCGCACGCCCCTCCACGATCCCTACCCGATTCACGCATCTCACCCTCCCTCCTGCACAAGCATCCGCCGCCGCCGGTGCGTTGGCTGCCTCCCTCCCCCATCGCCGGCCACCTCCGGCCCCTCATAGCCGGTCGCCTCCCTCCACCGGATGCCGACCACCTACTTCACCGCGCCGACCGCCTACATCCCAGCCGCCGGCCATGACCAGATCCGCACCGGCGTTCCCGCATCGGCGCCACCACGACCACGCAGCGGCAGAGGAGTCCTCCTCCTCCCACCACCACCGCCGCCACCACCGCGCCCTCCTCCTTCCACCTCCACACCCATCCATCCCTCCCTGCTCGCGCCCGAAACCCTAGCCCGTGGGCGGCCATGGTGACCGAGCTCAGGATCCGCAGCATCTTCCTCTCCTCCGAGAGCAAGAGCGGCAACGTCCGCAAGGGTATGCCATGAATCCCTTCTCTTCTTCTGGCCTTCTTCATCTCCACATCTGATTCGTGTGTGTGGTCTATATATGCAGTCAGTTTGCTCCCTCCGATCTGCTCTGCTTGCGTGAAGGGGCCCGGCCAAGGAGAAGCTGCTGCTGCTGCAGGTTCTTCCTCCTCCCCGCTGTAGGTGGTATAAGCCATATCCCTCTCCCTCCTTCTCTCTCACCCCCATCTTGTCTCTGTAGGCAAGCAGTCTGCATGTTAGCAGGCACATGAATCAATCAAAATGCCTTTTTGATTGATATATACGTGTACTGAGAGGAGAACCATGTTAAAGAATCACAGTGTGTGATGTTATATTTCGTTTCCTGCTAAACTCCGAGGTTGCATTCATTTCCTTGAACAAATGTTTGAACCTTTTGCTGTAAATTTGTAGATTGAATTTATTTGTCATAACTTTTTTGGTTGTTGCTTGCCTGAATGAAATCAGTAGACATTATTCAGATAACTGAATTAGGCGCTGTTGTGTGTAGTCTTTGTTGGAATTACATACTGTACCGACAGACAAATGAAGTTCACTGAGAAATCTATGGTTTTGACCAAGACGAGGATTGAGTACTCTTATCTCATTCATCATTACAAGTTGTATCTTTTAGAATTAGGTGTTCATACAGTTACCATTTACTGTATATTATTTTCTACAGTAACTGTCAGGATTAGGTGTTTGTTGGTAATATAAAATGATAGATGTATAGAGTTCACCGAGAAATCCAAGGTTATGATCAAGATGATAGGTTAAAAGTTAAGGATCAAGTACTCTTGTCTCATTGATCATTACAAGTTGTAAGATTCAGGATTATCTCATGCAGTGTTTATCAATATCCAGGATTAGGAAAAAAAATGTACTCCTATCTTGCAACTTTGTTTCAGCTTCAGGCAAAGTGCACTGTTAAGAACCTCATGCTACTGTGAGAGAAACTTAGAACAGTCTTTACTATCTTTTTTTTTCTTGACAATCGTATCTTGCCTGAATCAATTCAGTGCTCATGTTCAGATAACTGAAACTAGACACTGTCTTGTAGTGGATGTATAGAGTTCACCAAGAAATCCAAGGTTGTGAGCAAGACGGCAGCTTTAGAATTGATGATCACGTACTCTTATCTCATTTATTACTACAAGTTTTACGATTCAGGAATAGAGCGTTCATCCGTGCTGCGGCCGCCTCCTTCCCCTCCCTCCACCGCACGCTGCCTGCCGGATCTCGCCGTTGAGCGCATCGGCACGCCGTCTCCAACCACCCCCCTCTCTGATCCGAGCCGAGTACAGGGGAGCCACCGCTGCCACCGAGGACAAGGTCGCCTGTGGAAACCACCGCTACCTCCGGTCCTTCGATCTCTCCCCTTCTCGCCACTCCTCACGGTCCGCTCCGCACGGCTCGGCCTTCTCGGCGGGGATTTGCTCTTTGGCGAAGAGAGGCGGCTGCAGGCGCCATGGTGTCGATCCAGTCATCGTTGGTATTCAAGTTGCCACCTAACGAATCTGTTTTTATTTCTTATTAGGTACCTGAAAGGCTGAACCTGATTTGATGAAGTTGCTTGTCAGACTACCTTCCTTTGATGAACTCGAAGGTCAAGAGACCAAGGTATCGTGAGGAGTGCATATGGCCTGATGTTCCTTGTGTGTATCGTGAGGATTTGGGAGCATCGGCGACGGACAATTAACTAGCTAGGTCATGGTATTACGATGAGCCAGGTCATGGTACACAGGCTAACTACACAAGCTTCTGCTGTTTTATTGCTGGTCGTTCCCGTCCACTGCTGCCAACAGTCAATTTTCTGCAGGGTTTTTATTTCTTTCTCTTCCATCGAAAGCTCCTTTTTGCCACTGATTAATTAGTTGATGCATGTGGAGATTTTCGATACTAGGAGAACCAAGTTTAAATACGTGCAATTCCATCTATCTAGCATCAATGTCGGGTGAGGTTAGACTACAAGAAAGACTAGATATTAAGCTTGTCCATTCTGTCTACACCTTTTGAATCTGAAGTGACTACTGTTGTAAATAATGCTACTTGAGTACCTGGTTGGTTGGGGACGCGGCTAATCTGCACCCGAGCTCGTATGCTCCCGCATGAACAGTAAAATCGAAAAAAAATTAAAAAAAATCCAAAAATTCCAAAAATAATTTCGAGAGAAACATTAACAAAAGTTCTAAGTGCCTGCAAAAATTCGTCATGAAATCACATTCCTAGAAGGCGTGGTAAAAAAAACAAAAATAGTACTCTGAAAAAGCTACTTTCAAACGCATTTTGAAGCACTAAATTTGTTTTTTTGCCACGCCTTACAGGAATGTGATTTCATGATGAATTTTTGCAGGCACTTAGAACTTTTGTCAATGTTTCTCTCAAAAAAATTTGTAATTTTTTGAATTTTTTTCGATTTTTTTTCGATTTTACTATTCATGCGGGAGCATATGAGCTCGGGTGCAGAATGGACTTTTCGGTTGATTGGTTTTGTTTATTGTGGCATTGAGTAGCCTACTACATTAGTGGTGTCAGCTATATTTTGTAAGTTTGTTATCGATTCCATTTGGGTATATGTGTGTGTGATTGAAAAATAATGGTTTAGTTATGAATTGCTACAGTTTTATATAATACTCTTTGATCTATGCTGCTAGGTCTGCCGCTGCATGCATGACAACATGAGGTGCCGCAATCGGCATGGTATGCTGGTGGATGATGGCGACAGTGAGATGGTTGGCAAGGATTATGAAAGGTCGGCGAGAAGCACTCCTTCCTCTCTTCCCCGTGGAGAAGATGACCTGCAGCTCATTGACTGCTGAGTTCCCTCGAGTCTCTCTTTCTTCCGGCAAGGTAAAGTTCAGTTTTCTGGTGACCATGCTTATTAAGTTCTTTGGTAGAATCCATATTGATTCTAAGATGACATTATAGTGCATTTTTGTCCAGACATATGATTTTTCATCATCTGGTGTATGTCGATATAGCACAGCCCACACATACCCTCCTACCCTGAGTAAATCTGAATCCCCATATTTCAGTTCTGAACTCCAAAATTTCGTACTCAAATGACTTGACCCCAGATCCATGTTCTGGACTCAATCTACATATGCAGAAAACCACTCTCTGGATGCGTGCATTTCTGGCTGTACCTGAAGCTCTCTCCAACAATCTCCTTCTCCATCCATACTTATTTCATAAACCAAAACCTTGTGTTTATCACAATACCTATTTTAAGCTCACTCAGGATGACAAATATAGTCACAAAGTTTTTTGGTTCTTTGGTGTTGATAAAAAGAACACCTTTTTTCTATTTCCTCTGATCCTTGTTTAGTAACTAACTCTCATGTTGTATTTGCTTTTAGTGTTTCACCTCACCGTGAGTATCTTTTTGACTCATTCTTTGCTCACTATTGTTCAGATTCTACATCAAGGCTTGTGGCTTACCTTATGGATCTTAATTAAGTCACCCCTTGTAATTTCCTGAGGTGCTACCTCATCATTCTTAGGTGGCTCCTTTTTTTCCATTTTGTGGCAGTTGATAGTTGTGTAGTACATGGATGGGGGAGCTACTTATTTAGCCTATCAAAGAATTTTCTCACTAGATGTACGTAGGGAAAGAGAGCTCTTATATTGACACTCCTAGCACTTGATATAGGGTAAGCTTTTTTTCAAGTTGGTTATAATCTTGTGCTGGAAAATAACAATCATAGATTGCTAGGCATTTGCCATATTGCCATGCTAACTGAAAATTGATGTAATCTCTGGTCTAAAATGTCGTAGCTTGTTCTTTTGTACTTTCATACACTCGTACTGACTACACATAATGTCAAATGATGCGAGTGTCGGTATATATCATCTATGGAGTTGTGTCAGTACATAATGTCAAGATGTTCGTCTCTTTGTCTTATGGACTTCAATAAGGTCGATGGTAGCTTGCTGAATAGGTTAAGGGAGACCCCACAGATTTCTAATGACCACACAGGGTATTCTTGCTGGCGCCGCTGCTGACAGAGGCGCGTGGTTGAGAGGAGGAGCCGGGGAGCCATGACGGTGGACATGTGGATGTTATCATGGCATTGACACATTTCGCTCTACCAACACTGCGTACCAACGTGACTGAATGTTATCGTGCCTTAGATGCCCTATCAAATTCTTGCTTGACTTTTTGGTTTTGTATGCTCAGATGTATGTTTCAGTTCCTACATGGTATTTCTCATGTGGAGTTGAAACCACACTTGGTTGGTCCAATAGCAAATAATCATATGTTTCACTCTGAAATCATATTGCATATAGAGTGATGTTACGTTCTTGTGCAAATTACTGCACACATATACATGGAATTACCTGAAAAAGTCTCACACTTGGGCTCCTGCAAGTAACACTGTCTCTCGCTTGTAGAGTTTGCAAGTGGTTATAATTGTCATACTACTAGGTAACAACCTTACTCGAATCAGCCTTGACCTTGTATAATATACATAGTTATTTGGTGCATGGTATTTTGTAGTGAATTTGATCAAAACTGTTATTTTAAGTACATTTGTACTTTAGTTGTTTATTCAAATAAATTTCCCAGTAAGTTGATTTTCTAGCATGGTCACAACGGTGACATTATGAATTTATTTGTGAAGCACAAAAACATAATAACAGTTGGGAGGGTTGCTTTGTATCCCTAGACCCACACCCACACCCGAGCGCCATCTCCCATTTTCCTCAGTATCACGACCTGATGCCACGCAATCAGTCGGAGGAGGCCAGCGGTGGCGATGACGGCTCTGCGATGGGGAAAGGTCGCTCGTCGTCGCGGCACCAGCAATTCCACGATCGCATAATACCCGCATGTTGATGACCTCCAGGACTCTCCGGCCTCCTCCCTCCAGGTACCTCTCCGGCTCCTAACCGTTTCTCAGGTTCACAGTTTATTACTATACT
The DNA here is from genome assembly GCA_032464435.1 of Aegilops umbellulata. Classification (NCBI taxonomy): domain Eukaryota; kingdom Viridiplantae; phylum Streptophyta; class Magnoliopsida; order Poales; family Poaceae; genus Aegilops; species Aegilops umbellulata. The sequence continues at coordinate 585,537,426 of CP136060.1, read as the reverse complement.
ACTATTGTTTAATTAGATGGTAACATAAAACTTGGAGTGTCTGATAGGAGTTCTTATTCACTGTTTGAGATGCTAACTGGGATGGAGTGAGTAAAAAATGCCTAGAATAAAGAAATCATGAATTGTATTGTACACATTATTGTAGTTACAGATTATGTTTAAAATCGGTAATTACTTGGGATGCTGCCAACTTGCAGGGTCGATGGGACATTAAATTGCCATATTGCTTTTCCCTCTCTTCTTCACGTGTTAGGAATATATCTTTAACAATAGAATTGTAGTGCAGTCATTCTTGCAGTTAAAGATTATGTTTAAAATTGATCATCACTTGGGATGCTGCCAACTTGCAGGGTCGATGAGACATTAAATTGCCATATTGCTTTCCCCTCCTATTCACGGTTGTAAGCTTGGTTCTCGAGGAACTTCTCATTGTTGTACATGTAGGTTGTGGAAAATAGAAATAAAATCTATTTGTTCATTCTTCTACTGTACCTCCGATCCATCTCCCACGGTTCAGTAAATTTAAGTTATGTGCTTAAATATTAGGAAGCCATCATCTTCTAAAACATATTGTTACCTACTCAAACATATTGTCTTCCTTTGTGTTTCCGATAAATTATTTATAAAAACACACGTAAAACAAAAGTTGCAGAACCTACATTGGACCATGCTCATTTGCTTTGTCCATTTTTTCGAAGAAATAACACTCTCCAGATTCTAAGCATTCAGAATTATGACTTAGTATGCTATTACATTTCCCAGTATCAGACGCTATATTTTTTGTGGGAATCATTGACACAGTTCCTTCAGAAAGTTGTATCTCTGAAATGGACAAACTGCTCTTATGTAATTCTACCATCCATTCTGATGTTGAGGCAAATATACATGTTATGCAGGCGTACTATTGTTCAAGATAGTGTGTGTGACATATGTGGGAACGGGGAGGAAGATGAATATCATGTTGTTATACCATGCACAAAAAGTAAGGCGTTGAGATTTGTCATGAGGAAAGAGTGGAGGCTTCTAGAAGAAAAGGAGTTCTGGTACACTGGAACAGACTGGCTACAAATCCTACTGGACAAGTATGGTTCAGAGATAAGAAAGAAAAATCTGCTGTTGTTATGGAGAGCCTGGTTTCTACGAGATAACTGTATCCACAGTGATGGCAAAGAAACCATTTCGAGATCGGTGATGTTCCTTGTGCAGTATGAGGAGGAAATCAGCAATTTGTCGCTATCTGTTGTTGGACAGGGAAACAAGAGTTGTTGGTCCCTGTCTGCATCTATGCAGACACACCACACCTAGGAATCAGCCGAACGCCGAGCCAAATGCCCAGTGGAAAGAGCCGCCTGAAAGTGTTGTAAAACTGAACACTGACGCTGCCTTTTTGTCAGGCACGGGCCAAGCCTAGGCTGGCGCGATCGCACGGGATCATACGGGGCATGTTGTCTTCTCGGCGAGTAAATTGATGAATAAATGCAGATCAGTTGAAGAGGCAGATGGGCAAGCTATCCTGATGGGTTTGGTATCGCTGTTGAGACTGTACCAAGGCCCACTGATCATTGAGACTGACATCAAAATGATTGCAAGTGAATTGGGACAAGCCAGATCAAGCCGATCGGATTGTTTTCTGGGTTGTCAGTGAGATAAAAAACACAAGCCGGATTTTCACTTCAGTTCAGGCCAAGGCCATCAAAAGGGAACAAAACTGTCTAGCACATGAGCTTGGCTGCCAGAGCTAGACGACATGAGGACTCACTGATAATTGCGGACGTGCCCGAGGAGCTTCGTTCGCTGATGCTATCTGAATGTACCAAGTGATGTGTTTGGTCCTTTTTTAGGTAGTCATCCTCAAAAAAATAATATACATGTTATGAAATGCTTTCCAAGTCAACCACATAGCCATTTTTTAAGAATTGGTGGGAATTCGTTTGTCGATAAAATTATTCTTTTACAGGGGATGTTGCCTTATTTCTACATTAAATCAAATAAACAGTTTGATGAACTTAACAACTCTCTATCCTTATTTGTTTTTTCCCTTATTCATAGCGTGTTTTCGCCATTTATACATGTAACGATGATGAACTAAACAACTTATTCTTATTTCTTGAAACATGAAGTGTTTTTCACGTTTGTTACAATCCAATGTTTGTTAATTAATTATATTATTTATATTCATAAGTAGTATAAAGTTGGCTCAAAATAGTTAATATGATTTTGGATGATATATTATGATGTTGACTAGGAGGTTATTGGTGCTCATTAAAATAGCAGTATGAAATAAGCCTGCATATATTTATTTGCTTTCAATTTAAGCCTTTCAACTCAACTGAAATTATTATTTTTACATTATTTACTGACATAAAACTCCTGTTTTGCAGGCTATCTTGAACGATTGCAGGTTTTAATCAAGAAGTCCTCAATAGGTGGACTGGCTCAAAATGGAGAAGCACGCTGGTAGCTTTTTGGTTGATTGTATTAAGCATTTAAGTTCGTAGCAATTCATACCATCAATATCTTTGGGGTGCCTTGTACTCCTTCCGTAAAATAATACAAGAGCGTAGTGATCTAAACGCTCTTATATTATAGTTTACAAAGGGAGTAATATTTTAGAAAATTGTGCCTTTTTCGGCCTGATGTGGCGTGCTATCCATAGACATCCTTACCCCATTTCCTCCTCACATATGGCCTGGGTTTTGGGATAGCAAGACATACGAAGACAATTTGGGGGTGCCGATTCTCTCTCTCACCCTTGCTAATAGAATTATGAACAACTGGTAAGACTAATATTATAGACCTTCTCTCTTCAATCCCACCATGTATTCTTTGACTTTTGTGCTAACACAGGAAAAATGTGTTGTAAACTTGTGAGTTGTGCCTTACTCCATCCGTCCTTAAATACAAGTCTTTTTAGATATTCCAATGCGGACTAACATACGGAGCAAAACGAGTGAATCTACATTTTCTAAAATATGTCTATATACATAAGTATGTAGTTCGTTTCTAAAATATGTCTATCTACATAAGTATGTAGTTTGTATTAGAATCTCTAAAAATACTTAAATTTAGGAATATATGGAGTATATTTTCTGGGCAAGTTTTAGCCCTCTTATTCGCAATTGATGTTGCATGTCATTCACCCTTACATTTGATGTTAATGTCTGAGTTTATGTTGAATTAGGGTTGGTTGCACACACACACACACACACACACACACACACACACACACGCACACACACACACACACGCGCGCGCGCACGCACACGCACGCACGCACACGCACACCCACACACCCACACACACGCGCGCGCGCGTGCGCGTGTGTGCGCGCACGCACCCACACGCGCGCGCGTGCGCGTGTGTGCGCGCACGCACCCACACGCACGCCCACACACACACACGCGCGCGCGCGCGCACGCACACGCACACGCACGCACGCACGCACGCACGCACACACGCGCATGCACGCACACGCACGCATGCACGCACACGCACGCACCCACACACACGCACCCACACACACGCACACAAGCACACACACACACACGCACCCGCACACGCACACACGCGCACGCGCACACGCGCACGCACACACACACGCGCGCGCACACGCGCACGCACGCACGCGCGCGCACGCACGCACACGCACCCACACACACGCACACACCCACACACACGCACCCACACACACACACACACACACACACATTTGGGCCCGGTCAGGTCAGTAGGGGCCTGCTAGGCCCCTGTCGTCACGTCCGGTCTGCTTCGTGGCAGCGGCGAAGGTTGTCCCCTCTCGTTGGCTGAGTTGCGGATGCCCCTGAGCCCCTGGGATCCTCTTCCCTCCTCCAGGTTTCGTGTCGGTGGCCTCAGGAGACGACGAAGTTGGTTCAGTGATCGTGGTGGCAAAGGCTGGTGGGCGGCAGGTTGGTTGGTGCACTTCAGATCGTCCGAGGTGGTGGTGGTTGTTTGGGTCGGTGAAATCCCTAGGGCTCGTCCGGCATCGATGTTGTGACGCCTGCAGGCGCCGCCGGACCTTCCTAAAGGGCGTCGGGTATACATCTTCCCCATCGTCCTTTGCGTACTGAGGGAAACCCTAGGACTTGTCCGGGCAGCAGTGCTGTAGTCGTCGCATTCCTTCTTGAAAGTGTTGCTCGGTACGCAACGCTTCGGGTGCTAGGAGTGCGGTGGTACTTCGCCAGAGGGTGCATCGTTACCGGTCATCTTTGTTTCGTTGATCTACCGATGTCGGGATTTGTTTCTCTTTCTTTTTCTCTCGTTTTTATTTTGGGCTTGTTTGTGCTGCAGGCCCCAGTGTGCAGTGAGCTGGTTGTATCGGATGGCTGCTTTATAATATAAAGCGGGGAAAACTCTTTATCGTCAAGCACCTAAATCAATATTATGTAATAGTTTGCTAGCCAATCGCATATTGTGATGAAGTTTCTGGTTGTAACATCTTGGAACATTTGTATAAAAGGAAAATAAAAATCCTTCGTGTGTTGTTTTTAATTAATGGATAATAACAATGCACATGCTTTCATGAGAAAAATGCTTTTAAGAATTAAAAAAGGCATTCAAGTGTTATTATCATTTGTAATGCAGTGCAGAATAAAGAGTTTAATGTTTGTGTACCACCTTTATTTTGTGCATCAGGTGTATAGGGTCGAATTACAATTTTTTTATCAAAGTACGTTGCAAGCGTATTATTCCAAAAAAAATGTTCTTGCCTATCTTTTTATCTATATAAAATTTGACATGCAACCAATACAAATTTTCAAAAGCCCGTGGCAACGCACGGGCAGTCTACTAGTTTATGTAAATAAGGATGTATTGCAATGCATATGGTGTCCGTCTGTCGTGCCGTAGCAATAAACCTGACCAGAGCCACGACAAGAAAACTTGTTCTATCTATCTTAGTTTGTTGCATTAATCTAATCCAGTTAGTTAGTTGAAAGCGGACCATGTTGCATTTGTATCATTTTGACTTTGCTGTTGAGATTGACCCCATTTTATTTACCGGTTTGTTTAGGAACATGTCTGCGCTATTGACAGCAGGAATTGTTTATATAGATATCATGGAAGGAATTCAGCCCCTGAACCTGTCGGTCTGTGTCTGCACGTGAAAAATAGGCACACGGTTAATTGTTTGCTAGACTCAGGTCAACCTAGTGAAGTGCCTTCCACTCGGGGACACTATTTGACCAAATGAATCTGCTACACCAGTACGGCAGTACCTCAGCATTACTAGCGTGTACGCACGACACGGATGCGACCCACGGGTAACAAAATGTAGGATAATCCATCAGGCTGCACAGAAGAGCCAATGAGAAATGTTGCTTCAGAATCTGGTCCTATACAGACCAAATTCTGTTCTTTGCCCTGATTTATATACAAAGGCAGTAGGTATGTAGCTTGCAAGGGATGCTCAAGTTGTGGATGTAGGCTGAGGTGACTCATGGTAGTACTGCTGCTGGCAAAAGTGGCAGCTGGAGTGACAAGTTGCTCATCTTTCTTTCCTCTGTCTCACTCACTCTAGAGATTGTGTTAAATTATAACGCCAATGATTAGTTTGTTGTTTATTTCTCCAGGAATCTGCAAGAACGACAGGGTAAAACTGAAAGTGGGGATTTACTTTGCTGAGGTTGGCAAGCATATGCGAAAATGCAGAGAAATTTGAAAGAAGAAACACATTTTATGCAAAAATGTGTAAACTTGCGCCGTTGCCGGGGACCGAACACAGGTCACCCGTGTGACAGGCGGGAATACTTACCACTATACTAGAACGACTTTGCCGATGTTTTGGCCTGTCAGGGTTCCTAATCCTATTATCATGTCAACAAATAATTACATTCTAGTCTCCAGTAATATACATTACTTTTTTCGTGACCCAGAAATTGTGCAAGACTTAGAAGCCAAAGTATACAATCATTGTTTCTTTACTAAGAATCTCAAACAAAATTTGGATAGGCTTCACTTTAAGTAACAATTGTGGCCTCCAACAAATTTGCCTATTTTCTAGACTTTCTGTGCTACCAACACGGTCATCATTTTTCATTAGGAAAGATCATCTCGATGCTCTAACTCCCAGACCGGATATGGACTAAACTGTCTCATGACTTTCTGAGCTCAACTCACGTACGACAATAATGGCGAACATCCCAACCCTTGGTACCACTTATAGCTCCAGGTGGCGAAGAGCCAACATCGAGAGCCAAGCTGAAGATCCCGACTTAACCATGGGTGTGGTATGCTGATCTGGAGAGAGCGCATGCGCAGAACAACTATAGTCATGTTCAATCCGCAATACTACACTAATCAACTGCCCCGGTTGCATAACAATACCATGAAGAAGAGTCCTTCTCAAGGTAGTGTAGTCGGAGATCCTGATGCTTCCAACTACTAGGGTATCGACTACATTGCAAAAGTAGTTTCCAACTAAGTGCAAAACTTGTTCCCATCACATACACACGTGTTTATCTTGATATTAACCAAGCATATCAAAAATCTATTCCAACTCCACAACAAAAGCTAGGGTTTCTACCTCCCGCCGACGCTACCACAAGTCAGCCTCCTCTCCGGTGGCCCTAGAGCCATGGGGGCGCGGTGGATCTCGGCAAGGGCCTGCGGGAGGTGCAAAAGTAGTTTCCAACTAAGTGCAAAACTTGTTCCCATCACATACACACGTGTTTATCTTGATATTAACCAAGCATATCAAAAATCTGTTCCAACTCCACAAAAAAGCTAGGGTTTCTGCCTCCCGCCGACGCTATCGCAGGTCAGCCTCCTCTCCGGTGGCCCTAGAGCCATGGGGGCGCGGTGGATCTCGGCAAGGGCCTGCGGGAGGGCTCAGTTTTTAGTCGTTTCTTTCAGTTTTGCAAGGGTTTGTGTCCTGCTCAGGAAGACGAGATGGCAGCGGCTCCCTGAAGATGGGATAAAGGTATCCCCGCCTAGCCCCCATTCCGGCGGTGCGTCTAGCACCATTGGCGGGCGTGTGGAGGTGTGTCTCCGACGGATCTATCTTGGTGGATTTGGTCGGATCTCGTCGTTGTTCGTCTACTATTCGTGTGTCTTCGGGTTGGATCTTTCTGATCTACGTTATTCTTCATCTGCGGCGGTTGCTATTCTGGTGCGCTGGTCCTATGGGGCCTTAGAGCATCTCTAGCAGACCCCGCAAAATCCTGACCCGCAAAACGCGTTTGCAGTTCGCGGAAAAACGGCTTTGCGGGCCGGCGCGGACGACCGCAGACGCAGACCCCGCAAAACAGAGCCGTATGAAAGGATATTCGCGGAATATGCTCTTTTACGGGTCGGCTTTGCGGGGTCTGGTCTAGCGCCGCTCCCGCCGGCCGGCAAATCCTAAATTTGCACCTCAATTTGACACAACATAATGCATTTCTTTGCTTTTTCAATAACATTGGATGCATAGGACATCACCAAATCTTTGCTCGAATAGCAAGACCAAAATAAACAAAAACCACAATTATGCATTTTAGAATATTTCCAACTTCCATAACTGCTCCCACTAGTTGGACCAATATCTTCTCCATGCATTCATTGTTGATCTATGAATTCTTGATTTTGCATTCTTAATTCTTCATCTTTGGTTCTAAAGAACTAGACGTTGCTTCCCCTCTAGTTGCACATGCAGCCGCTTCATTTCCTTTGGTTCTATTAAGTAGTGCACGAACGTCTATTAAGTTTCTTTCTATCAATAAATCAATGTATTCGCCTTCCCAAAACCAAAATGAGCATATGTCTTCCTACACACATGATGATGTTCGAAATGAGCTATCGCAATTGAACCAAAGAATGCGGTGCCAAAGCCGAATGAAAACAACACGTACCTCGTCGTTTTTGCATTTGAATAACACCCATCCGGGGTGCTTCGGCGTGCCCGAAGTTAGCCGCAGCACTGTTTGCGTTAAGTCGTCGCACTGTATGAGCGGCATCGGCGAGCCACAGAACCTCTGCGCAAGGGGCGAGCCCGGCGGCCGGCCGGTCGAATCCATGCCCGCAAACCGCCGACGGCGGCAGCGACAGGACGAACCTGTACCTGCATGCGGCGATGGGACTTTGCAGGGGCTGCGCGAGGTGCTCCCCGACCATTCCATCGCTTGGCGCAGCCACCGGCAGCCGGAAAAGCCAAATCCGTCCGCCCGCGATGCAGGAGGGGGGGGGGCGGAGGGCAACCTCGTGCGTGTGGCAGCCTCTCGGCGTGATCCCGCCGGCTACTTTCGCCAGAATCGTGGGCGGCGCCCTGGCGGCGGGGCATGGGGGAGAGGGGAGGTGGTAGGTGGGGAAAAGCGCGGGCTGAAATGTCCTCTCCACCAACCGCTCCCGCTATATGAAGGGCACCGACGGGCCGAGGGGGGGGGGCGGGAACCGGCGTATTCGCGGGTTGGGGTCAGCATTTTGCCGCGCCCCTCAAAATTTTTGCGGGCCGGCCGCTTTTGTGGGGTCTGTTCGGGCGGGATTTTCCGCGCTGGCTCGCATTTTGGCGGTTATTTTGCGGGTCGAGGCTTTTTGCGGGGTATGCTAGAGATGCTCTTAGCACGGCGACTTCTCGACTGTCTACTACAACAAGTTGTGCCTGACTCCGGCGATGGAGGTGTGATGATGGTGGCGCGCCTTCAGCTCGCTTCAGTGCTAATAGTCGAGGTGGTACACGGATCTGGATGTAATTTCTATTATTTCTGGTATTTTGTACTGCCATGATTAAAAATGAATAGATCAGAAATTTTGTCACGAAAAAAAATCTATTCCAACTAAGATGGAAACCTTGGGTCCATTGCTTATGTGGTACGAGTATGAACCTAGCAGCAACTAAGCTTTTACGCCTTGCTCGGCCTATGCTGGATAGTTTTGTTGCGAGTTATGAGCATGTTCCATCTCTCTTCTCATGCTTAAATAGGAACACTATCACGTACATTGTTGTATCACTTGATACCATATGTGCAACAACCATGTGATGAATGCTTTCATGCATGCATTTCAATACCACCATAAAAGGAGCATGTGGGCATGTCTGAACTACTACTTCCTCCCTTCCTAAATATAAGTCTTTTTAGAGATTTCAACGCGGACTGTATACGGATGTATATAGACATATTTTAGAGTGTAGATTCATTCAATTTGCTCCGTATGTAGTCCATAGTAGAATCTCTAGAAAGACTTATATTTAGAAACGGAGGGAGTATCATTATCCCCTCCCTCAATACATTAGCTCGCTTATAAATGTTCTGGTCATATAAGTTCGAGCTCATAGTGTAGTAAGTGACTAGGACTTGATAATGCCTTTGCATTCACCGTCTCAAGTCCAACGCATCGTCACTATGAACTCGTAAAGATAACAAATCGCCCCTATATCCCAGAGCAAAAACAGACCTAAGCAATTATAATATCCGCAATATACAATCAAATGTAAAAGGAACACCGAACCATCATTTGGCAGTGTCTTGGGAAAATTGGCAATTGAAGGGTGGAGTGGGGGAGCAGGCAGCAGGCCAGGACCTAGGAGTGTGGCAACTCACTCCTCTAGTCTTCTGACCACCATCATTATGTGTCACGTAGACAACTTTGTGATGATTGTTGAACAATAATGCCAATGCTTAATCTGTTCTTTGTCCAAAAATATGCAAAAGTGTCAGGCCGAAATTGGGAAATAAAAAAAGGACATTGCTAGGGATGGATAGTATATGCAGGAAATGGCAATCCGTGCAGGCACACCATAGTCCATAGGGCCATGTTTGGCAACGGAGGTTCCATGCCCCAAAGGGGCTGGGATTATTGGGAATTTGTTGAATCCCTTCAGCTCACCAATCCACCCACATTTCCTTGCATAGAAAATTATTGTTTGATAGGTCTAGGTGCCTTTATACCATTAGATAATAAGAATAAGAATGTCAAATTTTACATCCCAATAATATGTAACAGTACATCACAACAATAGTACCATCATTTTGCACACAAAATAAGCATGTTTTAATGCTACTATTAAACTGCTCTTGACCCCCACATTGTCCGCTCCCCGAACTGTTCGCCATCGCCTCCAGAAGCTGCCACCGGAGATAACCCCTCTATAGCCAGTGACCATCGCCGCCCAAAAGCCATGTGTATCTACTATGATTGTACTAGTAGCTAGTTATGTTAGAGTGTAACATGTTTGTTCAATTAATTAACCCGAAGCACATGCCATGTTGGTAGTTTAGCATCGACTTCTACAGTCTGTGTAAGTAAAACAAAAAGAAGAAATAATTCTTCAGGTAAGCAGATTGGTTCGCACCAGGTGGGGAAACGAGCGCACAGATAAACCAGACAAAGAGCCACTCGTACCTACGTGAAATTATTGTTTCCCCAACGTGTATCTGAAAATATTAGATGTTTACCTAAAGAATGTTCAGCCTATATACAAACAAATATTCAACGTGTCTTCGAAAAAAATACTTGTGCATTTTGAAAATAAAGAAAAAATAATTTCAAAACTTTAAACAACTAAAACAAAAAGAAAAAACAAATAACTCGGTTGAATCATCTTATATTATTGGTGTGATGTTCCAGTATTTATTCCACATTTTTCGTGAACTTTTTAAATCGTTAAAACTTCAACGAGCCTTAACAGATTCCATAGACACCACTGATAGACACAATTTTACATATATATAAAAGTTCAGTGTTTAGGTTCTCAAAACTGTTCACGTCATATTGCAAAAAAATTTCTCATTGATTTAAAAAAATGTTCGCACAATGTTTGTGGCAAAACAATGTTCATGATATTTTAAAAAAATATTCATGTAATGTTAAAATATGTTCATAACTTATTAAAAAAGTCTATGTGTTACATAAAATATGGTCATAACATTTTTTAAAAATATTCACACAATGTAAGAAAAATCAATACTTTAAAACCATATTCCATACCATTAAAAAAATGTTGTTGTCATTTAAAAAAAGTTCCAGCGCTTACCAAATGTTTGCATGTTTAAAAATGTTTATGCAATTTATAAAAAATTGTTCAATATGTGTTCAGAAAATGTCATCATGTACTTCAATGTTCATTTGACAAAGGTTCATGTGTATTTTGGAAAACAATGTTCAACCTATACACAAACAAATATGCAACGTGTATTTGAAAAAAGTGTGTATATATTTAAAAATAAAGAAAAAGAGAATAAGTATTAAATAATAATAAATGGAAAAAATAAAAGAAATAATAAAAATAATAACAGGTAAAACACACACATTATTAAAAAAAAATGAATGGAAACACGCGAAAGCTTCCAAAACCAGGTACAAAAGTTACAAGAGCGCACGTTATCGACCACCCCACTCATGCTCGCCCCAAAGGCTAGACGTGTTACCGTTTCACAATCGGCAAGACACACCCCTAACTGTTCGAACTAGCCACGTCAGAGGACCCCTGGCTTGGACCAGAAGAGGCCGAGACCATTGAGCATATGAGTCTATGTGGCCCGGATGACCGGGCCCTACCCCGAGATCTTAGACAGGATAAAAGGAAAGTGTGGATTTACTTTGCTAAGGTTGGCAAGCATATGCTAAAATGCATAGAAAAAACAATATACGCCGTTGCCGGGGATGAAACCCGGGTCACCCGCGTGAAAGGCGGGAATACTTACCACTATAATACAATCACTTTGCTGGTGTTTTGGCCTGTACAAGATTTGTATTCCTATTATCGTGTCAACAAATAACTACTTTCTCGTCTCCAGGTAATAAAAGGGACATTACATTTTTTTTTCCTAATTTCCGCCCCGCCTCATCTTTACCCCTAAATAAAAACGGTGCTCAACTATACCTCTCTTCCGTCTATTGTGCTTATGTAAACTAGTAAAGAGGATCAAACCTCTTATTTGCTGATGACAGTCTTTTGCTCTTCCAGGCAACTGTGGATCAAGCAAAGAGGATAAATGACATTTTTACCATATTCCAAAAATGCACAGGACAACTCTTAAGCCCGAGCAAATGCTCTTTGTTATTCAGTGAAGCATGTCCTAGCGCTGTTCGGAGTGAGATATCTAGAGATCTTTGAGTGGAATATCTGGTGTTTGAAAGTAAATACCTTGGGCTCCCAACACTAGAGGGTAGGATGGAAAATGAGGAAATTACAACCTATTATGGATAGGATTGGGAAGCGATATTGTGACTGGAACAAGAGGTTCATGTCCCAAGTTGTGAAAGAGTGCACATTAATTCAGAGATCCAGGCACTACCAACCAATGTCATGGGTGTTTTTAAACTAAGCGCGAGCTTCTGCGAAAAATATGAGAGGATGATCAGAGACTTCTAGTGGGAAGACAAGGAGGGGCACCGGAAAGTGCACTGAATGTCGTGGGAGAATTTGACAAAGGCCAAGAGAAAGGGAGGCATAGAGTTTTGGGATATTCAGCTATTCAACCGATCCTTGTTAGCCAGGCAGGACTGGAGGCTAATTCAGAACCCGGAGAGCCTTTGTGCCAGAGTCCTAAAGTCCAAGTACTACCTGAAAATCTTTTGGTCACCATCTTCTTTGGCGAGCATCGTAAGGCCTTGTTTGGCAAAGGGGTGTTTCAAGCCAACCCCCCACATTCCCTTCGGCCCCAATCCCCCATTGAGGTTTGGCAGGTTGGGGCTGCCTTGAACCATTAGATAATAAGTATAAAAGTGTGTAATTTTTACATAATATAGAATTTACAATAGTTCACAAGAAACAACACCATCATTTTGCACACAAAGTGAGCATGTTTCTTTAGAACCTCATGTAGTCAGTCACTCCTCTACTTTTATACTATAGTTAGTACTACTCTTGCCGCCCACACTATTCGCTCTCGAGCTGTTCGCGATCGTTGTCCAAAGCCGCCACCAGAGACAATCTCTCTATAGCCGATTATTATGGTCTTCTTCTATCCTCGAGTTGCCTTTTTTGTGCAAAAGATTTTAGTTTATGATTTACTATGATAACTTATGGCACAATCTCGTCATAACTCTCTAGAATAGTAAGTTAATTATAAATTCACAAAATAAAAAAATGACACCATCAATGTTCTCATAGATGTTGACACCATGCTTGCCAAGATAAAACAATGAAGTCACCATTACTTAGTGTTCAATGTGTCTTAACGGAATAAAATGGACTGGAAAACATTGAATTCTTTACCTTGGTAGAAACACTTGGTACCTTTTGAATTAGATGTCATAGTTCCATAATGGTGCACACAAGAAGAGTTCTTCTCAAGCTAACCACCAAGGTGATTTTGACTTCTCGTGTAAAGCAAGGTTGTGCAGTCGGAAACCCCGATGCTTCCAAGTCCTAGGATGGTTGTTGGTTTCCACAACATTACAAAAGCAACTTCGACTAAGTGCCAGGCCCATGTCCATTGCGTATCCATGTGTTTTATATGTTGATATGTAGCATATCAAAAGATGTTCCCACTAAGTGCAAAAACCTGCTTGCATTGCTTATTTGGTGTATGCTAGTATGAACCTATCAACGACTATGCTTTACACCTTGCTCGCCCTCATATGCACAAAATGGCTTTGTTACAACTTATGAGATATGATCCAGATCCGTCTCTTCTCCCATGCTTAAATAGAAACACTACTACATTACCATTTGCTAGATCCAACAACCATACAATGCAAGCTTTCATGCAAGCAATTCAATACTCTCATATGGAGCACATGTCATTGATGTACTGCTATGATCAACACAACACTAGCAATATTATTAGAACACCCTTCCACAACTTAATGCAGTAAAAGTGCATTCCAACTCTGCCTTAAACCATTTTGTAACATGCAAAACCCAAAATTAAATTTCATGTTCTTCTATAAAGAAAGGAAAAAAGAATTCCTAGGTTCCAAACTTGCAATAGTTCACATATGGAAGGGAAGGTCTCATTGATGTGTTCTATATATCTGAAATATTGTTTTCCAATCCACCAATAACTAATGCAACATTGCGAGGCACATAGAGGAATCAGGAATGATGATCAGCGGAAGGGCGTGTATGAGTTGCCCTTGGAACCCTTCTGTTGGTCCTCGGCCAACAACTTCTCCTTTGTCATCATGCCAACATCAGTGGTGGCCTTGGCGACCGTGCTGAATGCATTGGTGACCCATGACATACTCGTGGATACATACTTGTTGTTATGATGGTGGACCCCATGCTGCTCACCGTCTGCTCAGACGCAGCCAGCAGACTTGGTCTTGTATGAGAGTTGGAATATCTAGTCATCCTTGACCTTTGTCCAAGAATCCGCACAAAAACAAGGGAAAAAGATTGAATTGGTGAGAGATTCCTGGTAGGCCAGTCATTGTATTGTTGATACACGGCTTCTGTTTGCAACTAGCAATTCTGTTTCATGTCAAGTGTTTATTAGCATGACAGAATGTATTGTCAAAAAAAAAAGATTTTAGCTAGATGCAAGTTAGTTTGAGGGAGAACATACTGTGCCGAAAATGTACTTGAGCCCAAATTGGTTCTCCTACCTAGCTCTTCTTCTTGGTCTCTATGACTCAATGATCACCAAGAATAATGGCAACGCATGCATCTGTCTTCCTTGCAAATGATATCAAGTGTCTGAAATTTAGCATATGTATGTATGCTTGAGTTAGTGAATCTTATTAAATTTTGTTCACGTCGACATTGAAAACAGAGAGATTCAATACAAAGTACCACTCATGTGTGAAACAATTTTCGTCGGTAATACTACGTCCTTCATATATACCAGAGCACAATGTCTAAACCAGAAACACTATAGACTGGGCCAGAGCTAAGTGTCTTCTTGACCCAGCTCAAGTGTTTGCCAAGGTCTATCACACTCTAACTGTAGAAATGTATTGTCTGATGAAGCAAGGTACAATACTAGGTGTACAGAAAAGAACTAGATCTCAGCTGTAAACTGAATATTTATGTATTACTTTTCCCTTATTTTTCTTTCTCGGTTTTCTGTTTTTATTTTCCTTTTCTCAAATTCAATTTTACTTTTAAATAAATTTCAGAATTTCAAAAAATGTCCTCATTTTCAAATTTTGTTCACCAATTCCAAAAATGTTCATGATTTCAACAATTGTTCGGGAATTTCAAAAATTATTCACAATTTTCAAAAAAAGAATACTGATTAAAAATATTGATTTACAAATTCGAAAAATATTTCATGTTTTTAAAAAATGTTCAAGAATTCCAAAAAAGTCCATGCTTTTCAAAAATTGTATGGAATTCCAAAAAAATGTTCCCATCTGTTCAAATTTCAAATAGTATTCATGGTAACATATGTTCAAGAATTTTTAAAAATATTTCCCATTTCAAAATTTGTTCACAAATACAAAAAAAACCACCTTTCCAAAAATTGTTCACATTTTTACAATTTTCGAAAATGTTCATGTTTTCAAAAATCCTTTCCAAAATTAAATGCGTGTTTAAAAATTCTTTACCTTTTTTCAAAATTGTTAACATTTTAAAGAAAAACACCGGTATGATGAATCGGAGCTAGAGTGAATCGGGCTGCACAATATATATCGCTAGGGTGAAATACGCTAATGGGTCGGTGACCAAGCCGGGCTACCACTGTGTGCGTCGCGGCGCTGACAGACACAATATGCGTCACATAGGAGGTCGCGGGTCAAACTATCGACAGAATAGGACCCCCTGGCTCGGGCCAGAAGCCACTGTAGAGATCGAGCCCATTAACCCACCAAGAGGTGATGAGTCTGCTTGTCCGAAGGACCAGGCCTACCCCTGATGGGCTAGACACGTCAATTGAGGGTAAATCGGGCGAGATTGACGGAAACTTGATCTCGCTCCTTATTTTCTTCGCATGCCTGACCCGCTCAGTTAGGGAAGAGCCCCCTGGACGGACTGAGCCCTTGAGCATACTTTGAACTCCCGTGAGTTGATGATACAAAGGTATCCCTTGAGCTCTCCGGAGGGACTCAGCGATGACAAACAGGTCACTCGTGATAGTAGCAGTGCTGGGAAACATAGCAGGGGCTTTGAACTTGGCACTTAGTACTTTAGTCCATAGACTCTCGTATGGTTAACTTCACATCTGAAGTCTGGCTCACTTTCGTCCAAGTCTAATACATCGACCAAACTGGCCACCATGGGCAGTGGTATGCAGATCAAGGACTGAGTCCATGCGCACAACACGTGTTTTGTACTACCACAATCAAGTGTCCTGGTTCCATGACCGTACTTCGAAGAAGAGACTTTCTCAGGCTAATAAGGAGGGTGAATGCTACTTCGCAGATGGAATTATCTGGTGTAGTCTGAGATCCTGATGCTTCCAAGTCCTAGGATGTCTCTAAAGTTTCATGTACATTGCAAAAACAGTTCGAACTAGGTGCAAAACTTGTGCCCATCGCGTACACATGTGTTGTATGTTGATATAAACGTACCATATGAAAAGCTATTCCAACTAAGTGCAAAACTTGTATGCATGGTGTATGTTGTATATGATAGTATGGACCAACCTACCAACAACTAAGTTTAATGTCTTGCTCGGCCTCATGTGTGCATGATGGCTTTGTTGTGAGTATGATCATATTCCATCTATCTTCTCATGCTTAAATAGGAACACTATCACATAAATTGTCGTACCATTAGATACCATACGATCCAACAACCATGACATGAATTCTTGCACGCATGCATTTCAATCCTGACATAAAAGGAGCAGATAGTCAATCCTTAACTAGTACGCTTATCCCCTCAATACATTAGCTCGCTGATACATGTTCTCACCATATCAGTTCAAGCTCAGAGTGTGTAGATGACCACAACTTGACAATGTCGTTGTATTTGTCAACTCAAGTTGCACGCAACCTCACAATTAAGTAAGAATTGTAGCCCCCACAAATTGGTTTTCTTTTTTTAGTCTGACCCAGAAGTTACGGAGACACAAGTCAAAGACCGACACACTAACGATCGCCCCAAAGGCGAGACGAGCTACTGTCTCGCAATAGGCAAGACACGCACCCTAACAGTCGCCAAATAAGATCCAAATAGAGGCCATTACGTGCGGGGCACGCACCCCTCTCGTCTGCCAGATCGAAGTGGGTGGTCGGCCCATTATCTCTTCCCATTGCGTTTTTGGTCTAGGTCTTCCACGGTATTCTTTGGTTTGTCGGTCTTTTTCTCCTTTTTTTTTCTTTTCACATTTCTTGTTGCTTTTTGATTATTTGTTGTTTCATTATAAATTTTACGAAGTTTCTTCAAATTCTTGAAAAAAATTAAATCACATTTTTTTGTTGAAATCGTGACATTTTTCAAATTTTGAACTTTTTTGAAAACCGTGAAACTTACTCAAAGCCATGATAATTTTCAATTCATAAAAAATATAAATTGATAAAAAATGTAAATTAGTGAACAATCTTTTTTAAAATACATGAACTCTTTTCAAATACAAGAGGGTTTTTCAAATGCATGAACTCTCTTCAAACTCATCAACATATTTTCAAAATCCATAAACTTTTTCAAATTCATGAATTTGTTTTTTGAATCTACAAAAAAATTCTAAACTCGTGATTTTTTTCATAAAGTCAATGGATCAATGGTCACTGGGTCAAGTGTTTTTTTTTTGAGCTAGAAGAGGATAGGTCGATGGAACGGACAACTAGAAGGATCTCGATCAACTGGTGGGCCAGCCGATGCGAGGGGCGTGCGGGCGCTAGTTGAGCTAGCCAGGGCAGTAGGCACTAAGTAGGAGCTCTCCTAGGCGTCTTGGTCTAGTTGGGTCAATCGAAAAATCCTATATGTTGGTTGGTGCGGCAAAATGACGTGCTTTTGCTCAGGAGATCGAGCAACCGCAATAATTGGCCCCATTTTACCCGTAATGTTCTCGCAGTTTTAGGAACCTGCTAGAAGTTCATGTCCGGTTTATTCCGGTTTTGCAAACTTCCGGAATCAATTATTTTAATTTTTCTGTGGATTTCTTTAGTGCTTTCAGTGTTTTGTTTTTTCTTTTTCTACTTTTTCTCATTTTTTCAAGTTAAAATTTCCTTTTAAAAAAATTAAAAATTTATTCACAATTCAAAAAATACGCGTGATTTCAAAAATTATTTGGCAATTTCAAAAATTATTCGTACTTTTCAAATTTGTTTACTAAATTCGAAAAATGTTCACACTTTTCAAATTGTTTTTTAAGAAATATTCAATTTTCAAATTTTGTTCAGAAGTAAAAATAGTTTGTGTTTGCAAAAAATGTTCAACAAATTTTAAAAAGTTACCTTTTTAGAAAATTGCACAAAAATTCAAAAAAGTTCATTTTCCAAAAAAAATTAGCATTTTTCACAATGTTTTTAAAGAATTTAAATTTTTTGCATTCTCGAAAATTGTTTTAAAATTTATAAAAAAACGACTCCCGAAATTTTCACTAAAACTACCACTTTGAGATAAAGGTCAGGTTAGACGATTTCACGTCTATGACATGCAGAACCCACCCGTCAGGGCTGGCGTGGCAGCAAAGTCAACTCTATTCATTTTGACTGCTAAGTTAACTGTTATTATAGGTGAGGCCCACACGTCAGCATCAACCTTCTTCTGCTTCCTCCTTCTCTCACTCTCTCTGGCATTTCCTCAAACACCTCATGTGCGTGGGAGTGAAGTAGGGGAGCTCCGGCGACAACTGTCCCGGTCTCGATGTCGACAGGGTGGATGCCATTGTAATGGGGCGCTGGCGGACACGAAGCACCCACCATTGTCGAACAACAGAGCACAACACTAGAATTATTACAACACCCTTCCACAACTTAATGAAGTAAAAGGTCCGTTCAAATTTTACTTCAAGCTACCTTTTACTCCACACCCAAAGTACATTTCATATTCTTCTAAAAATAGAGAGACAAATCTTGTACCGCAAAATTTCACATATGGAAGGATGGCTTGGATGGCTTAATGTGTTCTAGATATCTAATGTTGCTTTTTCATCGTTTCAAAAAGTTGCATTTTGATCCACCAATAAAATAATACAACATGGCGAGGCATATAGAGGAATGGGGAAAGTTGATCAACGGATGGACTTGTACGAGCTGCCCCTAGAGCCCTTCCACTTCGGCCAACATCTTCTCCTTATTCACCGTTCAGACATCAGCGTTGGCCTTGACGACCTTGCTGAACGCGTTGGTGACCAACGACGTGCCCATAAAAATGTACATGTTCTTCATGATGGCGGACCCGATGCTGCTCACCGCCTGCTCAACCTTGCACACATGGTCTTGTCGGAGACCTAACTTTTGGTCCATCACCTTGACATCCTCGTGAACCACGGAGGTTCCCATGGTGAAATTCTCACTGAGACCGATCTTTGAAGCCGCCATGGCACCAACAGTGGATGTGAAGCCGTGCATCTCGTCGAAAGCTTTCACCTTGCCAACTGTGTTGCTGAGGGTGAAATCCCTGACAAGCATATTGTTGACAACATCTTCAGCCTTGTGTATGACATTGTAGCCACCATGATACTCCCATTCCACTCATTTAGGAACTAAATATAGCAGGCACACCAAAAGACCACGATTATCTAGAGACCACTGATGGAACCACACATCCATGTGGACCATCTTGCTGCTTATTTCATTTTCTGATGGAAAAGACAATGATGAAGAGTTGGGACATATTTCTCAAGCTAGGTTTCCTGGGGTTGATTCCCATTATTTGGAAACTTAATATCCACGCAGGAGTACATCAAACATCGTCTCTCATGCATGTGTATATGCATTTCGTGTAGCTTGTCATTTTATATTAGTTTGGTAGTCTCCTATGCTCGAGTGCATTCTTTTGCATAGATATTAGTTTCTTAGTTACTGTAATAACTAATGAAGAAGTTCATTTGTTAAATGTTTGGAATAATATGTTAAATATAAATTTCACAGGTTAAAAAACTGTCGTCGGTGAGGTTCTCATGTTGTTGACATGACTTATTGCAAACATACAACATGCAAATGAGCATTACTACTATGTAGTGTGTCTTAACAAAACAAAAAAGAGTGAAGGACAATGAGGTGGTTCTACTTAGGAGATACTTGGTACCATTTGAATGAAGTGTGCCTATTCCATGACGGTGCACACAAGAACAATCCTTCTCAACCTAAACTCTGTGATGAATTTTACTTCGTGTGAAAAGCAAGATTGGTTAACATCGTGTGGAAAGCAAGGTTGATGAAGAATTTGACTTCGTGTGGAAAGCAAGATTGTTGAGATCGACTTCACGTGGAAAGCATGATCATGCAGTCAGAATTCCTATTGCTTCCAAGTCCTGGGATGTCTATGCTTCAACTAAGTGCCAAGCTCGTGTACACTCCATATGCATAAAGTGTAAATGTTGATATGCATCATACCAATAGTTGTTTCAAGTGCAAACCTTGCGTGCATTGCTTCGTGTATGCACCTATCAAGCACTAAGTTGTACGCCTTGCTCAACCTCAGGTACACGGAATGAAATGGCTTTGTTGGCTATGATCCTATTCCATGTCTCCTCTCATGCTTAAATAGAAGCATTGTTACATTATAATTTGATACCATATGATGCAGCAACCGTACGACAGATGCTTTCGTGCCAAGCAATTCAATACTGGCATACGGAGCACATGGGCATTGTGTACTGCTATGATCATCCCCCCTTGAGTACATTGCATTTCTGTAGAGGTAGGGCCATTATCGAACAACACAATGCTAGCAATAGTATTACAACACCCTTCCACAACTTAACAATAACAAAGTAAATGTTCATTCCAACTCTACCTCGAACTATTTTTGTGACATGTAAACCCCCAAAGTAAATTTCTTGTTCTTCTACAAAGAGAAACAAAATTTGGCGTCGCAAAAGTTCTCATATGGAAGGTGTGATATGATGTGTTATATGTATCTAATGTTATTTTTGCTCCACCAATTTAGATATATTAAAACTGAGCACAATCTCTGCCCTCCCAGACCATCAAGTTTCTGGCCGTCGGATGTGTGTTTTGGGTCGCCGATGGCCGTCAGATGACTATCTAATCTCGTAATTAATGGGCCAGGTGTCCTAGGGAGGCTATTCCGGTGGAAAAATCGGTGGCCTCTGGTTGATTGGGCCAGGCAGCCCATTTAGTGGTTGGTGAAAGAATAGTCCACCAATTAGCTGGCATGCGACGTCGCTTCAGTTTAGGTTAAGGACATCGAAGGGGCAGCAAATCCCCCCATTCTCCTCGCCCGATGAATATTCACGCTTCCCATGATGCTGACCAGCCGCCGTTGTCTTCCTTCACCAGCTGCAGCAGAGAGGGGCTCCACTCTCAGACCAGTGAGGCATGACACAATTGCCACATCGGATGGTGCCATGGCCCCGATCTCTACCGAGGCGGGGCCGACGCTTGGAGAGGCCATCAGGTTGGTGTTCGGGCGGTGGACCACGCTGCAGGTGGCAGTGCAGGAGAGGTGGGGTGGCTGCGGCTCCCACGCCAACGCCGACCAGTTCAGCGAATCCATCCTCTCCTGGTTCTATCGCTCAAGGGTACGTACAGATCCTTCAGCAATTAGCATTGTTCAGATAATAAATAATATGCTCCTCCTTGTCTCCTTGAGGCGTGATCCTGTAGTAAAGTTGATAATATTTAGTTTAGCATATGAATTCTCCTAGATCTAGCGGCGTGGGGGTCCACTACTCGGCTTTCAGACCAGTGTAGCAGGGATGGTCTCCACTTTGTGGCAGCATGGGGCTCAAGCCTTAAGGAATGATCGTTTTGAGTGACCTAGGTTTGCATCTACAAGCATAAATCAGCAAGGAAACGGGGGTGCATGCCAACATTCCCTTCCCTTTATCTTGGATATAATCAGTGTTCTCCGCTGGTTTGGAATGTTGGATTTGTCCTTTCCAAGTGCCTAGGATTAGCATTCCACAACAATCAGAATGTCAACCATTTGATAGGAATTTTGAGCACAAAGTCACACATACACGTGTTCTTTATAGGAAAATAATTAGGTACAAGTACTAAAGTGGATCTGTCAATATATCATGAGTAGTGAGGATGATCTTTTTCATTGAAGAGATTATAATATATATAAGAGGATATTATGTTCACAGAAAAAGAGAGGATATGTTTTTGGTATTCTTCTCGGTCATTACAGAATTGCACTATTACTATCAATAGATCAATTGGTTCAGCTTTTCCTATAATTTCAAAAAAGTAAGGTGAAGGCTTTGATTTTAGTTCTCTATTTCTCGACAAAGTAGGTCTCTTACTTTTCGTCAACTGATTTCAGCGTCTTGCTCCTCTGCGCAAGATTCTGAATGACCCACTCTTGTGCAGGTCCTTGCATTCATGTTATTTTTTGTACTTATCATCTGATCATCATGATTGCACACATTGCACATCATGAATTAGTTACACAGAGAATATACCTTTAATTTTTTTTGACTGCCTCTTGAATGTTTCTACTATTGCTTGCAGAAAATTGTAAATTATGTGTGTACATGTCACTAATTCATCTCATTTGTCGGTTTATTGAAGGACATTTAGAATACGTGTGTTACCTTTTCATTTCTCCAATAGTATTTTGCAAAAGAAAAAAATGTTATATTAGTAGGTCATGTCTCCCATTTGTTCTCTTTAGCTTTTAAGCATGCGAGTTTAGATATTTTAATATTGTAAACAAGAATACTTATGATGATTTAAATTTCATTATAAATCCATATCTTCTTCCAACACATTATTATATATAATGGCCACATTGGCATGTTAAAATTTCCACTAATTCAAATGATCTAGCTTTCAATACAAGAAGAGACATACTTACTCCCATGTTGGTTGAGATGCTAAGAAACAACCCACTGAGAGGGCTATTATCATATCTATGTTCAAACATGGAGTCCCTAGAGGTAATAGTCTTTGTTTTCAAATATAATTTATATACCTACAACATACATCTGTTGCCGGAAGTATATATATGCACACGTACCTTGTGTTTACCCAACGCTCACCATAACTGTCGAACTGCAATTCTTTGCCCAAGTAGCTAATATCACTCCACCATTAACATATGAAAATATATCATTATCATTACAGGCCCATATACATGCATGTATATACATTGGGTCTCAACACAGGGAATTTCCATTAATAAATCTGCTTCCCTGTGTATCATGTAGTTGTGCAAAATATGCTCATGTGTGACATAAAGTTATCATTGTATGATCTAGGGCATGAGAAATTTCTGTTTGAGTTAGGCATTTGATTTCTGACCATTGCAAATAGTATCTCAAGTAATGCTGTCAAGTTTGTGAATTGAGTAAATACTCATATTGATAAGTGATTTTCTTTCCCTAAACGATTGGTCTGTTCTATCTTCAACTCAAGGGGAAGTTCTCTATATATAGCATTACAACTTTGAAATTTGGCATCGTAAGGCTACGCCATGCAAGTAGCCCTATTAACTTAATTTAATTTGATGAGTATTTGATTTGGGTCCATATAATTGCATCAATCCCTAACATTAAAGTGTAAACTGGACGGGTGCAGCAACACGCGCCATCAATGATCTAGTAAACAATACAACATGGCTGAACGAGCTCCATGGAAGCCATGCTGCTTTTCCGCTGAGATGGTGGGGTAGCTTCTGGGGCAGTCTCTGCGCTTAAACCAAACCATATGTTCCTTGCGTCACCTGCAAAATACCCCCACCTTCTCTCGATTTTTCTCCACTACGCCCGTCAGCGGGTGCTCTTTTCCCGTCTTTCTTACGGCCCTCTTTGTGCCATCGCATTAACTTGGCATGCTCTTTGTTTTTAAACAGACGTTTCAAACGTGGTATTATAGGAGCATACCACATCACCTTGGCAGGAACCCTCTTCCTGGGGCGCTTACCCTCAACATCACTAGGCTCATCCCGTCTGATCTTATACCGCAATGCACCGCATACCGGGCATGCGTTCAAATCCTCGTACTCACCGCAGTAGAGGATGCAGTCATTAGGGCATGCATGTATCTTCTGCACCTCCAATCCTAGAGGGCATAGAACCTTCTTTGCTTCATACGTACTGCTGGCCAATTCGTTATCCTTTAAAAGCTTCTGCTTCATTATTTTCAGTAGATTCCCAAATCCCTTGTTAGATACGCCATGTCTGCCTTCCATTGCAGCAATTCCAGTGTGGTACCGAGCTTTGTGTTGTCATCTTCGCAATTTGGGTACAACCCTTTTTGTGATCCTCTTATATGCGATCAACTTCAACTTCTCCCTTTCACTTTGGCATCGTCTCTTTGCATCAACAATGACCCGGCGAAGATCATCATCGGTCACATCGTCTTGTTCCTCTTGATCTTCAGCTCCTCCCGTTGCAGTATCACCGTATTCAGGGCGCGGATAGTTGTCATCATCCTCTTCTTCTTCGTTGTCTTCCATCATAATCCCTCTTTCTCCGTTCTTGGTCCAAACATTATAGTGTAGCATAAAACCCTTCTCAAGCAGGTGGACGTGAAGGGTTTTCGAGTCAGAGTAATCCTTTGTATTCCCACAGATAGGGCATGGACAATACATAAAACCATTCTGTTTGTTTGCCTCAGCCACTTCGAGAAAATTATGCAAGCCCTCAATATACTCGGAGGTGCGTCTGTCACCGTACATCAATCGCCGGTTCATCTGCGTGCATTATATAATTAAGTATATCAAATACCATTACAGAACATCATGAATAGAGAAGTGACCAAATTAATACAAGTTCATCATCACATTAAAACCAAAGTACAGTACTGATCAAATGTTATTACTGAAAAAATAAATACAT
The DNA here is from genome assembly GCA_032464435.1 of Aegilops umbellulata. Lineage (NCBI taxonomy): Eukaryota > Viridiplantae > Streptophyta > Magnoliopsida > Poales > Poaceae > Aegilops > Aegilops umbellulata. The sequence continues at coordinate 585,512,680 of CP136060.1, read as the reverse complement.
AAAGTTCATACATAGTTCTCATTGAACAACATATAGCTCTCTAGAGTATCTAATTAAAACATACATTGAAACTATGTAAAACAATTCACTGCAACAACAAATGTAATCATAATCACAACTAAGGTAACAATTCAACGGCATAATGATACCAAGCCTCAGTATGAATGTCATATTTTCTAATCTTTCTAATCTTCAAGCGTATTGCATCCATCTTGATCTTATGATCATCGACGATATCCGCAACATGCAACTCCAATTCCATCTTCTCCTCCTCAATTCTTTTCAATTTTTTCTTCAAGTAATTGTTTTCTTTTTGAACTAAATTTAACCTCTCGACAAGAGGGTCGGTTGGAATTTCCGGTTCACATACCTCCTAGATAAAAACATCTATGTCACGCTGGTTGGCATAATTTTCATAAACACTAAATGAAACAAATAGTTATAAAAGATAATATACCACATCCGAATCATAGACAGGATGAGGCCGACCGGGGCGGATACCAAAACCATGGTACTATATAACAACAAACAATAATAAAAGTAAGAAAACTATACAAGTATCTATCTAAATCATACAAGTAAGAATTTTTTTTTTCATTTTAGAAAGAAGATAAGAACAAGAGGCTCACCACGGTGGTGCCGGCGACGAGATCGGCGCGAGTGATCGACGACGGTGAGGACGGGAGCGGGACGGGATGGACCGCCAAAGCTAAACAAATATGGAGGAAAATGGAGCTTCGAGGTCGAGCTTGGAGAGGAGAAAGCTTAAGTGTGGCTCGGGCATTTCATCGAACACCTCATGTGCATGCATAGAAGGGAGACAGAGCAGCGCATGCACACCTCCCACACGGTCATAAAACAGAGTGAGCGGGCAGGGGCGAGGGTATATATAGGCATCTCTTTAGTCTGGGTTAGTGGCTACAACCGGGACAAAACACTGACCTTTAGTCCCGGTTTCAGCCACCAACCGGAACTAAAGGTGCTGCGCCAGGAGCGAGGCCCATTGGTCCCGGTTCATGTCTGGAACCGGGACCAAAGGGGTCAGACGAACCGGGTCCAATGGCCCCCGAAGCCCGGCCGGAACCTTGGCCTCACGAACCGGGACCGATGCACCCATTGGTCCCGGTTCGTAGGAGAACCGGGATTAATGCACTTTTCTGGCCTGGACCAAGCCTTGTTTTCTACTAGTGATAATTTATACTAGTATAGTTAGTTAATAGAATCAGATAAACCAAACCAAAACTCCCCGTGATCCAATTGTGCACAACAGGTCACTGTTAGGCCTGCAGTTGTTACAAATTGGTGTGGATTGTGCCTAAGTTTGTACTACTTCACTTGTGTGTTTACGCTTATACTAGATGCTAAAGTAACAACCTAGACTAGGATTGATCGCAATTTGGGCACCGATGTACGAAAGATCAGTTAAACTTGGAAGTTTATTTGCAAGACAGGGTTATATAGATTAACTAATGAGCTAGGCCTACTGGCCTAGGCATTCCCAGGTCAATAGATTCACTGTCCTCATCGCAGACGTGTAGAAAGCCTGCATTAGTATGATATGGTGATAAAAAGAGTGAGTTGACAGAGACTGTATCAAAGGTTGAATTTGATGCTCAATCTGCTCTTCTCGTTGATGTCATCATATACCAGTAGAAAACCATATGTGTAATTATGTTTGCTCACAAATATGTGTCTGCAATTATCATGGGACTCAGACTCTCAGGTAAGATGTCAAATACAAAAAATCCAGTTGCGTAAATAAGGATATATTTCAATGCATATGTAGTGTCCGCGGTATCATGCCGTATTAATAAAACCGGCAAGGGCCGCGACCTGAAAACTTGTGGAATCTATCTTAGTTTGTTGCATTAATCTAATCCTGTTAGTTAGGAGAAAGCGGACCATGTTGCAGTGTAGCATCCGTTTCACATTTCTGCTGAGATTGACCCGTTTTATTAACATATCTGTGCTATTGGCAGCAGAATTCTAATAAATAGCATGGAAGGAATTCAAGCCTGAACCTGTGTCTCTGTGTCCGCACCTGAAAAACATTCACTAGCTATCATCTGCTGTATGGTCCAAACCTAACAAGCAACAGTACACGATATCTTCAGTTATTTCATCGGTCTCAATATCGATCATTAAAAAAATACTATTAAATACTTTCTTAATCTTGAGTACGGTGGATTAAGGAGTTTAAGCTTCAGCTGCCAGTAGTTTAAGCACGGTTAATTGTTTGCTAGACTCAGATCACTGAAATCTAGTGCAGTGCAGTGCTCCTACCTTGGACAGAATTTTATCAACTGAATCTGCTACGCCAGTACCTCACTAGCGTGTGCGCACGACATGGATGCGACTCGCTGGTCACAAAATGTAGTATAATCCATCAAGCCGCACAGACGAGCCAATAATTCTTGAGACGCATGGGAAAGCATCACAACAGTGGCATGACAGTGATGTATATCCATGACTGACTAGCAACAGTGCTGCCTGCAGGTTCCTGTCTGAACCTAAGAGAAAAGGAGGAAGGTTCTTGTCAATGAGACACTCTGGATTTACTCCTCTATCTTGTGTTGTGATCCAATCCAACACATGGATGATGGTGATTAGTATATTACTGAAAAAGGCTTTCGCTCTGCTTTATATATAAAGCAATGACCAACAACAAACCGATACAAACGCACGCCACCACAACACACGCACACATCCAAGGCAAGATACATAGGCGCCGAGCGCAGCAACACCACCCCAAGCACTACAAGAGCAGCCGGGTCCTCGCCCTTGAACACGCCATCGTGAAGAGACGAAGCCGCATACGACGAACCATGGGCTCCAAGGCGGCGCCTTCAGAAAGGACGCGGCACCGGAATGCCGCCACAACCCGACCCGAGTGTCAGAGTTTCCCCTGGACCAACACGACGGGCAATGATCGCCGCGACAATGCCTTTAAGAAGGGAACGGGCTTCGCCACCGTCGGTCCGTCCGAAAATAGAACAAGTTTTCACCCCGGCCAATACTCACTGCCACCGAACGCCACACCCCGAGGACTATGCCGCCCACACGACCATGGTCACCGGGTAGCACCAAGCCACGGGCTCTGCCCATATGAGCACCGCGACACCACCACCAGGGCGCTATCCCCGCATCCAAGACCTCGACACCACCTCACCCGCCACCCACCGCTACCCCAACGAAAGAGACGAGTGGAAAGGCCCCGCCTTTAGCACTCCTGAGCTGCCCCAGCGCCGAGACCCAATAGGCCGTCCAAAACTGGCCTCCATCGGCCCGTCCTGCTGCTGGGTGCGAGACGGGTATGGTCCTGCTGCCGGGTGCGAGACGAGCTCGGTCCTGCTGTCAGGCGCGAGACGGGTCCGGTCCTGCTGCCGGGCGTGAGACGAGCTTGGTCCTGCTGCCGGGCGCGAGACGAGCGATGGACCGCAACCGGGAGAGGGCCAACCCTTCGATGAAGATAGCGTCCGAACGAGGAGGAAAGGAATCGAAGGTCGACAGGGGCGCTCAACGACCGACCGACGCCGAAGAAGTCTAGGCGCCACCGTGAAACGACCCCGACCATCGTCATGAGCCACCACCATGTCGTGGCAGCCCACATCCATGCCGGGACCCCGAGGGACTGCTCCGAGCCACCTGCCGATAGCCATGGGCCAGATCCGAGGAGCAGGCCGGCAACCGTCGCCGTCCTCTCCCGAAGCCGCGATCATGACGAGCCCCGGCCCCCGCCTTGTGCCACCAGCCGGGTCCCTGGCGACAGATCCGCAAAAGATACTCCTCTTCCTTATGTGTCAACGCAGATTAATATAGTTTGTGATGATTGTTGAATAATAATGCCAATGATTAGTTTGTTCCTTCTCCATGAATCCGCAAGAACAGCAAGAAAGAGTTGGGAGGTGGGAGGAATCTGAAAAAACGACAGTAGAAAATGGAAAAGGGGACATCTAATATACATAGAGTTTTCGAAAAAAAATCTTTTAGGCAAAAGAAATTGCGCCGTTGCCAGGTCACCCGCGTGACAGGCGGGAATACTTACCACTATACTACAACGTCCTTATTGGCTTATTTTCCTACACATGCTTTATTATAGATCTATAGCTGTAACCAATAACTCATTGATTGCAATTTTTGTTGGTGTGCTTACCAAGCGGACCACTTGGTACTCATAACTGCAATCTACTCCCTCCGTCCTTTAAAGAGTGTACTTCCAACTTTGTTGGAGGGTCAAACTATCTCAAAGTTTGACCGAGTTTGTGCAAAAATATATCAATGTTTGTGAAATCCAATAGGTATATGATGAAAATATATTTTATCACGAATCTAATGCTACTAATTTGATGGCATAAATGTTGATGTAATATTATATAAACACGGTCAAATATAAAAAAGTTTGACTTTCCAAAAAAGTTGGAAGTACACTTTTTAAAGGACGGAGGGAGTAATCTCTAAGTGAAGGGGTGGACAACTTTTTTCGGGCCCAGCAAATTGTGCCAGACCGAGGCCAAAGTAGCCAATACATGTTCTTTTAGTAGATTCTCTCAAGCAAATTCTGGATTTACCTCATTTTAAGTAATTATTGTAGCCTCCAAAGATAAACCACTCGGCGCAATATTCGTCTTAGATATGTAGGCCGAGTGTAATATTCGGCTTATATACCAAACTCATTTTATTTTTTGTTCTGCTTGCTGTGACCGCCCTGCAATTGAAACAAGGATATATATATTAGTTTGTTTAAAAGATATAGGCAGGGGTGTGGCTTGGAGGATGGTTAGTTTAGTTAGTGATGCCATTTGTGCAGGCTTGCAAGGGAAGCTCGGTTGTGGATGTAGACTAAAGTGACTCATGGTGGTACTGCTGCTGGGGAAAGCGGCAACTGGAGTGACAGGTTACCCATCTTTCCTCTGTGTCACAGACTCTACAGATGTAACGATTGTTGAATAATAATGCCAATGATTAGTTTACATTATGGGTTGGAGGGAGTACATCTTAGGCAAAAAGATCAAAAAGACGCCGTTGTCGAGGATCAAACCTAGGTCACGCGCATGATAGGCGAGAATACTTACCACTATATTGCAACAACTTCTTGGTTGTGTGTTAAGTGCCATTAATTATAGCACTTCTGCTTCGATACATGCCCCCCCCCCCCTAAACGCATAAACGGATGAGATTTCTTTATACCCCTTCACAACAAAGGATAGGATGTTCTTTTTTAAAATACGTCACACGGCCTGGCGTACAAGGCATACTGAAAGGGGCTCGGGCCGAGTGGGCCGGCCCATCAAGGTGAGTGGATAGGAAAATTTTGAAACATTTGTTGAAATTTATGAATAATTTTTTAAATGCATAATATTTTTATAAAAACAAATAATTTGTTCAATTTCAAAAAACGAAATGTCATAAAATATTGAAAAATTTAAAACATTTTTTAAGACGTGAACAATTACTGAAATTCCTGAATAGTTCTTACATTGTCAACACTTTTTAAAAAATCGAATTTTTTTTAAAAAAACTGAACAATTTTTGAAGCATTAACATTTTTTGTAACAATGGGACCAAATTTTGAAAACGTGAATTTTCTTAAAACAATTGTGAACACTTTTGGAATTTTTTTCAAATAAAATATTTTTTTGTGAAAACATGAACATTCTTTCAAACACAGGAATATGTTTTTCAAAAGAAGAACAATTATTAATTCAAGAACAAAATTTGATAGTTGAAACATTTCTGAAATTCTGCACAAATTCTAAAAGGGCGAACGTTTTCTCTGTTTTTGAGAAATATTTGAAACCGGTACAACTTTTGAAAAAGATGAAACATTGTGGAATTTATCAACAACCATTTACAAAGAACTGTTTCAGAAATTTAAGTTTTTATTAAATGCAGAACAGTTTTGAAATTTTTTGAACATTTTCTAGAAAATATGAACCTTTTTCCAATACAAAAATAAACTTCAACAAGAAAAAGAAAAAAGAAGCAGTAACAAGAAAACCACAATATACAATCCCAAAAAAGAGTAAAAGAGAAAAGCCAAAACTGGTTGCTCGCTGTGGTGGTGTGGGCCGGCCCATTCGTCGCGTCAGGGGGTTCGCCCTGTGCGCGCGGTCGACATTACGACGCAGAGAGCGTCACATAAGATTTTTCCGTACGTTTGAAGAGTACTGTCAAATAGACAGCGCCACACACAGTAGGCCACCGACTGGGGCAGCACATTGTCCAACGCGGAAACAGGGAAAAGTCACCGAAAAAAGGCAGTGTGGGGGATCAAACCGTATAACTCCCGTTGTTAACCGCTCATCGGTAGCCACACGAGTGAATAAGCCTCATTGTCTAACTAGGAAACGCAAACTAAAATAACTACATCTCAACGACCTGTTTAACGTAGCAAAGTGGTCTTTTTCTCACTATTTTTTTATTTTTTTCTGTTAGTTTTTTGTTTTTTGTTTCTTTTCCTTTTTCCTTTTTTGTTTCTTTTTTTGAAAAATGCTTGAGCTTTTAAATTACATATAAAAGTTGGTACGAGCTGTGGAAGGTCTATATTGCATTTTATACGTTCAGTGAGGGTGGTTGTAGACTCATGTTATAGTGTTATTAAGGACCATTAATTATAGTGCTAATCATAGATGTCCTGTGTGTATGCGCCTTGATGAAGATGGAGGGCACTTGTTTCTGAAGTGCAAATTCGTCCGAAGGATATTGACTGCCGTCGACATGGAAGATACCAGGCTGGCTCTGTTACAATGTAGGAACCCAGGAGAGGTATTTGACCATATATATATGGAATGGACCCTTCAGGTGCATAAGAGAGATGCTGCTCCTGCTATGGGAGTGGTGGTTGGCGAGAAATAAGGTGAATGCTGGGGGCAAGCTGAGATCAGTTGATGACATTTGTTATTGGATCAGCCAGCAAATTCAGGAATTCAGACCTGATATGTAGGTTGCGACTGCCTCAGTTGCTAGCCAGCATATATTCCAGTGGCAAAGACCACCAGATAACACACACAAAGTTAACTTTGATGCTTCATTTTATGTGCAGACTGGCAGGGGCGCTTCGGGCTGTGTTGTCAGGAACTCTCGTGGGGAATTTTTAGCTGCACGTTCAGGATATTTGGAGCACATGGCTGGGCCGCTGCATGCTGAGGCGTCGGTCTATGTGAGGGCCATTGAAGCTGTGGCTGAACTTGGCATTTATTTGGTGATCTTCGAATTCCTCAAAAAAAAAAAAAATGGTGATCTTCCAGTCAGAATCTTCTGTCCTGGTGAATTCTCTCAACTCCGATGAGTATGATCGCTCGACGATTGGCTGGCGTGCTCCTGAGGGAGTCTCGCAGTATTTTCTTTGGGAACTTTGAGTCTTTCGCTTTTAGCTTTTGTAAGCGTGATTGTTATAAAGTGGCCCATGAACTAGCCATGTTTGGCTACGAGGCAGGTGGTGTAGTTTCATTGTGGCTTGATGAACCCTGGACTTTGTATCGGCTATTATCGCCAGCGATATTGCTGTGCGGGCATAGTAATGGAGCGTCTGTGTCCAGCGTAAGAAAAAACATCTCTACGTGAATGGATGGACTCCTTTCTTTTTGGCCCTATAGAAAATAAATAAATTAGAGGCCAAAGTCACAATCTACGGTTCGTTCACTAAGATTTGTCCAGCAAATTCTGGATTGACCTCACCTTAAGTAATGATTGTAAGAGCATCTTCAACAGGCGCCGAACGTGCCGCACGCAAAAAACTGCTTTGCCTCGCGCGCATCGCCTGGTTTGGCGCGGCGCGCAGCGCTGGCTCCAGCAGCCGCGCTAAAATGCCGCGCGCGCGCCGCTCCAGCAGCGCGCAAAAATGCAGCGCGCATGACTTGCCGGGGAATTGCATATATGGCATTTTGAACACAAAATGAAGTTGAAACATTCAAAATGCAATGAACATGACATATAAAATTTCACACAAACAAGTTGATGAAGAAAAGTTCATGCCCACAAGTTCAAAATCATGCCCACAAGTTCATCCAACCAAGTTCAAAATGCAAATCAAGTTCAATACACAGTTTGCGGCGGCGGCGGCGGAGGGGTCGCGGCTATAGGATGGGGTGAGCGGGGTGCTGGCGCGTGCGTCCATGGGGTGCGGGTCGCCGGCGCCGGCACGTGCGGGGCATAGGAGGCGGAGAAGACAGAGTGCAGCGCGAGCGCTCGAGTGTGCCGCGCGCGGAAGCGGGTGCCCCAAATACACCGCGCGAGATAGCGATTCCGACCGCGCGCCCAACTCATTATACCACGCGCACGGTTATTGCGCGCCCGCTGGAGCCACCCGCCGGGTTGCGCGCGCGCTAAACTGGGTAAATTTGCGGCGCGGCGCTTGTTTAGCGCGCCTGTTGGAGATGCTCTAACCCCCCAAAAAATACCTTCTTTTGTAGCTTTTTGTGTTACCGACAAGGTTGTTTTTTATTGAGTACATACATGTGGCAGGATTCTCTTGAACTTTATACTTGAGCTCACTCTAGTCCGTATAAACTCTCAATATGGTTAAGTTCATGTCAGCTGTATAGTTCACTGTCGTCCAAATCTAATACACCCAGCAAACTTCACACCATGGAGCATGGTATGTTGGTCAGAGCGCATGCGCAGAACACACGTGGTCATGTTTAGTACTAAGGCTGGTCACAATGGATAGGAACATAAGGTAGTAACATACACACTTATCTAGACTATGTTATTACCTCCACAGTGGGTAGGAACATATAAGTAGTGTCATGCAACGATGCATTTATTAGCTTATAGACTCATTGTTTTTTGAAGTGTGTGATGTTCCGGTAACTTAGCTAGTTACCACAAGCACCTCACTCTTCATTAAATATGTGCCACATAAGCAACGTTGTATTGAAATATGTGATGTTACTCCTAAGTTCCACCCCATTGTGACCAGCCTAAGCCAATCAAGTGTCCTGGTTCCATGACGGTACCCCCAAGAAAACTCCTTCCTAGACTAACAATTGGGATTACTGTGACTTTGCCGAGCAGAAGGTATGGTGTAGTCAGAGACCCTGATGCTTCCAAATCCTATGATGTCTTTAGGTTTCGGCTAGATAACAAAAACAGTTCCAACAACTAAGTTCAAAACTTGTGTCCATCGCATATACATGTGGCCTAAGTTCAAAAGCTATTCCAACTAAGTGGAAAAACGTGTGTACATTGCCTATGTGGTATATGCTACTAAGCTTCGCACCTTGCTCGGTCTCGTATGTGCATGATGGCTTTGTTGCAAGTGATGATCTTATTCCATATCTGTTCTCATGCTTAAATAGGAACACTATCACATACATTACCGTACCACTTGATACCATATGGTACAACAACCATGCAATGAATTATTTCATGCATGCGATTCAATAACACCATAAAAGGAGCATATTGGCATGTCTGAACTATTAAGATTATCCCCTCCCTCGGAACACTGGCTCGCTGATATATGTTCTGTGAATAGCAGTTCGAGCTCAAAGTGTACTAGATGACCACAACTTGATAATGTTGTTGCATTCACCATCTCAACTCGCATGCATCATCACTATGAACATGGCAAAGATAACAATCGTCACTATGAGAGCAAAACAAACCTAAGATAATAGTGTCGGAGCTAAATCTGACAAATCTCTCAGTAGGTTATCCTAGCTACGCAACTTGGCACGATGGTAACAGGGGGCAAGGTTTTACCCAGGTTCAGGCTCTCTGTACGTGATAATACCCTACTTCCTGCTTGTGTATATTGCGTTGGAGTGTGTACAAAGTACATGTATAGTACACAGATAATGTATGATCACTACGATGAGCCCAGCCTCCGGTATATAACATACCAGGGGTCCTAAGATTACAGAACTAGGCATGCTACATCGATGGAGGAAGAGTCCTCCACGTATCCGATATCATTGCATTGTACTCCAAGTATTCCGGATTGTACTCCAAGTATTTCCAAAGTGGCCCAGGACAACCTAGGGGCCTCAGCTGGCACATCAGGCCAAAAATCGACTTGGTGCGAGATCCCTTGGCTAATGAGTTATCTCCTGCTATGTAGGCCCACGGTGACCAAAAACCCAATAAAAGCCTATGGAGTCCCAAGCCCACACTTGTCAAGTATAGAAGTACCAATCGTGCATGATGGGGGTTTGTCACTTGGGACAAGCTACCCGGATCGAGAAAGGGTATCATCACTTAGGCGTACTTCACTCGGATAGAAGCAGACTAACGGACAGAAGCTTTAATAATAATGCTGGTTGAAGTGACTCATATGGTAGTACTGCTGATAGGAAAGTGGCTACTGAGGTTAGAGAGATAGAGGTAGGAGTGATGGTAACTGACTAATAAAGTTCGTGATGATTATTTTAATAATAATGCCAATGATTAGGTTGTTCTTTGTCCATGAATATGCAGAAAAGACATGAAAATGTTGGGAGGAAATGGAAAGAGAACTTACTTTCTCAAATCCAGAGATTTTTTGTGAAAAGGCATACTACATTTCATGTACGTTAAAAAACTCGTTGTCCCTGGTGCATTGGCAGACCTACAGGGTGTGCATGCTGTGCCGTGGCACACCCAGATTTTTGACAGTTTTTCTTTTTTACCATGGCATATACATATTGATTTTGGCCCGAAACAGGCCAGTGAAGCAGAGTGTCACAGCCCACTCCAGTCTCTAGACCAGAGACGACCTAATATGGTAGTGCGGCGCATCCTCCGCTCGTCTCCACTGCTGGTCTTCTTCTCCAATACATCACCGCAGCGGTGCAGGCGCAGGCGCTCAACTGCTTCTTCGTGCGCCCCTCTCCTCTTCCTCTCTTCCTCGCCGGCTTGCCCTCGCTCACTCCCCTCCCCGCCTCCCATGCTCCCCTCCCAACTCCCGTTTGTCGTCGGCCAGCCATGAGCCGCCCGCTCTCGGGTTTTGGCTCTTCTCACCTCGCCGGCCGCCTGGAGGCCAGAGCACAATTGAGCAAGCAGCAGATCAAGGGTACTCCTTCCCCAACCTGGTCTCAAGAGATTTCCACCAACTAGTTATTCTCCATCAGTCCATCCTCCATCTACAAACTTGAGCAAGGTAGAACCGATGCCACCTTTTTTTTGTCTTTCTAGTTCTTGCTAATGATGCTATGATTTTTTTCGTAGATGTATAGAATTGATGCATTGATGTTTGTTGAACTGATGCTAGTGATGATGAAAAGGAATGGTGAACTTAAGTCGCTTTTTCAGAATCTTGAGGAGAAATAAGGAAGTTGACAACCCCGAAGTGGCAACTGAGGGGCAAACCGAAGAAACCAGAATACATTTTCCTAATTCCCCGCCTTTGGTCCATTCCGATATAGAGATTGAAACTCATATTAAATATTTCTTAAACTTGGAATATATTTCCTGAATGATAATATTGTGATATTTGATTGGGGCTTTTGTGTTATTTTGTTGCCATATATTATAGTATGACACTTGGATTAGGTAGAATTTTTATTAGAGTGTGCACACCCTATATTTTGTTGCTAGGTCCGCCACTACCCCGGTGCCGAAACCCGGGTCATCCACATAACAGATAGAAATACTTACTATACTACAACGACCTGATGGTGAACTTAGATTATTATTGTGTCAACTAGTAACTGATGTTTTGGTCTCTACATGAAGAGGTAAATTGCCTCTTTGGCAACTGAAAATTATGCCAGGCTTAGAGGCCAAAGTATCTAATCAATGGTTTCTTTACTAATATCTCTTAAACAAATTTTGGATAAACCTCACTTTGAGTAACAGTTGTTGCCTCCAACTCCAAGAAATTGACCTCTTTTCCTAGCCTTATGTGCTATCAACCAAACATTTTTCATTGAGTAGATGTCACTAGGGTGTTTTGAAATTCACAGTTTAGCTCACTTCGGTTGATAAACACTCATATGTGAAGCGGGTATCTTTAGATTAGCTCCCTTTCATCCAAGTAAAATACATTGAGCAGCGCTACCACAATGGACCATGGTGTGCAGCGTGTGCTCATACGGACTGAGCGCATGTGCAGAACACACATGGTGATGTTTTGTACTAGCCCAATCGAGTTTCCTGGTTCAACAACCATAGCATGATGAAGAGTCCTACTCAAGCTAACGAACATGCCAAATATACATTCTTGCACATGTCCTGGGAGTGCTCTCAGAAATCCTTATGCTTCCAAGTCCTAGGATGACATCGGCTTTCGTCCACATTGCAAAAGCAATTTCCCACAAAGTGCAAGAATGGCATGTGTATAGTTTGTTCCTTATGAATCCGCAAGAACGGCAAGAAAGAGTTGGGAGACAGGAGGAATCTGAAAAACGACAGTAGAAAATGGAAAAGGGGACATCTAATATACATAGAGTTTTCTAAAAATAATGTCTTTTAGGCAGAAGAAATTGCGCCGTTGCCGGGGATCGGACCCGGGTCACCCGGGTGATAGGCCCGAATACCTACCACTATACTATTATCGGATCATTTCGCTGCACAGAAGTTATTATATATCAATACTATAGCCAATAACTGCGATCTAAGTGAAGGGGTTGACGACTTTTTCGGGCCCAGCAAATTGTACCAGACTGAGGCCAAAGTAGCCAATACATGTTCTTTTAGAAGATTCTCTCGAGCAAATTCTGGATTTACCTCACTTTAAGTAATTATTGTAGCCTCCAAAGCGGTATTTTTTTTCTCCCTAGCTTTTCATATTACCAACAAGCGCATTTCTGATTGAGTACATGTCGTGGTGGCCTTTTGAACTTCGAACTTGGGTTCATTTTAGTCCATGGACTCTCCTATGGTTAAGTCGACTACTACAGTTTGGCTGACTTTCATCCAAGTCTAATACATATAGGAAACTTCAGACAGTGGAGCATGGTATGCTGATCAGCACAGAGTGCATTCGTAGAAAACACACGGTGATGTTTTGTACCAGCCAGAGCGGGTTTACTGGTTCCAAAAATATACCATGAAAAAGTGTCCTCCTCAAGCTAACTGAGTTCATGAAAGTTACATCGTGTAGGAGTCAAGATAGTCTAGCCGGAGATCCTGATGCTTCCATATCGTAGGACATCTCTGTGTTTTGACTACATTGCAAAAGCGGTTTCAACAACTAAGTTCAAAACTTGTACCCATCGGGTACACATGTGGTGTATGTTGATATAGAATCATGACATATCAAAAGCTATTCCAACAAGTGCAAAACACATGTGCATTGCGTATGTTGTATATATGCTAGTATGAACCTACCAACGACTAAGCTTTATGCCTTGTTCGGTATTAGGTGTGCAGGATGGCTTTGTTGTGAGTTATGATTAAATTCCATCTCTCTTCTCAAGCATAAATAGGAACACTATTACGTTACATACAATGTCGCACTCCTTTCTACCATATGGTGCAACAACCATGTGATGAATGCTTCGTGCATGCTTTTCAATACCACAATAAAAAGAGCATACGAGCACGTCTGAACTACTATGATTATCCCCTCTCTCAAAACATTAGCTCACTAGTAGATATGCCATTCATATCAGTTCATGCTCAAAGTGTAGTATATGACCACAACTTGACAATGCCTTTGTATTTTTGGTCTCAAGTCACATACATCGTCACTATGAATGTGGTGAAAAGAAATCATCACTATGACAGTAGAAAGGGACCTAAGCAATCCTAATATCTACAATATACAATATGCATCATCACTATGAAAGTGGCAATTGAAGAGTGGGGTAGGGGGCAGTTGGCCAGGACCCTAGAGTGACAACTTACTCCTCTAGTCTTGTGACCACCACAATTATGTGTAACTTAGATAACTTTGTGATCATTGTAGGAAAATAATGCGTCTAAGAATCTGCAAGGCCATGCCAAAATTGGGAGGAAATGGAAAGGGGACATTGCTATGGATGGAAAGTATATGCTAAAATGGCAATGAATTTCTTAATAGAAGCGGTTCCCTATTGGTAAGGAAATTCACCGGGATCGAATCTAGGTCAATAGTTACACAACTTTGTACTTTGTCCAAGAATCCGTAGAATAACTAGGGGAAAAGATTGTATTGTGGAGAAGTTGCTGGGCTAGAGAGTATATATATATGTTAAAATGTCAAGAATTAGTTGATGGGGATGGATAGTACATATATGCTAAAATTCCAAAAAACTATTGTAAGGGAAAAGGTAGTTTTGCTAATGATCTGGATTGGGTGGATGCCAAAACACAGACAAAAGAGAGGCAGGCCTGACACACCATGTCTTTCTATAACCTCCTTTTGGTCCTCTGACATTGCCGATAGAGTTGTGAGGCAGGAAAGGGCCATCAAGTGCAAGCTTACCACGAGAGCATCGCAAGGTCTTCTTTGGCAAAGGGGGATTTCATGCCAATCTCCATTCCCTTCCGTCTCAATCCCCTACAATCCCATGCACAGAAAATTGATGTTTGGCAGGTTGGGCCCACCTTTGAACCATTAGACAATAAGAATTAAAGTGTGTATTATTTTTACATAATATATAGTTTACAACGGTTCATCAAGAACAACATCGTCATTTTGCACACAAAGTGAGCATGTCTCTTTAGAACCTCCTATATTGAGCCACCCCTCTACTTTTATACTATTGTTAGTACTGCTCTTGACGCCCACACTGCTCGCTCTCGAGTTGTTCGTCATCGTTGTCCAAAGCTGCCACTGAAGACGAGCTCTCTATAGCCAATGACCATCGCCGCCCAAGAGCCATGTTTATTTACTATTCATGTACTAGCTAGCAGCTAGTTACATTGGATCGTAACCAGTTTGTTCAATTAATTAACCTGAGGCATCTGCTTGCTCTGTTGGTAGCTTAGTATCCACTTTTGTAGCATGTGTAAGTAGAAATATTTGTAAAGCAGATGTAGTTACATGCATGTGGATATTGTTTAGCTAACTAGCCTGATAGGTGTTCAGGTTTCACCCTGGTGATCTATTCCTACATAAACAGTAGTGAGCTAGTTGATTTCTAATCTCATTGATTCTTTAACCATGATGCTAAATGCTAGTATAACTTCAAAATGCCCCGATAGGAGTTCATCGGGCATGATCTTTATCTCTTGTTCATGTGCATCCTTGATTATTGTAGCTTGTCATTTTTGTATTAATCTGCCCGAGTTGCCTTTTCTGTGCAAATTATTTTAGTTTATGACTTGCTATGATAAATTATGGCAAAATCATGTCATTAACTCTCTAGAATAGCAAGTTAATCATAAATTCACCAACTTTAAAAATGGCACCATCCATGTTCTCGTAGATGTTGACATCATGCTTGCCAAGATACAACAACAAAATGTTCAGTGTGTCTTAATGGAATAAAATGGAGTGAAAAACATTGAATTTGTTCCCCTGATAGAAACTCTCAGTACCATTTGTGTTAGATATGCTAGTTATACAACCGTGCACACAAGAGGAGTCCTTCTCAAGCTAACCACCATGGTGATTTTGACTTGTCGTGTAAAGCAAGATCATGCAGTCGGCAACCCCGATGCTTCCAAGTCCTAGGATGTTTGTTGGTTTCGCCAACATTACAAAAGCAGCTTCGACTAAGTGCCCAACCCGTGTCCATTGCGTATGCATCTGGTGTATATGTTGATATTTAGCGTATCAAAAGATGTTCCCACTAAGTGCAAAAACTTGCTAGCATTGCTTTTGTGATGTATGAACCTATCAACGACTAAGCTTTACCGCTTACTCGCCCTCGGATACACAAAATGGTTTTGTGATGGCTTACGAGCTATGATCCAGTTCCATCTCTTCTCCCGTGCTTAAATAGAAGCACTATTAGATTACTATTTGCTAGATGCAACAACAATACGATGGAAACTTTCATGAAAGCAATTCAATATGGTCATATGGAGCACACGGGCATTTATGTACTGCTATGATCAACACAACACTAGCAATATTATTACAACACCCTTCCACAACATTGCGAGGCACATACAGGAATGGGGGATGATGATCAGCGGAAGGGCGTGTACGAGTTGCCCCCGAAGCCCTTTTGTTGGTCCTTGGACAACAACTTCTCCTTTCTCATCATGACGACGTCAGTGGTGGCCTTGGAGACCTTGCCCAACGCATTGGTGACCCGTGACATACTCGTGGATATATACTTGTTGTTATGATGGTGGACCCCATGCTGCTCACCGTCTGCTCAGCCGGGACTAGCACAGACTTGGTCTTGTCGTAAACCTGGAACTTCTGGTCCATATCCTTGACCAATGTCAAAGAATCCGCACAAAAACAAGGGAAAAAGATTGAATTGGTGAGAGATTCCTGGTAGGCCAGTCATTGTATTGTTGATACACAGCTTCTGTTTGCAACTAGCATATGAAAATCATGTTTCATATCAAGTGTTTATTAGCATGACAGAATGCATTATGAAAAAAAAAGATTTCAGTTAGATGCAAGTGAGGTTGAGGCTGAACAAACTGTACTTGATCCCAAATTAGTTCTCCTACTTGGCTCTTCTTCTTGCTCTTTATGACTTAATGATCACCTACCATCATGGCAACGCATGCATCTGTCTTCCCTGCGAGTGATATAAGTGTCTGAAATTTAGCTTATGTATGTGTGAATGATCTAGTGAATCTTATTAAATTTAGTTGACCTCCACACTGGAAACAGGGATATTCAATACAAAGCACCACTCGACAATGAAACAATTTCTGTTGGTAGTACTACCGCCTTTATATATACCAGAGGACAAAAGTCATCTTCCACTCCCGAGCTCATTTGAGCTCGGGATGAACAGTAAAATCAGAAGAAAAAAACATTCAAAAAATTCTAAAGTTTTTTTTGGTGCAAACATTGACAAAAGTTTTACATGCCAACAAAATTTCATCTTGAAAAGACATTCATGGAAGTCATAAAAAAACAAAATCAGTACTCCAAAATGCTTTCTAAATAACACTTTTGGAGCATCAATTTTTTTTGCCTCAACTTTCAAGAATGTGATTTCAAGATGAATTTTGTGAGCACGCAAAACTTTTGTCAATGTTTTCACCAAAAAATCAGATTTATTATTATTATTTTACCGTTCACCGAGCTCATTTGAGCTTGAGCTCAGAAACTCCACTTCCGAGCACCAGAGGTCCAGAGCACAATGTCTAAACCAGAAACACTATAGACTGGGCCAGAGCTAATTGTCTTTTTGACCCAGCTCAAGTGCTTGCCAGGCCTATCATACTCTAATTGTAGAAATATATTGTTTGACGCAGCTAGGTACAATACTAGGCCTACAGAAAAGAACTGGATCTCAGGTCTAAACTGAATATTTACTTATTGTTTCTTCCTTTTTTTTATCTTTTTTATTTCACTCTTTCAAGTTCAACTTTACATTTTTAAATAAATTTCAGAATTTCAAAAAATGTTCTCATTTTCAAATCTTTTCACCAATTCCAATTTTTTCATGATCTCAACAATTTTTTCAAAAAATAGTCACACTTTTCAAAAAATTTACTTCTTTAAAAATTGATTCAGAAAATCGAAAAATCTTTAGAAAAAAACACCGCTTCGGTGATTCGGCGGTACAGTGAACCTGGCTGCAATGAGAAGTTCTAACATTGTTCGTTTTCTGGAAAAATCTTTGGCATTTTACACAATCTTCAAACATTTTTCGGGTTTCCAAAAATTATTTCCGAAGTTAAACAAATTCTGTGTATAAAAAATATTCACTTTTTCAAAACTATTAGCGTTTGAGGAAACACCGCTACGGTATCTAGGGACAGTAATAATGCTAGAGTGAACCGGGCTGCAATGAACGGTTCTACAAGACCACCACAGCGAACCATGCTAATGGATCGGCGGCCCAGCCGCGCTACCACTATGTGCGTCGTGGCGCTGGCGGACGCAATATGCGTCACATCGGTGGTCTCGGGTTGAACTAAGGCCTCTTTTGCTTCATAGGATAGGATTATCGTAGGAATAGGAATTTTGTAGGAAATGAGATGACATGTATCTCAAATCCTATGAGTAGGAATAGGAAACGAGATGTCATTTGGTTGACACCAAAGGAATTTTTTCATTGAGTCTAGGCTCATTTTTATTTTCCTATGAAATGTGGAGGATAGGAACCAATCCTATGTAGGAATAGGAATCCATTCCTATGAACCAAAGGGCTCTAACGGAAAAAATCCTATAAGAATCCTATCCTCTAGAATTCCTATGAGATTCCTCCAAAGCAAAGGAGGCCTAAGTGTGTCACAGGAGCACCAGCTGGGGCTTACTTGTTTGATCAGCAGTGGTGTACACATACTGGTGCAGACCGCAATTCCGATGCTTCCAAGTCCTAGTATGTTTGTGGGTTTCGACAACATTACAAAATCAGTTCCAACCAAGTGCTGAACTCGTGTCCAGTGGAAATGCATGTGGTGTATATGTTCATGTGCAGCTTATGAGAAGCTGTTCAAACTAAGTGCAAACCTTGTGTGAGTCACTTATGTGGTATATATGCTAGTATGAACCTATAAACGACGAAACATTACACCTTGCTCAATGAAACTTTACGCCTTGCTCGCCCTCGGATACAAAGGAGGGCTTTGTTGCGAGCCATGATCCGGTGCCGTCTCTCCTCTCATGCTTAAATAGAAGCACTATTACATCACCATTTGATAGATGCAACAACCATGCGACAGAAGCTTTCGTGCGAGCAATTCAAATACAGCCATATGGAGCACATGGGCATTTCTGTACTGCTATGATCAACACAACACTGGCAATATTATTACAGCACCCTTCCACAACTTAACAAAGTAAAAGGTCCATTCCAATTCTACCTTGAACAGTTCTGTAACATGTAAAACCCCAAAGTAAATTTCCTGTTCTTCTACAAAGAGAGAAAATAATCCTGGGTTGCAAGAGTTCACATATGGAAGGGGTGATCTGGTGTGTTCTATATATCTAATGTTGTTTTCTGATCCACCAATAAATAATACAACATGGCAAGGCACATAGAGGAACGGGGAGTGGGGATCAGCGGATGGGCGTGTACGAGCTGCCCCCGGAGCCCTTCTGCTGGTCCTCGGCCGACATCTTCTCCTTCGTCATCGTGCCGACATCGGTGGCGGCCTTGGCGACCTTGCCGAACGCGCTGGTCACCCACGACGCGCTCGTGAAGACGTACCTGTTCTTCATGATGGCAGACCCGGCATTGCTCACCGTCTGCTCGGCCGCAGCCAGCGCCGACTTGGTCTTGTCGGAGACCTGGAACTTCTGGTCCATCTCCTTGACCTTCTCGTTTACCACGGTAGTGCCCAAGGTGAACTTCTCACTGAGCCCGATCTTCCTGTCGATGGAGGCCACCTTGGCGGTGGCGGTGGATGTGAAGCCATGCCTCTCATCAAAAGATTTCGCTTTGCCAACGGCGTCTTTGCCCAGGGTGAAACCCCTCGCAAGCATAGTGCTGACAACATCTTCAGCCTTGTAGACCACATTGTCACCAACTGGTACTCTGGTTCCACTCAGCTGAATACAGAAGACGCCATTCAAGATTAAAACAACATACTGCAATTGTGTTGTCGATGTTACAGGTAAAATAAACCTAGCTCTGGTGCATGAACACCAGCACTACTTCGCACTACACGACTTGAAAACTGGAGCATCTGAAAGCCGCAGAGATAAATACAGACAGTTGACCATAATACCAGGCATAAAAGATATTAATTCTAATAAAACCAGGACTGGACTAAGTTAGCATAAACCAACTTCTGGTGCATGCACAGCAGTACTTCACACTACACGCCTTGAAGACAAACAGAACAAGTTAGGATGTCATGGGGGACTGAGTTAGCACTGATAGGATAAGGATGCAAGATATTAAGGAGTACTGAGTATTATTGCCTTCGACATTAGTAAATGGAGAAGGGGCCCTACATATGGAACCTTGTGAAAACTGTCAGGGGTTCTGATTGCCGTTTGTTAACTAGAACTAGGCATGAACCTCCATTGCAAATTTGATCTCACCTATGGTAAAGAAACAGGAATTCGCATGGGTATGATTTCCAGCAAAATCAGTACGGTTTCAGTGAATTTAAGAATAACAGAATTGACCCCATGTCTAAATACATACATACAGCATTAATGTATGTGCCATGTTCAACTCAGGACACAACACACTAAAAGAATTAAACAGGCAAACAGGGCAAATCGAGGCGTCACATACCGGTGCAGAGGCAGTAACAGGCGGTTGATACTCTGGAGCAGGTGCAATGATAACAGAAAGATCAACTATTGTCGCACCCTGTTACAATTAGATAAAATGTCTTACTTACACTCAGAAATATTTTTAGTAAGACAACAAAGACAATATTGCATAGATGTAGATCCCATGAAAATGAGAATTGTTCTTAAAGCCCCACTACTGCTTTCTATTACAGCAAAAGCACTGAATAGGAATTGCTAGCGGATTGACCATTATCTGGATTAACAAGCAGCTGATGAATTATATATTTGCAAGGTTTAGTTATGTCTGTTGAGATGAGAAGTATGTAAAATAAGGTATGGCGTCTGAAACATCTGACATAAACATTTCGCCTCTAAATGTGGCAATGGAATATGAGAAGAGTTCTGCTGAGGGCAAATGATTAAAGAATGGTGAACAATTGGAGAGAAGATTGTAACAGCTGAACCAAATCCTATATAAGCCTTTTAATTACCCACCGAAAGAAGAAGTGCAGTCTCTGCTCCTTGGGCATCTTTAAAAGTAACATATGCAACTTGAGACCACTCGTCACCACTGAGAAAGAAATAGAGCAATCAAAATCTGATAATGCAAGTAAAAATACTATTCAGAAAAGTAATAGAAGTATATGATCCTGTTGTACAAATATTACAAACTTACAAACCTTTTCATATCCACATGTTCAATGTCTCCTGAAAAAGAAAAGAACTCCTTAATGTCTTGCTCAGTTGCACTCAGGGAAACATTTGTGACCTTCACAGTCCTCACCTGTCATGACCAAACACTATCAGTTACAGAACAACTACAAAGAGAAACAAACAGGGAAGCAAAAATAAAGCCAAATAGCACACTGCATAAGGAAATCCATAGTCAAGCAAAGGCTTTCAACAGCTGAGTTATCATGCAAGTGGGGCTTTAGTTGATGTACTGAATCAAACTACTTAAGCTCATGCTTCCTTGTATAAAGACAAATCAATGCATTTTTTCTTCAGCACTCTTGCAAACTTAAAAAGCACAGTGAGCCACCTCAATCAGCTTGATCTTCTAAACCAAACACGACAACAATCATCCGATTGTTTTTCCCAACTCAAATATGCTTGCTATGGTAAGAACTTTAGAAATGGTTATAACTTAACGCATATATGCTTGCTATTTCACCCTAAATCACATATAAACATCAGCATTTGTTAATCGACTTGCTGGTCATCTCATATAACCCAAAGAACTAGCTAGTGAGATAAGCAAAAGGTGTTCTGAACTCCCAACACAAACAAAGATTTCACTCAAGATGGAAATCACACGTAAGCAGCCTTCAATCACGCAAGCAAGGTTCTGCGTCACCGACGGACTGAACTTGATATCCCAGAGTTGGTTATTACAACAAACAATCCACAGATTAAAAACATCAGCTAGCACAAGTCACAGATAATCAGCTAGCAGAAGTCAGAGGTAATCAGCTAGCGCAAGCCACAGATAATCAGTTAGCAGAAGTCACAGATAATCAGCCAGCACAAGCCAGAGATAATCAGCCAGCACAAGCCACAGGTAACCAGCTAGTACAGGCCCACAAGTTTCCACATGTTTGGAGCAATCATATTGAGCAATCGAAGCATACTAACTTAACGAACTGGCTGCAATCGATGTCGAGCTCCAACGCAAAGCAATATCCGGGGTTGTCATCACAACAAACAGATTCACAGATTAATCAGCTAGTAGTACAAATCACAGACATCAAACAGTATTCAAACGTTTGAAAAACATAAATCCTCTACGCCTATCCCACGGAACCGGCGGGCGCTAGCTCAATCCGCCGGCCACGAATCTCGCGCTCCAACCCGTGCCAACGCGGCGCGCGCCTCCTTCCAGCTCCGACGACCGTACCAAGCACGGATTCGCCAAACCCTAACCCTAACCAGCGGAGCTCGCGGAAGGGGCGGGGGCGCCGGCGAGACCACGGGCGTGGACCGCCCCGGCGCGGCCAGATCCAGCGGGAGAAACGACCCAGAAGAATCTAGAAGGGACAGGGGGAAGCGGGACAGGGGGCACTCACCGGCGCCGCCACGGGCAGCTCGACCGGAGCCGTCGCCGCCGCCATCGCGCGCGTAGTAGAGCAGAGGAGAGGGGGGTTACGCCGGCGGCGGTGGTGATTAGGGGGTGGATGGATTGGATTAGCGTGGAAGGGAGGGAGGGAGGAAGACGACTTGCTACTAGTAGTAGTGGGAGAGGACTCTTCGAGGGGGTGGTGATGTGGGCGACTTCGGAGTTAAGGCAAGCAAATTGCAAGAAGCAAAAACCACCTCCAAAAGGAAAACATATTGGGCTCCCAAACACATTTCTTTTTCCTTTTTTCCTCGTGCACAATAAATTAGTTCTTTTCTTTGAGAAGCATGTAGAGAAAACGCATTCCGAAGAGAAGACGGAATGCGTTGGGAGAATATGACACCCCCACCATTTCATCTGTGTCGAAAAATCATAGGGCTCGACACTATGCCTTCACTTGATGCTAAACAGGGGGTCGAGCTCCGACTGAGCGTTTTCTTCCCGACATCTCCTATTCTCATGATGAAGCGACGAACCCCCTTTCTTTCTTTTTTTCTTTTTTCTTGCATAGTTTTTCTTTTCATCTTTTTGCTAACAGGTGATTTCTGAGAGGTGCTGAAATTTCGGTGACTTTGAAGCATGTGGAGGACACGAATCGGCTCGTGGTGGCATATATAAATTGGGCGTGCAGTGTATGGTTGTTGAGATCATTTATTACAAAGCAAAATATAGATTGTGTGGACGTCTCTAAGAAAGTTTGTTTGATTGCGGGAGGAAAAACAAATGATTATTCAAACAGGTTTTAGTCAATGATTTTTTATTTCAGCCTTTCTACATAATTATCTTTTTTTCCTTTAAGAATAAAGAACAAAAGAAACATCAATTAAAAATAATATCATATGGGATTTATTCCTACAACTTCAAGGATCCAAGTAGAAAGAATTAATGCATTTCTGCTTTAGTACACCCCTTTTAAACACATCGACGACTGAGATTACTTCATACCTCTTCTTAATAAATGGTAGGATGGTCTTTTTTAAAAGTTCACCATGGGACCTCGTATACGAATTCAATAGGTGCAAGCGACTGGGCCGGCCCATTAAGCCATGTCCATATGCGAGAATTCAGTAGGTGCGAGCGACTGGACCGGCCCATTAAGCCATGTCCGTATGCGAATTCCACGGGCTCGAGCGACTAGACCGGCCAATTAAGCCATGTCTGTATACGAATTCCACAGGCGCGAGCGACTGGACTGGCCCATTAAGCCATCTCCGTATACGAAGTCCACATGCACGAGCGATTGTGCCAGCCCATTAAGCCATGTCCCTCCTAGCATGTTCAATATAAGCGGCATAAAAATATAAAGAAAAAGGACAGCTCATCTGGACTCAAACTCAAGACCTCAACGTTTAAAGCCACATGTTGCTCGCCACTTCACCTCACCGCTATTTATGGCATTTCGTAGCGCATAATATATAAGAAAACACAACAGCATTCATATATATGAAATATTTTCTAAAGTACATCAAACAATTATTGAAAAAATGTGAACAATTTGAACTGTCGAATATTTTTCAATTTATGAACTAAATTTAAGCAAACATTTTTGGAAATTTGAACAAAATTTTGAAACATGAACAATTTCAGAACATCTATCGAAACATGAGCAAAATTTTAATCATTTCTTAAATGAAATTTTCAAAATCATGAATAGTTTATTAATTGACGAACTTTGTTTTGAAATCCATGAACTTTTTTCCAAGTGCACGAACTCTTTACAACTTTTACAAACTTTTTCAAAGCCTGAATTCTTTACAAATTCGTGAAAATTTGTTTTCAAAATTGATGAAATTTCTTAATATCCGTGAAAACTTATGCCGGCCCAACAGGTAGCTGACGAGAGCGGTGTCGCTGCCTAAATGGTTCAAGGCCTAAGCATATTTTTTTCTTTTCCATTTTCTTGTTTTTCTTTATTCCATTTTTTCCTTTTAGAAGTTTATTTTTATTTTTAAAACCTGTTTAAAGATTTGCAATAATTTTTGCATATCAAAAAATATTCTTGTTTTCTAATATTATTAACAATTGTAAAAAATGTTCTAGAATTTCAGAAAATGTTCCCTTCTTTATTTTTTGTTCATAGATTAAAGAAATGTTTGAGTTGCAGAAAAGTTGATAATTTTTAAAGTGTATGGTTTGCATTTTGTGTACAACATCAATTGTTGGGCATTTTTCTCTAGAAAAAAGTGTTCAAGTTTATAAACTTGTGTTCACAATTTGAAATTCCAAATTTTTTGACAAATTTTAAGAAATTGTTAGGATATAAGAAAATTTTCATGTTGATTAGTAATGATGGAAATTGCAAATAACAGAGGCATTCAAATTAAAAAAAAACTACATGCTCACAAATGCCCCCGTCTAGCCTAGACTAGCACACTCATCTCAACTAGTGTTTTCTTTGGACTATGGATAAATGACCTGTTGCAGAAGCTTTTTTTTTTGAACACCAACTTATATTAATTAACCAACCACACCAGTACACTCATTCGATACAATGTTCACCACACAGGGCGGTACATCATTTACAAGAATACCATCTAATCTATTGTCAAAGCTATACTTAGCGATTAAATGAGCCACCATATTGGCCGTACGGCTAATCTTTGACAATTGAAGATTGTTGATCAACTTCGAGATACTCAACGCTTCCATCTTCAGGTCACGCATAGCAGACCTGTCATAGTCCCCCGATGCAAGAGACGCTACCACAAAAGCGCAGTCAGTCTCTAAAATTATAGGATTATGAAGAGAAATACCTATGTAGAGACCGGCAATGCAAGCTCTAAGCTCCGCTTCCTCCACGCTTTGACAGGCACCAATGAAATCCCACGACGAAACAATAACTTCCCCTTCCTCGTCCCTGACCACCACCCCCACACTGGCTTCTCTAATGGACTCCACGAAGCTAGCATCGACATTAATCTTGAACCAACCTGCAGGAGGCGGGGACCAGTGACTACTCGCATCCAGAGAATTAGGAACTCCGCTAATCCGGACCAACGACCATTTTCCTTTATTTTGAAAATCCACCGGCCTCGGAGAATGATATGCAACAAAGGATGCCCAATAACTCTCCACAAAGCAAGCAGAAGCTGAAACTGATTCCTTTCCTTTACCAAAGATCAAATCATTTCTCAAATGCCAGGCCCTCCAGAATAACAATATAATTTGGTCTCGCATTACGGGGTTTAATTGACTCAGGAGAACAATAAACCAATCATACCCCGTATATCTGAAAACCTCCTCGTCAGGTAGAGCCCAAATGTTCCTCATGGCCATGCAAAGCGCACGCGCCTTCGGGCACAAGACAAGCGCATGGAAGGTATTTTCATCCTCCATGCCACAAATAGAACACGTACTAACAGTGGCTTGATGATGCGCCACTCTATTAACCTGTACGACCAAGCTATTGGAAGCAACCCTCCATGCAAAAATACGAATCTTCTGAGGAATGTTTGCCTTCCAAATAATATTCCAAATTTTCCTCTCCGTCCCTACCGCCTCACTGGATTGTCCCTCATCTTCTTTGTTATCCTTAAGGGTGAGCGCTAACTTGTACGCACTCCTAACTGAGAACAACCCTGACTTTTCATAATGCCAAGCAACAAAATCTGCCTCCCCATTTGATTGGATCCGCATCCTCAAAATCTCATCCGCATCATAAGGGTAAAATAAATGCCTAACCAGCTCCTCATCCCATCTCCTTTCACCACTCATGAACAATTCCTCAACCCATTTAACTCTAGTTCTATTCTTCTTTGCAGAGATTTTAAGTCCAGAAGCTCTAGGAAGCCAATTATCTCTCCAAATATGTATATTAGCCCCATCACACACTCTCCAAATAACTCCGGATTTAAGCATTTATAAACCCTTTTTCATTGAGGAAATTCCAGAAAAGTCAAAACTTGTCAAAAATTCAAAAAATTTGGCATGATGCCTTTAATTCATCATAGAAGTTGGTGAAAAAAATCTGGGGTCATTTGACGGATGCCGAAAAACAACGTGCTTTCAAACGGATCCTTCTGGCCTACCCGAACACTCTCTGTCGTAGATGGTCTATTTAAGGAAATCCTTCAAATGACCCAACCTTTGCAAGAAGGTAGGCATGCCCATGGTAGGCATTCATGCCCGGTTTGAACGATCTCTGACACTATATGCAAGTTGCGACACGCCCCGCCATCTATCGTCCACGGGACCCGGACCAATTCAGGTGTGCCGAAAAATCATGGGGCTCGACACTATGCCTTCGCTTCATGCTAAACTGGGCTTCTGTGTCATACTGAGCACGTTCCTCCCGATGTCTCCTATTGTCAAGATGAAGTGATGGACTCCCTTTCTTTTTTATTTTTTCTTGCATGGTTTTTCTTTTCATCTTTTGCTAACAGGTGGTTTCTGAGAGGTATCAAAATTTCGGTGGCTCCGAAGCATGTGGAGAACACAAGTCGGCTCGTGGTGGCATATAAATTGGTGGTCATGCAGTGTATGGTTGTTGTGGACATTTATTACAAACAAATATAGATTGTGTGGAAGTCTCTAAGAAAGTTTGTTCGATTGCGGATGGAAAAAACAAATCATTATTCAAAAAGGTTTGAGTTAATGGTTTTTTAATTTCAGCATTTCAAAATAAATATTTTTTCTTTAAGAATATAGAACAAAGGAAACATCAACAAAAAAATATCGTATAGGATTTATTCTTGCAACTTAAACGATCCACGTAGAGAGAATTTATAATAGTTAATGTTGCTTTCTACAAAGATCCTACGAACCAAACTATTAGAGGCCTAGTTTGATATATATTTATTCTTGCATAGTTTTTTTTACTTTTCTTTTTGAAAAAAAAGCAGCATGCATCTTTTTATGACAAGATCGAAATATATTATGGAAGTTCATCATAAGTACATAGCACCTCAACATAATAAAAATTACATGAAGGTGTCTAAACCACCGACTATCGCCGCTCCCCTATCGGAGGCAGTTTAACCTTGTTAATGACATCCGAAAAGTCTTTGTGCACGTGCCCCTAAGGACCAGCGCTATGGACCTGCTTTAGTCATCACTGTAGTAGTAGTGGAAGAGGACTCTTCAAGGGGGGTGATGTGGGCGACTTGGAACTTGGGAGTTAATGCCAGAAAGGAAATGGGAAGAAGCAAAATCACCGCCCAAACGAAAATACATTTGTCTTCCTTAGGGCATCTTCAACACCGACCCGCAAACCTCCCGCACTTGTCTGGACCGCGCTGTCCAAACCGCGGAAGCCATCCAACGCGGTCCTGTATCGGTCCGCTGCACAGTCCAGGCACATTTTCTCCTGCGAATCAAAGACAAATGTGGGGGAGGTTTGCGGGAGTCCGGACCGCAGTCACGCCCGGTTCTGACCGCCCTGGCCACCAAAATCTACTCCCCGCTCCTGCTGTTTCCCGCTTGTCGCCAACTACCCACATTCATGCCGCTGTAGAGCGTGCCGCTCCACATTGAAGGAGGCTCAGGGCAGACGCGACCTCTCACTGCCTCCGCCATTGAAGCGGCGCACCGGCTGAAGGCGCCACCGGCTACACGCCCGGCTGAACACGCGTCCTAGCCGCATTCAATTGCCTCCATTAAACCCGCGTGGAAACTGAGGAACCTACTCCGACCACACATCCGTTCATGAGCGGGCCGACATTAAACGCAACGCCGGGCAAGCTCCTCCCATCCGTCCCCTATATAAATGAGACAAGAATCGCACCATCAAGCCAGCTCCCCATCTCCTCCTTCTCCACCCTTCTGATGGCATCCGACGAGCAGGAAGAGCAGTTCTCCGGCATAAAAGCCGACTGGGTGGCCCACCAATCCCGGCGGTTACGAGCGAGGCAGCTCGTTGCTCCACCTCCCTCACCAAGCCTGACGGAGCAAGTTCCCGCCCCAAGCTGGCACGTGCCTCACCAACTCGCCGCTCCTGGCCATCTCGCGGAGGAGGGGCGACCGTGCTAGACCAGCTGACAGTACGGCGCCTCCAGTGCCTACGAGCACACCATCCGCAGTCAACGCACACGTAGTCATGCGCTGCTGGTAAAGGAAGAAGCCAGCTTCTCGAACATCGATGAGGTAGCGGCAAACACTATTGCACGGGCCACCATCATCAAGGAGAAGTAGAACACGAGAGGCTGCCGCCGCTTGGATCCCATGAAGGCCACCGCCGCGGCACCATTGGTGTACACAGCCGATGTCTTGCCCTCTCCCGGCCACCGCCGTCCCCTTACCCAAGAACTAACTTTGGTCCGTGCAACGTAGGCACCCTTCCCCTCCCATTGAAGCATCAGGTGGCGGTTCCACTCCGATGAGTGGTGGGCAAGCGAGCCGTCCTTTGCACTGAAGTGTATACCTCCTGGACTCTTCGCTGCCAGTCATGGGAACGACGTTGGAGGCCCGCCACGGCCGACAGTAGACTAGTCGAGGGTATCATGTCGTCAAAATGTATATCGGCCAGCGCCGGCCGTAGACTAGTCCAGTTTCGTTTTAGTTGAAAATATGTCCAAAATGTAACCGTTTTCGGTTTGTATGAAATCCGTCATGTTTATATGAAATCCGGCCGAGTTTGCATGAATTTCATCCGTTTGTTGAAAAAGAGTTTGCAATGTATGCGGCTAGCGTTGGATGGCGGCCTCCCGCATCCGTGTCCGCAGACTGATCCCCCCTATCCGCGACAGATGCATGAGGAAATTTGCAAGTTGCCGTTGGAGATGCCCTTAGCTTTTCACATGGGTGATATATTGTTTTTTTTTGCGAAAAAACATGCCGGTAGCACAATATATAGAGGAAACGCCTTCCGAAGAAAAATATGGAAGACATGGAGAGAATATGAGCCCTTGTTCTACCATGGTCTTCGGTTCTCTCTACGGTGTTTCGTCGGAAAATCATAAGGCTCGACACCATGTCTTTGTGTCATACTAGGCAGGCGGTAGAAGATCCAATGAGTGTTTTCTTCCCCACGTCTCCTATTCTCAAGATGAACTGTTTTTCGTACATAGTTTTTCCCTCTTCTGCTAACATGGGGTTTCTGGGAGGTGTCTCCGAAGCATGGGGAGAACAGAATCGACTTGTGGTGGCATATAAATTGTTTGTGTGCAGTGACGGTTGTTGAGAACATTAATTTCAAAACGGTTTAGTCTGTGTGCAAGTCTCTACAGAAGTTCGTGTAACTGCACTTATGAAAAACAAATGATTATCTCAAACATTTTGAGTCAATGAATTTGTTGTGGAACGTTGCAGAAAATTAAAATTTTTTCTACGGTTTCACCAAGATCCATCTATGAGTTCATCTAAGCAACGAGTCATGGGAGAGAGATTGCATCTACATACCACTTTGTACATCGCGAGCGGAAGCGTTCAACGAACGGGGATGAAGTAGTCGTACACACCGTGATCCAAATCACCGGAGATCCTAGCACCGAAAGCACGGCACCTCCGCGTTCAACACACGTACGGTCAGCGTAACGTCTCCTTCTTCTTGATTCAGCAAGGCAAAGGAGAGGTTGGGGAAGATGGCTCCAGCAGCAGCACGACGGCGTGGTGATGGTGGAACTACAGTACTCCGGCAGGGCTTCGCCGTGCTCAACGGAGGAGGAGGAGGTGTTGGGGAGGGAGAGGGAGGCGCCAGGAGCAAGGGTGCGGCTGCCCCCTCCCCTCCCCCCTTTATATAGGCCTCTTGGGGGGGGGGGGGCGCCGGCCCTGGGAGATCTGATCTCCCAAGGGGGGCGGCGGCCAGGGAGGATTTCCTTCCCCCCCCAAGGCACATAGGAGGTGCCTTCCACAAGTGGGACTCTTCCCCTTTGGAACCCTAGGCGCATGGGCCTCTTGGGGCTGGTTCCCCTTGGCCCAAGAAGGCCAAGGCGCACCCCCTACAGCCCATGTGGCCCCCGGGGCAGGTGGCCCCACCCGGTGGACCCCCCAGGACCCTCCCGTGGTCCCGGTACAATACCGATAACCCCGAAACTTGTCCCGATGGCCAAAACAACACTTTCTATATATAATTCTTTATCTCCGGACCATTCCGGAACTCCTCGTGACGTCCGGGATCTCATCCGGGACTCCGAACAACATTCGGGTTACTGCATATACATATCTTCACAACCCTAGCGTCACCGAACCTTAAGTGTGTAGACCCTACGGGTTCGGGAGACATGCAGACATGACCGAGACGGCTCTCGGGCAATAACCAATAGCGGGATCTGGATACCCATGTTGGCTCCCACATGCTCCACGATGATCTCATCGGATGAACCACGATGTCGAGGATTCAATTAATCCCGTATACGATTCCCTTTGTCAATCGGTATTTTACTTGCCCGAGATTCGATCGTCGGTATCCCAATACCTCGTTCAATCTCGTTACCGGCAAGTCACTTTACTCGTACCGTAATGCATGATCCCATGATCAAACACTTTGATCACATTGAGCTCATTTTGATGATGCATTACCGAGGGGGCCCGGTGATACCTCTCCGTCAAGCGGAGTGACAAATCCCAGTTTCGATCCGTGTCAACCCAACAGACACTTTCGGAGATACCCGTAGTATACCTTTATAGTCACCCAGTTACGTTGTGACGTTTGGCACACCCAAAGCACTCCTACGGTGTCCGGGAGTTACACGATCTCATGGTCTAAGGAAAGGATACTTGACATTGGAAAACTCTAGCAAACGAACTATGCGATCTTATGCTATGTTTAGGATTGGGTCTCGTCCATCACATCATTCTCCTAATGATGTGATCTCGTTATCAATGACATCCAATGTCCATAGTCAGGAAACCATGACTATCTATCGATCAACGAGCTAGTCAACTAGAGGCTTACTAGGGACATGTTCTTGTCTGTTATTCACACATGTATTACGATTTCCGGATAACACAATTATAGCACGAATAAAGACAATTATCATGAACAAGGAAATATAATAATAATGCTTTTATTATTGCCTCTAGGGCATATTTCCAACAGTCTCCCACTTGCACTAGAGTCAATAATCTAGTTACATTGTGATGAATCGAACACCCATAGAGTTCTGGTGCTGATCATGTTTTGCCTTAGGGAGAGGTTTAGTCAACGGATCTGCGACATTCAGATCTGTGTGCACTTTACAAATTTCTATGTCTCCATCTTGAACTTTTTCACGAATGGAGTTGAAGCGACGCTTGATGTGCCTGGTCTTCTTGTGAAACCTGGGCTCCTTTGCAAGTGCAATAGCTCCAGTGTTGTCACAGAAGAGTTTGATTGGCCCCGACGCATTGGGTATGACTCCGAGGTCGGTGATGAACTCCTTCACCCAAATTGCTTCATGTGCTGCCTCCGAGGCTGCCATGTACTCCACTTCACATGTAGATCCCGCCACAACGCTCTGCTTGCAACTGCACCAGCTTACTGCCCCACCATTCAAAATATACACGTATCCGGTTTGTGACTTAGAGTCATCCAGATCTGTGTCGAAGCTAGCGTCGACGTAACCCTTTACGACGAGCTCTTCGTCACCTCCATAAACGAGAAACATTTCCTTAGTCCTTTTCAGGTACTTCAGGATATTCTTGACCGCTGTCCAGTGTTCCTTGCCGGGATTACTTTGGTACCTTCCTACCAAACTTACGGCAAGGTTTACATCAGGTCTGGTACACAGCATGGCATACATTATAGAACCTATGGCTGAGGCATAGGGGATGACACTCATCTCTTCTATATCTTCTGCCGTGGTCGGACATTGAGCTGAGCTCAATTTCACACCTTGTAACACAGGTAAGAACCCCTTCTTGGATTGATCCATATTGAACTTCTTCAATATCTTATCAAGGTATGTGCTTTGTGAAAGACCTATGAGGCGTCTCGATCTATCCCTATAGATCTTGATGCCTAATATATAAGCAGCTTCTCCAAGGTCCTTCATTGAAAAACTTTTATTCAAGTAGGCCTTAATGCTGTCCAAGAGTTCTATATCATCTCCCATCAAAAGTATGTCATCTACATATAGTATGAGAAATGCTACAGAGTTCCCACTCACTTTCTTGTAAACGCAGGCTTCTCCATAAGTCTGCGTAAACCCAAACGCTTTGATCATCTCATCAAAGCGAATGTTCCAACTCCGAGATGCTTGCACCAGCCCATAAATCGAGCATTGGAGCTTGCACACCTTGTCAGCATTCTTAGGATCGACAAAACCTTCCGGCTGCATCATATACAATTCTTCCTTAAGGAAACCATTAAGGAATGCCGTTTTGACGTCCATTTGCCATATTTCATAATCATAGAATGCGGCAATTGCTAACATGATTCGGACGGACTTCAGCTTCGCTACCGGTGAGAAAGTCTCATCGTAGTCAATTCCTTGAACTTGTCGATAACCCTTAGCGACAAGCCGAGCTTTATAGATGGTCACATTACCATCCGCGTCTGTCTTCTTCTTAAAGATCCATTTATTTTCTATGGCTCGCCGTTCAACGGGCAAGTCAGTCAAAGTCCATACTTCGTTTTCATACATGGATCCTATCTCGGATTTCATGGCTTCTAGCCATTTGTCGGAATCCGGGCCCGCCATTGCTTCCTCATAGTTCGAAGGTTCACCGTTGTCTAACAACATGATTTCCAAGACAGGGTTGCCGTACCACTCTGGTGCGGAACGTGTCCTTGTGGACCTTCGAATTTTAGTAGGAGCTTGATTAGAAGTATCTTGATCATCATCATTAATTTCCTCTCTAGTCAGTGCAGGCACCTCAGGAACGTTTTCATGAGTTTCGCCTTTTTCCGGTTCAAGAGGTAACACTTCATCAAGTTCTACTTTCCTCCCACTTACTTCTTTTGAGAGAAACTCTTTCTCTAGAAAGGATCCATTCTTGGCAACAAAGATCTTGCCTTCGGATCTGAGGTAGAAGGTATACCCAATGGTTTCTTTAGGATATCCTATGAAGACACATTTTTCCGACTTGGGTTCGAGCTTTTCAGGTTGAAGTTTCTTCACATAAGCATCGCATCACCAAACTTTTAGAAACGACAGCTTAGGTTTCTTCCCAAACCATAATTCATACGGTGTCGTCTCAACGGATTTCGACGGAGCCCTGTTTAAAGTGAATGCGGCAGTCTCTAAAGCATAGCCCCAAAAAGATAGCGGTAAATCGGTAAGAGACATCATAGATCGCACCATATCTAATAGAGTGCGATTACGACGTTCGGACACACCATTACGCTAAGGTGTTCCAGGCGGCGTGAGTTGTGAAACTATTCCACATTTTCTTAAGTGTGTGTCAAATTCGTGACTCAAGTATTCTCCTCCACGATCTGATCGTAGAAACTTGATCTTTTTATCACGTTGATTTTCAACCTCACTCTGAAATTCCTTGAACTTTTCAAAGGTCTCAGACTTGTGTTTCATTAAGTAGATATACCCATATCTACTCAAGTCATCAGTGAGGGTGAGAACATAACGATAGCCACCGCGAGCCTCAACACTCATTGGACCGCACACATCGGTATGTATGATTTCCAATAAGTTGGTTGCTCGCTCCATTGTTCCTGAGAACGGAGTCTTGGTCATTTTACCCATGAGGCATGGTTCGCACGTGTCAAATGATTCATATTCAAGAGACTCTAAAAGTCCATCTGCATGGAGCTTCTTCATGCGTTTGACACCTATGTGACCAAGGCGGCAGTGGCACAAATATGTGGGACTATTGTTATCAACTTTAACTCTTTTGGTATTCACACTATGAATATGTGTATCATCACGTATGAGATTCATTAAGAATAAACCATTAACCATCGGAGCATGACCATAAAACATATCTCTCATATAAATAGAACAACCATTATTCTCAGATTTAAATGAGTAGCCATCTCGAATTAAACGAGATCCAGACACAATGTTCATGCTCAAACTTGGCACTAAATAACAATTATTGAGGTTTAAAACTAATCCCGTAGGTAAATGTAGAGGTAGCGTGCCGACGGCGATCACATCGACCTTGGAACCATTCCCGACGCGCATTGTCACCTCGTCCTTTGCCAGTCTCCGTTTATTCCGCAGCTCCTGCTTTGAGTTACAAATGTGAGCAACTGCACCGGTATCAAATACCCAAGATCTACTACGAGTACTGGTAAGGTACACATCAATTACATGTATATCACATATACCTTTTGTTTTGCCGGCCTTCTTGTCCGCTAAGTACTTGAGGCAGTTCCGCTTCCAGTGACCACTTCCCTTGCAATAAAAGCACTCAGTCTCAGGCTTGGGTCCTTTCTTTGGCTTCTTCCCGGCAACTTGCTTACCGGGCGCGGCAACTTCCTTGCCGTCCTTCTTGAAGTTCTTTTTACCCTTGCCCTTCTTGAACTTAGTGGTTTTATTCACCATCAACACTTGATGCTCCTTCTTGATTTCTACCTCTGCTGATTTCAGCATAGCATATACCTCAGGAATGGTCTTTACCATCCCCTGCATATTGTAGTTCATCACAAAGCTCTTGTAGCTAGGTGGAAGCGACTGGAGGATTCTGTCAATGACCGCCTCATCCAGGAGATTAACTTCCAGTTGAGTCAAGCGGTTGTGCAACCCAGACATTTTGAGTATGTGTTCACTGACAGAGCTATTTTCCTCCATCTTATAGCTAAAGAATTTGTCGGAGACTTCATATCTCTCGACCCGGGCATGAGCTTGGAAAACCATTTTCAGCTCTTCGAACATCTCATATGCTCCATGTCTCTCAAAACGCTTTTGGAGCCCCGGCTCTAAGCTGTAAAGCATGCCGCACTGAACGAGGGAGTAATCATCGGAACGTGACTGCCAAGCGTTCATAACGTCTTGTTTTGCAGGGAGAATAGGTGCGTCACCCAGCGGTGCTCGTAGGACATAATCTTTCTTGGCAGCTATGAGGATGATACTCAGGTTCCGGACCCAGTCCGTATAGTTGATGCCATCGTCTTTCAGCTTGGTTTTCTCTAGGAACGCATTGAAGTTGAGGACTACGTTGGCCATTTGATCTACAAGACATATTGTAAATATTTAGACTAAGTTCATGATAATAAAGTTCATTTAATCAAATTATTTAATGAACTCCCACTTAGATAGACATCACTCTTCTAGTCATCTAAGTATTACATGATCCGAGTCAACTAGGCCGTGTCCGATCATCACGTGAGACGGACTAGTCAACATCGGTGAACATCTTCATGTTGATCGTATCTACTATACGACTCATGCTCGACCTTTCGGTCTTCTATGTTCCGAGGCCATGTCTGTACATGCTAGGCTCGTCAAGTCAACCTAAGTGTTTGCATGTGTAAATCTGTCTTACAGCCGTTGTATGTGAACGTTAGAATCTATCACACCCGATCATCACGTGGTGCTTCGAAACAACGAACTGTCGCAACGGTGCACAATTAGGGGGAACACTTCTTGAAATTATTATGAGGGATCATCTTATTTACTACCGTCGTTCTAAGTAAACAAGATGCAAAACATGATAAACATCACATGCAATCAAATAATAAACGTGACATGATATGGCCAATATCACATAGCTCCTTTGATCTCCATCTTGGGGCTCCATGATCATCTTGTCACCGGCTTGACACCATGATCTCCATCATCATGATCTCCATCATTGTGTCTCCATGAAGTTGCTCGCCAACTATTACTTCTACTACTATGGCTAACGCGTTTAGCAATAAAGTAAAGTTATTTACATGGCGTTTCTCAATGACACGCAGGTCATACAAAAAATAAAGACAACTCCTATGGCTCCTGCCGGTTGTCATACTCATCAACATGCAAGTCGTGATTCCTATTACAATAGCATGAACATCTCATACATCACATATAGATCATTCATCATTCATCACAACTTTGGCCATATCATATCACAAAGCACTTGCTGCAAAAACAAGTTAGACGTTCTCTAATTGTTGTTGCAAGTTTTACGTGGCTGAATTAGGGTTCTAGCAAGAACGTTTTCTTACCTACGTGAAAGCCACAACGTGATTTGTCAACTTCTATTTACCCTTCATAAGGACCCTTTTCATCGAATCCGCTCCAACTAAAGTGGGAGAGACAGACACCCGCCAGCCACCTTATGCAACTAGTGCATGTTAGTCAGTGGAACCGGTCACACGTAAGCGTACGTGTAAGGTTGGTCCGGGCCGCTTCATCCCACAATACCGCTGAAGCAAGATAAGACTAGTAGCGGCAAGAAAGTTGACCTCATCTACGCCCACAACAAATTGTGTTCTACTCGTGCAATAGAGAACTACGCATAGACCTAGCTCATGATGCCACTGTTGGGGAACGTTGCAAAAAATTAAAATTTTTCCTACGGTTTCACCAAGATCCATCTATGAGTTCATCTAAGCAACGAGTCATGGGAGAGAGATTGCATCTACATACCACTTTGTACATCGCGAGCGGAAGCGTTCAACGAACGGGGATGAAGTAGTCGTACACACCGTGATCCAAATCACCGGAGATCCTAGCACCGAAAGCACGGCACCTCCGCGTTCAACACACGTACGGTCAGCGTAACGTCTCCTTCTTCTTTATCCAGCAAGGCAAAGGAGAGGTTGGGGAAGATGGCTCCAGCAGCAGCACGACGGCGTGGTGATGGTGGAACTACAGTACTCCGGCAGGGCTTCGCCGTGCTCAACGGAGGAGGAGGAGGTGTTGGGGAGGGAGAGGGAGGCGCCAGGAGCAAGGGTGCGGCTGCCCCCCTCCCCTCCCCCCTTTATATAGGCCTCTTGGGGGGGCGCCGGCCCTGGGAGATCTGATCTCCCAAGGGGGGCGGCGGCCAGGGAGGATTTCCTCCCCCCCAAGGCACATAGGAGGTGCCTTCCACAAGTGGGACTCTTCCCCTTTGGAACCCTAGGTGCATGGGCCTCTTGGGGCTGGTTCCCCTTGGCCCAAGAAGGCCAAGGCGCACCCCCTACAGCCCATGTGGCCCCCGGGGCAGGTGGCCCCACCCGGTGGACCCCCCAGGACCCTCCCGTGGTCCCGGTACAATACCGATAACCCCGAAACTTGTCCCGATGGCCAAAACAGCACTTCCTATATATAATTCTTTACCTCCAGACCATTCCGGAACTCCTCGTGACGTCCGGGATCTCATCCGGGACTCCGAACAACATTCAGGTTACTGCATATACATATCTTCACAACCCTAGCATCACCGAACCTTAAGTGTGTAGACCCTACGGGTTCGGGAGACATGCAGACATGACCGAGACGGCTCTCGGGAAATAACCAACAGCGGGATCTGGATACCCATGTTGTCTCCCACATGCTCCACGATGATCTCATCGGATGAACCACGATGTCGAGGATTCAATTAATCCCGTATACGATTCCCTTTGTCAATCGGTATTTTACTTGCCCGAGATTCGATCGTCGGTATCCCAATACCTCGTTCAATCTCGTTACCGGCAAGTCACTTTACTCGTACCGTAATGCATGATCCCGTGATCAAACACTTTGATCACATTGAGCTCATTTTGATGATGCATTACCGAGGGGGCCCGGTGATACCTCTCCGTCAAGCGGAGTGACAAATCCCAGTCTCGATCCGTGTCAACCCAACAGACACTTTCGGAGATACCCGTAGTATACCTTTATAGTCACCCAGTTACGTTGTGACATTTGGCACACCCAAAGCACTCCTACGGTGTCCGGGAGTTACACGATCTCATGGTCTAAGGAAAGGATACTTGACATTGGAAAACTCTAGCAAACGAACTATGCGATCTTATGCTATGTTTAGGATTGGGTCTCGTCCATCACATCATTCTCCTAATGATGTGATCTCGTTATCAATGACATCCAATGTCCATAGTCAAGAAACCATGACTATCTATCGATCAACGAGCTAGTCAACTAGAGGCTTACTAGGGACATGTTGTCTGTTATTCACACATGTATTACGATTTCCGGATAACACAATTATAGCACGAATAAAGACAATTACCATGAACAAGGAAATATAATAATAATGCTTTTATTATTGCCTCTAGGGCATATTTCCAACATAATTTTCCTCTTAAGAGTACAGAACAAAAAATCATCAATGGAAAATTTCATATCGGATTTATTCTTGCAAATTAAACAACCCATGTCGAGAAATTTTATAATAGTTCATGTACTACAAATCACCTTCAAAAGGAAAAATATTGGGCTCCCAAACATATTTATTTTTTCCCTTTTCTCTCATGCGCAATAAATTAGTTCTTTTTTTGTGAGAAACATGTAGAAAAAGCGCATTCCGAAGAAAAGACGGAAGGCGTGGAGAGAATTTGCGACCCCAACCAATTCAGGTCTGTCAATAAATCATGGGGCTCGACACTATGCCTTCACTTCATGCTCAGCAGGGCTTCCGAGTCGTACTGAGCGTTTTCTTCCCGACGTCTCCTATTCTCAAGATGAAGCGACGAGCTCCCTTTATTTTTCTTTTGTCTTGCATGGTTTTCTTTTCATCTTTTGGTACCAGATGGTTTCTGAGAGATGTTGAAATTTCGGTGACTCCGAAACATGCGGAGAACACAAGTCGGCTCATGGTGGCATATAAATTGATGCTCGTCCAATGGATGGTTGTTGAGGACATTTATTACCGATAAAAAGCATAGATTGTGTCGATGTTTCTAAGAAAGTTTGTTTGGTTGTATGAGGAAAAAACAAATGATTATTTCAAACAGGTTTGAGTCAATGGTTTTTAAATTTCAGCCTTTCTACATAAATATGGTTTTTTCCCTTTAAGAATATAGAACAAAAGAAATAGTCAATGGCAAAAATCATATGGGATTTATTCCTACAACTTAAACGATCCACCTAGAGAAAATTTATAATAGTTATTGTTGTTTTTCAAAAAATCCTACCGATCAAACTATTAGAGGCCTAGTTTGATATATATTTATTCTTGCCTAGTTTTCTTTTTGGGAATAAAAGTACCATGCATCCGTTTTATGACAAGAATTCATATCTATTATGAAAGTTCATCAGAAGTATAGAGCACCTCAAACGTAATAAAAATTACATGGAGATGTCTAGACCACCGACCGGCCATTACCGTCTCCAGAACGAGCCACGGACGCTCAACTAATGCCCCTCCCCTATCGGAGGCAGCTTGACCTTGTTGATGACAGCCGGGAAGTCTTCGTGCGTGTGCACCTAAGGACCAGCGCCACGGACGTGTTGTAGTTGTCACTGTAGTAGTAGTGGGAGAGGACTCTTCGAGGGGGGGTGTTGTGGGTGACTTTGAACTTAAGGCAACAAACCGAAAGAAGCAAAAATCACCTTCATCAAAAGGAAAACCTTATTGGGCTCCCAAACATATTTCATTTTTCCCTTTCTTCTCATGCACAATAAATTAGGTTTTTTTGTGAGAAACATGTAGAGAAAACGCCTTCCGAAGAAAAGACGGAAGGCGTGGAGAGAATGTGACACCCTGAGCAGATCATGTGTGTCGGAACATCATGGGGCTCGACACTATGCCTTCCCTTCATGCTAGGCAGGTGTTCCAAGTCATACTGTGCATTTTCTTCCCGACGTCTCCTATTCTCAAGATGAAGTATGAACTCCCTTTCTTTTTCTTCTGTCTTGCATTTCGGTGAGGTGTCGAAATTTCGGTGACTCCGAAGCATGCGGAGAACACAAATAGGCTTGTGCTGGCATATAAATTGGTGGTCGTGCAGTGTATGGTTGTTGATGACATTGAAATAATGGGCCCGGTCGCGAATCAACCTGTGGTTGAGTTGGTTAGGTGGACAGTGGTATCCCCAACCCACCAGGGTTCAAATCCTGGTGCTCGCATTATTCCAGGATTTATTTTAGGATTTCCGGCGATGCGCTTTCAGTGGGAGGAGACGTTCCCGTCGACGACGAGGCGCCTACGGTGACTTCGTAAATCTCAAGATGATATGCCGGCTCAGTCTCTCGGAGGTGCTCATAGGGGTAGGGTGTGCGTGTGTGCGTTCATAGGGATGAGTGTATGCGCGTGTATATGAGCGCTTGTGTCTGTACTGATGCTCAAAAAAGAAATAATGGGCCCGGTCAGTTAGCGCATACTATCAATTGCCATTAAAGTCCTGTAGCAACGCTGATTCATTTTCTCAATAGCCAGCGAGTGGACTCCAATCGACAGGAGATGATTCCCTGCCTCATTTAGCAATCAAAAGCCTAGGCGGGACTGCCAAAAAAAAATCAAAGGCCAGAAATGCACACAACTCCATATCCAACTGCCGAAAATGTTGATGGCCTAAGAGTGCTGTAATAGTGCTCGTTGTAATGTCTTTAAATTTATTACAAAACAAACATAGATTATGTGGAACTCTTTAAGAAAGTTTCTTTGATTGCGGGAGGGAAAAACAAATGATTACTCAAAAAGGTTTGAGTTAATGGTTTTTTAATTTCAGCCTTTCAACATAAATATGTGTTTTTTCCTTTAAGAATATAGAACAAAAGAAACATCAATGAGAAAACTATCATATGGGATTTATTCATACAACTTAAACGATCCACGTAGAGAAAAATTATAATAGTTAATGTAGTTTTCTACAAAATCCAACGAATGAAACTATAAGAGGCCTGGTTTGACGATAATTCAACCTGGATCCTGGTCTCAGATGAGCCCGATGAACAGTATGTTGGAAATATGCCCTAGAGGCAATAATAAAAGCATTATTATTATATTTCTTTGTTCATGATAATTGTCCTTTATTCATGCTATAATTGTGTTATCCGGAAATCGTAATACATGTGTGAATACATAGACACCAACATGTCCCTAGTAAGCCTCTAGTTGACTAGCTCGTTGATCAACTGATAGTCATGGTTTCCTGACTATGGACATTG
The DNA here is from genome assembly GCA_032464435.1 of Aegilops umbellulata. Lineage (NCBI taxonomy): Eukaryota > Viridiplantae > Streptophyta > Magnoliopsida > Poales > Poaceae > Aegilops > Aegilops umbellulata. The sequence continues at coordinate 585,471,543 of CP136060.1, read as the reverse complement.
GATGTCATTGATAACGAGATCACATCATTAGGAGAATGATGTGATGGAAAAGACCCAATCCTAAGCATAAGCACAAAGATCGTATAATTCGTTTGCTAGAGCTTTTCCAATGTCAAGTATCTTTTCCTTAGACCATGAGATCATGCAATTCCCGGATTACGTAGGAGTGCTTTGGATGTGCCAAACGTCACAACGTAACTGGGTGACTATAAAGGTATACTACGGGTATCTCCGAAAGTGTCTGTTGGGTTGACACGGATCGAGACTGGGATTTGTCACTCCGCTTGATGGAGAGGTATCACCGGGCCCACTCAGTAATGCACCATCGTAATGAGCTCAATGTGATCAAGGTGTTTGATCACGGGATCATGCATTACGGTACGAGTAAAGTGACTTGCCGGTAATGAGATTGAATGAGGTATTGGGATACTGACGATCGAATCTCGGGCAAGTAAAATACCGATTGACAAAGGGAATTGCATACGGGATTGATTGAATCCTCGACATCGTGGTTCATCTGATGAGATCATCGAGGAGTATGTGGGAGCCAACATGGGTATCCAGATCCCGCTGTTGGTTATTGGCCAGAGAGGTGTCTCGGTCATGTCTGCATGTCTCCCGAACCCGTAGGGTCTACACACTTAAGGTTTGGTGACGCTAGGGTTGTAGAGATATGAGTATGCAGTAATCCGAAAGTTGTTCGGAGTCCCGGATGAGATCCCGGACGCCATGAGGAGTTCCGGAATGGTCCGGAGGTGAAGAATTATATATAGGAAGTGCAGTTTCGGCCATCGGGAGTGATTCGGGGGTCACCGGTATTGTACCGGGACCACCAGATGGGTCCCGGGGGTCCACCGGGTGGGGCCACCCATCCCGGAGGGCCCCATGGGCTGAAGTGGGAGGGGGAACCAGCCCTTAGTGGGCTGGTGCGCCCCCCTAGGCCCACCCCCTGCGCCTAGGGTTGGAACCCTAGGGTGGGGGGGTGGGGGCGCCCCACTTGCCTTGGGGGGCACTCCACCCCCCTTGGCCGCCGCCCCCCTGGGAGATTAGATCTCTAGGGCCGGCACCCCCCCAGGGGGGCCTATATAAAGGGGGAGGGGGAGGGAGGGGCAGCCGCACCCTTGACCCCTGGCGCCTCCCTCTCCCCTGTCACACCTCTCCCTCTCGCGCAGACGCTCGGCGAAGCCCTGCTGCAGGTGACAACTGCATCCACCACCACGCCGTCGTGCTGCTGGATCTCCATCAACCTCTCCTTCCCCCTTGCTGGATCAAGAAGGAGGAGACGTCATCCGCTCCGTATGTGTGTTGAACGCGGAGGTGCCGTCCGTTCGGCGCTTGGTCATCGGTGATTTGGATCACGGCGAGTACGACTCCATCATCCACGTTCTAGTGAACTACAAAGGTATGTAGATGCAATCTGAATACTCGTTGCTAGATGAACTCATAGATGGATCTTGGTGAAACCGTAGGAAAATTTTTGTTTTCTGAAACGTTCCCCAACAGTGGCATCATGAGCTAGGTCTATGCGTAGTTCTTTTGCACGAGCAGAACACAATTTGTTGTGGGCGTAGATGTTGTCAACTTTCTTGCCACTACTTGTCTTATTTTGCTTCAGCGGTATTGTGGGATGAAGCGGCCCGGACCAACCTTACACGCACGCTTACGTGAGACCGGTTCCACCGACTAACATGCACTAGTTGCATAAGGTGGTTGGCGGGTGTCTGTCTCTCCCACTTTAGTTGGAGCGGATTCGACGAAAAGGGTCCTTATGAAGGGTAAATAGAAGTTGACAAATCACGTTGTGGCTTTTACGTAGGTAAGAAAACGTTCTTGCTAGAACCCTATTGCAGCCATGTAAAACTTGCAACAACAATTAGAGGACGTCTAACTTGTTTTTGCAGCAAGTGCTTTGTGATATGATATGGCCAAAGTTGTGATGAATGATGAATGATATATATGTGATGTATGAGATCATGTTCATGTAATAGGAATCACGACTTGCATGTCGATGAGTATGACAACCGGCAGGAGCCATAGGAGTTGTTATTATTTTTTATGACCTGCGTGTCAATGGAAACGCCATGTAAATTACTTTACTTTATTGCTAAACGTGTTAGCCTTAGTAGTAGAAGTAATAGTTGGCGAGCAACTTCATGGAGACACGATGATGGAGATCATGGTGTCGTGCCGGTGACAAGATGATCATGGAGCCTCAAGATGGAGATCAAAGGAGCTATATGATATTGGCCATATCATGTCACTATTATTATTTGATTGCATGTGATGTTTATCATGTTTTGCATCTTGTTTACTTAGAACGACGGTAGTAAATAAGATGATCCCTCATAATAAATTTCAAGAAAGTGTTCCCCCTAACTGTGCACCGTTGCGACAGTTCGTTATTTCGAAGCACCACGTGATGATCGGGTGTGATAGATTCCAACGTTCACATACAACGGGTGTAAGACAGATTTACACATGCAAACACTTAGGTTGTCTTGATGTACAGACATGGCCTTGGAACACGGAGGACCGAAAGGTCGAGCATGAGTCGTATAGAAGATACGTTCAACATGGAGATGTTCACCGATGATGACTAGTCCGTCTCACGTGATGATCAGACACGGCCTAGTCGAGTCGGATCATGTTACACTTAGATGACTAGAGGGATGTCTAATCTGAGTGGGAGTTCATTAAATAATTTGATTAGATGAACTTATTTATCATGAACTTAGTCTAAATAAACTTTGCAATATGGTGTAGATCAAATGGCCCAAGCTAATATCAACATGAACTTCAACGCGTTCCTAGAGAAAATCAAGCTGAAAGATGATGGCAACAACTATACGGACTGGGTCCGGAACATGAGGATCATCCTCATAGCTGCCAGGAAACAATATGTCCTAGAAGCACCGCTAGGTGAAGCACCCATCCCAGAGAACCAAGACATTATGAATGCTTGGCAGTCTCGTGCTGATGATTACTCCCTCGTTCAGTGCGGCATGCTTTACAGCTTAGAACCGGGGCTCCAAAAGCGTTTTGAGCATCACGGAGCATATGAGATGTTCGAGGAGCTGAAACTAGTTTTCCAAGCTCATGCCCGGGTCGAGAGATATGAAGTCTCCGACAAGTTCTACAGTAGTAAGATGGAGGAAAATAGTTCTGTCAGTGAACACATACTCAAGATGTCTGGGTTGCACAACCGCTTGACTCAGCTGGAGATTAACCTCCCAGACGAGGCGGTCATTGACATAATCCTTCAGTCGCTCCCACCTAGCTACAAGAGCTTCGTGATGAACTACAATATGCAGGGGATGGTAAAGACCATTCCTGAGGTATTTGCTATGCTGAAATCAGCAGAGGTTGAAATCAAAAAGGAACATCAAGTGTTGATGGTCAATAAAACCACTAAATTCAAGAAAGGAAAGGGTAAGAAGAACTTCAAGAAGGACGGCAAGGATGTTGCCGCGCCCGGTAAGCCAGTTGCCGGGAAGAAGTCAAAGCATGGACCCAAGCCTGAGACTGAGTGCTTTTATTGCAAAGGGAAGGGCCACTAGAAGCGGAACTGCCCCAAATACTTAGCGGACAAGAAGACCGGCAACACTAAAGGTATATGTGATATACATGTAATTGATGTGTACCTTACCAGTGCTCGTAGTAGCTCCTGGGTATTTGATACCGGTGCCGTTGCTCATATTTGTAACTCAAAGCAGGAGCTGCGGAATAAGCGGAGACTGGCGAAGGACGAGGTGACGATGCGCGTCGGGAATGGTTCCAAGGTCGATGTGATCGCCGTCGGCACGCTACCTCTATATTTACCTACGGGATTAGTTTTAAACCTCAATAATTGTTATTTAGTGCCAAGTTTGAGCATGAACATTGTATCTGGATCTCGTTTAATGCGAGATGGCTACTCATTTAAAACCGAGAATAATGGTTGTTCTATTTATATGAGTGATATGTTTTATGGTCATGCTCCGATGGTCAATGGTTTATTCTTAATGAATCTCGTGCGTGATAATACACACATTCATAGTGTCAATACCAAAAGGTGTAAAGTTGATAACGATAGTCCCACATACTTGTGGCACTGCCGCCTTGGTCACATTGGTGTCAAGCGCATGAAGAAGCTCCATGCTGATGGACTTTTAGAGTCTCTGGATTATGAATCATTTGACACATGCGAACCATGCCTCATGGGCAAAATGACCAAGACTCCGTTCTCCGGAACAATGGAGCGAGCAACCAACTTATTGGAAATCATACATACTGATGTGTGCGGTCCAATGAGTGTTGAGGCTCGCGGAGGATATCGTTATGTTCTCACTCTCACGAATGACTTGAGTAGATATGGGTATGTCTACTTAATGAAACACAAGTCTGAAACCTTTGAAAAGTTCAAGGAATTTCAGAATGAGGTAGAGAATCAACGTGACCGAAAAATAAAGTTCTTACGATCAGATCGTGGAGGAGAATCTTTAAGTCACGAATTTGGCACACACTTAAGGAAATGTGGAATCATTTCACAACTCACGCCGCCTGGAACACCTCAACGTAATGGTGTGTCCGAACGTCGTAATCGCACTCTATTGGATATGGTGCGATCTATGATGTCTCTTACTGATTTACCGCTATCATTTTGGGGATACGCTCTAGAGACAGCTACATTCACTTTAAATAGGGCACCGTCTAAATCCGTTGAGACGACACCGTATGAATTATGGTTTGGGAAGAAACCTAAGCTGTCGTTTCTAAAAGTTTGGGGATGCGATGCTTATGTCAAGAAACTTCAACCTGAAAAGCTCGAACCCAAGTCGGAAAAATGCGTCTTCATAGGATACCCTAAGGAAACCATTGGGTATACCTTCTACCTAAGATCCGAAGGCAAGATCTTTGTTGCCAAGAATGGATCCTTTCTGGAGAAAGAGTTTCTCTCGAAAGAAGTAAGTGGGAGGAAAGTGGAACTTGATGAAGTATTACCTCTTGAACCGGAGAGTAGCGCAGCTCAAGAAAATGTTTCTGTGGTGCCTCCACCGGTTAGAGAGGAGGTTAATGATGATGATCATGAAACTTCGGATCAAGTTACCACTGAACTTCGTAGGTCCACAAGGACACGTTCCGCACCAGAGTGGTACGGCAACCCTGTCTTGGAAATCATGTTGTTAGACAACGGTGAACCTTCGAACTATGAAGAAGCGATGGCGGGCCCAGATTCCAACAAATGGCTAGAGGCCATGCAATCCGAGATAGGATCCATGTATGAAAACAAAGTATGGACTTTGACAGACTTGCCCGATGATCGGCGAGCGATAGAAAACAAATGGATCTTTAAGAAGAAGACGGACGCGGATGGTAATGTTACCATCTATAAAGCTCGACTTGTCGCTAAGGGTTATCGGCAAGTTCAAGGGGTTGACTACGATGAGACTTTCTCTCCCGTAGCGAAGCTGAAGTCCGTCCGAATCATGTTAGCAATTGCCGCATACTATGATTATGAGATATGGCAAATGGACGTCAAAACGGCATTCCTTAACGGTTATCTTAAGGAAGAACTGTATATGATGCAGCCGGAAGGTTCTGTCGACCCTAAGAATGCTAACAAGTTATGCAAGCTCCAGCGATCCATTTATGGGCTGGTGCAAGCATCTCGGAGTTATAACATTCGCTTTGATGAGATGATCTAAGCGTTTGGGTTTATGCAGACTTATGGAGAAGCCTGCGTTTACAAGATAGTGAGTGGGAGCTCTGTAGCATTTCTCATATTATATGTAGATGACATACTTTTGATGGGAAATGATATAGAACTTTTGGACAGCATTAAGGCCTACTTGAATAAGAGTTTCTCAATGAAGGATCTTGGAGAAGCTGCTTATATAATAGGCATCAAGATCTATAGAGATAGATCAAGACGTCTCATAGGTCTTTCACAAAGCACATACCTTGAAAAGATATTGAAGAAGTTCAATATGGATCAGTCCAAGAAGGGGTTCTTGCCTGTGTTGCAAGGTGTGAAATTGAGCTCAGCTCAATGCCCGACCACGGCAGAAGATATAGAAGAGATGAGTGTCATCCCCTATGCCTCGGCCATAGGGTCTATTATGTATGCCATGCTGTGTACCAGACCTGATGTAAACCTTGTCGTAAGTTTGGTAGGAAGGTACCAAAGTAATCCCGGCAAGGAACACTGGACAGCAGTCAAGAATATCCTGAAGTACCTGAAAAGGACTAAGGACATGTTTCTTGTTTATGGAGGTGACGAAGAGCTCGTCGTAAAGGGTTACGTCGACGCTAGCTTCGACACAGATCTGGATGACTCTAAGTCACAAACCGGATACGTGTATATGTTGAATGGTGGAGCAGTAAGCTGGTGCAGCTGCAAGCAAAGCGTCGTGGCGGGATCTACATGTGAAGCGGAGTACATGGCAGCCTCGGAGGCAGCGCATGAAGCAATATGGGTGAAGGAGTTCATCACCGACCTAGGAGTCATACCCAATGCGTCGGGGCTGATCAAACTCTTCTGTGACAACACTGGAGCTATTGCACTTGCCAAGGAGCCCAGGTTTCACAAGAAGACCAGGCACATCAAGCGTCTCTTCAACTCCATTCGTGAAAATGTTCAAGATGGAGACATAGAAATTTGTAAAGTACATACGGATCTGAATGTCGCAGATCCATTGACTAAACCTCTCCCTAGAGCAAAACATGATCAACACCAGAACTCTATGGGTGTTCGATTCATCATAATGTAACTAGATTATTGACTCTAGTGCAAGTGGGAGACTGTTGGAAATATGCCCTAGAGGCAATAATAAAAGCATTATTATTATATTTCCTTGTTCATGATAATTGTCTTTTATTCATGCTATAATTGTGTTATCCGGAAATTGTAATACATGTGTGAATACATAGACACCAACATGTCCCTAGTAAGCCTCTTGTTGACTAGCTCGTTGATCAACTGATAGTCATGGTTTCCTGACTATGGACATTGGATGTCAATGATAACGAGATCACATCATTAGGAGAATGATGTGATGGACAAGACCCAATCCTAAGCATAAGCACAAAGATCGTATAATTCGTTTGCTAGAGCTTTTCCAATGTCAAGTATCTTTTCCTTAGACCATGAGATCGTGTAACTCCCGGATTCCGTAGGAGTGCTTTGGGTGTGCCAAACGTCACAACGTAACTGGGTGACTATAAAGGTATACTACGGGTATCTCCGAAAGTGTCTGTTGGGTTGACACGGATCGAGACTGGGATTTGTCACTACGCTTGACGGAGAGGTATCACCGGGCCCACTCAGTAATGCATCATCATAATGAGCTCAATGTGATCAAGGTGTTTGATCACGGGATCATGCATTACGGTACGAGTAAAGTGACTTGCCGGTAACGAGATTGAACGAGGTATTGGGATACCGACGATCGAATCTCGGGCAAGTAAAATACCGATTGACAAAGAGAGTTGCATACGGGATTGATTGAATCCTCGACATCGTGGTTCATCCGATGAGATCATCGAGGAGTATGTGGGAGCCAACATGGGTATCCAGATCCCGCTGTTGGTTATTGGCCAGAGAGGTGTCTCGGTCATGTCTGCATGTCTCCCGAACCCATAGGGTCTACACACTTAAGGTTTGGTGACGCTAGGGTTGTAGAGATATGAGTATGCAGTAATCCGAAAGTTGTTCGGAGTCCCGGATGAGATCCCAGATGTCACGAGGAGTTCCGGAATGGTTCGGAGGTGAAGAATTATATATAGGAAGTGCAGTTTCGGCCATCGGGAGTGATTCGAGGGTCACCGGTATTGTACCGGGACCACCAGATGGGTCCCGGGGGTCCACCGGGTGGGGCCACCCATCCTGGAGGGCCCCATGGGCTGAAGTGGGAGGGGGAACCAGCCCTTAGTGGGCTGGTGCGCCCCCCTAGGCCCACCCCCTGCGCCTAGGGTTGGAACCCTAGGGTGGGTGGGGGGGGCGCCCCACTTGCCTTGGGGGGCACTCCACCCCCCTTGGCCGCCGCCCCCTGGGAGATTAGATCTCCAAGGCCGGCGCCCCCCCGGGGGGGACTATATAAAGGGGGGGGGATGGAGGGGCAGCCGCACCCTTGACCCCTGGCGCCTCCCTCTCCCCTGTCACACCTCTCCCTCTCGCGCAGACGCTCGGTGAATCCCTGCTGCAGGTGACAACTGCATCCACCACCACGCCGTCGTGCTGCTGGATCTCCATCAACCTCTCCTTCCCCCTTGCTGGATCAAGAAGGAGGAGACGTCATCCGCTCCGTACGTGTGTTGAACGCGGAGGTGCCGTCCGTTTGGCGCTTGGTCGTCGGTGATTTGGATCACGGCGAGTACGACTCCATCATCCACGTTCTAGTGAACGCTTCCGCACGCGATCTACAAAGGTATGTAGATGCAATCTGAATACTCGTTGCTAGATGAACTCATAGATGGATCTTGGTGAAACCATAGGAAAATTTTTGTTTTCTGCAACGTTCCCCAACACAGTACCTCGGCTTAAAATAGAAAAAAAAGCTCAAACAAGTACAATTTTTTTTTGGTGCAAGATGCTCCTGTGCGTGAACTCCATACAAAATTATGTGAAGTTTGCACGTGCGAGGAGCTCGCGACAAAAAAGACAAAATCAGGCATGAACAGTGCGATTTTCAAAAGTTTCTCAAACATCCGAAATTTGTCTTTTCTTGCCACGAGCTCCTTGAATGTTCAAACTTCACAAAAATTTGCATAGAGTTCACATACAGGAGCATGCATCTAGCACCACAAAAAAATGGAATTCTTTGAATATTTTTTCTATTCCTAATGGCTGTACTGTTCATGCCCAGGCTTATCTGAGTTTGGGCACCAAATCGCTGCTCTCCCTGGTTTGATATATATTTATTCTTCTGTAGTTTTTTACTTTTCTTTTCAGGCAAAAAAGTACCATGCATCTATTTTTTCCTGAAAAGATCCAAATCTATGATGAAAGATCACCAGAAGTATAGAACACCTTAAACATAATAAAAATATATCGAGGAATCTAGACTACCGAATGGTCACTACCATGGCCAGAACGAGCTGCCGACGAATGACCAGGAAGGGCCGGCGGGAGGGCTCCGTTTTTTGTCGTTTCTTTCAGTTTTGTTAGGGTTTGTGTCCTGCTCAGGAAGACGAGACGGCGGCGGCTCCCTAAAGATGGAATAAAGGTCTCCCCGCCTAGCCCCCGTTCCGGCGGTGCATCTAGCATCATTGGTGGGCGTGTGGAGGTGTGTCTCCGGTGGATCTATCTTTGGTGGATTTGGTCGGATCTCGTCGTTGTTCGTCTACGTTCTTGTGTCTTTGGATTGGATCTTTCTGATCTACAGTATTCTTTATCTGCGGCGGTTGCTGTTCTGGTGCGCTGGTCCTACGGGGCCTTAGCACGACGATTTCCCGACTGTCTACTACAACAAGTTGTGCCCGACTCCGACGATGGAGGGGCGATGACGGCGGCGCGCCTTCGGCTCGCTTCAGTGCTGGTAGTCATCGTTAGGTGGTCTACGGATCTGGATGTAATTTTTATTATTTCTGGTATTCGTTGTACTGCCATGATTGAAGATGAATAGATCAGAAATTTTCTCGCAAAAAAGAACGAGCTGCCGACGAATGACCAGGCCCGGCCCTGAGGGGGGGCAGGGGGGCGGCCGCCCCGGGCCCCCACATTTCAGGGGCCCCTCCCCAGGTATATATGTACGTACGGTGCGCGTAAACTATCTGGCCCGTGGCTTCAGGCGTGGATGCAGGCGAACATAGCGGTTCTTCCTATTCCATCACCTAGTAATCCCCAGATCCTACGCCGTTTTGTGCGCGATAATAAGCACGCCATTACGTTTCTTCTCTCTTATAATTTCCTTCCTAATCTATCGCCAGTTCGCCGTCTCGCCGATGCCGATCTCTACTGCCGGCGCCGGGCGCCCCGATCGCAAGATGCAGTCAGTACTCAGTACACGCCGCCGCTTTCTTTCCCACCTTCAGGCGCTGGCATGCACACAGACATCGCCGATTCGCCTAGAGCTAGTCGCTAGAGCCAGACGCGAGTCCACATTGTGGCATGGGCTCATCGCTGAACAATCCAATCCATCCAAGGTACTGTATATTATACTATTCTCTGATACCTAATCCCGACACGTTTAGTACTAAATTAAGTAATTACTCCTTTGCATACATTGTGCATAGCTGGCCTTTGATGCCATTATTTATTTGTTTCTAACATGGTGGAAGAAGATACTACAATATGTAGATGAGTTGATACATCAGAGAGGCGCTCTTGATAAAATTATCAAGAGTAATATGCTTCGTTGATTCCAGATGGTGAATTGGCGATTTTGTGGAGGAAGAGGATCAAATTGATGGGAATTTTTAATCATAACAAGAGGAAAATGTTGACATCAATTTAGGTGATAAAAATGTAAGTGGCCCTGATGGTACAATTATTTCAACAGCTGGTGTTGATGAACATCCCGTTGTGCTTTTTTGGTTCTGAATTAAAGATTATAAATTCACTTCGTCATATGGTGTACATTGTGATTTTCAAGCATGTCACCGAAGTCATCTTTTATCCTAATGCGTCTATTGCTTATCATTTTATTTACAGGCATATAACTGTCGCAATGGCTGAAAGAAGCTTTGCAAAGATATAATTATTGAAGAACTATTTGAGACAATGACTCGAGAGAGTTTAAATGGTTTGGCAAAGTTATGCATTGAGAAAAAAAATATTGGATTAGATTGACATGGACCCCATCATAAGTAACTTTGCATGGAGGATTGATTTTTTTAAAGGTAACATGTATAATTATTCATATGTATATTGTTTTTGATGCATTTAAGTGTTTATTGTGACATTTGATATCTGCATATATCCATTATTATTACTATATTTTTATACTAAGGGCCCCTAGTTTTGGTTTCGCCCCGGGCCCCCAAAACCTTAGGACCGGCCCTGTGAATGACTGTCATGGCTCCCCTTTCGGAGCCAGCTTGACGTTGTCGATCACAATCAGGAACTCCTCGCGCACGTGCCCCTGAGGACTAGCGCCTTGGAGCTGTAGTCGAACAATTGAATAGATCTGAAACCACTAACATCAAATATCTCCATGCGTGCACGCATGGTGATTAGGGGATGGATGAGTTAGCGCTGTGGAAGGGAGGGAGGAAGCCGACTTACTAGTAGTAGTGGCCTAGTGGGAGAGGATTCTTGAAGGGGATGGTGCAGGCGACTTGAGAGTTAAGGAAGAAGAAGAAGAATAAGAAAAAACACCTTCAAACGAAAACACTTTCCATTTCTCTTTTGTTCTTCACATTTGCAATGAATTATTTTTTTGTGAAAAACATGCAGAGAAAATGTCTTTTGCGGAAAAGACAGACATGGAGAGAATGTTAGACCTGATCTCTGATCCTGGTGTTGCGTCAAAAAACCATACAAATAAGTATCAGGTGATATAGTAGTTGACCTCACTAGTAGAAAACCGGCCTTTTGTCCTGGTTCATAAGGGCCTTTAGTCCCGGTTCCTGAACCGGGACTAAAGGGTCGTTACTAATACCCTCACCCTTTAGTCCCGGTTCAAACCAGAACCGGGACAGATGGGCCTCCACGTGGCCTGTGCGCCGAGCCCAGGCAGGAGGGCCTTTGGTCCCGGTTGGTGGCACCAACCGGGACCAATAGACCTCCACGCGTCAGCATTTCTGTGGCTGGGGTTTTTGGTTTTTTTTAAAGGGGGGGGGGGGGGGTTGGGGGGTTTTGGGGGGTTAATTTAGGTATTTCATATATTGTGTTAGATAGCTAATTAATAGAGAGAAGTGTCCTCTCTTATGTCCGTGCTTGGTCGACGCTACGTACTATACATACGTATAGAGAGGACTAGGCACGCTAACTAGCTAGTAAGCAAACGAAGGAAACAGAAGATCGTCATGAACATATATGCATACAGAGAGAAGTGATATCGACCATCTCTCCTTCTCCGAGAGATTGGTCGAACAACAAGTTCTCGTATATCTATCGTCCGACACTACCGGCTACATATATACAATAATTATCTTTTACAAATATAATCTCTTAAATTATGGACGCATGGTCCACATGGTATTCTCCGTCTTCAGCGATCACGTGGTCAAGAAAGAATGCCGCCAATTCCTCTTGAATTGCTCGCATGCGATCTGGTTCTAGGAGTTCATCCCGCTGTCGAAACGTCTAATTTGAAGAAGGGGGTCAATACATATATATATATATGAATGAATGAAACTCAACACAAATGATGGTAATAAACAAAAATTGTGAATATTATTTCTTACGCACTTCATATTGTCGCTCAGAGTACCCGCCCCGCTCACAGGTCGTGTGGCGGATGGACTCGCAAACGTAGTATCCACAGAAATCATTCCCTTGTTCCCGCCACAACCACTTTACAAGAAATAGAGGTCAATCAAACAGATAAGCAAGAATGCCAAATGGTATTGATGAAACTAGCGCTTGAATCAATAGCTAGGAGACGCGCGGAACATGGTACTATAGTACATACTTTCGGGTATCTAAATTCCAGCTCCTTCTGCAGTCCCGGGGATTTTGTGGTGAATTTTCTCCAAACCCTGCCAGACAAAAGAAAACAATTACTTGATATCAGGAAATGAACAAATTTGCTGTGGATAATGATCGATTTAACTTACTTCTCGAGGATTGTAGTCATGTCCCCGCTCAAGCCTAATCTCCAGGAGAATATAATGGAAACTGCGCACGCATGCATAACTCATCAATTACATTACTATAACCTGGACTAATATATAAGGGAAACCGAATATGCACAAGACATCACTCACTTGAAGTTGTAAGGAAAGAGTATTATATCTTTGTGTTCATTTATTTTGAATGATTGTAGCAAGCCGGCCTCGGTTTCTGCGGCATGATGTTTAACCTGAACTGCATCTATGAGATATGTGTTAACGAACCCAATATCACCGATTTGTCTTTTCTTCAATTCGGCGATCTTCAATCTGCATAATATAGTGAGGATAATTATAAATACATGCAATGAAAGAGCTGAGCTATATAGAGAGACATAATGACAGAAGTAGTAGTACTTACAGACAATAGCAGGTGACCGTTGTTTTATCGAGGGCCAATTGATTGAAAAACTGAAAGAACTCCTCAAATGGAGTAGGCAACAGTTCAATTCCAACGAGGTCATGCTCCGGCTTAACTCTCGCATACAAAGTACTCCTCCCCCCAGACTCTCTGCAGATTTTCAAGTACCAATCATGCAATCTTCGCATCATCGTTGATAGAGATCTTTCATCTTTGACGAGAGGCTTCCCGTACTCGTATCTGTGTATCTGCACGTCCAGGAAATCATATTGTACATCGTCGGGCAGGTAATCGTCAAGATTGTTATAACCGGGCACCATCCTCGGATCGACGCTAGGCACCTTGAGCGGGGGGGGGGGGGGGGGGGACGATTGATTCCCTTGTTCGCCGAGCTGGGCAATTTGTTTCCCAGCTGCTCGTCGTTCTTTCAGCCTTTGATCACTGACTGTATTTCCCGACCACTCCGCTTCGGCCCATGTCTTTGCAACAATACACTCATAGTTGCCTTTCGGCGGAGACTTGGGTGGTTTTGCCAGGGCAGCCAGAGTGCGCTTCGCTTTCACCGGATCTACCTTCTCCTTCGGAGGTGGATGTCTCTATGCTTTCAACCCTTGAAACCAGTCATCCTTCTCGGTTTGCGCGATCCTCGCGTTCTCCTCTGGGGTCCTCTCGTATGGTAACTTCTCTGGAGTCTTCAGAGAAGGACCGAATCTGTATTTCCTCCCGCCCCTGGCTGTACTGCTAGACGCCGGCAGAGCAGACGGAGCGGCAGTCTTCTTGACTTGCTTACGAGGCGGAGGAGAAGGACTAGACGTGCCGGAGCAGCTGCCGGAGCGGCGGCGGGTCTCTTCCGCCCTTGCTGACGAGGCGGAGAAGGAGTAGGCTGGCTGCTCGGGCGCGCCGGCGCAGGCGGAGAAGGAGGCGGAGTGCCGTCACGCGCCGGAGAAGGAGCCGGCCGAGGGCCCTGATCGTCACTCGCCGGAGGAGGAGGTGGTGGAGGAGGCGGAGTGCCCTGACTCGACGGAGGAGGAGGAGGAGGAGGCAGAGGCGTCTAGTTTGGAAGGTTGATGAGCTCCTTCCTCCATAGGCGTGGAGTCTTCAGAGCAGAACCCAGCCGAGTCTCCCCTTCTCCGGTAGGGCGGTCAAGCGGGAGGTTCTCAAATCCCTCCGTTATTTCATCCACCATCACCTTAGCATATCCTTCTGGAATCGGCTGGCAGTGAAAAGTTGCGTCGGGTTCATTAGGAAAAACAGAGCCAACAGCCGCCTTGACCTTCATATTCATCCATTGCGTCATAAGGTGGCAGTTTTGAGCCTCCGTGATATCATCCACGGGATAGCTGGCAGGAGCCGTCAAGACAAGCTCCGGCTAAAGCAGCTCGGTGGAAGCCACGCTGCTTCTCCGCTGAGATGGTGGGTTAGCTTTAGGGGAAGCTTCGGCAGTTTGTTTGTTGCGATTTGCTTGTCGTTCCTCTATCCCGAGTACCCTTGCTTTAAGCGCCTGCAGTTCGGACTGCTGCACTTTCTTCCTCCTCTCCTGGCTTTTGTAAGCGCCTGCGTCCGGAAACCCAGCCCTCCACGGAATGGAGCCTGGCGTGCCTCGTGTCCGTCCAGGGTGCTCAGGATTCCCGAGGGCCGATGTGAGCTCGTCGTTCTCTCTGTCTGGAAGGAACGTCCCTTTCTGCGCTGCAGCGATATAGTACCGAAGCTTCTTCAAGGGTATGTCAAGTTGCTCGTCCGTCCAAATGCACTTCCCTGTTACAGGGTCCAAGGTTCCGCCAGCCCCGAAGAACCAAGTCCGGCAACGGTCAGCCAGCTCATTGTCTCTGGTTGGATCCCTTTTGCAACCAGATCATTCTCAGCCTTGGCCCACTTAGGCCGGGCTACGAGGTAGCCACCTGATCCCGTGCGATGGTGAAGCTTCTTCTTTGCAACATTTTTCTTGTTTGTCGCCGACATCTTCTTACTCTTTTTCGATGTCTTGTGGGCCACAAATGCAGGCCAGTCATCTCTGATCTTCTCATATATGCCCTTGAATTCTGGTGTCTCTTTTTTCTCGACAAACCTATTCAGGTCTTTCTTCCACCTCCTGAATAGGTCTGCCATCCTCTTAAGAGCAAAAGACTTGATTAATTGCTCTTTAACTGGCTTCTCCGGATCATCCTCTGGCGGTAGGGTGAAATTTGTCTTCAGCTCAGTCCATAGATCATTTTTCTGCATATCATTGACGTAAGACACCTCAGGGTCTTCAGTAGCCGGCTTCAACCATTGCTGGATGCTGATCGGGATCTTGTCCCTAACCAGAACCCCACACCGAGCAACAAATGCCTTCTTTGTTCGGATGGGTTCAATAGGTTGGCCGTCGGGCGCGATTGCTATGATCTCAAACCTTTCATCCGAGCTCAACTTTTTCTTCGGGCCTCGTCTCTTTACCTCAGTTGTGCTCGATCCGGAGGGATAGAAAAAAGAACAAAGACTTAATTAATATGTGTACATACCAAAACAATGAATGCATCAATTAGCTAGTCAGCACAGGCTTAACTAATATATATACCTGGCCGGACTCGGTTCGGTCACCGGAGCCGTCCTCATGTTCTTCTTCTTGCACCGGCATTAGGTCACCGGAGCCAGCTTCTTCACCCTCTCCTTCCAGACCATCGGTGTCGTTGAGAAACAACGAGACGGCATCACTTCCATTTGCGATTATGTCCCTCAACAACGCTTCTTTTCCTTCGTCTCGGTCGGTGTCCATAGTTTCTACAAATATTTACAACATGGCAATTATTATTCAAACATGACAGATGGATATATTAGTGGCAAACGTAGAGGGTTTGAAGAACTCCTCTCTTCTTTCTTCTCCTCTTTTTTTTCTTCTTCCTCTTTTTTTTATCCTCTTCGTCCTCTCATGTTCGAGAGGATCGCCGAGGGGCCGGGAGGTTGCCTAGTGCCGAGCGATCCTCGACCCCTCGAACCCTCGACCCTAGTTCCCGACCCTCGACCCCTCGGCGATCCTCGACACCCTCGTTCCCGATAAAAATTAAGAAGAAGAAGAAGAAAAAAGAGAGGAGAAGATCGAAGAAAAAAAAGAAGAAAAAGAAGAGGAGAAGAAGATAGGAATAGTGGAGAGGAAGAGAAAATAGAATATTCTATTTTCTCTTCCTCTCCACTATTCCTTTCTTCTTCTCCTCTTCTTTTTCTTCTTTTTTCTTATTCTTATTTATTTCTCCTCTTCTTTTCCTCTCCTCTTCTTCTTTCTTTCCTCTTCTTATTTTCTTCTTTCCTATCCTTCTTTTTCTAAAATTCTAACTTTTGCATATATAAAACTTTTCTAAAATTGTAACTTTCCATATATAAAACATTTTTAACATATATATTTAGCAAATTCTAGCCACATACACATATACATTATAGCCACATACACATATACATCATATATGAACAAAAAAATAAACTAATAAAAATAAAAAAAACATATTGCAACATATGAACAGAAAGATATAGCCACATACATACACATACATTATATATATGAAAAAAAAATTAAACTAATAAAAAAATTGTTGGCGCCGGTGGGGCAGAGGGGCATGGCGGCAGCGGTGGCGCCGGCGGGGCAGGGCAGGGGCGGCTGGGCGGCGCGCGGCGCCAGCGCAGGGCAGGGGGCGACGCATGGCAGCCGCGCAGGGCAGGGGCGGCGGCGCGGCGGCCGCGCAGGAGAGGGGCGTAGGGGAGCGGGACGGGAGGGGGTTGTGCTCACAAGGGGCGGCGGCGACGGCGAAGGCGATCAGCCTGACGGCGTCGGTGGCGGCAGCGACGGCGAAGGCGAGCAGCCTGCCGGCGTCGGGCAGCGACGGCGACAAGGAGGAGCAGGGGCGTCGGGCGGCGACAGCGACGAGGAGGAGCAGGGGGCATCGGGGGAGAAGTGCGTGATTTGGTCGAAAACTGCTAAGTGTTTGCTTATATAGAAAAGGCTTTGGTCCCGGTTGGTGCCACCAACCGGGACCAAAGGTCCCTTTTCAGCAGCCCAAAGGGCGGGAAGCGGCGGCCTTTGGTCCCGGTTGGTGCCACCAACCGGGACTAAAGGGCGGCATTAATCCCGGGTCGTAGCATCAACCGGGACTAATGCCACCCTTTAGCCCCGGTTGGAGCCAACAACCGGGACCAAAGGCATGTGCTGCCCCGAACCCAAATATTTAGTCCCACCTCGCTAGTTGAGAGGGAGGCGCACCTGTTTATAAGGTGCGGTGCGCCATCCCTCTCGAGCTCCTCTCTAAAGCAGACTTTCGGGCCTAACACTGCAATCTGTGCCTGTGGGCCTACTGGGCCTCCCGCGGGCCTGAATCCTGGCCCATGGTAGGGTTTCTAGTCGTATTCAGGCCGTGGGGGCCCAGTAGGTGGCACTTTCTTGGTTTTTTTGCTTTTTTGTTTCTACTTAGAACTAAATACTTATTGTTGCTGTATTTAATTTTTTTTCCAGTTTTTTTGTTTTGTTTTCTGCATTATTTATTTTCTTTTGTTTCTTGCTTTATTTTTTAATTCTTTTAGCTTTTAGTTTTAGAAAAATTATAAACTTTCTGTTAGTGCCATTAGTTTTCAAATTTGAAAACACTTTTTTAGTTTTTTTGTTTTCTTTGTTGCTTTATTTATTTTATTTTGTTTCTTGCTTTATTTTTTAATTCTTTTTGCTTTTAGGTCAGCAAAATTATAAACTTTCTGTTAGTGCCATTAGTTTTAGAAAAAATATAAACTTTCTGTTAGTGCCATTAGTTTTCAAATTTGAATAGTTAAAATTTGAACATAGATGCACCTATA
The DNA here is from genome assembly GCA_032464435.1 of Aegilops umbellulata. Taxonomy (NCBI): domain Eukaryota; kingdom Viridiplantae; phylum Streptophyta; class Magnoliopsida; order Poales; family Poaceae; genus Aegilops; species Aegilops umbellulata. Next base: position 585,453,620 of record CP136060.1, on the reverse strand, counting down.
GAGAAAATTCGACCTAAATTCATAGTTTTCAAATGAACTCTGAAAAAGTTGGCACAACATACTCGTCTGTTACAAATTTGGCATGGTATCATCATAATAGTTGTGGGAGAAAGTCTTCACTTTTTCTTCGCTTGTGTCATTTGCTTATTGCGCCGTAACCATGGATAATCTTCATCGTTTATCAGGATGCTTGGGTCAGCCTTGACATTGAAGGGAGGAATTTCATGAAACCTTTCATAATCTTCAGACATGTCTGTCTTGTCCTCCACTCCCAGGATGTCCCTTTTTCCTGAAAGAACTATGTGGCGCTTTGCCTCATCGTATGATGTATTCGTTTCCTTATCTTTTCTTTTTCTCGGTCTGGTAGACATGTCCTTCACATAGATAACCTGTGCCACATCATTGGCTAGGACGAACAGTTCGTCAGTGTACCCAAGATTTTTCAGATCGACTGTTGTCATTCCGTACTGTGGGTCTACATGTACCCCGCCTCCTGACAGATTGACCCATTTGCACTTAAACAAAGGGACCTTAAAATCTTGTCCGTAGTCAAGTTCCCATATGTCCACTATGTAAACATAATATGTGTCCTTTCCCTTCTCGGTTGTTGCATCAAAGCGGACACCGCTGTTTTGGTTGTTGCTCTTTTGATCTTGGTCAATCGTGTAAAATGTATTCCCATTTATCTCGTATCCTTTGTAAATCAATACAGTCAAAGATGGTCCCCTGGACAACAAGTACAACTCATCACAAACAGTGTTGTCACCTCTGAGACGTGCTTCCAACCAACTGCTGAAAGTCCTAATGTATTCAGATGTAATCCAGTCGTCGCACTGCTTCGGGTGTTTGGAGCGCAGACTGTTCTTGTGTTCATCGACATACGGGGTCACCAAGGTAGAGTTCTGTAGAATTGTATAGTGTGCTTGAGACCAAGAATGCCCGTCCCTGCATATTATTGAGTCCGCTCCTAGCGTGCCTTTTCCAGTCAGTCTCCCCTCATACCATGATTTAGGGAGACCTATCTTCTTAAGGCCAGGAATGAAGTCAACACAAAACCCGATGACATCCTCTGTTTGATGGCCCATGGAGATGCTTCCTTCTGGCCTAGCACGGTTACGGACATATTTCTTTAGGACTCCCATGAACCTCTCAAAGGGGAACATATTGTGTAGAATACGGGCCCTAGAACGACAATCTTGTCGACTAGATGAAATAGGACATGCGTCATGATATTGAAGAAGGATGGTGGGAACACCAGCTCAAAACTGACAAGACATTGCGCCACATCACACCTTAGCCATGGTACCATTTCTGGATCGATCACCTTATGAGAGATTGCATTGAGAAATGCACATAGCTTCACAATGGCTAATCGGACGTTTTCCGGTAGAAGCCCCCTCAATGCAACCGGAAGCAGTTGCGTCATAATCACGTGGCAGTCATGAGACTTTTGGTTCTGGCACTTTTTCTCTGGGATATTTATTATTCCCTTTATATTCGACGAGAAGCCAGTCGGGACCTTCATACTGAGCAGGCATTCAAAGAAGATTTCTTTCTCATCTTTCGTAAGAGCGTAGCTGGCAGGACCTTCATACCGCTTCTGAGGCATGCCGTCTTTTTCGTGCAAACGTTGCAGGTCCTCCCATGCCTCAGGTGTATCTTTTGTCTTTCCATACACGCCCAAGAAGCCTAGCAGGTTCACACAAAGGTTCTTCGTCACGTGCATCACGTCGATTGAAGAGCCGACCTCTAGGTCTTTCTAGTAGGGTAGGTCCCAAAATATAGATTTCTTCTTCAACATGGGTGCGTGTCCCTCAGCGTCATTCGGAACAGCTAGTGCGCCGGGACCCTTTCCAAAGATTACGTGTAAATCATTGACCATAACAAGTACGTAATCACCGGTACGCATGGCGGGCTTCTTCCGGTGATCTGCCTCGCCTTTGAAATGCTTGCTTTTCTTTCGACATTGATGGTTGGTCGGAAGAAATCGACGATGGCCCAGGTACACATTCTTCCTGCATTTGTCCAGGTATATACTTTCAGTGTCATCTAAACAGTGTGTGCGTGCGTGGTATCCTTTGTTTGTCTGTCCTGAAAGGTTACTGAGAGCGGGCCAATCGTTGATGGTCATGAACAGCAACGCCTTTAGGTTAAATTCCTCCTGTCCGTGCTCATCCCACGTACGTACATCGTTTCCATTCCATAGTTGTAAAAGTTCTTCAACTAATGGCCTTAGGTACACATCAATGTCGTTGCCGGGTTGCTTAGGGCCTTGGATGAGAATTGGCATCATAATGAACTTCCGCTTCATGCACATCCAAGGAGGAAGGTGTTGGGGAACGTAGTAATTTAAAAAAAAATCCTACGCACACGCAAGATCATGGTGATGCATAGCAACGAGAGGGAATAGTGTTGTCTACGTACCCTCGTAGACCGAAAGCGGAAGCGTTATATCAACGCGGTTGATGTAGTCGTACGTCTTCATGATCCGACCGATCCAAGCACCGTTACTCCGGCACCTCCAAGTTCTTGGCACACGTTCAGCTCGATGACGATCCCCGGGCTCCGATCCAGCAAAGCGTCGGGGAGGAGTTCCGTCAGCACGATGACGTGGTGACGATCTTGATGTTCTACTGTCGCAGGGCTTCGCATAAGCACCGCTACAATATGACCGAGGTGGAATATGGTGGAGGGGGGCACCGCACACGGCTAAGGAACGATCACGAAGATCAACTTGTGTGTTCTAGGGTGCCCCCTGCCCCCGTATATAAAGGATCAAGGGGGGAGGCCGGCCGGCCCTTGGGGCGCGCGCCAGGAGGAGGAGTCCTCCTAGCAGGAGTATGACTCCCCTCTTTCCTACTCCTACTAGGAGGGGGAAAGGAAGGGGAGAGGGAGAGGGAAAGGGGGCGGCCGCCCCCCCTCTCCTAGTCCAATTCGGACCAGAGGGGGAGGGGGCGCGCGGCCCACCCTGGCCGCCCCTCTCTCTCTCTCCACTAAGGCCCATATGGCCCAATACTTCTCCCGGGGGGTTCCGGTAACACCTCCGGCACTCCGGTTTTCTCCGAAACCACTCGGAACCATTCCGATGTCCGAATATTGCCGTCCAATATATCAATCTTTATGTCACGACCATTTCGAGACTCCTCGTCATGTCCGTGATCTCATCTGGAACTCCGAACTAACTTCGGTACATCAAAATGCATAAACTCATAATAACTGTCATCGTAACTTTAAGCGTGCGGACCCTACGGTTCGAGAATAATGTAGACATGACCGAGACACGTCTCCGGTCAATAACCAATAGCGGGACCTGGATGCCCATATTGGCTCATACATATTCTACGAAGATCTTTATCGGTCAGACCGCATAACAACATACGTTGTTCCCTTTGTCATCGGTATGTTACTTGCCCGAGATTCGATCGTCGGTATCCAATACCTAGTTTCAATTTCGTTACCGGCAAGTCTCTTTACTCGTTCTGTAATACATCATCTTGCAACTAACTCATTGGTTGCAATGCTTGCAAGGCTTATGTGATGTGCATTACTGAGAAGGCCCTGAGATACCTCTCCGACATTCGGAGTGACAAATCCTAATCTCGAAATACGCCAACCCAACAAATACTTTCGGAGACACCTGTAGAGCACCTTTATAATCATCCAGTTACGTTGTGACGTTTGGTAGCACACAAAGTGTTCCTACGGTAAACGGGAGTTGCATAATCTCATAGTCATAGGAACATGTATAAGTCATGAAGAAAGCAATAGCAACATACTAAACGATCGGGTGCTAAGCTAATGGAATGGGTCATGTCAATCAGATCATTCAACTAATGATGTGACCTTGTTAATCAAATAACAACTCCTTTGTCTATGATTAGGAAACTTAACCATCTTTGATTAACAAGCTAGTCAAGTAGAGGCATACTAGTGACACTCTGTTTGTCTATGTATCCACACATGTATTATGTTTCCGGTTAATACAATTCTAGCATGAATAATAAACATTTATCATGATATATAAGGAAATAAATAATAACTTTATTATTGCCTCTAGGGCATATTTCCTTCAGTCTCCCACTTGCACTAGAGTCAATAATCTAGATCACACAGTAATGATTCTAACACCCATGGAGTTTTTGGTGCTGATCATGTTTTTTCGTGGAAGAGGCTTAGTCAACGGGTCTGATACATTCTGATCCGTATGTATCTTGCAAATCTCTATGTCTCCCACCTGGACTAAATCCCGGATGGAATTGAAGCGTCTCTTGATGTGCTTGGTTCTCTTGTGAAATCTGGATTCCTTTGCTAAAGCAATTGCACCAGTATTGTCACAAAAGATTTTCATTGGACCCGATGCACTAGGTATGACACCTAGATCGGATATGAACTCCTTCATCCAGACTCCTTCATTCGCTGCTTCCGAAGCAGCTATGTACTCCGCTTCACATGTAGATCCCGCTACGACGCTTTGTTTAGAACTGCACCAACTTACAGCTCCACCGTTTAATGTAAATACGTATCCGGTTTGCGATTTAGAATCGTCCGGATCAGTGTCAAAGCTTGCATCAACGTAACCGTTTACGACGAGCTCTTTGTCACCTCCATACACGAGAAACATCTCCTTAGTCCTTTTCAGGTACTTCAGGATATTCTTGACCGCTGTCCAGTGATCCACTCCTGGATTACTTTGGTACCTCCCTGACAAACTTATAGCAAGGCACACATCGGGTCTGGTACACAACATTGCATACATGATAGAGCCTATGGCTGAAGCATAGGGAACATCTTTCATCTTCTCTCTATCTTCTGCAGTGGTCGGGCATTGAGTCTTACTCAACTTCACACCTTGTAATACAGGCAAGAACCCTTTCTTTGCTTGATCCATTTTGAACTTTTTCAAAACTTTGTCAAGGTATGTGCTTTGTGAAAGTCCAATTAAGCGTCTTGATCTATCTCTATAGATCTTAATGCCCAATATGTAAGCAGCTTCACCGAGGTCTTTCATTGAAAAACTTTTATTCAAGTATCCCTTTATGCTATCCAGAAATTCTATATCATTTCCAATCAGTAATATGTCATCTACATATAATATCAGAAATGCTACAGAGCTCCCACTCACTTTCTTGTAAATACAGGCTTCTCCAAAAGTCTGTACAAACCCAAATGCTTTGATACACTGTCAAAGCGTTTATTCCAACTCCGAGAGGCTTGCACCAGTCCATAAATGGATCGCTGGAGCTTGCACACTTTGTTAGCTCCCTTTGGATCGCTAAAACCTTCCGGTTGCATCATATACAACTCTTCTTCCAGAAATCCATTCAGGAATGCAGTCTTTACATCTATTTGCCAAATTTCATAATCATAAAATGCGGCAATTGCTAACATGATTCGGACAGACTTAAGCATCGCTACGGGTGACAAGGTCTCATCGTAGTCAATCCCTTGAACTTGTCGAAAACCTTTTGCGACAAGTCGAGCTTTGTAGACAGTAACATTACCATCAGCGTCAGTCTTCTTCTTGAAGATCCATTTATTCTCTATTGCTTGCCGACCATCGGGCAAGTCAACCAAAGTCCATACTTTGTTCTCATACATGGATCCCATCTCAGATTTCATGGCTTCAAGCCATTTTGCGGAATCTGGGCTCACCATCGCTTCTTCATAGTTCGTAGGTTCACCATGATCTAGTAGCATGATTTCCAGAACAGGATTACCGTACCACTCTGGCGCGGATCTTACTCTGGTTGATCTACGAGGTTCTGTAGTAACTTGATCTGAAGTTGCATGATCATCATCATTAACTTCCTCACTAATTGGTGTAGGTGCTTCAGAAACAGATTTCTGTGATGTACTACTTTCCAATAAGGGAGCAGGTACAGTTACCTCATCAAGTTCTACTTTCCTCCCACTCACTTCTTTCGAGAGAAACTCCTTCTCTAGAAAGGATCCATTTTTAGCAACAAATGTCTTGCCTTCGGATCTGTGATAGAAGGTGTACCCAACAGTTTCTTTTGGGTATCCTATGAAGACACATTTCTCCGATTTGGGTTCGAGCTTATCAGGTTGAAGTTTTTTCACATAAGCATCGCAGCCCCAAACTTTAAGAAACGACAACTTTGGTTTCTTGCTAAACCATAGTTCATAAGGTGTCGTCTCAACGGATTTCGATGGCGTCCTATTTAATGTGAATGCGGCCGTCTCTAGAGCATAACCCCAAAACGATAGCGGTAAATCTATAAGAGACATCATAGACCGCACCATATCAAGTAAAGTGCGATTACGACGTTCTGACACACCATTGCGTTGTGGTGTTCCGGGTGGCGTGAGTTGCGAAACTATTCCGCACTGTTTCAAATGTAGACCAAACTCGTAACTCAAATATTCTCCTCCACGATCAGATCGTAGAAACTTTATTTTCTTGTTACGATGATTTTCCACTTCACTCTGAAATTCTTTGAACTTTTCAAATGTTTCAGACTTGTGTTTCATTAAGTAGATATATCCATATCTGCTTAAATCATCTGTGAAGGTGAGAAAATAACGATATCCGCCACGAGCCTCAACATTCATCGGTCCACATACATCTGTATGTACGATTTCCAACAAATCTGTTGCTCTCTCCATAGTACCGGAGAACGGTGTTTTAGTCATCTTGCCCATGAGGCACGGTTCGCAAGTACCAAGTGATTCATAATCAAGTGGTTCCAAAAGTCCATCAGTATGGAGTTTCTTCATGCGCTTTATACCGATATGACCTAAACGGCAGTGCCACAAATAAGTTGCACTATCATTATCAACTCTGCATCTTTTGGCTTCAACATTATGAATATGTGTATCACTACTATCGAGATTCATCAAAAATAGACCACTCTTTAAGGGTGCATGACCAGAAAAGATATTACTCATATAAATAGAACAACCATTATTCTCTGATTTAAATGAATAACCGTCTCGCATTAAACAAGATCCAGATATAATGTTCATGCTCAACGCTGGCACCAAATAACAATTATTTAGGTCTAATACTAATCCCGAAGGTAGATGTAGAGGTAGCGTGCCGACTGCGATCACATCGACTTTGGAACCGTTTCCCACGCGCATCGTCACCTCGTCCTTTGCTAGTGTTCGCTTAATCCGTAGTCCCTGTTTTGAGTTGCAAATATTAGCAATAGAACCAGTATCAAATACCCAGGTACTACTGCGAGCTCTAGTAAGGTACACATCAATAACATGTATATCACATATACCTTTGTTCACCTTGCCATCCTTCTTGTCCGCCAAATACTTGAGGCAGTTCCGCTTCCAGTGACCAGTCTGCTTGCAGTAGAAGCACTCAGTTTCAGGCTTAGGTCCAGACTTGGGTTTCTTCTCTTGAGCAGCAACTTGTTTGCTGTTCTTCTTGAAGTTCCCCTTCTTCTTCCCTTTGCCCTTTTTCTTGAAACTAGTGGTTTTGTTAACCATCAACACTTGATGCTCCTTCTTGATTTCTACCTCCGCAGCTTTTAGCATTGCGAAGAGCTCGGGAATCGTCTTATCCATCCCTTGCATATTATAGTTCATCACGAAGCCTTTGTAGCTTGGTGGAAGTGATTGGAGAATTCTGTCAATGACGCAATCATCCGGAAGATTAACCCCCAGTTGAATCAAGTGATTATAATACCCAGACATTTTGAGTATATGCTCACTGACAGAACTATTCTCCTCCATCTTGCAGCTATAGAACTTATTGGAGACTTCATATCTCTCAATCCGGGCATTCTGTTGGAATATTAACTTCAACTCTTGGAACATCTCATATGCTCCATGATGTTCAAAACGTCGTTGAAGTCCCGGTTCTAAGCCGTAAAGCATGGCACACTGAACTATCGAGTAGTCATCAGCTTTGCTCTGCCAGACGTTCACAACATCTGGCGTTGCTCCAGCAGCAGGCCTGGCACCTAGCGGTGCTTCCAGGACGTAACTATTCTGTGTAGCAATGAGGATAATCCTCAAGTTACGGACCCAGTCCGTGTAATTGCTACCATCATCTTTCAACTTTGCTTTCTCAAGGAACGCATTAAAATTCAACGGAACAACAGCACGAGCCATCTATCTACAATCAACATAAACAAGCAAGATACTATCAGGGACTAAGTTCATGATAAATTTAAGTTCAATTAATCATATTACTTAAGAACTCCCACTTAGATAGACATCCCTCTAATCTTCTAAGTGATCACGTGATCCAAATCAAACTAAACCATAACCGATCATCACGTGAAATGGATTAGTTTTCAATGGTGAACATCATTATGTTGATCATATCTACTATATGATTCACGCTCGACCTTTCGGTCTCTGTGTTCCGAGGCCATATCTGCATATGCTAGGCTCGTCAAGTATAACCCGAGTATTCTGCGTGTGCAAAACTGGCTTGCACCCATTGTAGATGGACGTAGAGCTTATCACACCCGATCATCACGTGGTGTCTGGGCACGACGAACTTTGGCAACGGTGCATACTCGGGGAGAACACTTCTTGATAATTTAGTGAGAGATCATCTTATAATGCTACTGTTAATCAAAGCAAGATAAGATGCATAAAAAGATAAACATCACATGCAATCAACATAAGTGATATGATATGGCCATCATCATCTTGTGCTTGTGATCTCCATCTCCGAAGCATCGTCATGATCACCATCTTCACCTGCGCGCCACCTTGATCTCCATCGTAGCATCGTTGTCGTCTCGCCAATCTTATGCTTGTACGACTATCGCTACCGCTTAGTGATAAAGTAAAGCATTACAGGGCGATTGCATTGCATACAATAAAGCGACAACCATACGGCTCCTGCCGGTTGCCGATAACTCGGTTACAAAACATGATCATCTCATACAATAAAATTTAGCATCATGTCTTAACCATATCACATCACAACATGCCCTGCAAAAACAAGTTAGACGTCCTCTACTTTGTTTGTTGCAAATTTTACGTGGCTGCTACGGGCTTAAGCAAGAACCAATCTCACCTACACATCAAAACCACAACGATAGTTTGTCAAATAGACTCCGTTTTAACCTTCTCAAGGACCGGGCATAGCCATACTCGGTTCAACTAAAGTTGGAGAAACTGACACCCGCCAGCCACCTATGTGCGAAGCACGTTGGTAGAACCAGTCTCGCGTAAGCGTACGCGTAATGTCGGTCCGGGCCGCTTCATCCAACAATACCGCCGAACCAAAGTATGACATGCTGGTAGGCAGTATGACTTGTATCGTCCACAACTCACTTGTGTTCTACTCGTGCAAAACATCAAACCATAAAAACCAGGCTCGGATGCCACTGTTGGGGAACGTAGTAATTTAAAAAAAATTCCTACGCACACGCAAGATCATGGTGATGCATAGCAACGAGAGGGAAGAGTGTTGTCTACGTACCCTCGTAGACCGAAAGCGGAAGCGTTATATCAACGCGGTTGATGTAGTCGTACGTCTTCACGATCCGACCGATCCAAGCACCGTTACTCCGGCACCTCCGAGTTCTTGGCACACGTTCAGCTCGATGACGATCCCCAGGCTCCGATCCAGCAAAGCGTCGGGGAGGAGTTCCGTCAGCACGACGACGTGGTGACGATCTTGATTTTCTACTGTCGCAGGGCTTCGCATAAGCACCGCTACAATATGACCGAGGTGGAATATGGTGGAGGGGGGCACCGCACACGGCTAAGGAACGATCACGAAGATCAACTTGTGTGTTCTAGGGTGCCCCCCTGCCCCCGTATATAAAGGAGCAAGGGGGAGGCTGGCCGGCCCTTGGGGCGCGCGCCAGGAGGAGGTGTCCTCCTCCTAGTAGGAGTAGGACTCCCCTCTTTCCTACTCCTACTAGGAGGGGGAAAGGAAGGGGAGAGGGAGAGGGAAAGGGGGGCGCCGCCCCCCCTCTCCTAGTCCAATTCGGACCAGAGGGGGAGGGGGCGCGCGGCCCACCCTGGCCGCCCCTCTCTCTCTCTCCACTAAGGCCCATATGGCCCAATACTTCTCCCGGGGGGTTCCAGTAACCCCTCCGGCACTCCGGTTTTCTCCGAAACCACTCGGAACCATTCCGATGTCCGAATATTGCCGTCCAATATATCAATCTTTATGTCTCTACCATTTCGAGACTCCTCGTCATGTCCGTGATCTCATCTGGAACTCCGAACTAACTTCGGTACATCAAAATGCATAAACTCATAATAACTGTCATCGTAACTTTAAGCGTGCGGACCCTACGGTTCGAGAATAATGTAGACATGACCGAGACACGTCTCCGGTCAATAACCAATAGCGGGACCTGGATGCCCATATTGGCTCCTACATATTCTACGAAGATCTTTATCGGTCAGACCGCATAACAACATACGTTGTTCCCTTTGTCATCGGTATGTTACTTGCCCGAGATTCGATCGTCGGTATCCAATACCTAGTTTCAATTTCGTTATCGGCAAGTCTCTTTACTCGTTCTGTAATACATCATCTCGCAACTAACTCATTGGTTGCAATGCTTGCAAGGCTTATGTGATGTGCATTACCGAGAAGGACCTGAGATACCTCTCCGGCATTCGGAGTGACAAATCCTAATCTCGAAATACGCCAACCCAACAAATACTTTCGGAGACACCTGTAGAGCACCTTTATAATCACCCAGTTACGTTGTGACGTTTGGTAGCACACAAAGTGTTCCTACGGTAAACGGGAGTTGCATAATCTCATAGTCATAGGAACATGTATAAGTCATGAAGAAAGCAATAGCAACATACTAAACGATCGGGTGCTAAGCTAATGGAATGGGTCATGTCAATCAGATCATTCAACTAATGATGTGACCTTGTTAATCAAATAACAACTCCTTTGTCTATGATTAGGAAACTTAACCATCTTTGATTAACAAGCTAGTCAAGTAGAGGCATACTAGTGACACTCTGTTTGTCTAAGTATCCACACATGTATTATGTTTCCGGTTAATACAATACTAACATGAATAATAAATATTTATCATGATATATAAGGAAATAAATAATAACTTTATTATTGCCTCTAGGGCATATTTCCTTCAGAAGGTTATACATACATAGAGTGACCGGCCAGGTGCTGTGATTGCTGCTCTGCTCCCTGAAAGGATTAATGCCATCCGCGCTTAAAGCAAACCATACGTTCCTTGGGTCCTTTGCAAACTCATCCTAGTACTTTCTCACGATTTTTCTCCACTGCGACCCGTCAGCGGGTGCTCTCAACTTCCCGTCTTTCTTACGGTCCTCACTGTGCCATCGCATCGACTTGGCATGCTTTCCGTTTCTGAACAGATGTTTCAACCATGGTATTATAGGAGCATACCACATCACCTTCGCAGGAACCCTCTTCCTGTGGGGCTCGCTGTGAACATCACCAGGGTCATCTCGTCTGATCTTATACCGCAATGCACCGCATACGGGGCATGCGTTCAGATCCTTGTATGCACCGCGGTATAGGATGCAGTCATTAGGGCATGCATGTATCTTCTCCACCTCCAATCCTAGAGGGCATACGACCTTCTTTGCTGCGTATGTACTGTCGGGCAATTCGTTATCCTTTGGAAGCTTCTTCTTCAATATTTTCAGTAGCTTCTCAAATCCTTTGTCAGGCACAGCATTCTCTGCCTTCCACTGCAGCAATTCCAGTACGGTATCGAGCTTTGTGTTGCCATCTTCGCAATTGGGGTACAACCCTTTTTTATGATCCTCTAACATGCGATCGAACTTCATCTTCTCCTTTTGACTTTCACATTGCGTCCTTGCATCGACAATGACCCGGCGGAGATCATCATCATCGGGCACATCGTCTGGTTCCTCTTGATCTTCAGTAGCTTCACCCGTTGCAGCATCATTGGGCACATCGTCTGGTTCCTCTTGATCTTCACCAGCTCCCCCCGTTGCAGCATCACGGTATTCAGGGGGCACGTAGTTGTCATCGTACTCTTCTTCTTCGTCGTCTTCCATCATAACCCCTATTTCTCCGTGCCTCGTCCAAACATTATAGTGTGGCATGAAACCCTTGTAAAGCAGGTGGGTGTGAAGGATTTTCGGTCAGAGTAAGACTTCGTATTCCCACAATCAGGGCATGGACAACACATAAAATCATTCTGCTTGTTTGCCTCAGCCGCATCGAGAAACTCATGCACGCCCTTAATGTAATCGGAGGTGTGTCTGTCACCGTACATCCATTGCCGGTTCATCTGCGTGCATTATATATAATTAAGTGTCCAAATTAATAGAAGTTCATCATCACATTAAAAGCAAAGTACATACATAGTTCTCATCTAACAACATATAGCTCTCCAGAGCATCTAATTAATTAAACCATACATTGAAACTATGTAAAACATTTTAATGCGAAAACAAAGGCGATCATAATCGCAACCAAGGTAACAATTGATCCAACGGCATAATGATACCAAGCCTCGATATGAATGGCATATTTTCTAATCTTCAAGTGCATTGCATCCATCTTGATCTTGTGATCATCGACGACATCCGCAACATGCAACTCCAATATCATCTTCTCCTCCTCAATTTTTTTATTTTTTTCTTCAAGAAATTGTTTTCTTCTTCAACTAAATTTAACCTCTCGACAATAGGGTCGGTTGGAATTTCCGGTTCACATACATCCTAGATAAATAAAATCTATGTCACGTTGGTCCGCATAATTTTCATAAACAATAAATGAATCAATAGTTATAAAGATTAATATATATACCACATCCGAATCATAGACAGGACGAGGGCCGACAGGGGTGGATACCAAAACCATCGCACTATATAAGATGCAATAATAAAAGTAAGCAAATGATACAAGTATCTATCTAAACATACAAGTAACAATATTTTTCCTTTCAGAAAGAAGATAAGAACAAGAGGCTCACCATGGTGGTGTCGGTGATGAGATCGGCGCGGGTGATCGACGGCGGTGAAGACGGGGGTGGGGCGTGACGGACCGCTAAATCTAGACAAATCTCGAGGAAAATGGAGCTTTCAGGTCGAGCTTCGAGAGGAGAAAGCTTAACTAGTGTGGCTCGGGCATTTCATCGAACACCTCATGTGCATAGGAGGTGAGCTAGATCACCACAAACCCCTCCCCTCGCCGGCCCAGAAAAATAGAGCACTGGAGTGCTCTACTCGCGGGCGAGGGTATATATAGGCAGCACTATTGGTCCCGGTTCGTGGCATGAACCGGGACTAAAGGGTAGCCTTTGGTCCCGGTTCAGGCCACCAACCGGGATCAATGGTGGTGGGCCAGGAGCCAGGCCCATTGGTCCCGGTTCGTCCCACCAACCGAGACCAAAAGGTCCTGATGAACCGGGACCAATGGCCCACGTGGCCCGGCCGGCCCCGTGGGCTCACGAACCGGGTCCAATGCCCCCATTGGTCCCGGTTCTAGATTGAACCGGGACTAATGGGCTGACCCGGCCTAGACCGTTGCCCCCTTTTCTACTAGTGCCTGCTCCCATTCTTGAAGAGCTCCTGAGTTTTGTATCGTGGATCCAATGTCATCTTCGGAGGCTTTGGACCTGAGCGAAACCACAGAGCTCTTTGGGTCTTTGTTGTAAACTTGCGCAATCCCTCTTTTTGACAGGTGGAACCATGATCCAACGGTTGCAAGGCTCCCGATGCATGGGGGCATGGATCTCCCGGGAGCACATGATATTCTTGCTCGACACCACGTCTTCACTTCGTACTAAGCATGCAGCACAACACCAACTCAGCGCATTCTTCCTGATGCCTCCTATTCTCAGTATGAGCTTTTGTTCTTGCATAGTTTTTTGCTCCCTCTTTTGCTAACAGGGGGTTTCCTCATATGTGTCTAAACTGGGTGACTCTGAAGCATGCGAGAACATAAACCGGCTGGTGGTGGCATATAAATTGTTGGCCATGCGGTGTATGGTTGTTAAGAACATTTATTATAAACATTTGAGTTTGAGTACAATTCTCTGCGATTGGACGTAGCAAAAACAAATGATTGTTTCAAACAGGTTTTAGGGAATGAATCTTTTTCTTAGGAATATGGAGCAAAAGAATCATAAATTGAAAATTTCATATGGGATTTATTCTTAGAACATGTAAATGGCACACCTATAGAAAAATTATACTAATAGTTTAAGTACTAAAAAATATATATGAAAATCCTACTAATCAAACTATCACATACCGTGGTTTGACTCATATTTATTCTCGCATAGTTTTTTATTTTTATTTTTCTTCTTTCTTTTCCTTTTTGAGAACAAAGTAGCATGCATCTTTGTTTTCCAGTTAAAAGTAACCCATAATGACGTTCATTTAGTACAATTAATTACTATTTTTAAGTAAGTATAACTTTTTTCTGGGGAATCAATAAGTATACTTAATAAATAAGCAGTGTACCCATGAATTGCCGTGCTGAATATCATTTGAAACTGCAAGTTATAAAGCATAAAAAATATATGAGGAAAACCCACAAAAGAAAAGCTATAAAAATCAGCACTGACTTTTGTTAGCCAGGTGGCATTAAAAGGTGAGTAACTTGCTTCAGATAATGGGAGAGGACTCTTCAATGGGGTGATGTGTGCGACTTGGAACTTGGGAGTTAAGAGCATCTACAGCCGCGATGGGCAAATCCGCCCCCTCAAAACCCCGCGGACGCGCCCGGGCGCGTCCGCGGGCACTGACCGGGCACGCCTCAAATAATGCAATCCACATCCGGATACCTCAAATTAGAAATCTCAAATCCATATTATTACATGCAACATGAAACCTAATCTAAGCGAAGCTCGTCCATCCCCGTCGTGCCCATGTTCAGCGGCTGGCTGCTCTCCATAGTGTTTGCCCGGTTGCCGACAAGGTAGCAAGGAAGGGAGGGGAGGAAGACGACTTGCTAGTAGTAGTAGTGGGAGAGGACTCTTCCAGGGGGTGGTGTGGGCGACTTCGGAGTTAAGGCAACAAACTGGAAGAAGCGAAAATCACCTTCATCAAAAGAAAGACATATGGACTCCTCAACATATTTCTTTTTCCTTTTTTCCCATGCGTGATAAATTAGTTTTTTTGAAAAAACATGTAGACAAAATGACCAATTCAGGTGTGTCGAAAAATCATGGGGCTCGACGCTATGCCTTCACTTCATCCTACGCAGGGCTTCCGAGTCGTACTGCACGTTTTCTTCCGACGTCTCCTATTCTCAAGATGAAGTGATGAACTCTCTTTCCTTTTTTTCTTTCTTTTTCTTTTTTCTTGCATAGTGTTTTTCCTCTTTTGCTAACAGTTGGTTTCTGAGAGGTGCCAAAATCCGGTTACTACGAAGCATGCAGAGAACACAAATCTGCTCGTGGTGGCATACAAATTGGTGGTCGTCCCGTGTATGGTTGTTGTGGACATTTAGTACAATTTTTTTGTGTGGAAGTCTCTAAGAAAGTTGTTTGATGGGGGTGGGAGATGATTATTTCAAACAGGTTTGAGTCCGTAGTTTTTTTAAAAAAAATGGGTTTTTCCTTTAAGAATATAGAACAAAAGAAACATGACTAAAAAAATTCATATGGGATTTATTCCTACAACTGAAACGATCCGCATAGAGAAAGTTCATAATAGTTAATGTATTACATTTTTTCTATGAATATCCTACAAATCAAATTATTAGAGGCCCTGGTTTGACATATATTTATTCTCGCGTAGTTTTTTACTTTTCCTTTCGGAAAAGAGGTAGCATTCATCATTTTTTGTGAAAAACATGAATATCTATTATAAAAGTTCATCATAAGTACATAGCACCTTAAAGATAATAAAAATTACATCAAGGCCTCTAGACCATCAAACAACCACTACCGTTGCCAAAACAAACCGCCGACGCATCATTGTGGCCGCTCTATTAGAGCCAGCTCTACCTTGTCAATGACAGCCATGCACGTGCACCTAAGGACAAGCGCCCTGGAGTTGCAGTCGTCGCCTTGAACATTTGAATAGATCTAAAGTAACTGACATGAAACCTCACCATCATGCACGCACAACGAGAAACCCTAACCTCGCTGCCGTAAGGAGTTGGCGAAATCTACGTCTGAGTTTCGTCGACTATGTCCAGTTGGACGAACTCAAGGAGGATCACAGCCTGGAAGAAAAATTCGAAGAAGAAGCGTTGCCATCCACCCAAGCACCACACCTGCAAGGACTAAAAAACTCTAATCAAAGGAGTGATATTGTTGACTAGAGTGGGGATGAATAGAAGACTACAAATTTTAAGCATAGGGAATTGCGGATAAATAGAGTTCTCTAGATATGCAACCAGATGAGCAATCCTATATGGCAAGCAAGCTCAAAGCAGTAAGATAGGTAACAATATACTTAACAACCCCGCAAGCATACAATCCAAAGTAAAGTGTTAGAAAAAACTAACCACGAGCGAGTCGATGATGTGAATTTTATCCTGAAAGTTCGCACTCCCTTAGGGAAATGCTCATCTCTGTTGGAGCGGTTCCGGAGCCAAGGCTTCCGAAATGCCAAAGGAGGCTCGCCGTATTATCCTTGAGTCACCCCCAATGGGTGAGCCTCGAATCACCTGGCTTGGTCTTGAATGCAACCAACAACCTTTACAAATGTCTCCGGAGCACACCATAAGTAAGGAAGCATCCGAAGGAACCCTAACCGCCTAGGAGCCCAAGCTCCAAGAGTAACAAGTCAATGGTGAAGAAATCCTGAGGGGAATACGAATTGGTTTTCTCATAGTGTGAATCGGGTCTTGCTCCCTCAGCCCCCAAAGTTTTTAACAAGTTTGGTTGGATAGATTGAGGTGAGTGAGCAAATCAAGGTTTGCAAATGGGTGGAGCTCAAACAAGAAGAAGAAGCACCTTCAAAAGGAAAACACTTTCATTTTTCCTTTGTTCTTCACATTTGCAATGAATTATTTTTTATGAAAAATATGCAGAGAAAATGTCTTTTGAAGAAGAGACGGACAAGGAGAGAATGGCAGATCCGATCTCTGATCCTGGTGTTGCGTCGAACAATCACACGAATAAGTATAGGGTGATATGGTAGTTGACCTGCTCCCATGCTTGACGAGCTCCTGACTGTTGTATCATGGATCCAATGCCATCTTCGGAGGCTTTGGACCCGAGCAAGACTAAAGAGCTCTTTGGGTCTTTGTTGTAAACTTGTGCAATCCCTCTTTTTGACACGTGGAACCATGATCCAATGGTGGGAGGGCTCCCGAAGCATGGGGGCATGGATCTCCCGGGAGCACATGATATTCTTGCTCGACACCACGTCTTCACTTCGTACTAAACATGCAGTACAACACAAACTCAGCGTATTCTTCCTGATGCCTCCTATTCTCAGTATGAACTTTTGTTCTTGCATAGTTTTTTCCCTCTTTTGCTAATAGGGGGTTTTCTCATATGTGTCAAAACTGGGTGACTCTGAAGCATGCGAGAACACAAACCGACTGGTGGTGGCATATAAATTGTTGGCCATCCGGTGTATGGTTGTTGAGCATATTTATTATAAACATTTAAGTTTGAGTACAATTCTCTGCGATTGGACGTAGCAAAAACAAATGATTGTTTCAAATAGGTTTGAGCTCAATGAATCTTTTAAGAATATAGAGCAAAAGAATCATAAATGGGAAATTTCATATGGGATTTATTCTTACAACTTAAATGACACACCTACAGAAAAATTATAATAGTTCATGTACTAGAAAATGTATATGAAAATCCTACGAATCAAACTAGTAGATGCTCTCATTCGACTTATCTTTATTGTTGCATAGTTTTTCTTTTTCTTTTGGAGAAAAAAAGTGGCATGCATCTTTATATTTCAATGAAAAGTAACCAATGAAGAAGATCGGTTAGTACAATTAATCAATAAGGGATTTTTTGTGTATGCAGAACCAGTAAGTATAGTAATTAATAAATAAGCACTCATCGAAGCAGTACACCAGCGAATTGCAGTGTCAAAATTCATTTGAAACTGTAAGTTCTAAAGCATAAACTAAAAAATAAACAATATATGAGGAAAAACCACAAAAGATAAGTGATTTTCTGTTAGTCACATGCCATGAAAAGGCCTGTAACTTGGTTCACAAGCAATTAGCCCATGTTTCACACAACATCTCTAATATTTAACCGTGATCGCACCAGGCTTCTCAGTTGTAACGTTATAAGATATCACTTCACGTTAGCTCATTCCTCTTGCTTAAGCACCAAGAGTCAAAGACGTGCCCCTTTCATTCTCTTCATTCCTAGCAAGGGCCAAATACTTCACTTGGTGAATGGGACAAAAGAGAAAACAAATACAGTGGACACATATTCTGTTCTTGTGTTCTCATGAAAGCTAAAAATTAGTTTTGAGAATTTTATCATTTCCTAGAAATTGGCATGTGACATTTTTTCCTTCTGCGACAAGATCAACATCATTATACATCTCAATCGTTCAAGTGAAAGATGTCTTCTGGATGCCAGTCAAGACACAAGACACAACAAAACAGAGCTCTCGAATGTTGCCCAGTCAATACAGATTTGTCTTTTTTTTTTCTTATTCCCCGATGAAGATATGCTCTCGATTTCATTAAGTGAAATTCTGTTAGGAAACTACATGGCC
Organism: Aegilops umbellulata; assembly: GCA_032464435.1. NCBI lineage: Eukaryota > Viridiplantae > Streptophyta > Magnoliopsida > Poales > Poaceae > Aegilops > Aegilops umbellulata. The sequence goes on along the minus strand of CP136060.1, from coordinate 585,435,014 downwards.
GGTAGCTGACATGTTTCAGCTAGGCATGATCATCCAACCCTGTATGAAGCTTACCAATTGAAGACGCAAAATAAGTTGGCAATGCAAGGAATTCAGAATTTAACAACACGCAAAAGCTCACGGAGGTCAAAGGAAGGACCGAAGGAAGGTGAAGCTGCGGTGAACATGGCGTACCCACACGGTTCTGGAGGATACATATATAGGAGGACAAGGCAGTGAAAGAGATAAGCGAGGAGATAGGTCAGAGCGTATTACCATCCTCTCATGTATATGTAGTTTTTTTAAGGGGGAATGCCCCCGGCCTCTACATCTCTTGATGCACAAAACCATATTATTAAAAATCTAGGTTCAGAACAAGGTCTCAAACAAGTACTATGACTCAAAAGAAAATAAGTTGTCACAACCGGTGAAAATAAGGTAAGATGACTAGACACACATCATATTGTTGGACCACCATCCAAACCGGTTATAAGTATCTCGTGTAACCATCTCTCATCGGTTGCATCCAATTTCCATAAGCTCGTTGTGATCCGCATGGCTGAGTAGCGACCATGTACGGATCCAATCAGACGCCCTGAAGATAACCTGCAAAAAGTTCGTGATTGTTTGTCTGTTAAAGGCAACATCATTCCAACAATCCCATATGGCCCCAAGTAACGCACACACTCCAACTAGAATATTTGCCCAGTTTTAGCCTCTATCCCAGTTAGCCAAGTCCCAAATAAATGTGAAACCGTGACAAGTGGAGTAATGTTAAAGGACGCATGAATGGTCTGCCACAATAACTTAGCAAATGGGCATTGGAGAAAAATATGTTCTATTGTTTCGTCGTGATCATAAAAGCAACATCGTTTACTACCTTCCCAACTACGCTTTGCCAAGTTATCATTTGTCAAAATTACTCTCTTATGTACAAACCACATAAACACCTTGATCTTCAATGACACTTTGATTTTTCATATGTGGATCGACCTTGGGATAGGACCGGTGTTTATCAGGTCCCATGTATATTTAGTGGTGGGAGGTGGCATCGTGTCAGGCCAAATCAACATATGGTTCAACACCACATCTTCACTCCATACTAAGTGTTCCCTTCCGCACATCTCATATTACCAAGTTTATGCTCTTTTCAATTTATTTTCCTGCATTATTTTACTAACAATAGGTGTATAATAAATGTTGAGACTCAGTGAGTAAACAAAAACCGATTCTTGCTACTCTCATCATGGAAAGTAAACAAAAAATGATTCCTGCCAAGATCTTTGCATTCCAATGCAGTAAAAGGGCACCACAGATTACCCAGCGTTCTTCCCACATACTCTACTTATGCGGACCTCTCTAAGAAGAGGATACCGACAACATGTAGCTCGTTCACCGTCGAGGCGCAGACATACCTTCTTCCCATTTTGACACTACTCTTCTCTGCTTCTGAGAGCTTGACATCCTTCATTCCGCGCATGTTGTCCAGCGCAGGGCCCCTCCTATCACCCATGGCGATTCCTCTTCAGAAAACCAATCCGGGGAAGAACACTCTCGCCCCTTGCTTCCGAGCTCACATCCACACAGCCGTGACTAGGATTAACTTGGTGTTTTACGATCGCGCACCCTAGCGGATGTGAAAGGCTTTCATAGGGGAGGGCTCTCATGGGAAAGTCGAACTGATTTCTGCTCTCACAGGGAATAGGTTCTGCCCGTGAAGGTTCTACCATGGGGAACAACTGTGGGGCAGGGATGCTCGATGGTGGGGAAACCGATCTACATCCTCACAATCGCCAGCGGGCTTGGAAGAGACGAGCGCGGATTTGGAAATTTTGATGGATTTTGGGAAGAGATCACGCGGTAGGTTGGCAAAGAAGAGGTCATTGGGGTGTGCTCAAAATGACCACTATACATCTAGCAGACTTACAACCTATCCACAAACAACACGTTCTGAGGAACTTCTGAAATCATCTGGCTCAGTGAGTGCCAGATACGTCAATAGAGGAGAGACAGGAAGGCGGGGACGCAGTCGCCGCCCTAGGTGCTGACCCAAATAGAGGAGTGACAGGAAGGAGGGGATGCAGTCACCGCCCTAAGTGCTGACCCAAATAGAGGAGAGACAGGAAGGCGGGGACGCAGTCACCGCCCTAGGTGCTGACCCATCAGTGGATGATGGGTCAGCACCTAGGGCGGTGACTGCGTCCCCGCCTTCCTGTCTCTCCTCTATTACGTCGTCTTCCTTTGGCCCGTAGACCAGTGATGTACCTAAAAACTGGGGAAGATGCCTTGGGTGGCACACTCACATTGATCCTAGGGATAGAACCCGGGTGGGCTAGGTGGCCACCGCCAACACCAAGCATTGAACCAAGGGTTTGTTCTCGACATGAAGAGAACATCTGACCCCGAGTCTTGCTGCTGCGTCGGAAATTCATATGACTCGACACTAACTCTTCACTTCATACTAAACATGTCGCTGAAGAGCAGCTGCGTGTTTTCTTCCCAACTTCTCCTATTCTCAAGATGAACTCCCTTTTTTTACTTTTTTGTTGCATAGTTTCTCTACTCTTTTGCTAACAGGGGCTTTCTAACAGGTGTTAAAACGAAGTGGCTCCGGAGCACGCGGAGAACACATTCGGCTGGTGGTGGTGGCATACAAATTGTTGGGCGTGTAGTGTATGGTTGCTGAGAGCCTTTATTGTGAACAGGTTTTTTATTGGAAGTCTGCGTGATTGCACATAGGGAAAAGATGATTTATTTCAAACATGTTTGAGTCAGTGAATTGTTATTTAAAGAATATACAGAACAAAGAATCATAAATGGAAATTTTCATATGGGCCTTATTCATTCTTACAACTTAAATGACACACGTATAAAAAAATTATAATAGTTCACGCACTATCCTATGAATTGAACTATCAGATGCTCTGATTTGACTCATATTTATTGTTGCATAGTTTTTCGTTTTCTTTCTGAGAAAAAGCAGCATGCATCTTCGTATTTCAATTAACAGTAACCATAACAAAGTCCAGTTAGTACAATTAATTAATAAGTGAATTCGTTCGTTCGGAATCAATAAGTATAATTAACAAATAAGCACTCGTCCAAGCAGCACACCAACGTTTGCCCAGCTCCGGCAAGGGAGGGGCGATGACATCGGCGCGCCTTCGGCTCGCTTCACTGCTTGTAGTCGTCGCTAGGTGGTCAATGGATCTGGATGTATTTTTTTATTATTTCTAGTGTTCGTTGTACTACAATGATTGAAAATAAATAGATTGAAAGCCTTTCCTGCAAAAAAAGGAATTGCAGTGTCAAAAATCATTTGAAACTGTAAGTTCTAAAGCATAAACACTATATTACGAAAAACCACGGAGGAAAAGCAATAAGAATCGGCAAGGTACTAACTTGCTTTAGAAGCAATTAGCCCATATTTTATACTACATGTAATATTTAATCATGATCACACCTTGTTCTCAGTTGTATATTTATCGATGTTTTAAATAGCGGGCTATGAAATATAGCGGCGGGCCTCCAAATCAGCAATAGCGGAGTTATAGCGGGCTATTTGTAAAGGTGATCATTTAGCGGCACCCTGCTGAAAAGGCTATAGCTCCGGCTATTTAAAAATATGATATTTATAGGATAAGACTTCACGTTAGCTCATTCCTTTTGCTTAAGCACCAAGAGTCAAAGACGTGTCCCTTTCTTTCTCTTCATTCCTTGGAAGGGTCAAATACTTCACTTAGTAAAATGAGACAAAAGAGAAAATAAATTCAGTGTACACACGTTCTGTTCTTTTGCTCTCATGAAAGATAAAAAGTATTTGGCATGTGACCGTTTTTCCTTCGGCGACAAGATCAACATCAATATTTCAAGTGAATGATGTTTCCCGAATGCAGCCAAGACCCAAGAACACACCAAAATAGAGCGGTCCAGTCAATTCAGATTTGTCCAACCCTATATGAAGCTCTAAACTTACCAATCAAACACGCAAAATAAGTTGACCATGCAAGGAATTCATAATTTGACAACATGCAAAAGCTCATGGAGGTCAAAGGAAGGACCGCGAAGCTGCGGAGGACATGCCGTGCCCACACGGCTCCGCAGGATAAATATATAGGAGGACAAGGCAGTGAAAGTGATAAGTTAGGAGATAGGTCGGAGCGCATTATCATGCTTTCATGTATATGTAGTGGTGGGAGATGGCATGGTGTCGCGTCAGACCAACATATGGTTCAACACCACATATTCACTTCATACTAAGCATTCTCTTCACACCAGACTAAGGGTCTGTTCGGCAACTGCCCAGCGCACAGAAATCCTCAAATCCGGCTCCTTGATCTCGCTTCCAGCTTCCTGACGAAAACCATGGATAAAAAAACCGTTCACAACAGAATTTCCAGATCCCATATCCCAGATCACTAGTCTTTGGCTGGTAGCCGCATGGCCCCTTAGGCTCGATTCTGGCCTGGTAGGGAGCGATGGTACTCGCTAGTTCTATTCCTTTCTTGTACGAATTTGCGGTGGCATCTCTCAATAAATAACGTGAACTCCACGTTTTGCAATTCCCGGGACTGCCAAAACACCAGCTTCTCGTTTCTTCACGCCCGGCTGAACACACCTCCTTGCCTTATTCAATTGCCTCCATTAAACCCGCGTGGAAACCGAGGAACCTACTATCACAGGTTCGTTCATGAGCGGGCCGGCATTAAACGCAACGTCGGGCAAGCTCCCCCCATCTGTCCGCTATATAAATGAGACAAGAATCACACCATCAAGTCCGCTCCCCATCTCCTCCTTCTCAACCCTTTTGATGGCATCCCACGAGCAAGAAGAGCAGTTCTCCAGCATAAAAGCCGACTGGGTGGCCCGCCGAGCTCGGTGGTTACGAGCGAGGCAGCTCATTGCTCCACCTCCCTCGCCAAGCCCGACGGAGTAAGTTGCCGCCCAAGCCGGCGCGTGCATCACCAACTCGCCACTCCAGGCCAGCTCGTGGAGGAGGGGCGACCGTGCTAGACCAGCTCACAGTACTGCGCCTCCAGTGCCTATGAGCACACCGTCCGCAGTCCACGCACGCGTAGCCGTTCGCTGCCGGCAAAGGAAGAAGCCAGCTTCTCGAACATCGATGAGGTAGCGGCAAACACGTCTGGGCCAGCCACCATCATCAAGGAGAAGTAGAACACGGGAGGCCGCCGCCGCTTGGATCACATGAAGACCACCGCCGCGGCACCACTGGTGTACAAAGCCGGTGTCTTGCCCTCTCCCAGCCACCGCCGTCCCCTTACCCAAGAACTAACTTTGGTCCGTGCAACGTAGGCACCCTTCCCCTCCGGCTGAAGCATCAGGTGGCGGTTCCACTCTGATGAGTGGTGGGGAAGCGAGCCGTCATTTGCAGTGAAGCATGTACTTCCTGGGCTCTCCGCTGCAGGTCATGGGAACGTCGTTGGAGGCCCGCCACGGTCGACAGTAGACTAGTCGAGGGTATCATGTCGTCGGAATGGATATCCGCCAGCGCCGGCCAGACTAGCCCAGTTTCGTTTTTAGTTGAAAATATGTCCAAAATGTAACTGTTTTCGGTTTGTGTGAATTCCGTCATGTTTATATGAAATCCGGCCGAGTTTGCATGAATTTCATCCGTTTGTTGAAAAAGAGTTTGCAATGTATGTGGCTAGGGTTGGATGGCGGTCTCCCGCATCCGTGTCCGCGGATAGATCCCCCCTACCCGCGGACAGATGCGTGAGGCAATTTGCAGGTCGCCGTTGAAGATGCCGGTAGCACAATATACAGAGGAAACGCCTTCCGAAGAGAAATATGGAAGACATGGATAGAATATGAGCCCCTGTTCTACCATGGTCTTCGGTTCTCCCCACGGTGTTTCCTTGGAAAATCATAAGGCGGGACACCATGTCTTTGTGTCATACTAGGTAGGCGGTAGAAGATCCACCGAGTGTTTTCTTCCCTACGTCTCCTATTCTCAAGATGAACTGTTTTTTGTACAAAATTAAACAACATGGGGTTTCTGGGAGGTGTCAAAACTCTACGGTTTAGTGAACGGTTGTTGAGAACATTAATTTCAAAACGGTTTAGTCTGTGTGCAAGTCTCTACGGAAGTTCGTGTAACTGCACTTATGAAAATCAAATGATTATCTCAAACATTTTTGAGTCAATAAATTTTCATCTTAAGGGTACAGAACAAAAAATCATGAATGTAAAATTTCATATCGGATTTATTCTTGCAAATTAAACAACCCATGTAGAGAAATTTTATAATAGTTCATGTACTACAAATCACCTTCCAAAGGAAAACATATTGGGCTCCCAAACATATTTCTTTTTTCCTTTTTCTCTCATGCGCAATAAATTAGTTCTTTTTTTGTGAGAAACATGTAGAAAAAACGCATTCCGAAGAAAAGACAGAAGGCATGGAAAGAATGTGCGGCCCCGACCAATTCAGGTCTGTCAATAAATCATGGGGCTCAACACTATGCCTTCACTTCATGCTCAGCAGGGCTTCCGAGTCGTACTGAGCGTTTTCTTCCCGACGTCTCCTATTCTCGAGATGAAGTGATGAGCTCCCTTTCTTTTTCTTTTTTCTTGCATTGTTTTTCTTTGCATCTTTTGCTAACAGGTGGTTTCTGAGAGGTGTCAAAATTTCGATGACTCCGAAACAGGCGGAGAACACAAGTCGGCTCGTGATGGCATATAAATTGGTGGTCGTGCAATGTATGGTTGTTGATGACATTTATTACAAAACAAACATAAATAGTGTGGGATTCTCTAAGAAAGTTTGTTTGATTGCGGGAGGAAAAAACAAATAATTATTTCAAATAGGTTTGAGTCAATGTTTTTTTAATTTCAGCCGTTCTACGTAAGTATGTTTTTTTTCCTTTAAGAATATAGAACAAAAGAAACATCAAAGAGAAAAAATCATATGGGATTTATTCCTACAATTTAAACGATCCACATAGATAAAATTTATAATAGTTAATGTTGTTTTCTACAAAAATCCTATTGCTCCAACTATTAGATGCCTGGTTTGATATATTTATTCTTGCGTAGTTTTTTTACTTCTCTTTTTGGGAAAAAAAATACCATGCATCCTTTTTATGACTAGATCCAAATCTATTATGAAAGTTCATCAGAAGTACAAAGCACCTCAAACATAATAAAAATTACATGGAGGTATCTAGACCACCGAACGACCACTGCCATCGCCAGAACGAGCCGCCGACGCAACTAACACCTCTCCTCTATCCGAGGTAGCTTGAACTTGTTGATTACAGCCGGAAAGTCTTCATGCACGTGCCACTAAGGACCAGCGCCATGGACCTGTTGTAGTTGTCACTGTAGTAGTAGTGGGCGAGGACTCTTCGAGGGGGGTGTTGTGGGTGACTTCGAAGTTATGGCAACAAACCGGAAGAAGCAAAAATCACCTTCATCAAAAGGAAAACCATATTGGGCTCCCAAAAATATTTCTTTTTTCCTTTTCTTCTCATGCGCAATAAATTAGGTTTTTTTTGTGAGAAATATGTAGAGAAAACACCTTCTGAAGAAAAGATGGAAGGCGTGGAGAGAATATAACACCCCGACCAGTTCAGGCGTGTCAAAAAAATCATGGGACTCGACACTACGCCTTCCCTTCATGCTAAGCAGGGCTTCCGAGTCATACTGAGGGTTTTCTTCGTGACTTCTCCTATTCTCAAGATGAAGTGATGAAATCCCTTTCTTTTTCTTCTGTCTTGCAATCTGGTTTCATCTTTTGCAATCAGGCGATTTTTGAGAGGTGTTGAAATTTCGGTGACTCCGAAGCATGCGAAGAACACAAATCGGCTCGTGGTTGCATATAAATTGGTGGTCGTGCAGTGTATGCTTGTTGATGACATTTATTAGAAAACAAACGTAGATTGTGTGGAGTGCTCTAAGAAAGTTTGTTTGATTGCGGAAGGGAAAAACAAATGATTTCTCAAAAAAGGTTTGAGTTAATGGTTTTTTAATTTCAGCCTTCAATATAAATATGGTTTTTTTCCTTTAAGAATATAGAACAAAAGAAACATCAATGAAAAAATATCATATGGGATTTATTCATACAACTTAAACGATCCACATAGAGAAAAATTATAATTGTTAATGTAGTTTTCAACAAAATCCAACGAATCAAAGTATTATAGGCCTATTTTGACAATAATTCAACCTGGAGCCCGGGCTCAGATGAGCCCGGTGAATAGTACCTCGACTTAAAATAGAAAAAAATCTCAACCAATTTCAAAAAAAATTGTGGTGCAAGATACTCCTGTGTGTGCCATGCAAAATTTTGTGAAGTTTGAACATTCGAGGAGCTCGCAACAAAAAAGACAAAATCACGCATGAATAGTGCGATTTTCAAAAGTTTCTCAGACATCCGAAATTTGTCTTTTTTGCCACGAGCCCCTCGAATGTCCAAACTTCACAAAATTTTGCATGGAGTTCACATATAGGAGCATCTAGCACCACAAAAAAATGGAAATTTTTGAACATTTTTTCTATTATAAATGGCTGTACTGTTCATGCCCGGGCTCATCTAAGCCCGGCCACCAATCGCCGCTCTCCTTGGTTTGATGTATATTTTTTCTTGCATAGTTTTTTACTTTTCTTTTCGGGGAAAAAAGTACCATGCATCTATTTTTTCCTGAAAATATCCAAATCTATGATAAAAGTTCATCAGAAGTACAGAGCATTTTAAACATAATAAAAATACATCGAGGTCTCTAGACTACTGAACGGTCACTACTACCGCCAGAACGAGCTGCCAACGCACGACTTTCATGGCTCGCCTATCGGAGCTAGCTTGACATTGTCGATCACAGTCAGGAAGTCCTCATGCACGTGCCCCCTAAGGACCAGTGCCTTGGAACTGTAGTCGAAGATTTGAATAGATCTGAAACCACCAACATCAATTCTCTCCATCGTGCACACATGGTGATTAGGGGATGGATGACTTAGCGCTGATGTGCTAGTGTGGAAGGGAGGGAGGAAGACGACTTACTAGTAGTAGTGGTCTAGTGGGAGAGGACTCTTGAAGGGGATGGTGCGGGCGACTTGGGAATTAAGGAAGATGAAGAAGAATAAGAAAAAAAACACCTTCTAAAGGAAAACACTTACCATTTCTCCTTTGTTCTTCACATTTGCAATGAACTATTATTTTGTGAAAAACATGCAGAGAAAATGTCTTTTGAGGAAAGATGGACATGGAGAGAATGTTAGACCTGATCTCTGATCCTGGTGTTGCGTCAAAAAACCATACAAATAAGTATCAGGTGATATGGTAGTTGACCTGCTCCCATGCTTGACGAGCTCCTAACCGTTGTTTCGTGGATCCAATGCCACCTTCGGAGGCTTTGGACCTGAGCAAAACCACAGAGCTCTTTGGGTCTTTTTTGTACAGTTGCACAGTTCCTCTGTCTGACAGTTTGAACCATGATTCAACGGCTGGAGGGCTCCCGGAGCATGGGGGCACGGATCTCCCAGGAGCACATGATATTCTTCCTCCGCACCACGTCTTCACTTTGCAGTGAGCATGCTGTACAAGACCAAGTCAGTGTATTCTGCCTGATGCCTCCTATTCTCAATATGAACTTTTGTTCTTGCATAGTTTTATTTCCCTCTTTTGCTTCCTCATATGTATCAAAACTGGGTGACTCTGAAGCAGGCGAGAACACAAATCGGCTGGTGGTGGAATATAAATTGTTGGCCATGTGGTGTATGGTTCTTGAGAACATTTATTATAAACATTTAAGTTTGAATACAACTGACACACCTACAGAAAAATTATAATAGTTCACCTACTAGAAAAACTAGCAAAAATACCCGTGCATTGCAACGGGAGAAAAAAAATCCTTTTACACGTCCCTAGTGACTCATCTGCATTACCACTTCTTCCCTTCGCCATCATTGTTGATGGTGGTCTTGTTGTGCTAATATTCATAACGAACATGATCAATCCCAAGGCGATGGGCTTGATCATCATACTCGAGCATGTTGTTTTGAGAGCTCCTTCTCGTGCCGACTTGTAATTTTGCGGACTTGTAATGATGGTGAGTTATTTTCTCAACTACACTTGGTGCATGCACCATCACCACACCCATGCTCAGCACAATGCATGTGCTTTTGCAACGGAGGAAACACCGGTTCATATACAATTGGTCTAGTCAACGAACTGTCCCGCTACATAGTTAACATCAAATTTAGGGATAATGGGGTCTAACATTAAATGTAAGTTTATGAATAAGTTCAGGTTCAGACATTTCATGAAGCATCTGAAGAAATCTAGCAAGCGTGAATTGATTGTCTTAAAATAATTTTGTACGTGACTAAACATATGTTTACAAAATCAAAACAAAATATGGAACATCGTTTGAATCAATTTTCATTCAGAGTACAAATTTTAAATAAATATTAGGTAAATCTTTTTAACTTTATAGTTGATCTCCAGTCAGTTGCATGACACATTTTGTATATGAATATGAATAAACATGGTTATGATATCAAAACAAAATATGGAACATTGTTTGGATCAAAAGCAAAATACCAAATAAAAAATAGAGAATATTTTTAATTCACGTAAAATATTACGTAAATCTTTTTAATTTTGTAGTTGATCAAGCCTTCCATCTTCCTTCAGACTTCACACCACCTACCCCAAATTCATCACATTCCATCCTGCTCATCGATAATGTCCTTCCTTGTTGTTTTATTACGTGGCCTCGCGCCTCTTTAAATCCAAATCCATCACCTTCATGTTCATGGATTAATTTCCTTCCTTGCTCTTTTATTATGTGGCCTCGCCTCTTTAAATCTCGTTGAATTAGCCATGGCAGGGCGCCCCCCAACACTCCTCCCCATGCATTAATTCCATCCTGACTCATTTTGTGGCCTCCCTTCCTTAAATCTCGTTTAATTCGGCCCACGAATCAATCAATGCCTTCCGTTCCTGATCACTAATTCCTTCCTTAAAGGTAATTATGTGTTCCCATTGAGAAACAGTAAAACGGAGCCACCTAGGAGCCCTCGCAGCTCTTTGCCGTAGCTAACCGTCCGATCCATCCATCGTACGTTCTCATGAACGTCTAAGTTTATCTCTTGGGCTGCTGCTCCACGGAACTATCTAGGCCTGCTATTGTTGATCGGGCCGGAATTGTGTGTCGGGCTGCATACATGGACTCATGCATGAGTTTCGCTACATATTTTATTTTTTGGGAAAACTAATTGTGGCTACCCCGAAGTTGATAATGTCTAATCGATATAGAAGATCCTGAATGTCCTGCAAGCTATGTTGCGTGGCCTGCTTTTGGTGAATTCTTGACATTTTGCTACTGCCTTTCTTAATCAGTTTTCTATCGCATACCCTGGCCCTGCATACTTTGGTAATTCGATAGTACTCGGTGATGTTAGAATGTGTCCAGCGATCTGGGTGTTTATATATTACAAACTGAAAAAACAAATATAGAGTACATAGGAACACCCTCTATTCGATGTTCTGCAAATCTAAATTCAAAACACAACCTGAAAAACAAAACTGATGAATTTGGTGTTGATGAATTAACGGGAATTCATGACCCATTAGTAATTAACGACTGTTCATATAGGGATTTTTTTGCTTGGTATGATTTTCAAATTTAAATTAGAAAACATGGATCATGGTAGATAGATGATTATCGACATGCAAATTTTGTTTTTTGATTACTTTGAAGTTTCGAATATATAAACTTGAGGCCGGGCGCACCGAATGCACCACTCTTCAGTGCACATCATAACTTTTTTAAAACTTTGTAGTTGTTGATTCGGGGTCGTTAGTTTCAATGCTGAGATGGAACTTTCGCTAAGTTGCCACAACCGCAGCTGCCGACTTATTGATTATTAGTTATTCATTATTCTCGGTTGAATTTCCATTTCGACAGTTCATTCACAAAAATGGATGGGCGTGGCAACGCGCACCTTCATGTTCTAGTATAGGGATATAACTAAGCCACGCCTCGTACTGCTCCTGATCCAGCTTGTTACCTAGGCCACTCGCGAACATATTTAAACAGCATACGGCTAGAAACCCAATCTCTAGTTGGGCCAGGATGCAGATCCGTACGGCCCAGTAGGCCCCACAGGGCAGAAGACTTGCAATAGGCCCACACAAAGGCCTGCTTAGAGAGGAGCTCGACACGGGGTGGGACTAAACACTGTGCACTGCGGGTGGCAACGCACCACCTTTAGTACCGGTTGATGGCTCCAACCGGTACTAAAGGGGGGGGGGGATCTTTAGTACCGGTTGGAGGCACCAACCCGTACTAAAGGCCACCACCTTTAGTATCGGTTGGAGTCACCAACCCATACTAAAGGCCACCACCTTTAGTACCAGTTGGTGGCTCCAACCGGTACTAAAGACTCCCCCCCTTTAGTACCGGTTGGAGCCACCAACCAGTAGTAAAGGCCACCACCTCTTTAGTACCGATTCGTGGCACGAACCGGTACTAAAGGTTCGCCACGAACCGGTACTAATGAGCGCCACCCGCCTGGCCGTTGGAACCGGCACTAATGGTCACATTAGTGCCGATTCAATTACAAATCGAGACTAATGAGTTTCACATTAGACCCTTTTTCTACTAGTGAGATTGCAACCGCGAAGGGGTTGGTCGTGTGTTCAACTCCTGTACGTGCCAATTTGTCATTAATTTTTTTCTTTTTCCAGTAGCTGCACGCGGCCTATGAAAAAAAACTGGAAAAACAATGAGGGAGGACGTACGAATAGTAGACGGGGTGGACGGACCAAATTACGATGATATAAGAAGCGATCACCCCTTTATTAGTAAAAAAATTAGGGAAAGATAAAGATACGCAGTCCATGCAAAAAAAAAGATAAAGATACGCAGGTAAAATAGTACCACATCGGATGTAGAATATAATATAGGTGAAAAAACTGAAAGCGTAAATTCACGGGAAGAAGCGTATTGTGACGGTGAACCCGACAAAGTCAATCCGTACTTTATTATTAGGGAAAGATTATATGAAAATCCTACGAATCAAACTATTAGATGCTCTGGTTTGATTCGTATTTATTGTTGCATGGTTTTTCTTTTTCTTTTCGAGAAAAAAAATGTGCCATGCATCTTCATATTTCAATGAAAACTAACCAATGAAGAAGCTCAGTTAGTACAATTAATTAATAAGGGATTTTTGTGTGTGTGGAATCAATAAGTATAATAATTAATAAATAAGCACTCATCGAAGCAGTACACCGATGAATTGCAGTGTCAAAATTCATTTGAAACTGTAAGTTCTAAATCATAAACTAATAAATAAATAATATATGAGGAAAAACCACAAAAGATAAGTGATTTTCTGTTAGTCACATGCCATGAAAAGGCCAGTAATTTGCTTCAGAAGCAATTAGCCCATGTTTTTACATAACATCTCTAATATTTAACCGTGATCACACCTTCGGTTCTCAGTTGTATAGTTATAAATAGCCACATGCCATGAAAAGGCCAGTAACTTGCTTCAGAAGAAATTAGCCCATGTTTTACACAACATGTCTAATATTTAATGGTGACCGCACCAGGCGTTCTCAGTTGTAACGGCTATAAGATATCACTTCACGTTAGCTCATTCCTCTTGCTTAAGCACCAAGAGTCAGAGACGTGTCCTTTGCTCCCTTTTATTTATTTTCTTACATTATTTTTACTAACAATAGGTGTGTGAGAGATGTTGAGTCTCAGTGAGTAAACAAAAACTGATTCTTGCTACTCTCATCATGGAAAGTAAACAAAAATGATTCCTGCCAAGATCTTTGCGTTCCAATCCAGTAAGAGGGAACCACAGAGGTGACGATTCGTTGTACACATCGGAAAAAGGCAACCGGCCCCCGATTCATCTCCGCCGCCACTAGGCTCCGCGCCTCCGCCTCCACCCTAACCCCTCGCCGCCGCCGGCCGGAGCCACCAGGCAAATCCCCGTGTGGCTTACGGCGGCGGCGGAGCTTCTTTCCTTCACAGCGCTAGAGATCGTCTCCTGCTCCTCCCCGAGTGAGCCAACACTGACCGGCTGTTCTCCGTCGTGTTCCGGATGGGCTCCGGTCTCACACATGGTGCCTTGATGAACACAGATTTATAAAGCACGGGTTTCTGGACACCTCTTATCTATACCCTTCAAAACTGCTTTGAGATCCGTGCGACACAACTAACTTTCAGCACAATTTTTTCTCTTTTTTGTTCCTTCAAAACAAAACAACATATGGACTTCAAACTTTGTAGGACAACAAAAGGTCCTTACTACAATGTGAGAAAAAACTTTCAGATTTTTTTGTCCGACATAAATATACAAAATGATATTTTTTGGTAAAAAATATTATTTTTTTGTATATATGAACCACGAAAAAATCTGAAAGTTTTTTCCCACATTCTAGTTAGAATGTTTTGTTATCCTACAAAGTTTCATGTTCATATGTTGTTTTATTTAGGAGAAACAAAAAAGACAAAAATTGCTCGCACGAATCGCGATGCCAAAATGAATTGCTAGATAAGGGGGTGTAGGAAAGCCTACGCGTTCTCAAATGTTAACCGTGCCTTGATGCAGCCCGCCGGCCGCCGACCAACGCCTGGTGCCTTCCCCTACCCAGATCTGATTGGGTCCAGATGGGGGAGCCGATGAGGGATGGTCCTCACGCAGATCCAACCATCACCCATGAGGCAGGGAGCATGTACAGCGTCTTGCCATGCCCAGTTCGGGGTCAGTTGAGGGAGCCCATGGTTGCCGGTCCTTGGTCAGGCCAGTGGTCGTCCGCATTAGCCGCGTCTCCTCGGGCGGCGGCTGGCAGCATGTGTAGCACCAACGCGGCGGCAGATTGAGTCGTTTGTCCATCCATCGCATGAAGGGTATGATTTGCTGGATCCGGTTCTACATCTCAGGCGTTGTGATGGCAACGATGATCACACCGAATTGGAGTGGCGGATCCGCTGATTGGTGGCCATCGAAAGATCTTTGTGAGAGTTCCTCTCTTCGGATCCGGTGGTTGTCTTCGACGGTGTGATGAAACCTACAGACGACGGCTTGACGCAGAGGGTATAGTTGTGCAGCAGCGGTGGTCGGCCAGCCAGCGCATGTAGCTGATGGGATCGTGCAAAAGTGGTGGCGACAACACATGATCGACTTCAACGAGCTCCGGGGTGAAAACCTAGGTTTGACCCAAGTTGGTTATAGCTGACAATGGCGATGTTTTTGCATCGTTCCCTTGTTGAAGGCATTGTTCGGATATGCTCGGATTGGTTCTTAAGGTGAAAACCTAAATTCTAGCCTTTGGTGGTTGGATGCGGTGACGGTAGCGCTTGAGCGTCGCTCCCTTCTGGAAAGCGTTGCTGTTGAAGATCCTGGTTGTCCTTTTGATGCCATGAGATGGTTGATGCGGATATGGATATAACTGTGATCTGTCAATCGCGGATTTGATCACTTTGGTTTTTTTTCCTCGTTTGGCATAGCTTTGGTCTTATATGACTTTGCTATTTTCAATTTGTTTTTTATTTGCGTGTGTGAGTTGGGTATTGGCTGTGTGCATCCTAACTATGCAGAGGCCGGGTGTGTGCTCATTGTGTTTGTATCACCTTGATGCTTCATTTTGAGTCAATAAAATCCACCCTTTGTCGAAAAAAAGAGGAAACCACAGATTACCCAGCATTCTTCCCACATACTCTGGTTTTGCTGGTCTCTCTGAGAAGAGCTTACCGACAGCCTTTAGCTTGTCCATCGTTGAGGCGTAGGCATACCTTCTTCCGATTTTGATACTACACTCCTCTCCTTCTAACAGCTTGAAATCCTTCATCCCGCCCTCCACGATATCCAGCGCAGGGGCCCTCCTATCACCCATGGGGATTCCTCTTCAGAAAACAAATCCGGGGAAGAACACTCCCGCCCCCTGCTTCCCAGCTCTCCTCCACACGGCCGCGACTAGAGTTGACTTGTTTTACGACCGCGCAACCCAGCAAACACGAAAGGCTTTGGTAGGGAGGGGCCTCATGGGAAACTCATACTGGTTTCTACTCTCACCGGGCATCATTGGTCATTGATACCACACCTGACGCTCGAAACTGATGGCTGAACTACTGATTGGCGGGAATTATTCCCTTGCACTTTCCGCGCCCGGCGTTTTGTGATGCCCCAGATCCCTACTGCTAGTGGAGCTGGGGCACGCGTGAGCTTGCAGGGTGGGGGCGTCACGAGCGTGAATGAAGTTGTTTTCCAGTTGGCGCTAATGATGATTAGGGGTGTGCTGAGTGCTGTTTAGAGGTTATAATTGTTACATCATACATCATTGGGACTCTGCATCCCCGGATGCGTCACATGTTCTGTTTCTTTCGAAAAGGAAGGCCTTTGCATCATCGGATGTGTACAACCATAGTTCTATTAACAAGATGTTGTATACCAAGACTGAACAGATTGACTTACGTAAGACAAAAAAGGAGAATTCTAGAGCAGCATCGCGAAATAGCTTAGTGAAAACCATTTTCCATAGGTTTCCATAGTATCCATACACCAGCTACCGCATAATGTGCCCCAAGTCCTAACGGACAAGTATAGTGCTCCTACAGAATGGTGGCAAAAAGGGGTCGCACCATGAGACCAATGTCGTTCCTTAGACTACAGAGGACGTAAATCTCATGTGGCTCAGCAGAGAAAGCTTTTGCATCCAAGCGATGAAATGTAGAGAACAACATGTGTTTTCATCATTCCATGTCTCTCGTTCCTGATGTCTCCTATTCTCAGTTGTCCATATGTAACTTTATGTGGATGGTGCATATGCCCATGCATTTCTAGATTGCTAGTTAGCCCGCTGCCCTTCTGTTGCCTTGTTGGAATAAGAGAGAAAAGTGGTGAAACCCATGAAGCCACATAAAGCCCACTCGTCTCGACCCTAATCCTATATATTTATAAAATTCACAGGTATTAAAACTATGTTGTACATGGTTGTTTGAGAACACTTATGAGTTATTTCCAAACAATTCCAGGACATATTTCTGGGTGGAAGATACAAATCATTGCATTTACTTCTTTCACTATAGATCATTGCATTTCTGTGTACAATATACACATGGTTCATGTATATGTGTTTCAATATATTTCAAATGGGCGGTGAACTTATATAACCAACGAAATGGAATGCATATTTTTTTTGTAAAGAGGTGCATACTGCGTTTTCAATCATATAAATCAATGTTCCAATCGAAAAGTGTTTCTTGGACCCAGTGAAAATCGATAAACATTTTACAACTTAAATAGTTTCTACGTATATGGATTAGTCTCCCTTTTCCTAGGAAGAGACATGTTCCCGGTTTTACGAGTAAAATTGCTTACAAGATCAGTATCCAACATGTTTGCATGCTTACATATATGGATCAGTCTCAAGCATGTTCGCAGTCGTCAGATGTGGCATGGTGTTGAGCTAGAGAACCATAATGTTCAGCACCATATTTTCAATTAATACAGTGTTCCAATCTCTATATGTCCTGTTCGCAAACTAACCTGCCTTTTCTTGCCCAGGCTCATCTACACCCGCCGTGAAGAGTAAATTCCAGAAAATAGAAAAATATATATACAAATTCTTTTTACCAAAGAAGCTCGAGTGTACTAGGAGCTTTGAAAATTCCATGGCCACATGATATTGGACGAGCTCTAGAAAAAAATGGTTCTCAAAGGAACTTCGAAAAAAGATATTTTGAAGAACTCTTTTTTGTGATTTTGGCTAGAGCTCCTCAAATATCATTTCACCATGCATGTAATTTTGCAGGCTCCTAGTAGACTTGAGATTCTTCGGTGCCAAAAAAATTTAGATTAGGGGATGGATGGATTGGATTAGCGTGGGAGGGAGGGAGGAAGACCACTACTAGTAGTAGTGGGAGCGGACTCTTCAAGGGGTGGGGTGTGGGCGACTTCGGAGTTAAGGCAACAAAGGGAAGATGCAAAAATGACCTTCATCAAAAGGAAAAAACACATTGGAATCCCAAACATGTTTCTTTTTCCTTTTTTTTCTCTCATGTCCAATAAATTAATTCTTTTCTTTGAGAAGCATGTAGAGAAAACACATTCCGAAGAGAAGACGGAATGCGTTGAGAGAATATGAAACCCCCACCATTTCATGTGTGTCGAGAAATCATGGGGCACGACACTATGCCTTCACTTGATGCTAAGCAGGGGGCGAGCTCCGACTGAGCGTTTTCTTCCCGACGTCTCCTATTCTCAAGATGAAGTGACGAACTCCCTTTCTTTTTTACTTTGTCTTGCATAGGTTTTTTTTTCATCTTTTGGTACCAGGTGGTTTCTGAGAGGTATTGAAATTTTGGTGACTCCGAGGCATGCGGAGGACACGAATCGGCTCGTGGTGGCACATAAATTGGTGCTCGTGCGGTGTATGGTTGTTGAGAACATTTATTACAAACACATATAAATTGTGCGCATGTCTCTAAGAAAGTTGGCTTTATTGTAGGAGGAAAAAAATGATTATTCAAACAGGTTTGAGTCCATGTTTTTTAATTTCAGTCTTTGAATAAAGATTCTATAGATCTTACCCCGATGAGGCGATCGGTCCTACGGTTGGGGTCGTTGGATTTGGAAACCAGTCTTTTCAAGTAAGGATGGTGCGACGGCGGCGGCATCCTTGTGGTGGACTTGTGTCCTCGGGCTCCAATGTTGTGATGGGTCCAGGAGTAGATGCAGATTGCGTGGTCTGCATCGGCGGCATCTGGAAGATGATGGATTGTGTGTTGAGTCCGTGGTTCGTGGATGGCAGATACAGTTTCCTCCTCCGACGTCTTAGTCATGTGGGAGTGTTAGATCTGGAGTTCGATGGTGTGTCCGGGGTGTAGCTCCGGCTTGGTTCATTCAACGGTAATGGTTTCACCTTTGGCGAGCCACCTTGGAGGTCCGCAAAGCTGCATATCCGTGAGGGACCTGCATCGCGCTCGGTTGTGAAGATGATCCGTCATGTTTTTATTTGGTGGCTGCTTTGGTGGTACTAGAGACGGGTGACGGGCGTTGGTGTCGAGCTCAGAGGATTCTTTGCTCTTGTTTGTAATTTTACTTC
This sequence comes from Aegilops umbellulata, assembly GCA_032464435.1. Taxonomy (NCBI): domain Eukaryota; kingdom Viridiplantae; phylum Streptophyta; class Magnoliopsida; order Poales; family Poaceae; genus Aegilops; species Aegilops umbellulata. The sequence continues at coordinate 585,415,945 of CP136060.1, read as the reverse complement.
TTGGATGATGTTTCTTTGTGCAAAGTCTATCGTTTTGTCGTCTTTTCCTTTTTGCCAGGTCGGTATTTACATAGCTTGCACTATGATTTTCAGTTTTGCCAGGTCGGTATGTACGTGGCTTGTACTATGATCCTAATGATGTAAATGAGATATGTTACCATGCAGAAAAACTATTAGAGGCCCCAGTTTGACATATTTTTTATTCCGCGTAGTTTCTTACTTTTCTTTTCGGGGAAAACAGTACCATGCATCCTTTCTTAAATATCCAGATCTACATTAAAAGTTCATCAAAAGTACAAAGCACCTTAAATATAATAAAAATTACATCGAGGTCCATTGAACAACTACTAGTGTCGCTAGAACAAGCCGTTCGCGTGCAATTGTCGCCACTCCCTTATCGGAGCCAGTTTGACCTTGTCGATTACAACCAGAAACTCTTCGGGCATGTTCCTCTAAGGAGTAGTGCCCTGGATCTATAGTCATCACTGTTTAACATTTGAATATATCTAAAGCAACTAACATCAAATCTCGCCATCATGCACGCACGACAACAAACCCTAACCTTGCCGCCGCAAGGAGATGACATTAAACTAGAATCTAGAATTGAGAGGGGGCAGAGGGGAAGCCGGTAGAGAGGGCACTCACCGGCGCCGTCGGGGACCTCTACCGGAGCCATTGTCACTGCCATCGCACGGGTAGCAGAGCAAGGGGGGGGGGGTTAGGCTAGCAGCTGAAGGAAATATGCCCTAGAGGCAATATTAAAGTTATTATTTATTTCCTAATTTCATGATAAATGTTTATTATTCATGCTAGAATTGTATTAACCGGAAACATAATACATGTGTGAATACATAGACAAACAGAGTGTCACTAGTATGCCTCTACTTGACTAGCTCGTTAATCAAAGATGGTTATGTTTCCTAACCATGAACAAAGAGTTGTTATTTGATTAACGAGGTCACATCATTAGTTGAATGATCTGATTGACATGACCCATTCCATTAGCTTAGCACCCGATCGTTTAGTATGTTGCTATTGCTTTCTTCATGACTTATACATGTTCCTATGACTATGAGATTATGCAACTCCCGTTTACCGAAGGAACACTTTGTGTGCTACCAAACGTCACAACGTAACTGGGTGATTATAAAGGTGCTCTACAGGTGTCTCCAAAGGTACTTGTTGGGTTGGCGTATTTCGAGATTAGGATTTGTCACTCCGAATGTCGGAGAGGTATCTCTGGGCCCTCTCGGTAATGCACATCACTTAAGCCTTGCAAGCATTGCAACTAATGAGTTAGTTGCGAGATGATGTATTACGAAACGAGTAAAGAGACTTGCCGGTAACGAGATTGAACTAGGTATTGGATACCGACGATCGAATCTTGGGCAAGTAACATACCGATGACAAAGGGAACAACGTATGTTGTTATGCGGTCTGACCGATAAAGATCTTCGTAGAATATGTAGGAGGCAATATGGGCATCTAGGTCCCGCTATTGGTTATTGATCGGAGACATGTCTCGGTCATGTCTACATTGTTCTCGAACCGTAGGGTCCGCACGCTTAAGGTTTCGATGACAGTTATATTATGAGTTTATGAGTTTTGATGTACCGAAGGAGTTCGGAGTCCCGGATGAGATCGGGGACATGACGAGGAGTCTCGAAATGGTCGAGACGTAAAGATCGATATATTGGACGACTATATTCGGACATCGGAAAGGTTCTGAATGATTCGGGTATTTTCGGGAGTACCGGGGAGTTATGGGAATACGGAGGAGGAAGTATATGAGCCTTATTGGGCTTTAGGGGAGAGGGAGAGGCAGGCCACGCGCCCCCCCCCATTGGCTAGTCCGAATTGGACTAGGGGGAGGGGCGGCGCCCCCTCCTTCCTTCTCTTCCCTCTTCCCCTTCCTTGTCTCCTACTCCTAATACATGGAAGGACTCCTAGTTGGACTAGGAAAGGGGGAATCCTACCCCCGGTGGGAGTAGGACTCCCCTAGGGCGCGCCATAGAGAGGGCCGGACCTCCCCACCTCCACTCCTTTATATACGGGGGCAGGGGGCACCCCATGGACAGACAAGTTGATCTTCGTGATCGTTCCTTAGCCGTGTGCGGTGCCCCCCTCCACCATATTCCACCTCGGTCATATCGTTGCGGTGCTTAGGCGAAGCCCTGCGTCGGTAGAACATCATCATCGTCATCACGCCGTCGTGCTGACGGAACCCATCCCCGAAGCTTTGCTGGATCGGAGCCCAGGGAGCATCATCGAGCTGAACGTGTGCTAAGAACTCGGAGGTGCCGGAGTAATGGTGCTTGGATCGGTCGGATCGGGAAGACGTATGACTACTTCCTCTACGTTGCGTCAACGCTTCCGCTTCGGTCTACGAGGGTACGTAGACAACACTCTCCCCTCTCGTTGCTATGCATCACCATGATCTTGCGTGTGCGTAGGAAGTTTTTTGAAATTACTACGTTACCCAACAGTGGTATCAGAGCCTAGGTTTTTATGGTTTGATGTTATTTGCACGAGTAGAACACAAGTGAGTTGTGGGCGATATAAGTCATACTGCCTACCAGCATGTCATACTTTGGTTCGGCGGTATTGTTGGATGAAGCGGCCCGGACCGACATTACGCGTACGCTTACGCGAGACTGGTTCTACTGCCGTGCTTTGCACACAGGTGTCTGGCGGGTATCAGTTTCTCCAACTTTAGTTGAACCGAGTATGGCTACGCCCGGTCCTTGCGAAGGTTAAAACGGAGTCTATTTGACAAACTATCGTTGTGGTTTTGATGCGTAGGTGAGATTGGTTCTTACTTAAGCCCATAGCAGCCACGTAAAACTTGCAACAAACAAATTAGAGGACGTCTAACTTGTTTTTGCAGGGCATGTTGTGATGTGATATGGTCAAGACATGATGCTAAATTTTATTGTATGAGATGATCATGTTTTGTAACCGAGTTATCGGCAACCGACAGGAGCCGTATGGTTGTCGCTTTATTGTACGCAATGCAATCGCCCTGTAATGCTTTACTTTATCACTAAGCGGTAGCGATAGTCGTAGAAGCATAAGATTGGCGAGACGACAACGATGCTATGATGGAGATCAATGTGTCGCGCCGGTGACGATGGTGATCATGACGGTGCTGCGGAGATGGAGATCACATGCACAAGATGATGATGGCCATATCATAACACTTATATTGATTGCATGTGATGTTTATCTTTTTATGCATCTTATCTTGCTTTGATTGACGGTAGCATTATAAGATGATCTCTCACTAAATTATCAAGAAGTGTTCTCCCCGAGTATGCACCGTTGCCAAAGTTCGTCGTGCCCAGACACCACGTGATGATCTGGTGTGATAAGCTCTACGTCCATCTACAACGGGTGCAAGCCAGTTTTTGCACACGCAGAATACTCGGGTTATACTTGACGAGCCTAGCATATGCAGATATGGCCTCGGAACACGGAGACCGAAAGGTCGAGCATGAATCATATAGTAGGTATGATCAACATAATGATGTTCACCATTGAAGACTAATCCATTTCACGTGATGATCAATAGCTCACATTGTTGCACAGAAGAATTATGATTTAGTTGATTTGGATCACGTGATCACTTAGAAGATTAGAGGGATGTCTATCTAAGTGGGAGTTCTTAAGTAATATGATTAATTGAACTTAAATTTATCATGAACTTAGTCCTGGTAGTATTAGCATATCTATGTTGTAGATCAATAGCTCACATTGTTGCTTTCATATGTTTATTTTGATATGTTCCTAGAGAAAATTGTGTTGAAAGATGTTAGTAGCAATGATGCGGATTGGATCCGTGATCCGAGGTTTATCCTCATTGCTGCACAGAAGAATTATGTCCTTGATGCACCGCTAGGTGACGGACCTATTGCAGGAGCAGATGCAGACGTTATGAACGTTCGGCTAGCTCAATATGATGACTACTTAATAGTTTAGTGCACCATGCTTAACGGCTTAGTATCGGGACTTCAAAGACGTTTTGAACGTCATGGACCATACGAGATGTTCCAGGAGTTGAAGTTAATATTTCAAGCAAATACCCGAGTTGAGAGATATGAAGTCTCCAACAAGTTCTATAGCTAAAAGATGGAGGAGAATCGCTCAACTAGTGAGCATGTGCTCAGATTGTCTGGGTACTACAATCGCTTGAATCAACAGGGAGTTAATCTTCCAGATAAAATAGTGATTAACAGAATTCTCTAGTCACCATCACCAAGTTAGTAGAACTTCGTGATGAACTATAATATGCAAGGGATAACGGAAACAATTCTCAAGCTCTTCGTGATGCTGAAATCGACGAAGGTAGAAATCAAGAAAAACATCAAGTGTTGATGGTTAACAAGACCACTAGTTTCAAGAAAAGGGCAAAGGGAAGAAGGGGAACTTCAAGAAGAACGGCAAGCAAGTTTCTGCTCAAGTGAAGAAGCCCAAGTCTGGACCTAAACCTGAGACTGAGTGCGTTTACTGCAAAGGGACTGGTCACTGGAAGCGGAACTGCCCCAAGTATTTGGCGGATAAGAAGGATGGCAAAGAGAACAAAGGTATATTTGATATACAAATTATTGATGTGTATTTTACTAGTGTTCATAGCAACCCCTCAGTATTTGATACTGGTTCAGTTGCTAAGAGTAGTAACTCGAAACGGGAGTTGCAGAATGAACAAAGACTAGTTAAGAGTGAAGTGACGATGTGTGTTGGAAGTGGTTCCAAGATTGATATGATCATCATCGCACACTCACTATACTTTCGGGATTAGTGTTGAACCTAAATAAGTGTTATTTGGTATTTGCGTTGAGCATAAATATGATTTGATCATGTTTATTACAATACAGTTATTCATTTAAGTTAGAGAACAATTGTTGTTCTGCTTACGTGAATGAAACCTTCGATGCTCATACACCCAATGAAAATAGTTCGTTGGATCTCGATCATAGTGATACACATATTCATAATATTGAAGCCAAAAGATGCAAAGTTAATAATGATAGTGCAACTTATTTGTGGCACTGCCGTTTAGGTCATATTGGTGTAAAGCGCATGAAGAAACTCCATGCTGATGGGATTTTGGAATCACTTGATTATGAATCACTTGATGCTTGCGTACCATGCCTTATGGGCAAGATGAATAAAACTCCGTTCTCCGGAACAATGGAGCGAGAAACTGACTTGTTGGAAATAATACATATTGATGTATGCGATCCGATGAGTGTTAAGGCTCGCGGCGGGTATCATTATTTTCTGACCTTCACAGATGATTTGAGCAGATATGAGTATATCTACTTAATGAAACACTAGTCTGAAACATTTGAAAAGTTCAAAGAATTTCAGAGTGAAGTAGAGAATCATCGTAACAAAAATAAAAGTTTCTACGATATGATCATAGAGGTAAAATATTTGAGTTACGAGTTTGGCCTTCAATTAAAACAATGTGGAATAGTTTCACAAACTCATGCCACATGGAACACCACAGCATAATGATGTGTCTAAACGTCATAACCGTACTTTATTGGATATAGTGCAATCTATGATGTTTCTTACCGATTTACCACTATCGTTTTGGGGTTATGCATTAGAGACAGCTACATTCACGTTAAATAGGGCACCATCTAAATCCATTGAGACGACACTATATGAACTGTTGTTTAGCAAGAAACCAAAGTTGTCGTTTCTTAAAGTTTGCGGTTGTGATGCTTCTGTGAAAAGTTTCATCCTGATAAGCTCAAACCCAAATCGGAGAAATATGTCTTCATAGGATACCCAAAGGAGACAGTTGGGTACACCTTCTATCACAGATCCAGAGGCAAGACATTCGTTGCTGAGAATGGATACTTTCTAGAGAAGAAGTTTCTCTCGAAAGAAGTGAGTGGGAGGAAAGTAGAACTTGATAAGGTAATTGTACGTTCTCCCTTATTGGAAAGTAGTTCATCACAGAAATCTGTTCCTGTGACCACTACACCAATTAGTGAGGAAGCTAATGATGATGATCATGTAACTTCAGATCAAGTTACTATCGAATCTCGTAGGTAAACCAGAGTGAGATCCGCACCAGAGTGGTACGGTAATCCTGTTCTGGAAGTCATGTTACTAGACCATGACGAACTTGCGAACTATGAGGAAGCGATGATGAGCCCAGATTCCGCGAAATGGTTTGAGGCCATGAAATCTGAGATATGATCCATGTATGAGAACAAAGTATGGACTTTGATGGATTTGCCCGATGATCGGCAAGCCATAGAAAATAAATGGATCTTCAAGAGGAAGACGGACGCTGATAGTAGTGTTACTATCTACAAAGCTAGAATTGTCGCAAAAGGTTTTCGACAAGTTCAAGGTGTTGACTACGATGAGAGTTTCTCACTCGTATCTATGCTTAAGTCTGTCCGAATCATGTTAGCAATTACCGCATTTTATGAAATCCGGCAAATGGATAAACAAAACTGCATTCCTTAATGGATTTATTAAAGAAGAGTTGTATACGATGCAACTAGAAGGTTTTGTCGATCCTAAAGGTGTTAACAAAATATGCAAGCTCCAGCGATCCGTCTATGGACTGGTGCAAGCATCTCGGAGTTGGAATACACGCTTTGATAAATTGATCAAAGCATATAGTTTTATACATACTTACGGTGAAGCCTGCATTTACAAGAAAGTGAGTGGGAGCACTACAACATTTCTGATAAGTATATGTAAATGACATATTGTTGATCGGAAATAATGTAGAATTATTCTGCAAAGCATAAAGGAGTATTTGAAAGGAGTTTTTCGAAGAAGGACCTCAGTGAAGCTGCTTACATATTAAGCATCAAGATCTATAGAGATAGATCAAGACGCTTGATAAATTTTCAATGAATACATACATTGACAAGATTTTGAAGTAGTTCAATATGGAACAGTCAAAGAAAGAAGTTCTTGCCTGTGTTACAAGGTGTGAAATTGAGTAAGACTCAAAAAACCCGACCACGGCAGAAGATAGAAAGAGAATGAAAGTCATTCCCTATGCCTTGGCCATAGGTTCTATAAAGTATGCCATGCTGTGTACCAGATCTATTGTATATCCTACACTGTGTTTAGCAAGGGAGTACAATAGTGATCTAGATGTAGATCAGTGGACAGCGGTCAAAATTATCCTTAGTGAAATAAGGATATATTTCTCGATTATGGACGTGACAAAAAGGTTCGTCGTAAAAGGTTACGTCGATACAAGTTTTGACACTAATCTAGATGACTCTAAGTCTCAATCTAGATACACATTAAAGGTCGGAGCAATTAGCTAAAGTAGCTCCGTGCAGAGCATTGTAGACATAGAAAGTTGCAAAATACATACGGATCTGAATTTTGGCAGATCCGTTGACTAAGCTTCTCTCACAAGCAATACATGATCACACCTTAGTACTCTTTGGGTGTTAATCACATATCGATGTGAACTAGATTACTGACTCTAGTAAACCCTTTGGGTGTTGATCACATATGGATGTGAACTGTGGGTGTTAATCACATGGTGATGTGAACTATTGCTGGTAAATCACATGGCGATGTGAACTAGATTATTGACTCTAGTGCAAGTGGGAGACTGAAGGAAATATTCCCTAGAGGCAATAATAAAGTTATTATTTATTTCCTTATTTCATGATAAATGTTTATTATTCATGCTAGAATTGTATTAACCGGAAACATAATACATGTGTGAATACATAGACAAACAGAGTGTCACTAGTATGCCTCTACTTGACTAGCTCGTTAATCAAAGATGGTTATGTTTCCTAACCATGAACAAAGAGTTGTTATTTGATTAACGAGGTCACATCATTAGTTGAATGATCTGATTGACATGACCCATTCCATTAGCCTAGCACCCGATCGTTTAGTATGTTGCTATTGCTTTCTTCATGACTTATACATGTTCCTATGACTATGAGATTATGCAACTCCCGTTTACCGGAGGAACACTTTGTGTGCTACCAAACGTCACAACGTAACTAGGTGATTATAAAGGTGCTCTACAGGTGTCTCCAAAGGTACTTGTTGGGTTGGCGTATTTCGAGATTAGGATTTGTCACTCCGAATGTCGGAGAGGTATCTCTGGGCCCTCTCGGTAATGCACATCACTTAAGCCTTGCAAGCATTGCAACTAATGAGTTAGTTGCGAGATGATGTATTACGGAACGAGTAAAGAGACTTGCCGGTAACGACATTGAACTAGGTATTGGATACCGACGATCGAATCTCTGGCAAGTAACATACCGATGACAAAGGGAACAACATATGTTGTTATGCGGTCTGACCGATAAAGATCTTCGTAGAATATGTAGGAGCCAATATGGGCATCCAGGTCCCTCTATTGGTTATTGATCGGGGACATGTCTCGGTCATGTCTACATTGTTCTCGAACCGTAGGGTCCGCACGCTTAAGGTTTCGATGACAGTTATATTATGAGTTTATGAGTTTTTATGTACCTAAGGAGTTCGGAGTCCCGGATGAGATCGGGGACATGACGAGGAGTCTCGAAATGGTCGAGACGTAAAGATCGATATATTGGACGACTATATTCGGACATCGGAAAGGTTCTGAATGATTCGGGTATTTTCGGGAGTACCGGGGAGTTACGGGAATACGGGGGAGGAAGTATATGGGCCTTATTGGGCTTTAGGGGAGAGGGAGAGGCAGGCCGCGCGCCCCCCCATTGGCTAGTCCGAATTGGACTAGGGGGAGGGGCGGCGCCCCCTCCTTCCTTCTCTTCCCTCTTCCCCTTCCTTGTCTCCTACTCCTAATACATGGAAGGACTCCTAGTTGGACTAGGAAAGGGGGAATCCTACTCCCGGTGGGAGTAGGACTCCCCTAGGGCGTGCCATAGAGAGGGCCGTGTTGGGGAATGTAGCAGAAATTCAAAAATTTTCCTACGTATCACCAAGATCTATCTATGGAGAAACCAGCAACAAGGGGAAGGAGAGTGCATCTACATACCCTTGTAGATCGCTAAGCGGAAGCGTTCAAGTGAACGGGGTTGATGGAGTCGTATTCGCCGTGATCCAAATCACCGATGACCAAGTGCCGAACGGACGGCACCTCCACGTTCAACACACGTACAACCTGGTGACGTCTCCCATGCCTTGATCCAGCATGGGGAGAGGGAGAGGTTGAGGAAGAATCCATCCAGCGGCAACACAACGGCGTGGTGGTGGTGGAGGAGCCTGGCAATCCTGCAAGGCTTCGCCAAGCACCTGCGGGAGAGGAGGAGGTGTCACGGGAGGGAGGGAGGCGCCAGGGCTTCAGGTGTGGCTGCCCTCCCTCCCCTCCACTATATATAGGGGCAAGGGAGAGGGGGGAGGCGCAGCCTTGCCCCTTCCTCCAAGGAAGGGGTGCGGCCAAGGAGGGGGAGGAGTCCATCCTCCCCAAGGCACCTCGGAGGTGCCTTCCCCTTTGAGGACTCTCCCCCTTTTCTTATATCTTGGCGCATGGGCCTCTTGGGGCTGGTGCCCTTGGCCCATATAGGCCAAGGCGCACCCCCTACAGCCCATGTGCCCCCCCGGGGCAGGTGGACACCCCGGTGGACCCCCGGACCCTTTTCGGCACCCCCGGTACAATACCGATAAAGTGCGAAACTTTTCTGGCGACCAAAATAAGACTTCCCATATATAAATCTTTACCTCTGGACCATTCCGGAACTGCTCGTGACGTCCGGGATCTCATCCGGGACTCCGAACAACATTCGGTAACCACATACAAACTTCCTTTATAACCCTAGCGTCATCGAACCTTAAGTGTGTAGACCCTACGGGTTCGGGAGACATGCAGACATGACCTAGACGTTCTCCGGTCAATAACCAACAGCGGGATCTGGATACCCATGTTGGCTCCCACATGTTCCACGATGATCTCATCGGATGAACCACGATGTCAAGGACTTAATCAATCCCATATACAATTCCCTTTGTCTAGCGGTATTGTACTTGCCCGAGATTCGATCGTCGGTATCCCGATACCTTGTTCAATCTTGTTACCGGCAAGTCTCTTTACTCGTTCCGCAACACATCATCCCGTGATCAACTCCTTGATCACATTGTGCACATTATGATGATGTCCTACCGAGTGGGCCCAGAGATACCTCTCCGTCACACGGAGTGACAAATCCCAGTCTCGATTCGTGCCAACCCAACAGACACTTTCGGAGATACCTGTATTGTACCTTTATAGCCACCCAGTTACGTTGTGATGTTTGGTACACCCAAAGCATTCCTACGGTATCCGGGAGTTGCACAATCTCATGGTCTAATGAAATGATACTTGACATTAGAAAAGCTTTAGCATACGAACTACATGATCTTGTGCTAGGCTTAGGATTGGGTCTTGTCCATCACATCATTCTCCTAATGATGTGATCCCGTTATCAATGACATCCAATGTCCATGGTCAGGAAACCGTAACCATCTGTTGATCAACGAGCTAGTCAACTAGAGGCTTACTAGGGACATGGTGTTGTCTATGTATCCACACATGTATCTGAGTTTCCTATCAATACAATTCTAGCATGGATAATAAACGATTATCATGAACAAGGAAATATAATAATAAACTATTTATTATTGCCTCTAGGGCATATTTCCAACAGTCTCCCACTTGCACTAGAGTCAATAATCTAGTTCACATCGCCATGTGATTAACACTCACAGAGTTCTAAGTTTGATCATGTTATGCTTGTGAGAGATGTTATAGTCAACGGGCCTGAACCTTTCAGATCCGTGTGTGCTTTACAAATATCTATGTCATCTCCTAGATGCAGCTACCACGCTCTATTTGGAGCTATTCCAAATAACTGTTCTACTATACGAATCCAGTTTACTACTCAGAATATTCTGGATTAGTGTCAAAGATTGCATCGGCGTAACCCTTTACGACGAACTCTTTTACCACCTCCATAATCGAGAAAATTCCTCAGTCCACTAGTTACCAAGGATAACTTTGACCGCTGTCCTGTGATCCATTCCTGGATCTCTCTTGTACCCCTTGACTGACTCATGGCAAGGCACACTTCAGATGCGGTACACAACATAGCATACTGTAGAGCCTACGTCTAAGCATAGGGGACGACCTTCGTCCTTTCTCTCTCTTCTGCCGTGGTCAGGTCTTGAGTCTTACTCAATACTCACACGTGTAATACAGCCAAGAACTCCTTTGCTGATCTATTTTGAATTCCTTCAAAATCTTGTCACGGTATGTATTTATTTGAAAGTACTATTAAGGGATTTTGATATATCCTTATAGATCTTGATGCTCAATGTTCAAGTAGCTTAATCCAGGTTTTCCATTGAAAAACGCTTTTCAAATAACCCTATATGCTTTCCAGAAATTCTACATCATTTCTGATCAACAATATGTCAACAACATATACTCATCAGAAATCATATAGTGCTCCCACTCACTTCTTTGGAAATACAAGTTTCTCATAAACTTTGTATAAACCCAAATTCTTTGATCATCTCATCAAAGTGTACATTCCAACTCCGAGATGCTTACTCCAGTCCTTAGAAGGATTACTAGGGCTTTGCATATTTGTTAGCATCTTTCAGGATCGACAAAATCTTCTGGTTGTATCACATACAACCTTTCCTCAAGAACAAGGAAACAATATTTTGACATCCTATCTGCAAGATTTCATAAATAATGCAGTACCTGCTAATTTCAACAGACTCTTAGCATCGCTACGAGTGAGAAAGTCTCATCGTAGTCAACTCCTTGAACTTGTCGGGAAACATCTTAATGACAAGTCGAGCTTTCTTAATGGTGACATTTACCATCATTGTCCGTCTTCCTTTTAAAATCCATCTGTACTCAATAGCCCCACGACCATCGAGCCGTTCTGCCAAAGTCTACACTTTGTTTTCATACATGGATCCTCTCTCGGATTTTATGGCCTCGAGCCATTCATCGGAATCCGGGCCCACCATCGCTTCTCCATAGCTCGTAGGTTCATTTTTGTCTAGCAACATGACTTCCAAGACAGGATTACGTACCACTCTGAAGCAGTACGCATCCTTGTCATCCTACGAGGTTTGGGAGTGACTTGATCCGAAGTCTCATGATCACTATCATAAGCTTCCACTTCAATTGGTGTAGGTGCCATAGGAACAACTCCTGTGCCCTGCTACACACTAGTTGAAGTGACGGTTCCATAACCTCATCAAGTCTCCACCATCCTCCCACTCAATTCTTCCGAGAGAAACTTTTCCTTGAGAAAGGACCCGATTCTAGAAATAATCCCTATTGCTTTCGGATCTGAGACAGGACGTATACCCAACTGTTTTGGGTGTCTTATGAAGATGCAGTTATCCGCTTTGGGTTCGTGCTTATCAGCCTGAAACTTTTTCATATAAGCGTCGCATCCCCAAACTTTTAAGAAATGACATCTTAGGTTTCTCTAAACCATAGTTCATACGGTGTCATCTCATCGGAATTACGTGGTGCCCTATTTTAAAGTGAGTGCGGTTGTCTCTAATGCCTATCCCATAAATTATCGTGGTAATTCGATAAGAGACATCATGGTATGCTCCATATCCAATAGGGTGCAACTATGATGTTCGGACACACCATCACACTATGGTGTTCCAGGCGGTACTAGTCGTGAAAAAATTTCCACAATGTCTCAATTGTGTACCAAACTCGCAACTCAGATATTCATCTCTATGATCATATCATAGATATTTTATCCTCTTGTCACGACGATCTTCAGCTTCATTCTGAAATTACTTGAACCATTCAACAATTCAGACTTGTGTTTCATCAAGTAAATATGCTCAGTATCTACTCAAATCATCTGTGAAGTAAGAGCATAACGATATCCACTGCTTGCCTCAGCACTCATTGGACTGCACACATCAAAATGTGTTACTTCCAACAAGTTGCTTTCTTGTTCCATTTTACTGAAACCGAAGCTTTCAGTCATCTTGCCTATGTGGTATGATTTGCATGTCTCAAGCGATTCAAAATCAAGTGAGTCCAAACGGTCCATCTGCATGGAGTTTCTTCATGCGTATATACCAATAGACATGGTTCACATGTCTTAATCCTTTTAAAAAATGAGTGAGTCCAAAGATCCATCAACATGCAGCTTCTTCATGCGTTTTATACCAATATGACTTACATGGTAGTGCCACAAGTAGGTGCCTATTGATCAACGAGCTAGTCAACTAGAGGCTTACTAGGGACATGGTGTTGTCTATGTATCCACACATGTATCTGAGTTTCCTATCAATACAATTCTAGCATGGATAATAAACGATTATCATGAACAAGGAAATATAATAATAAACTATTTATTATTGCCTCTAGGGCATATTTCCAACAGGCCGGCCCTCCCCTCCTCCACTCCTTTATATACGGGGGCAGGGGGCACCCCATGGACAGACAAGTTGATCTTCGTGATCGTTCCTTAGCCGTCTGCGGTGCCCCGCTCCACCATATTCCACCTCGGTCATATCGTTGCGGTGCTTAGGCGAAGCCCTGCGTCGGTAGAACATCATCATCGTCATCACGCCGTCGTGCTGACGGAACTCATCCCCGAAGCTTTGCTGGATCGGAGCCCGAGGAGCGTCATTGAGCTGAACGTGTGCTAAGAACTCGGAGGTGCTGGAGTAACGGTGCTTGGATCGGTCGGATCGGGAAGATGTACGACTACTTCCTCTATGTTGCGTCAATGCTTCCGCTTCGGTCGACGAGGGTACGTAGACAACACTCTCCCCTCTCGTTGCTATGCATCACCATGATCTTGCGTGTGCGTAGGAATTTTTTTGAAATTACTACGTTACCCAACAGCAGCGGTGGTCATTTTGGGTGGATTATCGCTGATGAGCTAGCGTGGAAAGGAGGGGAGAGACAACTACTAGTACTAGTGGGAGACATTGCTGAGGAAATCGTTAACTGGTAGCTGCTCGGTTTGCTGCCGAGTAGGGGATCAATAGGCTAATCGGCCATTTAATCAATTAATCGGACGATTTATCAGTTTATTGGCTCCTCGGTGACCCTACGAGTAGGGATTAGTCGGTAAGTTAACTGGTTAATCGGACGAATTCTTAAACAGGGGCGGGAGAGGACTCTTGGAGAGGGATGATGTGGGCGACTTCGGAGTTAAGGCAAAATAAATTGGAAAAAGCAAAGAACCACCAAAAGGGAAACCGATTTCATTTTTGTTTCTATTTCACATGCGCGATGAATTGTTATTTTTGAAAAAACATGTGGAGAAAACTGACGTACTAATAACTTTGTTTTAATCTCAACTATACGGATACAGGTCGCAGAACCCGATCAAATGCACAACACATGCCCTAAAAAATGCACAACACATACCACACACACACACGCACCCACACCACAACTTACACACCACTATATACATCTAGCAGACTTACAACGTATCCACACGCAGCACATCCTAAGGAACTTCTGCAATCATCTGGCTCAGTGAATGGCAGATATGTCGTCTTCCTTGTGTCCCGTAGACGAGTGATGGGTTACTTCAAAAATGGGGAAGATGCCTTGGATGGCACACTCACATTGATCCAAGGGATAGGACCGGCTTGGGCTAGCTGGCCACGGCTAACACCAACCATCAAGCTAAGGGTTTGTTCTTGACATGGTGAGAACATGAGGCCCCAATCCTTGCTGCTATGTCGGAAATTCATATAGCTCGACACTACATCTTCACTTCATACTAAACGGGGCGTTGATGAGTTTCTGCGTGTTTTCTTCCCAACGTCTCCTATTCTTAAGATGAACTCCCTTTCTTTACTCTTTTCGTGCATAGTGTTTTCTATTCTTTTGCTAACAGGGGGTTTCTAAGAGGTGTCAAAACTGTTGGCTCCGAAGCACGCGGAGAACATAATCTGCTGGTGGTGGCATATAAATTGTTGGGTGTGTAGTGTATGGTTGTTGTGAGCATTTATTGCAAAGGGTACTTGTAACCTGAACTTTTGTGCTTGGGGGCTGAGCACCCCCCCTCTTCTGCTCAAATTCGCCCATCTATACCTCTCTATGTACGTAGTTTGGGTGTCAATCCTTGTACTTTATCTCTTTTTCTCTGTCAATGAAAATATACGCTCTTGAACATATTCTGAAAAAAAAATTATTTCAAATATGTTTGAATCAATGAATTTTTCTTTTAACAATATCTCTATACCTATTATTTAAAGGAGGTGATATTCTTGATTTCGTCCCGCTTCGTATGGTCCCTCTTCAATTAATTTCACATGCGCTATTTGGTTTCGTTACATGCCATCCGTTTTGGCCCAACGGAGAAAGCCCACCTGGCAGCACACTGAGGCCCAGGTTCGGAGAGCTGGCAAAAAATAAAATTGCTGATGGAAGGGTTCGATCTCATAACCTGCGAACCGGCCATGCACAGTTTGTCCAACTGACCCAGCTAGAGATATGAGAGGATTTTTTATCTCCCTGCAACGCACGGGCCTTTTTGCTAGTAGAACAAAAGAATCATAAATGAAAATTTTCATATGGGACTTATTCTTACAACTTAAATGACGTGTAGAGAAAATTTATAATAGTTCACATGCTACAAATTTTCTATAAAAATTCTACGGATCAAACTATCAGATGCCCTGGATCGACTCATATTTATTGTTGCATAGATTTTATTTTCCCTTTTTTGAGAAAAAAGGTGGCATGCATCTTAATATTTCAAATAAAAGTAACCAATGAAGAAGTTCAGTTAGTACAATTAATCAATAAGTAATTTTTTGCGTGGAATCAATAAGTATAACTACTAAATAAGCACTCATCCAAGCAGTACATCAACGAATTGCAGTGTCAAATATCATTTGACACTGTAAGTTCTAAAGTATTCACATGTTTGAAGATAAAGTATTCACATGTTTGAAGAAATCCTCTTGGCCAGCCCAACGGAACCAGCAGGGTACAATACTAGCTCAATCAGCCGGCTACGAATCTTGAGCTCTGACACGAAACAAAGGCACGCGCCTCCTACCAGCTCCGACGACCCTGCTAAGGTCTACTCCGCTACAGTCGCCGCCTCTCACGGATTTGCCAAACCCTAACCCTAATCATCGAAGCTCGCGGAAGGGGCACGGGCGCCGGTGAAATCACGGGCGTCGCCCGCCCTGGCGCGGCCAGATCCAGCGCGAGAAACGACCTAGGAGAATCTACAAGGGACCAGGGCAAGCGGGGTAGAGGGCACTCACCGACCCTGCCATGAGCACCTCCACCGGAGCCGTCGGCCCATCGCCGACGCCATCGTGCGGGTACTAGAGTAGAGGAGAGGGATATTTAGGCTGGCGGTGGTGGTGATTAGGTGATGGATTAGCGCTAATGTGCTAGCGTGTAATGGAGGGACGGAGACTTGCTAGTAGTAGTAGTGGGAGAGGACTCTTGATGGGGCCCATCTGGGCGACTTGGGAGTTAAGGAAGAAGAAGAAGAAGAAGAAAAACACCTCCAAAAGTAAAACACAGTTCATTTTTCCTTTGTTCTTCACATTTGCAATGAATTGTTTTTTGTGAAAAAACATGCAGGGAAAATGTGTTTTGAAAAAAAGACGGACATGGAGAAAATGGCAGACCCGATCTCTGATCCTGGTGTTGCGTCGAGAAAACATACGAATACGTATCGGGTGATATGGCAGTTGACCTGCTCCCATGCTTGAGGAGCTGCTGACCGTTGTATCGTGGATCCAATGTCATCTTCGGAGGCTCTGGACCCAAGCGAAACTACTGAGCTCTATGGGTCTTTGTTGTAAACTTGCGCAATGCGTCTTTTTGACAGGTGGAACCATGATCCAACGGTTGGAGGGCTCCTGAAGCATGGGGTCATGGATCTCCCGGGAGCACATGATATTCTTTCTACGTCTTCACTTTGTACTAAGCATGCAGTACAGCACCAACTCAGCGTATTCTTCCTGATGCCTCCTATTCTCAGTATGAGCTTTTGTTCTTGCATAGTTTTTTTTTCTCCTCTTTTGCTAATATGGGGTTATCTCATATGTGTCAAAACTGTGTGACTCTGAAGCATGCGAGAACACAAATCGGATGGTGGTGGCATATGAATTGTTGGCCATGCGATGTATGGTTGTTGGGAACATTTATTATAAATATTTAAGTTTGAGTACAAATGACACACCTACAGAAAAATTATTCACGTACTAGAAAATTTATATGAAAATCCTACGAATCAAACTATCAGATGCTCTATTTCGACTCATATTTATTGTTGCATGGTTTTTCTTTTTCTTTTCGAGAAAAAAATGTGGCATGCATCTTCATATTTCAATGAAAACTAACCAATGAAGAAGCTCAGTTAGTACAATTAATCAATAAGGGATTTCTATGTGTGCGGAATCAGTAAGTATAATAATAAATAAATAAGCACCATTCGAAGCAGTACACAGACGAATTGCAGTGTCAAAATTCATTTCAAACAGTAAGTTCTAAAGCATAAACTAAAAATTAAACAATATATGAGTAAGGGACACAAAAGATAAGCGATTTTCTGTTAGTCACGTGCCATGAAAAGGCCTGTACAATCTTAACCTTGCCAAGATTACTTGAGGTTTAGATTAAGGAGGAGTGTTAGGATAAGTTGTATAGGGAGAGGAAAGTAGTTTAAATTGTGCTATGTCTTCTATCCCTTCTTCTGTTCCAACTCCCGTAACCTTGATCGATCCGTTCTCGTTACGATCGATCGTTCCTTGTAAGCCACAGCAAAGTTTCTATATAATGCAATGCGGCCCAGACGAAGGGTTCTACGCTTCCCACAATACCTTACAACAGTAACAATAACAAAGTTCAGTTAGTACAATCAATAAGTGAATTCCTCTGCGGGGAATCAATAAGTACATAATTAATAAATAAGCACTCATCCAAGCGACCAAAAACTGTATGTTCTAAAGCATAAACATTATATGAGGAAAAACAGAAAAGAAAAAAGCGATAAAAAATTGTACGTAACTTGTGTTAGTCAAGTGGCATGAAAAGGTCAGTAACTTGCTTCAGAAGCAATTAGCCCATGTTGTATACAACATCTAATATCTAATCGTGATCACACCTTGTGTTCTCAGTTGTATACTTATAGGATATCACTTGACGTTAGCTCATTCCTTTTTCTTAAGCCCCAAGAGACAAAGGCGTGTCCCTTTCTTTCTCTTCATTCCTAGAAGGAGTACAATACTTCACCTGGTAAAATGGGACAAAAGAGAAGGTAAATCCAGTGCACACATACTCTGTTCTTTTCCTCTCATGAAAGATAAAAAGTATTTTTGACAATTTAATCATTCCCTAGAATTTGGCATGTGAAGATTTTTCCTCTTGTGACTAGATCAAAATCATTGCACATGAATATTTCAAGTGGAAGATGTTTTCTGGATGATAATATGAAGACCCAAGAACACAACAAAATAGAGCTCTCAAATGTTGTCCAGTCAATGAAGATTTGTCTCCTTTTTTTGCAAAAAATGTTGATTTGTCTTTTTATTCCCGATGAGGCACGTGTAGCATGCTCCCTCTTGCTGGTTCTTTCTAGATGTGAGGTAAGAAGGAAAGAGTTAATCAGACCACTAATTAATAAGATCAACAACTCAGATCTAATATATACTCTTACCTCTCATGTGAATAGAGGAGGTAAGAGGGAGCATGTTAAAACTGCTCCTCCGATGGACGAATGTAGCATGTTCCCTCTTACCCCTTCTTTTTACAAGTGAGATATGCTACCGATTTCATTAGTGAAACTGTGCAAGGAAACTACATGTTTGAAAGCTGACATGTTTCAGCTAAGCATGATTGTCTAGCCCCGTCTGAAGCTCTGAACTTACCAATCAAACACGCAAAATAAGTTGACTGTGCAAAGAATTTAGAATTTAAAAACACGCAAAAGCTCGCGAAAGCTCATGGAGGTCAACTCTGGCACTAGAAACTCGAAGAGCAAAAAACCAGTCCCAGCTAACCCTCCAGAATTGACATGAAAAAAGGGATAAAATTGTCGTGTTGTCGTAAAGGATTGGTCCTGTTTCAAAGTGAAAATTGCCATGTTGAAAATTGCCCTGCTCAGAAATTGCCATGCTACATCAATGGAAAAAGTTCAAAAATATCATGCTCTAAAAACTCAACTTGTCATCCTGAATGTATTTGTTCGGATTTACCATCCTGAGGCTCATAGTACTCTCAAAGAGGCGCGTGGAAGAAAACACTTTACGATACATACACAGGATACAATGTGCCCGAGGGAGTTCGCTCGGATTGCTTGCCGATTAGTTTTTGTGAAAAACATGTAGAGAAAACGCCTTCCGAAGAAAACACAGAAGACATGGAGAGAATTTGAGAACCCTGTCTTTGGTGTTGCCTCAGAAAATCATAAGACTCGACACCACGTCTTCACTTCATACTAAGCAGGCCATCGTAGACCTACCGAGTGTTGTCTTCCCAGCGTCTCCTATTCTGAAGATGATATATTTTTTATTTGCTTGCATTGTTTTTCTTCCCCCTTTTGCTAAAGGGGATTTCTGAGAGGTGCAAAACTCGGAGACTCCGAAGCAGGTGATGGCATATAAATTGTTGGCAGTGAAGTGTATGTTTGTTGAGAACATGTATTGCAGACAGTTTGTTTGAGTGGTATTCTCTGTGTTTGGACAGGTTTGAGTTAATAGTTCTTTCTCTTGAGAGTATTTAACAAAAGAATCATCAATGGAAAATTTCATATGAGATTTGTTCTTTACAACTTAAATGAAACACCTACAGGAAAGTTTATAATGGTTCAAGTACTACAAATTTCCTACAAAAATCAATGAAAAGTATTTTTGACAATTCAATCATTTCTTGGAATTTGGCATGTGACCATTTTTCCTTCTCTGACTGGATCAACATCATTACCCATAAATATTTCAAGTGAAAGATGTTTTCTGGATGCCAATCCACTCCCAAGAACACAACAACATAGAGCTCTCAAATGTTGTCCAGTTAATATAGATGTCTTTTTTATTCCCCGGTGGAGATATGCTCCCGATTTCATTAGTGAAATTTTGTTTGGAAACTACATGGCCGGAAGCTAACATGTTTCAGCTAGGCATGATTGGCTAACCCCATCTGAAGCACCAAAGTTACCAATCAAACACACAAAATAAGTTGACCATGCAAGGAATTCAGAATTTAACAACTTGCAAAAGCTCATGGAGGTCAATTCTGGCACGTGGAGCTTGAGGAAGGAATGTGAAGCTGCGGTGGACATGGCGTGCCCACACGGCTCTGGAGGATACACATATAGGAGGACAAGGCAGTGAAAGTGATAAGAGGGGAGATAGGTCGGAGCGCATTACTATGTTCTCATGTATATGTAGTGGTGAGAGGTGGCATGGTGTTCAACACCACATCTTCACTTCATACTAAGCATTCTCTTCACATCATACTAAGTGTTCCCTTCCCGACATCTCCTATTCTCAAGTTAACCCCTCCCCCTCCCCTCTTCACATTATTTTTACTAACAATAGGTGTGTGTGAGAGGTGTTGAACCTCAGTGAGTTTGGATCTTGTGGAGAACACGGTCCCATATAAATTGTTAGTTCATGTAGGATATGGCTGTTGAGAACATTTATCTCATATTGATTTCATGACATATGTTTACTTAGAAACTTCATGTCTTCTCACTATATAGCAATAATATTCAATATATGTATATGTGAAATATTATTAACTAACAGTATAGTAAAATGCATCCAATATCAAATATTTTGTATTTTACCTTAAAATTTACCTCTCATATTGGTAGATGCAATTACGTTTACTATGGTATCAATATAAATCCCATTCAATAATTTTTAAAGTTACCAAACTATTTAAGCTCCCTTGGAAATTTACAAACCACACATCGTTTCTACTCACTATATAGCTATTTAAAAGATGTTCACGCTTCTTACAGTATGACAATAACTATCACATCAGGCAGCATACCTCGGCCATCATTCAGACATCCCATGCCTCCTTATACATGTCCTTGATAAAAGAAATTGTTCTTGAAGCATTCGAACCATCTTCTAAGATCTAGGGATAACACGGATAATGAGTTGAATGTCATAAACTATATGAGAAAACTGATAAGCAGAAGATTCAATATATTACTAGATATCATCTCCAGATCCAAAAGGCATTATTTTCTATCAACTTTGAACCTGGAGATATATGTTGAAATTTTCTAAAAGGAAGGGACCATTTGAATGTTTTTGAGAAAAGTGATTTTGCAGAATCGCTACAAAACCATAAATTGATCGGCAAGTCTCATGCAGAATTGGTTAATCCTGCTTCATTACACATCATCCCCTACTTATAATTTCTCTAAATTGAACAGTAACATCACAACCGTAATTTTTGAATGCCAAACTTAAATCCTGCTCATGGTGACTATTTCTTCCCACCAAGAGCAAGGAAGGGGATAAATCTGAAAATCCATGCAACCCCACAAGATTTGATCAAAAAGAGCCAAGCGATCCTCACAAAGGCCTGAAGACTAGTGTACCTGTGTGCTCCTTATCCCTCGCCAGTGTCGTAGCATCGGCTGCGATGGCCTTGCAGCGATTGGGTCCTGAAGTTTGGCGTCGGCGGCGGGCGATGGGCATCCACGGCCGAACAAAAGGGGGAGATTGGATCATATGCCCCAGTTTACTTGGGCATTTGATAATTTGCCCCGCTTTACATAGGATTAGATGATTTTCCCTGCTTTCCTTTTCTCTTTAGATAATATGCCCTTTTTATTTACTGTAATCATTTTTTAGTTTTTATCACCATTTTCACGATGCGAAATGACTCTACTGCCCCTGTGGCAAATTTGCAATTCTTCTTCTAATCTTCTCTGTTGTGTGTGAGTTCCATCGACCAGCTCAGCTTTTCCCCATTTCAATGCCTCTACTTTGTTCTTCTTCCCCCAAGTAAATTTCAAATAGAATTGCAAATTTGCCACAGGGGCAGTAGAGTCATTTCGTGTCGTGAAAATAGGGATAAAAACTCAAACATGATTACAGTAAATAAAAAGGGCATATTATCCAAAGAGAAAAGGAAAGCAGGGCAAATAATCTAATCCTATGTAAAGCGGGGCAAATTATCAAATGGCCAACTAAACTGGGGCATATGATCCAATCTCCCGAACAAAAGGAGACGATCGAGGGCGTTGTGCGCTACCTAGGGCCTCGGCAGCATTGGTCATTCCGCCCATGCATTGGGCCAGGCCCAGTATCTCAGCGAGAGGGATGGATGGGATCGCAACGATGAAAACATGACAACGTGCCTGTGTGATGGGACCTCCTATATGGCGCCGTACGCGCCGGCAGCCACGGGAGCGCGCACCCTCCCCGCTCCCCCGCGCACCATGTGGGGGGGGAGACCCTTTTTTTCAACTTTTTTCGGGATTTCAGAAAAAATTGCAAAATTGTTGAATTGTTTGTGAGTTCAAAGATTGTTCATGATTTGGAAAATGTTCAGGAAATGATAAATCGGATTCAAAAAATGTTTGCCATTTCAAAAATAATGTTCGGCTATTCATTTTTGTACAATTTAAAAAATGTTCATGAATTTCTAGGAAAATCTTCACAATATTTAAAAAAGTTCGAGAATTTTGAAAAAAGTTCCCAAATTTTAAAATATGTTCACCAGATTCATAAAATTTCAAAAAATGCTCACGTTTTCCAGAAGATGTGCACAATTTCTAGGAATGTTCGTGAATATTAAAAATGTTCATGATTCAATAAAATGTTCATGAATTTAAAAAATGACTAGTATTTCAAAAAAGAAGTTCAATATTTCAAGAAATGTTCATGATTTTGAGAAGATGTTCACTTTTTCCAAAATTGTTCACAAATTTCTAAAAACAGTTCATCAATTAAAAAAATGTTCGCGGATTTGTAAAAAATGTTCGGCAATTTGAAAAATGTTCTCAATTTGAGAAAAAAATGTTCGCAAATTTGAAACATGGCCGAAAAAAGAAATAGGAATGGAGAAAAAACAGAACATTGAAGATTTTCATAAACTAAAAAACAAAACAGAAAAACAGAAAACAAAACATAAAAAGGAACAAAAAAAGAAAAGGAAAAGAAAGAAAAAGCCGAAAGAAAACCAGAAAAACCCGGTTCAGGGAAGGTCCCAGAACCTTCCCAAAACTGTTTGGGGGTGAAACCCCGATATTGGCCGGCTCACTGAAACAGCAGCGCGGAAGGGGGTTATGCGCTACGTCGCTTCGCAGCGACCTACGCGCTATATAGGAGTTGCGTTGTGTGATCGTCGTCGCACTCGCTAGCTACCTTCTTTGTGTGATCACATTGATGGAAATAGGAAAACCTACGACGTGATTTGACCTGCTGCTGCATACGGCATACCTGGTCAGAGGGGGCCCGGGGCAGCCACCAACAAAACAAAACGAAGAAGAAGAAAAAAGAAAGATCCGACCACAGTGATTTAAGCCTCGGTGCAAACCACCACCAAAGACAACACCCGGAGTCCACAATCTTTAAAAACGATGCCTCCAAGAAGGACACACTGCATAAGCACCGTCTTCGCCCCCATCAAAGATCTTAGGTTTTCACCTTAGAGAAAATCCGCGTTCTCAAAAAAATGCCTTCAACAAGATCATTGCCAAGCACAACCAACAAAGGTCAGACATTGGATTTTCATCCTAAAAGATAAGACTTTGTACTCCTCCAATGATGTCGCCTCCACTTGCCGAGGCCGCTGGTGCAAGTCATGAATCACCAAGCACAGTCTTCATCGCCTTGAAAACTCAGTCCACCATTACTAGTCCTCAAAACTTAGCTGCTATGACATTCCCCGCCACTGTCTACACAATGGAAATCGAAACACGGGCATGTCCCATGATGTTAATAGACAACGGAACGTCGTGCCACGCCCTCCTGAAGTCGTACGGGCTGATAATAAGGACGCACACGACTGGGACCCATCCGATCCAGCAATCTAGAGGCGTCATGCGTCCAATGAAGATCTCCGGCGGAGCATTCCGAAACTAGTCAACAGACAAGTCAAGAAGGACTGGCAACAAGCAGGTCAATACCTTTGCGCAAGAAGAACCCTAGGGCCACCTCCTTATACAGCAAAACCAGCAGGGCCCCACATCATCGGTAAGATCAGCGAAGGAGAAGGCGGCCGTAGCGCCGCATGCCCACAGAAGTCCATCCAGAATAGGCCCAGATGGCCCAGATCGGGCCCTAAGGCCCAGATCAGACCCGCCGCCGCCGCCGCTGGAGCTTCACTGTCGTGTAGTCGTCGCACTGCCCACTGATAACCCACAAGTATAGGGGATCGAAACAGTTTTCGAGGGTAGAGTATTCGACACAAGGGGAGCCAAAGAATATTCTCAAGTACTAGCAGTTGAGTTGTCAATTCAACCACACCTGTAAGACTTAATATCTACAACAAAGTATTCAGTAGCAAAGTAGTATGGAAGTAACAGTAACGGTGGCAAAAGTAACAATAGCAGTTTTGTAGTAATTGTAATAATGGTAACGGAAAAGTAACTAAGCAAAGATCAATATGTGAAAAGCTCGTAGGCATTGGATCAGTGATGGATAATTATGTCGGATGTGATTCTTCATGCAACAGTTATAACATAGGATGACACAAAACTAGCTCCAGTTCATCAATGTAATGTAGGCATGTATTCCGAATATAGTCATACGTGCTTATGGAAAAGAACTTGCATGACATCTTTTGTCCTACCCTCCCGTGGTAGCGGGGTCCTATTGGAAACTAAGGGATATTAAGGCCTCCTTTTAATAGAGTACCGGACCAAAGCATTAACACTTAGTGAATACATGAACTCCTCAAACTACAGTCATCACCGGGAGTGGTCCCGATTATTGTCACTTCGGGGTTACCAGATCATAACACATAGTAGGTGACTATTGACTTGCAAGATAGGATCAAGAACTCACATATATTCGTGAAAACATAATAGGTTCAGATCTGAAATCATGGCACTCGGGTCCTAGTGACAAGCATTAAGCATAGCAAAGTCATAGCAACATCAATCTTAGGACATAATGGATACTAGGGATCTAACCCTAACAAAACTAACTCGATTACATGATAAATCTCATCCAACCCATCACCGTCCAGCAAGCCTACGATGGAATTACTCACGCACGGCGGTGAGCATCATGAAATTGGTGATGGAGGAAGGTTGATGATGACGACGGCGACAGATTCCCCTCTCCGGAGCCCCGAACAGACTCCAGATCAGCCCTCCCGAGAGAGATTAGGGCTTGGCGGCGGCTCCGTATCGTAAAACACGATGAATCCTTCTCTCTAATTTTTTCTCCCTGAACGTGAATATATAGAGTTGGAGTTGAGGTCGGTGGAGCCTCAGGGGGCCCACGAGACAGGGCGGCGCGTCTAGGGGGGTAGGCGCGCCCCCACCCTCGTGGACAGGGTGTGGGCCCCTGGTCTTGATTCTTTCGCCAGTACTTTTTATTAATTCTAAAAATATTCTTCGTGAAGTTTTAGGTCATTCCGAGAACTTTTATTTCTGCACAAAAATAACACCATGGCATTTCTGCTGAAAACAGCATCAGTCCGGGTTAGTTTCATTCAAATCATGCAAGTTAGAGTCCAAAATAAGGGCAAAAGTGTTTGGAAAAGTAGATACGATGGAGATGTATCACCCACCTCCGCCTCGCCTCCCCGGCTCGAACCAGGCCCTGGCCACTAGGGCCAGGCCATCTAGCACCGCCGCCATGATGCCCTCCCCTGCCCTTCGTATTAGACGGGACAGGCGCCGCCACCGCCACCGCCGACGGCAGCGATGACAGTTAGGTTCACCCCGAGGAGGGGATGGAGCCTCCGTAGCCGCCCGTATGGGAGTGACCCAGGAGGGCAGATGGTATCGGGATATAGAGTTAATCAATGACTATGATTAATCAATAAGGACTCATCTATCAACAAACTGTTGTGTCGAAAATCATTTGAAACTGCATGTTCTAAAGCATAAACAATATATATGAAGAAACCCCGCAAAAGAAAAGCGATAAAAATAGGGTAAGTGACTTCTGTTAGTCACGTGGCATGAAAGGTTAGTACCTTGCTTCAGAAGCAATAAGCCCATGTCCTCGGCCGCGTCCTCCATTGGGACATCATCGGCTTTCGGCTACCTACCGACCCGCCAGCCAGCAGCAATGGCGGCCATCTTCTTCTTCTGCTTCGACGATAGTCTGTCCCAGAGAGCTTTGGAGTGCAAGGAGGCCATGATGGAGTGGTGCAGACATGAGAAGGGGATCGAAGGAGGATGACTGCGGTTATGGCTGGGGCTGGAGTTTATATAGCAGGCAAATGGCAATGGTGCGCGGTAGATGGATGGACGGGTGGCGCCGGTGTGGGTTCCTCGGCAACCGTGTGTCATTAATGTAGAGCGACGGAAGGTCGTGGTGTCACCTGAATGCGGAGCAGTTGCGTGCACTGGAAACGGCGAGGGAGAAACTCCCTCGGCCGAAGCGCCGCTTCAATGCCGGCAGCGGTGAGAGGTCGCGTCCGCTCCGCCCGACGCTCTGGAGTGGCGCTGACTGTTTCAAGCGGGAAGCGCGCGGGGTGAGGGAGGGGTTTGGGTGGGCCAGGGCAGTTAGAAGCGGATGTGGCAATGGTCCGGACAGCCTCAAAGCCACCCACCCCACTTTGTGTCCTATTTACGGGAAAAAGTGCGTCCGGACCGCCGAGCGGACCAACACAAGACCGCGTTGGATGGCACAACACATCCGGACCGCGCGGTCCGGACTTATGCGGGCTGTTTGGGGGTCCACGTTGGAGATGCCCTAAGCACCAAGAGTCAAAGACGCGTCCCTTTCTTTCTCTTCATTCCTAGAAACAGTCAAATACTTCATTAGATAATATGGAACAAAATAGAAAACAACTCCAGTGTACATATATTTTGTCCCCGGAAATCGGATTGTGACCAATTTTTTCCTTCTGCAACAAGATCAACATCATTACACATCAATATTCCAAGTGAAAGATGTTCTCTGGATGCTAGTCAAGACCCAAGAACACAACAAAATAGAGCTCTCAAATGTTGTCCGGTCAATATAGATTTCTCTTTTTTATTCCCTGATGGAGATATGCTCCCGATTTCATTAGTGAAATTGTGTGAGGAAACTACATGGCCGGAAGCTGATGTGTTTCGCATGATTGACCACTCCCGTATGAAGCTTTAAACTTATACCAATCAAACACTCAAAATAAGTTGACCACCCAAGGAATTCAGTTTTTTTTTGTGGTTAGGAATTTAGAATTTAACAACACACAAAAGTTCATGGAGGTCAGAGGAAGGAAGGAAGGAAGGTGAGGCTGCGGAGGACATGGCGTGCCCACACGGCTCCGGAGGTTACATATATAGGAGGACAAAGGCAGTGATCCACGGGCAACAAGTGCGCCACAGGGATGCTCGATGGTGGTGAAACTGGTCTGCAACCTCACAATCGCTAGCGGGATCAGAAGAAACAAGCACGGATCTGGAAATTTCGATGGATTTTGGGAAGAGATTGGGCATCAGGTACTCAGGTTGCCAAAACAGAGGTTGTTGTGGAGTGGTCAAAACGAACTCACCAGAAACGGCACGGAACCGGCATGAGCGGAAAGACGTAATGGGAGAGGACTGTTGAAGGGGGTGGAGTGGGTAACTTGGGAGTTAAGACAATAAAACTGGAAGAAGCAAACCATCTGGTCCACCTCCAAAAATAAAGATTATTTTTCTTTTCTTTTGATGGAATTAAAATATACTTTATGTTTTGCTTTTGTTTCTCACATGCACAGTTTTTTTTTGTTTGAAAAAACACGCTATAGATTGTACGTACAATACATTGGGAAAGTTCGTCCGAAGAAAAACACTGTAGACATTGAGAGAATATGAGTCATCATTTGAACCCCGTTCTTTGGTTCTTCCTATGGTGTTGCATCGGGAAATCATATGGCTCGACACCACGTCTTCACTTCATGCTAAGCAGGGAGTTGTCGATTTGCTGAGAATTTTCTTGCCAACGTCTCCTATTCTCAAGATGAACTCCCTTTATTTTCATTTTTTTTGCATATTTCTTTCCTCTTTCGCTAACATGGGGTTTCCGCGAGGTGTTAAAACTCGGTGACTCCGAATGTGGAGAACACATCAGCTGGTGGTGGCATATAAATTGTTGGTCATGTAGTGTGTAGTTGTTGAGAACATTTATTACAAAACATTTTAGATTGTGTGAATGTCTATGCGAAAGTTTGTGTCCTTGCACTCACGAAAACAAATAATTATTTGAAACAGGTTTGAGTCAATGAATTTTACTTATTACTTTTATTTTCCGCTGGTGTGAGCCAATGAAACATTCTCTTAAGGATATAGAAGAAAAAAAATCATAAATGAAAGTTTTTCATATGGGATTTTTCATACAACTTATTAAATGACCCACGTAGAGAAAATTTATAATAGTTCGCGTAAATTTTCTGTAGAATAACGCACGAATCAAACTATCGGAGGCCCTGGTTTGACTTGTCTTGCATAGTTTTTCTTTTTCTTTTCAAGAAAAAGTTGCATGCATCTTCGTATTTCACTTAAGAGTAACCGATAATGAAGTTGCTGGTACAATTAGTAAATAATTATAATTGTTTTGCAGAGAATCAATAAGTATAATTAATAAATAATCACCCAGACGAAGCCGTATACCAACGAATTGCAGTTTCGAATATCATTTGAAAGTGCAAGTTCTATAAAGAATAAACAAAAAAGTAAAACGGTACTGACTTACAGGGGCAAAGACAGGGGGTGCGAGCAGGGGTCAGACACCCCCCATCACCTTGCCCCCCCCCCCCCCCTGTGATTTTCCCCTCCAAAGGCCCAGTACTACAGAATCGCTAAGTTGTACGCACCACGAAAATAGGAATTCCTAATGTGCAGCCGTTCAGATTTAGTAGCTTCGTCCAGATTGACGGTTTCCTTTCGTTCGTGGCTTCGTGCATCCTTTTTCGCCTCCGGCTCGCGGCTCTGCCTGCCCCTCTCGTTAAAATTGAAACCACTCCGACGATCGAATCCGCGGCAGGTCAGCTGCTTCACGGATCAATTATGGAATCACACATTCATACCTCCACTTAAGGTACGCCATCATACAACCGCAAGCTACTAATTTATCAGATTGTTTTTTACCTTTCTTTTCTAGTTTGTGGTCTGGGAGTTGGTAGCTGCTAGATGGCCTAGTTTGTAATATTTGCTGTCGCTTTGGATCTTAGTTTGCTTGGAGATTTACCTCGCTTGAACTGGATGATGTTCTCTGTTCGTGTTTGGTCAATATATGAAATCAGAGGGGAAACCCCTCTTTTGCTCAAAAAATAAGTTATCAAATCGATTATACATTAGAGATTATAGGAGTATTTCTTAGTGAATTGGTACCATTGCTACAAGTCAACGGTTCGATTCACTAATTGGATGCAATAAGATTTCAAATTGTACATCTAATTTCACCTTTTATTTAATGTTTGCACGTCTTCTCTATTTCTGAGGGCCCTTGTCAGCCATACATGATAGCATCACCGACTCCAATATACGAGTATTTATTTTTCATCCGATTGGATAATCAACATGTTCGACCATGGTTCTTGTAGAGCAAAATTTGAACTAATAGAAATGTATATTTTTATTTACATTACAGAAATATATGGCGGGACATTCATATACGTGCCATATTTTCTGACTACATTCTTGTGACGCGTCTCTTGAGCGATCATTATTTTTCTCGCCCCCCTCATGTTCAAATCCTGGCTCCGCCCCTGCTGACTTATGTTAGTCATGTGGCATGAAAAGGTTAGTCACTTGCTTCTGAAGCAATTAGCCCATGTTTTACACAACATCTAATATTTAATCGTGAGCAAGTCTTGACTTCTCTTTTCTATAGTTATAGGATATCACTTCACCTTAGCTCATTCCTTTTGCTTAAGCACCAAGAGTCAAATACGTGTTCCCTTTCTTTCTCTTCATTCCTAGAAAGAGTCAAATACTTCACTTTGATTAACAATTTCGGCCTATTGCTTCACTTTGCTTTGTTATTTCTCAATTTGTTATACTTCACTTTGTTATTTCTCAATTTCAGCCTATTGCTTTCATTAACAATTTCGCCAAATTCCCGACTAAAGGATTTGCGAATCGTTTGTCGCCGGTTGCTCATAGAGTTATTAGTCCTTATCAATCAGCTTTCATTAAAGGGCGTTTCATCCTTGATGGTATTCTATCCCTACATGAGATTGTTCACGATCTTCACGCTCGGAGAGCTAAAGCGATTATCCTTAAGTTAGATTTTGAGAAAGCTTATGACTCGGTCAGTTGGCCTTCCTCAAGCAGGTCCTTCTCGCTAAAGGTTTCGACGGTGCTTATGTTCATCGTATCATGCAGTTGGTCTCGGGTGGCCATACTGCCGTTTTGGTGAATGGTTTCGTTAGCAATTTCTTCGCCAACGGTAGGGGCCTTCGCCAACGGGATCCTACTTCCCCGGTTCTCTTTAATTGTGTGGCCGACGCCTTCTCGTGCATGCTTTCCAGGGCGGCCCGCTGTGGGCACATTGTTCCTGTGGTCTCTCATTTACTTCCGGAGGGTGTTTCCCATTTGCAATATGCGGATGATACAATTATCTTGGTGGAGCTGAATGACACCTGCATTGCCAATCTTAAATTCATCCTGCTGTGTTTCGAAGCTGTGTCGGGTCTTAAGATTAATTTCGCTAAAAGTGAGGTCCTGGTGATGGGTGTGGATGAGGCGGAAGCCTTGCGGGTTGCCAGGCTTCTTAACTGTTCTTTGGGTTCCTTTCCCTTCAAATATTTAGGTCTCCCTATCTCTCCTGGCGTGCTCCATGCTAAAGATTTCGCTCCGGCGGTCGCTAAAGTGGGGAACAGGGTGCTCCCTTGGAGGGGTAGATATAATACCAATGCTGGCAAAGTTGCTCTAATTAACTCCTGCTTATCCTCTCTCCCCATGTTTCTTATGGGCTTCTACCTTCTTAGGGATGGCGTGCATACTGGCTTCGACAAACATAGGGGAGCTTTTTACTGGAATTCAGCGGACAAGAAACGGAAATATAGGCTGGTCAAGTGGCAGCTTATGTGTAAGCCTAAAAACCTTGGGGGGTTAGGCATTATTAATACTCGGGTGATGAACATTTGTTTGCTTGTCAAGTGGTGGTGGAAAATTTTTACTAGTGGGGCTGACTCGCTTTGGTTTTCGATTCTTAAGGCTAAATACTTCCCACACTCCAACCCGCTGTTTGCCACCGCGAGGCGCGGGTCTCAATTTTGGAAGTCTCTTGTCAAAGTCAGACCTATTTTCCTGGAACATGTTAAATTTAATGTTGGTAATGGGCTGGCAGTCCGCTTTTGGTTGGACTGGTGGTCTGGGGATGCCCCCCTTGCTGCGAGCTTTCCGGTTCTGTTCTCTTATTGTCCTAATACGGGTATCTCCATCGCGGAGGTGGCGGCTAATAACTGGGATCTGGCTTTTTGTCGGGCCCTGTCTCCTGAAGAGTTGGAAGAATGGCAAAGACTCTCTGCCCTCTTCCCCGTGCTCTCGGAGTCGGCCGATTCTGTGGTCTGGCCTCATTCGGCCTCAGGTAGATTTTCGGTTAAGTCGCTTTATTCTAGACTTATTGGTGGTACTCCTTCGACCAGATTCTCTTGTGTTTGGAAGTCCAAAGTCCCTCCTAAGATTAAAATTTTCCTTTGGCAAGCCTTTCGTGGTCGCCTTCCGGCTGCTGACCAGATTAAAAAGCGCAATGGGCCTGGCTCGGAGTTTTGTCATCTATGTGGGGTCTTGGAGAACACTGATCACATCTTTTTCAATTGCGTGCTGGCCAAGCTGGTTTGGTGCTGTGTCAGATCTTGGCTTCAGGTCTCTTGGAACCCCTCCTCTTTCTCCGAAATTTGAACCTTAGCCAAAGCTTTGGTTGGGGTCACCAAGAGGGTGTTTTGGGTCGGCCTGGGAGCCTTATGTTGGGCTCTGTGGACCATTAGGAACAAATTTACTATTGAGCATATCTTCCCATCTAAACCTGCTGACGTTCTTTTCAAATCATGTATATTATTGCAGCAGTGGAGATCATTGACTAAGGAGGTTGATCGGGATGCCCTGGACCTGCTCATCGACAAAATTCGGGCTTCAGCATCTCACATCTCCGGGCGGGATCCTGTCGTCTAATCCTGGTGGTTCTGTTTGCGGAGTTTAGGTCCTTCTCCTATCCGGCCTGCGCGCCGTGTTTGGCAGTTGCCTGTATCCATCCTTCTTTGGTTATTCTCAAACTTTTCGTTTCGTGCACTGTGTGCGTTGTCCTCGCTACTTGATTTCTCCCATGTTCGGTTTCGTGACGCTGCCTTGTGGCTTTATTTATAAAGTCGGGCTTTCGCCTTTTCTCTAAAAAATACTTCACTTAGTAAAACGGGACCAAAGAGAAAATAATTCCAGACGTGTTCCCTTTTCTGTTCCTAGAAATTGGCATGTGACCATTTTTCCCATGTGCGGCAAGATCAACGTCATACGCATCAATATTTCAATAGAAAGATGTTTTCTGGATGCAAAATAGAACAAGAAGCTGACCCAGGAAGGGAAGAACACAGAAAAATAGAGCTCTCAAATAATACTACAAATCACAGACATCAAACAATATTCAAACGTTTGAAAGAAATCCTCTTCGCCAGCCCCACGGAACCAGCGAGCGCTAGCTCAATCCGCCGGCCACTAATCTCATGCTCCGACATGAACCAGGGCGGCGCTCGCCTCCTTCCAGCTCCGACGAGCGTATAAGCACGGATTTACCAAACCCTAACCCTAACCAGCAGAGCTCGCGGAAGGGGCACGGACGCGAGCGAGATCATGGGCGTCGCCTGCCCTGGCGCGGCCAGATCCTGCGCCAACAGCGACCCAGAAGAAGATTCTAGAAAGTGAGAGGGAATAGGGGAAGCGGGGCGGAGGGCACTCACCGGCGCCGCCACAGGCACCTCCACCGGAGCCGTCGCCGCCGCCATCACGCGCGCAGTAGAGCAGAGGGGAGGGGGATTAGGCCGGCGGCCGTGGTGATTAGGGGGTAGATGGATTGGATTAGCGTGGAAGGGAGGGAGGAAGACGATTTACTAGTAGTAGTGGGATAGGACTCTTCAGTGGCGTGATGTGGGCGACTTAGGAGTTAAGGCAAGAAACTGGAAGAAGCAAAAATGACCTTCATCAAAAGGAAAAAACACATTGGAATCCCAAACATATTTCTTTTTTCTTTTTTTTTCTCCCATGCGCGATAAATTAATTCTTTTTCTTTGAGAAGCTTGTAGACAAAACGCCTTCCGAAGAAAGACGGAAGGCGTTGAGAGAATGTGACACCCCCACCATTTCATCTGTGTCGAGAAATCATGGGGCTTGACACTATGCCTTCGCTTCACGCTAAGCGGGGCTTCCGAGTCGTACTGAGCGTTTTCTTCCCGACGTCTCCTATTCTTAAGATGAAGCGAGGAACTCCCTTTATTTTTCTTTTGTCTTGCATAGTTTTGCTTTTCATCTTTTGCTAACAGGTGGTTTATGAGAGGTGTTGAAATTTTAGTGACTCCGAAGCATGCGGAGGACACGAATTGGCTCATGGTGGCACATAAATTGGTGTTCGTGCGGTGTATGATTGTTGAGAACATTTATTACAAACACATATAAATTGTGCGCATGTCTCTAAGAAAGTTGTTTTTATTGCAGGAGGAAAAACAAAATGATTATTCAAACAGGTTTGAGTCAATGTTTTTTAATTTCAGTCTTTGAATAAAGATTCTTTAGATCCTACCCCGATGAGGCGATCGGTTTTGGAAACCAGTCTTTTCAAGTAAGGATGGTGCGACGGCGGTGGCATCCTTGTGGTGGACTTGTGTCCTCGGGCCCCAATGTTGTGATGGGTCTAGGAGTAGATGCAGATTGCGTGGTCTGCATCGGCGGCATCTGGAAGATGATGGATTGTGTGCTGGGTCCGTGGTTCGTGGATGTCAGATACAGTTTCCTCCTCCGACGTCTTAGTCATGTGGGAGTGTCAGATCTGGAGTTCTATGGCGTGTCCGGGGTGTTGCTCCGGCTTGGTTCATTGAACGGTAATGGTTTCGCCTTTGGCGAGCCACCTTGGAGGTCCGCAAAGCTGCATATCCGTGAGAGAGCTGTATCGCGCTCGGGTGTGAAGATGATCCGTCATGTTTTTATTTGGTGGCTGCTGTGGTGGTACCAGAGACGGGTGACGGGCGTTGGTGTCAAGCTCAGAGGATTCTTTGCTCTTGTTTGTAATTTTAGTTCTTGGATGATGTTTCTTTGTGCAAAGTCTATCATTTTGTCGTCTTTTCCGTTTTGCCAGGTCGGTATGTACATGGCTTGTACTATGATTTTCAGTTTTGCCAGGTCGGTATGTACGTGGCTTGTACTATGATCCTAATGATGAAAATTGGATATGTTACCATGCACAAAAACTATTAGAGGCCCTGGTTTGACATTTTTTTTCGCGTAGTTTCTTACTTTTCTTTACGGGGAAAACAGTACCATGCATCCTTTTGTAAATATCTAGATCTACGTTAAAAGTTCATCACAAGTACAAAGCACCTACAATATAATAAAAATTACATCAAGGTCCATTGAACAACTACTAGTGTCGCTAGAAGAAGCCGTTCGCGTGCAATTGTCGCCACTCCCTTATCGGAGCCAGTTTGACCTTGTCGATTACAACCATAAACTCTTCGGGCATGTTCCTCTAAGGAGTAGTGCCCTGGATCTATAGTCATCACTGTTAAACATTTGAATATATCTGAAGCAACTAACATCAAATCTCGCCATCATGCACGCACAACAACAAACCCTAACCTTGCCACCGCAATGAGACGACATTAAACTAGAATCTAGATTTGAGAGGGGGCAGAGAGGAAGCCGGCAGAGAGGGCACTCACCAGCGCCGTGGGGGACCTCTACCGGAGCCATCGTCACTGCCATCGCACGGGTAGCGGAGCAAAGGGGGGTTAGGCTAGCAGCGGTGGTCATTTTGGGTGGATTATCGCTGATGAGCTAGCGTGGAAGGGAGGGGGAAGACAACTACTAGTACTAGTGGAGACATTGTTGAGGAAATCCTTAACTGGTAGCTGCTCGGTTTGCTGACGAGTAGGGGATTAATAGGCTAATTGGCCATTTAATCAATTAACTAGATGATTTATCAGTTTATTGGCTCCTCGGTGACCCTATGAGTAGGGATTAGTCGGCAAGTTAACTGGTTAATCGGACGAACTCTTAAACAGGGGCGGGAGAGGACTCTTGGAGAGGGATGATGTGGGCGACTTCGGAGTTAAGGCAAAATAAATTGGAAAAAGCAAAGAACCACCAAAAGGGAAACATATTTCATTTTTGTTTCTTGCTCACATGCGCGGTGAATTGTTATTTTTGAAAAAACATGTGGAGAAAACTGACTTACTAATAACTTTGTTTTAACCTCAACTATACGGATACAGGTTGCAGAACCCGATCAGATGCACAACACATGCCCTAAAAAAATGCACAACACATACCACACACACACGCACCCACACCACAACTTACACACCACTATACATCTAGCAGACTTACAATGTATCCACACGCAGCACATCCTGAGGAACTTCTGCAATCATCTGGCTTAGTGAATGGCAGATATGTCGTCTTCCTTGTGTCCCGTAGACGAGTGATGGGTTACTTAAAAACTGGGGAAGATGCCTTGGATGGCACACTCACATTGATCCAAGGGATAGGACCGGCTTGGGCTAGCTGGCCATGGCTAACACCAACCATCAAGCTAAGGGTTTGTTCTTGACATGGTGAGAACATGAGGCCCCAATCCTTGCTGCTATGTTGGAAATTCATATAGCTTGACACTACATCTTCACTTCATACTAAACGGGGCGTTGATGAGTTTCTGCGTGTTTTCTTCCCAACGTCTCCTATTCTTAAGATGAACTCCCTTTCTTTACTCTTTTCGTGCATAGTGTTTTCTATTCTTTTGCTAACAGGGGGTTTCTAAGAGGTGTCAAAACTGTTGGCTCCGAAGCACGCGGAGAACATAATCTGCTGGTGGTGGCATACAAATTGTTGGGCGTGTAGTGTATGGTTGTTTTGAGCATTTATTGCAAAGGGTACTTGTAACCTGAACTTTTGTGCTTGGGGGCTGAGCATCCCCCCTCTTCTGCTCAAATTGCGCCCATCTATACCTCTCTGTGTACGTAGTTTGGGTGTCAATCCTTGTACTTTATCTCTTTTTCTCTGTCAATGAAAATATACGCTCTTGAACGTATTCTGAAAAAAAAAGATTATTTCAAATATGTTTGAGTCAATGAATTTTTCTTTTAACAATATCTCTATACCTACTATTAAAAGGAGGTGATATTCTTGATTTCGTCCCGCTTCGTATGGTCCCGCTTCAATTAATTTCACATACGCTATTTGGTTTTCGTTACATGCCATCCGTTTTGGCCCAACGGAGAAAGCCCACCTGGCGGCACACTGAGGCCCAGGTTCGGAGAGCTGGCAACAAATAAAATTGCTGATGGAAGGGTTCGATCTCATAACCTGCGAACCGGCCACGCACAGTTTGTCCAACTGACCCAGCTAGAGATATGAGAGGATTTTTTATCTCCCTGCAACGCACGGGCCTTTTTGCTAGTAGAACAAAAGAATCATAAATGAAAATTTTCATATGGGACTTATTCTTACAACTTAAATGATGTGTAGAGAAAATTTATAATAGTTCACATGCTACAAATTTTCTATAAAAATTCTACGAATCAAACTATCAGATGCCCTGGATCGACTCATATTTATTGTTGCATAGATTTTATTTTCCCTTTTTTTGAGAAAAAAGGTGGCATGCATCTTAATATTTCAAATAAAAGTAAGCAATGAAGAAGTTCACTTAGTACAATTAATCGATAAGTAATGTTTTGCGTGGAATCAATAAGTATAACTACTAAATAAGCACTCATCCAAGCAGTACATCAACGAATTGCAGTGTCGAATATCATTTGACACTGTAAGTTCTAAAGTATTCACATGTTGGAAGATAAAGTATTCACATGTTTGAAGAAATCCTCTTCGCCAGCCCAACGGAACCAGCAGGGTACAAAACTAGCTCAATCAGCCAGCTACGAATCTTGAGCTCTGACACGAACCAGAGGCACGCGCCTCCTACCAGCTCCGACGACCCCGCTAAGGTCTACTCCGCCGCAGTCGCCGCCCCTCACGGATTCGCCAAACCCTAACCTTAATCATCGAACTCGCGGAAGGGGCACGGGCGCCGGTGAAATCACGGGCGTTGCCCGCCCTGGCACGGCCAGATCCAGCGCGAGAAACGACCTAGGAGAATCTACAAGGGACCAGGGCAAGCAGGGCAGAGGGCACTCACCGACGCTGCCACAGGCATCTCCACCGGAGTCGTTGTCGCCGCCATCGCGCGGGTAGTAGAGCAGAGGAGAGGGATATTTAGGCTGGCGGTGGTGGTGATTAGGTGATGGATTAGCGCTAATGTGCTAGCGTGTAATGGAGGGACGAAGACTTGCTAGTAGTAGTAGTGGGAGAGGACTCTTGTTGGGGGTGATGTGGGCGACTTAGGAGTTAAGGAAGAAGAAGAGAAAACACCTCCAAAAGGAAAACACATTTCATTTTTTCTTTGTTCTTCACATTTGCAATGAATTGTTTTTTTTGTGAAAAACATGTAGAGAAAATGTCTTTTGAGGAAAAGACGAACATGGAGAGAATGGCAAGCCCGATCTCCGATCCTGGTGTTGCGTCAAAAAACCATACAAATAAGTATGGTAGTTGACCTGCTCCCATGCTTGAAGAGCTCCTGAGCTTTGTATCGTGGATCCAATGTCATCTTCGGAGGCTTTGGACCTGAGCGACAGAGCTCTTTGGGTCTTTGTTGTAAACTCGCGCAATCCCTCTTTTTGACAGGTGGAACCATGATCCAACAGTTGCAAGGCTCCCGAAGCATGGGGGCATGGATCTCCCGGGAGCACATGATATTCTTGCTCGACACCACGTCTTCACTTCGTACTAAGCATGCAGCACAACACCAGCTCGGCGCATTCTTCCTGATGCCTCCTATTCTCAGTATGAGCTTTTGTTCTTGCATAGTTTTTTTCCCTCTTTTGCTAATAGGGGGTTTTCTCATATGTGTCAAAACTGGGTGACTCTGAAGCATGCGAGAACACAAACCGGCTGGTGGTGGCATATAAATTGTTGGCCATCCGGTGTATGGTTGTTGAGAATATTTATTATAAACATTTAAGTTTGAGTACAAATCTTCAGCTCCTGCCGGTATCTTTTCACTTGTGAGGATGCTTTAGAAGCAGAAATTTTGGCACTAAAGGAGGGTCTATCCCTTGCACTGCAATGGAGCAACTCACCAATAGATATTGAATCAGATTCTTTGGAAGCCGTTACCATGGTAAAGAGTGATCAGAGCAACATGTCTAAATATTCGTTTTTGATTGGAGAGATCAAAATTAGTATGGGGGAACATGATACTTGTATTACTCATATTCCTAGCAGTGTTAATAATGCTAGCCATTTCATGGCCAACTTTGGTAGGCTGCAAGGCCGGACTGCTGTCTGGCTGAGCTCTGGTCCAGAGGAAGTCCTGAATATTGTTGGACGAGATTGTAATCCTTAATCTTCTTGAGTAATACAAGTGTTATTTCGCAAAAAACAAACAGGTTTGAGTCAATGGATCTTTTAAGAATATAAAGCAAAAGAATCATAAATGGGAAATTTCATATGGGATTTATTCTTACAACTTAAATGACACACCTACAGAAAAATTATAATAGTTCACGTACTAGAAAATTTATATGAAAATCCTATGAATCAAACTATTAGATGCTCTGGTTCGACTTATCTTTATTGTTGCATAGTTTTTCTTTTTCTTTTCGAGAAAAAAAGTGGCATGCATCTTCATATTTCAATGAAAAGTAACCAATGAAGAAGATCGGTTAGTACAATTAATCAAGGCCAGTACTAGGCGCCGGTCGACCGGCATAGTTTCGGCCGGTCGACCAGCAGCCATCTGATGCGTTCTCTGGCAACCGTTGGATCTAAGTCAACCGTTTCTTTCGTTCTCCTCGCGAACCACCTCCGCACGAGAAAATCCCACGAAGCACATGGCCGCTGCTTTCCCCCGCGTTGCGCAGCGCATGCTCTCCCGTGTGCCAGCTGCCTCACCGGCACCTGCTTTTCCTCGCCAGTTGACGCTCGCCGCCTCGTCTCCGTTAGTCGCAGCAAAAAAAGTTCGCTGGTAGCAGCTTTATTCATCCTCCCGTTCCAGCAATGGAAGCCAACCCCCGTCACCAGCTGCAGCAGCGGTCCTCGCCGGCGACAACACCGCACCTCCTCGTCACCCCCAGTCATAGGGCTGCGTCTGCCCGGTGCAGCCCCCTGTTGTAGCATCGGTGGGAACGACGGCCTGCTTGCCGCAACCCCCGCTTTCCTTTGGTTCCATCAAAACTTGACGCCAGTTGTAGCATTTTACGTCGCTGGTTGAAACTCCCTCGCTCTCTAGATGGAGCCCCACACTTTCTGATTCCAGCAAACAATGGCACCGGTAGTAGCATTTTTTGCCGGTGGTAGCAAAAAACAGAAACTGTTCCAGCAAAATAACATCATGGTTCCAGCAAAAATGCGCCGTTGCCGAGGTTGCAACCGAAATAACCTCGCCGGATGAAGCAATTTTTTTAAGGTTGTAGCAAAACAAAAGCCTGTGCCAGCAAAATGACTCGACGGTCGTCCGGTTCTACCACCGGTCATGTGTGGATGCAGCTTTTTCTCTGGCCGTTTCCAGCAAAAACACTTGCCGCTTGCAGCACCGGGAGGCCGTCGTCTCCACCGTCGGCAGCTGTTGTTTGCAGCTTTTCGTCGGTCCGGCGCCAGCAAACAAACTCACCTGTCGCAGCACTGAACGCCTCCGTCTCCATCACCAGCCTCTGCTGGTTGCCAGCGCAAGTAATTGGTGCAGGTCGCAGCACCATTATGGCCGCTTCAACTGCGGTCTCACAGCGTGGGCGTCCGGCGGCGCTGCGGAGGGCAGGGGCCAGGGCTGCAGGGGGTGGGGGAGCGCGACGCCGACGACCTTGCCGTCGATCATGGACGAGATGCGGGCAGCAGCAACGGCACGGCCTCTTTCGCATGGGTAGAAGCGGCTGAGGCGGAGAGGAGAGTAAAAAGTAGGAGAATTATGCCGCGGGAGGAAGAAGATGCGTAATAATAAGGCAAAAGGCAAAAGCGGTGGGGGTGGGCCTGTGCACGTGGCTGTGTGGGCAATGCCAGCGCACGATGCAACCGGCGCAATACTTAGCCGGTCGTCCGGCGTAAAACGTTTCCCATTAATCAATAAGGGATTTTTTGTGTGTGCAGAACCAATAAGTATAGTAATTAATAAATAAGTACTCATCGAAGCAGTACACCAGCGAATTGCAGTGTCAAAATTCATTTGAAACTGTAAGTTCTAAAGCATAAACTAAAAAATAAACAATATATGAGGAAAAATCATAAAAGATAAGCGATTTTCTGTTAGTCACATGCCATGAAAAGGCCTGTAACTTGCTTCAGAAGCAATTAGCCCATGTTTTACACAACATCTCTAATATTTAACGCTGACCGCACCAGGCGTTCTCAGCTGTAACGTTATAAGATATCACTTCACATTAGCTCATTCCTCTTGCTTAAGCACCAAGAGTCAAAGACGTGCCCCTTTCATTCTTTTCATTCCTAGGAAGAGCCAAATACTTCACTTAGTGAATGGGACAAAAGAGAAAACAAATCCAGTGGACACATATTCTGTTCTTGTGTTCTCATGAAAGCTAAAAATAGTTTGAGAATTTAATCATTTCCTAGAAATTGGCATGTGGCATTTTTTTCCTTCTGCGACAAGATCAACATCATTATACATCTCAATAGCTGAAGTGAAAGATGTCTTCTGGATGCCAGTCAAGACACAAGACACAACAAAACAGAGCTCTCAAATGTTGTCCAGTCAATACAGATTTGTCTTTTTTTTTCTTATTACCCGATGAAGAGATGCTCTCGATTTCATTAAGTGAAATTCTGTCGGGAAACTACATGGCCGGAAGCTGACATGTTTCAGCTAGGCATGATCGTCCAACCCTGTATGAAGCTCTAAACTTACCAATCAAAGACGCAAAATAGGTTGGCAATGCAAGGAATTCAGAATTTAACAACACGCAAAAGCTCATGGAGGTCAAAGGAAGGACCGAAGGAAGGTGAAGCTGCGGAGAACATGGCGTACCCACACCGCTCTGGAAGATACATATATAGGACTCCTATAATAGGAGGACAAGGCAGTGAAAGAGATAAGCGAGGAGATAGGTCCGAGCGTATTACCATCCTCTCATGTATATGTAGTTTTTTTAAAGGGGGAATGCCCCCGGCCTATGCATCTCTTGATGCACAAAACCATATTATTAAAAATCTAGGTTCAG
Source organism: Aegilops umbellulata (assembly GCA_032464435.1). Classification (NCBI taxonomy): domain Eukaryota; kingdom Viridiplantae; phylum Streptophyta; class Magnoliopsida; order Poales; family Poaceae; genus Aegilops; species Aegilops umbellulata. The sequence continues at coordinate 585,374,394 of CP136060.1, read as the reverse complement.
AACAAGGTCTCAAACAAGTACTGTGAAACTCAAAAGAAATATAAGTTGTCACGACCGGTGAAAATAGGGTAAGATAACTAGACACACATCGCATTATTGGACCACCATCCAAAGCGGTTATAAGTATCTCGTGTAACCATCTCTCATCGGTTGCACCCAATTTTCATAAGCTCATTGTGATCTGCATGGCTAAGTAGCGACCACGTACGGATCCAAGCAGACGCCCTGAAGATAACCTGCAAAAAGCCCATGGTTGTTTGTCTGTTAAAGGCAACATCATTTCAACAATTCCATATGGCCCCAAGTAACGCACACACTCCAACTCGAATATGTGCCCAGTTTTAGCCCCGATCCCAGTTAGCCAAGTCCCAAATAAATGCGAAACCGTGACAAGTGGAGTAATGTTAAAGGACGTGTGAATAGTCTACCACAATAACTTAGCAAATGGTCTGCCTTATGAACAAACCACATAAACACCTTGATTTTCAACGGCACTTTGATTTTTCATGTGTGGATCGACCTTGGGATAGGACCGGTGTTTATCAGGTCTCATGTATATTTAGTGGTGGGAGGTGGCATGGTGTCACGCCAAACCAACATATGGTTCAACACCACATCTTCACTCCATACTAAGCATTCTCTTCACATCATACTAACGACGCGTTTGGTTTCGCAAAATGGGCGCGGCTTCCGATTACACCGACTTTCAAAACCGTAGCTGGCGTTTGTTTCGCGCACGACGTTTTCCGTAGCAGCGCCTCCTGATACATCGCTTCAGCAAAGCTAAACCGCCCGATCGGAGGGGATTAGAAAAACGGGACTCGGCCGCACCAACCAAACAATGGACGTATTGCATAAAATTAATCGGAAGCGGCGCTTACTGATACGGCAAAGCGAATGCGTTGCCGGGGCCGAACCAAACGCGTCGTAAGTGTTCCCTTCCGCACATCTCATATTACCAAGTTTATGCTCTTTTTAATTTATTTTCCTGCATTATTTTACTAACAATAGGTGTATAATAGATGTTGAGCCTCAGTGAGTAAACAAAAACCGATTCTTGCCACTCTCATCATTGAAAGTAAACAAAAAACGATTCCTGCCAAAGTCTTTGCATTCCAATTTAGTAAGAGGGCACCAAAGATTACCCAACGTTCTTCCCACATACTCTACTTTTGCTGACCTCTCTAAGAAGAGGATACCGACAGCATGTAGCTCGTTCACCGTCGAGGCGCAGACATACCTTCTTCCCATTTTGACACTACTCTTCTCTGCTTCTGGTAGCTTGACATCTTTCATCCCGTGCATGCTGTCCAGCGCAGGGCCCCTCCTATCACCCATGGCGATTCCTCTTCATAAAACCAATCCGTGGAAGAACAATCTCGCCCCTTGCTTACGGGCTCACATCCACACAGCCGCGACTAGGATTAACTTGGTGTTTTACTATCGCGCACCCCAGCGGATGTGAAAGGCTTTCATAGGGGAGGGCTCTCATGGGAAAGTCGAACTGATTTCTACTCTCACAGGGAATAGGTTCTGCCCGTGAATGTTTTACCACAGGGAACAAGTGTGGGACAGGGATGCTCGATGGTGGGGAAACCGATCTACATCCTCACAATCGCCAGCGGGCTTGGAAGAGACGAGTGCGGATCTGGAAATTTTAATGGATTTTGGGAAGAGATCACGCGGCAGGTTGGCAAAGAAGAGGTCGTTGTGGTGTGCACAAAATGACCACTATACATCTAGCAGACTTACAACCTATCCACAAACAACACGTCCTGAGGAACTTCTGAAATCATCCGGCTCAGTGCGTGGCAGATACATCGTCTTCCTTGTGGCCCGTAGACGAGTGATGTACCTAAAAACTGCGGAAGATGCCTTGGGTGGCACATTCACATTGATCCTAGGGATAGAACCCGGGTGGGCTAGCTGGACGCCGCCAACACCAAGCATTGAACCAAGGGTTTGTTCTCGACATGAAGAGAACATCTGACCCCAAGTCTTGCTGCCGCGTCGGAAATTCATATGACTCGACACTAAGTCTTCACTTCATACTAAACATGTCGTTGAAGATCCGCTGCGTGTTTTCTTCCCAACGTCTCCTATTCTCAAGATGAACTCCCTTTCTTTACTTTTTTGTTGCATAATATTTCTACTATTTTGCTAACAGGGGCTTTCTAATAGGTGTTAATCGAAGTAGCTCCAGAGCATGCGGAGAACACATTCGGCTGGTGGTGGCTTATAAATTGTTGGGCATGTAGTGTATGGTTGTTGAGAGCCTTTATTGTGAACAGTTTTTTATTGGAAGTCTCCGTGATTGCACGTAGGGAAAAGATGATTTATTTCAAACATGTTTGACTCAGTGAATTATTATTTAAATAATATATAGAACAAAGAAACATAAATGGAAAGTTTTATATGGGCCTTATTCTTACAACTTAAATGACACACGTACAAAAAAATTATAATAGTTCACGCACTATCCTATGAATCGAACTATCAGATGCTCTGATTTGACTCATATTTATTGTTGCATAGTTTTTTGTTTTCTTTCTGAGAAAAAAGCAGCATGCATCTTCGTATTTCAATTAACAGTAACCATAACAAAGTCCAGTTAGTACAATTAGTTAATAAGTGAATTCGTTCGTGCGGAATCAATAAGTATAATTAACAAATAAGCACTCGTCCAAGCAGCACACCAACGTTTGCCCGGCTCCGGCGAGGGAGGGGCGATGACATCGGCGTGCCTTCGGCTCGCTTCATTGCTTGTAGTCGTCGCTAGATGGTCTATGGATCTGGATGTAATTTTTATTATTTTTAGTGTTCGTTGTACTACCATTATTGAAAATAAATATATTGGAAGCTTTTCCCGGAAAAAAAGGAATTGCAGTGTCAAAAATCATTTGAAACTGTAAGTTCTAAATCATAAACAATATATTACGAAAAACCGCGGAAGAAAAGCAATAAGAATCGACAAGGTACTAACTTGCTTCACAAGCAATTAGCCCATATTTTATACTACATGTAATATTTAATCATGATCACACCTTGTTCTCAGTTGTATATTTATCCATGTTTTAAATAGCGGGCTATGAAAAATAGCAGCTGGCCTCCAAATCAGCTATAGCGGAGTTATAGCGAGCTATTTGTAAAGGCGATCATTTAGCGGCACCCTGCTGAAAAGGCTATAGCTCCGGCTATTTAAAACTATGATATTTATAGAATATGACTTCACCTTAGCTCATTCCTTTTGCTTAAGCACCAAGAGTCAAAGACGTGTCCCTTTCTTTCTCTTCATTCCTAGGAAGGGTCGAATACTTCACTTAGTAAAATGAGACAAATGAGAAAATAAATTCAGTGTACACATGTTCTGTTCTTTTGCCCTCATGAAAGATAAAAAGTATTTGGAATGTGACCATTTTTTCCTTCTGCGACAAGATCAACATAATTAAACATCAATATTTCAACTGAAAGATGTTTCCCGGATGCAGTCAAGACCCAAGAACACAACAAAATAGAGCTCTCAAATGTTGTCCAGTCAATTCTGATTTGTCCAACCCCATATGAAGCTCTAAACTTACCAATCAAACACGCAAAATAAGTTGACCATGCTAGGAATTCAGAATTTGACAACATGCAAAAGCTCATGGAGGTCAAAGGAAGGAGCGCGAAGCTACGGAGGACATGGCGTGCCCACACGGCTCCGGAGGATAAATATATAGGAGGACAAGGCATTGAAAGTGATAAGTTGGGAGGTAGGTCGGAGCGCATTACCATGCTGTCGTGTATATGTAGTGGTGGGAGATGGCATGGTGTCGCGCCAGACGAACATATGGTTCAATACCACATATGCACTTCATACTAAGCATTCTCTTCACGTCAGACGAAGGGTCTGTTCGGCAACTGCCCAGCACCCAGAAATCCTCAAATCCAGCTCCTTGATCTCACTTCCAGCTTTCTGACGAAAACCGTGGATCATAAAAAACGTTCAAAACAGATTTCCCAGATCCCATATCCCTGATCACTAGTCTTGGGCTGGTAGCCACCTGGGCCATTAAGCTCAATTCTGGCCTGGTATGGAGCGATGGTACTCGCTCTGTTCTATTCCTTTCTTGTACGGATAGTTTTCTTTCACTTCGCGGTGGCATCTCTCAATAAATAACCCGAACTCCACGTTTTGCAATTCCCGCCTTAGATCTGGGAAGCTAGCTTCTGAGAGGTGACCCGTTCGGCCAAAGTTCGCCCGCTGATTCAGAGAAGCCAGGTGTTGGGCAGTTGCCGAAGAGGCCCTAAGGGTTCCCTTCCCTACATCTCCTATTATCAAGTTAACGCTCTTATTTATTTACATTATTTTTAGTAACAATAGTTGTGTGAGAGATGCTGAGCCTCAGCGTGTAAACAAAAACCGATTCTTGCTACTCACATCATGGAAAGTAAATAAAAAGCGATTCCTGCAAAGATCTTTGCATTCCAATCGAGTAAGAGGGCACCACACATTACCCAGCGTTCTTCACACATACCTTGCTTTTGCTGGTTTGTCTAAGAAAAGCATACCGACAGCCTCTAGCTTGTTCATCGCCAGGCGCAGGCATACCTTCTTCCGATTTTGACACTACTTTTCTCTGCTTCTGTCAACTTGAAATTCTTCATCCCGCCCTCCATGCTATCCAGCGATTCCTCTTCAGAAGACCAATCCGTGGAAGAACACTCTCGCACCTGTTAGCGATAATCTTGAGTAATTTAGTAGATGTCCGTACCAGTCTCGTACTAGTCTAGCTAGCTGGTTGAGTTGGAGTCTAAAGTAGACTAGGTTTAGGTTAATCGTGATTAAGTTGGCCGGCGACTCGGCTGCTGGGTGGTAGTAGTTTGTGTCTATCTAGTGTTTGAGCATCTAGGAAAGTATACGGCAGCGTGGTAGTGTCCTACTCCCTCCGTTCCTAAATAATTGTCTTTCTAAAGATTTCAACAAGTGACTACATACGAAGCAAAATGAGTGAATCTACACTCTAAAACATGTCTACATACATCCGTATGTTGTAGTCTATTTAAGATGGCTAGAAAGACAACTATTTAGGAACGGAGGGAGTAGTTAGTAAGGCGTATTAAGTTGAGTCCGGTTTGGACTCAAAGCAAGTCCGTATTGGTTTAGGCTATTTGGGTCGGTGCTCCTACGTGTATATATATACATAGAGGGGCTGCAGATTTATAACACCGTGGTAGGAGAAATCAAGAAAGAAGAACAAGGCACGACAGGTGCCTTTGGCTAAAAGTTTTTTAGCGTGCGTGTTTGTTTACTTTGATGTGATCGATCCTGTGGGCGAATTTCCAACAGCACCCTCCTTCCCAGCTCACGTTCACACAGGCGTGACTAGGGTTGACTTGGTGTTTTCGATCGCGCAACCCAGCAAACACGAAAGGCTTTGGTAGGGAGGGGCCTCACGGGAAACTCGTGCTGATTTCTACTCTCATCGGGCATTCATTGGTCATCGATACGACACCTGACGCTACGAAATGATGGTTGAACTGCTGATTGGCCGGGAATTATTCCCTTGCGCTTTCCGCGCCCGGCGTTTGTGATGCCCCAGATCCCTACCAACAGTGGAGCTGGGGCGCGCATGACCTTGCTGGTGGTGGCGGCACGATCACGAATGAAGTTTTTTTATTTGGCATGAATGGTAGTTTTGATTAGGGGTGTGTTGAGTGTTGTTCCGAGGTTATAATTGTTACATTATAAATCGTCGGGACTCTACATCCTCGGATGTGTACTCATGTTCTGTTTCGTTCGAAAAGGAAGGCATCTGCATCCTCGGATGCGTACGACCATAGTTTTATTAACAAGATGTCGTAGACCAAGACCGAACAAATCGACTTACAGAAGAAAAAAAGGAGAATCGTAGAGCAGCATCTTGAAACAGCTTAGAGAAAACCGTTTTTTTCATAGGTTTCTATACACCAGCCACCACAGACTGTGTCCCAAGTCCTAACGAACAAGTGCAGTGCTCCTACAGAACGGTGGCAAGAAGGGGTCACAACATCGGACCAAAGCCGTTCCTTACACAGCAGAGGACATATACCTCATCTGTATCAGCAGAGAAAGCTTTTGCAGTCAAAGCTTTTTTATCATCCCACGCCTCTTGTTCCTGATGTCTCCTATTCTCAGTTATCTATATGTAACTTTATGTGTATGGTGCATATATGTCCATGCATTGCCAGTTGCTAGTTAAGCCCGCTGCCCTTCTGTTGCCTTGTTTGAGCAAGCTAGTGGGTAACTTTGAATAGGAGAGAAAAGTGGTGAAACCCATGAAGCCAAATAAAGCCCACTGGCCTCTACCCTATATATCTATAAAATCAGGGGCGGAGCTGGAGCAAATGTTACCCGATGCACCACTTTAACAAAGCTTTAAAAAATTAAGCAACGACTGTATTAAATAAAGGTGTGTTTCATAACTTCTAGCACACATTATTGGATATAACAAGAAGGCGGTTTGTAAAAATAAAATGTAGCCATCAAAATGCTTACTATAATAATAAAACAAGGTTCAAAATTACTTGAAAAAGATCACGCCGCATTTCCAAATCCCAAAATACATCATCGAACAATATGGTTCAATAACCTACACTACCAGAAAAAGGGCTATAGACGGGATTGACACTAATGGCGCACCAGACAAGTGGTACGCCATTAGTATATGCTAATGGCGCACCACCTTCAGATACGCCATTAGTGTTGGAACTACTAATGGCGCACCAGGCCTGGGGTGCGCCATTAGTGTCCTAAATTTTTTTTTTTGAACTAGCGCGTCTGGCCAAACATACTAATGGCGCATCCTTGTAAGGTGCGCCATTACTAGTTGTAACTAGTAATGGCGCACCAGTGAAAGGGTGCGCCACTAATGATTTTTTTTTTAATTATATTTTTTATTCCTTTTGTTGGAAAACTACTAATGGCGCACTGCCGCGAAGTGCGCCATTAGTAGTTCAAACTACTAATGGCGCACTGAGGCAGAGTGCGCCATTAGTATGATTTACTTTTTTCGCAAAACTACTAATGGCGCATCAGGCTGTGGTGCGCCATTAGTAACCTGGATTACTAATGGCGCATTTATGTCAGGTGCGCCATTAGTAAGTGGGCAGCAACAAGATATTTTGGGCAGCCTCTCCTACCCACACTCACTTTCTCCCCCACTTCATTCTCCACCTCCTCCTTGTCTCGGGTGCCTCCTCTCTTTCTTCTCATTTCCACCATAGATTCATTCAAATTAAGTGGTTAAATTACCTTGTTTTGATAGGTAAGTAAGGGGGAAACTATATTTACGTTGTTCTTCCTACAACAATGTGCACATGCACTTTTTATGGCCTAGCTAGATCTATGTATGTTCGTGGTGTTGCATATGTTAGTGGTGTTGCATATGTGTTTGTGGTTGGAGGTGTACCGGTATTTGAAATGCAATAGTTGCCAATATTTTGCCGGAATGTTGATTCATTTCCGTTTCGGCGATAATTTTGGCATTAAGCATTCTTTTTGGTCCTATTTTTAGGGAAAGTCATGCCAAATTTTTTCTTGGTTCTAAAATATTGTTTTGCTCTACCCCGCAGGCAACCATGGTCCGCACGATGACCGAAGGCATCGTGAATAGGTTTTTGAGGTCCGCGAAGGCCGAGATGCTTGAAAAGAACGAGACGGAGATAAGATGTCCGTGTCGAAGATGCAAGCTGCAGAGCCTTATTGCGGACCCGGATTCCGGGCAGGTGCGGGACCACCTGCTCTTGCGTGGTTTCATGGATGGCTATCGGTGGCAAGGTGATGAAGATGACTACGAAGTCGTCCATGGGGGCCGGGCAAGAAATGAGGAAGGGCAGCAAGACAACCACCGCGGCTCGGGCGGGCGAGAAGACGAAGAATCCCCAGGAGATGATCATGACGGTGATGCTGTACACAGTCATGATGATGAGGAAGATGCCGGAGCAGACGACGGGCATGATCATGAAGATGATGATGCCGGCGGAGCAGACGACGGTGGACCATCGATGGGCTGGGTGCAGGACCCTTATATTCAAAAGTTGCTTCTCAAGCAGACGGATAACGCAAGAGCTGCCGCCCGAGAGAAAGCCAAGGTGGATCAACTTGAGTTAGACGCGGTTACTCCATTGTATGAAGGATGCAGGCCCGAGGATACCCGCCTGAAAGTAACGCTCATGGCTCTGGAGATGAAGGTAAAACACAAAATGACGGACGCATGCTTCGACGAGAACATGTCATTCTGGCACGAACGTCTTCCAAAGGGGAACAAGTGCCCGACCAGTTTGGAGGAGGCGAAGAAAATCGTGTGTCCTCTGGATTTACCGCACGTGAAATACCATGTCTGCATGAACAATTGCATCATTTATCGGGGCGAGCACGCGGAGTCTACCATATGTCCGGTGTGCGGCGTCACTCGATACAAGAAGAGGAAGAAAGCTCCTCGAAAAGTGGTGTGGTACTTTCCGATCACTCCTCGTCTGCAGCGGTATTTCGCGGATCCTAAGGTAGCAAAGCTCCTGCGTTGGCACGCGGATAGGGAGGAGAAGAAGCGAGAAGATGACGCAAATGATCCGGAGATAGATAAAAAAGACAAGATGCTGAGTCACCCTAAGGATGCGAGCCAGTGGCAAGCGTTGAATTTTGAATACCCAGAATTTGGGAAGGATCCAAGGAACATCGTGCTGGGCGCGAGCACCGATGGAGTCAATCCGTTTGGCAGCCAGAGAAGCACACATAGCACATGGCCTGTGTTTGTGTGGATGTACAACCTTCCCCCCTGGTTGTGCATGAAGAGGAAGTACATTCACATGAGTATGCTAATTGAAGGGCCGAAACAACCAGGGAACGACATCAATCTGTATCTGGGGCTGCTGAAGGAGGAGCTAGACACGCTGTGGAAAACGCCAGCCAATACGTGGGACGCCGCAGAGAAAGAATATTTCCCTATGAGAGCCGCACTGCTCACGACGGTGCACGACTATCTCGGTTATGGATATCTCGCGGGGCAGGTAGTCCACGGATTTTCTGGATGCGTACGGTGCATGGACGACACAACGTATCGCCAGCTAGATAGAGATCCCGGGTCTTCGAAAACCGTGTTCATGGGACATCGAAGGTGGCTTCGCGACGATGACCCGTGGAGGAAACGCAAGGATCTGTTCGATGGTGAAACCGAACCCCGAAAACGCCCGTGTACGAGGAGCGGCGAGGAAATAGACAAGCTGTTGAAAAATTGGAAAGACTGCCCACTGCCGGGAAAGAAGCAAAATGCGCCAGAGCCGGGAAAGAAGCGAAAGGCGCCAGAGCCGCTACTGAAGGTATGGAAAACGAGGTCTGTTTTCTGGGACTTGCCGTACTGGAAGATCCACCGTGTGCCTCACAGCCTTGATGTCATGCATATCACGAAGAACGTGTGCGAGAGTCTACTTAGTACCCTGCTCAACATGCCAGAGAGGACCAAAGATGGGCCGAAAGCAAGGGCAGACTTGAAATCAATGGGCATCAGGCAGGAGCTTCACGCTATATATGATGATGATGATGATGATGAGGCGAAGCAGGACACAGAATGTCGTCGCAAAGGCAAAAAGGCCAAGAAGACCGGAAATGACTACCCTCCCGCGTGCTTCACTCTAAGTCAGGAGGAGATCGAGCAGTTTTTCACCTGCCTCCTAGGAGTAAAACTTCCTTACGGTTACGCGGGGAAGATAAGCAGATACCTAGACCCAGCGAAGCAGAAGTTCAGCGGGATGAAGTCTCACGACTGTCATGTGCTGATGACGCAGATACTTCCAGTTGCAATCCGTGGGATCATGGACGCTCACGTCCGTGAAACGCTATTTGGCCTATGCAACTTCTTCGACGTCATCTCTCGGAAGTCGATTGGCGTGAGGCAACTCAGAAGGCTACAGGAAGAGATCGTGGTGATACTATGCGAGCTTGAGATGTACTTCCCGCCCGCATTCTTCGACGTTATGGTGCATCTGCTGGTCCATATAGTGGAGGATATCATCCAACTCGGGCCGACGTTCCTGCACAGCATGATGCCGTTCGAAAGGATGAATGGTGTCATCAAAGGATACGTTCGTAACATGTCACGTCCAGAGGGAAGCATAGCCAGGGGCTTTCTAACCGAAGAGTGCATCTCGTACTGCACGAATTATCTAGGCATCGAGAACCCCGTTGGTCTGCCCGTCAACAGGCACCTCGGCAGGCTCGCTGGATGGGGTCACCGTGAGGGTCGCCGCGAAATGCATGTCGACTTCGAGGGTCGACTCGCCGACTTTGAAAGAGCAAACCTAGTCGCGCTACAACACATAGACGTGGTCGATCCTTGGGTGGTAGAGCACAAAACCTTTATTAAGAAGACGTACAATGACCGAGGCCAACAGAGGACGGACGGAGAGATACTCAAAGAGCACAACTCATGTTTCACGCGTTGGTTCAAGCAGAAGCTTCTGTCGTACCCTTTACATGAGGATTCTTCCGCGGAAGAACAACTCATATTCGCCTTGTCACAGGGCGCCGAGCACAACCTGATGACCTATGAGGCGTACGATATCAACGGCTACACATTCTACACTGAGGCCAAGGACATGAAGAGCGATGGTTATCAGAACTCCGGGGTAACGATGGAATCCTACACCGGTAACGACAAGGACAGATACTACGGAAGGATCGAGGAGATCTGGGAGCTGAGCTACGCTGGAGAGAAGGTCCCGATGTTCCGTGTCAGATGGGCCAAGAGCGTCCTAAAAGAAGACCGGTATTTCACCACCATGGTTATACCCGAAGCCAAATCCAAGACCGCGGGCGCAAACGTCACCGCGAAAAATGAGCCATGGGTACTGGCTTCCCAAGTGGACCAATGCTTCTTCATTACCGACCCATCAAAGACCAGCCGTGTTGTCGTGAGGAGAGGCAAAAGGAAGATCATCGGAATGGATGGCGTAGCCAATGAGCAAGACTTCGACAAGTACGGCGACCCGAGGATCGAACATGACGACGATGATGAAGTAGCAGCATACACCACAAGAAGAAGCAGGACCACCCTACCTAAAGGACGTCCGTTCCACAGAAGAACTCCATTTGCGAAAAAGAAGGGCAAGAAGATTGTATTTAATTAAATCGTAGCCTTCATTTCTCGATTGTATTTCATGGGCACTTTTTGAACTATCATGAATATTTTTAAATTTCCTGGACACTCGATCTCGATTCCCCTCCATCTCGATCGCTATCCCACCTTGCCAGATCCGGTCCCACTCACCGCCGAGCACCCCCCCGGTCCACCGGCCGCCGTCGCCCCCCGCACCCTCGATTCCCCTACTCAACCGCCGCCGCCAACCCCCCGCACCCCTCCCCTACTCAACCGCCGCCACCGACCCCCCTTTTAAAATTATTATTGTCTTATAAAAAAAATTAATGTTATGATTTAAACAAGTTTGAACATATTTAAACACAAATAATTATCAAACAGCATTTTAAATGCATAAAAAAAATTTGTGGAGCCTGGGAATCGAACACAGGACCTCTTGGTGTGAGAACAGGCACCTGACCAGTCGAGCTAGTAGAGGGGAGTTGATGTGGAAAAGGTCAGGTGTGAGATAACCTGTTGGCTCGAGCGAAAATAAAAAAAATACTAATGGCGCACCAGGGTGAGGTGCGCCATTAGCATGTATATACTTATGGCGCACCGAGGGGTGGTGCGCCATTAGTATTGTGCCGCCCCTCCTTTGTCCCGCGCCCCCCCTCGATCCCCTTCCCCTCTCTCTCCCTCGCCCTCGCACGCCCTCGATCCCCTTCCCCTCTCCTCTCCCAACGCCGCCGCCCCGCCCGCCCCCTGTCTCTTCCCCCTCACCGCATAGTGTTTTCGTGCATAGTGTTTTCTATTCTTTTGCTAACAGGGGGTTTCTAAGAGGTGTCAAAACTGTTGGCTCCGAAGCACGCGGAGAACATAATCTGCTGGTGGTGGCATATAAATTGTTGGGTGTGTAGTGTATGGTTGTTGTGAGCATTTATTGCAAAGGGTACTTGTAACCTGAACTTTTGTGCTTGGGGGCTGAGCACCCCCCCTCTTCTGCTCAAATTCGCCCATCTATACCTCTCTATGTACGTAGTTTGGGTGTCAATCCTTGTACTTTATCTCTTTTTCTCTGTCAATGAAAATATACGCTCTTGAACATATTCTGAAAAAAAAATTATTTCAAATATGTTTGAATCAATGAATTTTTCTTTTAACAATATCTCTATACCTATTATTTAAAGGAGGTGATATTCTTGATTTCGTCCCGCTTCGTATGGTCCCTCTTCAATTAATTTCACATGCGCTATTTGGTTTCGTTACATGCCATCCGTTTTGGCCCAACGGAGAAAGCCCACCTGGCAGCACACTGAGGCCCAGGTTCGGAGAGCTGGCAAAAAATAAAATTGCTGATGGAAGGGTTCGATCTCATAACCTGCGAACCGGCCATGCACAGTTTGTCCAACTGACCCAGCTAGAGATATGAGAGGATTTTTTATCTCCCTGCAACGCACGGGCCTTTTTGCTAGTAGAACAAAAGAATCATAAATGAAAATTTTCATATGGGACTTATTCTTACAACTTAAATGACGTGTAGAGAAAATTTATAATAGTTCACATGCTACAAATTTTCTATAAAAATTCTACGGATCAAACTATCAGATGCCCTGGATCGACTCATATTTATTGTTGCATAGATTTTATTTTCCCTTTTTTGAGAAAAAAGGTGGCATGCATCTTAATATTTCAAATAAAAGTAACCAATGAAGAAGTTCAGTTAGTACAATTAATCAATAAGTAATTTTTTGCGTGGAATCAATAAGTATAACTACTAAATAAGCACTCATCCAAGCAGTACATCAACGAATTGCAGTGTCAAATATCATTTGACACTGTAAGTTCTAAAGTATTCACATGTTTGAAGATAAAGTATTCACATGTTTGAAGAAATCCTCTTGGCCAGCCCAACGGAACCAGCAGGGTACAATACTAGCTCAATCAGCCGGCTACGAATCTTGAGCTCTGACACGAAACAGAGGCACGCGCCTCCTACCAGCTCCGACGACCCTGCTAAGGTCTACTCCGCTACAGTCGCCGCCTCTCACGGATTTGCCAAACCCTAACCCTAATCATCGAAGCTCGCGGAAGGGGCACGGGCGCCGGTGAAATCACGGGCGTCGCCCGCCCTGGCGCGGCCAGATCCAGCGCGAGAAACGACCTAGGAGAATCTACAAGGGACCAGGGCAAGCGGGGTAGAGGGCACTCACCGACCCTGCCATGAGCACCTCCACCGGAGCCGTCGGCCCATCGCCGACGCCATCGTGCGGGTACTAGAGTAGAGGAGAGGGATATTTAGGCTGGCGGTGGTGGTGATTAGGTGATGGATTAGCGCTAATGTGCTAGCGTGTAATGGAGGGACGGAGACTTGCTAGTAGTAGTAGTGGGAGAGGACTCTTGATGGGGCCCATCTGGGCGACTTGGGAGTTAAGGAAGAAGAAGAAGAAGAAGAAAAACACCTCCAAAAGTAAAACACAGTTCATTTTTCCTTTGTTCTTCACATTTGCAATGAATTGTTTTTTGTGAAAAAACATGCAGGGAAAATGTGTTTTGAAAAAAAGACGGACATGGAGAAAATGGCAGACCCGATCTCTGATCCTGGTGTTGCGTCGAGAAAACATACGAATACGTATCGGGTGATATGGCAGTTGACCTGCTCCCATGCTTGAGGAGCTGCTGACCGTTGTATCGTGGATCCAATGTCATCTTCGGAGGCTCTGGACCCAAGCGAAACTACTGAGCTCTATGGGTCTTTGTTGTAAACTTGCGCAATGCGTCTTTTTGACAGGTGGAACCATGATCCAACGGTTGGAGGGCTCCTGAAGCATGGGGTCATGGATCTCCCGGGAGCACATGATATTCTTTCTACGTCTTCACTTTGTACTAAGCATGCAGTACAGCACCAACTCAGCGTATTCTTCCTGATGCCTCCTATTCTCAGTATGAGCTTTTGTTCTTGCATAGTTTTTTTTTCTCCTCTTTTGCTAATATGGGGTTATCTCATATGTGTCAAAACTGTGTGACTCTGAAGCATGCGAGAACACAAATCGGATGGTGGTGGCATATGAATTGTTGGCCATGCGATGTATGGTTGTTGGGAACATTTATTATAAATATTTAAGTTTGAGTACAAATGACACACCTACAGAAAAATTATTCACGTACTAGAAAATTTATATGAAAATCCTACGAATCAAACTATCAGATGCTCTATTTCGACTCATATTTATTGTTGCATGGTTTTTCTTTTTCTTTTCGAGAAAAAAATGTGGCATGCATCTTCATATTTCAATGAAAACTAACCAATGAAGAAGCTCAGTTAGTACAATTAATCAATAAGGGATTTCTATGTGTGCGGAATCAGTAAGTATAATAATAAATAAATAAGCACCATTCGAAGCAGTACACAGACGAATTGCAGTGTCAAAATTCATTTCAAACAGTAAGTTCTAAAGCATAAACTAAAAATTAAACAATATATGAGTAAGGGACACAAAAGATAAGCGATTTTCTGTTAGTCACGTGCCATGAAAAGGCCTGTACAATCTTAACCTTGCCAAGATTACTTGAGGTTTAGATTAAGGAGGAGTGTTAGGATAAGTTGTATAGGGAGAGGAAAGTAGTTTAAATTGTGCTATGTCTTCTATCCCTTCTTCTGTTCCAACTCCCGTAACCTTGATCGATCCGTTCTCGTTACGATCGATCGTTCCTTGTAAGCCACAGCAAAGTTTCTATATAATGCAATGCGGCCCAGACGAAGGGTTCTACGCTTCCCACAATACCTTACAACAGTAACAATAACAAAGTTCAGTTAGTACAATCAATAAGTGAATTCCTCTGCGGGGAATCAATAAGTACATAATTAATAAATAAGCACTCATCCAAGCGACCAAAAACTGTATGTTCTAAAGCATAAACATTATATGAGGAAAAACAGAAAAGAAAAAAGCGATAAAAAATTGTACGTAACTTGTGTTAGTCAAGTGGCATGAAAAGGTCAGTAACTTGCTTCAGAAGCAATTAGCCCATGTTGTATACAACATCTAATATCTAATCGTGATCACACCTTGTGTTCTCAGTTGTATACTTATAGGATATCACTTGACGTTAGCTCATTCCTTTTTCTTAAGCCCCAAGAGACAAAGGCGTGTCCCTTTCTTTCTCTTCATTCCTAGAAGGAGTACAATACTTCACCTGGTAAAATGGGACAAAAGAGAAGGTAAATCCAGTGCACACATACTCTGTTCTTTTCCTCTCATGAAAGATAAAAAGTATTTTTGACAATTTAATCATTCCCTAGAATTTGGCATGTGAAGATTTTTCCTCTTGTGACTAGATCAAAATCATTGCACATGAATATTTCAAGTGGAAGATGTTTTCTGGATGATAATATGAAGACCCAAGAACACAACAAAATAGAGCTCTCAAATGTTGTCCAGTCAATGAAGATTTGTCTCCTTTTTTTGCAAAAAATGTTGATTTGTCTTTTTATTCCCGATGAGGCACGTGTAGCATGCTCCCTCTTGCTGGTTCTTTCTAGATGTGAGGTAAGAAGGAAAGAGTTAATCAGACCACTAATTAATAAGATCAACAACTCAGATCTAATATATACTCTTACCTCTCATGTGAATAGAGGAGGTAAGAGGGAGCATGTTAAAACTGCTCCTCCGATGGACGAATGTAGCATGTTCCCTCTTACCCCTTCTTTTTACAAGTGAGATATGCTACCGATTTCATTAGTGAAACTGTGCAAGGAAACTACATGTTTGAAAGCTGACATGTTTCAGCTAAGCATGATTGTCTAGCCCCGTCTGAAGCTCTGAACTTACCAATCAAACACGCAAAATAAGTTGACTGTGCAAAGAATTTAGAATTTAAAAACACGCAAAAGCTCGCGAAAGCTCATGGAGGTCAACTCTGGCACTAGAAACTCGAAGAGCAAAAAACCAGTCCCAGCTAACCCTCCAGAATTGACATGAAAAAAGGGATAAAATTGTCGTGTTGTCGTAAAGGATTGGTCCTGTTTCAAAGTGAAAATTGCCATGTTGAAAATTGCCCTGCTCAGAAATTGCCATGCTACATCAATGGAAAAAGTTCAAAAATATCATGCTCTAAAAACTCAACTTGTCATCCTGAATGTATTTGTTCGGATTTACCATCCTGAGGCTCATAGTACTCTCAAAGAGGCGCGTGGAAGAAAACACTTTACGATACATACACAGGATACAATGTGCCCGAGGGAGTTCGCTCGGATTGCTTGCCGATTAGTTTTTGTGAAAAACATGTAGAGAAAACGCCTTCCGAAGAAAACACAGAAGACATGGAGAGAATTTGAGAACCCTGTCTTTGGTGTTGCCTCAGAAAATCATAAGACTCGACACCACGTCTTCACTTCATACTAAGCAGGCCATCGTAGACCTACCGAGTGTTGTCTTCCCAGCGTCTCCTATTCTGAAGATGATATATTTTTTATTTGCTTGCATTGTTTTTCTTCCCCCTTTTGCTAAAGGGGATTTCTGAGAGGTGCAAAACTCGGAGACTCCGAAGCAGGTGATGGCATATAAATTGTTGGCAGTGAAGTGTATGTTTGTTGAGAACATGTATTGCAGACAGTTTGTTTGAGTGGTATTCTCTGTGTTTGGACAGGTTTGAGTTAATAGTTCTTTCTCTTGAGAGTATTTAACAAAAGAATCATCAATGGAAAATTTCATATGAGATTTGTTCTTTACAACTTAAATGAAACACCTACAGGAAAGTTTATAATGGTTCAAGTACTACAAATTTCCTACAAAAATCAATGAAAAGTATTTTTGACAATTCAATCATTTCTTGGAATTTGGCATGTGACCATTTTTCCTTCTCTGACTGGATCAACATCATTACCCATAAATATTTCAAGTGAAAGATGTTTTCTGGATGCCAATCCACTCCCAAGAACACAACAACATAGAGCTCTCAAATGTTGTCCAGTTAATATAGATGTCTTTTTTATTCCCCGGTGGAGATATGCTCCCGATTTCATTAGTGAAATTTTGTTTGGAAACTACATGGCCGGAAGCTAACATGTTTCAGCTAGGCATGATTGGCTAACCCCATCTGAAGCACCAAAGTTACCAATCAAACACACAAAATAAGTTGACCATGCAAGGAATTCAGAATTTAACAACTTGCAAAAGCTCATGGAGGTCAATTCTGGCACGTGGAGCTTGAGGAAGGAATGTGAAGCTGCGGTGGACATGGCGTGCCCACACGGCTCTGGAGGATACACATATAGGAGGACAAGGCAGTGAAAGTGATAAGAGGGGAGATAGGTCGGAGCGCATTACTATGTTCTCATGTATATGTAGTGGTGAGAGGTGGCATGGTGTTCAACACCACATCTTCACTTCATACTAAGCATTCTCTTCACATCATACTAAGTGTTCCCTTCCCGACATCTCCTATTCTCAAGTTAACCCCTCCCCCTCCCCTCTTCACATTATTTTTACTAACAATAGGTGTGTGTGAGAGGTGTTGAACCTCAGTGAGTTTGGATCTTGTGGAGAACACGGTCCCATATAAATTGTTAGTTCATGTAGGATATGGCTGTTGAGAACATTTATCTCATATTGATTTCATGACATATGTTTACTTAGAAACTTCATGTCTTCTCACTATATAGCAATAATATTCAATATATGTATATGTGAAATATTATTAACTAACAGTATAGTAAAATGCATCCAATATCAAATATTTTGTATTTTACCTTAAAATTTACCTCTCATATTGGTAGATGCAATTACGTTTACTATGGTATCAATATAAATCCCATTCAATAATTTTTAAAGTTACCAAACTATTTAAGCTCCCTTGGAAATTTACAAACCACACATCGTTTCTACTCACTATATAGCTATTTAAAAGATGTTCACGCTTCTTACAGTATGACAATAACTATCACATCAGGCAGCATACCTCGGCCATCATTCAGACATCCCATGCCTCCTTATACATGTCCTTGATAAAAGAAATTGTTCTTGAAGCATTCGAACCATCTTCTAAGATCTAGGGATAACACGGATAATGAGTTGAATGTCATAAACTATATGAGAAAACTGATAAGCAGAAGATTCAATATATTACTAGATATCATCTCCAGATCCAAAAGGCATTATTTTCTATCAACTTTGAACCTGGAGATATATGTTGAAATTTTCTAAAAGGAAGGGACCATTTGAATGTTTTTGAGAAAAGTGATTTTGCAGAATCGCTACAAAACCATAAATTGATCGGCAAGTCTCATGCAGAATTGGTTAATCCTGCTTCATTACACATCATCCCCTACTTATAATTTCTCTAAATTGAACAGTAACATCACAACCGTAATTTTTGAATGCCAAACTTAAATCCTGCTCATGGTGACTATTTCTTCCCACCAAGAGCAAGGAAGGGGATAAATCTGAAAATCCATGCAACCCCACAAGATTTGATCAAAAAGAGCCAAGCGATCCTCACAAAGGCCTGAAGACTAGTGTACCTGTGTGCTCCTTATCCCTCGCCAGTGTCGTAGCATCGGCTGCGATGGCCTTGCAGCGATTGGGTCCTGAAGTTTGGCGTCGGCGGCGGGCGATGGGCATCCACGGCCGAACAAAAGGGGGAGATTGGATCATATGCCCCAGTTTACTTGGGCATTTGATAATTTGCCCCGCTTTACATAGGATTAGATGATTTTCCCTGCTTTCCTTTTCTCTTTAGATAATATGCCCTTTTTATTTACTGTAATCATTTTTTAGTTTTTATCACCATTTTCACGATGCGAAATGACTCTACTGCCCCTGTGGCAAATTTGCAATTCTTCTTCTAATCTTCTCTGTTGTGTGTGAGTTCCATCGACCAGCTCAGCTTTTCCCCATTTCAATGCCTCTACTTTGTTCTTCTTCCCCCAAGTAAATTTCAAATAGAATTGCAAATTTGCCACAGGGGCAGTAGAGTCATTTCGTGTCGTGAAAATAGGGATAAAAACTCAAACATGATTACAGTAAATAAAAAGGGCATATTATCCAAAGAGAAAAGGAAAGCAGGGCAAATAATCTAATCCTATGTAAAGCGGGGCAAATTATCAAATGGCCAACTAAACTGGGGCATATGATCCAATCTCCCGAACAAAAGGAGACGATCGAGGGCGTTGTGCGCTACCTAGGGCCTCGGCAGCATTGGTCATTCCGCCCATGCATTGGGCCAGGCCCAGTATCTCAGCGAGAGGGATGGATGGGATCGCAACGATGAAAACATGACAACGTGCCTGTGTGATGGGACCTCCTATATGGCGCCGTACGCGCCGGCAGCCACGGGAGCGCGCACCCTCCCCGCTCCCCCGCGCACCATGTGGGGGGGGAGACCCTTTTTTTCAACTTTTTTCGGGATTTCAGAAAAAATTGCAAAATTGTTGAATTGTTTGTGAGTTCAAAGATTGTTCATGATTTGGAAAATGTTCAGGAAATGATAAATCGGATTCAAAAAATGTTTGCCATTTCAAAAATAATGTTCGGCTATTCATTTTTGTACAATTTAAAAAATGTTCATGAATTTCTAGGAAAATCTTCACAATATTTAAAAAAGTTCGAGAATTTTGAAAAAAGTTCCCAAATTTTAAAATATGTTCACCAGATTCATAAAATTTCAAAAAATGCTCACGTTTTCCAGAAGATGTGCACAATTTCTAGGAATGTTCGTGAATATTAAAAATGTTCATGATTCAATAAAATGTTCATGAATTTAAAAAATGACTAGTATTTCAAAAAAGAAGTTCAATATTTCAAGAAATGTTCATGATTTTGAGAAGATGTTCACTTTTTCCAAAATTGTTCACAAATTTCTAAAAACAGTTCATCAATTAAAAAAATGTTCGCGGATTTGTAAAAAATGTTCGGCAATTTGAAAAATGTTCTCAATTTGAGAAAAAAATGTTCGCAAATTTGAAACATGGCCGAAAAAAGAAATAGGAATGGAGAAAAAACAGAACATTGAAGATTTTCATAAACTAAAAAACAAAACAGAAAAACAGAAAACAAAACATAAAAAGGAACAAAAAAAGAAAAGGAAAAGAAAGAAAAAGCCGAAAGAAAACCAGAAAAACCCGGTTCAGGGAAGGTCCCAGAACCTTCCCAAAACTGTTTGGGGGTGAAACCCCGATATTGGCCGGCTCACTGAAACAGCAGCGCGGAAGGGGGTTATGCGCTACGTCGCTTCGCAGCGACCTACGCGCTATATAGGAGTTGCGTTGTGTGATCGTCGTCGCACTCGCTAGCTACCTTCTTTGTGTGATCACATTGATGGAAATAGGAAAACCTACGACGTGATTTGACCTGCTGCTGCATACGGCATACCTGGTCAGAGGGGGCCCGGGGCAGCCACCAACAAAACAAAACGAAGAAGAAGAAAAAAGAAAGATCCGACCACAGTGATTTAAGCCTCGGTGCAAACCACCACCAAAGACAACACCCGGAGTCCACAATCTTTAAAAACGATGCCTCCAAGAAGGACACACTGCATAAGCACCGTCTTCGCCCCCATCAAAGATCTTAGGTTTTCACCTTAGAGAAAATCCGCGTTCTCAAAAAAATGCCTTCAACAAGATCATTGCCAAGCACAACCAACAAAGGTCAGACATTGGATTTTCATCCTAAAAGATAAGACTTTGTACTCCTCCAATGATGTCGCCTCCACTTGCCGAGGCCGCTGGTGCAAGTCATGAATCACCAAGCACAGTCTTCATCGCCTTGAAAACTCAGTCCACCATTACTAGTCCTCAAAACTTAGCTGCTATGACATTCCCCGCCACTGTCTACACAATGGAAATCGAAACACGGGCATGTCCCATGATGTTAATAGACAACGGAACGTCGTGCCACGCCCTCCTGAAGTCGTACGGGCTGATAATAAGGACGCACACGACTGGGACCCATCCGATCCAGCAATCTAGAGGCGTCATGCGTCCAATGAAGATCTCCGGCGGAGCATTCCGAAACTAGTCAACAGACAAGTCAAGAAGGACTGGCAACAAGCAGGTCAATACCTTTGCGCAAGAAGAACCCTAGGGCCACCTCCTTATACAGCAAAACCAGCAGGGCCCCACATCATCGGTAAGATCAGCGAAGGAGAAGGCGGCCGTAGCGCCGCATGCCCACAGAAGTCCATCCAGAATAGGCCCAGATGGCCCAGATCGGGCCCTAAGGCCCAGATCAGACCCGCCGCCGCCGCCGCTGGAGCTTCACTGTCGTGTAGTCGTCGCACTGCCCACTGATAACCCACAAGTATAGGGGATCGAAACAGTTTTCGAGGGTAGAGTATTCGACACAAGGGGAGCCAAAGAATATTCTCAAGTACTAGCAGTTGAGTTGTCAATTCAACCACACCTGTAAGACTTAATATCTACAACAAAGTATTCAGTAGCAAAGTAGTATGGAAGTAACAGTAACGGTGGCAAAAGTAACAATAGCAGTTTTGTAGTAATTGTAATAATGGTAACGGAAAAGTAACTAAGCAAAGATCAATATGTGAAAAGCTCGTAGGCATTGGATCAGTGATGGATAATTATGTCGGATGTGATTCTTCATGCAACAGTTATAACATAGGATGACACAAAACTAGCTCCAGTTCATCAATGTAATGTAGGCATGTATTCCGAATATAGTCATACGTGCTTATGGAAAAGAACTTGCATGACATCTTTTGTCCTACCCTCCCGTGGTAGCGGGGTCCTATTGGAAACTAAGGGATATTAAGGCCTCCTTTTAATAGAGTACCGGACCAAAGCATTAACACTTAGTGAATACATGAACTCCTCAAACTACAGTCATCACCGGGAGTGGTCCCGATTATTGTCACTTCGGGGTTACCAGATCATAACACATAGTAGGTGACTATTGACTTGCAAGATAGGATCAAGAACTCACATATATTCGTGAAAACATAATAGGTTCAGATCTGAAATCATGGCACTCGGGTCCTAGTGACAAGCATTAAGCATAGCAAAGTC
Source organism: Aegilops umbellulata (assembly GCA_032464435.1). Classification (NCBI taxonomy): domain Eukaryota; kingdom Viridiplantae; phylum Streptophyta; class Magnoliopsida; order Poales; family Poaceae; genus Aegilops; species Aegilops umbellulata. Next base: position 585,352,281 of record CP136060.1, on the reverse strand, counting down.
ATAGCAACATCAATCTTAGGACATAATGGATACTAGGGATCTAACCCTAACAAAACTAACTCGATTACATGATAAATCTCATCCAACCCATCACCGTCCAGCAAGCCTACGATGGAATTACTCACGCACGGCGGTGAGCATCATGAAATTGGTGATGGAGGAAGGTTGATGATGACGACGGCGACAGATTCCCCTCTCCGGAGCCCCGAACAGACTCCAGATCAGCCCTCCCGAGAGAGATTAGGGCTTGGCGGCGGCTCCGTATCGTAAAACACGATGAATCCTTCTCTCTAATTTTTTCTCCCTGAACGTGAATATATAGAGTTGGAGTTGAGGTCGGTGGAGCCTCAGGGGGCCCACGAGACAGGGCGGCGCGTCTAGGGGGGTAGGCGCGCCCCCACCCTCGTGGACAGGGTGTGGGCCCCTGGTCTTGATTCTTTCGCCAGTACTTTTTATTAATTCTAAAAATATTCTTCGTGAAGTTTTAGGTCATTCCGAGAACTTTTATTTCTGCACAAAAATAACACCATGGCATTTCTGCTGAAAACAGCATCAGTCCGGGTTAGTTTCATTCAAATCATGCAAGTTAGAGTCCAAAATAAGGGCAAAAGTGTTTGGAAAAGTAGATACGATGGAGATGTATCACCCACCTCCGCCTCGCCTCCCCGGCTCGAACCAGGCCCTGGCCACTAGGGCCAGGCCATCTAGCACCGCCGCCATGATGTCCTCCCCTGCCCTTCGTATTAGACGGGACAGGCGCCGCCACCGCCACCGCCGACGGCAGCGATGGCAGTTAGGTTCACCCCGAGGAGGGGATGGAGCCTCCGTAGCCGCCCGTATGGGAGTGACCCAGGAGGGCAGATGGTATCGGGATATAGAGTTAATCAATGACTATGATTAATCAATAAGGACTCATCTATCAACAAACTGTTGTGTCGAAAATCATTTGAAACTGCATGTTCTAAAGCATAAACAATATATATGAAGAAACCCCGCAAAAGAAAAGCGATAAAAATAGGGTAAGTGACTTCTGTTAGTCACGTGGCATGAAAGGTTAGTACCTTGCTTCAGAAGCAATAAGCCCATGTCCTCGGCCGCGTCCTCCATTGGGACATCATCGGCTTTCGGCTACCTACCGACCCGCCAGCCAGCAGCAATGGCGGCCATCTTCTTCTTCTGCTTCGACGATAGTCTGTCCCAGAGAGCTTTGGAGTGCAAGGAGGCCATGATGGAGTGGTGCAGACATGAGAAGGGGATCGAAGGAGGATGACTGCGGTTATGGCTGGGGCTGGAGTTTATATAGCAGGCAAATGGCAATGGTGCGCGGTAGATGGATGGACGGGTGGCGCCGGTGTGGGTTCCTCGGCAACCGTGTGTCATTAATGTAGAGCGACGGAAGGTCGTGGTGTCACCTGAATGCGGAGCAGTTGCGTGCACTGGAAACGGCGAGGGAGAAACTCCCTCGGCCGAAGCGCCGCTTCAATGCCGGCAGCGGTGAGAGGTCGCGTCCGCTCCGCCCGACGCTCTGGAGTGGCGCTGACTGTTTCAAGCGGGAAGCGCGCGGGGTGAGGGAGGGGTTTGGGTGGGCCAGGGCAGTTAGAAGCGGATGTGGCAATGGTCCGGACAGCCTCAAAGCCACCCACCCCACTTTGTGTCCTATTTACGGGAAAAAGTGCGTCCGGACCGCCGAGCGGACCAACACAAGACCGCGTTGGATGGCACAACACATCCGGACCGCGCGGTCCGGACTTATGCGGGCTGTTTGGGGGTCCACGTTGGAGATGCCCTAAGCACCAAGAGTCAAAGACGCGTCCCTTTCTTTCTCTTCATTCCTAGAAACAGTGAAATACTTCATTAGATAATATGGAACAAAATAGAAAACAACTTCAGTGTACATATATTTTGTCCCCGGAAATCGGATTGTGACCAATTTTTTCCTTCTGCAACAAGATCAACATCATTACACATCAATATTCCAAGTGAAAGATGTTCTCTGGATGCTAGTCAAGACCCAAGAACACAACAAAATAGAGCTCTCAAATGTTGTCCGGTCAATATAGATTTCTCTTTTTTATTCCCTGATGGAGATATGCTCCCGATTTCATTAGTGAAATTGTGTGAGGAAACTACATGGCCGGAAGCTGATGTGTTTCGCATGATTGACCACTCCCGTATGAAGCTTTAAACTTATACCAATCAAACACTCAAAATAAGTTGACCACCCAAGGAATTCAGTTTTTTTTTGTGGTTAGGAATTTAGAATTTAACAACACACAAAAGTTCATGGAGGTCAGAGGAAGGAAGGAAGGAAGGTGAGGCTGCGGAGGACATGGCGTGCCCACACGGCTCCGGAGGTTACATATATAGGAGGACAAAGGCAGTGATCCACGGGCAACAAGTGCGCCACAGGGATGCTCGATGGTGGTGAAACTGGTCTGCAACCTCACAATCGCTAGCGGGATCAGAAGAAACAAGCACGGATCTGGAAATTTCGATGGATTTTGGGAAGAGATTGGGCATCAGGTACTCAGGTTGCCAAAACAGAGGTTGTTGTGGAGTGGTCAAAACGAACTCACCAGAAACGGCACGGAACCGGCATGAGCGGAAAGACGTAATGGGAGAGGACTGTTGAAGGGGGTGGAGTGGGTAACTTGGGAGTTAAGACAATAAAACTGGAAGAAGCAAACCATCTGGTCCACCTCCAAAAATAAAGATTATTTTTCTTTTCTTTTGATGGAATTAAAATATACTTTATGTTTTGCTTTTGTTTCTCACATGCACAGTTTTTTTTTGTTTGAAAAAACACGCTATAGATTGTACGTACAATACATTGGGAAAGTTCGTCCGAAGAAAAACACTGTAGACATTGAGAGAATATGAGTCATCATTTGAACCCCGTTCTTTGGTTCTTCCTATGGTGTTGCATCGGGAAATCATATGGCTCGACACCACGTCTTCACTTCATGCTAAGCAGGGAGTTGTCGATTTGCTGAGAATTTTCTTGCCAACGTCTCCTATTCTCAAGATGAACTCCCTTTATTTTCATTTTTTTTGCATATTTCTTTCCTCTTTCGCTAACATGGGGTTTCCGCGAGGTGTTAAAACTCGGTGACTCCGAATGTGGAGAACACATCAGCTGGTGGTGGCATATAAATTGTTGGTCATGTAGTGTGTAGTTGTTGAGAACATTTATTACAAAACATTTTAGATTGTGTGAATGTCTATGCGAAAGTTTGTGTCCTTGCACTCACGAAAACAAATAATTATTTGAAACAGGTTTGAGTCAATGAATTTTACTTATTACTTTTATTTTCCGCTGGTGTGAGCCAATGAAACATTCTCTTAAGGATATAGAAGAAAAAAAATCATAAATGAAAGTTTTTCATATGGGATTTTTCATACAACTTATTAAATGACCCACGTAGAGAAAATTTATAATAGTTCGCGTAAATTTTCTGTAGAATAACGCACGAATCAAACTATCGGAGGCCCTGGTTTGACTTGTCTTGCATAGTTTTTCTTTTTCTTTTCAAGAAAAAGTTGCATGCATCTTCGTATTTCACTTAAGAGTAACCGATAATGAAGTTGCTGGTACAATTAGTAAATAATTATAATTGTTTTGCAGAGAATCAATAAGTATAATTAATAAATAATCACCCAGACGAAGCCGTATACCAACGAATTGCAGTTTCGAATATCATTTGAAAGTGCAAGTTCTATAAAGAATAAACAAAAAAGTAAAACGGTACTGACTTACAGGGGCAAAGACAGGGGGTGCGAGCAGGGGTCAGACACCCCCCATCACCTTGCCCCCCCCCCCCCCTGTGATTTTCCCCTCCAAAGGCCCAGTACTACAGAATCGCTAAGTTGTACGCACCACGAAAATAGGAATTCCTAATGTGCAGCCGTTCAGATTTAGTAGCTTCGTCCAGATTGACGGTTTCCTTTCGTTCGTGGCTTCGTGCATCCTTTTTCGCCTCCGGCTCGCGGCTCTGCCTGCCCCTCTCGTTAAAATTGAAACCACTCCGACGATCGAATCCGCGGCAGGTCAGCTGCTTCACGGATCAATTATGGAATCACACATTCATACCTCCACTTAAGGTACGCCATCATACAACCGCAAGCTACTAATTTATCAGATTGTTTTTTACCTTTCTTTTCTAGTTTGTGGTCTGGGAGTTGGTAGCTGCTAGATGGCCTAGTTTGTAATATTTGCTGTCGCTTTGGATCTTAGTTTGCTTGGAGATTTACCTCGCTTGAACTGGATGATGTTCTCTGTTCGTGTTTGGTCAATATATGAAATCAGAGGGGAAACCCCTCTTTTGCTCAAAAAATAAGTTATCAAATCGATTATACATTAGAGATTATAGGAGTATTTCTTAGTGAATTGGTACCATTGCTACAAGTCAACGGTTCGATTCACTAATTGGATGCAATAAGATTTCAAATTGTACATCTAATTTCACCTTTTATTTAATGTTTGCACGTCTTCTCTATTTCTGAGGGCCCTTGTCAGCCATACATGATAGCATCACCGACTCCAATATACGAGTATTTATTTTTCATCCGATTGGATAATCAACATGTTCGACCATGGTTCTTGTAGAGCAAAATTTGAACTAATAGAAATGTATATTTTTATTTACATTACAGAAATATATGGCGGGACATTCATATACGTGCCATATTTTCTGACTACATTCTTGTGACGCGTCTCTTGAGCGATCATTATTTTTCTCGCCCCCCTCATGTTCAAATCCTGGCTCCGCCCCTGCTGACTTATGTTAGTCATGTGGCATGAAAAGGTTAGTCACTTGCTTCTGAAGCAATTAGCCCATGTTTTACACAACATCTAATATTTAATCGTGAGCAAGTCTTGACTTCTCTTTTCTATAGTTATAGGATATCACTTCACCTTAGCTCATTCCTTTTGCTTAAGCACCAAGAGTCAAATACGTGTTCCCTTTCTTTCTCTTCATTCCTAGAAAGAGTCAAATACTTCACTTTGATTAACAATTTCGGCCTATTGCTTCACTTTGCTTTGTTATTTCTCAATTTGTTATACTTCACTTTGTTATTTCTCAATTTCAGCCTATTGCTTTCATTAACAATTTCGCCAAATTCCCGACTAAAGGATTTGCGAATCGTTTGTCGCCGGTTGCTCATAGAGTTATTAGTCCTTATCAATCAGCTTTCATTAAAGGGCGTTTCATCCTTGATGGTATTCTATCCCTACATGAGATTGTTCACGATCTTCACGCTCGGAGAGCTAAAGCGATTATCCTTAAGTTAGATTTTGAGAAAGCTTATGACTCGGTCAGTTGGCCTTCCTCAAGCAGGTCCTTCTCGCTAAAGGTTTCGACGGTGCTTATGTTCATCGTATCATGCAGTTGGTCTCGGGTGGCCATACTGCCGTTTTGGTGAATGGTTTCGTTAGCAATTTCTTCGCCAACGGTAGGGGCCTTCGCCAACGGGATCCTACTTCCCCGGTTCTCTTTAATTGTGTGGCCGACGCCTTCTCGTGCATGCTTTCCAGGGCGGCCCGCTGTGGGCACATTGTTCCTGTGGTCTCTCATTTACTTCCGGAGGGTGTTTCCCATTTGCAATATGCGGATGATACAATTATCTTGGTGGAGCTGAATGACACCTGCATTGCCAATCTTAAATTCATCCTGCTGTGTTTCGAAGCTGTGTCGGGTCTTAAGATTAATTTCGCTAAAAGTGAGGTCCTGGTGATGGGTGTGGATGAGGCGGAAGCCTTGCGGGTTGCCAGGCTTCTTAACTGTTCTTTGGGTTCCTTTCCCTTCAAATATTTAGGTCTCCCTATCTCTCCTGGCGTGCTCCATGCTAAAGATTTCGCTCCGGCGGTCGCTAAAGTGGGGAACAGGGTGCTCCCTTGGAGGGGTAGATATAATACCAATGCTGGCAAAGTTGCTCTAATTAACTCCTGCTTATCCTCTCTCCCCATGTTTCTTATGGGCTTCTACCTTCTTAGGGATGGCGTGCATACTGGCTTCGACAAACATAGGGGAGCTTTTTACTGGAATTCAGCGGACAAGAAACGGAAATATAGGCTGGTCAAGTGGCAGCTTATGTGTAAGCCTAAAAACCTTGGGGGGTTAGGCATTATTAATACTCGGGTGATGAACATTTGTTTGCTTGTCAAGTGGTGGTGGAAAATTTTTACTAGTGGGGCTGACTCGCTTTGGTTTTCGATTCTTAAGGCTAAATACTTCCCACACTCCAACCCGCTGTTTGCCACCGCGAGGCGCGGGTCTCAATTTTGGAAGTCTCTTGTCAAAGTCAGACCTATTTTCCTGGAACATGTTAAATTTAATGTTGGTAATGGGCTGGCAGTCCGCTTTTGGTTGGACTGGTGGTCTGGGGATGCCCCCCTTGCTGCGAGCTTTCCGGTTCTGTTCTCTTATTGTCCTAATACGGGTATCTCCATCGCGGAGGTGGCGGCTAATAACTGGGATCTGGCTTTTTGTCGGGCCCTGTCTCCTGAAGAGTTGGAAGAATGGCAAAGACTCTCTGCCCTCTTCCCCGTGCTCTCGGAGTCGGCCGATTCTGTGGTCTGGCCTCATTCGGCCTCAGGTAGATTTTCGGTTAAGTCGCTTTATTCTAGACTTATTGGTGGTACTCCTTCGACCAGATTCTCTTGTGTTTGGAAGTCCAAAGTCCCTCCTAAGATTAAAATTTTCCTTTGGCAAGCCTTTCGTGGTCGCCTTCCGGCTGCTGACCAGATTAAAAAGCGCAATGGGCCTGGCTCGGAGTTTTGTCATCTATGTGGGGTCTTGGAGAACACTGATCACATCTTTTTCAATTGCGTGCTGGCCAAGCTGGTTTGGTGCTGTGTCAGATCTTGGCTTCAGGTCTCTTGGAACCCCTCCTCTTTCTCCGAAATTCGAACCTTAGCCAAAGCTTTGGTTGGGGTCACCAAGAGGGTGTTTTGGGTCGGCCTGGGAGCCTTATGTTGGGCTCTGTGGACCATTAGGAACAAATTTACTATTGAGCATATCTTCCCATCTAAACCTGCTGACGTTCTTTTCAAATCATGTATATTATTGCAGCAGTGGAGATCATTGACTAAGGAGGTTGATCGGGATGCCCTGGACCTGCTCATCGACAAAATTCGGGCTTCAGCATCTCACATCTCCGGGCGGGATCCTGTCGTCTAATCCTGGTGGTTCTGTTTGCGGAGTTTAGGTCCTTCTCCTATCCGGCCTGCGCGCCGTGTTTGGCAGTTGCCTGTATCCATCCTTCTTTGGTTATTCTCAAACTTTTCGTTTCGTGCACTGTGTGCGTTGTCCTCGCTACTTGATTTCTCCCATGTTCGGTTTCGTGACGCTGCCTTGTGGCTTTATTTATAAAGTCGGGCTTTCGCCTTTTCTCTAAAAAATACTTCACTTAGTAAAACGGGACCAAAGAGAAAATAATTCCAGACGTGTTCCCTTTTCTGTTCCTAGAAATTGGCATGTGACCATTTTTCCCATGTGCGGCAAGATCAACGTCATACGCATCAATATTTCAATAGAAAGATGTTTTCTGGATGCAAAATAGAGCAAGAAGCTGACCCAGGAAGGGAAGAACACAGAAAAATAGAGCTCTCAAATAATACTACAAATCACAGACATCAAACAATATTCAAACGTTTGAAAGAAATCCTCTTCGCCAGCCCCACGGAACCAGCGAGCGCTAGCTCAATCCGCCGGCCACTAATCTCATGCTCCGACATGAACCAGGGCGGCGCTCGCCTCCTTCCAGCTCCGACGAGCGTATAAGCACGGATTTACCAAACCCTAACCCTAACCAGCAGAGCTCGCGGAAGGGGCACGGACGCGAGCGAGATCATGGGCGTCGCCTGCCCTGGCGCGGCCAGATCCTGCGCCAACAGCGACCCAGAAGAAGATTCTAGAAAGTGAGAGGGAATAGGGGAAGCGGGGCGGAGGGCACTCACCGGCGCCGCCACAGGCACCTCCACCGGAGCCGTCGCCGCCGCCATCACGCGCGCAGTAGAGCAGAGGGGAGGGGGATTAGGCCGGCGGCCGTGGTGATTAGGGGGTAGATGGATTGGATTAGCGTGGAAGGGAGGGAGGAAGACGATTTACTAGTAGTAGTGGGATAGGACTCTTCAGTGGCGTGATGTGGGCGACTTAGGAGTTAAGGCAAGAAACTGGAAGAAGCAAAAATGACCTTCATCAAAAGGAAAAAACACATTGGAATCCCAAACATATTTCTTTTTTCTTTTTTTTTCTCCCATGCGCGATAAATTAATTCTTTTTCTTTGAGAAGCTTGTAGACAAAACGCCTTCCGAAGAAAGACGGAAGGCGTTGAGAGAATGTGACACCCCCACCATTTCATCTGTGTCGAGAAATCATAGGGCTTGACACTATGCCTTCGCTTCACGCTAAGCGGGGCTTCCGAGTCGTACTGAGCGTTTTCTTCCCGACGTCTCCTATTCTTAAGATGAAGCGAGGAACTCCCTTTATTTTTCTTTTGTCTTGCATAGTTTTGCTTTTCATCTTTTGCTAACAGGTGGTTTATGAGAGGTGTTGAAATTTTAGTGACTCCGAAGCATGCGGAGGACACGAATTGGCTCATGGTGGCACATAAATTGGTGTTCGTGCGGTGTATGATTGTTGAGAACATTTATTACAAACACATATAAATTGTGCGCATGTCTCTAAGAAAGTTGTTTTTATTGCAGGAGGAAAAACAAAATGATTATTCAAATAGGTTTGAGTCAATGTTTTTTAATTTCAGTCTTTGAATAAAGATTCTTTAGATCCTACCCCGATGAGGCGATCGGTTTTGGAAACCAGTCTTTTCAAGTAAGGATGGTGCGACGGCGGTGGCATCCTTGTGGTGGACTTGTGTCCTCGGGCCCCAATGTTGTGATGGGTCTAGGAGTAGATGCAGATTGCGTGGTCTGCATCGGCGGCATCTGGAAGATGATGGATTGTGTGCTGGGTCCGTGGTTCGTGGATGTCAGATACAGTTTCCTCCTCCGACGTCTTAGTCATGTGGGAGTGTCAGATCTGGAGTTCTATGGCGTGTCCGGGGTGTTGCTCCGGCTTGGTTCATTGAACGGTAATGGTTTCGCCTTTGGCGAGCCACCTTGGAGGTCCGCAAAGCTGCATATCCGTGAGAGAGCTGTATCGCGCTCGGGTGTGAAGATGATCCGTCATGTTTTTATTTGGTGGCTGCTGTGGTGGTACCAGAGACGGGTGACGGGCGTTGGTGTCAAGCTCAGAGGATTCTTTGCTCTTGTTTGTAATTTTAGTTCTTGGATGATGTTTCTTTGTGCAAAGTCTATCATTTTGTCGTCTTTTCCGTTTTGCCAGGTCGGTATGTACATGGCTTGTACTATGATTTTCAGTTTTGCCAGGTCGGTATGTACGTGGCTTGTACTATGATCCTAATGATGAAAATTGGATATGTTACCATGCACAAAAACTATTAGAGGCCCTGGTTTGACATTTTTTTTTCGCGTAGTTTCTTACTTTTCTTTACGGGGAAAACAGTACCATGCATCCTTTTGTAAATATCTAGATCTACGTTAAAAGTTCATCACAAGTACAAAGCACCTACAATATAATAAAAATTACATCAAGGTCCATTGAACAACTACTAGTGTCGCTAGAAGAAGCCGTTCGCGTGCAATTGTCGCCACTCCCTTATCGGAGCCAGTTTGACCTTGTCGATTACAACCATAAACTCTTCGGGCATGTTCCTCTAAGGAGTAGTGCCCTGGATCTATAGTCATCACTGTTAAACATTTGAATATATCTGAAGCAACTAACATCAAATCTCGCCATCATGCACGCACAACAACAAACCCTAACCTTGCCACCGCAATGAGACGACATTAAACTAGAATCTAGATTTGAGAGGGGGCAGAGAGGAAGCCGGCAGAGAGGGCACTCACCAGCGCCGTGGGGGACCTCTACCGGAGCCATCGTCACTGCCATCGCACGGGTAGCGGAGCAAAGGGGGGTTAGGCTAGCAGCGGTGGTCATTTTGGGTGGATTATCGCTGATGAGCTAGCGTGGAAGGGAGGGGGAAGACAACTACTAGTACTAGTGGAGACATTGTTGAGGAAATCCTTAACTGGTAGCTGCTCGGTTTGCTGACGAGTAGGGGATTAATAGGCTAATTGGCCATTTAATCAATTAACTAGATGATTTATCAGTTTATTGGCTCCTCGGTGACCCTATGAGTAGGGATTAGTCGGCAAGTTAACTGGTTAATCGGACGAACTCTTAAACAGGGGCGGGAGAGGACTCTTGGAGAGGGATGATGTGGGCGACTTCGGAGTTAAGGCAAAATAAATTGGAAAAAGCAAAGAACCACCAAAAGGGAAACATATTTCATTTTTGTTTCTTGCTCACATGCGCGGTGAATTGTTATTTTTGAAAAAACATGTGGAGAAAACTGACTTACTAATAACTTTGTTTTAACCTCAACTATACGGATACAGGTTGCAGAACCCGATCAGATGCACAACACATGCCCTAAAAAAATGCACAACACATACCACACACACACGCACCCACACCACAACTTACACACCACTATACATCTAGCAGACTTACAATGTATCCACACGCAGCACATCCTGAGGAACTTCTGCAATCATCTGGCTTAGTGAATGGCAGATATGTCGTCTTCCTTGTGTCCCGTAGACGAGTGATGGGTTACTTAAAAACTGGGGAAGATGCCTTGGATGGCACACTCACATTGATCCAAGGGATAGGACCGGCTTGGGCTAGCTGGCCATGGCTAACACCAACCATCAAGCTAAGGGTTTGTTCTTGACATGGTGAGAACATGAGGCCCCAATCCTTGCTGCTATGTTGGAAATTCATATAGCTTGACACTACATCTTCACTTCATACTAAACGGGGCGTTGATGAGTTTCTGCGTGTTTTCTTCCCAACGTCTCCTATTCTTAAGATGAACTCCCTTTCTTTACTCTTTTCGTGCATAGTGTTTTCTATTCTTTTGCTAACAGGGGGTTTCTAAGAGGTGTCAAAACTGTTGGCTCCGAAGCACGCGGAGAACATAATCTGCTGGTGGTGGCATACAAATTGTTGGGCGTGTAGTGTATGGTTGTTTTGAGCATTTATTGCAAAGGGTACTTGTAACCTGAACTTTTGTGCTTGGGGGCTGAGCATCCCCCCTCTTCTGCTCAAATTGCGCCCATCTATACCTCTCTGTGTACGTAGTTTGGGTGTCAATCCTTGTACTTTATCTCTTTTTCTCTGTCAATGAAAATATACGCTCTTGAACGTATTCTGAAAAAAAAGATTATTTCAAATATGTTTGAGTCAATGAATTTTTCTTTTAACAATATCTCTATACCTACTATTAAAAGGAGGTGATATTCTTGATTTCGTCCCGCTTCGTATGGTCCCGCTTCAATTAATTTCACATACGCTATTTGGTTTTCGTTACATGCCATCCGTTTTGGCCCAACGGAGAAAGCCCACCTGGCGGCACACTGAGGCCCAGGTTCGGAGAGCTGGCAACAAATAAAATTGCTGATGGAAGGGTTCGATCTCATAACCTGCGAACCGGCCACGCACAGTTTGTCCAACTGACCCAGCTAGAGATATGAGAGGATTTTTTATCTCCCTGCAACGCACGGGCCTTTTTGCTAGTAGAACAAAAGAATCATAAATGAAAATTTTCATATGGGACTTATTCTTACAACTTAAATGATGTGTAGAGAAAATTTATAATAGTTCACATGCTACAAATTTTCTATAAAAATTCTACGAATCAAACTATCAGATGCCCTGGATCGACTCATATTTATTGTTGCATAGATTTTATTTTCCCTTTTTTTGAGAAAAAAGGTGGCATGCATCTTAATATTTCAAATAAAAGTAAGCAATGAAGAAGTTCACTTAGTACAATTAATCGATAAGTAATGTTTTGCGTGGAATCAATAAGTATAACTACTAAATAAGCACTCATCCAAGCAGTACATCAACGAATTGCAGTGTCGAATATCATTTGACACTGTAAGTTCTAAAGTATTCACATGTTGGAAGATAAAGTATTCACATGTTTGAAGAAATCCTCTTCGCCAGCCCAACGGAACCAGCAGGGTACAAAACTAGCTCAATCAGCCAGCTACGAATCTTGAGCTCTGACACGAACCAGAGGCACGCGCCTCCTACCAGCTCCGACGACCCCGCTAAGGTCTACTCCGCCGCAGTCGCCGCCCCTCACGGATTCGCCAAACCCTAACCTTAATCATCGAACTCGCGGAAGGGGCACGGGCGCCGGTGAAATCACGGGCGTTGCCCGCCCTGGCGCGGCCAGATCCAGCGCGAGAAACGACCTAGGAGAATCTACAAGGGACCAGGGCAAGCAGGGCAGAGGGCACTCACCGACGCTGCCACAGGCATCTCCACCGGAGTCGTTGTCGCCGCCATCGCGCGGGTAGTAGAGCAGAGGAGAGGGATATTTAGGCTGGCGGTGGTGGTGATTAGGTGATGGATTAGCGCTAATGTGCTAGCGTGTAATGGAGGGACGAAGACTTGCTAGTAGTAGTAGTGGGAGAGGACTCTTGTTGGGGGTGATGTGGGCGACTTAGGAGTTAAGGAAGAAGAAGAGAAAACACCTCCAAAAGGAAAACACATTTCATTTTTTCTTTGTTCTTCACATTTGCAATGAATTGTTTTTTTTGTGAAAAACATGTAGAGAAAATGTCTTTTGAGGAAAAGACGAACATGGAGAGAATGGCAAGCCCGATCTCCGATCCTGGTGTTGCGTCAAAAAACCATACAAATAAGTATGGTAGTTGACCTGCTCCCATGCTTGAAGAGCTCCTGAGCTTTGTATCGTGGATCCAATGTCATCTTCGGAGGCTTTGGACCTGAGCGACAGAGCTCTTTGGGTCTTTGTTGTAAACTCGCGCAATCCCTCTTTTTGACAGGTGGAACCATGATCCAACAGTTGCAAGGCTCCCGAAGCATGGGGGCATGGATCTCCCGGGAGCACATGATATTCTTGCTCGACACCACGTCTTCACTTCGTACTAAGCATGCAGCACAACACCAGCTCGGCGCATTCTTCCTGATGCCTCCTATTCTCAGTATGAGCTTTTGTTCTTGCATAGGTTTTTTCCCTCTTTTGCTAATAGGGGGTTTTCTCATATGTGTCAAAACTGGGTGACTCTGAAGCATGCGAGAACACAAACCGGCTGGTGGTGGCATATAAATTGTTGGCCATCCGGTGTATGGTTGTTGAGAATATTTATTATAAACATTTAAGTTTGAGTACAAATCTTCAGCTCCTGCCGGTATCTTTTCACTTGTGAGGATGCTTTAGAAGCAGAAATTTTGGCACTAAAGGAGGGTCTATCCCTTGCACTGCAATGGAGCAACTCACCAATAGATATTGAATCAGATTCTTTGGAAGCCGTTACCATGGTAAAGAGTGATCAGAGCAACATGTCTAAATATTCGTTTTTGATTGGAGAGATCAAAATTAGTATGGGGGAACATGATACTTGTATTACTCATATTCCTAGCAGTGTTAATAATGCTAGCCATTTCATGGCCAACTTTGGTAGGTTGCAAGGCCGGACTGCTGTCTGGCTGAGCTCTGGTCCAGAGGAAGTCCTGAATATTGTTGGACGAGATTGTAATCCTTAATCTTCTTGAGTAATACAAGTGTTATTTCGCAAAAAACAAACAGGTTTGAGTCAATGGATCTTTTAAGAATATAAAGCAAAAGAATCATAAATGGGAAATTTCATATGGGATTTATTCTTACAACTTAAATGACACACCTACAGAAAAATTATAATAGTTCACGTACTAGAAAATTTATATGAAAATCCTATGAATCAAACTATTAGATGCTCTGGTTCGACTTATCTTTATTGTTGCATAGTTTTTCTTTTTCTTTTCGAGAAAAAAAGTGGCATGCATCTTCATATTTCAATGAAAAGTAACCAATGAAGAAGATCGGTTAGTACAATTAATCAAGGCCAGTACTAGGCGCCGGTCGACCGGCATAGTTTCGGCCGGTCGACCAGCAGCCATCTGATGCGTTCTCTGGCAACCGTTGGATCTAAGTCAACCGTTTCTTTCGTTCTCCTCGCGAACCACCTCCGCACGAGAAAATCCCACGAAGCACATGGCCGCTGCTTTCCCCCGCGTTGCGCAGCGCATGCTCTCCCGTGTGCCAGCTGCCTCACCGGCACCTGCTTTTCCTCGCCAGTTGACGCTCGCCGCCTCGTCTCCGTTAGTCGCAGCAAAAAAAGTTCGCTGGTAGCAGCTTTATTCATCCTCCCGTTCCAGCAATGGAAGCCAACCCCCGTCACCAGCTGCAGCAGCGGTCCTCGCCGGCGACAACACCGCACCTCCTCGTCACCCCCAGTCATAGGGCTGCGTCTGCCCGGTGCAGCCCCCTGTTGTAGCATCGGTGGGAACGACGGCCTGCTTGCCGCAACCCCCGCTTTCCTTTGGTTCCATCAAAACTTGACGCCAGTTGTAGCATTTTACGTCGCTGGTTGAAACTCCCTCGCTCTCTAGATGGAGCCCCACACTTTCTGATTCCAGCAAACAATGGCACCGGTAGTAGCATTTTTTGCCGGTGGTAGCAAAAAACAGAAACTGTTCCAGCAAAATAACATCATGGTTCCAGCAAAAATGCGCCGTTGCCGAGGTTGCAACCGAAATAACCTCGCCGGATGAAGCAATTTTTTTAAGGTTGTAGCAAAACAAAAGCCTGTGCCAGCAAAATGACTCGACGGTCGTCCGGTTCTACCACCGGTCATGTGTGGATGCAGCTTTTTCTCTGGCCGTTTCCAGCAAAAACACTTGCCGCTTGCAGCACCGGGAGGCCGTCGTCTCCACCGTCGGCAGCTGTTGTTTGCAGCTTTTCGTCGGTCCGGCGCCAGCAAACAAACTCACCTGTCGCAGCACTGAACGCCTCCGTCTCCATCACCAGCCTCTGCTGGTTGCCAGCGCAAGTAATTGGTGCAGGTCGCAGCACCATTATGGCCGCTTCAACTGCGGTCTCACAGCGTGGGCGTCCGGCGGCGCTGCGGAGGGCAGGGGCCAGGGCTGCAGGGGGGTGGGGGAGCGCGACGCCGACGACCTTGCCGTCGATCATGGACGAGATGCGGGCAGCAGCAACGGCACGGCCTCTTTCGCATGGGTAGAAGCGGCTGAGGCGGAGAGGAGAGTAAAAAGTAGGAGAATTATGCCGCGGGAGGAAGAAGATGCGTAATAATAAGGCAAAAGGCAAAAGCGGTGGGGGTGGGCCTGTGCACGTGGCTGTGTGGGCAATGCCAGCGCACGATGCAACCGGCGCAATACTTAGCCGGTCGTCCGGCGTAAAACGTTTCCCATTAATCAATAAGGGATTTTTTGTGTGTGCAGAACCAATAAGTATAGTAATTAATAAATAAGTACTCATCGAAGCAGTACACCAGCGAATTGCAGTGTCAAAATTCATTTGAAACTGTAAGTTCTAAAGCATAAACTAAAAAATAAACAATATATGAGGAAAAATCATAAAAGATAAGCGATTTTCTGTTAGTCACATGCCATGAAAAGGCCTGTAACTTGCTTCAGAAGCAATTAGCCCATGTTTTACACAACATCTCTAATATTTAACGCTGACCGCACCAGGCGTTCTCAGCTGTAACGTTATAAGATATCACTTCACATTAGCTCATTCCTCTTGCTTAAGCACCAAGAGTCAAAGACGTGCCCCTTTCATTCTTTTCATTCCTAGGAAGAGCCAAATACTTCACTTAGTGAATGGGACAAAAGAGAAAACAAATCCAGTGGACACATATTCTGTTCTTGTGTTCTCATGAAAGCTAAAAATAGTTTGAGAATTTAATCATTTCCTAGAAATTGGCATGTGGCATTTTTTTCCTTCTGCGACAAGATCAACATCATTATACATCTCAATAGCTGAAGTGAAAGATGTCTTCTGGATGCCAGTCAAGACACAAGACACAACAAAACAGAGCTCTCAAATGTTGTCCAGTCAATACAGATTTGTCTTTTTTTTTCTTATTACCCGATGAAGAGATGCTCTCGATTTCATTAAGTGAAATTCTGTCGGGAAACTACATGGCCGGAAGCTGACATGTTTCAGCTAGGCATGATCGTCCAACCCTGTATGAAGCTCTAAACTTACCAATCAAAGACGCAAAATAGGTTGGCAATGCAAGGAATTCAGAATTTAACAACACGCAAAAGCTCATGGAGGTCAAAGGAAGGACCGAAGGAAGGTGAAGCTGCGGAGAACATGGCGTACCCACACCGCTCTGGAAGATACATATATAGGACTCCTATAATAGGAGGACAAGGCAGTGAAAGAGATAAGCGAGGAGATAGGTCCGAGCGTATTACCATCCTCTCATGTATATGTAGTTTTTTTAAAGGGGGAATGCCCCCGGCCTATGCATCTCTTGATGCACAAAACCATATTATTAAAAATCTAGGTTCAGAACAAGGTCTCAAACAAGTACTGTGAAACTCAAAAGAAATATAAGTTGTCACGACCGGTGAAAATAGGGTAAGATAACTAGACACACATCGCATTATTGGACCACCATCCAAAGCGGTTATAAGTATCTCGTGTAACCATCTCTCATCGGTTGCACCCAATTTTCATAAGCTCATTGTGATCTGCATGGCTAAGTAGCGACCACGTACGGATCCAAGCAGACGCCCTGAAGATAACCTGCAAAAAGCCCATGGTTGTTTGTCTGTTAAAGGCAACATCATTTCAACAATTCCATATGGCCCCAAGTAACGCACACACTCCAACTCGAATATGTGCCCAGTTTTAGCCCCGATCCCAGTTAGCCAAGTCCCAAATAAATGCGAAACCGTGACAAGTGGAGTAATGTTAAAGGACGTGTGAATAGTCTACCACAATAACTTAGCAAATGGTCTGCCTTATGAACAAACCACATAAACACCTTGATTTTCAACGGCACTTTGATTTTTCATGTGTGGATCGACCTTGGGATAGGACCGGTGTTTATCAGGTCTCATGTATATTTAGTGGTGGGAGGTGGCATGGTGTCACGCCAAACCAACATATGGTTCAACACCACATCTTCACTCCATACTAAGCATTCTCTTCACATCATACTAACGACGCGTTTGGTTTCGCAAAATGGGCGCGGCTTCCGATTACACCGACTTTCAAAACCGTAGCTGGCGTTTGTTTCGCGCACGACGTTTTCCGTAGCAGCGCCTCCTGATACATCGCTTCAGCAAAGCTAAACCGCCCGATCGGAGGGGATTAGAAAAACGGGACTCGGCCGCACCAACCAAACAATGGACGTATTGCATAAAATTAATCGGAAGCGGCGCTTACTGATACGGCAAAGCGAATGCGTTGCCGGGGCCGAACCAAACGCGTCGTAAGTGTTCCCTTCCGCACATCTCATATTACCAAGTTTATGCTCTTTTTAATTTATTTTCCTGCATTATTTTACTAACAATAGGTGTATAATAGATGTTGAGCCTCAGTGAGTAAACAAAAACCGATTCTTGCCACTCTCATCATTGAAAGTAAACAAAAAACGATTCCTGCCAAAGTCTTTGCATTCCAATTTAGTAAGAGGGCACCAAAGATTACCCAACGTTCTTCCCACATACTCTACTTTTGCTGACCTCTCTAAGAAGAGGATACCGACAGCATGTAGCTCGTTCACCGTCGAGGCGCAGACATACCTTCTTCCCATTTTGACACTACTCTTCTCTGCTTCTGGTAGCTTGACATCTTTCATCCCGTGCATGCTGTCCAGCGCAGGGCCCCTCCTATCACCCATGGCGATTCCTCTTCATAAAACCAATCCGTGGAAGAACAATCTCGCCCCTTGCTTACGGGCTCACATCCACACAGCCGCGACTAGGATTAACTTGGTGTTTTACTATCGCGCACCCCAGCGGATGTGAAAGGCTTTCATAGGGGAGGGCTCTCATGGGAAAGTCGAACTGATTTCTACTCTCACAGGGAATAGGTTCTGCCCGTGAATGTTTTACCACAGGGAACAAGTGTGGGACAGGGATGCTCGATGGTGGGGAAACCGATCTACATCCTCACAATCGCCAGCGGGCTTGGAAGAGACGAGTGCGGATCTGGAAATTTTAATGGATTTTGGGAAGAGATCACGCGGCAGGTTGGCAAAGAAGAGGTCGTTGTGGTGTGCACAAAATGACCACTATACATCTAGCAGACTTACAACCTATCCACAAACAACACGTCCTGAGGAACTTCTGAAATCATCCGGCTCAGTGCGTGGCAGATACATCGTCTTCCTTGTGGCCCGTAGACGAGTGATGTACCTAAAAACTGCGGAAGATGCCTTGGGTGGCACATTCACATTGATCCTAGGGATAGAACCCGGGTGGGCTAGCTGGACGCCGCCAACACCAAGCATTGAACCAAGGGTTTGTTCTCGACATGAAGAGAACATCTGACCCCAAGTCTTGCTGCCGCGTCGGAAATTCATATGACTCGACACTAAGTCTTCACTTCATACTAAACATGTCGTTGAAGATCCGCTGCGTGTTTTCTTCCCAACGTCTCCTATTCTCAAGATGAACTCCCTTTCTTTACTTTTTTGTTGCATAATATTTCTACTATTTTGCTAACAGGGGCTTTCTAATAGGTGTTAATCGAAGTAGCTCCAGAGCATGCGGAGAACACATTCGGCTGGTGGTGGCTTATAAATTGTTGGGCATGTAGTGTATGGTTGTTGAGAGCCTTTATTGTGAACAGTTTTTTATTGGAAGTCTCCGTGATTGCACGTAGGGAAAAGATGATTTATTTCAAACATGTTTGACTCAGTGAATTATTATTTAAATAATATATAGAACAAAGAAACATAAATGGAAAGTTTTATATGGGCCTTATTCTTACAACTTAAATGACACACGTACAAAAAAATTATAATAGTTCACGCACTATCCTATGAATCGAACTATCAGATGCTCTGATTTGACTCATATTTATTGTTGCATAGTTTTTTGTTTTCTTTCTGAGAAAAAAGCAGCATGCATCTTCGTATTTCAATTAACAGTAACCATAACAAAGTCCAGTTAGTACAATTAGTTAATAAGTGAATTCGTTCGTGCGGAATCAATAAGTATAATTAACAAATAAGCACTCGTCCAAGCAGCACACCAACGTTTGCCCGGCTCCGGCGAGGGAGGGGCGATGACATCGGCGTGCCTTCGGCTCGCTTCATTGCTTGTAGTCGTCGCTAGATGGTCTATGGATCTGGATGTAATTTTTATTATTTTTAGTGTTCGTTGTACTACCATTATTGAAAATAAATATATTGGAAGCTTTTCCCGGAAAAAAAGGAATTGCAGTGTCAAAAATCATTTGAAACTGTAAGTTCTAAATCATAAACAATATATTACGAAAAACCGCGGAAGAAAAGCAATAAGAATCGACAAGGTACTAACTTGCTTCACAAGCAATTAGCCCATATTTTATACTACATGTAATATTTAATCATGATCACACCTTGTTCTCAGTTGTATATTTATCCATGTTTTAAATAGCGGGCTATGAAAAATAGCAGCTGGCCTCCAAATCAGCTATAGCGGAGTTATAGCGAGCTATTTGTAAAGGCGATCATTTAGCGGCACCCTGCTGAAAAGGCTATAGCTCCGGCTATTTAAAACTATGATATTTATAGAATATGACTTCACCTTAGCTCATTCCTTTTGCTTAAGCACCAAGAGTCAAAGACGTGTCCCTTTCTTTCTCTTCATTCCTAGGAAGGGTCGAATACTTCACTTAGTAAAATGAGACAAATGAGAAAATAAATTCAGTGTACACATGTTCTGTTCTTTTGCCCTCATGAAAGATAAAAAGTATTTGGAATGTGACCATTTTTTCCTTCTGCGACAAGATCAACATAATTAAACATCAATATTTCAACTGAAAGATGTTTCCCGGATGCAGTCAAGACCCAAGAACACAACAAAATAGAGCTCTCAAATGTTGTCCAGTCAATTCTGATTTGTCCAACCCCATATGAAGCTCTAAACTTACCAATCAAACACGCAAAATAAGTTGACCATGCTAGGAATTCAGAATTTGACAACATGCAAAAGCTCATGGAGGTCAAAGGAAGGAGCGCGAAGCTACGGAGGACATGGCGTGCCCACACGGCTCCGGAGGATAAATATATAGGAGGACAAGGCATTGAAAGTGATAAGTTGGGAGGTAGGTCGGAGCGCATTACCATGCTGTCGTGTATATGTAGTGGTGGGAGATGGCATGGTGTCGCGCCAGACGAACATATGGTTCAATACCACATATGCACTTCATACTAAGCATTCTCTTCACGTCAGACGAAGGGTCTGTTCGGCAACTGCCCAGCACCCAGAAATCCTCAAATCCAGCTCCTTGATCTCACTTCCAGCTTTCTGACGAAAACCGTGGATCATAAAAAACGTTCAAAACAGATTTCCCAGATCCCATATCCCTGATCACTAGTCTTGGGCTGGTAGCCACCTGGGCCATTAAGCTCAATTCTGGCCTGGTATGGAGCGATGGTACTCGCTCTGTTCTATTCCTTTCTTGTACGGATAGTTTTCTTTCACTTCGCGGTGGCATCTCTCAATAAATAACCCGAACTCCACGTTTTGCAATTCCCGCCTTAGATCTGGGAAGCTAGCTTCTGAGAGGTGACCCGTTCGGCCAAAGTTCGCCCGCTGATTCAGAGAAGCCAGGTGTTGGGCAGTTGCCGAAGAGGCCCTAAGGGTTCCCTTCCCTACATCTCCTATTATCAAGTTAACGCTCTTATTTATTTACATTATTTTTAGTAACAATAGTTGTGTGAGAGATGCTGAGCCTCAGCGTGTAAACAAAAACCGATTCTTGCTACTCACATCATGGAAAGTAAATAAAAAGCGATTCCTGCAAAGATCTTTGCATTCCAATCGAGTAAGAGGGCACCACACATTACCCAGCGTTCTTCACACATACCTTGCTTTTGCTGGTTTGTCTAAGAAAAGCATACCGACAGCCTCTAGCTTGTTCATCGCCAGGCGCAGGCATACCTTCTTCCGATTTTGACACTACTTTTCTCTGCTTCTGTCAACTTGAAATTCTTCATCCCGCCCTCCATGCTATCCAGCGATTCCTCTTCAGAAGACCAATCCGTGGAAGAACACTCTCGCACCTGTTAGCGATAATCTTGAGTAATTTAGTAGATGTCCGTACCAGTCTCGTACTAGTCTAGCTAGCTGGTTGAGTTGGAGTCTAAAGTAGACTAGGTTTAGGTTAATCGTGATTAAGTTGGCCGGCGACTCGGCTGCTGGGTGGTAGTAGTTTGTGTCTATCTAGTGTTTGAGCATCTAGGAAAGTATACGGCAGCGTGGTAGTGTCCTACTCCCTCCGTTCCTAAATAATTGTCTTTCTAAAGATTTCAACAAGTGACTACATACGAAGCAAAATGAGTGAATCTACACTCTAAAACATGTCTACATACATCCGTATGTTGTAGTCTATTTAAGATGGCTAGAAAGACAACTATTTAGGAACGGAGGGAGTAGTTAGTAAGGCGTATTAAGTTGAGTCCGGTTTGGACTCAAAGCAAGTCCGTATTGGTTTAGGCTATTTGGGTCGGTGCTCCTACGTGTATATATATACATAGAGGGGCTGCAGATTTATAACACCGTGGTAGGAGAAATCAAGAAAGAAGAACAAGGCACGACAGGTGCCTTTGGCTAAAAGTTTTTTAGCGTGCGTGTTTGTTTACTTTGATGTGATCGATCCTGTGGGCGAATTTCCAACAGCACCCTCCTTCCCAGCTCACGTTCACACAGGCGTGACTAGGGTTGACTTGGTGTTTTCGATCGCGCAACCCAGCAAACACGAAAGGCTTTGGTAGGGAGGGGCCTCACGGGAAACTCGTGCTGATTTCTACTCTCATCGGGCATTCATTGGTCATCGATACGACACCTGACGCTACGAAATGATGGTTGAACTGCTGATTGGCCGGGAATTATTCCCTTGCGCTTTCCGCGCCCGGCGTTTGTGATGCCCCAGATCCCTACCGACAGTGGAGCTGGGGCGCGCATGACCTTGCTGGTGGTGGCGGCACGATCACGAATGAAGTTTTTTTATTTGGCATGAATGGTAGTTTTGATTAGGGGTGTGTTGAGTGTTGTTCCGAGGTTATAATTGTTACATTATAAATCGTCGGGACTCTACATCCTCGGATGTGTACTCATGTTCTGTTTCGTTCGAAAAGGAAGGCATCTGCATCCTCGGATGCGTACGACCATAGTTTTATTAACAAGATGTCGTAGACCAAGACCGAACAAATCGACTTACAGAAGAAAAAAAGGAGAATCGTAGAGCAGCATCTTGAAACAGCTTAGAGAAAACCGTTTTTTTCATAGGTTTCTATACACCAGCCACCACAGACTGTGTCCCAAGTCCTAACGAACAAGTGCAGTGCTCCTACAGAACGGTGGCAAGAAGGGGTCACAACATCGGACCAAAGCCGTTCCTTACACAGCAGAGGACATATACCTCATCTGTATCAGCAGAGAAAGCTTTTGCAGTCAAAGCTTTTTTATCATCCCACGCCTCTTGTTCCTGATGTCTCCTATTCTCAGTTATCTATATGTAACTTTATGTGTATGGTGCATATATGTCCATGCATTGCCAGTTGCTAGTTAAGCCCGCTGCCCTTCTGTTGCCTTGTTTGAGCAAGCTAGTGGGTAACTTTGAATAGGAGAGAAAAGTGGTGAAACCCATGAAGCCAAATAAAGCCCACTGGCCTCTACCCTATATATCTATAAAATCAGGGGCGGAGCTGGAGCAAATCTTACCCGATGCACCACTTTAACAAAGCTTTAAAAAATTAAGCAACGACTGTATTAAATAAAGGTGTGTTTCATAACTTCTAGCACACATTATTGGATATAACAAGAAGGCGGTTTGTAAAAATAAAATGTAGCCATCAAAATGCTTACTATAATAATAAAACAAGGTTCAAAATTACTTGAAAAAGATCACGCCGCATTTCCAAATCCCAAAATACATCATCGAACAATATGGTTCAATAACCTACACTACCAGAAAAAGGGCTATAGACGGGATTGACACTAATGGCGCACCAGACAAGTGGTACGCCATTAGTATATGCTAATGGCGCACCACCTTCAGATACGCCATTAGTGTTGGAACTACTAATGGCGCACCAGGCCTGGGGTGCGCCATTAGTGTCCTAAATTTTTTTTTTTTGAACTAGCGCGTCTGGCCAAACATACTAATGGCGCATCCTTGTAAGGTGCGCCATTACTAGTTGTAACTAGTAATGGCGCACCAGTGAAAGGGTGCGCCACTAATGATTTTTTTTTAATTATATTTTTTATTCCTTTTGTTGGAAAACTACTAATGGCGCACTGCCGCGAAGTGCGCCATTAGTAGTTCAAACTACTAATGGCGCACTGAGGCAGAGTGCGCCATTAGTATGATTTACTTTTTTCGCAAAACTACTAATGGCGCATCAGGCTGTGGTGCGCCATTAGTAACCTGGATTACTAATGGCGCATTTATGTCAGGTGCGCCATTAGTAAGTGGGCAGCAACAAGATATTTTGGGCAGCCTCTCCTACCCACACTCACTTTCTCCCCCACTTCATTCTCCACCTCCTCCTTGTCTCGGGTGCCTCCTCTCTTTCTTCTCATTTCCACCATAGATTCATTCAAATTAAGTGGTTAAATTACCTTGTTTTGATAGGTAAGTAAGGGGGAAACTATATTTACGTTGTTCTTCCTACAACAATGTGCACATGCACTTTTTATGGCCTAGCTAGATCTATGTATGTTCGTGGTGTTGCATATGTTAGTGGTGTTGCATATGTGTTTGTGGTTGGAGGTGTACCGGTATTTGAAATGCAATAGTTGCCAATATTTTGCCGGAATGTTGATTCATTTCCGTTTCGGCGATAATTTTGGCATTAAGCATTCTTTTTGGTCCTATTTTTAGGGAAAGTCATGCCAAATTTTTTCTTGGTTCTAAAATATTGTTTTGCTCTACCCCGCAGGCAACCATGGTCCGCACGATGACCGAAGGCATCGTGAATAGGTTTTTGAGGTCCGCGAAGGCCGAGATGCTTGAAAAGAACGAGACGGAGATAAGATGTCCGTGTCGAAGATGCAAGCTGCAGAGCCTTATTGCGGACCCGGATTCCGGGCAGGTGCGGGACCACCTGCTCTTGCGTGGTTTCATGGATGGCTATCGGTGGCAAGGTGATGAAGATGACTACGAAGTCGTCCATGGGGGCCGGGCAAGAAATGAGGAAGGGCAGCAAGACAACCACCGCGGCTCGGGCGGGCGAGAAGACGAAGAATCCCCAGGAGATGATCATGACGGTGATGCTGTACACAGTCATGATGATGAGGAAGATGCCGGAGCAGACGACGGGCATGATCATGAAGATGATGATGCCGGCGGAGCAGACGACGGTGGACCATCGATGGGCTGGGTGCAGGACCCTTATATTCAAAAGTTGCTTCTCAAGCAGACGGATAACGCAAGAGCTGCCGCCCGAGAGAAAGCCAAGGTGGATCAACTTGAGTTAGACGCGGTTACTCCATTGTATGAAGGATGCAGGCCCGAGGATACCCGCCTGAAAGTAACGCTCATGGCTCTGGAGATGAAGGTAAAACACAAAATGACGGACGCATGCTTCGACGAGAACATGTCATTCTGGCACGAACGTCTTCCAAAGGGGAACAAGTGCCCGACCAGTTTGGAGGAGGCGAAGAAAATCGTGTGTCCTCTGGATTTACCGCACGTGAAATACCATGTCTGCATGAACAATTGCATCATTTATCGGGGCGAGCACGCGGAGTCTACCATATGTCCGGTGTGCGGCGTCACTCGATACAAGAAGAGGAAGAAAGCTCCTCGAAAAGTGGTGTGGTACTTTCCGATCACTCCTCGTCTGCAGCGGTATTTCGCGGATCCTAAGGTAGCAAAGCTCCTGCGTTGGCACGCGGATAGGGAGGAGAAGAAGCGAGAAGATGACGCAAATGATCCGGAGATAGATAAAAAAGACAAGATGCTGAGTCACCCTAAGGATGCGAGCCAGTGGCAAGCGTTGAATTTTGAATACCCAGAATTTGGGAAGGATCCAAGGAACATCGTGCTGGGCGCGAGCACCGATGGAGTCAATCCGTTTGGCAGCCAGAGAAGCACACATAGCACATGGCCTGTGTTTGTGTGGATGTACAACCTTCCCCCCTGGTTGTGCATGAAGAGGAAGTACATTCACATGAGTATGCTAATTGAAGGGCCGAAACAACCAGGGAACGACATCAATCTGTATCTGGGGCTGCTGAAGGAGGAGCTAGACACGCTGTGGAAAACGCCAGCCAATACGTGGGACGCCGCAGAGAAAGAATATTTCCCTATGAGAGCCGCACTGCTCACGACGGTGCACGACTATCTCGGTTATGGATATCTCGCGGGGCAGGTAGTCCACGGATTTTCTGGATGCGTACGGTGCATGGACGACACAACGTATCGCCAGCTAGATAGAGATCCCGGGTCTTCGAAAACCGTGTTCATGGGACATCGAAGGTGGCTTCGCGACGATGACCCGTGGAGGAAACGCAAGGATCTGTTCGATGGTGAAACCGAACCCCGAAAACGCCCGTGTACGAGGAGCGGCGAGGAAATAGACAAGCTGTTGAAAAATTGGAAAGACTGCCCACTGCCGGGAAAGAAGCAAAATGCGCCAGAGCCGGGAAAGAAGCGAAAGGCGCCAGAGCCGCTACTGAAGGTATGGAAAACGAGGTCTGTTTTCTGGGACTTGCCGTACTGGAAGATCCACCGTGTGCCTCACAGCCTTGATGTCATGCATATCACGAAGAACGTGTGCGAGAGTCTACTTAGTACCCTGCTCAACATGCCAGAGAGGACCAAAGATGGGCCGAAAGCAAGGGCAGACTTGAAATCAATGGGCATCAGGCAGGAGCTTCACGCTATATATGATGATGATGATGATGATGAGGCGAAGCAGGACACAGAATGTCGTCGCAAAGGCAAAAAGGCCAAGAAGACCAGAAATGACTACCCTCCCGCGTGCTTCACTCTAAGTCAGGAGGAGATCGAGCAGTTTTTCACCTGCCTCCTAGGAGTAAAACTTCCTTACGGTTACGCGGGGAAGATAAGCAGATACCTAGACCCAGCGAAGCAGAAGTTCAGCGGGATGAAGTCTCACGACTGTCATGTGCTGATGACGCAGATACTTCCAGTTGCAATCCGTGGGATCATGGACGCTCACGTCCGTGAAACGCTATTTGGCCTATGCAACTTCTTCGACGTCATCTCTCGGAAGTCGATTGGCGTGAGGCAACTCAGAAGGCTACAGGAAGAGATCGTGGTGATACTATGCGAGCTTGAGATGTACTTCCCGCCCGCATTCTTCGACGTTATGGTGCATCTGCTGGTCCATATAGTGGAGGATATCATCCAACTCGGGCCGACGTTCCTGCACAGCATGATGCCGTTCGAAAGGATGAATGGTGTCATCAAAGGATACGTTCGTAACATGTCACGTCCAGAGGGAAGCATAGCCAGGGGCTTTCTAACCGAAGAGTGCATCTCGTACTGCACGAATTATCTAGGCATCGAGAACCCCGTTGGTCTGCCCGTCAACAGGCACCTCGGCAGGCTCGCTGGATGGGGTCACCGTGAGGGTCGCCGCGAAATGCATGTCGACTTCGAGGGTCGACTCGCCGACTTTGAAAGAGCAAACCT
Source organism: Aegilops umbellulata (assembly GCA_032464435.1). Classification (NCBI taxonomy): domain Eukaryota; kingdom Viridiplantae; phylum Streptophyta; class Magnoliopsida; order Poales; family Poaceae; genus Aegilops; species Aegilops umbellulata. The sequence continues at coordinate 585,325,469 of CP136060.1, read as the reverse complement.
AGTCGCGCTACAACACATAGACGTGGTCGATCCTTGGGTGGTAGAGCACAAAACCTTTATTAAGAAGACGTACAATGACCGAGGCCAACAGAGGACGGACGGAGATATACTCAAAGAGCACAACTCATGTTTCACGCGTTGGTTCAAGCAGAAGCTTCTGTCGTACCCTTTACATGAGGATTCTTCCGCGGAAGAACAACTCATATTCGCCTTGTCACAGGGCGCCGAGCACAACCTGATGACCTATGAGGCGTACGATATCAACGGCTACACATTCTACACTGAGGCCAAGGACATGAAGAGCGATGGTTATCAGAACTCCGGGGTAACGATGGAATCCTACACCGGTAACGACAAGGACAGATACTACGGAAGGATCGAGGAGATCTGGGAGCTGAGCTACGCTGGAGAGAAGGTCCCGATGTTCCGTGTCAGATGGGCCAAGAGCGTCCTAAAAGAAGACCGGTATTTCACCACCATGGTTATACCCGAAGCCAAATCCAAGACCGCGGGCGCAAACGTCACCGCGAAAAATGAGCCATGGGTACTGGCTTCCCAAGTGGACCAATGCTTCTTCATTACCGACCCATCAAAGACCAGCCGTGTTGTCGTGAGGAGAGGCAAAAGGAAGATCATCGGAATGGATGGCGTAGCCAATGAGCAAGACTTCGACAAGTACGGCGACCCGAGGATCGAACATGACGACGATGATGAAGTAGCAGCATACACCACAAGAAGAAGCAGGACCACCCTACCTAAAGGACGTCCGTTCCACAGAAGAACTCCATTTGCGAAAAAGAAGGGCAAGAAGATTGTATTTAATTAAATCGTAGCCTTCATTTCTCGATTGTATTTCATGGGCACTTTTTGAACTATCATGAATATTTTTAAATTTCCTGGACACTCGATCTCGATTCCCCTCCATCTCGATCGCTATCCCACCTTGCCAGATCCGGTCCCACTCACCGCCGAGCACCCCCCCGGTCCACCGGCCGCCGTCGCCCCCCGCACCCTCGATTCCCCTACTCAACCGCCGCCGCCAACCCCCCGCACCCCTCCCCTACTCAACCGCCGCCACCGACCCCCCTTTTAAAATTATTATTGTCTTATAAAAAAAATTAATGTTATGATTTAAACAAGTTTGAACATATTTAAACACAAATAATTATCAAACAGCATTTTAAATGCATAAAAAAAATTTGTGGAGCCTGGGAATCGAACACAGGACCTCTTGGTGTGAGAACAGGCACCTGACCAGTCGAGCTAGTAGAGGGGAGTTGATGTGGAAAAGGTCAGGTGTGAGATAACCTGTTGGCTCGAGCGAAAATAAAAAAAATACTAATGGCGCACCAGGGTGAGGTGCGCCATTAGCATGTATATACTTATGGCGCACCGAGGGGTGGTGCGCCATTAGTATTGTGCCGCCCCTCCTTTGTCCCGCGCCCCCCCTCGATCCCCTTCCCCTCTCTCTCCCTCGCCCTCGCACGCCCTCGATCCCCTTCCCCTCTCCTCTCCCAACGCCGCCGCCCCGCCCGCCCCCTGTCTCTTCCCCCTCACCGCCCCTTCCTCGCGCCGCCGCCTCGCCGTCACCCTCCGGCACCGGCCCCTCCTCGCCGCCGCCTCACCTCGCCCTCTCACCACGGCCACAGAGGCTCCTGGATCTGAACCAGCCGCCGCCGGACAACAGCAGGTCAGTAAGCCTCTCTCTCTCTCTCTCTCTCTCTCTCTCTCTCTCTCTCTCTCTCTCTCTCTCTCTCTCTCTCTCTCTCTCTCTCTCCATTCATGTACCTTCACCTGGCCTGCTGTGACTCACTCAACCCCCATTTGCATCTAGGCAGGCGGCATCCGTCTCCGGCAGGCAGGCGACATCCATCACCGGCAAACCTCCCACGCACCGTGCCTCGGACGCACAGCAGCAGGTCAGACCCCCCCCTCTCTCTCTGGCACGATGAGTTATAGGATCAATGCCTAAGTTTTGTTGAGCACACAGATTTCTTTTCTGTAAGCATTGGTATTATGTGCTTCCCATAGTTTGTATAAAAATAAAGAAAACAATTTAGTTCTGTTTCTGTTCTCTCTGTCTTGTGAATGGAAATGGTATTTCGCTTGTGAGTTGTGATTCGAAATTCTCTGGCCTCCTGGTGCCTTAATTATGTTTCTCTTGTGATTGCAAAATTCCTATCAGGAACAGGTACACACTTCCCTGGCTGTGTTGCAGCTCAACCCCCCATTTATAGCAGCAGCAAGGTAATTGGCAGGCAGACGGCAGCGGCATCGATCCGTTGCCGGCAGAAGGCAGGCAGGCAGCATCCATCACCAGCGCGCTTGCGCCAACGTACGTTGCTATACACGCACTCATATCCATTCATTTGCAGCTTACAGCAGCCTACTCTGAAATGATCTATCTTTTTTATCAAATTCGGATAGCACTATATTTCAGTCAACTATATATTTGTTCAGTGTCACCTTGAGTTTGAGTTAATTAGTTGAATTATCTGTTATCCTCACTGAAAGCTATTCACATACAAGTCACACAGGTCTAGAGGAAGACTAATATAAGTATCACATTAATGCAAGAGATATATCTCGCAAAAAGAAATTTAATGCAAGAGATATACATGTATCGCATGTATATGAGAATGATTATTAGAAAAGAAAAAGGTGCCTGTGAGCAGAGTTGTCAAAACATAAAGCATGTGTATCATGATAGTGATTATAATTAGCTAGTCTAGAATCATTATATCTGAAATTCTGAATAGCATATATCCCTTTGAAACATAGACTATAAGTATGTATGACAAGCCAACTGGTTGGTACAAAGTATTCTCTGGATGTATGGCCACATTACAATTAATTAATATATTGTCAAACTAAACAGAAAATTTAAACTAGCAGTATGCATGTACACTGGTGTGTTCAAATAGTACACCTAGAAAGTAAGTGAGGTTTGGTCGAGCAAATTGGCTGGTTACCATTGCCTCTGTTTGTCAGGGCATATGAGTCGTTGTGCTGCTCGAAAATCCATCACTCTCTTGTTTGCCGGCCACTTACCCTGGGGTTGGCGAGCGAGGCCGGGCGAACATATTTTTCCTTGGTTTAATTAGTCAGTTGGCCCTCCTTGCTGCTGTAGTATTCTTACCGTTGAGTAATTGAGGTCTGTTTTTGTTGGCTATGGCTGAATGTGTTTTACGCTCTAGAGAAGATAGATGATACTAATCTGCTGATTCTTTTGAATTTGTTGGTTGATATGTTCAGATTGTGGTTTGCTATCTATTACTGGAACCGCTCTTCCTAACCAGCATTTTCGTAATGGTTTGTTCACTTGGTTAGTTTGTTGGTTTCTTATCAGGCTAAGACCAAATTAGTGAAAGTTTATGCAAGCAAAATGGTAGGTTACTAGTTACCTCAGTTTCTCATTGCATCGGAGTCGTTTTGTTGCTTGGGGATCCATCAGTCCCTGGTTCTCGCGCTGTTTGCTGGCCACTTTCCCTGTGGCTGGTGCGCGAGGCCATGTGAACTATGCTATTTTGTTGAATTAGTCAGCTGGCTTCCTTGCCCTGCAGTTTCCTTACTGTCCAGTGACCGAGTTCTGCTTTTGTTGGCATAGTCATCTCTGTATCGTTGTTGGTTAGTCATGCATAGTTATAATCTGTTTGTCTATTAAAAACAGTAGCTCATTGCATCACTCTTTTAGGTTGATCACTTCATCTTGTGCTCAGCCAATTGAACCAAGTTTGAAATATGAGGATGTGGTGCCCTTCTGAGAAAATAGTTGTCTGACCTGAACTTTTGAATGTTCAGTGCTAGGATAACAAAATGGTACCATGTAGGCTCCTGATTGCTGGTATCTGAAAACTGAATTTGTAGCAGTCAGAACTCAGTTTCCAATGTGTTGAAGCAGAGCACATTTGTGTTGAAGCAGAGCACATTTGTGTTGAAGCAGAGCACATTTGTTAGCAGAGCTCCTGGGATAATGATTTTGCAGGTACCCCGAGAGGCCCTTGAGTTTGCCGGAATGTCGATTAACTTCCGTTCCGGCAAATTCGGGTACTCCATATGTCCTATTTTCAGCAAAGGTCATGCTGAAATTTTCCGTGAATTTTAGCATGACTTTGCTAAAAATAGGACATATGGGGTACTTGTGACTAATGCATGGGCCAGGGTATCTTAGTAGTTAATTAAGTAGGATCAAGTGCCCCGGGGTATCTTAGTAGTTAATTAAGTAGGATCAAGTACCCTCAATGATAAAAGCTTAGATTTTAGGATGCCTCGGTGTCGACAAACCCTAAATGATGAGACCATGATCTTGTTCCTTGACAATAACCAACTTTTTGACCAAACTTTGTTTCTATTTAGAGAGAAACATGGCCCACAACGATGAGGCCGGGGGTTCGGGCGGCAAGGCATTCTGGGAGCTGTCCCAGGAGATGGAGGAACAACCTCACTTGTATGAGGACACCGCCTTCCCCACCGATCCTGAGACCACTGATGGTGCCGCCGAGGATGACCCCACTGATGCCACCACTGATGGTGCCGCCGAGGATGACCCCACTGATGCCACCACTGATGGTGCCGCCGAGGATGCCACCACTGATGATGGCGGCGCACGCACAGATGGCAGCCAGAAGAGGCAACGGAAGGACCGGCGCCCGACCGTGCTCCGCACCCTCAAGGAGGAAGTTACTGAAGTGGACTCCGACGGGAATCCAACGGCGCCCGAACGAATAGTCAAGGGGTACTCGCTTCAGCTCGGGTGCATTCTCCGGAGCACCGTCTCGATCAACACCGAGAACCTGAGGCATCCTGACCGAGGGAATTTGCGCAACCTCCTCTTCACGAAGCTGCACGAACGATACAAGTTCCCCGCTGAATTTGAAAACACAAGCCTCAAAGGGAATAAAGTGAACAATGCTGCCCTCACGAAGATGAGCAAGGCCCTGTCTACTTGGAAAAGCAATGTGAAGAGAATGATCGAGAAAGGTGAGAGTTATGAGAAGATCAAGGAGAAAAATCCTTCGATCACCGAAGATGACTACAATGACTTCAAGATCAATTGCTCGAGCACCGCACACTCCCAATCAAGTCAGTGGGGGAAAGAAATGCGGGAGCTGAACTTAGGGGAACACACACTCGGTCCCGGCGGTTATAGAGTGGCGGAGCCTATATGGGACAAGGAGGAGGCGGACCGTGCCGAGCAAGGCCTACCGCCCCTCTTCGATAAATACGGTGACAAGCAGACCAGGAACTATGTCAGGGCCCGGTACAAGAAGGACCCGAAAACAAAGGAGCTTACCACGGATCCGAAGACCAGGGCGCTTGAGCTTGTTCTGGTAAGGAATACACCCCCGCGTAATTAGCTCCATATGGTTGCATTCTAATTAATGAAGCCAAATTTCTAAATGGTTCACATTCCTTCCGCAGGCGAGTGAAAGCAGTAGCGCGGGTTCGACTAAGAGCAACCCTTGGGACACCACTCTAAATAGGGCGTTGAATGTAATGAAGAACAAGGATAAGCTCAGTAAGCCGACGTCAGCTGGTCGTGTGGCCGGCAAAGGCTTGTCGACAAAATGGGGGTCATACTATAACACTGGTGGACGAAAGGAGAAAAAGACCAGCTCGGAAAGCCAGGCGCGCGAGGTTCAAGAACTCAGGGCACAGGTGGCGCGGATTCCGGAGATTGTCCAAGAGCAAGTGCAACAACAACTCGGAGCGACGATCACCGCCATTGTGCCTACCTTGATGCAGGGGTTGAGTGCGTGGATTGCGGGCGGCCAACAGGGGCCGCCCCCGATTCCTAGCTTCACGGCCAGCAACTCGCAGAACACGATGGCGGGGCCATTGGGGTCTCCGGCGGAGGCGGCATTGGTGTCTCCGACGCCGGCACGGGAGCTTAATGCACCCGGGTGTACGCCGGCCGGCACCTCTGCGGCAAGCGGCCCCTCCGTCAACTGCACGCCCGCCGTTGGTGGTGCCTCGACATTAGCCGAGCTCGACGCCATCATCACGGTAACTAATTAAGCCTCTCTCGGCCGAGGACTTCATCTCCTTGCCTTTGACTGGGCATCCCTGACGCCCTACATGTTTTCGCAGGGCGCCGCCGACGTTCCGTGCACTCTCCTGCACTTCGTGAACAATGAGTTGGTCGATGTCGCCAAGGGCAAAATCGTTCAACCGGGCAACCCCTTGTTCCACGGTACGCAGATGCCACCCAACTTGTTTAGGGTTCAACTGGTTCGGGTGCTGCCAGGCTGCGATGAGTTGCTACCTCCGATTCGACCTGTCGGGGCCGACGATGATGACGTGATGACCCTCAGCGCCTGCCTGAGCGGCTGGCCCCTGCTTTGGCCGAAGAGCCAGATTCGTTTGGGGGCGGGGGACACCACCCCAAAGACAACACCGCCAGTCGTGCCAGCGCCAAGTCGGCCCCATGGCAAGACCGCCGCAACGGTGCCGGACATCCCTATGCCACTGGATCCAAACATGCATATGGCACAGGATCAGAACGACGACGACGACGATACATTTGTCAACGTCGATCGGTACTTTGCCGATCATGGGTACGATGGCGACTTCATGGGGCCTGCTTCTCAAGAACCCAACCCAACAAAAGACGTGCGCGATGTAGCTGGTACCGCGGGGAAGCCAAGTTGCAACAGGCGTCGTCTGCCGTTCAGCTCTCAGGAGACGCCTCCAGCTGCCGACTTCACCGAGCCTCAGATAGGCGAGGTGCGAAATATTCTCAGCCCCAACACACTCAAGAAGGCGGTCTGTGAGCAGAACTCGGTCCCATTACAGGAGAAGAAGAAGGCACGCAAAAGAAAGACAAACAAGGGTGCGGGCCAGCCGGCAACGAGTACGATCCGTGCTCAGGACGGGCCACCTTCACCTGAGGATTTAATGAGGAGGGTGCATGTGGCCGGTAGGCCGATGCTACCGAGAAATATGCTCGATGTTGCAACCGGTTCTATGCGGAGTCTGCATGACAGTGTTCTTGCTTTGGAGAAGCGGCGTCTCAGAGAGAAGGATGTGGCATACCCGGTTTTCGTGGCCAAGGTGCCAGAGGGCAAGGGCTTTGTGGATAACTCCATCGGGGGTACGATCGTCCTGCGGTTTGATGACATCCACGCTATGTTGAACCTTCATCCGCTGCACTACACCTTCGTTCGGCTATTTTCGCTGAGTATGGAGATGCGGATCATTCGCGACAAGACCCCGGACATCGTGATAGTCGACCCCTTCTACATGCGTGCCAAGATCTTGGGCAGCGCTGGGGACCGGCAAGTCGCGAGTTCTTACCTCGAAGGCGTCATTCTGGCAAACCCAGATAAGGATAACTTCCTCGTGCCTTACTTTCCCGAGTAAGTCCTCCCCTCAACCGCCCCTAACATACGAATTCTTAGATTTCGATCGTTTTTTTTAACATTCCGTGTTTTCTGCAGTGACACACATTGCACGCTCATCCTCCTAAGCCCCAAATATTCCATGGCCACGTATTTCGACCCGGACCGTCAGTCGAACGTAGACTACACAAATGTCAAGAAGGTTCTTGATGATGTTCTCCCCGGCTACGCCCAACCTGGAGGCACCTTCAACAGGCCTATTCGTAAGTACGGCAAGCACGTGTTCTCCCACAATACGACGTTCTGCTGCGTCAAGCAGCCGACTGGCGGTCAGAAGGGTGCCTACTACGCCATCCATCACATGCGGGCGATCGTACGGGACCATCATCAACTTCTGCTACCGAGTAAACTCAAAGATTGGGCCGCGAGCGTGTCGGCAATCCAGGACGCGGACATCAGACAAGAATTCTTTCGCATCCAGTCAGAGTTTGCGGAAATCATCCATCAAGATGTCCTTCGTACCTCGGGGCAGTTCTACCTCAGAAATCAACCGTCCAACAGTGAGATAGACGGAATGCTACAAATGCAGGCTGACAACGCCCGTAATTTCATGACTCCCACGATAGACGGCGGCTTCATCCACGCTCCGGTCCCTTGAGTCGAGAGTCGCTCCTTGTAATTAAACTTTAATGAACTTGTAGTATGTCTCTTTGGTTTCGATAGTCGTTAAACTTAGATGTAATCGATGCTATTAATGTCTTGCTTTTCTCTTCCGATCGTTCTGTTGCATACTTATATATTGCTTATCTATTGTTTGTGAATTGGTACTAACGTTTGGCTAGTGCATAGCGATGCCATCGTATGTCGTCTACAAGGGTAAGGTTCCCGGAGTCTACGACGACTGGGAGGAGTGTCGGAGACAGGTTCACCGATTCAGCGGAAACAGTTACAAAGGGTACACCACTAGGGCCGAGGCCGAATCTAGATACGCCCGCTATCTAGCGGGAGAGGGGAGGGAGCGTTGGAGGAACCGGATGAAGACGAGTTCCATCGTGATGATGCTCATCGTGATGATGCTCATCGTGATGACCGCAGCTCTCTTCTATGTGATGGTAGTTTAGATGATCGATATCGACTTGTAATGTGAAGACAAACTCGCTACTCGCGGTCTCGAGACTTGTAATATAATGTTCTATCTTTGTTCGGTCTTTTCAATTCGGAGACTAATATGATGAATTGTATTCGGAGACTAATATGATGAATTGTATTCGGAGACTAATATGATGAATTGTATTCAGAGACTAATCTTTTATTGTATTCGATGAATCTGTTGTTGATGTGTGCTGTTTATATTTTGTCCAATTATACATTTTGTAACCTGTGCAAAAAAACAGAAAACTAAAAAATAAAAAAAAACCTAATATTCATACTAATGGCGCATCACATAAAAGTGCGCCATTAGTATTCAAGAGGATACTAATGGCGCATCCCCAAAAAGTGCGCCATTAGTATGCCTAGGTTACTAATGGCGCATCACCCAGAGGTGCGCCATTAGTATACCAAAGCACCTGGCTATACATGGTGCTGGTAGGCATACTAATGGCGCACCGTGCCCCATACTAATGGCGCGCTGCTGGTGCGCCATTAGTATACCAGATACTAATGGCGCACCGGTGGTGCGCCATTAGTAAATATTACTAATGGCGTGCTACTAATGGCGCACCACTAATGCGCCATTAATGGCCAAATTAGGTGCGCCATTAGTAGCCCTTTTTCTAGTAGTGCTACAAGATACAAATAGAATTAAACATACTAGTAGAGTATACTAAATGGTCGAATGAAAGTACGTAAATGGCTAAAAATTGAAAGTTACCTTTAGTACGTTCTCTTCCTCCGAGCCATGAAATACTCAACCACCTGAGCATTGGTGACCTTTTTCATTTCTTCTTTCTCAACATAACAAATAAGATCATCACTCAAACTATCATCATTGAGGCGACTGCGCAAGCAGGTTTTGACCAGTTTCATAGCTGAAAAGCATCTCTCAACTGTAGCAGTGGCAATAGGCAAGACAATTACTAGTTTCAACAACCGATAAAACAAAGGATACACAATGTGCCTCCCTGTCTGCACCATTTTTTTTGAAAGCTCAGTGATTGTTGCTATGTTGGAAAACTACCATCTGTGCGTACATCAGCAATATAGAGGCGTAGATCCTTATCCAGATCCCTCAATTCCCCGGAATCAAAATCTTGAGGGTATAGTTTAGACAAACTCATAAGATTCTCCAAATTGAAATCACGAAATGAGTCTCTTGGACTCAAAGCCGCTGACCAAACAAGCAAATTAGTGGATGTCTCACTGAACCGATTGTCAAGCTCTTGAACTAGCCAGTCAAAAACATCATTGAAACAATCAACTTGATAGTGATGTTTGTTGGTAATTCCAGTTACCTGCCTTCTCTTTTTTGGATTAACATATGCTTCTTCCATGTCCAACTCTACAATATCATGTGTCTCACAAAACACATGAACTTCACCTAGCATAGATTTCCATTCATTTTCTCTAAGTTCATTCAGAACAATTCTAGTTGACTTCACACATTTCATGGCATTTACTATGTCTTGATCCTTCCGTTGCAATACTAATGACAATGTGTTTGTAGTTGTGAGGATTGTCAACATAATATGCAAATAGAATACGAAGTCAAAAGATTGAAAATACACTAGAAGACCATTTGCTTGGTCTCTATTTGTTCTATTAGTGTCTTCTTCTTCCACAAATTCTAGAACTTTAACAACTGACCTGAACATGTGAAGCAAACTCTTAAGTGTTTTAGCATGGGAACCCCATCGAGTGTCTCCGGGCCTTTGAAGACATTGCTCTTGATTTAATCCTGTTCCTGTTGTAAGTTGTCCACACCCTAAAGCCTTTCTCGTTTCTTCAAGATTAATATCTCTAATCATGTCCCTTCGCTTGGAAGATCCACCCACAACATTTAGCAAGGTAGAAATCATGCTGAAGAAATTACTAACTCCTTTATGCTTTCTTACCACAGCCACAACAACTAATTGAAGCTGGTGAGCAAAGCAATGAACATAATAAGCTGTGCTACTTTCTCTCATGATCAATGATTTGAGGCCATTAAACTGACCTCGCATATTGCTAGCACCATCATACCCCTGTCCTCTAACTTGATTGTAACTCAGTTTATATTTTGCAAAAAGAGAATCAATTGAACTCTTGAGGTATGAAGACGTTGTTTCTTTCACATGGACAAGACCAACAAAACTTTCTTTAGAATCCCCGGAGCTATCAACATACCTCAAGGCCACGGCCATTTGTTCTTTGCCAGAGACATCTCTAGACTCGTCAACAAGCAAACAAAACACATTATTGCGAACTTCTTTCAGAATAGATTGCACTATCACATGCGCAAAACCTTCACCAATATCTTTCTGGACTTTAGGAGCAGACATGAGAGAATTCTTTGCAGCATCTTTTCCCACAGCCTTGCGTACAACTGGATCATGCTCAGCTAAGAAGTCATGAACTTCCAAGAAGTTTCCTCTATTGTGCGAGTTCTTTGACTCATCATGTCCCCGGAAAGGCAACCCTTGCTTCAGCAATAGTCTAGCTGTGTCAATAGCGGCATTCAATCGAGCAAAATATGCAACCTTCAAAGTTTCACCTTGAACCTGCATAGCAACATCAATGTGTTGATCTTTTTTTTGAAAATCAAGTAATTTTTTCATTGCTTGATTATGGACACTGCCCACCTCACCAACATGTTCTTTTAACCTTGATTTCATGTTCCAGCTCTTCCAACCATTCACAACGAATGCCTCATATCCAGCTTCTTTCTTCTGACTACGATCCCTAAATAAGAAGCAATGAAAACAATATGCCCTTTTCTTCTCTTCGCTGTATTCAAGCCAGCTCTCAAATTCATCAAACCATTCGGGATTGAACTTTCTCTGTTTACCCCCAAAATCTGAGGATTCAAAATCAATCTCTCTTGGCTGACAAGGTCCATTCAACAAATACTTCCTTCTTACCAGATCTTTTAAATTAGGATGATAATGCTCTATCAATTTTCTCTTGCCCGGATCATATTGAATCTCCTCTTCCCAATTTATGTCTTCCGGAACATCATGTCATGATGCTTTTCTTTTGAGAAGAAAGTTGTCCATAGTATCTGTATTTGACAAATAACAAATTACAAATGCGACATTCAGACTTGTATCGGCATATGAAATATACCCCAATTACGTGTATAGGGACGAAGATTAAAGATTGGAAAGGTCGCTAATTACCGAGCTCCGGACCGGCCGGCGGCGTGCGGCGTCGCTCGCGTGCGTCCTGTCGTCAGCGGCTCACCATCGTCGCTGCGTGGTCTGCGGCGTCCGGCGGCCGGCGCCCTGCCGCTAGCGCCTGTCTACGCGACGGCCGACGGCGATACGCGAGACTGGCTCCGTACGCGTCTACAGAAACCTAATCGATCGATTGTCGATGGATCGATTGGTTTTTCTTTTTTGAGGGAGCTGTACGTGACGTGACTACGTGAGGAGGTGGATCGGTAAGTCGTGCGTGGGTGCGTACGCAGGCGGCAGGCGTACTGCTGTGTTGGGCCGCGGACGCGTCGTTGAAACGGGCCGACCCTGATGCACCATTCCTGGGCCACCCTGATGCACTGGGCTTTTTTATTTACATAGGTACTACTAGCCAATTTTTGAACCCGTATTCCTGTGCATACGGGAAGGCCCAATGGGCTCCGCCCCTGCTTGCAGGCATTCTGTCGAACAGAAGCTTGACAGACCACAAGAGAATCTCAAACCGGAGCAGCGCGCGGAGAGAGGATGGAGAATGTCTCACCGGCGGCCCGCCTTGGCGCGGCGGCGGGGGCTGGGAAGAGTGCGGGGCCGTGGCGGGGAGCGTAGGAGCCTGGCCCTTGCGGCGCTCGAGCTCGCGGCGTACGGCGAGGAGCTTGCGGCGATACGTCCTGCCGCCGTCGAGGAGGCGGGCGGCGATGCCTCCATGGATGCTGGCCTGCATGCGCTGCAGCCTGGCCTGCAGCGCCTGGTCCGGGAGATGGCGCAGGTCGTCGCAGGCGACCTCCGCCTCCGCGTCCTCGTCCGCCGGGGAGCCGCCGGGGAGCGCGGGCGCCGTCGAAGCCTCAGCCATTCCGTAGACAGAGTCGTTTTCTAGAGAAACGCAAAGAGAGTGTGAGAGATGCTGACGCGGAAGGCTCTTTTTACTATTTTGACCCTTTCAGAATATTTTCGCACAAAATAAACTTCACACAAAACTATTTCATGATCTAACCCTTTTGATAACGTCATAAGCCGTGGTGTTTCTTCTTTATTTGAAAACGCCAAGCTAGCTAGCGTTGCTGGCCTGGTCGAGACGGCAGGGCAGAAACGCGAAAGTATGCAGCGTTGCTGGAAACGCCAAGGGTGCCTGGCGTTGCTGCCCAAGCATGAAATGCCAAGGGGTTTGGCGTTTCAACTAGCTTGTCCATATTGCCATTTATTTATGAAGTGGACCAATGCTAGCTAGCTAAGCATTTCCAAATAGAGAAGAAATGTCACCGTCCTTGGCGTTATCAAAAAGGTCAGATCGTGAAATAGTTGTGGGAAAGTTTTTTGAAAGGGTCAAAATAGTGAAAAAGGCCGACGCGGAACGGTAATTTCCTCCGCATCCGTTCACGGACAAAGATCACACTCCACGGACACGAATAGGGGATGCCGTCACGTAACATTGTCTGTATACATTTCGACTACTTTTTGAACTAATCGAACGACGTGCAAATCGGACGGATTTTGTCATAAACCGAAAGAGATTAATGCAACATTGGGATTGAATCCGGGTGGGCTAGCTGCCCATTGGCAACACCAGCCATTGAGCTGAGGGCTCGTTCTAGCATGAGACCCCGTTCTTTGGTGTTGAGTCGGAAATACATACGGCTCAACACTACATCTTCACTTGTTGCTAAACGGGTCGTCAAAGACCTGCTGCGCGTTTTGTTCCTAACATCTCCAATTCTCATGATGCACTCACACTAGTGCAGAACCGGGCAATAGCACCGGTTCGTAATGCCCTTTAGTGCCGGTTCCATAACCGGCACTAAAGTGTGGGCACTAATGGCCCCCTCCCCTTTAGTACCGGTTCAGTACGAACCGGTGCTAAAGGGCAACCACGTGGCACGAGCCAGCTCCGGGGGCCGAGAGCCCTTTAGTACCGGTTGGGCACACCAACCGGTACTAAATGTTTGTGGGTTTTGTTTTGTTTTTTCTTTTTCATTTAAATTTGTGTTATCAATTTAATTTAGGATTGTTTTACGTTATAATGAGTTGTAGTAGTCATCATCATCATCATCATCATCGCATATTAATAAATAAATAAACTCTAGCTAGCTAAAAATCATCGTAGTCATCTAATTAATTACCACTATTTAATCATCATAGTCGCTAGCTAGCTATCTAATCATCACCAACACTGGCTAGGTTAAAGAGGAAACATTCAGTTTGTAATTAACAGAAGAAAAGATATCATCGAGTTCAACATAATCATCACCAACATCGAAGTTCAGGACACGGACATGAGACAAGTACTAATTAATTAAGAGCATGAAAACTAGCTACTCCTGCTGCTCCCTCTCAGGTAGAATAGCATAGAACATGTATAGCTCTCCTGATTCATCATACTGCAGCATGCAGATGAATCTGTCTTCTAATCTTGGGTTGCGCTTCTCCTTGCTGCCTCCTAGTACTTCTCTGCGATCGTTAACAATTTTGCTCCAATCTTTCACTATTAAGCATTCTTCGCTTTCAGAAATCCTGAATGCACTCATGTGCAATGTAGGATATCTTGGTCGTAAGCTAACCATTGACATGTCACCTTTAGTCTCGATCCACTGAGGCACAACTGTCATCGGAAGTCCCTGTTGAAGAACATCGTATAATAATTAATATACTAATTAGCAATGAAAGTTTAGCTTCAAAAATTATGTATGCAAAAGATGCACTAATTAAGGACAAATAGTTAAAATCTTACCATCTTTCGATTATAGATGTGACCGTAGTTCAATACGATCACCATTGGTCGCACGTTTTGAGTACTAACATTAAACACCTATATATATCTAGCCAAATATATATTCATCTAACATTTGACATTAATATATCTAACTATATTCATCTCTAACAATTGACATTACTTTTCTATCTAATTCATCTAACATTCGACATTAATCTAACATTTATATAAACTCAAATTATATATAAAAAATTAAACAAACAGAAAAACGCATTAACAAATAATATTTTACTTAGATCATCAAATCTCAGATACCTAAATTTTCTTACTAAAAATAAACTAGTTATATTAACTAGTCATCAACCCGTGCAACTGCACGGGCTAGAATTTGGAGAACACATTAATGGTTGATGTTTTAATTACTTTATTGACTTCAAATTTAGGAAGTAGAAATATATAGAAACATAGAAATTCAGCTCAAAGACTATCACCTCTGGATAGTATTTTCCATCTAGAAGGGGGAAAATGTAATGATTAGGCTACTTCCTGGTTTGGTGGGTCTTTTTAGGGGGGGTTTATAAATAGTTTAGGCTAATGTACTCACCTGTATATGTGTATAGTTCTGATAAAAACTTGTGTGCAACTATGATGACATAAGCATTAAAGAAAACAATAACCATTTTGACATCAAACACCATGGGTCATTTTTTCCAAACCGGATAAAACAGAATCATAGTGGTACGATTATATCTACTTGGCCTGATATATTTGGCGGACACATCATTTCCCAAAAACATACCCACAATTTCAGTGATACACATATGAGGTCACTAAACTACTATGAGATGTCTAGTATAAAACTTGGAGGAACAACACCAATGCGTACCTTTTTATCTCCAGTCCCAGAAAAGCAATCAAGTAAGATGAGAGGGTGGATTAATCGAACTCACCAGAAAATCGATAGCGAAAAAGCAACTGTGTTGTACTGCAAACATATGGGATGTAATCAGTTCATCATTAAATGCAGTTGGAAGTAGAGTAAACTAAATAACAGAGCTAATGTGTCCAACTAAGAAAATATTAGCGAACAAACAATTATCACAACACCTTTTGTAGAGGAAGATGTATGTTGCACTTAGCCTGCATTTACACTGAAAGATGTCTATTCTTGAAGCTTCACTGGCCCACAAAGTAAATTATCGTCAATGACATTTTTCTCAAGCATAACACCGTACAGTTCCAATGCCCACAAAAATGTATCTCACTGCAAGCATGCTTTCTATACATGCATGGTGAACCTCAATAATACCATCCAATACTTATATAAAAGTACTTCTACTATTTTCATGCTCCTCTAACCCAATACTGTATTAGCAAAACAAAGGAAAACACAAAAGGAGAATTGTTGAGAGAATCATATGCAGTCATAACCTGCTTTTTCTGTTACTTGGAAAGTTCTGATATGGGAACCGTATCATGCTAGTTAAACTGCAGATTGAAAAGTAAGCACACGATAAGGAAAAGTAATATCTTCCAATCCTAATTAGATATTAGTGGGCAATACCACAATAAAAATGGTATCTTCAATACCTCAGCAATGATCAAATATCTAACCAAAGCGTTGAATAAACATATCTGAGATCTTCCGAACAATATATTTCATGTTCAAGAATTTGAAGTTCTATGTAGTTAGTGTATGGTTACCGCACCCGCGTGCGTACACACACACTGGCGCATATGAAAAATGAGGCAAAGACTTATGTGTGAATTGTACGAATCCTTGCAAACCTACAACCTTAATAATTAATCAAATTTTGACATCCACATTGTTGACAATTGCCATCTAAAAATTTGTTAATCAAGAACTCTGGTAAATTAAACAGAAAAATAACTAATTGTAAGATACATTCAGCAAAATCGAGATAGTATGAGTCACCAGCGTATCTGGTTAATCTAAGCATTATACCCAGTAGTAGTTCATACGGATCTTAATTTTCAGGGGAAGGAACGGAGTAGATAAAAGGGATAAGAGAGTAGATACATGGAATAACTTACGGCTGCTTTAAGCCCAAATTCCTCTTGTGTATTGATCTAATGTTTCATTCAGTTTGGTAGATGACTCCCAAGTGGTGAACACTTTTGGGACTTTGTGTCTGTAATCAGACCATCAGCGCAGAGTACATGAGCCCAGGCAGCGTTGCAGAAACAAACTGGGGTAGCTGGCCCTTGCAAGTCTTAGTATGACGTGTAGAGGTTTCAAAAGGAACAAATGGCAGCTTCTCTTCCTGGTGATGGTGAACGGTATGGCTACCCCTTGCAAGTCGAAACTCGTCACCGATAAGGTTTCCTTTTCTTTCCTTCTTTCAATGCTGAGGGAATCGGTGGAAGATCGGCGAGAAAAGGCATGCGCGTCTGAGATGCCGAGGCACATCTTTTCATCCAACAGTTATAGGTGGATCTATGGACGCAGACGACTCATACTTTTGTCATTGCATAAACTTGGAATTACCTTCAATTCAGATGCATAAGTTCCCGCAGTTAGGAATATTTATACATGTGTCTTGCTTACCACGGCTTCTGTTTTCACCTATATCCATATGGACTATGGAGTGAAAAATTTAACTATGAAGTATACCATATGCTAAAATCCAAGATTTAGAAAATTGATATCTAAGAACAAACACATGAAAATGAACCAACTGAAATAATGTCGAGATAAACCTTATAATGTCGATTAGTGCTGCTAACAGAACGTGCCAAAATAATCATAAAATTATTTTTAGAACATGATTAATTTCAGTAATAATATTATTGCAAAAACATATAGATTAAGGGATTCAGGGGCGATAATTCTTCTGTAATATCAATGGCGTATTATATATTTAGGCTCACTATTGTTATTTGTTGTCCATACCCAGAGGATCTTAATTAGCAATGGAGCAGCATGAACTGAACACCAATAAATATTGGAGGACATTTAGATTATTTAAATTAGATTTTAAGGGAAAAAATTCAGCTGAACACCAAGAAATGTTGGAGTAAATTTAGATTATTTAAATTAGACTTTAAGGGAAAAAGTTCCGTGCTTTTACCCATGGCCACAAATCCAATGATGCTACTACCAGGAACAATAGAGACAATGACATGTTATCATTAGTAACGAAAATTAGAGACTGGACAGACATGCATCGTTAAGTACAACAGAAGTTCCAAGTGCTGAAGACGAAAGAAGAGACACATAAAAATATTATGTAAGAAAAAAACATGATCCGCACTTTTCACCTTGATATTGTAGTTCTGCTTTAGAAGTATTATCCCGCCAAATTCGACCATCCTGCTGTCAAAACTGAAACCCACCGCCGATGATATTACTAATTAAACAGCTAACTGAGAACCAAAAATCAGAGCAAAAGGGTTAAGTTATAAATGCAAGATTTTTTAAAGAAATAAGGCACTATAAACTCCACAACAGACAGGATATACCTCTTGCAAATTAACTTAGCGGATCAGTGAAAGCAGATTGGTGGTAGTAGTACTGAACCATTTTTTGCAACCAACAACATAGACAGAAGGTGCAGCATGAAAGATAGAGCTGCAAAGCGCAGACCCTGCATACAGAATCGATGTAAAAACATCCATCATGTAGTTGGTATTTCAGATGGCGGGGGAGAGATGTTTGAGCCCTGGGTAAATTTCCGTTCACAAATAGCGTTATGCAGTCAACATATGAGCAATAGCAAGATGGAAATATTCATGTCCACGTCTGATAGTAAAACTCTTCTTTGGAACCCACCAATCAAGCACTGTTTTCCATCAGGGTTTCTTGTGTCCATATAAAAGCAAAATTGACGATTCAGTGAGAAGCACACCGCAGCAGACGGAGAGATGGAAAAATCAAACGGACCTGAATCTAACTTGCCATGTGGAGGTCCGTTGATGATCTCTGTTCTGACATATCAGCCATCCTTGTTTTCTGTAGAGACGTCCGTTCAAACATTGCTGCAGACGGATCGGCAGAAAACACCAATTTACGGCTAGCATCCATCCATCATGAGTTGAACATGTGAGGTTTCTGCTTGTGGGCTTCTGGCTGTGGCCATGTGTGATCATCGGCGGCGGTAGCCATGTGGAGGAAGTGTCCTGGTGAATTTTTTTATCGATTGCTTGTGGCCAGTAGTCCACATCCTTGTGGGAAGGGCAGTGCAACGTGATTAGAGCATGATAGAGAGAAGAGAAGATATACGGAGGAGGACGCACTCCCCGCAACAGCAGCAACTTGAGATTGGCCATAGATCCAAATTGGATGGGAGCCATGGGAAGAGCGGCTGCTTGATGTGAAGATTGAAACAGGGGAGAGTTTGGGGGGAGATCAATTTTTTTTTTATGAAAGTAGTTGGGAGGAGACTTGCAGTTTAATAGTCCTGGACTCTAGGGGAACATTACGGTTAATGAAGCAAACTTGGCTTTTCGGGAGGAGACTTGTATTTTAATAGTCCTGGACTCTAGGGAAACATTACGCAATCTTGGCTTCTCATCTTTAATCCAACGGTAATTAAGTGCTTAAACGTGAGGATTAACGTGGAAGCTCAGATGGTGCCTCCGATTAGTAAATATAAAGATTATTGAACTAGTTCAAATCTCATATACCTAAATAAACTAGTTCGACAATTTTCTTACTAAAAATAAACTAGTTATATTAATTATTTAACTAGTTCAAATCTCTAGTTTGACAATTTTCTATCTATAGGTAATTAATTCATCTAACATTCGATCATCTAATTAACTTTTCTAAAAAACAGAAAATAAGTAAAAAAATGTGTGTGTATGTGCGTGTACGTATATATATATATATATATATACATATATATATATATATGTGTGTGTGTGTGTGTGTGTGTGTGTGTGTGTGTGTGTGTACGTATGTGTGTGTGTGTATGTGTGCATGTACGTGTACGTATATATGTGTGTGTATATGTGTGTGTGCCCCCGTACGCTGTCGCCCCGTACGTACGAGCGGGGGCGCCGGCGTACAGGGCGGGGGCGGCGTACGTACGGGCGGTGGCGTACGGGGCGGCGGCGTACGTGTGCGACGACGACGGACGGCGGCGGGGAGAGCGCGAGAGACGTACCGCGAACGATGACGGACGGCGACGCGCGGCGTTCGGGGCGGCGGCAAGACGGCGACGACGATGGGCGGCGGCGGGGACGACGACGACGACGACGGACGACGGGCGACGGCGGCGACGACGGGCGACGGGCGCGCGCGAGAGGTTGAGACGAAAGAAGCAGAGATCTAACTGAATTTTCGCAAGTGTTGTATATATAGAAGATGCCTTTAGTACCGGTTGGAGCCACCAACCGGTACTAAAGACCAACTTTGGCCAGGCAAAGAGGCGAGAAGAGCAGGCCTTTAGTACCGGTTGGTGGCTCCAACCGGTACTAAAGTCTACCCTTTAGTACCGGTTGGTGGCTCCAACCGGTACTAAAGGTCCACCAACCGGTACTAAAGGTCTCGCGCTGCCACCCCAAAGTTTAGTCCCACCTCGCCGGGCGAAGGGCAGCCACACTGGTTTATAAACCCAGCAGCGGCTACCTCTTCGAACTCTTCTATATAGCAGGCTTGTGGGCCTAAATTCTGCGCGCTGCCCTGTGAGTCTGCTGGGCCTTTAAGGCATGTTATTGCACGCCCGTGGCATAGCAGGCCCACAGGGCAGCGCCCCAATTTTTTTGTAGTTTTTTTCTTTTCTGCTATTTTTTCTTCTATTTCTTTCTGCGTAGTTTTTTGTATAGTTTTTCTTTTCTGTTATATTTATTTTCTTCTATTTATTTATGAATAGTTTTTCATCTAGTTTGCCAAAATTCAACATTTTCATAGTTCATTTTGTAGTGATTTTCAATTTCACGGTCATTTTGTAAACGATTGAAAAATAGCAAATATAATTTTTTTCTTTTCTGCTTTATTTTTTCTTCTATTTATTTCTGAGCAGTTTTTTCTTTTCTGCTATATTTATTTTATTCTATTTATTTCTGAGTAGTTTTTTATAAAGTTTTTTTCTTTTCAGCTATAGTTTTTTTTCTTTTCTGCTATTTTTTCTTTTCTGCTATTTTTTCTTTTCTGCAAAACTTGATGGTCAAAGTCTGGAGTTATAACCAAAATTAAAAAAAAAGAAATGCCGACGTGCAATTAGTTTTTGCCATAACAGAAGAAGTCCGGAGTTGTAATAAGTTATTAAAAATAAAAAAGAGGTGCAATGCTCGTTAATTTGCTTCAAGCCTTTCGGAATAGTGTAAACTGCACTGCGCATAGCTCCGTGCAATCTACCATATTCCTGAAGGCTTGAAGCTAAGCAACGTGAGCATTGAGCCTCTTCTTCATCGTCTCTGCACTCAGGGCTTATAAACCGCTCCTAGTCCCTCTCTCTTGGCAAGGTGGAACTAAAAATCAGCTTCCTAAGTAACTGTAGTACTGGTTACCCTTTAGTACCGGTTGGAGCCACCAACCGGTACTAAAGGTGGTGCGCTTAAAACAGTTATGGCAAATGAAGGCAGAAATGGTTGAAAGTTGATGGCGTCGCTTTGAATGGTGCATACTGAATGCACAAAAAGTCTGGAGTTGTAATAACTTGAAAAAAATGAAATGCCTTTGTAACAGATGAGTTTAATTTCGTCAGTTTGTGAACGAAGTGCATCCAGTTTTTGCCGTAACCCTCTCTACTTTTTTGAACAATCTATGTGGGTGAAATGATGATACCATGCCAAGTTTCAACTTTTTCAGAGTTCATTTGTAGTGCTTTTCAATTTCCAGGTCATTTAGTTCTCAAAACAAATCATTGAATGCATGAAAAATAGCAAATGAAGGCAGAAATGGTTGGAAGTTGATGGCGTCGTTTTGAATGGTGCATACTAAACGCAAAAAATATAAGAACATTTAGATTATGATCTTATATTTCTCTACAGTCTAAATTGTCAATATGATCTTATCAGAAATGTTGTAGTGCTCCCACTCACTTTCTTGTAAATACAGGCTTCACCGCAAGTCTGTATAAAACTATATGTTTTGATAAACTTATCAAAGCGTATATTCCAACTCCGGGATACTTGCACCAGTTCATAGATGGATCGCTGGAGCTTGCATATTTTGTTAACACCTTTAGGATCGACAAAACCTTCTGGTTGCATCACATACAACTCTTCTTTAATAACTCCATTAAGGAATGCAGTTTTGTTTATCCATTTGCCAGATTTCATAAAATGCGGCAATTGCTAACATGATTCGGACAGACTTTAGCATAGATACGAGTGATAAACTCTCATCGTAGTCAACACCTTGAATTTGTCGAAAACCTTTTGCGACAATTCTAGCTTTGTAGATAGTGACACTACTATCAGTGTCCGTCTTCCTCTTGAAGATCCATTTATTTTCTATGGCTTGCCGATCATCGAGCAAATCCATCAAAGTCCATACTTTGTTCTCATACATGGATCATATCTCAGATTTCATGGCCTCAAACCATTTCGCGGAATCTGGGCTCATCATCGCTTCCTCATAGTTCGCAAGTTCATCATGGTCAAGTAACATGACCTCCAGAACAGGATTACCGTACCACTCTGGTGCGGATCTCACTCTGGTTTACCTACAGGTTCGGTAGTAACTTGATCTGAAGTTACATGATCATCATCATTAGCTTCCTCACTAATTGGTGTAGCAGTCACGGGAACAGATTTCTGTGATGAACTACTTTCCAATAATGGAGAAGGTACACTTACCTTATCAAGTTCTACTTTTCCTCCCACTCACTTCTTCCGAGAGAATCTCCCTTCTCTAGAAAGGATCCATTCTTGGCAACGAATGTCTTGCCTTTGGATCTGTGATAGAAGGTGTACCCAACATTTTGGGTATCCTATGAAGACGCACTTCTCCGATTTGGGTTGAGCTTATCAGGATGAATTTTTTTTCACATAAGCATCGCAACCCCAAACTTTAAGAAATGACAACTTTGGTTTCTTGCCAAACCACAGTTCAGATTGTGTCGTCTCAACGGACTTAGATGGTGCCCTTTTTAACGTGAATGCAGCTGTCTTTAATGCATGATCCCAAAACGATATTGGTAAATCGGTAAGAAACATCATATATTGTACTATATCCAATAAAGTACGGTTATGACGTTCAGACACACCATTATGCTGTGGTGTTCCAGGTCGCATGAGTTTGTGAAACTATTCCACATTGTTTTAATTGAAGACCAAACTCGTAACTCAAATATTTGTCTCCGCGATCAGATCGTAGAAACTTTATTTTCTTGTCACGATGATTTTCCACTTCACTCTGAAATTCTTTGAACTTTTCAAATGTTTCAGATTTATGTTTCATCAAGTAGATATACTCATATCTACTCAAATCATCTGTGAAGGTCAGAAAATAATGATACCTGCTGCAAGCCTTAATATTCATCGGACCACATACATCAGTATGTATGATTTCCAACAAATCTGTTGCTTGCTTCATTGTTCCGGAGAATGGCGTTTTAGTCATTTTGCCTAAGAGGCATGGTTCGCAAGCATAAAATGATTCATAATCAAGTGATTCCAAAATCCTATCAGCATGGAGTTTTTTTCATGCGCTTTACACCAATATGACTTAAACAGCAGTGCCACAAATAAGTTGCACTACCATTATTAACTTTGCATCTTTCGGCTTCAATATTATGAATATGTGTATTATTACGATCGAGATCCAACAAACCATTTTCGTTGGGTGTGTAACCATCTAAGGTTTTATTCATGTAAACAGAACAACAATTTATTCTCTTACTTAAATGAATAACCGTATTGCAATAAATATGATCAAATCATATTCATGCTCAACGCAAACACCAAATAACACTTATTTAGGTTCAACACTAATCCCGAAAGTATGGGGAGTGTGCGATGATGATCATATCAATTTTGGAACCACTTCCAACTCTCATCGTCACTTCACCCTTAACTAGTCTCTGTTCATTCTGCAACTCCCGTTTCGAGTTACTAGTCTTAGCAACTGAACTAGTACCAAATACTGAGGGGTTGCTATGAACACTAGTAAAGTACACATCAATAACATGTATATCAAATGTACCTTTGTTTACTTTGCCATCCTTTCTTATCCACCAAATACTTGGGGTAGTTCCGCTTCCAGTGACCAATCCCTTTGCAGTAGAAGCACTTAGTCTCAGGCTTAGGACTAGACTAGGTTTCTTCACTTGAGCAGCAACTTGCTTGCCGTTCTTCTTAAAGTTCCCCTTCTTCCTTTTGCCCTTTTCTTGAAACTAGTGGTCTTGTCTACCATCAACACTTGATGTTTTCTTGATTTCTACCTTCGTCGATTTTAGCATCACGAAGAGCTTGGGAATCGTTTCCGTTATCCTTGCATATTATAGTTCATCACGAAGTTCTACTAACTTGGTGATGGTGACTAGAGAATTCTATCAATCACTATCTTATCTGGAAGATTAACTCCCACTTGATTCAAGCGATTGTAGTACCCAGACAATCTGAGCACATGCTCACTGCTTGAGCTATTCTCCTCCATCTTTTAGCTATAGAACTTGTTGGAGACTTCATATCTCTCAACTCGGGTATTTGCTTGAAATATTAACTTCAACTCTTGGAACATCTCATATGGTCCATGACGTTCAAAACGTCTTTGAAGTCCCAATTCTAAGCCGTTAAGCATTGTGCATTAAACTATCAAGTAGTCATCATATTGAGCTAGCCAAACGTTCATAACGTCTGCATCTGCTCCTGCAATAGGTCCGTCACCTAGTGGTGCATCAAGGACATAATTCTTCTGTGCAGCAATGAGGATAAACCTCAGATCACGGATCCAATCCGCATCATTGCTACTAACATCTTTCAACACAATTTTCTCTAGAAACATATCAAAATAAACACAGGGAAGCAACAACGCGAGCTATTGATCTACAACATAGATATGCTAATACTACCAGGACTAAGTTCATGATAAATTTAAGTTCAATTAATCATATTACTTAAGAACTCCCACTTAGATAGACATCCCTCTAATCCTCTAAGCGATCACGTGATCCATATCAACTAAACCATGTCCGATCATCACGTGAGATGGAGTAGTTTCAATGGTGAACATCATTATGTTGATCATATCTACTATATGATTCACGCTCGACCTTTCGGTCTCCGTGTTCCGAGGCCATATCTATTATATGCTAGGCTCGTCAAGTTAAACCTGAGTATTCCGCGCGTGCAACTGTTTTGCACCCGTTGTATTTGAACGTAGAGCCTATCACACCCGATCATCACGTGGTGTCTCAGCACGAAGAACTTTCACAACAGTGCATACTCAGGGAGAACACTTGTACCTTGATAATTTAGTGAGAGATCATCTTATAAAGCTACCGTCGAACTAAGCAAAATAAGATGTATAAAAGATAAACATCACATGCAATCAAAATATGTGACATGATATGGCCATCATCATCTTGTGCCTTTGATCTCCATCTCCAAAGCATCATCATGGTCTCCATCGTCACCGGCATGACACCATGATCTCCATCATCTTGATCTATATCAATGTGTCGTCACATGGTCGTCTCGCCAACAATTGCTCTTGCAACTATTGCTATCGCATAGCGATAAAGTAAAGCAATTATTTGGTGCTTACATCTTATGCAAATAGAGAGACAACCATAAGGCTTCTGCC
The DNA here is from genome assembly GCA_032464435.1 of Aegilops umbellulata. Lineage (NCBI taxonomy): Eukaryota > Viridiplantae > Streptophyta > Magnoliopsida > Poales > Poaceae > Aegilops > Aegilops umbellulata. The sequence continues at coordinate 585,300,374 of CP136060.1, read as the reverse complement.
AGTTGCTGATAACTTCAATCAAAACATGATCATCTCATACAACAACTTATATCTCATCACGTCTTGACCATATCACATCACAACATGCCCTGCAAAACCAAGTTAGACGTCCTCTACTTTGTTGTTGCAAGTTTTACGTGGCTGCTACTGGGCTTAGCAAGAACCGATCTTACCTACGCATCAAACCACAACGATAGTTTGTCAAGTTGGTGCTGTTTTAACCTTCGCAAGGACCGGGCGTAGCCACACTCGGTTCAACTAAAGTTGGAGAAACTGACACCCACCAGCCACCTGTGTGCAAAGCATGTCGGTAGAACCAGTCTCGCGTAAGCGTACGCGTAATGTCGGTCCGGGCCGCTTCATCCAACAATACCGCCGAACCAAAGTATGACATGCTGGTAAGCAGTATGACTTATATCGCCCACAACTCACTTGTGTTCTACTCGTGCATATAACATCAAACCATAAAACCTAGGCTCGGATGCCACTGTTGGGGAACGTAGTAATTTTAAAAAAATTCTTACGCACACGCAAGATCATGGTGATGCATAGCAACAAGAGGGGAGAGTGTTGCCTACGTACCCTCGTAGACTGAAGCGGAAGCGTTGACGCAACGTAGAGGAAGTAGTCGTACGTCTTCCCGGCCCAAACGATCCAAGCACCGTTACTCCGGCACCTCCGAGTTCTTGACACACGTACAGCTCGATGACGCACCGCGGGCTCCGATCCAGCAAACCTTCGGGGAGGAGTTCCGTCAGCACGATGGCGTGGTGACGATCTTGATGTTCAACTGTCGCAGGGCTTCGCCTAAGCACCGCTACAATATGACCGATGTGTAATATCGTGGAGGGGGGCACCGCACACGGCTAAGGAACGATCACAAAGATCAACTTGTGTCTATGGGGTGGCCCCTGCCCCCGTATATAAAGGAGTGAAGGAGGGGAGGGCCGGCCCTCTCTATGGCGTGCCCTAGGGAGTCCTACTCCCACCGGGAGTAGGATTCCCCTTTTCCTAGTCCAACTAGGAGTCCTTCCATGTAGTAGGAGTAGGAGACAAGGGGAAAAAGAGAAGGGAAGGAAGGAGGAGGCGCAGCCCCTCCCCCTAGTCCAATTCGGACTAGGCCTTGGGGGGCGCGCGGCCTGCCCTAGGCAGCCCCTCTCTCTTTCCCGTATGGCCCAATAAGGCCCAATACTTCTCCCCCGTATTCCCGTAACTCCCCGGTACTCCAAAAAATACCCGAACCACTCAGAACCTTTCCGATGTCCGAATATAGTCATCCAATATATCGATCTTTACGTCTCGACCATTTCAAGACTCCTCGTCATGTCCCCGATCTCATCCGGGACTCCGAACTCCTTCGGTACATCAAAACTCATAAACTCATAATATAACTGTCATCGAAACCTTAAGCGTGCGGACCCTACGGTTCGAGAACAATGTAGACATGACCGAGACACGTCTCCGGTCAATAACCAATAGCGGAACCTGGATGCTCATATTGGCTCCTACATATTCTACGAAGATCTTTATCGGTCAGACCGCATACCAACATACGTTGTTCCCTTTGTCATCGGTATGTTACTTGCCCGAGATTCGATCGTCGGTATCTCAATACCTAGTTCAATCTCGTTACCGGCAAGTCTCTTTACTCCTTCCGTAATACATCATCTCGCAACTAACTCATTAGTTGCAATGCTTGCAAGGCTTATGTGATGTGCATTACCGAGAGGGCCCAGAGATACCTCTCCGACAATCGGAGTGACAAATTCTAATCTCGAAATACGCCAACCCAACATGTACCATTGGAGACACCTGTAGAGCTCCTTTATAATCACCCAGTTACGTTGTGACGTTTGGTAGCACACAAAGTGTTCCTCCGGCAAACGGGAGTTGCATAATCTCATAGTCATAGGAACATGTATAAGTCATGAAGAAAGCAATAGCAACATACTAAACGATCGAGTGCTAAGCTAACGGAATGGGTCAAGTCAATCACATCATTCTCCTAATGATGAGATCCCATTAATCAAATGACAACTCATGTCTATGGCTAGGAAACTTAACCATCTTTGATCAACGAGCTAGTCAAGTAGAGGCATACTAGTGACATACTGTTTGTCTATGTATTCACACATGTATTATGTTTCCGGTTAATACAATGCTAGCATGAATAATAAACATTTATCATGATATAAGGAAATAAATAATAACTTTATTATTGCCTCTAGGGCATATTTCCTTCAAGCTTCTCGAACATCAATGAGGTAGCGGCAAACACGTTTGCGCCGGCCACCATCGTCAAGGAGAAGTAGAACATGGGAGGCTGCCGGCGCTTGGATCCCATGAAGGCCACCGCCACGGCACCACTGGTGTACACAGCCGATGTCTTGCCCTCTCCCGGCCACCGCCGTCCCCTTACCCAAGAACTAACTTTGGTCCGTGCAATGTAGGCACCCTTCCCCTCCCACTGAAGCATCAGGTGGCGGTTCCACTCCGATGAGTGGTGGGCAAGCGAGCCGTCCTTTGCACTGAAGCGTATACCTCCTGGGCTCTCCGCTGCCGGTCATGGGAACGACGTTGGAGGCCCGCCACGGCCGACAATAGACTAGTCGAGGGTATCATGTCGTCAAAATGTATATCGGCCAGCGCCGGCCGTAGACTAGTCCAGTTTCATTTTAGTTGAAAATATGTCCAAAATGTAACCGTTTTTGGTTTGTATGAAATCCGTCATGTTTATATGAAATCTGGCCGAGTTTGCATGAATTTCATCCGTTTGTTGAAAAAGAGTTTGCAATGTATGCGGCTAGCGTTGGATGGCGGCCTCCTGCATCCGTGTCCGCGGACTGATCCCCCCTATCCGCGGACAGATGCCTGTGGAAATTTGCAGGTTGCCGTTGGAGATGCCCTTAACTTTTCACGTAGGCGATATATTGTTTTTTTTTTGCGAAAAAACATGCCGGTAGCACAATATATAGAGGAAACGCCTTCCGAAGAAAATATGGAAGATATGGAGAGAATATGAGCCCTTGTTCTACCATGATCTTCGGTTCTCCCTACGGTGTTTCGTCGGAAAATCATAAGGCTCGACACCATGTCTTTATGTCATACTAGCTAGGCAGGCGGTAGAAGATCCACTGAGTGTTTTCTTCCCCACGTCTCCTATTCTCAAGATGAACTGTTTTTCGTACATAGTTTTTCCCTCTTCTGCTAACATGGGGTTTCTGGGAGGTGTCAAAACTCCTGTGTCTCCGAAGCATGGGGAGAACAGAATCGACTTGTGGTGACATATAAATTGTTTGTGTGCAGTGACGGTTGTTGAGAACATTAATTTCAAAACGGTTTAGTCTGTGTGCAAGTCTCTACGGAAGTTCGTGTAACTGCACTTATGAAAAACAAATGATTATCTCAAACATTTTGAGTCAATGAAATTTCCTCTTAAGAGTACAGAACAAAAAATCATCAATAGAAAAAATTTCATATCGGATTTATTCTTGCAAATTAAACAACCCATGTCGAGAAATTTTATAATAGTTCATGTACTACAAATCACCTTCAAAAGGAAAAATATTGGGCTCCCAAACATATTTATTTTTTCCCTTTTCTCTCATGCACAATAAATTAGTTCTTTTTTTGTGAGAAACATGTAGAAAAAGCGCATTCCGAAGAAAAGACGGAAGCCGTGGAGAGAATTTGCGACCCCAACCAATTCAGGTCTGTCAATAAATCATGGGGCTCGACACTATGCCTTCGCTTCATGCTCAGCAGGGCTTCCGAGTCGTACTGAGCGTTTTCTTCCCGACGTCTCCTATTCTCAAGATGAAGCGACGAGCTCACTTTATTTTTCTTTTGTCTTGCATGGTTTTCTTTTCATCTTTTGGTACCAGATGGTTTTTGAGAGATGTTGAAATTTCGGTGACTCCGAAACATGCCGAGAACACAAGTCGGCTCATGGTGGCATATAAATTGATGCTCGTCCAATGCATGGTTGTTGAGGACATTTATTACCAAAAACAGCATAGATTGTGTCGATGTTTCTAAGAAAGTTTGTTTGGTTGTATGAGGAAAAAAACAAATGATTATTTCAAAAAGGTTTGAGTCAATGGTTTTTAAATTTCATCCTTTCTACATAAATATGGTTTTTTTCCTTTAAGACTATAGAACAAAAGAAATGTCAATGACAAAAATCATATGGGATTTATTCCAACAACTTAAACGATCCACCTAGAGAAAAATTATAATAGTTAATGTTGTTTTTCAAAAAATCCTACGGATCAAACTATTAGAGGCCTAGTTTGATATATATTTATTCTTGCCTAGTTTTCTTTTTGGGAATAAAAGTACCATGCATCCGTTTCATGACAAGAATTCACATCTATTATGAAAGTTCATCAGAAGTACAGAGCACCTCAAACATAATAAAAATTACATGGAGATGTCTAGACCACTGAAAGGCCATTACCGTCTCAAGAACGAGCCACCGACGCTCAACTAATGCCCCTCCCCTAGCGGAGGCAGCTTGACCTTGTTGATGATAGCTGGGAAGTCTTCGTGCATGTGCACCTAAGGACCAGCGCCATGGACCTGTTGTAGTTGTCACTGTAGTAGTAGTGGGAGAGGACTCTTCGAGGGGGGTGTTGTGGGTGACTTTGAACTTAAGGCAACAAACCGGAAGAAGCAAAAATCACCTTCATCAAAAGGAAAACCTTATTGGGCTCCCAAACATATTTCGCTTTTTCCCTTTCTTCTCATGCACAATAAATTAGGTTTTTTTGTGAGAAACATGTAGAGAAAATGCCTTCTGAAGAAAAGACGGAAGGCGTGAAGAGAATGTGACACCCTGAGCAGATCATGTGTGTCGAAAAATCATGGGGCTCGACACTATGCCTTCCCTTCATGCTAAGCAGGTGTTCCAAGTCATACTGAGCATTTTCTTCCCGATGTCTCCTATTCTCAAGATGAAGTGATGAACTCCCTTTCTTTTTCTTCTGTCTTGCATTTCGGTGACTCCGAAGCATGCGGAGAACACAAATAGGCTTGTGGTGGCATATAAATTGGTGGTCGTGCAGTGTATGGTTGTTGATGACATTGAAATAATGGGCCCGGTCAGTTAGCGCATACTATCAATTGCCATTAAAGTCCTGTAGCAACAGTGATTCATTTTCTCAATCTCCAGCCAGTGGACTCCAATCGACAGGAGATGATTCGCTGCCTCATTTAGCAATAAAAAGCCTAGGCGGGACTGCCAAAAAAAATCAAAGGCCAGAATGCACACAACTCCATATCCAACGGCCGAAAATGTTGATGGCCTAAGAGTGCTGGAATAGTGCTAGTTGTAATGTCTTTAAATTTATTACAAAACAAACATAGATTGTGTGGAACTCTTTAAGAAAGTTTCTTTGATTGCGGGAAAGAAAAACAAATGATTACTCAAAAAGGTTTGAGTTAATGGTTTTTTAATTTCAGTCTTTCAACATAAATATGGGTTTTTCCTTTAAGAATATAGAACAAAAGAAACATCAATGAGAAAACTATCATATGGGATTTATTCATACAACTTAAACGATCCACGTAGAGAAAAATTATAATAGTTAATGTAGTTTTCTACAAAATCCAACTAATCAAACTATAAGAGGCCTGGTTTGACAATAATTCAACCTGGATCCCGGTCTCAGATGAGCCCGATGAACAGTACCTCGGCTTAAAATAGAAAAAAAGCTCAAACAATTTCAATTTTTTTTGTGGTGCAAGATGCTCCTGTGCGTGAACTCCATACAAAATTTTGTGAAGTTTGGGCGTGCGAGGAGCTCGCGACAAAAAAGACAAAATCAGGCATGAACAGTGTGATTTTCAAAAGTTTCTCAGACATCCGAAATTTGTCTTTTTTGCCACAAGCTCCTTGAATGTTCAAACTTCACAAAAATTTGCATAGAGTTCACATACAGGAGCATGCATCTAGCACCACACAAAAAATGGAATTCTTTGAACATTTTTTCTATTCCTAATGGCAGTATTGTTCATGCCCAGGCTTATCTGAGTCTGGGCACCAAATCGCTGCTCTCCCTGGTTTGATATATATTTATTCTTCTGTAGTTTTTTACTTTTCTTTTCAGGCAAAAAAGTACCATGCATCTATTTTTTTCCTGAAAAGATCCAAATCTATGATGAAAGTTCACCAAAAGTACAGAGCACCTTAAACATAATAAAAAAATATCAAGGAATCTAGACTACCGAACGGTCACTACCATCGCCAGAACGAGCTGCCGACGAATGACTGTCATGGCTCCCCTATCGGAGCCAGCTTGACGTTGTCGATCACAATCAGGAACTCCTCGCGCACGTGCCCCTGAGGACTAGCACCTTGGAGCTGTAGTCGAACAATTGAATAGATCTGAAACCACTAACATCAAATATCTCCATGCATGCACGCATGGTGATTAGGGGATGGATGAGTTAGCGTTGTGGAAGGGAGGGAGGAAGACGACTTACTAGTAGTAGTGTCCTAGTGGGAGAGGATTCTTGAAGGGGATGGTGCGGGCGACTTGAGAGTTAAGGAAGAAGAAGAAGAATAAGAAAAAAAAACACCTTCAAAAGGAAAACACTTTCCATTTTTCCTTTGTTCTTCACATTTGCAATGAATTATTTTTTTGTGAAAAACATGCAGAGAAAATGTCTTTTGCGGAAAAGACGGACATGGAGAGATTGTTAGACCCGATCTCTGATCCTGGTGTTGCGTCAAAAAACCATACAAATAAGTATCAGGTGATATAGTAGTTGACCTGCTCCCATGCTTGAAGAGCTCCTGAGTTTTGTATCGTGGATCCAATGTCATCTTCGGAGGCTTTGGACCTGAGCGACACCACAGAGCTCTTTGGGTCTTTTTTGTAAACTTGAACAATTCCTCTGTCTGACAGTTGGAGCCATGATTCAACGGGTGGAGGGCTCCCGGAGCATGGGGGCACGGATCTCCCAGGAGCACATGATATCCTTCCTCGGCACCACGTCTTCACTTCGCACTGAGCATACAGTACAAGACCAAGTCAGCGTATTCTGCCTGATGCCTCCTCTTCTCAATATGAACTTTTGTTCTTGCGTAGTTCTTTTTCCCCTTTTGCTAATAGGGGGTTTTCTCATATGTGTCAAAACTAGGTGACTCTGAAGCATGCGAGAACACAAATCGGCTGGTGGTGGCATATAAATTGTTGGCCATGCGGTGTATGGGTGTTGAGAACATTTATTATAAACATTTAAGTTTGAGTACAATTCTATGGGATTGGATGTAGCATGCAAAAAAATTGCAGTAATCCCGTCGTGTCCTTGGTTTCCACCGGAACCTGGAAGAGTCAAATTAAATACTGATGGTTCGGTGGCCAAGGGTCCTGCTGGGGTAGGTATGATTATTCGTGATCATGCAGGGTCTATTATCTTTAGCTCCTGCCGGTATCTTTTCACTTGTGAGGATGCTTTAGAAGCAAAGATTTTGGCACAAAAGGAGGGTCTATCCCTTGCACTGAAATGGAGCAACTCACGAATAGATATTGAATCAGATTCTTTGGAAGCCGTTACCATGGTAAAGACTGATCAAAGCAACATGTCTAAATATTCTTTTTTGATTCGAGAGATCAAAATTATTATGGGGGAACATGATACTTGTATTACTCATATTCGTCGCAGTGCTAATAATGCTAGCCATTTCATGGCCAACTTTGGTAGACTGCAAGGCCGGACTGCTGTCTGGCTGAGCTCTGGTCCAGAGGAAGTCCTGAAATATTGTTGGACGAGATTGTAATCCTTAATCTTCTTGAGTAATACAAGTGTTATTTCGCAAAAAAAGAACAGGTTTGAGTCAATGAATCCTTTAAGAATATAGAGCAAAAGAATCATAAATGGGAAATTTCATATGGGATTTATTCTTACACTTAACTGACACACCTGCAGAAAAATTATGATAGTTCACGTACTAGAAAATTTATATGAAAATCCTACGAATCAAACTATCAGATGCTCTGGTTCGACATATATTTATTTTTGCACATTTTTTCTTTTTCTTTTCGAGAAAGAAATGTGGCATGCTCTTCATATTTCAATGAAAACTAACCAATGGAGAAGCTCAGTTAGTAAAATTAATCAATAAGGGATTTTTTGAGTGTGTGCGGAATCAGTGAGTATAATAATTAATAAATAAGCACTCATCGAAAGCAGTACACCAACGAATTGCAGTGTCAAAATTCATTTCTCATGCCATAAACTAAAAAATAAACAATATATGAGGACAAACCAGAAAAGATAAGCGATTTTCTGTTAGTCACATGCCATGAAAAGGCCAGTAACTTGCTTCAGAAGAAATTAGCCTATGTTTTACATAACATCTCTAATATTTAACCGTGATCACACCTTCCGTTCTTAGTTGTATAGTTATACGATATCACTTCACGTTAGCTCATTCCTCTTGCTTAAGCATCAAGAGTCAGAGACGTGTCCTTTCTTTCTCTTCATTCCTAGGAAGGGACAAATACTTCACTTAGTAAATGGGACAAAAGAGAAAACAAATACAGTGGACACATATTTTGTTCTTGTGTTCTCATGGAAGGTTTAAATATTTTTGAGATTTTAATCATTTCCTAGAAATTGGCATGTGACATTTTTTCCTTCCGCGACAAGACAACATCACTACCCATCAATAGTTCAAGTGAAATGGGACAAAAGAGCTTCATTATCTTAGTTACAATGTCTTCTTCGCACCCTGACTTGCCTCCGTACTTTTACACAAGGGAGCACTGTAGCTTCCCTACCTTTGCTCCACCATGTCAGAGGAGCTGGTTCCCTACCTTTGTGTTCTCATGAATGATTGTCCAACCCCATATTAGCTCTAAACCTACCAATCGAACACCCGAAATAAGTTGATTATGCAAGGAATTCAGAATTTAACAACACAACAAAAGCTCATGCAGGTCAAAGGAAGGAGGTGAAGCTGTGGAGGACATGGCATGCCCACACGGCTCCGAAGGACAAGGCGACAAAAGTGATAAAGCGGGGAGATAGGTTGGAGTGCATTGTCATGCTCCCATGTATATGTAGCGGTGGGAGGTGGCATGGTGTCGCGCTAGACCAACATATGGTTCAACACCACATCTTCACTCCATACTAAGCATTCCCTTCACATCATACTAAGTGTTCCCTTCCGCACATCTCATATTTCCAAATTTACGCTCGTTCTAATTCATTTTCCTGCATTATTTTACTAACAATAGGTATGTAAGAGATGTTGAGCCTCAGTCAGTAAACAAAACCGATTCTTGCTACTCTCATCATGGAAAGTAAACAAAAAATTATTCCTGCCAAGATCTTTGCATTCCAATGCAGTAAGAGGGCACCGCAGATTACCCAGCGTTCTTCCCAGATACTCTACTTTTGCTGACCTCTCTAAGAAGAGCAAACCGATAGCATGTAGCTCGTTCACCGTCGAGGCACAGGCATACCTTCTTCCCATTTTGACACTACTTTTCTCTGCTTCTGACAGCTTGAAATCCTTCATACCGCCCTCCAGGCTGTCCAGCGCAGGGCCCCTCCCACCACCCATGGTGATTCCTCTTCAGAAAACAAATCCGGGGAAGAACACTCTCGCCCCCTGCTTGCGAGCTCACCTCCACACAGCCGCGACTAGGAATAACTTGGTGTTTTACGATCGAGCACCCCAGCAAATGTGAAAGGCTTTCATAGGGGAGGGCTCTCATGGGAAAGTGGAACTGATTTCTACTCTCACAGGGAATAGGTTCTGCCCCTAGGAGGTTCAACCATGGGGAACAAGTGCGGGACAGGGATGCTCGATGGTGGGGAAGCCGATCTACATCCTCACAATCGCCAGTAGGCTTGGAAGAGACGAGCGCGGATCTGGAAATTTTGATGGATTTTGGGAAGAGATCGCGCGGCAGGTTGGCAAAGAAGAGGTCGTTGTGGTGTGCTAAAAATGACCACTATACATCTAGTAGACTTACAACCTATCCACACGCAACACGTCCTGAGGAACTTCTGAAATCATCCGGCTCAGTGAATGGCAGATACTCGTCTTCCTTGTGGCCCGTAGACGAGTGATGTACCTAAAAACTGGGGAAGATGCCTTGGGTGGCACACTCACATTGATCCTAGGGATAGAACCCGGGCGGGCTAGCTGGCCACCACCAACACCAAGCATTGAACCTAGGGTTTGTTCTCGACATGAAGAGAACATCTGACCCCGAGTCTTGCTGCTGTGTCGGAAGTTCATATGACTCGATACTAATCTTCACGTCATACTAAACGGGTCGTTGAAGAGCCGCTGTGTGTTTTCTTCCAAACGTCTCCTATTATCAAGATGAACTCCCTTTCTTTACTTTATTTGTTGCATAGTTTTTCTACTCTTTTGCTAACAATGGCTTTCTAACAGGTGTTAAAACGAAGTGGCTCCGGAGCACGCGGAGAAGACATTCGGCTCGTTGTGGCATATAAATTGTTGGGCGTGTAGTGTATGGTTGTTGAGAGCCTTTATTGTGAACAGTTTTTGTATTGGAAGTCTCCGTGATTGCACGTAGGGAAAAGATGATTTATTTCAAACATGTTTGAATCAGTGAATTGTTATTTAAGAATATATAGAACGAAAATTCATAAATGGAAATTTTCATATGGGCCTTATTCTTACAACTTAAATGACACACGGACAGAAAATTTATAATAGATCACGCACTATCCTATGAATCAAACTATCAGATGCTCTAATTTGACTCATATTTATTGTTGCATAGTTTTTCGTTTTCTTTCTGAGAAAAAAGTACATGCATCTTCGTATTTCAAATAACAGTAACCATAACAAATTCCAGTTAGTACAATTAATTAATAAGTGAATTCGTTTGTGCAGAATCAATAAGTATAATTAACAAATAAGCACTCGTCCAAGCAGCACACCGACGTTTTCCCGCCGCCGGCGAGGGAGGGGCGATGACATCGGCGCGCCTTCGGCTCGCTTCGGTGCTTGTAGTCGTCGCTAGGTGGTCTATGGATCTGGATGTATTTTTTATTATTTCTAGTGTTCGTTGTACTACCATGATTGAAGATGAATAGATTGGGAGTTTTTCCCGCAAAAAAAAAGGAATTGCAATGTCAAAAATCATTTGAAACTGTAAGTTCTAAAGCATAAACAATATATTACGAAAAACCACGGAAGAAAAGCAATAAGAATCGGCAAGGTACTAACTTGCTTCAGAAGCAATTAGCCCATATTTTATACTACATGTAATATTTAATCATGATCACACCTTGCGTTCTCAGTTTTATATCCATAGGATATGACTTCACGTTAGCTCATTCCTTTTGCTTAAGTACCAAGAGTCAAAGACGTGTCCCTTTCTTTCTCTTCATTCCTAGGAAGGGTCAAGTATTTCACTTAGTAAAATGAGACAAAAGAGAAAATAAATTCAGTGTACACAAGTTCTATTCTTTTGCTCTCATGAAAGATAAAAAGTATTTGGCATGTGAACATTTTTCCTTCTGTGACAAGATCAACATCATTAAACATCAATATTTCAAGTGAAAGATGTTTCCCGGATGCAGTCAAGACACAAGAACACAACAAAATAGAGCTCTCAAATGTTGTGCAGTCAATTCAGATTTGTCCAACCCCATATGAAGCTCTAAACTAACCAATCAAACATGCAAAACGACAAGTTGACCATGCAAGGAATTCAGAATTTGACAACACACAAAAGCTCATGGAGGTCAAAGGAAGGACCGCGAAGCTGCGGAGGACATGGCGTGCCCACACGGCTCCAGAGGATAAATATATAGGAGGGCAAGGCAGTGAAAGTGATAAGTTGTGAGATAGGTCGGAGTGCATTACGGCCATCTTATTAACCAAATAAAAACGTGCCAACAAGGTTCCAAAGTCTCCAACTGAAGAAAAAAAAAGAAATGACAGCTCACACAGAACCAAAAAAGGCTAGAGACACAAACTAGCCAAGAAAAGACACCACAACCGGCTGGCTAAAGATAGGTAGGTAAACTAATTGCCTATCCTATTTTATGTATGCTGAACAATTTCAAAAGTACCTTGAAATTTCCTGTAATATACACTGTTTTTTTAATATATATTGAACATTTTTGTAATATACATTGAACAATTTTCGAATATACATTGAACATTTGTGTAAATTATGCTGAGCAAATTTCAAATACAAACTGAACATTTTGTAGTATTACTTGAACATTTTGTAATGTATGGTGAACTTTTCTGTAATATATCGTGAACATTTTCTTAATGTACGATGAATATTTTTGTAACGATGAACATTTCTATATTGCACGGTTAAGTTTTCAATAATATGCGGTGAACATTTCTTAGTATAGAATGACCATTTTTGTAATACGCGTTGAACTTTTATATAACACACAAAAAAGAGAAGCAAAAAGCATAAAGCAAATAGAAAAACATGAAAAGAACAAAAGGTAAAAGGAAAAAAAACTAGAACAAAACAACTAAAAACTGGACCAAACATTGAAAAAACTGAAGCAAAGAAACTATAGAAGTAAAATGGAAAACAAAAAAAACGCAGGAAACAACAAAGAAAGCAGCAGGGAACGAATAACATGTGAATCCCGTACGTGGGCCGGCCCAACCGTACGCTCGCCTCAGCGAAGGCACGACCTTTTGACGCTAACGAGCGTCAAATAGGATCAGCCCTCTGTTCTATTCCTTTCTTGTACGAATCGGTTTTATTTTTCACTAGCTCCTCATTTTTGCACTATAACCCGCCTTAGATCTGGGAAGCTAGCTTCTTAGAGGTGACCCGTTCGGCCCAAGTTCGCCCGCTGATTCAGAGAAGCCAGGAGCTGGGCAGTTGCCGAAGAGGACCTAAGGGGTCCCTTCCCTACATCTCCTATTATCAAGTTAACACTCTTATTTATTTATTTATTTACAATATTTTTAGTAACAATAGGTGTGAGAGAGATGTTGAGCCTCAGTGAGTAAACAAAAACCGAATCTTGATACTCTCATCATGGAAAGTAAACAAAAACCGATTCCTGCCAAGATCTTTGCATTCCAATCCTGTAAGAGGGCAACACAGATTACCCAGTGTTCTTCCCACATACCCTGCTTTTGCTTATCTCTCTAAGAAGAGCATACCGACAGCCTGTAGCTCGTTCACCATCGAGGTGCAGGCATATCTTCTTCCGATTTTGGTACCACTCTTCTCAGCTTCTGACAGCTTGAAATCCTTCATCCCGCCCTCCACGCTGTCCAGCGCAGGGCCCCTCCTATCATACATGGCGATTCCTCTTTAGAAAACCAATCCGGGAAGAACACTGTCGCCCCTTGCTTCCCAGCTCACCTCGACACAGCAGTGACTAGGGTTGACTTGGTGTTTTACGATTGCGCAACCCAGCTAACACGAATAGGCTTTGGTAGGGAGGGGCCTCACGGAAACCCATATTGATTTCTACTCTCACCAGGCATCATTGGTCATCGATACGACGCCTGACACTAGGAATTAATGCCCGAAATGCCGATTGGCTGGAAATTATTCCATTGCTCTCTCAGCGACTAGGGTGTGTGATGCCCCAGATCCCTACCGCCGGTAGAGCAGGGGCGCGCGTGAGCTTGTTGTTGGGGGAGGCACGATCGTGAATGCAGTTTTTCTTTAATTTGGCGCGAATGATAGTTTTGATTAGGGGTGGGCTTAGTTCTGTCTAGAGGTTATAATTGTTACATCATAAATCATTGGGACTCTGCATCCTCAGATGCGCACACATGTTCTGTTTCTTTTGAAAAGAAATGCCTCTGCATCTTTAGATGCGTATAACCATAGTTTTATTAACAAGATGTCACATACAAGGACTGAACAGGTCGACTTACAGACTAAAAATAGGTAAAACCTAGAGCAGCATCTCGATATAGCTTTGTGAAAACCGTTTTTTTCATAGGTTTCCATACACCAACTTCCGCAGAATATGTCCCAGGTCCTAACAGACAAATACATTACTCCTAAGGAACGTTGCAAAGAAGGGGTAGCAACATGGGACCAATGTCGTTCCTTAGACTACAGAGGACATAGATCTCTTCTGGCTCAGCAGGGAAAGCTTTTGCATCCAAGCGACGGAATGTAAAGAACAACATGTGTTTCCATCATCCCACGTCTCTGGTTCTTGATGTCTCCTATTCTCAATTATCCATATGTAACTTTACGTGGATGGTGCATATGCCCATGCATTGCTAGTTGCTACTTAGCCCGCTGCCCTTCTGTTGCCATGTTTTAACAAGCTAGTGGGTAACTTGGAATGATAAGAGAGAAAAGTGGTGAAACCCATGAAGCCGCATAAAAGCCCACCCGTCTCAACCCTATATATTTATAAAATTCGCAGGTATTTGAACTATGTTGTACGTGGTTGTTTTAATTAGAACACTTATTTCCAAACAATTCCAGGACATATTTCTGGGTGGGAGATATAAATCATGGCATTTCTTTCTTTCACTATAAACATGTTTCGTGTATTTGTGTGTACAATATAGACATGTTTCGTGTATTTGTGTTTCAATATATTTCAAATGGGTGGTGGACTTATATAACCAATAACATGGAATGCATATACTGCATTTTTTTTGTAAAGAGGTGTGCACTGCGTTTTCAATTAGATAAACCAATGTTCCAATCGAAAAGTGTGATGCAGTGAAAACCAATAAACATTTTATAACTTAAATAGTGTCTACATATATGGATTTGTCTCCCTTTTACTAGGAAGAGACATGTTCCCGGTTTCACTAGTAAAATTGCTCACAAGGTCAGAATCCAACATGTTTGAGCCGGACATCACCTTTCAACACCACACGCCTGAAGCTCAAATCACAACTTTTCCCGAAACCATTCAAGGAGTTAACTGACACAAAATTAAGTTGATCATGGGAGTAATTTACATTTTAACAACGCGCGAAAGCCCTCGATCCATGGAACAGTAAACCTCTCATGAAGTATATTCCACGATAAACATGGTCTTAATGATGTTGGCACCATTGGAGGTGACCTCCTTTGACAGGAAATGAGGCGGTATCTAGACCTGGAACACCACCTCCTCTCCAGTGCCAGCCACCAGCTCAAAGGTCGACATGTCTGAGCAAATTACTACAAACTCAAGCATATGTTTGCACTACTCAGATGTGGCATGGTGTTGCTCTAGAGAACCATAATGTTCAACACCATATTTTCAATTAAATACAAAACCCAACAGTACAACAAAATATAGATGAGCAATTGTCCAGATAATATGGATTTTTTTCTCATTACCAAATTGTTTTGGGGAATTACAAGGTCAGGATCCAACATGCATCACCTTCCAAAACCATCCGTTAGTAAACTAACCCAAAATACGTAGACTATGCGAGGAATCCAGATTTTAACAGCACGCAAAAGCTCCTAGTTTCCTGTGCTCCATGCAGCAAGAAGAATCTCCTGACCTGACCTCTAAGTCTCTAACCCACAATGATCAGAGGCTCGTCGGCGGTGTAACCTTTAGAGGTGATATCCTTCGGCAGGCCACCGCGGAGTATCTGCACCTGGAACACCACCTCCTGTCTGGTGCCAGTCACAAGCTCGAACACACAAGCATCGTTGACCTGCAGCCGGTTGTCGACAGCGAAGTCCATCCAATCTGCATCCAGCCTTTTCGTCTTCAAGTCACCACAGTAGCGCATGGCCCATGACCTCCCACGGCAGATGAGGGTGGCGGAAGTGCGCTCCTCCGGGAGGTGCTTGTGGAAGCGACCTGGAATGCACTGGACACAAAGCAACATCATAATAGTCGTAAATGGGCCATTTCTACAATACTAAGTATTTGGAGAATTTGTTGCTGTCTCATACCAGCTGAAACGGCTTCTGAACATGAGTTCGCGACAGGATGATGGTGAAGAAGGGGTGGTTGCGGGAGAGTGGGGTGGTCTCACAATCTTCGCTGACATCTGGAGCTGGCGACACTGAGTCCTCACAAGGCTCTACTTTTGGTTTGATGGGGTGTGCTTCCCGCAGCTGCTTTGATGGACATACAGGGGTCTCGATCTGAAAAAATCAAAGCGATCAACTTCCCACTGTTAGTGTCAACTCCATGCAGATTTTGTGACCCGTTCTTTCTTTTTATATGTCATAGAGGAAAAACTTCCTATGAATCTGTACTACAGAAAAAGCTTTGATCTTGACAGTGAGCGTGACAGTGAAAATTATATGTCCTGGTTTAAGTCATTTCAGCAAACATGACAGTGAAAGAGGGAGTAGTAGTACTTGCTCATCTTTCACCTGATCAGGCAAGGAAGTGATCCCTTGTACATCTGCCAAGGGCAAATTAGCAACAAATCAATCTCTCGTGTTGTAACTATAATTCTAATTAATAATTAATAATATTATAGTAGAATTCCATACTGGAGAAATGGTGAAAGTACTATGAGAACGCAAAATAAGATCTGAAAGTGCTCATCAGGCTGTCTGACTGGTTTTTTGAAATACTTGCAGTGGGTTTCCCACATTATCTGTAACACTGTTGTCATAAAGCATGGGACTAAATCTAGGAACATTAATTTCCGTTGATCGGTAGATACATTTACAAACCATTGTAGTTCCTTGGCAATTGCATCCTAGAGCGGCGGCATGTTTTCTGGGACAAATCCATTTAAATCAGCAACATGAAAAATCACATGGCACCGGACTGACTCAGTTAGATCAAATATTGAAGAACATAGCAAAAACGCTAAGCATCCTCATTTGAGGACTAAGTGTAGTACAGTGTGTTACTACTCTTCCAGATCATTTTGAACTTAATTTCATTTGAACTAGACAAACTTGCACAGCATATGTCACAGGGTGCAGTCTGTAATTGAATTTTAAATGATCGGCAAGGAGGTTGAATTTCTTAAGAGAGTGTGTAATTAAACACAAATGATGCATCTGAAAAAAAAACATGGAGAACTAACGTTGAAGGAAGAACTCACAAAAAGGAATATGAATTAAAAAACGAACGGAGAACATAACCAGTCAAAACTGAAACAGCAGCACGCAAAAGCATTTTATTGACACATTCAACACAGATCAGCAAGCACGCAATTCAGGCAATAAATAACTGGATCTCCAGAATTGTTAACCAAGTAACCAAGCAATACAATCGATCTAATTAAATTACGGTATGGCATAAATAGAGACCATAGAGTTCGATAAAATGGAAAGAGGATATTCTCAACTCTGATATGCACATACCAGAAGATTCCACAATACGTTTGCATTGGTCATCCTCCTGCAAGAGAGCATTTTCAGTGATCAGTGCCCCTCAACTCATACCGCTTGTTGTTATACGTACGCAAGTATATGATTCCAAGTTTAGGCTTACTAATCAGAGACAACAAGCTACTAGAGTATCCACTAAAGGAATGCTATCTAAATAGTTGCTTAAGTGAGAGCTGCTTGTCATCGACGAAATAGAAGGTTTACAGTGTAACCAGAGGAAAATTGCTGATTATCATTTTGTAATTTGGACTTGGTTGTAATAACCATTGAGTTTTCAGTAACACCAATACTTCAGTAGCACCCAAAGATGAAAGCTCTTCTTTAATTACTGAATTAACAGGGCTTGCAAGCGTTCCATAGAACAGAAGAGTGAAGCAAGAAAATGCTTAATCAAGATTGAAGCAAGAAACTCTTCTCTAACTAATAATGAATTAACTACACACGAACAGGACTCTATGATTAGGCCTACTGATCCAAACACAACAAGCTATTCATCAAGTGTTGGCTCCAGGAATGCTTCTGAACATTTGTTCAAGGGAGAGCTGATATTATGTCAGTAGTTCACTACTGAAGGAATGGCAGGTTTGCAGTGTCTGTACTATGTAAACTATCTAGTAGAGCAGAAAGAGGAACAATGGCTGGTAGGGCATCTAATCAAATTTGGACTTCACTTCAGGTTGTTGGTTTTCAGTAAGCCCACTCTTGTTAGTTTTCAGAAAGATGAGACCACTAGCAGCAGCTAGTGAGTGCAACTGTGCAAGTGATTAGCTGCTGCCAGTGAGTGCAAGTGATTAGCAGCATCTCGCAGGCATTCTGTCGAACAGAAGCTTGACAAGCCACAAGAGAATCACAAATCGGAGCAACGCGCGGAAAGGGGATGGAGAATAGAATCTCTCACCGGCGGCCTGCCTTGGCGCGGTGGCAGGGGCTGGGAAGACGGCGATGGCGACGGCGTGGCGGAGAGCGCAGAGGCATGGCCCTTCCGGCGCTCCAGCTCGCGGCGTACGGCGAGGAGCTTCCGGCGGTACGTCCTGCCGCCGTCGGGGAGGCGGGCGGCGATGCCTCCGTGGATGCTGGCCTGCATGCGCTGCAGCCTTGCCTGCAGCGCCTGGTCCGGGAGATGGCGCAGCTCGTCGCTGGCGACCTCCGCCTCCGCGTCCTCGTCCGCCGAGGAGCCGCCCGGGAGCGCGGGCGCCGTCCAATCGGCAGCCATTTTTCGTACACAGAGTCGTTTTTTTAGAGAATAGATGCGGAATGCGGAGAGACGGAGGGAGGGGTGTGGGAGGAAGACGACCGGACTGACTCATGGGCTCGATATATAGAGTCCGCCGCATACACCAAATCCGACCCGGACGCGTCCGTCACGGTGACCGTTCCGTCTCAAATTATTTTTTTCATAACCGGATACCTTAATTACGGAACCTGCAATCTATACTGTTACATGCAACATCAAATCTAAGGACGCGTTTGCTTAGTCGCATTAGGCCCAATCAGGGCCGGGCGAGATGTTTTTGGGCTGCTTGGTTACCCGGGTCGCATGAAAAAGTTGGCCCGCACGAAATTCAAAGCACCTCTCAGCCTGCATTTGGAGGAATGCTCAAACCGGCCGTTTCTATCGGGTCAGGTTGAGGCGAGCCACCTTCGAGCGCACATGCATGGTGGGCCCTCGTGCATGAGAGCATGCGAGCAGTATACACCCCGTACATTGTTTGGTCTTTCACCTTCAGTAAGCTCGGATCCCGGATACAACGTGGCTGTAGGGTCGGTTTGAGGGGCCTAACTGGGTCATGTTTTTGTGACCGGTCACTGACCGGTTCATCCAACTTGACATATAGGAAGCGTTTGAGGTGCTCGGATGTAGTTGCTGTTATGTGTAATACTCAGAGTATGAATTTTTTACAAAGAAAAATTGAAATGATCAAATGAGCGAGGGGACTAACGACCGGACTTGTACTACTAATCAACTTTTATAAGAGCATTTATAGCCGAGCTCCTCAATATGTACTAAAACAGCAACAAATAATATGGATTGATGTAGGTGTCGGCTACGTGGTCGTGGCGGCAGGGTGCAACCTCAGTGGAGCCGATGATGTCCTCCTAGTCGTCGGGGTCTTGCCCCGCACCTCGCCCGCCGCCTCGTCGAACCACTTGTAGGCAGCCTCCAGTTCCACATGACACTGGTGGTACTGCCAGCGGGCGAGGCAGATCTCGTGGGCGGAGCGGTAGGACTCAAGCAGCGTTGCCTGCTCTACCACGTCCGCGTCGAGCGCGATCTCCCTGCCGGCATTGAGCTGCACCTCCGCCTGCTGGTGCTTCGGGAGGCGCTGGAGGTTGTAAGCGGATGATGAGTGATATTTTTAATTATGAACACAAAAGTATAATAATGCAATATTGTTGCATCTAGGGTATACTTCCAACAGCCCTGCGTCGATCCGGGCTTCAGGCCTTGCCCTGATCTGCTTAAGGAACTCCAGCCGGCACTCTGGCATTAGATATGTCCAGCTCCTTACCCGACTGTGTGGAGGCATGGCTATTAGTGGTGGCAGACAGCACTTGGAAAGTGGTGGCGGCGACGAATGGGAGGGGTGAAATGTGGATAGCTAGGCTTTTGGTGCCGGCGGTCGGTTTAAATAGCTGGGCTAGGGCACTACGAGGCCCACCACAACGGCGCCATCGGTCCAATGAAGGAGACAAGTTTCGGACCACCCGGTTTCGGAGTGCTTTCGTGTGGGACCCCATCGTCAGTCCGACATGGCGGACGCGCATGGGCCTCCTCATATCCGCCCCAGATTTAGGCTGGATGTGTGGGGTGCCGATCAGCCTGGGCGTTTGAGGCCCATTTGAAGCGCCCTTCTGAGTCAGGTCTTTTGACCGGTCACTGACCGGGCCGTTCGTCCGGGCGTTTGAGGGGGGTTGGGGCCACCGGCTGTACATGCCCTTAAACACCTCCAAAAGAATGTTTTTTTTTCTTTTCATTTTCACATGTGTAGTAAGTTTTTTTATTTAAACCAATAAAAAATTAGCATTGCTATAACAAAATAGAGTGACCCTTAAAATACAATATTAGTGAGTTATATCACTGCAGTATAGAGAGACATTGTACACTGATTTATTTTGTGAAAATTGCCCTATAGCAATCTTATTAGCGGCGTTATAGTGCGTTATTTTTCATTGGCGAAAACAGAAGATATGGTACATAGACACAACGCATTCTGGAGAGCAAAGAGCGGATGTGTGCTGTTGTCAGACCCTGATTTCTGGTTATTCAGTTGATGTCCCATCGAGCCATCATACTCAGCACCATATCATCACTTCGTAGGAAGCGAACTGTAGGAATCATGCTACTCCCTCCTTCCATCTATATAGGGCCTAATGCATTTTTTAAGACCGCCTTTGACTATTGACCAAATTAATAGTACATGACATGCACAATGTGAAAATTATATCATTGAAATCTCCTTTCACACACGAATTTCACGGTGTGCTTTGTGTAAGTTGCATGTCATATATTATTGCTCTAATATTTGGTCAAAATTAGCCTCGAAAAACGCATTAGGCCCTATATAGATGGAAGGAGGGAGTAAGTTGTTTTCCTGACGCTTCCTATTCTCAAGCTAACTGTTGGAATCATGACACCCACTGTTGGAATCATTCTGGAGTACTATTCTTTGCTAACTGTGGGTGAACCAGGGGCATCAAAATTCAGTAGCTCCGAAGGATGGGGAGAACGCAACACCAACAATGGCATATATATTGCAAATGATGAAGAGTAAGGTTGTTGAGAATATTTAACTCATATTAGTTTCATGAGAATTTATAGTAGGAGAGGAGCATGATGCATGTGATTGGATGAAATGAGATAGAAATGGGTGGCACTCACCCCCACCACAGAACCATCGCTACCGTCGCCATCGCACATGTAGCAGAGGGAAATTTGGTGATAGGCAAAGGATAATTCTAGCTAGGGAGGAAGATTTATCTAGCAATAATGGTTGGTACCTCTATCATTTTTTAATGTTTGGTCTGAAATAAAATAATTATGTATGGTCACGGAGGTTTACATATTTTCTACCAGACAAAACAAACACACCCGGACGCCGTTAAATAAGCATTGTAGAGTGGTATTTATAAAACAAAAATAAATATCAAACCAATAATGAGTTTATGTTAACAACATATGGATCTTCAAAACAACATATATGCACACGTCTATATGAGGGGATAGACCTTGCGGTGTTCCTTCCTCTTGGGAATAGAGCTAGTTAAATTTGCCACCTATGAGACAAGCGTGTCGGAAAACTCTGGATTTGTGAAGCGTGACAACTCTGCTCTTGACAGGAGAGTCAAAGTGCACTTAAAACATGTTAAATTTTTAAAGGACTCAACGGGGCTTCGGTTCAAGAGGAGGTGGTCGCAGTACTAATGTTGCATCAAGATTTTATGCCTGATCGACCTGCCATCCTACCCCAGCTTCCCTGATACGGCCAGGCTCCGGGGATGGATAGAGAGGTACTGCAGTAGCGTCAGAGAAGATCACTTCCAACGATGCCCTCCAGCACACTTCACTACGGACACTGAGGCTGGTCATAGTGATGAGTAACCAAGACTTGTAATATGCACATGAGATGAGGTTTTGTGGCTTTCGGGTGTCACACATCCAAACATGAATATAGTATCGAAAAATACCAGGAAATTTCAAAATATTCTAGAATTTTGGGATATCAAACATGGGTGTCTACTCTACTCTCATGTCAAGTTTTGTGGGGAATGGGTGCCCGTGGTATTCTCGGTAAAAAAAAGTCAAAAAATCCATATGCTGGAGTGACACAGTTAGATAAAATTTGAAGATAATTATGAACCGAGTATTCCCATGTTCTGAACTACCTGTAGCAAAACACGTTGCTTTTCCACGACATTTTTTTCTTGCACTTAACTACATTCGAACTAAAGAAATTTGCACTACATTTTCATGTGTATGCTATCCATATGGCACGAGCTGGAGTTCGTCTGTAATAGAATGAAGTGATGGATAGGGAGGTCGCCTATTTTATCAAAGAGGATATAACAAAAGGGTGGTATGTGCAAACATTTCAGTACTGTAAGCTGGCATAACATAACTCAATCCCATACCCGACGATACCGCACAGCCTTGCTGCACTATCGGTTCACACCGGTGGTCATCCTGCAACACACGAGTAGAATTCTATGATTCAGCACAACAAGCTATTCAAGTGTTCACTGCAGTAATAGCAGGCTTACAGAGTGACAGTGTGTGTGGCATGTACTCTGTACTAGAGCAGAAAGAGGGAAATTGCCCATGGGGCATAAGGGGATCTAATTTGGACTTTATCACTTCAGATTCTTACTATTTTCTAGTAACATAACTACTTCCAGTACTTTCCAACGATGCAATGTGCTTTGAATAGTTCTGTAACTAATGTTTTTTTTTTACTTTTTCGAGAAGGAGAATTAGCTGTTCGAAATTCTCCACAGGATCGATCACATCAAATTACGATGAACATGCACACGAAAAACTGATAGTCAAGGGGCCCTTGTCGTGCCCTCTTTTCTTCCTCTTCATATCTTTTTCTCTTTTTTCCACGAGAGCTCTTCCACGATTACAAACTCACGTGGTACTGCATATATATAAATGCATCAGCTCCCACCAACCCAACGTAAAATCAATCCTACTCGTACTGAAACTACTACCTAAACACGCGGAAGACAAGTCCTAACCGGACTCCTACTAAACGCACTGGACACAGCCTTGTACTACTAGGCCACGCCAAACTTTCTTAATCTAATTTCCACGGCAACGCTGATCACCCTTTACTAATCTTAAACCGACTCAAACACAACTAGCACCACATATGTGACCACCTCCTAGTAAAACTACCAAAACTAAACTAGGTTTTGTTTGGATTACCTGACGATCACCCCCTAATCCAAACAATCTATTCTTTACTCGACGAGACACGCAGACGATCTCCTATTCATCTTGTCACGCCGGTTGCCTCCGGTGACACGACTTACTAGATCACAACTTCACTCTTTTTGCAATGATGATCACCACTTCATCGTCATCTTTTCTGTTCATGCCGACTTGTAGACTGGACCAACGATCACCCGGACTACCAGCCACGCTGCCACATCCTAGTAAAACTACCAAAACTAAACTAGGTTTTGTTTGGATTACCTAACATTATCCCCGGCCTCTGCATCGCGCGATGCACACAGCCAACTAGTGGATAACCAGGACTGCCTGTCAAAGGCCTGTTTAGCTTGCAGGCATTCCGTCAAACAGAAGACTGACGCCTCCTATGCCATATAGCAATCTTAGCAAACAACGCAGCAGCGCTGAATGAAAGGGGAGGGAGAACGTCTCACCGGTGGCCTGACTTTGCAAGGGCTGGGAAGAGTACAAGGGCGTCGGCGTCGTCGGCAGGGGCGGGGCCGGGGCTGACAATGCAACTGTGAGGAGCGCGAGGAGGCACTTCTTGCACCGTCGGGGAGGCGGTCGGCGACACCTACCTGCATGCTCTGCAGCCTCCCATGTAGCACATGGTCCTGGAGCTGGCGCAACTCTTCGCCACCGACCCCCGACCCGGTGTCCTAGTGCGCCGCCTCACCAACGGGGAGTTTGCGCTCCCCATTCCGTACACAGTTGTTTTTGAGAGAGGCAGAGAATGGAACGCGGACCATCGGTTTTCTTGCGCCTGCGGTTTTTTTAATTGTTCTCGTTCAAAAGTACTCATTGCAACAAACACGAATATGCAAATAAAAAACTTAATTTGGACTTTCAATTCAAAAGATTAAATGAATTCAAATTTCAAGATAGAATGCAAAAGCCTGGGAGGTGGGGCGGGCGGCTCATGCAACTCTACCAAAAGATGGCATGCATGGACCTCATCGCAGCAACTAAGAGCTAATGACATAAACTAGTGCATCAACCTTGAAGCAACTGTGTGCCCGCAAGCATGCGTGCTCCCAGACTCCACGGTCTAGAGCGGGAGGGCAGGGGGTCCTCCCTAGTGACAGTTTGGTGTGAGTGGTGCAATGATTGGCCGATGGTTTCCAAGGGTAGATCCTCCAACTTAATAACCACTAGACCATTAAGGTGCGTGTTGTCGCACCCGTCTATCATGGGGAAAATCTAATATAAATATCTAGAAAAAGAGAGCAATACAGCATATGATAAAACATACGTTTCGAATAGCAATGCCTTGATATAGATGGTGTGGCATAGTTGTTTAATGACTTTAACATTGTCTAGAAATAAGATGACCGCAAGAAAATAGTTACACAGCACAAGTTATGGGTTCATTATAACAACAATGTGAAAGAGAAAGAATTCTTCCCTTTTATCAACTTGTACTCACACTACTATACGAATTGCTAATGTGACACGCATAGTTAATCTCTTTACCATGGGTGCATCCAGGCTTACTTCTGCGTCTTTGCATTTTCCTTTTAATCTTGGAAAGACAATATCCTACGCGTTCATACGCATGATATAATGGTTGAGAGCTTCAAATTGTTGCGTTGGTTCATAAATAGCTGAGTCGTACTGTTTATTTACTCTAGGTAACACAATCTCCCAAAGGAAATGACCAGAACTGTTTCATATCGTGTCGTACTTGTTTCATGGTGGTTTATCTTTGGGTCTTATTTGATGGATGATATTTCACATATATATTTCTCAATTCTCAGAATCCAAAATATGAAACCAATTTCTACTGGTGAATACATCCTCTTGTGTAGAGAGACCTTTTTAAGGGTTGCATGTGTGTTTGAGGCCATATATGTGCACTACATAGCATGCACGGTATACGTAGAAATGCTTAATTTATTTATTTATTTTTATTTTTTGATGGAAAATTGCTTTATTTTATTTTGACGTGAAGAAATGCTTTATTAAGAAATGTGGTACTACCCACTCCATGATGATAATAAGAGCATGTACGATGGTAGACGCTAATTCAGGCGATTATAAAGAAAAATAAATAAATTTCTGAAAACGGAAAGAAACCTAAACGCTCTCTCTTTCATTGGTAGGTGTTAACTAGAGGTGCTAAATACAGACCAGAAACAACGCCAAGCGCTGCGCTAAAAGACATGCCCACGAAGCATCATTGGTCATTGATACCACACATGATGCTAGGAATTGATGGCTGAACTGCCAATTGTGCTTTCCATGCCCGGCGTTTGTGTTGCC
Source organism: Aegilops umbellulata (assembly GCA_032464435.1). NCBI lineage: Eukaryota > Viridiplantae > Streptophyta > Magnoliopsida > Poales > Poaceae > Aegilops > Aegilops umbellulata. The sequence goes on along the minus strand of CP136060.1, from coordinate 585,274,877 downwards.
CCAGATCCCTACCGCCGCTGGAGCTGGGTGGGGGCGCCACAAACGTGAATGAAGTTTTTTTATTTGGCGTGAATGGTAGTTTTGATTAGGGGCGTGTTTTGAGGTCATAATCGTTACATTATAAATTGTTGGGACCCTGCATCCTCTGATGCGTACTCATGTTCTGTTCCTTTCGGAAAGGAAGGTCTCTGCATCCTCGGATGCGTACAACCATAGTTTTATTAACAATATGTTGTATACCAAGACTGAATAGATCGACAAATACAGTGAGCAGCATCGCGAAATAGCTTAGTGAAAACCGTTTTTCCATAGGTTTCCATACACCAGCTACCGCAAAATGTGTCCCAAGTCTTAATGGACAAATACAGTGCTCCTACAGAGCATTGACAAGAAGGGGTCACAACATGGAACCAATGTCGTTACTTAGACTACAAAGGACGTATATCTCATCTGGCTCAGCAGAGAAAGCTTTTGCGTCCAAGCGACGAGATGTAGAGAACAACATGTGTTTCCATCATCCCACGTCTCTCGTTACTGATGTCTCCTATTCTCAGTACTCTATATGTATCTTTATGTGGATGGTGCATATGCCCGTGCATTGCTACTTGCTACTTAGCCCGCTGCCCTTCTGTTGCCTTGTTTGAGCAAGCTAGTCGGTAACTTGGAATAAGAAAGAAATGTGGTGAAACCCATGAAGCCACATAAAGCTCACTTGTCTCGACCCTATATATTTATAAGATTCACATGTATTTGAACTATGTTGTACCTGGTTGTTTGGGAACACTTATGATTTATTTCCAAACAATTCCAGGACATATTTCTGGGTGGAAGATATAAATCATTGCATTTCTGTGTACAATAATGTAGACATGTTTCATTTATATGTGTTTCAATATATTTCAAATCGGTAGACTTATATAACCAACGACATGGAATGCATATACTGCATTTTTTTGTAAATAGGTGTGTACTGCGTTTTCAATCATATAAATTAATGTTCCAATCAAAAAGTGTTTCTTGGATGCAGTGAAAACCGATCAACATTTTAGAACTTAAATAGCGTCTACATATATGGATTTGTCTCCCTTTCCCTAGGAAGAGACATGTTCCCGGTTTCACTAGTAAAATTGCTTACAAGGTCAGAATCCAACATGTTTGAGCCAGACATCACCTTTCAACACCCCGCGCCTGAAGCTCAAATCACAGATTTTTGCCAAAACCATTCAATGACTTAACTGACCCAAAATTAAGTTGATCATGGGAGTAATTTACATTTTAACAATGCGCAAAAGCCCTCAATCTATGGAAAAATAAACCTTACATGAAGTGTATTCCACGATAAGGATGGTCTCAGTGATGACAATCGGAGGTGACCTACTCTGACAGGCTATGAGGCGGTATCTGGATTTGGAAAAAACACCGCCTCCAACTCGAGAAAGGCTGGCTTGTCTAAGCACATTACTATGACCTCAAGCGTGTTTGTTCAAACGTGGATTTTTAAAGCTCGGGCTTCTGAGCACCCTCTATCCTTAACCTCCAACATTGGTATGAGATCCGTACTAGACAGCTAACTTACTACACCAAAATTTCTCTTTTTTGTTTCTTCCAAATAAAACAACATATGAACTTCAAACTTTGCAGGACACTAAAACATCCTAACTATAATGTGGGAAAAAACTTTCAGATTTTTGGGTCCAACATAAATATACGAAATGATATTTTTTTAAATTAAAAAATGTTATTGTTAGTATTTGTAATGCATGAGAAAACCCAAAAGTTTTTTCTCAGATTCTAGTTAGAATGTTTTGTTCTGCTGTAAAGTTTGAAGTTCGTACGTTGTTCTATATGGGAGAAACAAAAAAGACAAAAGTAATTACATGAATCACGATGCAAAAATGAGTGGCTAGATAAGGGTGTGTCCTGAAGCCTATTGCTCTATAACATGTTTACCATGTTCGTAGATTCAGATGTTCAGCACCACGTCTTCAGTTAAATTAAAAACCCAACAGTTCAAGAAAATATAGTTGAGCTATTGTCCAGATAATACAAAACCCACACGTCATATCCATCTTCTTCCCCTTTGACGCGGAGGGCATCCCACGCTCATCCCCATGTACACTCTGACTACTCTCCAAGCCCCAAGAGGGCATATGACGAGACCTCGAATAAACGCCATTGGACACAAGGTGAACTCGCTCCTCTCCGAACCTTCACTTTCTAAATGTGAGACATGGCTACTACATCCAACGTGTGTGCCATGCGCGATCAGGTACTTAGAGGAAAGCCACGGAGCCACCACATCCAACGAACGAGCCAGCGAGGACGCCAAGTACAAGGACCAAGAGAAGAAGTTGCCCGAAGTCTACAGCCTTCGGATGACCGGACCTCACCAGACGTCCGACGCCTGGAGATCCCACGTGCCAGATCGACTACAGGCTAAGTCTACAGCGAGCGGACGACCGACCGAGACCGGACGTCCGAACCCGTCCAGCGACCGGATGACCGGCCTCCACCGGACGTCCGACAACTCCAGGCCAGAACCAAAACGCTGGAAGTCCGACAATTACCGTACGACCGGACCCTCGCGAGCCACCGGACGTTCGGTACCCTGTCGGTGTCAAAACCGACGGATCTCAGGTAGGGGGTCCCGAAGTGTGCGTCTAAGGCGGATGGTAACAGGAGGCGGGGGACACAATGTTTACCCAGGTTCGGGCCCTCTTGATGGAGGTAATACCCTACTTCCTGCTTGATTGATCTTGATGATATGAGTATTACAAGAGTTGATCTACCACGAGATCGTAGAGGCTAAACCCTAGAAGCTAGCCTATGGTATGATTGTTGTTGTCCTATGGACTAAACCCTCCGGTTTATATAGACACCGGAGGGGGCTAGGGTTACACAGAGTCGGTTACAAGGGAGGAGATCTACATATCCGTATTGCCAAGCTTGCCTTCCATGCCAAGGAGAGTCCCATCCGGACACGGGACGAAGTCTTCAATCTTGTATCTTCATAATCCAACAGTCCGGCTAAAGTATATAGTCCGGTTGTTCGACCACCCCCTAATCCAGGACTCCCTCAGTAGCCCCTGAACCAGGCTTCAATGACGATGAGTCCGGCGCGCAGATTGTCTTCGGCATTGCAAGGCGGGTTCCTCCTCCAAATATTCCATAGAAGATTTTGAACACAAGGATAGTGTCCGGCTCTGCAAAAGAAATTCCACATACCACCGTAGAGACAATAATATTTCCACAAATCTAATCTGCTGACAACTTTTCATAACGTGACATCACACCACGGCCTGGTCATTATTTGAACCGTTTCTCCCAGCGTGCAACTGCACGTTTCGCGAGGCGGTTTTTATTGGCACGTCTTGTCGAAGCAGAGATCGCGTTCCCCTTATCACGGGATTCTCATCAATACGGGTATGGGTAACCCAATTGTGCATGTAGTATGACTCCTCGATTTTAGGCAAGTTCCAAACGGCCACGCGGAGGACGCTTGATATTCATCCTCTTTATAAAGGGGCCAAGGCCTGTCCTTTTCTTCTCGCGCTCAATCGAACCCTTCCTCCACCTTGAGTTCCAACACCCAAGGCTCAAGCTAGGCGCTTCGGACCTGCAATCATGTCCGGATCCAACCTTGAAGGTCGGTGGATGCCCTCCTCTGTCACAGAGGAGGACATCAAGAAGCTAAGAGAACCCAGGTATCTGACCGCCGAAGTCTCACATAGGCTTCCTGCTCGAGGGCAGGTCATTCCCACTCCCGAACCCGGAGAGGGTGTCGTATTCGTCTCCCACTTCCTCCGAGGGCTAGGCCTTAGTCTAGATCCCTTTGTTAGAGGGCTCATGTTCTATTACAGGCTTGATTTCCATGATCTGGCCCCGGATTACATCCTTCACGTCTCGTCGTTCATCGTCGTGTGTGAGGCCTTCCTCCACGTCACCCCACACTTTGGCTTATGGCTCAAGACCTTTAATGTGGAGCCGAAGATGATTAATGGGAGACACGCAGAATGCGGAGGTGCCGTAATAAGCAAAGGCGCCGATGTTCCATGGCCAAAGGGTTCCTTCCCGGAGGTGTCCAGCTTATGGCAACGGGAGTGGTTTTACATCACAGCTCCCCGAGGTACTAAGTGGGTAGCCGCCCCTGCCTTCCGCTCGCCCCCCCCCCCCCGCCACAACTGGCGTCATGGTTGAACAAGTGGCTGGACTGGGGGCGAGTAAATGATGTGCTGACATTGCAGAGTCGCATCCGAGATCTCCTCGAGAGAGATGTCAGCCTTGTCAAGGTAATGCAAGTCATGCTAGTTCATCGAGCCCTGCCATGCAAACGTCAGCCTCTCCGTATGTGGGAGTTCAACCCGGAAGGACCGCGAACTATTCAGCACTTCTTCGGTGTGACGCACGAAGAGATGTATGGATAGTTCTTCGGATCACAAATAAAGTGTCCAGACACCAACGAGAATGCGGGTCTGAGCTGCAATCGTCCAGATACCCAAGTAAGTAATTCTTCGGCCGAACATGTTGTCTCTTTATTTATCACAACATCATTCTGAAAAGTCGCTCTTTGACCAGGACTGGGTAAAAAAGGCGAAGATGATCAGGTGTTCGGCCCCCCTTCCCGAAGGCTCAACAGATCCAGTACTGAGCTCGTGCCTTATCAAGCGTCCTCAGGGGAAGATAAAGGGGGGAATAAAGAAGCCGAAAGCGGGCCTCATTCATTATTCATCCAAACCGGGGGAATTAGTGCCTCCGCGAAGGAGGATAACCGGGGAGAAGAATCTAAAATTCCTTCTGCCCAAGGAAGGAAGAGGGCCGCCTCTGAAGACTTGGAAACAATGGTTCCAAATGAGGGAAGAAACCTTTGTCATGGGGCCCTACGCCGGAGGTCATCCTTACCGCACAGTACCTGCAAGGGGATCAACCCTCCACCGAGCTGTAAGTAAACAAAAGTACTCTATAGTAAATATATCCTGCTTTATTTCTGAGGACGATAACCGAGATGTATGTCTTTTAGTTCGGATCGTAGCCCTTCTCGACAGAGTTCGTCTTTGAGGGATCTTCTTTCGGAGATGATGGAGAGCGAAACGCCTCCCCGTGCCTCCCCGCCTCGTGAAGGATTTCGTCACGGAGGATTTCTCCTAATCCGCCAAGGCCAGAGGGTAACCCTTCGGCCACCCTAAGTCCGAAGTATTTGGCTCCTAAGGAGAGCAACAGAAAGAGTCTGGGACTGTCCAATGCGCGACCATACGCACTAAAGAATCTTCTGGAGCAAGCGGCTATCTCAGAAGCGCATCGTACGCTAATGGGTACGGTGGTTGAGAGGATTTCGTCCGCCGAAAGCGGGTTGGATGAAGCTTCTATGAGCCTGCTGAGAGGCTTTGAGGTACGCAAAGTAATATATATTTTTTGACGGTACCGCACACGCTAGGTGTGCCCTATGCAGATAGTAGCCCCTGAGACTCTGGTTGTTGTCGAAAAAGGTGGCAAATAGAGGATCACAGTCCTAGGTAATAACCGTATTGCTTTCATGTGTAGGCGGCTGAGGGTCCGGTGGCAAGCCGGACTAGTGAGTTTGCCGAACTGAAGCGACAACTTGATGCGACAGATGCCGACATCGTGCTTGTAAACAAGCGGCTTGTCGAGGCACAGGTCATGTATTTTCTTCGGTGATCAACATGTATTAACAGGAGCATGATGCTAGTATCTTTAATATGTTGTGACTGCAGATGAAGCTACCGCCATGGAGACCCTTCGGGCGGAACTCGCCCGAGCCAAGGAACAAGCCAGGAAGAGTGATGCGGCCGCCCTAAAGGCGGTCGAAGAGCTGGAAGCCGAACAGGCTGCGCATTGCCGGAGCCAAGAGAAAATAGCCAAGATGGTTGTTGAGTTGAAAGATGCCGCCGACCGTTATGAGCTTCTTGAAAAGGAAAGCCAAACGAAGATGGTGGACCTGGAGAAAGCCATGGTAGCAGCCAAGGAAGCCCGCTCTAAAATCAGAGCGGCGAAGGAGGAGCTGCGTCAAGCCGGAGATATCGCGGCTGGGAAGCCCTTTTTGTTGCGGACAAAGTTCGGAGATCCTAAGTATGCCCCTCTTGATTAATTATGGAGTCCTGTAGACGCATACATGGATTTGGCAGCGAGTGCTGCTGATGCGACCGAGTTTTTCAAAGATAAAAAAGATCACGAAGTGGAAAAGCTGTTCTGGTTGTAGTTCAATGTTCCGGTGCATCCGCTGCTATTAAATGAGCGAATGGCCGAGTGGGCCGAGATCCATAGGTTGTCCGGGCTTGCCATGAGGTTTGTTTTGGATCATCTTTGGACGGAAGGACCAAGGCCGAATAGTTATTTTGTCTTAGTGCAACGATTCCTTGGTGTTGTGCCGCATATCGACATACTGGGTAGAGATGGAGGCCACCAGTATTGCAACCCAAAGTTTGGCCGTAGGCCGAGTATCGGCCGAGTACTATTTTGAAGAAGTCCTCGAAGGCGCTCGTTTAATAGGGGCTCAGTGCTCGAAGAGTGTCATGTTCTAGTTACATGTATCCCAATTGTAAGAACAATGTTATTCGAATTATAAAGGCTGTGTTTATACTTTTGCCTGAAAGTATTATTATGCCTCCTGTGCGGTCGTTTATGTATATATACATAAACATGTATAAATATCCTGAAAGTTTGCAGTCGTCGACTTCAGCCCCCACGCATATAATGCGGGGATGCTCGCAAAAGCGCGTCTTCACACTTGATCCAACGTCTTGGCCCATTAAGGAGGTGGTAGCGCGGCGAACGAGGCAATCAGACTATATTGCTTTAACACTTTCACTTAACCATAGGAGCTTGACAGTGGGGCTACTATATAGCCCCTGGTATTTCCGCGCCTACGTACATGACCGGGAAAACCGGTCCTTCGTTAATGCGGAGGAATCCCGAAGATTCCGATGAGTCATCGAGTGGTTGACCAGTCTCACGCTTTATCATGACAGTCATTTTTCGGCATTCTCTACTGAGGTGCTCGTCCGGATGAACCAGGGCACAATCGCAGTAGTTCTCCCGGTGCCACCTTAGCCGATAGAGCGGAACGTAAGGTAGCAAAACGCAGGAGCCGGGTAAACCCAACATTTGACCAAAGACATGATTCAGAGCTGATGCATATAAGGCCAAACTCGCGACGCTGAACACTCCCTAAGGTATTCGGTCTTTACAACATATACCGGGCTGAGGAACGCCCTTGATAATGAACCCCGAGTGTCCAGGTACGTGCATTATTCTGACGTGGCGAAATGCCAATAACGTCAGCATCCCTCTCGGTTATACTGAGTATCCGGAGGATGTGAAGCAACAAGAGACAGTAAAAAAGGTTTACACAGGGTCTTAATCTAAAAAGAAACCTTTGAGCGGGGCCCTGCTGCACATCTGCGCCTGTGTCTCCGTTGTGCCGTATCCTGGAAGGGTGTAGCACGATTATCATGTGTAAAAGAGAAGAACTTAGGTGAAAGTTGTCGTGCGAAAAATAAATCATTAAAATTCAAGATAAGTAAGGTCCAGCCGAACTGTAGTCCTTTTTGCATGCGGGAAGCCCCTGATACCGCCTATGGGGGTATAACCATCAAACCAATCTCAGGTTTATGTAAGCTGTTACAGCTAGTGATGCGCCGGACTCGTCTAGCCATGTCCGCGGTCTTGACGACCGATCATTTATGTTGGTTGGATAGGTCGTTTAGTGTTTCGCTGCTAAAGCCGCCACACGTTCTTCCGCGCGTAAGGAACACTCAATATTTCCGCTAACAGTGATGATGCCCCGTGGACCGGGCATCTTAAGCTTAAGAGAAGCGTAATGCGGTACTGCGTTAAAACGAGCGAAAGCTGTTCTTCCGAGTAGTGCTTAATAGCCGCTTCGGAATGGAGCGATGTCGAAGGTTAATTTTTCACTTTGGAAGTTGTCGGGAGAACCGAATACAACCTCTAGTACTAGGGAGGCCGTACAGCGGGCCTGTGGGCCCGGTATTACTCCTTGCAAGGTAGTATTACTTGGGCTAATTCTTGTCGGGTCTATCCCCATTTTGCGGACTGTGTCCTGACATATCATATTAAGACTACTGCCGCCGTCCATAAGGACTCGGGTGAGATGGTATCCGTCAATAATTGGGTCTAGCACCAAGGCAGCCAATCCTCCGTGCCGGATACTTGTCAAGTGATCCCTGCGATGAAAGGTGATCGGGTAAGCCGACCAAGGGTTGAACTTAGGGGTGACGGGCTCTAAGGCGCATGTGTCTTCGAGTGCATGTTTGCTCCTTCTTTTTGTTACGTGAATCATGTTCACTGTTTTGACCTCTGGTGGGAATTTTTTCTGTCCCCCGGTGTTTTGCTGGCGAGGCTCATCCTCGTCTTCACTTGGTGTCTCCCTCCCTTTGTGTTCGGCATTTAGCTTGTCGACCTGCTTGAAGACCCAGCATTCTCTATGGGTGTGATTTGCAGGTTTATCGGAGGTGCCATGAATCTGAACTAATTTTTCTAGAATCTTGTTTAGGCTGGACGGTCCATCTCTACTGCCTTTGAAAGGCTTTTTCCGCTGACCGAGTCGAGAGCCCCTAAATCGGCGTTTACCGCCGGGTTGTCTGGGCTGTCTTCGTTATTTCGACGCTTGCTTTTACTGCGTCGTGGTTTTCCATTACCATCCCTGACTTCAGATGTGCTTGGGTCGCTGGTGCTACTACGGGCCAACCAGCTATCTTCGCCCGCGCAAAAGTGGGTCATAAAGCTTGTTAGGGCTACCATTGTCCTTGGTTTTTCTTGGCCGAGGTGTCTGGCGAGCCATTCGTCTCGGACATTGTGTTTGAAAGCTGCTAAGGCTTCGGCATCCGGGCAGTCGACGATTTGATTCTTCTTAGTGAGAAATATGTTCCAATGCTTTCGGGCTAACTCTCCAGGCTGTTGAATTATATGACTTAAGTCGTCTGCATCCGGAGGTCGGACATAAGTCCCTTGAAAATTAGCCCTAAAAGCATCCTCAAGCTCTTCCCAACTTCCTATTGAATTTTCAGGGAGGCTCTTCAGCCAGTGCCGAGCTGGTCCTTTCAACTTGAGGGGCAAGTATTTGATGGCATGGAGACCATCTCTGCGAGCCATATGGATATGGAGGACGAAGTCCTCAATCCAGACCCCAGGGTCTGTCGTTCCGTCGTACGCCTCTATGTTCACGCGCTTGAATCCCTGTGGAAATTCATGATCTAGTACCTCATCGGTGAAGCATAGGGGGTGTGCGGCACCCCTGTATTTGGATGTGTTATGGCGTTCGAACGGTTGAAGTGTTTGGTTTTGATTTTGTGCCGGAGCGCGCTTCCTAGATCCATAGATGGACCTGGTCATACCGGATTTTTGGCGCAATTCCTCACATGAATCGTGTGTTGACTTATGTGAGGCATCGTTAGCCGCCCTATCGCGGCCACGAGGTGGTCGATCTGGCTGATTGGCCGTTTTATTCTTCGGTTGTGTAGGCTCTACGGCCTCGTCATCGAACTCAGGCAATAGCTTGCGCTTTGGATAGCTCTTGGTGTGGCAAGTACCACCATACTTTTCTTCAGTGTCGAGCACTTTGTTCCATCTTCTATTGAGCGTATTTTGCGCGGCCTTAAGCCTTTGCTTCTGCTTCTTTAGACTCCTCGCGGTGGCAATAAGCCTTCTACGGAGGTTCTCTTGTTCCATGTGCCTTTCCGGGATGATGTGTGCGTCGTCCGGACTGTTTTCCTCTTCGGAGAGAGGCTGATGAGCTTTGTCCTCGGCGTCAACGTGATCGGACAGTGGCTCCGTACTATGTTCGCCGTCCGCTGGCTCATCCTGCTCTATCGCTGGGTCGGTGTTGTCGTTGTTTCCTCTGGAGTCGCCCGGGGTATTATTCTTTCTTGCGTTGTTATCGCTGTTTTTGCCGAGGCGGGATTTGGAGCGGCGCCTACACCGTCGCTTTGATTGCTTCTCGAGGGAACTATCCTTCACTGCATCCTTCCGTTCCTCATCATTGTCTTCTTTGGGTGTATCCACCATGTATATATCATGTGATGAAGTGGTTGTCCAGCGCCCTGTGGGCGATGGTTCCTGTTCGTCTCCTGCATCGTCGTCCATATCATCGATGTCTTCGGAGCCGAAATCGAGCATGTCGGTTAAATCGTCGACAATGGCTACTAAGTGGGTGGTGGGTGGGGAGCGATTTTCTTCGTCGTCCGCATCCCAATCTAGCCGGACATAGTTCGGCCAAGGGTCTCCTGACAGGGAGAGAGACCTCAACGAGTTTAACACATCGCCAAAGGGCGAGTGCTGAAAGATAACCGCGGAGGTAAACTCCATGATCGGTACCCAATCGGATTCGATAGGCACGGACGCAGGCGGCTCGGAGCCCGTGGCCGGGGACGAATCCAACGGTTCGGCGACACGGGTCTCATAGGCGGTGAAGTCAGTATTCGGCTCTATCGCCACTGAGTGTGCAGCCTCCGTGGCGGGGTCCATCCACCCATCCTCGGATGGCGCGATCTACTCCGGACTAAGGGCCGAAGTGACCATACGCGCGATCTCCCGTACACCGTCTGACGGCTGAGCTAAATCATGCTCGTCGTGACTGTGCGGCGCAACTGACATGGGCTCGAAACCGTCGAAGATCAAGTCTCCGCGGATGTCGGCGGTATAGTTTAAGTTTCCAAACCTGACCTGATGGCCAGGGGCGTAGCTTTCGATTTGCTCCAGATGGCCAAGCGAGTTGGCCCGCAGTACAGAGTCGCCGAATACGAAGATCTGTCCGGGGAGGAAAAGCTCACCCTGGACTGCATCGCTATTGATGATCGGAGGAGACATCGGGCCTAAAAGCGATGACACAGTGGAACTCTCAATGAAAGCACCAATGTCGGTGTCAAAACCGACGGATCTCGGGTAGGGGTCCCGAACTGTGTGTCTAAGGTGGATGGTAACAGGAGGCGGGGGACACGATGTTTACCTAGGTTCGGGCCCTCTCGATGGAGGTAATACCCTACTTCCTGCTTGATTGATCTTGATGTTATGAGTATTACAAGAGTTGATCTACCACGATATCGTAGAGGCTAAACCCTAGAAGCTAGCCTATGGTATGCTTGTTGTTGTCCTACGGACTAAACTCTCCGGTTTATATAGACACTGGAGGGGGCTAGGGTTACACAAAGTCGGTTACAAGGGAGGAGATCTACATATCCGTATTGCCAAGATTGCCTTCCACGCCAAGGAGAGTCCCATCCGGACACGGGACGAAGTCGTCAATCTTGTATCTTCATAATCAAACAGTCCGGCTAAATTATATAGTCCGGCTATCCGAGGACCCCCTAATCCAGGACTCCCTCATACCCGTCGGATGTTCGACGCCTGTTTGTTCGCAGAGTATCGGGCCGAGGCCCATGTATCACCCACTTACCCCTTCGTGGCCCTAGACTATATATACTCCTCCACCTCCTCCTAGTTAGGGTTAGCATTGGTTTAGCTCATATGTGAGATAGAGCTTTGCTCATCCATACATATCTACTCCACGAGAGAGACCGCGGCCCCTCTACGGAGAAGATCCATGTCGGATTCAAAACCCCCTCTTGGGTGGCCCCATCAAGACCTCCTCACGGAGAAGAACCGGTTTGTTGGATTTGGACCATGTGATCTCTATGTGACTATATCTTGTTGGTTTGAGAGAACCTCTTGTGTTTTCCCTCGTGTTCTTCGTGTTCTTAGTTGGGATCCGCTCCTTTCGTGAAAGATCGGCCATATAGGGTTCCACCCTACATCAACTTGGTATCATGAGCCATGTTGATCATGATTTCGGAGCCTCCCCTCTTCGTTTTGTAGTTTAATTTTGTTGTGTTCATCCCCAATTTTGAAAATCCCCATCAAAAATAGCCCCAATTTTTTTTGTGATTTGTTGGTATGATGAAGTTTTGTTGATTTTGATCCATGGATTTGATTGGTTTTGAGTGGATCTAGAGTTTCCCCAAGTTTCCCCACTTTCCATCCACGAAATCTCCTCAATTTTGACCCCAAAATCTTCATTTTCCGCCCAAAATCGTGTCCCGGATCTGAAATTTCGCGTTAACCCCGACCCACCGGACGACCGGCGTTTTTACGGACGTCCGGACGCCCACGAAGCACCGGATGACCGTCATCCACCGGACGACCGGAACCACCCAACAAAACCAAATTAGCGGATTTCCGAGCCCGACCGGACTTCCGATGACCGGACATCCGTCCATTTACGGATGTCCGATACCTGTAAATATCAACTTCGGCTGATTTTTGTTTTGTCCATAACTAATTCATCTGAACTCTGATTTTAACGTTCTTTAGCTCGTTTTGAAGCTATTGACATCCTCCTTCCCACAAAAACAATACCATCACCATTTGACTCCATCAAATTTTTGGAACTTTGGCATCTTTGCCTAGGGCTTCCACCATAACTTCCGCAAAACCACCATAGACTTCCGCAACCTAACCAGTTTTCTTCCCCATAGTATTAGCGGTTGTTTGAGTTGTGACTTGAGTCTCCTAAGGTGTTTCGGCTACTTAGGGACGGTTGCTTCTTCATAAACCACCACCACCACTTCCGCATAGGCTTGCCCATCATACACTTCCGCCACCCCAACTTAACCCAATTTTGTTTGAGTTGTGAGTTGTGTCTCCTAAGGTGTTTCGGCTACTTAGGGACGGTGACCTTCAACTGCGACTCAGATAACCCCATAACCTCCACTTCCGCATTGCCTACTCGCATAACCCATCATTGCATTTCCGCAATCCCTTTGAGCTTCCGCAACACCATCATCGCATTCCGCTGCCACCATTTCACATTTGTCATTTGAGATTTTGAGTTCGCGGTTTTTTCGTTTCCTAAGGTGTTTCGGCTACTTAGGGACGAGTCTCCATCATCTTGGTATCTACATCAAGAACACCGCCACTCATCATCACCACGAGGTCATCATCGACTTTAACCACTTCACCATCATCTGTCCGTGGCTTACAAACGAGAAACCTTCGAAAGTAACCTCCATATCATCTTGGTATCGTGGTATCCCTCCATTGTATATTCCCTTGCCATTGCATTGATAACCCCTAGCCTATTTTGTGTCACTTGCCTATCGAGACTAGCCATTTGAGTATTGCCGACAACGTTACTTGTGCACATTAGTGCTCTACACCATCCATTACATACTTACCATATCATATTGGTATCATATCATCTCGTGTGCCTCAAGTTTTTTCCCGCATATACACATTTGCTATCTTGGTTTGTGCATTGTGAAAAAGTGGCCATACAAAAAAAAGAAAAAAAAGAAAAAATTTTTAAGAAAAAGAGAAAGAGCAAAGAAGCTTGTAAGCAATAGCCATAGCATCTTACCACATTGCATAAGATAGTCATATCCGATCACCTTGGATCAAACACCGGGAACCATACATACATAGCTTACTTGGGATAGAAGTTGATACATTTTGCATCATATAGGTTGTGCACAAGTGTCGTATCCGCCTATAGAGAAATCGTGCTAGCGTCTCTCTTGAGTTGTGCAACACGAGCGTTTTCTGTGGATTCCACATTTTGTGTTCATTCCTTGGTTGCACGACCCCATTTATCTATCTGTGTGCCATTCATTGATATTGGTTGATATTGGTCTACTTGTTTCACTTGCGAATTTGTGAATCTCTTTCAACATTATTGACTCTTGCTAACATTTTGCATCAATTTTTTGTGCCACTATCCTGACCGAGCTCCACCATAAACCTTATTTGTGTAGGTGTGAGAAATCGACGAGATCGGTACCAATTGTGCTATTTCCTTGTTACATCATTGAGTGATCATTGATCCATTTTCAACATCAGTCAAGGTACATTTGGTATAGTTCTCTCCTTTCTTCCACTCATATTTGCTCGAGTCTTCTGATGGATAGGCAAGGCATTCCATCTCCGGTCATCGACAACAGCGATGGCCCGAACAACTACATCACCAAATCGTCAATCTTCAATCTACAACGACAAATGCAAGGCGCACAATCAACATTGCGAGAGCGCATCGAGAACATCTCCATCGACATTCATCACTCCGAAGCAAGGAAAAGGGACTACATCGACAACAAGCTCTCCGCACAAAAGGAGGAGCAAGATGCAAGGATTGAGGAGATTCGGACCTTGTTGATCAACCGTTCTTCCCCTTCATCATCCTCAAGGCGGTGACATTCAAGTCGCAAGTCTTCGGAGCGCAAAAATGATACAAGCGCAAGTTGTCCACGTCCACATCTTCATGGCGACCACCATCACATTCATGATCCACATCGTCATGAAGGGCAAGTCACCTCCAAGCATCATGTGCACGACGACGACGAACGACATCTACTACGAGCTCAAGCGCGACAACGACACCATCATAATGAAGATGCTCCACAAGAGCAAACATACAAGTCCCAACAAGACCTACTTCACGCCAAGTACAAGCTTCATGATCTCGACCAAGACAGAGCTAAAGCTACACCAACCACTTCGGCATCTTCGCCTTTGGACGTACGACATCTTCGCCAACTTCCCATGAGTTCGCCTACATCGACATCTTCAACAACAAGGCGACCACCTACAAGCGAGGGCGACACTTCCATCTTCGGAAGCCCCTCAAGAAAGATGGCCGAGCATGGGAAATTCCCTTCAGTCATGGAGACGAGCTACGAGGTGCCACATTATATAGGCCTCCAACAAAAAGACGGTGACAAGAAGGTCGAGCATGGGCCATCCCCTTCGACCACGGCGACGAGCATGAACCTCTTCAACAACACGAAGACGGCGCCCATATTGGACTCATACTCTGAGTCAAGCTATGCGAGCGCACATGAGACCTTATCTTTGTTCTTAGAGGACAGTGATGATGTGCCATCTTCGGCCTTCATCCATGGCTACGACTACGACATGGAGACATTTGCACCAACATCTCCCCGACACCCACATATGATGAGATGACCCAATTGCCATGTGAGGAGAGCCACCACCCCATGAGTGAGATGAGTGACTCCACCATACGTAACATTGAGAGCATTTCCTATGAGAGGATGAGTGTGACCACCACTAGCCCCACACTTGAGAGCATGCCACACATCCTATGTGAGGTTGAGAGCCATTTGAGTGACTTCACCAACAATATGAGTGAGAGCATCCTTGAGGGAGTGAGTGAGCCACAACACTTAGTGAGTGAGGTAGTTGACACGGCATGCGAGGCCACTATGATTTCTAACGACTTAACCTCTACTCCGAGTGTATTTTCTTCTTTGGTGCTAGGTCTCCTACATGACGACATGCCTACCCTCGACGAGTCCATACCTCTAATGGAGACGACGATGGCCATGGTGGACGATGATGCACCCCCACATGGTTCCATCAAGATGAAGATGACCACGACTTGGTCTTCGACACCTCACCTACAACAAATGAGCGATGCTCCAAAGGTAACATAGGTGATGGTGCTTCACTTATACCACTAGCGGACTATCCCACCAATGATTCCTTGCATGATGTTGATCCATCCATGCTTCATGCTAGTGCGAATTCCTCATGTCATGACTTAACCATTTATGATTTGTATGAGGATGAGCATATTGAGTTGCCTAGTTGTGATGCTATGCTCCATAGGATATCATGTGAAAATTCTATTGGTCACATCATGTTTGATAATCCTTTAACCTTGTCATATGCTATGAGTGATATCTACCATATTGCATCATTTCAATCTCAACATAGTAACTATGCATGCCCCATTAACATAAATCCCATTTGCACTTATGGCATAGATGACGAGATGATGGTCATTGGCTTTTGTTTTTCATGTGATGATATTGCCATGCTTCCTTTACATGATTTGCGCAATTCATCTACTATACCATGCCATGATCACATTGTTCCAAATATGCTTTGTTTTGGATGTTGTCAATATTCTCCATGTGATGTTTCCATTAATGCTCATGAGGAGACCCCAATAGTTTCCTCATACATATTAGGAGATTTTGATGCATTCCATACTTTGCATGATTCCCATGATAGTGTACACCATATGCATTCCATGAATAACAATGCTCTACATATTTCTTGTGATGCTTTACATAATTTGAGTCTCCATTATGCTCTACATAATAACAAACTATCATGATGGATGACATGTTTCTATATCACACATCTCATCTATTTTAGCATTGGATATTTGGTGCTAACCAACACAAGCACGTGCGCATCATGATGGATGATGTGTACATATGCCATGCACACACAATTTTTCCTTTGTCTTTTTTTTGTGTAGGTACTCACGTATACTCGTCAACCTCTCAATCCCAAGAGTTGATGGAACGAGCTCTTGAGAGCAACGATGAATTGGGATCCCGTGGACTGTTCTTACCACCATTACCTTCGCGCAGGCACTACGCGCATCTATTCTACTTGGCTCTCACATGGCTATGGACTATTTACCACTTGTCACCCTATGCCCATACTATTGTGTTCACTTTGCATGTTATGCCTCTTTACATGATTTTGCCATGCTATTGTGACCCTTGCTTGCATCTACCCATGATTCACAATTATGATACTCATATGTGTATTTGCATGCTTGGTGGAGATCCTTGTTACTATTACCATGTCTTACTTGTGCCACGTGCTATTGATGCTTGTTGTGTTGGGAGAGTAATGTTGTCCCATTGCTATTTATATATGACCTCTCACCAATACATTGATGATATTTTGTTCATATCTTGCCTTCATGCTTGAGATTTGTCATGTGCATCATATATGCCCACTATTTGCACACATGACATGCTTGCCATGATTCCTTCTAGTATGTTGCATCTTTGCACTACTAGCTTGTTTGACTTGATTCATATGATTACTTGCTTTGATGCATCACCCATGTTCCATTCTTACTCGCTTTCTTGGGTTGATCACATATATATCCATGCGTCTCACGTGATATATCTTGATCTTTGTCATTTGTCTCCATTAGTTGCATCTCTCATATCACCTTGTATTGAGTGCCAACTTGCTATGCTTATTGATCGTGGAGACTTGGACATATTACTTGTGAAGCATGCTTGTTTGATTGAGCCTATTGTCTTTGGTTGTTCTCGCATCATACACCTCCATACTATGAAATGCTCTCTTGTCCTTTCTTATGATGAGCATGATGCATACACTTGTTCGGTATCTCACCACACGAATGATAGGTGTTGCATTTGCACTAACCTCATTTGTTTTTCCGAGTGTTTGTCATGTTCTTTCGTTTTGAAGGATTCACAAGGCAGTACCATCACGAGACAACTTGGTCATGTGAAGGCATACATGATGCGCAACTCCAACATCCTTGAGAAAATGCTAAAGGTGAATTCCTTCCTTTTGATCCATCCTCAAATACGATTATTGGATGGGTCATTCCTTCATTGTTGTTTCCTTCTTGTTGTCTACATGATACATCTCGCGGACGGAGGAGCGACATTGGAGATTGACTCTATGAACCTTCAAATTGAGGAGTGCTCGGACTTATTGGATGCACCTTCGAACCTCCACTCATTCCACATCATCGAGCATTGGTACATGAACACTCCTTTGACACATTGCACCAACACCTCCATATTTGTTGATTGTGCTCACACATGTCATGCTCGATGGACATATCATACTCATCACAAGTTTGCACCCCATGCATGGATTGACTCACATTATGCTTGTCTTGTTGCATCTATTCCCATGTCATCCATGGTATATGAGCTTGTGCATTTCCTTAGCAAATTTGTTGTGATCTTCCTTGATGGCATATTCATACATAATGATCACATTGCATACCATCAACTGCATGATAACATATCAATATTGAGCATCCATTGCCATATTCTTACTATTGATAAACCGTCTCACTACGACATCATTTTGCACCGTGGTTGCATTGATCATATTCACAACACATTAGTGTGCACAATGGATGCTTTTGCTCCCATGAAAGCTTTGCATATCATTCTATATCATCTTGATAAGCTTCATGTGCTTTGTCACGAACAATTTTGCCGAACGGACCCATACTTACTTGATGGACACTTTGTGTGCGCTAACCATTGTATTTCTGAGTGTCGCTTGTGTTTGCTCTTTTTGCATGTCTATCACTCCGGAGACACCTTGGAGTACTTGGATTGCGCCATGTCTTCAACTTTATCCAACTACAAGTCCGTCTAGGACAACCGTTTCCATGGTGATGAGGATCACGATCTGAGGTCGGATCTTTCCCAAGGGGGGGAGATGATGCGGAGCATCCCACGCTCATCCCCATGTACACTCTGATTACTCTCCAAGCCCCAAGAGGGCATATGACGAGACCTCGAATATACGCCATTGGACACATCGTGAACTCGCTCCTCTCCGAATCTTCACTTTATAAATGTGAGACATGGCTACTACCTCCAACGTGTGTGCTATGCATGATCAGGTACTTAGAGGAAAGCAACGGAGCCACCACATCCAATGGACGAGCTAGCGAGGACGCCAAGTACAAGGACCAAGAGAAAAAGCTGCCCGAAGTCTACAGCCTCCGGACGACTGGACCTCACCGGATGTCCAACGCCTGGAGATCCCACGTGCTAGATCGACTACAGGCTAAGTCTACAGCGACCGGACGACCGACCGAGACCGGACGTCTGAACCCCTCCAGCTACCGGACGACCGGCCTCCACCGGACGTCCGACAACTCTAGTCCAGAACCAAAACGCGGGAAGTCCGACAAGTACCGGACGACCGGACCCTCGCGAGACACCGGACGTCCGGTACCCGTTGGATGTCCGACGCCTGTCTGTGCGCAGAGTATCGGGCCGAGGCCCATGTATCCCCCACTTACCCCTGCGTGGCCCTAGACTATATATACTCCTCCACCTCCTCCTAGTTAGGATTAGCATTGGTTTAGCTCATATGTGAGATAGAGCTTTGCTCATCCATACGGATCTACTCCACGAGAGAGACCGCGGCCCCTCTACGGAGAAGATCCACGTCGGATTCAAGACCCCCTCTTGGGTGGCCCCATCAAGACCTCCTCACAGAGAAGAACCGGTTACCCTATGTATCGTCCCTTGTTAGATCTGGACCGTGTGATCTCTGTTTGTTCTTGGATCTAGCATATGTGTGACTATATCTTGTTGGTTTGAGAGACCCTCTTGTGTTTTCCCTCGTTTTCCCCTCGTGTTTTTCGTGTTCTTAGTTGGGATCCGCTCCTTTCGTGAAAGATCGGCCGTATAGGGTTCCACCCTACATCACCCTTTACTGTTGCGTCGAGTGATGCTGAGCACCTTGGCCACCCAGGTTCATGGCGCGCCGACAGCACTTAGTCGCCAACTGACACAATTACCAAAGCATTTGAGTACAAAGTCGAGCAGGCCCGTGCAGCCGATGTACGCGCGCCGCCGCCACGTCATGCACCTCCTGTCCACCATCGCCGTAACAAAGGTCGCTGGCACGCGTGTCGGCCGTGTCGACCAGTGGCTCGCGCTGCGCTGCTCTCCCACATCTTTGAGCGTGCAGGCATTGTTTCGCCTCGTCGATGCGCGCGCCATGACGGTTCGTTCCCCTACATCTCCTGTCCCTCCTCTGACGCCTTGCCACCGCCCACCGGCACTGGAGTCGGCGATGTCGTGCTGGAGCACACCTCCATGGACGACACTGTGCCTGAACCAGGCGTCCTCCATCGGTGCTGCCAAGCAGTCTACCCGCTCGTGCCGCACGCTATTGCCTCTCCGCGCGCGTGCTCCACAGACCATCGCTGATGAGGCTGAGGGTGGATAAAGCTTGCAGCTCGGCAAGGGCGGGCGGACAGCGCGATGTGCATGAGCACGGTGTTGGTGGCGTCGAGAAGCCATTGGGGGCCGTTGGCGGCGCAATTGATGACTTGAAGAGGAAGTGGGTGAGGCACAGAGGCAGAGGGTGGACCGCGCTGATTTTCAGGAGACAGCTGAGGGGATTGAGGATAGAAGATATACTCCCTCCGTTCCAAAATAGATGACCCAACATTGTACTAACCTATTTTGGAAAGGAGGGAGTATATGACACGTGCGGCATGGACGTCGACGAGAGTAAACTGTGTTCCTGGGCGGGATGGATCATTTTCTAGTGCACCAAACAGGTTTCAGGGTTGATATTGACTGGGATCAAATAGGTTAGCGTACTAACTTCAGGGATTCGGGGACGTGGGGGTTGAATTTCGTCAAGCTCTTAAAACAGACTTCACTCGGCTGTCAACGGGGAAGCTGCAGCCTCCATCAACCGAGCTACGACGAACAGCAAAAAAGCTGCAACCCCCGCGGGCGGAGCTGTGACCTAGTCAACGAAGAATCTGCAATCACGGGGGTGCCCAAGACCTGCGACGGGGCACTCCCGCGAGCTGCTCCTTGAGACAACCACGAGCTTGCTAGCTCCCAACCACGTGGGAGGCAAGCTTCGAGATGGCGGTGGGTGAACAGCATCTAGCAATCTCCTCTTTTTTTTTTTTTTCCCCTTCCGCTCGCATGTGGGGTGGACGAGGATGCTAACGAGGCAGATCGAATGTTTCTGGACAAGTCAATCCAACGCATCGTGCGGCGATTGGCCGAAAGATGCGGCTATTGTGTGGGAAATTCATATGGCTCGACACTACATCTTCACTTTACACTAACCTAATCGTTGATGAGCCACTGCGCATTTTCTTCCCAATGTCTCCTATTCTCAAGATGAACTCCTTTTTCCTAATCTTTTTTCTTGCATATTTTTGCTAACAGGGGTTTCTCAGAGGTGTCAAAACATAGTGGCTCCAAAGCACGTGGAGAACATATTCGGCCGGTGGTGCCATATAAATTGTTGGGTGACTAGTGTATGGTTGTTGAGAGCCTTCATAGCAGAAAGGTTTCCTGTAACCTGAACTTTTGTGCTTGCGGGTTGAACTTGAACATCGCCCTTGTGCTCAAACTGCGCCCATCTACGCCTTTGTGTACGTAGCTTGCGTATCAGTCCTTGTATTTTCTCTCTTTTTCTCTATCAATGAAAAGATACACTCACTAGCGTATTCCGGAAAACAAATGATTATTTCTTACACGTATGAGTCAATGATTTTTTTTTTCTCTAATAAGAATATAGAACAAAAGAATCATAAATGGATTTTTTTTCATATGGTACTTATTCTTAAAACTTAAATGACACACGGACAGAAAATTTATAATAGTTCACGATACAAAACCCAACAGTTCAAGAAAACATAGCTGAACTATTGTCCAGATAATATGGAATTATTTTCTCATTACCAAATTGTTCTGGGGAATTACAAGCACAGAACCCAACAAGCATCACCTTCCAGAACCATCCGTTAGTAAACTAACCCAAAATACATAGACTATGCGAGGAATCCAGATTTTAACAGCACGCAAAAGCTCCTAGTTTCCTGTGCTCCATGCAGCAAGAAGAATCTCCTGACCTGACCTCTAAGTCTCTAACCCACAATGATCAGAGGCTCACAATCTTCGCTGGCATCTGGAGCTGGTGACAGTGAGTTCTCGCAAGGCTCTACTTTTGGTTTGATGGGGTGTCCAACCGGCAGCTGCTTTGATGGACATAGAGGGGTCTCCATCTGACAAAATCAAAGCGATCAACTTCCCACTGTTAATGTCAACTCCATGCAGATTTTGTGACCCAGTTCTTTCTTTTTATATGTCATAGAGGAAAAACTTCCTATGAATCTGTACGACAGAAAAAGCTTTGATCTTGACAGTGAGCGTGGCAGTGAAAGTTATCTGTCCTCATTTGAGTCATTTCAGCAAACATGACAGTGAAAGAGGGAGGAGTAGTACTTGCTCATCTTTCACCCGATCAGGCAAGGAAGAGGTCCCTTGTACACCTGCCAAGGGCAAATTAGCAACAAATCAATCTAATTAATAATGAAGAACATTATAGGAGAATTCCAAACTGGAAAATGGTGGAAGTACTACGAGAACGCAAAATAAGATCTGAAAGTGCTCACATCAGGCTGTCTGACTGGTTTTTTTAAATAGCTGCAGTGGGTTTCCCACTGTTGTCATAAAGCCTGGGACTAAATTTTGGAACATTAATTTCTGTTCATCTGTAGATACGTTTAAAAACCATATTGTAGTTCCTTGGCAATGGCATCCTAGAGCAGCGGCGCGTTTTCTTGGACAAATCCATTTTAATTATTTCTGGATTTCACAAACAGTTTAATCAGCAACATGGAAAATCACATGTCACCGGACTGACTCAGTTAGATCAAATATTGAGGAACGTAGCAACAAAAGCTAAGAATCCTCATTTCAGGATTAACTGTATACAATGTGTGACTACTCTTCCACATCATATTGAACTTATTCCATTTGAACTAGACAAACTTGCACAGCATATATATGTCACAGGGTTCAATCTGTAATTGAATGTTAGAGGATAGGCAGGGAGGTCGAACATTTCTTAAGAGAGGGTGTAATTCAACATGAATGATGCATCTGAAAAATAAACATGGATAATTAACGTTTAAGTAAGGAAGAATTCACAAAAAGGAATATGAATTCAAAAACAAAGAGAGAGTATAACCAGTCAAAACTGAAACAGCAGCAAGCAAAAGCATTTTATTGACACATATTCAAGATAGATTAGCAAGCAGGCAATTCTAAGTATTTCGATCTCCAGAATTGTTAACCAAGTAGCTGACAAGTACAATCGATGTAATTAAATCATGTGACATAAATAGAGCCATGTGTTTCGATAAGATGGTATGAGGAGACTCTCAAGTATGAAAAGCACGTACCAGACGATTCCACAATATGTTTGCATCCTACGTCGTCCTGCAAGAGAGCATTCAGTGATTAGGCTTACTAATTTCCCCTCAACCCATACCGCTTGCTGTTATACTAGAGACAACGAGCTGTTCAAGAGTTCACTCTAGGAATGCTTTCTAAATAACCAACGAAATAGAGGGTTTACAGTGCACTAGAGGAAAATTGCTGATTATCATTTTGTAATTAGAAATTGGGGTTATTACTTTGTATAGTAACCATCGAGTTTCCACACCATTACTTCAGTAACACTCAAAGATGAAAGCTTGGAAACTCTTCTCTAACTACTGAATTAACAGGGCTTGCAAGCGTTCCGCCAAACAGAAGACTGAAGCAAGAAAGTGACCAATCAAGCTACACACGAATATAACTCCATGATTGGGCTTTCTGATCCAGACACAACAAGCTATTCAAGAGTTCGCTCCAGGAATGCTTCTGTTCTGAACAGTAGTACTGAAGAAATAGTAGGTTTGCGGTGTCTGTAGTTACTAGAGCAGAAAGAGGAACAATGGCTGGTAGGGCATCTAATCAAATTTGGACTTGAGATTGTTGGTTTTCAGTAAGACCAATCTTGCTCGTTTTCAGACAGATGAGACCACTAGCAGCAGCCAGTGAGTGCAAAATCCCCACTCTCTTCTTTCATCCTGCCGCTCTCCACCCAATTCTCGTCCTTTTCCACTCTCTTCTTCCCTCCCGCCGCCGCCGCTGCCACATGGTACCGGAGGATGGCCTTCCGGAGAAGGAGGACGTGGTGGAGGTGCTAGAGGATCCGAGCATCATGCTCGTCCGGAAGATCAACTTGGTGACGCGGCAAAATCACCGCGTCAAAGCGAAAGTCGTGCGCTATGGATCGGACTTTTATTTAAATTTCAAATTGCTCTTTACTAGCAGACGTATACATGATAGCATTATATGGCCGCCTCCCTCATCCGTGTGCGCGGACGGATACCGGAGGGAATTTTCTGGTCAGCGTGGGAGATGCCCTAACAAAGTTAAGTTAGTACAATTAATCAATAAGTGAATTCGCAGTGTCTGTACTCTGTACAAGAGCAGAAAGAGGAACAATGGCTGGTAGGTCATCTAATCAAATTTGGACTTGAGATTGTTGGTTTTCAGCAAGACCACTCTTGTTAGTTTTCAGAAAGATAAGACCATTAGCTGCAGCAGAGCGAGAGTGTATCCTGTGCACCCGGAGTTTTTGTGCTACCGGTGCACCGAACATAAAAAACTTGCACTATTACTTCTAAAAAATTCCAAAATAATTGAGTGTAAAGAGACAGCATACATCTAACATGTTACAAAGTTTCAGTCCTAAATTAAACTCACAACAAGAGAAACAAAAACAACAAATTCAGCTGTGGTAGTGCAAATGGGCCCAATACATGGCCCAGTTTAAATTAACAACATTCATGTCCCGATTTGTCTTTTTTGTTAAATTTTTAGCTAAATTTCTTTGACGTGATAGAAATATATTGTGTCCGTGTACTCATTTATTTTCAGAATTTTTGATAAGTTTTTGCATGTGTTTTTGACATTGGTGCACCGGTAGCACAAGAACTTCGGTTGCACCAGATACGTCCTCGCAGCAGTGCAGCTAGTGAGTGCAAGTGATTAGCTGCAGCTCGTAGGCATTCTGTCGAACAGAAGCTAACAGGCCACAACAGAATCCCAAATCGGAGTAACGTGCGGAAAGGGGATGGAGAACCTCTCACCGGCGGCCGCCTTGGCATGGTGGCGGGGGCTGGGAAGAGGGCAGTGGTGACGGCATGTGCGAGGCCGTGGCGGAGAGCGCAGAAGCCTGGCCCTTCCGGTGCTAGTATTACTCGCGGCATACGGCGACTAGGTTGCGGCGCTGAAAATTAGATGCCCGGTAATCCAGGCCAGGAACCAAACAGCTCCCAGTGATTCGCAGGCAAGCTGGGTGGCTAACAAAACAGCCCCTGAGACCCCGATCTTTGTTGCTGCGTCTGAAATTCATATGGCTCAACACTACATCTTCACTTTTTACTAAAACTAGTTCATGATAAGGTGCTGGGCGTTTTCTTCCCAACGTCTCCTATTCTCAAGATGAACACCCTTTCTTTACTTATTCCTTGCACAGATTTTTCTATTCTTTGAGAGGCGTCAAAACTAGGTGGCTCTGAAGCACGCGGAGAACACAATCGGCTGATGCTGGCATATAAATTGTTGGCCGTGTAGTGTATGGTTGTTGAGAGCCTTTATTGCAAAGGGTTCCTATAACTTTTGAGTTTGGTGGCTCAACATCTCCCCTCTTTTGCTCAAACTGCGCCCATTACGCCTCTCTGTGTACGTAGCTGTGGTGTAAATGTGCTCAAAATAAAACTTGGGTCGATGGGTGACAATCCTTGTACTTTCTCTCTTTTTCTCTATCAATGAAAAGATGGGCTCTCTAGCATATTTCAAAAATTGTAATGATTATTTCAAACATGTTTGAGCCAACAATTTTTTCATTTAAGAATATAGAACAGAAGAAATCATAAATGGATTTTTTTTCATATGGTACTTGTTCTTACAACTTAAATGACACACATACAGAAAATTTATACTAGTTCATGGACTACAAATTTTCTAATAAAATCCTAAGAATCAAACTATCAGATGCCATGGTTCGACTCATATTTATAGTTGCATGGTTTTTCTTTTCCTTTCTGAGAAAGTAGTAGCATGTGTCTTCGTATTTCCAAAAGTAACCATAAGGGCATCTTCAATACGGACCTTCAAACCGCCCGCAACCATCCAGACCACATGGTCCGGACGTGTTGTGCCATCCATCGCGGTCATATATCGGTCCGCCTAGCGGTTCGGACCATGTTTTTCTGGCGAACTGGAACCAAATGTGTGGAGGGGGAGCTTTGTGGAGCTTTGTGGGAGTCTGCACAGCAAACACGTAGGACTCTGACACCCCGGGCCAACCCAAAAGGCAAGCGGAGCCCGCGCTTTTGTAGCTGCCCACCCTATTTCCGTGGAAAAGTCCTCACTCTGTCTTTCATCCCACCGCTCTCCACCCAATTGCCGTCCTTTTCTCCCACTCTCTTATTCCCTCCCATCACCACCGCCGCCACATGGAACCGGATGATAACCTTCCCGAGATGGAGGACGTGGTGGAGGTGCTAGAGGATCCGAGCATCAATGCGAAAGCCGCGCACTATATATGGATCGGACTTCTATTTGAATTTCAAATTTCCCTTTACTGTCAAATGTATACAAAATAGCATTGGATGACTGCCTCCCTCATCCATGTCCGCGGACTGGCCCCTCCTTGTCCGGGGACGGATGCCGGATGGAATTTGAGGGTCAGCGTTGAAGATGCCTTAACAAGGTTATAAGTTAGTACAATTAATCAATAAGTAAATTCGCTTGCGCGGAATCAGTAAGTATATAATTAATAAATGAACACTCATCCATGAAGTACACCAACGAATTACAGTGTCAAAAATCATTTGAAACTGTAAGTTCTAAAGCATAAACAATATATGAGGAAAAACACAAAAGAAAATCGATACAAAAATGGACGTAACTTGTGTTAGTCAAGTGGCACGAAAAGGTCAGTAACTTGCTTCAGAAGCAATTAGCCCATGTTTTATACAACATGTAAATATATATCGTTCCTTTTGCTTAAGACCCAAGAGTCAAAGGTGTGTCCCTTTCTCTCTCTTCATTCCTAGAAAGGGTCAAATACTTCACTCAGTAAAATGGGACAAAATAGAAAACAAATCCACTGCGCACACATGTTCTATTCCTTTGCTCTCATGAAATATAAATAATAATAATGAGCAGTTGTAACATGGTCCCTCTTATCTCCTCTTTTCACATGAGAGGTAAGAGTGCATAATAGGTCTGAGCCATTGACCTCATTAATTAATGGTCTCATTAACTCTTACCTTCTTATCTCACATGTAAAAAAAGAGGTAAGAGGGAGCATGTTAAAATTTGCCATAAATTGGACAATTTAATCATTTTCTAGAAATTGGCTTGTGAACATTTTTCCTTACGCGATAAGATCAACATCATACACATAAATATTTCAAGTGAGAGATGTTTTCTGTATGCCAATCAAGACCCAAGAACACAATACTGTAGATCTTCTCAAATATTGAGCAGTCAACTTAGATTTGTATTTTTTTATTCCCCAACTGAGATATGCTCCTGATTTCATTAGTGGAATTTAGATTTGTCTTTTTTTATCCACTGCCGGAATGTGAAATGTTTCAACCCGGCATGATTGTCCAGCCCCGTCTGAAGCTCTCAACTTATATCAACCAAACACCCAAAATAAATTGATCATGCAAAGAGTTTAGAATTTAACAACACGCAAAAGCTCACGGACGTCAATTCTGGCACGTGGAGCTTGAGGAAGGAAGGTGATGCTGTAGAGGACATGGCATGCCCACACGGTTCCAGTGGATACATATATCAGAGGACAATGCAGTGAACGTGATAAGTGAGGAGATAGGTGGGAGCGCATTACCATGCTCTCATTTATATGTAGTGGTGGGAGGTGGCATGGTGTCGCGCCAGACCAACATATGATTCAGCACCACATTTTCATGTGATACTAATCATTCTCTTCACATCATATTAAGTGTTCCCTTCCCGGCATGTTTGTGTGTGTGTGTGAGAGAGAGAGAGAGAAAGCGAGAGAGAGAGAGATAGAAAGAGAGATAGAGTTGAGCTATTGTCACTTCAATGAGTTAACTGACCGAAAATTAAGTTGATCATGGGAGTAATTTACATTTTAACAATGCACAAAAGCCCTCGATATATGGAACAACAAACCTCACATGAAGTGTATTCCACGATAAGCATGGTCTCAATGATGTTGGCACCATCGGAGGTGACCTCCTCTGACAGGCTGGTATCTGGATCTGGAACACCACCTACTCTCTTGTGTCAGCCACCAGCTCGACAAAGGGCAACATGTCTGAGCACATTACTATGACCTCAAGCGTGTTCGTAGAGTCAGATGGCATGGTGTTGCGCTAGAGAACCATAATGTTCAGCACCACGTCTTCAGTTAATTAAATTCAAAACCCAACAGTTCAAGAACAATATAGTTGAGCTATTGTCCAGATGATATGTTTTTTTTTCTCATTGCCAAATTGTTCTGGGGAATTACAAGGTCAGGATCCAACATGCATCACCTTCCAAAACCATCCGTTAGTAAACTAACCCAAAATACGCAGACCATACGAGGAATCCAGATTTTAACAGCACGCAAAAGCTCCTAGTTTCCTGTGCTCCATGCAACAAGAATCTCCTCACCTGACCTCTAAGTCTCTAACTAGGGCCGGAAAAAAAGCTCGAAGCTCGTGAGCTAAACGAGTAGCTCGTGACTCGGCTCGAATCGACTCGAACTCGAAGAATAACGAGTCGAGCCGAGCTTTAGTTTAAGATCGTTTATAGACCAAGTTAAACGAGTCAATCTCACGAGTACTCATGTAACTCGTTAGGCTCGGTACAAAATATCAGCCACTCCCAATATAAAAAAAGATCAGGTAGTCAGCACCCTATGTCCCAGGTGCACAACACAAGGCCTAGCCGTTGAAGGCCCAACTGCCTAGGAGACTCATGCGTTACAAGGAAATTACAATTGTTTAGTGATATATATGTTTAATATATACATAATAATTTTTATAATATTTGAGGTTTTATGTTCATATCTTTAACGAGCTTAACAAGCTAAACGAGCCAGCTCGCGAGTTATACGAGTCGAGCCAATCTTGGATTTGAGCTCATTAATAATAACGAGTCGAGTCGAGCTAGCTCGTTAACGAAAGGAGCTCTAGCGAGTCAAGCCGAGCTGGCTCGACTCAGCTCGAATTCCAGCCCTATCTCTAACCCACAATGATCAGAGGCTCGTCGGCGGTGTAACCTTTAGAGGTGATATCCTTCGGTAGGCCACCGCGGAGTATCTGCACCTGGAACACCACCTCCTCTCTGGTGCCAGTCACAAGCTCGAAGACACAAGCATCGTTGACCTGCAGCCGGTTGTCAACAGCGAAGTCCATCCAATCTGCATCCAGCCTTTTCGTCTTCAAGTCGCCGCAGTAGCGCATGGCCCATGACCTCCCACGGCAGATGAGGGTGGCACAAGTGCGTGCCTCCGGGAGGTGCTTGTGAAAGCGACCTGGAATGCACTGGACGCAAAGCAACATCAACATGATAATAGTAGTAAACGAGTCATTTTTTGCAACTATTCAGTATTTGGAGATTTTTTTTACTGCCTCATACCAGCTGAAACGGCTTCTGAACATGAGTTCTCGACAGGATGATGGTGAAGAAGGGGTGGTTGCAGGAGAGTGGTGTGGTCTCACAATCCTCGCTGGCATCTGGAGCTGGCAACAGTGAGTCCTCGCAAGGCTCTACTTTTGGTTTGATGGGGTGTGCATCCGGCAGCTGCTTTGATGGACATGCAGCTGTCTCCATCTGACAAACAAAATCAAAGACGATCAGCTTCCCCACTGTTAATTGCAAGCACATGCAGATTTAGTGACCCAGTTCTTTTCTTTTCATATAGCATAGAGGAAAAACTTCCTATGAATCTGTACTACAGAAAAAGCTTTTATCTTGACAGTGACAATTATCTGTCCTCATTTGAGTCATTTCAGCAAACATGACAGTGAAAGAGGGAGGAGTAGTACTTGCTCATCTTTCACCTGATCAGGCAAGGAAAAGGTCCCTTGTACACCTGCCAAAGGCAAATTGGCAACAAATCAATCTCTCACGATGAAAATATCTATCTAATTAGTACACCCTCCGTTCCGAAATCCCATGACAGTTACCACAACACTTATTTTGGAACGGAGGGAGTAATGAAGAACATTATACATAGTAGAATTCCATGCTGGAGAAATGGTCAAATGTTGAAGAACGTAGCAACAAAAGCTAAGCATCGATCCTCATTTCAGGACTAACTATAGTATAATGTGTTACTATCTTCTGCATCAGTTTGAACTTATTCCATTTGAACTAGTCAAACTTGCACAGCCTATGTCACAGGATTCAGTCTGTAATGGAATGTTAAAGGATGGGCCGGGAGGTTGAACACTTCTTAAGAGAGGATGTAATTAAACATAAATGATGCATCTGAAAATAAACATGGAAAATTAACGTTTAAATAAGGTAAAGAGAAAGGATTGTCATTTTAAAAACCAAGAGAGAGTAAACTGTTTATTGACACATTCAAGATAGAGTAGCAAGCAGACAATTCGGGCAATAAATATCAAGATCTCCACAATTGTTAACCAAGTAGCTGACTAGTACGATCGATCTAATTAAATCATGGTATGACATAAATAGACCATACGTTTTGGTAAGATGGTTGATGATATTCTCAGGTCACGTACCTGACGATTCCATACACCTTGACTGCACATTACGTTTGCATTGGTCACCATCCTGCAAGAGAACATCCAGTGATTAGGCTTACAAAGTAGTACCCCTTGACTCATACCACTCGCTGTTATACATACATAAGTATATAATTCCATGATTAGGCTTACCACTCAAGAGACAACAAGCTGTTCAAGTATTCACTCTAGGAATGCGTTTTAAATAATTGTTTACAGTGTACTAGAGGAAAATTCCTGAGTATCACTGACGAAAAAGAAGGTTTACAGTGTACTAGAGGAAAATTACTGATTATGATTTTGTAATTTGGACATGGGATTATTGCTTTTAGTAATAAACATAAGTTTCCAGTAACACCAATATTTCAGTAACACTCCAAGATGAAAGCTTGGAAAGTCTTCTTTAACTACTGAGTTAACAGGGCTTGCAAGCGTTCAGTCGTACTGAAGATTGAAGCAAGAAAGTGTTTAATCAAGCTACACACGAATATAACTCCATGATTGGGCTTACTAATACAAACACAACAAGCTATTCAAGTGTTCGCTGCAGGATGCTTCTATTCATTTGTTCAATGGAGAGCTGATATTATGTCAGTACTGAAGAAATGGCAGGTTTGCAGTGTCTGTACTATGTACTACTGTATCTACTAGAGTAGAAAGAGGAACAATGGCTGGTAGGGCATAAGGGGATCAAATTTTGTAGTATGTACTATCTATCAAATTTTGACTTTCGATTGTTAGTTTTCGCTTTTCAGGTTAAAAAAAAACCCATTCTTGGTGGTTTTCAGAAAGATAGACCACTAGCTGCAGCCAGTGAGTGCATGCCAGTAGCAGCAGCTTGCAGGCATTCTGCCGAACAGAAGCTTGACAGACCACAAGAGAATCCCAAATCGGAGCAACGCACGGAAAGGGCATGGAGAATGTCTCACCGGCGGCCCGCCTTGGCGCGGCGGCGGGGGCAAGGAAGAGGGCGATGGCGATGGCGACGGCGTGTGCGGGGCCGTGGCGGCGGAGAGCGCAGAGGCCTGGCCCTTCCGGCGCTCCAGCTCGCGGCGAACGGCGAGGAGCTTGCGGCGGTACGTCCTGCCGCCGTCGGGGAGGCGGGCGGCGATACCTCCGTGGATGCTGGCCTGCATGCGCTGCAGCCTCGCCTGCAGCGCCTGGTCCGGGAGATGGCGCAGCTCGTCGCTGGCGACCACCGCCTCCGCCTCCTCGTCCGCCGGGGAGCCGCGCGGGAGCGCGGGCGCCGTCCAATCGGCAGCCATTTTTCGTACACAGAGTCGTTTTAGAGAATAGATGCGGAATGCGGAGAGACGGAGGGGTGTGGGAGGGAGGAAGACGGCCGGACTCCCTGATGAGCGAGACAGGGGAATCGCTATGTGTAACATTACGATTTTTTGGATTTTTTATTATAATATATACTAGAACACCGTACTCTCTCCTGTCGTTTTTACTCTGCATATACGAATTGTCTGAAGTTAAACTTCATACAGTTTGACCATATTTATATGAAAAATATCAACATCAACAAAACTAAAGTTTACAATATGAAAACTAAAGTCATGACACATTAAATGATATTGATTTCACATTATGCATGTTGGTATTTTTTCTATAAAGTTGGTCAAACTTTACGAGGTTTGACTTAACACAAAAAGGACCGATAGCAATACAAGACTACCATGAAATATACCTTTTGCATTTATACAAGGCCATCAACAGTAATCGAGGTAAAATTAATGATGTTTCCTCCTACTAGCAACTTGTTTAATACTTGCATGCATGCAGTCATAATGACACTTAGCTACTTCCTCCACTCAGTTTTCTTGCATCAATGTTGTATAATAATGATCCCAGTAAACGATAAGAAAAGTTGGTTGCAAAACATGTATTAAATTTTATCTTGATACCTGTAATCTGAGTGTTACTATTCATCACCCAGGGCGCAGAATAAGTTATTCTTCACCCGAGATAATCTTACGATCATATCATAATTAAATTACGTTTGGAATTCAAATAGTTGCATTCCTATTGATTCACTACGTAAAATTTGGCATAAAAAAATAAATATATAGGTCATAATACAAGAAAATCTGCAGTTTATGTGTATTTTACACTATGTTTTTATGATTGTAATTTTACATAACATAAAATATTTTTTACGACGATTATATATTTTCTTACGGTCTCTTTTTACGTCGGAAATAAGACAAAACTTACGGAACGTAAAATTACGGTGCATTGATGATAAAATAGAGGGGGTGAAGAATAACTATTCCTCACCCAAGGTGACGAATAGTCAATTCCTATATATATATATATATATATATATATATATATATATATATATATAAATGAAGGGAGTACATACGCTGATACCCACATGCACTCACCTTTATGAAAACGCATGCACACTCTATTGAGCATCTCTTGGATACTGAACCGGCGCAATATCTTGACACTAACGAAATCATCACCGGCGTCTTTGTAGTTGATGTGAGCGTCTCCTCGTACTGAACGAATATTGCTAGAAAGACTGGAATAAATTCAAGAAAATATGGAAACCAGTGCCAACTCTAGAACTTAAATTCTGATGGATTGGTTCTGCAACAAGGAATCTAACCATCTAAGCTACGCCCCTTTACCATTTGCTGAAACGTTCAAATTGCAATTTCTATCTAATCTAATAAAAAGAGGGTTGTTGCTTC
This sequence comes from Aegilops umbellulata, assembly GCA_032464435.1. Classification (NCBI taxonomy): domain Eukaryota; kingdom Viridiplantae; phylum Streptophyta; class Magnoliopsida; order Poales; family Poaceae; genus Aegilops; species Aegilops umbellulata. Next base: position 585,241,958 of record CP136060.1, on the reverse strand, counting down.
TGGCGGGACGTCACGAAAAATGCCCCCTAAAATGCAACATATAACCCAGCAATGCCACTTATAAGTGATTAAAAAAACGTTTCATATAGGGCAATCCCTCATCTGGGCCGGCCCATGCAGTACGAAACTCCGACTGTGCACTGTGCGCTGTGAGAGAACGTAGCGCACCCGTTTGTGTCCACCCATGTCCGGCCGGCCAGTTTTTTTACATTCTTTTTAATTATTTTTCTTTTCCATTTATTGTTTTCTACTTGAAATAATTTTGGACATTAATAAATTTCTGAAAATAAAAAACTGGAATAAAATGTTTTGTGGATTAAAAAATGTACAAGATTTTGTAAAAAATGTTTTATTATTTCATAAATATTTTGAAAATTTGAAAACAAATGTTTCCGAAATGAAAAAATGTTTATGATTTTTTAAAAGGTTCATATATTATAAAATAATAATGTAATTGAACAAAAAATTTCCAATTCAAAAAATGTTCATGAATAGAAAAATATCCTAAAAATTCAAAAACTGTACGTGACTTACAAAATAGTTTATGCATCCATAAAATGTTCACTGATTCAAAAAATGATCATGCATTTCAAAAAATATTTTTTGAATAAAAATTGTTGGTGAATTTAAAAAAATGTTCCACCAATTTTTAGAAAAATGTCCGTCTATTCTAGAAATGTTCGCCGATTCAAGAATGTTTTTTGGGACTGTCCACTCAAGCACACCAAGAATTCATACTTCTCACCACTGAAGTTCATAACATTAGCCTCAAGCAAACAAATACACTTGGAAATATTCATGGAAAAGCAGCTCATACTCCTCTATGAAGATGTGCAAGGCTATGATGGGACCAAGCCACGCTCACCAAATCTTCAAGCAACTCGGAAGTGCTCAGCACAACTTAGGAACAAGACCTTCTTTTGGCTGCTCCTCTATGGCAGAGTTAACACAAGAAATCTGCTTAGTAGAAAATCTATGTATCTGGAGGACTATAATTGTGTCCTATGCAATGATAAAGTCAAGGAAAATCATATGCATCTTTTTTGGGACTGTCCATTTGCTGGAGCAAGCTGGGACCAACTCATTCTTCATAGGAAAAGAGGCATCTCTTGCTATGATGAAATATGTATCGTGGATTCTACATTGCCCAAGGAAATTGGATTGGACATTATACTCGTGGGCTGCTAGGGTATATGGTCAGTACGAAGTGATAAGATCTACATGAATGCATCATCTCATATACCTATGTCAAAATACTACCTAAGGGAAGGAATCATTGCTACATCACTTCGAGCTAGGCTAGCAAAAGCACAAAAGTTTCTATTCTGGTTAGAGAATATTTGATGTTTTTACTCTTTATGTTTCCTAGAGAAGGTATTGGTTGAATTTGATGTATCTTAATTACTATGACTTGTAAATACTTTATTGTTAATACAATACTTTATTGTTCAAGGTTAAAAAAGACACACATTTTTTGTTTCTACACACAATGATCTCATATTTTGCTTGTCTCATGTTCTTAGTGGATAATGACTGTCTCGAGCACATGTATTTGGGTGAAGTGCTAGGAACAACGTTCAGATCATATGTAGGTATTATAATACGTGTCTTACGAATGATTCCTTGGGTGTTTGGATGATGTTATAACTCCCATTTTACTAAGAATCATACTCCATGAAGATCACACTAGTGAAAGATATAAACTTGAGGTGCAGGCATTCAAGAATCCACAAATATGTTCATGGAATCACCCAACACTTTTTTCTCCTTGCTTTGCCTTGGATTTCTACTCCTCACTTGTGGTATGTGGTAGATAATTGGAGTGGAATGGCTTCCTTGGCTTGCAAATGGATTAATGGTATGTTGTGATTTGGTTCGATTAGTAGCAGCCGCCAGGGGCTATGGGTGTATTATCTACACCCATAATGGGCGGAGCTGGGCCCCAGGCAGCCCAGGCCACTGCCTGGGGCGTAGGAATTTTTCTCGGCCTATATTTTAAAAAAATAGGTTTGGCCTGGGGCGCAGCCAACTACCAAGCCTAGGCAGCCCAGGCCCAGCCGCCCAGCACCCAGGTGTTGCCTGCTTCCTGCCCGCACGAACAGAAGCGAACCAGCCACCATTCTTCCCCCGATTTGGACGAACCCTAGGCGACCACCGACCAGGAACAGCCGTCCCTGCCTGCCATGCTGGTCGTTCCTATCCAGCCGGTCACCCCCTTCCAGTCCTTCCGGTTGCGCCGCTGCAGGTTGCTGCTCTATCCGGCCTCAGGTTGTGCCACTGTGGGCTGCTGCTCTGCCCGGCGAGGCGCGGAGGCGGCGACTCCGGTGAGGTCCTCAATCCCTTCTTCTGGCGTCCGGCGAGGTGCTCGCAGCTCGATCCCTTTTGGTTGGGCCTTGGCGTCCGACGAGGTATTGCTTAATGCCTTATGCCCCTGTTTTGTTTTCTAGATGCCACTTTTTGATGATGATTTTCATTGCTAGACGCCTCACCGTTGTCGCTTGATGCCACTGTTTGTTAGATGTGGAAATCTATTTAGACAGTTAGTAATTTTGTTTCTATAAAATGTTACAGGAAGGCAAGATGAGTAAAAGAAACAAGACATTGAATTCTTCTTTTCAAGTTCGAACCAGCAAAACTGCAGAAATAGGTCCTTCAACCCGAACAACTGATAATACTCCTAGTGTTATGACTTAACTTAAACCCACTGATACTGAATCAGACCCCGGTAAGAGAATACCAATTGAGGATTTGGATGCAGACATTAGAGATCTTGCTAGAAGGGAGTACATTAATATGGGTCCATGCCAACCAACTGATCATACATCTGAATGGACAAATGGTAGAAGCTTTAATGATTATGGGTTTAATGATCATCGCGGCTGGTTGGAATATAGCATTGAAAAAAAGCAGCCTTTTGCTTTTATTGTTTTTTGTTTAATGTAACGCCCTCGATGCGGCTATAGCTCCCACGTGTCGAGGCACGACTTAGAGGCATAACCGCATTGAAAGCAATGTCGCAAGTGAGGTAATCTTCACACAACCCATGTAATACATAAGGGAAAGAAATACATAGTTGGCTTACAGTCGCCACTTCACACAATACATAAATAAACATTCATCATTCAGATTACACTCAAGGTCCGACTACGGAACCAAAATGAAAGAAGACTACCCCAAAAGCTACACAGATCCCCGAATCATCCCCAACTGGGCTCCACTACTGATCATCAGGAAAAGACACATAGTAACGGCCACGTTCCTCGTCGAACTCCCACGTGAGCTCGGTTGCGTCATCTGCACTGGCATCGTTGGCACCTGCAACTGTATTGGTAGAATCTGTGAGTCACGGGGACTCAGCAATCTCACACCCGCGAGATCAAGACTATTTAAGCTTAAAGGTAGGGAAGGGTTGTGAGGTGGAGCTGCAGCAAGCGGCTAGCGTATATGGTGGCTAAAAACGCAAAAGAGAGCGAGAAGAGAGGCAAAGCACGGTCGTGAAGCTAGAAGTGATCAAGAAGTGATCCTAGAACAACCTACGTCAAACATAACTCCAACACCGTGTTCACTTCCCGGACTCCGCCGAGAAGAGACCATCACGGTTACACACGCGGTTGATGTGTTTTAATTAAGGTCAACTTCGGGTTTTCTACAACCGGACATTAACAAATTCCCATCTGCCTCATAACCGCGGGCACGGCTTTCGACAGATAATACCCTGCATGGGTGTCCCAACTTAGCCCATTATAAGCTCTCACGGTCAACGAAGGATATTCCTTCTACCGGGAAGACCCGATCAGTCTCGGAATCCCGGACTACAAGACGTTTCGACAGTAATAAAACAAGTCCAGCAAAGCCGCCCGATTGTGCCGACAAATCCCGATAGGAGCTGCACATATCTCGTTCTCAGGGCACATCCGGATGAGCAGTATGTACGGCAACCGAGGATACCCCAAGTTGCCTCAGGGCGGCACCGCAAGTGGCTCTAGTTTGGACCAGCAATCGAAGGAGAACTGGCCCGGGGGGGGGGGGTTAAAATAAAGATGACCCTCGGGCTCGCGAAAACCCGGGAAAAAGGCTTAGGTGGCAAATGGTAAAACCAATGTTGGGCCTTGCTGGAAGAGTCTTATGCAAAGCGAACTGTCAAGGGGGTCCCATAAATCACCCAACCGTGTAAGGAACGCAAAATCAAGGAACATAACACCGGTATGACGGAAACTAGGGTGGCAAGAGTGGAACAAAACACCAGGCATAAGGCCGAGCCTTCCACTCTTTACCAAGTATATAGATGCATTAATTAAATAAGAGGTATTGTGATATCCCAACAAGTAAACATGTTCCAACAAGGAACAAGAAGTCCATGTTCCAACAAGGAACAAACTTCATCTTCACCTGCAACTAGCAACGCTATAAGAGGGGTTGAGCAAAGCGGTAACATAGCCAATCAACGGTTTGCTAGGACATGGATGGTTAGGGGCTGACATGGCAATATGGGTGGCATGATATAGCAAGTGGTAGGTATCACAGCATAGGCATAGCAAAAGAGCGAGCAACTAGCAAGCAAAGATAGAAGTGATTTCGAGGGTATGGTCATCTTGCCTGCAAGGTTCTCAGAGTTGTCGAAAGCTTGGTCCTCGTAAGCGTTCTCAACAGGTTTCTCGTTCACGTACTCGTCTCCCGGCTCTATCCAAAACAAGAGCACAAGCAAAGGAACAACTATCAACCACGATGCAATGCACAAACAACATGATGCAAAACATGGCATGATATGCGAGATGTGATATGCAATGCATATGCATGCTCCGGAAGGACAAGATGAACAAGGCATAATCTTAGAAAACCAAGTATGCCACTGGAAAGCTGAGGTGATTTCGGTTGAAATCGATATAAAGATCACCGGAATCGGATGCACGGTTTGCAAATGACAAGCAAAACAAGAATGACATATTTCTGCGTTAAACAGCATGATGCTACTTAGCAAGCAACAAGAAATTAAGCTACTGCACCCAAACATACCAGCAAAGCATATGACAGTAAACTACTCAAGATGCTTGACAAAAGATGAACACTGAGATATGGCTAAATCACACCACAACAGGTTCAAACAAGCATGGCAAAAGTGCAAAAGATAACAGGTTCAGACTTGGTGAAAATAACAACATGCCAGAAATTAACACCAAGATGACATGTTTAGAGCAAGCAAACAACATGCTAAAGGAACAGGACATAGCAAAATAAGGCATGGCATGAATATACTCAAAGCACTTAAAAAAGTCCCTTACTGACCATGAGCCAAAAAGGATCATAAAGGAAGATAACACCCATGTCAAATAAGCAAGTTTCGTTACAGATTTCAGACTTAGCAGAAAACTGGACATGTCAAAAACAGATAGCAAGTAGGTATGTTTACGAGATTGATGCACTCACTACAGAGCATTTCATGATAAACTAATCATACATACATCAAGAAGACATGGCATAGAAGCTATAAATGGCAAGAACAACATCATAACAAGCAAGGATCAACTATAACAAGCTTGGCAAAATCGAATAACATGTAAACAATCTGCCCGTAACATTTTATAGCAAAAGTAGAGCTCGATTGACTCAAGCTATGTCACTCCATAATTACAAACAAAGGCATGGATGGATACAGCAAATCCAAATGTCCAAAACACTCTTACTGATCATGCTCAAAAGAGGCATAGATCTCTCGGAAACAACATGAACACATGGCATAAAAATAACAGCAGAAGTGAAAATACTAAGTCTCTGAACTCAGTAACATTATGTATCCTAGTTTGCATGCTTGTGCTAGTCACCACAAAGATCACAAAAATACATGGCATACACCCCTGGAAAGATAGCATGGCATATTTCGAAACACATGTAGGACTCAACTTCATAGGATGCACACATCAATCATGGCAAAAATTACAAAAGTGCATGTTCTGAAACAGATCTGAAACTAACATCACATAGCCCTCTTCTACCAGCATTTCGGGCATCAAGTTGAACTCAAATGAAGATGATGCAATGAGATGAAATGATGTACTCATCGAGGCGAACAATTTGACATATTACACGCACGAAACGGTGCAGTATGCAGCAAGATATGATGCGATGAACATGCAACGATTATGCAATATTTTTAAGACTTAGACGAATTTGGAGGGGGAAGAAGAAGTCAACCGAGGCGGTGCGCGGATCGAGGATGGCCGGGCTCGCCGGAGAAGACGACGGGGCGGTGGCCGGAGGGGCTTGCAGCGGCGGGGATCACCGGATCCGGGCGGTGGGGCCCCTCCTCCGGCCGGATCTGGAGGAGGCCGGGGCCGGGGACGACGGGGCCGGTCGGAGGAGCTGCGGGCTCCGGCCGACCGAGGCGGCGCGGACACCGGAGCGGAGATGGGGCGGCGGAGGCGGCGCGACCCGGCGTCGACGGCGGTGGAGGCCGAGCGGCATGGCGAGGCGAGCGGGGACGGGCAGCGCGGCCGGGCGGCGCGCCCGCGGCCTCGAGGCGGCGGCGGGACGGGCCGAGCGGGCCGGCCTCGGACTCGGCGGGCCCGCGGCGGCGCGCGGTGGCAGAGGGCCACGTGGCGGGACGCGGATGGCTGGGCGCGGCGGCGCGGACGTGTCCGGCGGCGCGGAGAGGAGCAGGGCTAGGGTTTAGGGGGGATTTGACCCGAAAATGGAGGATGAGGAGGTGTATTTATAGGTAGAAGGAGCTAGGAAGCTCCAAATGGAGTGCGGTTTTCGCCCACACGATCGTGATCAAACGACGGTGGACATGGGAGTGACTTAGATGGGTTATTGGGCTGTTTTGGAGGGGTTTTGGGCTGCAACACACACGAGGCCTTCACGGTTACCCGGTTAACCGTTGGAGTATCAAACGACCTCCGAATGACCCGAAACTTGACAGGCGGTCTACCGGTGCTATACCAAGGCCGCTTGACAAACCTCGGTCCATTCCGAGAAGGTTTAATACCCGCACACGGAAAAAGGTAAAAGGGGACGCCGGAGGACGTAGGAGCGCCGGATTGCAAAACGGACAACGGGAAAAATGCTCGGATTCATGAAACGAACACGTATGCGATGCGATGCACATGATGACATGATACGAAATGCATGACAAGGACAAAATGCAAAAATTACGGGAAAACCCAACCACGGAGGGAATATCATATCACATAGCCGAAAATGGCAAGAGTTGGAGTTACAAATATGGCAAGTTACATCCGGGGTGTTACAACACTCCACCACTACGAGAGGATCTCGTCCCGAGATCTAGGACTGAAAGAACTCCGGATACTCGGAACGGAGGTGGTCCTCGCGCTCCCAGGTGGCTTCCCGGTCTGAATGGTGTGACCACTTCACTTTCAGGAATTTGATTGACTTGTTGCGAGTCTTGCGCTCAATTTCTTCGAGAATAGCAATGGGATGCTCATGATAAGACAAATCTTCTTGAAGATCAATCTCTTCGAAGTTGATGGTGCGCTCAGGCGTCTTGAAGCACTTGCGAAGCTGTGACACGTGGAAGACATCGTGCACATTTGCAAAGTTGGGGGGAAGCTCAAGTTGATAGGCGAGATGGCCTCGTTTGCCGATGATCTTGAAAGGGCCCACGTATCTAGGGGCAAGTTTCCCCTTGATACCGAAGCGACGAGTTCCTTTCATTGGAGAGACGCGGAGGTAGACATGATCTCCGATCTCGAATGCCAAATCACGATGTTTGCTATCGTAATAGCTCTTCTGGCGCGATTGCGCGGCTTTGAGATTCTCGCGAATGACCTTGCACATTGCCTCAGCCTCTGAGATCAAATCGTTGCCAAGAAGTTGGCGTTCGCCCGTCTCAGACCAGTTGAGAGGAGTGCGGCACTTTCTGCCATAGAGACTCTCGAATGGGGCTTTGCCCGAGCTGGCTTGAAAGTTGTTGTTTTAAGAGAACTCAGCATAAGGAAGACAATCCTCCCACTTCATGCCGAAAGAGATAACACAAGCTCTGAGCATATCTTCAAGAATTTGGTTGACACGCTCGACTTGTCCACTAGTTTGAGGGTGGAAAGCTGTGCTGAAGCGAATGTTTGTGCCCATGGCCTTCTGAAAAGAATCCCAAAACTTGGAGGTAAAGAAGCTGCCACGGTCTGAAGAAATCAATTGTGGAATGCCATGCAAGGAGACAATTCTGGAGGTGTAGAGCTCTGCCAGCTGCGCTGCTGTGATAGACTCTTTGATAGGAAGAAAATGAGCCACTTTGGTGAGCTTGTCGATGACGACGAAGATAGCATCATTTCCACGCTTGGACTTAGGAAAACCAGTCACGAAGTCCATTTCGATATGATCAAACTTCCATTCTGGAATGGCAAGAGGTTGGAGTAGACTAGCTGATCGTTGATGTTCTGCTTTCACCCTTCTGCAGACATCACATTCATTCATGAATTGAGCAATTTCTCGCTTCATTCGAGTCCACCAATACGACTGCTTGAGGTCATGATACATCTTTGTACTTCCAGGATGAATTGACAGAAGAGAATTGTGCGCCTCGTTCATAATGACTTTACGAAGATCACCCTTTGGGACCACGATCCGGTCCTCAAAGAAAAGAGTATCTCCGTCATCAACTCGATAGCACTTGTATTTGGAAATGCCCTTGTCAATACCACGTTTCACCTTCTTCACCATGGTATCCATCAGTTGTGCCTCACGAATTTGATCTTCCAAAGTAGGAGAGACGATGAGGTTGGCAAGGAAACCTTGAGGAACAACTTGGAGATTCAACTTGCGGAAAGCTTCACAAAGATCTGGTTGAAAGGGCTTGAGGATTAAGCTGTTGCAACAAGCCTTCCTGCTCAAAGTGTCTGCAATCACATTAGCCTTGCCTAGAGTATATTCAATACTCGGATTATACTCTTGAATCATTTCGACCCATCGAGTTTGCCTGAGGTTGAGGTTGGGCTGAGTGAAGATGTACTTGAGACTCTTGTAATCGGTGAATATGTCCACTTTCCTTCCCAACAGGAGATGTCTCCATGTTATTAGTGTGTGGACAACTGCCGCCAACTCAAGATCGTGAGTGGGGTAGTTCTTTTCGTTGGACTTCAACTGACGAGAGGTATAGGCCACAACCTTATTCTCTTGCATTAACACGGCACCGAGGCCTTGAAGAGAAGCATCACAGAAAACTTCATAAGGCTTGGAATCGGTAGGAGGAGTCAACACTGGAGCAGTGACTAGTTTCTCTTTGAGAGTGTTGAAAGCAACGTCACACTCAGGAGACCAGACATACTTCACATGCTTCTGGAGGAGGTTGGAAAGAGGCTTTGCAATCTTTGAGAAATTCTCAACGAATCTTCGGCAATTGCTTGCAAGTCCAAGAAAACTGCGAAGCTGCTTGACATTCTGAGGAGGTTCGCAATTCACGACTGCAGACACCTTCTCAGGATTAACAGCAATGCCCTTGGCAGAGATGATATGCCCAAGGTAAAGAACTTCATCAAGCCAAAATTCACATTTGGAGAACTTCGCATATAATTGATACTCCCTGAGCTTGTCGAGCACCAATCGCAAATGTATGGCATGATCCTTCTTATTCTTGGAGAAGACCAAAATATCATCGAGATAGACCAAGACAAATTCATTGGTGTAGGGGTTGAAGATGAAATTCATCAAGCGAGTGAATGTTGGAGGAGCATTGACAAGGCCGAATGACATGACAGTATATTCATAAGAACCAAAACTTGTTCTGAATGCTGTCTTGGGAATATCTTCTTCACGGATGCGAATCTGATGATACCCCATACGAAGGTCAAGCTTGGAGAACACCTTAGCACCTTTAAGTTGCTCAAATAGCTCATTGATGTTGGGAAGTGGGTACTTGTTCTTGATAGTCTTCTTGTTCAATGGACGGTAATCGACGCAAAGTCGGTCCGTGCCATCCTTCTTCTGGACAAAAAGAACACCACAACCCCAAGGAGAAGAACTCGGTCTGATCAGACCCAGACGCTCTTGTTCATCGAGCTGTTTCTTCAATTCCTTCAGCTCTTTAGGTCCAAGCTTGTATGGACGCTTGCAAACGGGTTCTATGCCAGGCTCAAGATCAATAACGAACTCAACTGGCCGGTGAGGAGGCATACCCGGAAGCTCTTCTGGAAAAACATCTTGATACTCACAAACGACTGGAATTTAAGAGATGGGATCCAATTCACCCTTCTCATTGAGAGAAAACAACCGAATGGTATCATCACGAGCGGCATAGATGATCACATCATCAGAAGAGTGAGTCAATTGAATTTCCCTGGCAGCACAATCAAGCTGAGCCTTGTGCTTAGAAAGCCAGTCCATCCCGAGAATAAGATCAATATCAGAGTCACCAAGAACAATTGGTTTAGCCAGAAATCTATAGTCACCCATCTTGATACCGACATTCGGAACCAAAACTCGAGAAGTCATCTGCTTACCCGGGGACACAATCTTCAACGGAATAGGAATCTTTTCCGTCACAAACTCATGCTTGGCAACAAAAGGTCTAGAAATGAAAGAATGCGATGCACCAGTATCAAATAAGACTTTTGCAGGAATATCATTAACTGAGAGATTACCCATGATCACTTCTGAAGAATCCTCTGCCTGAGCCGCGTTCATCATGTTCACTTTGGCATGCTTAGGATTATGCTTGACCACTGCATTGCTGGAAGATTTCATAGGAGGAGGAGGCGGAAGGCGCTTTTGGTTGAAGCACTTGTTCGCATAGTGACCCTTTTGCTGACATTTATTGCAAGTCACCTCTGAGAGCGGACGATGATAAGGAGCATTTGGCCTTGGAGCTTGATTCTGAGACTTGTTCTGATAGCCAGGGTTGGGTGGGTGGGAAGATCCATGACCACCTGAGTTCTTCTGCTGATAAGGCTGACGGAACGGAGGAGGAGGAGGCAACCAGAAGTTCTGTTGCTTAGCTGCCACAAGTGAGGAAGAAGAAGACTGAACTGCGTCTCTGACTCTCTTCTTAGAAGCCTCACACTTGAGCTGAGCAGCTTCTTGTTTCAGCGCCATGTTATAGAATTCATCATACTTTAACGGCTCAAAAAGCACGAGAGCTAGTTGCAAATCTTCTCTGAGACCACGCCTCAATTGGTAGATCATGCTCTTCTCATCAGGGATGTCTTGCTTCGCAAAACGAGAGAGCTTCTGGAACTAAGTGTTGTATTGATACACAGACATGTTGCCTTGCTTGAGATTGCGGAACTCCTCACGCTTACTCTCAACAACACTTTCTAGAATGTGATGAGCTTTGAAGTCACGGCGGAAATCATCCCAGGTAATCACACGACCTCCTCTGGAATCTTTGTATTGTTGGAACCACTCAGCAGCTTGATCTTTGAGTTGAAAAGAGGCAAACTTGACAAAGTCCTCAGGTCTGACATTGCTGCACTCGAAATGCTTGCTGATATCCACGAGCCAATCATCGGCGTCTGTGGCCTCGACATAGTAGCTGAAGGTCTTTGGCTGATTAGCAAGGAACTGATTGAGGGTAGCGAAATGCGGCTGATTGTTGTCTTGGCCTTGATTCCCTTGATTACCTTGCCCTTGGTTGCGATCTTGCAAGAGCTGAATCAGAATCTGAGCGTTGGCATTTGTGGCAGTCATCAAGGCTTGCCATGCCTCCGGAGGCAGAGGTGGTGGCGGAGGGTTAGCCTGACTTCCTTCATTGCGTTCCGGATTCTGACGCGTTGGCGGAGCCATCCTGAAGAGGGTGACATCCATTAGCATCTTGAAATACATATATTCAAGCTAAATCAAAGGATCAAAATTGCAACATATAGTCTTCACAATAACCATTCGAACAAGAATGAACGAATGAATTCCAAAGTAAATCATCACACTTCCATAAGTTGAGAAGCCACTAGAAAAAGGTATGGAATAAAATGAACAAGGTACGGATGTGAACAAATACTTGGTAAGGATTACCCAATCACGAACCAAATATCTGCAGGAAGAAGTACTAGAGCTACATGAATTCCCACTTATAAACTCCCGAAACTTTCCGGTTATGCAATCAGGTGTTGGGGATACAGGGGACACAAAATATATCACCCAAACTAACAATACCTAGATCCAGCTGTATCCATCCTTCAACACATAACCAAGAAACCTTCGGAAATCATCTACCTCAACCTTCGAAAAGCATCTGTTATACGAGTTATGGCAATACTCCCGCACTCGCCTCAGTACTGGGCTATTAGGGTTATCTCACCAACAACTGTACAAAAGAGATTTTCGATGTCGGCGTACTAAACTCAGGTATTCCAGAACTGTAACGATAAAATTATGACGATAACACCTCGGAGCTCAACTCCCCAGGACACCTCCACTAAACCCCTGCTGACGGGAGGCAACCAAGACAATGTTGTCATCATAAAACCATCGGAACGATTCTAAGATACCCGCGTGAACCTAAAAATTTTTTTTAGTGAAATTTGAGAAGAGAAGAGTTAAAACTCTACGTCAGGATGCCTTACCAGAGCGATGAGGAGACTGGGAAGTAAAAAGAATTCCTAATCTCTCCGATATATAATGACTCAAAACATTTTTCTAGACACAACTCGGCCGCTAAAAACGATCAATCAGTGGGGGCTCCTAAGGTCGGGGAAGGCTCTGATTACCAACTTGTAACGCCCTCGATGCGGCTATAGCTCCCACGTGTCGAGGCACGACTTAGAGGCATAACCGCATTGAAAGCAATATCGCAAGTGAGGTAATCTTCACACAACCCATGTAATACATAAGGGAAAGAAATACATAGTTGGCTTACAGTCGCCACTTCACACAATACATAAATAAACATTCATCATTCAGATTACACTCAAGGTCCGACTACGGAACCAAAATGAAAGAAGACTACCCCAAAAGCTACACAGATCCCCGAATCATCCCCAACTGGGCTCCACTACTGATCATCAGGAAAAGACACATAGTAACGGCCACGTTCCTCGTCGAACTCCCACATGAGCTCGGTTGCGTCATCTGCACTGGCATCGTTGGCACCTGCAACTGTATTGGTAGAATCTGTGAGTCACGGGGACTCAGCAATCTCACCCCGCGAGATCAAGACTATTTAAGCTTAAAGGTAGGGAAGGGTTGTGAGGTGGAGCTGCAGCAAGCGGCTAGCGTATATGGTGGCTAAAAACGTAAAAGAGAGCGAGAAGAGAGGCAAAGCACGGTCGTGAAGCTAGAAGTGATCAAGAAGTGATCCTAGAACAACCTACGTCAAACATAACTCCAACACCGTGTTCACTTCCCGGACTCCGCCGAGAAGAGACCATCACGGTTACACACGCGGTTGATGTGTTTTAATTAAGGTCAACTTCGGGTTTTCTACAACCGGACATTAACAAATTCCCATCTGCCTCATAACCGCGGGCACGGCTTTCGAAAGATAATACCCTGCAGGGGTGTCCCAACTTAGCCCATTATAAGCTCTCACGGTCAACGAAGGATATTCCTTCTACCGGGAAGACCCGATCAATCTCGGAATCCCGGACTACAGGACGTTTCGACAGTAATAAAACAAGTCCAGCAAAGCCGCCCGATTGTGCCGACAAATCCCGATAGGAGCTGCACATATCTCGTTCTCAGGTCAAATACGGATGAGCAGTACGTACGGCAACCGAGGATACCCCAAGTTGCCTCAGGGCGGCACCGCAAGTGGCTCTAGTTTGGACCAGCAATCGAAGGAGAACTGGCCCGGGGGGTTAAAATAAAGATGACCCTCGGGCTCGCGAAAACCCGGGGGAAAAAGGCTTAGGTGGCAAATGGTAAAACCAATGTTGGGCCTTGCTGGAAGAGTCTTATTCAAAGCGAACTGTCAAGGGGGTACCATAAATCACCCAACCGTGTAAGGAACGCAAAATCAAGGAACATAACACCGGTATGACGGAAAATAGGGTGGCAAGAGTGGAACAAAACACCAGGCATAAGGCCGAGCCTTCCACTCTTTACCAAGTATATAGATGCATTAATTAAATAAGAGGTATTGTGATATCCCAACAAGTAAACATGTTCCAACAAGGAACAAGAAGTCCATGTTCCAACAAGGAACAAACTTCATCTTCGCCTGCAACTAGCAACGCTATAAGAGGGGCTGAGCAAAGCGGTAACATAGCCAATCAACGGTTTGCTAGGACATGGATGGTTAGGGGATGACATGGCAATATGGGTGGCATGATATAGCAAGTGGTAGGTATCACAGCATAGGCATAGCAAAAGAGCGAGCAACTAGCAAGCAAAGATAGAAGTGATTTCGAGGGTATGGTCATCTTGCCTGCAAGGTTCTCAGAGTTGTCGAAAGCTTGGTCCTCGTAAGCGTTCTCAACAGGTTTCTCGTTCACGTACTCGTCTCCCGGCTCTACCCCAAACAAGAGCACAAGCAAAGGAACAACTATCAACCACGATGCAAAGCACAAACAACATGATGCAAAACATGGCATGATATGCGAGATGTGATATGCAATGGATATGCATGCTCCGGAAGGACAAGATGAACAAGGCATAATCTTGGAAAACCAAGTATGCCACTGGAAAGCTGAGGTGATTTCGGTTGAAATCGATATAAAGATCACCGGAATCGGATGCACGGTTTGCAAATGACAAGCAAAACAAGAATGACATATTTCTGCGTTAAACAGCATGATGCTACTTAGCAAGCAACAAGAAATTAAGCTACTGCACCCAAACATACCAGCAAAGCATATGACAGTAAACTACTCAATATGCTTGACAAAAGATGAACACTGAGCTATGGCTAAATCACACCACAATAGGTTCAAACAAGCATGGCAAAAGTGCAAAAGATAACAGGTTCACAGACTTGGTGAAAATAACATGCCAGAAATTGACATCAGGATGACATGTTTAGAGCAAGCAAACGACATGCTAGATAACAGGACATAGCAAATTAAGGCATGGCATGAATATACTCAAAGCACTTAACAAAAGTCCCTTACTGACCATGAGCCAAAAAGGATCAAAAAACAAGATAACACCCATGTCAAATAAGCAAGTTTCGTTAAAGATTTCAGACTTAGCAGAAAACTGGACATGTCAAAAACAGATAGCAAGTAGGCATGTTTACGAGCTCGATGCACTCACTACAGAGCATTGCATGATAAACTAAGCATACATCCATCAAGAAGACATGGCATAGAATCTATACATGGCAAGAACAACATCATAGCAAGCAAGGATCAACTACAACAAGCTTGGCAAAATCGAATAAGATGTAAACAATCTACCAGTAACATTTTATAGCAAAAGTAGAGCTCGATTGACTCAAGCTATGGCACTCCATAATTACAAACAAAGGCATGGATGGATAGAGCAAATCCAAATGTCCAAAACACTCTTACTGATCATGCTGAAAAGAGGCATAGATCTCTCGGAAACAACATGAACACATGGCATAAAAATAACAGCAGAAGTGAAAATACTAAGTCTCTGAAATCAGCAACATTATGTACCCTAGTTTGCATGCTTGTGCTAGTCACCAAAAAGATCACAAAAATACATGGCATACACCCCTGGAAATATAGCATGGCATATTTCAAAACACATGTAGGACTCAACTTCATAGGATGCACACATCAATCATGGCAAAAATGACAAAAGTGCATGTTCTGAAACAGATCTGAAACTAACATCACATAGCCCTCTTCTACCAGCATTTCGGGCATCAATATGAACTCAAATGAAGATGATGCAATGAGATGAAATGATGTAATCGTCGAGGCGAACAATTTGACATATTACACGCACGAAACGGAGCAGTGTGCAGCAAGATATGATGCGATGAACATGCAACAATTATGCAATATTTTTAAGACAGACGAATTTGAAGGGGGAAGAAGTCAACCGAGGCGGCGCGCGGATCGAGGATGGTCGGGCTCGCCGGAGAAGACAACGGGGCAGTGGCCGGAGGGGCTTGCAGCGGCGGGGATCACCGGATCCGGGCGGTGGGGCCCCTCCTCCGGCCGGATCTGGAGGAGGCCGGGGCCGGGGACGACGGGGCCGGTCGGAGGAGCTGCGGGCTCCGGCCGACCGAGGCAGCGCGGACACCGGAGCGGAGATGGGGCGGCGGAGGCGGCGCGACCAAGCGTCGACGGCGGCGGAGGCCGAGCGGCACGGCGAGGCGAGCGGGGACGGGCAGCGCGGCAGGGCGGCGCGCCCGCGGGCTCGAGGCGGCGGCGGGACGGGCCGAGCGGACCAGCCTCGGGCTCGGCGGGCCCGCGGTGGCGCGCGGTGGCAGAGGGCCACGTGGCGGGACGCGGATGGCTGGGCGTGGCGGCGCGGACGTGTCCGGCGCCGATCCGGACGTGTCCGGCGGCGCGGAGAAGAGCAGGGCTAGGGTTTAGGGGGGGATTTGACCCGAAAATGGAGGAGGGGGAGGTGTATTTATATTTAGAAGGAGCTAGGAAGCTCCAAATGGAGTGCGGTTTTCGCCCACACGATCGTGATCGAATGGCGGTGGACATGGGAGTGACTTAGATGGGTTATTGGGCTGTTTTGGAGGGGTTTTGGGCTGCAACACACACAAGGCCTTCACGGTTACCCGGTTAACCGTTGGAGTATCAAACGACCTCCGAATGACCCGAAACTTGACAAGCGGTCTACCGGTGCTATACCAAGGCCGCTTGACAAACCTCGGTCCATTCCGAGAAGGTTTAATACCCGCACACGGAAAAAGGTAAAAGGGGACGCCGGAGGACGTAGGAGCGCCGGATTGCAAAACGGACAACGGGAAAAATGCTCGGATTCATGAAACGAACACATATGCGAATGCGATGCACATGATGACATGATACGAAATGCATGACAAGGACAAAATGAAAAAATGACGGGAAAACCCAACCACGGAGGGAATATCATATCACATAGCCGAAAATTGCAAGAGTTGGAGTTACAAATATGGCAAGTTACATCCGGGGTGTTACATTTAAGCAACCAAGAGTGAAAACTATGGTATTGAGGCATTCACAAAAAATGGATTTAAATCTTGGAAGGATGGACCTAAAGTTTTTAATCAGCATGTTGGCAAGCATGATAGTGCTCATAATAAAGCTAGACAACATTATGATGATTTTAAAAATCAAAGACAAAATCTGCCACGTGTGTTTGATAGGGGTTCTAAGAAGAAAGAAGAAGAATACAAAGCTCGTCTCTTCATTATATTGGGCATTGTTAAATTTTTGATACTACAAGATCTTGCTTTTTGTGGTCATGATGAGTCTGCTAGCTCAATGAATAAGGGTAATTTTAAAGAGTTGTTGGACTTGTTCATAAAGAAAGACACAAAGGTGGAAAAATTGTTTGGGGATGCCGGAGGGAACCATCAAATGACTTCACATGAGATACAATTGGATTTATGCAAGGCTTGTGCACAAGAGACCACCAAAGTCATTATTGAGGAGATTGGAGATAGGAAATTTGCTTTACTTGTTCATGAGTCCAGAGATGCATCTATGAAGGAGCAAATGGCTATGTGTTTGAGGTTAGTACCTTTCCTCTATTTGTATGTGTGTGTTTTTGTAGACTTGTATATGTCTTTTCTTGAAGTTTTTATATGTTAATCATGCTCCTTTCTCTTATGTAGGTATCTCGGCTAACGAGGGGAGGTGATTGAGAGATTCATGGCAGTTGAGCATGTTCCTGACACAAGATCAACTTCACTGAAGGTAGCTTTGGATGGTATGTTTGCTACTCTTGGCTTATCTATGTCTAATTTGAGGGGACAGGGTTATGATGGGGCTTCAAACATGAGAGGGGAATTCCGTGGGTTGCCAAGATTGATCTTGGAGGAAAATCCTTATGCTCATTATATACATTGTTTTGCCCATCAGTTACAATTAGTGGTTGTTGTTGTTGCCAAGTGTTGTTCATCAGTAAGGGATTTTTTTGAATACACAAGCATGGTGGTTAACATTGTTAATGCTTCTTGTAAAAGACATGATAATTGGCCCAATAGCAACATGATGAAATAGTGCGTCAAATAGAGGCTGGGGAACTTCTCGTGGGAAAAGGAAAAAACCAATTAACTAACCTTGCAAGACCCGGTGATACACAGTGGGGATCACATCATAAAACCTTGTGCCGTCTTGTTGAGATGTGGAAACCAGTTCTAAAGGTATTAGAAAATCTACATAATGATGCAGATAATGTTGCACAGAGAACCACAGTCGCGGGATTGATAAAGCATACGAAGTCCTTCACTAGTAGAAAAAGGGTCTAATATCAAGCACATTAGTGCCGGTTTGCTTTTGAGCCGGCACTAATGTGTGCATTAGTGTCGGTTCCAACGGCTAGCCGGCCACTTTCATTAGTACCGGTTTGTGGTCGACCTTTAGCATTAGTTCGTGCCACGGACCGGTACTAAAGTGAGTGGTGACAACATCCTGCCACCACTCACATTAGTATCGGTCCGTGGCACGAACCGGCGCTAAAGGCCGTCGTACATAAACCCTTTGTCCACCCGAGCTCGCTCTGTTCTTCCCCTTTCCCCTCTCCTCTCTGTTCTTCCCCTCTACCTCTCGAGCTCATCACACATTTTGCCCAAATTTTGTCAAGATTTGAAGGCCCCCATCCATTCAAATGATCAGAAAGGTTAGCAACTTTGTCCTTTCATCTCTCATTGCTAGATTAGCTCTTGCAATGCTTTGTATAGTGATTAATTTATGAGTTTAGTAATTTGGGAGGAAATATATGTGCTAGTATTTGATTTATATGCAATTTGAGGTCAAAAATAACACTTAGTTTGCATATATGTAGGTGTGGTTTACTTAGTTCCTTCTAAATCTCCGTCGTAACCACAGTCGATCGCCCGCACCGTTCCGTCACCGGCACCACCTTGTGGTGAGCCGCTTGTTCATGACTGTTTTACATTACCAAATTGATGTTTGTGTGATTTGGATATATAGTTACTTGTATAATTATCTTACCCGTACGTTGTTTGTTATACATAGTGCCATGGTTTTGATATCCGTCCCCATCGGCCCTCGTCCTTGTTATGATTCGGATGTGGTATATTCTCTTTTAAAATTAGTTGTTGCATTTCGTGTTTATGACAAATTATGCCATCAAGTTGACATAGATATTTTTGTCTAGGAGGTTTGTGAACCGGAAATTCCAACCGACCCTATTGTCGAGAGGTTAAATTTAGTTGAAAGAGAAAACGAGTATTTGAAAGAAAAATTGAAAAGAATTGAGGGGGAGAAGATGGAATTGGAGTTGCATGTTGACGATGTCGTCGATGATCACAAGATCAAGATGGAGAAAATGCGCTTGAAGATTAGAAAGATTAGAAAATATGCCATTGATAGTGAGGCTTGGTATCATTATGCTGTTGGATCAATTGTTACCTTAGTTGCGATCTTGATCGCATTTGTTGTTGCATTTAAATGCTTTAGCTAGACAGTTATTTGTTTGTTGCATTTAAGTCTTGTATGAACTTTATGTATGAACTTGTATTAATTTGGTCTTTTCGGTGTTGTGTAATTAAGATGAGCCGACAATGGATGTACGATGACCGATGCTGTCCCGAGTTCATTAATGGCGTGCAAACTTTTGTGCTTGCGGCTGAGGCAAACAAGCGGGCGGATGGTTTTATGCCTTGTCCATGTTTTGTCTGTAAGGATGATTACAATTACTCTACGTCAAGAACCATTCACGTCCACCTGTTTAAGTCCAGATTCATGCCCCACTATAATGTTTGGACCAAGCACGGAGAAAGAGGGGTTATGATGGAAGACAATGAAGAAGAAGAGGACGACGACAGCTATCCTGGCCATGGGTTCCTTGAATACGAGGATACAACAATGGGGGAAGAAGCTGAGCCGGCAATGCGGGAAGAAGCTGAAGAAGAGGCATCAAATGAGCCCGCTGATGATCTAGGTCGGGCCATTGCCGATGCAAAAAGAAACTGCGCAAGTGATTTGGAGAAGAAGTTGCAGCGCATGTTAGAGGATCACAAGAAATTGTTGTACCCGAATTGCGAAGCTAACAAGAAAAAGTTGGGCACCACACTGGAATTGCTGCAATGGAAGGCAGAGAATGGTGTATCTGACAAGGGATTTGGAAAGTTGCTGGTAATGATAAAGAATATGCTTCCAAAGGACAATGAATTTCCCGAGAGTACGTACGAAGCAAAGAAGGTTGTCTACCCTCTAGGGTTAGAGGTGCAGAAGATACATGCATGCCCTAATGACTGCATCCTCTACCACGGTGAGTACGAGGATCTGAACGCTTGCCCGGTATGCGGTGCATTGCGCTATAAGATCAGGCGCGATGACCCTGGTGATGTCGAGGGCGAGCGCCCCAGGAAGAAGATTCCTACCAAGGTGATGTGGTATACTCCTATAATACCACGGTTGAAACATTTGTTCCAAAACAAAGAGCATGCCAAGGCGATGCAATGGCACAGAGAAGACCGTAAGAAAGACGGAAAGTTGAGAGTACCCGCTGACGGGTCGCAGTGGAGAAAAATCAAGAGAAAGTACGGGAAGGAGTTTGCAGATGACGCAAGGAGCGTATGGTTTGGTCTAAGCGCAGATGGCATTAATGCTTTTGGGGAGCAGAGCAGCAACCATAGCACCTGGCCTGTGACTCTATGTTTGTATAACCTTCCTCCTTGGTTGTGCATGAAGCGGAAGTTCATTATGATGCCAGTTCTCATCCAAGGCCCTAAGCAACCTGGCAACGACATTGATGTGTACCTAAGGCCATTAGTTGAAGAACTCTTACAGCTGTGGAATGGAACATGTGTACGTGCGTGGGATGAGCACATGGGGGAAGAATTTCACCTAAACGCCTTGCTGTTTGTGACCATCAATGATTGGCCTGCTCTCAGTAACCTTTCAGGACAGACAGACAAGGGATACCGCGCATGCACGCAATGTTTGGATGATACCAACAGTATATATTTGGACAATTGTAGGAAGAATGTGTACCTGGGACATCGTCGATTTCTTACGAGCAGGCATCCCGTAAGAAATAAAGGCAAGCATTTCAAAGGTGAGGCGGATCACCGGACGAAGCCTCGCCACCGTACTGGTGCCTATGTACATGATATGGTTAAGGATTTGAAGGTAGTCTTTGGAAAGGGTCTTGGCGGACAACCTGTTCCGAATGACGCTGACGGACACGCACCCATGTGGAAGAAGAAATCTATATTTTGGGACCTGCCCTATCGGAAAGACCTAGAGGTCCGCTCTGCAATCGACGTGATGCACGTGACGAAGAATCTTTGCGTGACCCTGCTTGGCTTCTTGGGCGTGTATGGAAAGACAAAAGATACGCCTGAGGCACGGGAGTACCAGAAACATATGCATGGAAAAGACGGCATACATCAGGTTCATGCTAGCTACGCTCTTACCAAAGAAGAGAAGAAAATCTTCTTTGAATGCCTGCTCAGTATTAAGGTACCCTCTGGCTTCTCGTCGAATATAAAGGGAATAATAAACATGGCAGAGAAAAAGTTCCAGAACCTAAAGTCTCATGACTGCCACGTGATTATGATGCAACTGCTTCCGGTTGCATTGAGGGGCCTTCTACTGGATAACGTTCGATTAGCCATTGTGAAGCTATGTGCATTCCTGAATGCAATCTCTCAGAAGGTAATTGATCCAGAAATCATACCAAGGTTAGAGAATGATTTGGTGCAATGTCTTGTCAGTTTCGAGTTGGTGTTCCCGCTATCCTTCTTCAACATCATGACGCACGTCCTAGTTCACCTATGTGAAGAGATTAACGTTTTGGGTCCTGTATTTCTACACAATATGTTCCCCTTTGAGAGGTTCATGGGAGTCTTAAAGAAATATGTTCATAACCGTGCTAGGCCAGAAGGAAGGATCTCCAAGGGCCATGAAAATGAGGAGGTGATTGAGTTTTGTATTGACTATATTCCTGACCTTAAGCTGATTGGTGTTCCTGAATCGCGGCATAAGGGCAGAATGGATGGAAAAGGCACGCTAGGAGGGGATCAAATAATATGTATGGACGGACATTCTATCACTGAAGCACACTACACAGTTCTACAGAATTCCGCCTTGGTGGCTCTATCCCAGTTACCATCTTCGAATATAATGAATTTCAATGGGTACGAGATAAATGGTAATACATTTTACACGATCGCCCAAGATAAGAAGAGTACGAACCAAAACAGTGGTGTCTGCTTTGATGCAACAACCAAGACGGGAAAGGAAACATATTATGGTTACATAGAGGAGATATGGGAACTTGACTATGGAAGTGGTTTGAAGGTCCCTTTGTTTCGGTGCAAATGGGTCAATATGACACGAGGCGGGGTAAAGGAAGACCCGCAGTATGGAATGACAATAGTGGATCTCAACAATCTTGCGTATGCAGACGAACCATTCGTCCTAGCTAATGATGTGGCACAGGTTTTCTATGTGAAGGACATGTCTACCAAGCCGAGAAAAAGAAAAGATAAGAAAGGGAATGCATCATACGATGAGCCAAAGCGCCACATAGTTCTTTCTGGGAAAAGAAACATCGTGGGAGTGGATGACAAGACAGACATGTCAGGAGATTATGAAAAGTTTGATGAAATTGCTCCATTCAGAGTGAATATTGACCCGAGCTTCCAGTTAAATGATGAAGATTTTCCATGGCTACGACGCAAAGGGACACACAGGAAGAAAAAGTTTCACACCCAAAGATCTGGGATGTGATCGGCTTCACTATCATCACTTTCTTCTGTGTTTTCACACCCAGGAGGGAATCTCTGTAATAGTTAGGGTAGCTAGTTATGTGTTTTGGCATTTGAAACGCGAAGAAACTTTATGTGCAAACAAATTCTTTCATGCATTTACTGATTTTTTCAGCTAAATGACAGTGAAATTGAAAAGCATTTCAAATGAACTCAGAAAAGGTTGAAAGTTAGCATGGTATCATAATTTCACCCACATAGCATGTGCAAAAAAGTAGAGAGGGTTACCGCAAAAACTGGATGCACTTCGTGTACAAAATGGACAATCTCTTTCGAAGTATCAGGGTTTCGGACGAAAACTCATCCGTTACAAAGGCATTTCATTTTTTTAAATAACCTAAGCATTGCTAAATTGAATATAATGATAAAATACACTAATATTAAACATAAGAAAAAAGAATCACTGAAAAATCTATTTTCAAAGTTAAGTTATTCACAAACTAGTGATTCACACAAATTTCAAATAATTCAAAATGTAAACTATTCAAATTTGTAAATTACCGGCACTAATAGAAAGTTTGTAATTTTTTGTACCTAAAGCAAAAATATTCACAAAGAAACTCTAAATACAGTAAAAAACAACTCAAAAATAAATAAAACAAAAATAAATAAAGAAAATAAAAAAGCCCACCTACTGGGCCAGAGCGGCCTGCATACGACTAGAAACCCAACCTGTAGTTGGGCCAGGATGCAGGCCCGCAAGCCTAGTAGGCCCACAGGCAGAGTAGGAGAGGTAGGCCTAAACGGCCTGCTATTGAGAGGAGCTCAATGCAGTGCTCGTGCCGGGGCTTATAAACTGGTCCTGGCGCTCCTAAACTATCGAGGTGGGACTAAATTTCTGCGCCCCTCGCCTGGCAGCGCACACCCTTTAGTTCCGGGTCGTGGCTCCAACCGGTACTAAAGGGGATCTTTAGTACCGGTTTGTGCTACCACCCGGTACTAAAGTTGGGCGCTTCCCGCCGCTTCGCCTGGCCAAAACAGACCTTTAGTACCGGTTGGTGGCTCCAACCGGTACTAAAGGTGTGTTCTATATAAGAAAACCCATCGAAAAATTTCGACAGTTTCGTTCTCCCTCTGCTTCTTCTCCTCTGCCCCGTCGCCGCCGCCCCTCGTCGCCGCCCGTCGCCGTCGTCGTCGTCCCGTCGCCTCGCCGTCGCCGTCCCCGTCGTCGCCGTCCCGTCGCCTCGCCGTCCCCGTCCCCGTCGTCCCCATCGCCGCGCCCCGCCCCGGCCTCCCGTCGTCCCCGCCCAGCCCATCCCCGTCGTCCCCGTCGCCGCGCCCCGACCCGTCGTCGTCGCCGCCCCCAGTCGCGGCCCCCCGTTGAGCTCCTGTGCCCCGCAGCCGCCATGTCCACACACACACACACACACACACACACACACACACACACACACACACACACACATAGACACACACACATACTGATATTTAGTTATAGAAATGTTATAAATTTTTTTGTTTTTAGTTATAGAAATATTAGAAATGTTAGTTATATAGAAATGTTATAAGTTTTTCTGTTTTTTAGTTATAGAAATATTTATAGAAATGTTAGCAATTTTTCTGTTTTTAGTTATAGAAATATTAGAAATGTTAGTTATATAGAAATGTTATAAATTTTTCTGTTTTTTAGTTATAGAAATATTTATAGAAATGTTAGCAATTTTTCTGTTTTTTAGTTATAGAAATATTTGAAATGTTAGTTATATAGAAATGTTATAAATTTTTCTGTTGTTTAGTTATATATATAGAGAAATGTTATAAATTTTAGTTATCACAATCCAATCACATTAAAAAAATGTTACTTTTTGCGGGCATATAGTATTTGTTCTTGACGATGCCCGGCCCGCATCCTCGCCGTCGACCCGTTCGCCACAACGTCCGGATGACCCATGTCCGGGACTGGGCTCCGCCGGGCTGGCACTGGGAGGTGGTACCTGGAGGGGCGCGCCGCTTGGTGAGGAACCCAACCTCGGGTCCCGTCGTCGACCCTGATCTCCTTTGGTGGCGTTTGCGTGGGCCACATTCGGTGCAGAGGGAGCCAGCCTCGCCGGAGGTGGTGCGTCGTCGTGTCAGGGAGGAGGACGAGCACGTCCATCGCTACATGGCTGCTATGGACGTCAGGTTCTCCAATACCTGGCAGGTTCTTTGGGCAGATGACGTGAGATATGATCCTGTGATGGTTCCTTCTCTTTGGGTGTCCACCCTCGCGCACCAGGAACCGCGAGTGGCCTAGATTCTTCTGTAGTATTCAATCTTTATTAGCTACCTAGCCAGTGATGTATTCGAGATTATATATATTATTCGAGATGATGTACTTGAGATTATATATCATTCGAGACGATGCATATTATGTACTATATATGATTCAGTTTTTCCTTATTGATTGCATCCATGCATTGTAATTTGAATACTAAATTGTTTTATATTTCTTCTGTATTAGTTAAGTAAAAGCTATGGTGGACAATACCGGCACAGAGAGAGAAGAGGAATTGTTCGAGATCATACGCAGCCCTCGCAGGGATCTGAATGAAACAGATGACGGCTCCCAATATCTGAACAATACCGGGGAGGGTGATGATAACGTATTCGATCTCGACGACCGAGCTGATGAAGTCATGAACTATGATTATGATTATGATGACGCAAACAATGTTTATGATGACACAGACAATGTTGATCTTGAAATAACAAAGACTACCGGCGAGGTATATTTATATAAGCAGGCATCTGGTGATCATCACATGTTTTTTTATTTGAAGATATATATATTAACAAATCGATCTTTCTTCTTTCAGCCCTCCGGATCGAGCAAATCTGCTTCTACAGACAGCAGGACAAAGCGAGGCACGGGCAAAAAGTTGAAGGAGGGTGTAAAGTACAACATCGACTCCATCAAAACTAATGGAGAACCCCTCATGCCTAAGAACATTGCGAACAAGTGGACTCGTCAGTGCGGAGTTCTTGTGAGGGACCAACTCCCGATCTCCATTCAAGAATGGAAAGAGCCAAAAACTAAACGTCGAGATGTTACTTGGGTCGACGACAGAGCAAAACAAAAGCTTTGGGAATCTCTGATGGAACATTTCACCCTACCAGATCATTTCACTGATGCAGATGTGCAGAAAGTCAAGGACGCTGCTCTTAAGAAGATGGCAATTGCATTCAACACCCACAAGAAAACTGTATGGGCCAACTACCTCGCTGCAGAAAGGAAGACTCCAGAATTCAAGGGAACACTGGAGAAGCAAAGAGAACACTGGCCCGCTTTCGTGAAATTCAAGGAATCAGAATTATCTAAGGAATGGTCGAGAAAAAACAAGGACAATGCCGCAAAAAAGACGCAGTTCCATAGGCTGGGTCCAGGTGGCTACGCGGTGGCAATGCCTAAGTGAGATAAGTCTGAGCAAGAGATGGAGGATGCAGGGGTCACTCCGGTTGCTAGGAGCTGGCCCCCCAGGTGCAGAAGTTGGTTCTATGCGCATGGGGGGCGTTGGACCGGAAGACAGGCTTGGTTTCAAAGAAGGCAAGTCTAAACGGAGCATCTCAAAAGTTACTTGACGCAATAGAAGATGTTAAAAAGGGGGTGTTCATGCCCAACAGAGAGAACGACGAGCTTACGCGCGCCCTGGGAAATCCTGAACACCCGGGAAGAACATGAGGCAAGGGAGTTATTCCCTAGTATGAGGGCTTTTCGCAATGGAACGATGACTACAGGACCCGTGCAAGAAAGAAGATGGAGGAGGAGAAGAAGAGGAAGCTGGAGGAGGAGCAGAGAAAGCAGGACGCGGAACGCCTTCAAGACCTAGAAGCAAGGCACACAGACTTGGCACTCAAATTCCAGCAGCAGCAGATCGACTCACTTAGCCAGGAAAGGGGGTCTTAGCAGCGGCAGCAGCAAGCGGATGATCATCCAGCATTGGATAGCACCGTCCCATCCATGCCGAGAAGCAGCGTTGGCTCCGCCCCGGGCGACGCACTGCTCGATACATACCCTGTGGATGACATCATAGAGAACAATAACTATGAGCTACACTTCAAAATGAAGAACATATCCATGAAGGTGGCGGACGCAGTTGCTTTTACAATTACCCCCGAAGCAACCTTCCATTGCGTCCCGATTCCAGTGGGCTATGCTCGTGTCTTGGTTGATGAGGTGGTGGACCCATATTCGGGGCTACAGCTTGATATTCCTAGAGGTGACGATGAGCACACATTGGGAGAGGCCTTACATCGTATCATCCCATGGAGAAAGGATTGCATCATCTTTCGAAGTCCACCGACACAGCGTCTGCCGACTCCTCCTCGAAGTCCGCCACCGAGTCAGCAGAATCCCGCTCCTCCAAGTCCACAAACGCGTGAGCAGACGCCTGCTTCAAGTCCGGCACAGCCTTAGACCACTCCTCCCGTTTCAAAGTCCGACACCATGTCAGGCCACACCTCCTGCTTCAAGTCCGGCACAGCGTCAGGCCACTCCTCCTGCTCCAACTCAGCCACGTCAGCCGTCTACGCCGCCTCAGCAATCGCAGAAGAGACACGCCGCAGCTATGGTGCGTAGCGGTACGATTCGAGGTAGTACGGGAAGTACAGGCGGAGGCAAGCGATATAAATATGGTCCAAGCAGCCTCGCTCCTCTTCCTCAGAGGCCTTACGATATGACCGAGGAGCAAAACAATGCCATAGTGCGGGCAGAAGTGGACGCCCATTTTGGACCGAAACCGGCAACTCCGCCGAGGGAGAAAGTGCCTGAGGAAAAGATTGACCACTTCATTCGTATGGCTAGACCACCAGCTCCCAAGCCTGTTGACTCAGACTATGAGCGCCAAATCAGGAAGGCACATCTAGCACGACTACAGAAAGAAGCGAGCTCGAGCTCGAGCCAACAAGCAGCTGTCAAAAAATGCGGGAAAACCGTTCCCCAGCTGGGAGAACAAGCGGCGCAATCGATCCCCCCGCTTGTTGTGCCAACAACACGTGAGCGTACGCGCGCCCAATATTATTGTGGGCAAACAGTTTACGTTCCCGAGGTGGGCAATGTGGTAATAACCGAGGAGCATATATCACAAGCTGAAATTCTCAATATCACTGTTGGACAACTCCTCGAGATCGAGCCCATGTCTCCGATTAGAGAGGAGGAAATAAAACGGAAATATGTCCGGGGCCAACCTTTGGTTGAGCTAGACGAGGTCAAGAACCTCCCAACGAGAATGTATGAATTGCATCAATGGTACATGAACATTACCAAGATTTCCAATCGAGAGTCCCTCATGGTGAAAGTCAAGGAAGATCATTACTTTCATAAGAAAGCTCTGTCCGTTGAGTATTCAGAACTATTTCAGTTATTCAATCAAGATGCACTCGACAAATCTATCGTCAGTTGCTATTGTCTGTAAGTGATTTCTTTCTGTAATTTAAGTCTCAAGCTAGCTCTAGTGCTAATTGATTGATCATTAATTACCTGTAATTATATATCCTCACTATATATTATTTTCTGTGGTATTATGCAGGATGAAGATGTATGAAATGAAAAAAGGTGGACGCTATGGCATTGGGTTCATTGACCCAATACACATGGAAATTGGAATACTATAAACAAGATGTGGAGAATAGCATGCTAGAGTTCTTGAAGCGCCTCAATAGCAATGAAGATATATTACTTCCTTACAACTTCGAGTGAGTCACACTGTCATGTACTACAAATTCTGTTTTTGCTTAGTAGCTACTCCCTCCGTTCCGAATTGCTTGTCTTAGATTTGTCTACATACGGAGGTATCTAGCAATAAAATGAGTCTAGATACATTCGTATCTAGACAAATCCAAGACAAGTAATTCGGAACGGAGGGAGTAGATGTTAATATGTGTATAGGGTTTAGGGTTATAGTTGATTAGTGTTATGCACATGCCCGCTTAATTTATACATGCAAACGTATGCGCATGCAGGTTCCACTGGATCTTGCTAGACATTAAAGTTGAGGATGCAAAAGTTGAAGTACTGGACTCACTACTTAAAAAAGATAGTGACTACAACATCGTGAAGGGGATAGTCAATAGGTAATTTCAATCATTATTAACTATATCTCAGCCTATTTAGTTCGTCATTTCCTGATATGAACTATTTTTAATAACCCCTTTATTAATTTTATTTGCCGGCGGGCAGGGCTTGGGCAAAGTACATCAAGGTGACTCCAGGAAATTGGCCACAAAAGGTATTTTGGTATCGACCCAAGGTAAGTAATTAAGTAGCTAGTACTAGCTAGCTAGCTACCATCTCTTTAATTCTTGTTTCAGTACCATTAATTAATTATCATGCTTGATTAATCATTATCTGATTTAATTCCATTCTCGTAAAGGCCCTGAAGCAGGCACCGGGGAATGATCTGTGTGCATACTACGTTTGCGAGAACATTCGCATGATGGCGTCCGAAAGGAGCAGATCTGATAGACAGCAATGGGTACATTTCACAGAACACTATTCACAATTTTTACATGATTATCAATATTGATCTCCTTCTTAGCAGTTCCATGACGTGCGGGAGAAGCTCCTAACAACGGAGCGCATACGAGCACTTCAAGTGGAAATAGCAGGATTTTTGCTCGACCAGGTCATAGATCCCAAAGGAGAATACTATTACCCGCTACCGCCCCCATGAACCACTTGTCATCGTGCTCCGAAGGCACCAAGGCAACATGTAGGAGAAATTGTATATATATATATATATATATATATATATATATATATATATATATATATATATATATATATATATATATATATATATATATATATATATATATTTATTTATTTATTTATATATATATATATATATATATATATATATAGACATACACACACATGTGTATGTGTGAATAACTAATGGTGGTGGTTGTGAGACATTCCCTGATATATATTTATATATATGCGGTTCTACGAGAAAATCTATTTATATATATGCATAACGTGTACAATATGTAGTATCGTAAAATACCAGCAAACAAAAAAGAATTAAATGGAAAACACAAAATTAATGGGAAAAAACCAAAAAAAAACCCCAAACATTTAGTACCGGTTGGTGTTACCAACCGGTACTAATGGTCTACCAGCACCCAGGTCTGGCTCGTGCCACATGGTGGCCCTTTAGCGCCGGTTCGTGATGAACCGGTACTAAAGGGGGGGGGCTTTAGTCCCCACTCTTTAGTGCCGGTTGCAGAACCGGCACTAAAGACCCTTACGAACCGGCGCTAAAGCCCGGTTCTGCACTAGTGCTTTGAATTTGTTCTCATATTGCATCTTATGATTACACTATTGGGCAAGACTAACAATTTGTCACAATGCTTGCAACTAAAATCAGAATATTGTACATGTCCTGGGATTGATTAAAACCACATTGGATGATATTCAAAATATAAGGTAGAATGGTTGGGATGAGCTCTTTAAAGAGGTAACAGATTTTTGTGTCAAACACAACATTGTAGTGCCAAATATAGAAGATACAAGAACTGCCAATGGGCATTCAAGGAGTTGGGGTGGGCAATTGGTAACTTATAACCATCATTTCAGAAATGAAATATTCAATGTGTTGCATGATCAACTTATTGTGGAGTTAAACAACCGCTTTGCTGAAAGGTCTCAATTGTTGAGATGCATTGCTTGTCTTGATCCCAAGAATTCATTTGCCAACTATAATGAAGACAAGCTAGTAGATCTTGCTAATATGTATACTGCTGACTTCTCTACATATGAAGTTGCTTTTGTCCTTAGAAACCAACTAGACTCATTCATTCGGGGAGCAAGAGCTGATCCACATTTGATGAATTGCAATGACCTTGGTCATCTTGCCATAAATATGGTTACAACTGATATGCACACAACTTTTCCCTTAGTTTACCGTCTTGTTGAGTTAGCATTGATATTACCTGTTGCAACCGCAACAGTGGAAAGGGCATTCTCAGCAATGAGCATTATCAAGACTGGATTGAGGAACAAAATGGGTGATGATTGGATGAATCATAGAATGGTATGTTACATTGAGCGAGATGTATTTGTGACTATTGAAGAATCAAAAATCATAGAGCGATTTCAAGGTTATCGCAATCGCAAATGCCTTTTGCCTCGTCCTAGACGTAAGTTTTCAAATTTTACATCTATTATTAATTATTTTTGCTTTCTATATTATGCACTGATTTGCATTTCGAAATTTACCTTTCAAGGTTTAGCTTCTTCAGCTATCAAAGATGTAGTCATGGGAGGCTTGGATCAACCAATCCTTTGATTTGGTATTAAACATTTGTATCATCTATATATGCTACATATTATCTTTTGAGTTATCTTGCTTTAGTTGACCCATCATGGAACAAATGCTGTCATTGGATATTATGTTTGGTGTATTATTAGTTATGCAATATAGATCGACTTTCGCATGCCTTGAAACTGGAGTTTTTTTGGGGTAGTTTTTAGCCATTAGTTTCTCGCCTGGGGTGTCAGCCAATCCTGGCTCCGCCACTGGGTGTATACTTATGGGGAGAGAGTCCAGAAACCTAACCATTAGCCTAAAAGGTAACTTTTCCAAAAGTACTAGAAGAAAAACTTTTGGAGATTCCACACAGGTTCAACATTTGAATGACCAATGCATGTTCTGGAACCAAGCATGAAACACTATACTCAGAAGTGTTGAGTGAAAGTAGAATGGTGGTTCTAGATGACAAATGTGGCTAATTTCTACAACAATAAAACTGGCTCGGAAGTACCAGGTAAATCCAATTGCTCGAAAAATTACGTAGTTGACAGAGCTCGAAAGTACCGGATAAGAAATCTACAAAGGTACTGGAACTTACACTGTGACCAAATAAAGATGCAACCCAAGAGGCTTGCAAGTGTCGGATAGAATGGTTAAGCTCGGAGGTGCCAGAGCCAATGGAGATATGTATCAAACGGATAGCCTCGGTACTATTGGAACCCAACGATGCGGTGGTTCCGTCCCTATGAAAGATTGGGTTTCAACACTATGAAGATACTAACCGTAAGTGCTCGGTAATACTGAAAGAAAAATATTCAGATGTACTGAGGCTTTCTAGGATTTGAGGTGGCGATTGAATTATTTGTGGACTTTGGGTTTATAATGTTTCATTAAGTTTCATACCAAATTACCATTGCTTGTGCCACTCTTGATGGTACGGTTGTTCTATGCTCATTGTGAATCTTAGATTCATCATGAGGGTATAAAATAGACACTACACGCTTGAGGCAGACAACACCATAAAAAGTTGTTGGCAGGGGCTACCATTGATGATCCACATAAAGGCAACAAGACTAAGCCCAAAATAAACTCAACAAAAGCATTAGTCCTCTCAATGGCTTTGTCATAATAACAAAAAAACCCAAAAATAAGGATATATATAAGAGATGTGTTAGAATAAAATTTAGGTTTAAAGATAGAGATAAATAGTAGAGATCGAATAGGTTTGATTTAAAGAAACACAGTACAATCGAAGTCGCTCACATACACAAGCATACCCTCACCCCTATGAACGCACGCACGCACACCCTACCCCTATTAGGACCTTCAGGAGACTGAGCCGACACATCATCTTGAGATTGACGAAGTCGCCACATACGCCTTCGTAGTCGACGGGAACGTATCCTCTTACTGAAGACACATCGCCGGAAGGCCTGGAATAAATCCAAGAAAACGAGACCACCAATGTAAGTCTGGGACTTGAACTCTGGTGGACAGGGGATACCACTGTTCTCCTAACCATTCAACTAACCACATGTTGGTTCGTGATCGAATAGGTTTAAATCATGTATTATTTGTCTTGTACTTCAAGCCTCTACATCCTCGTATATTCTATATATACCCCATATAAGTGTCAGATCAATACAACAGAATTATTAGACATCTTACAATTTCTACAAGATGCATTTTCAGACAAAAAATAAATCCCTGTGCAGAAGAACCCTCAAGGTTGTGTAAGCACATGGTCGCCAAGCTCCAACGAGAGGAATCGAGGGGTACAGCTGCTTCCTGGACACGGGGAGAGTGCCTGCATGGAGTAAGAAGGGATGCAGTCGCGATCCGCCGTGCGGCGGACCCACCACTCGGCATCAATGCAGCGACGGAGACAACAATACAAAAAATGCAGGACGGTAGGGGGGGGGGGGGGGGGCGACGACCACTACCGCTTCCGCTTCCACACCACACACCATCGCTTCTAGGGGTGCTACCACATGCCATTGCCTTCTCGGAGTGAGGGTATCTGTCTCCTACCTCAGCTCGCCCCCGTTTCCTAACCGGTCGGTTTTTTAGGAACCTGATAAGTCCGCCCCCTGAAAACCGCAGACGCATACCGATAAAAACCAACCTACTAACCAGCCGGGCAAGAGGCAACCAGTACCATCTTTCGTGCGAACCAGTCGGCCACAAATTTGACTGTGCAACAACAATGGCTTTCCTGCGAACGTTTTTTTCCTGCAAGTGTTTGTCTCGTCTCGCTCATCCTATGCTATCCAACTTGGGCACTGGTTGATGAGCAGCAGTTGATTGAGTGGCCTTGTTTTTCCATGTTCGACTCGGTACGCCTTTTCGGTCGAGCTGAAGTCGAAAAGCCTTTGTTCAAACACAACAAAACCCCCCAAAAAAGTTCAACAAGCCAGCCTATATATGTCGTTGTCCCTGTCGTCGTCATGCTACCCGCAGGTTAGCCCCATGGAAAGGACACAGCACACCTGTTTCAAGATATCAGCGGCCAGCCACAAGATAGGTAGAAGGTAGGAAGGTCTGAAAGATATTTCATGACGTTGGTTTTTTGTGAGACTGTCTCTTCCTCTGTCTAATGTTCAAGTCAAAGTTTAAGACGGGCCATCATATATGTATGAGCACGAACGGCGTCCCCTTTTGACATTGCCGGCGAAGAATAGCTTCCCCTTGGCGGGTCTGATCGGGCAACCTGCTGAGCTTTGGCAGCCATGGCCGGAGGAGCCAGCGGTGGCGGGGCGGCGGAGATAATGCTGGAGCACACGCCGACGTGGATCGTCGCGTCCGTGTGCTCCGTCATCGTCCTCATCTCCCTGCTCTTCGAGCGCCTGCTCCACCGCCTCGGCAAGGTCTGTATCGTCCACCATTAATTGAGCTTCATGCATCCATCACCACCATGCAAGGTACCTAAACCGTTTGAACTACTGCCTCAATAAGGTACCGCTGTTCTTATTTATTACTCTGCATATTAATTTTGTCATACGCTTTGACCAAGTTTATGGAAAACGATATACAAACATTTATAACAAGTATGTATGACATGAAAATATATTCAATTAATGATGAATCTAATGGTATTGATTTGATATCGTAAAATTAAATACTATGAGAAAACAAAGTTTATAGAATTTGACTTAATTAAAGACAAGCTAATATGAAAGTAAATAAAAATAAAAGGATTTTTTTGTTTGGTTTGCCGTACGGAAGTCGCCTATCTCGGGAGGCTCGTCGGCTTTTGTCTGACCTTAATTTTTGTTGACCATGATTGGTGTACTTCATTAAAGTAAGTTGAATTACGTGCAATGTCTAAGCTTTGGCCATCCACGTATTTTTTAGGAAATAACGAGTTTAGACATTTTGAACTGATGTTAACAAAGCTTATCTCAAAAAC
The DNA here is from genome assembly GCA_032464435.1 of Aegilops umbellulata. NCBI lineage: Eukaryota > Viridiplantae > Streptophyta > Magnoliopsida > Poales > Poaceae > Aegilops > Aegilops umbellulata. The sequence goes on along the minus strand of CP136060.1, from coordinate 585,207,553 downwards.
TATGTTACAATATTTTGATTTTCTGAATGTTGGTAAGAAGCATATTGTCCTTTTCCTATGATTGCCCTTCATCTTTCATAAGCTAGCGCTGCTTAAAATGACCCACTGTTCATATATGATTTCATATTCCTCAGGGCAAAGTTCCAATTCTTTCGATCCAACCTATCCATCAGTTACACATATTTATCTTCGTCTTAGCAGCTACCCATGTGGTTCTCAGTGCTGTTACAGTTATTCTTGGAATCACACAGGTATTCAAAATATGAACCTTAATTTGTGTTCAAAATGGGTTATCACATTTCCTTTCTATAAACATTTTGTTCGTTCCATCCAGACAAGAAAATGGAAACACTGGGAGGACAAGATCCAGCAAAGCAACGATATTGGTATACATACACTGCCTATTCTAGAAATTTAACTAAACATTGTTTCCCATTAAGCTGTAAAGTGATGCTTATTATGTGTTCTTGGGGCAAAATTTCTAGGTCCTCTAATGATCAGACATGTGCAAGAATTCGAATTTATCAAAAATCACTTTAGAGGTCATGGAAAACGATGGGAAATATTCGGTTGGCTGGTACCTTCCCTTGTATCTTAAAATTCTAGCACACTTATGTTGTTAACACCAGTTCAATACAAATAATACTATTTACCATTTACTTCAGCGCTCTTTTTTCAAACAATTCTATGGGTCAGTCACCGAGGAGGACTATACAACCCTGCGACTTGGCTTCGTCATGGTAGTCAGATATACAACTTCATACATGTTCCCTAATTTGTTCATTATGCTGCATAGAAGAAGTTTACATTTTTTCCGTGTATGCTTTTGGTAGAAACACAGCAAGGGACATTTAAAATTCGACTTTTACAATTATATGAATAGGGCACTCGAAGGGGATTTCAAGAAAGTAGTTGGCATAAGGTAAATGCGCAAAGCTACTATGTTGATATGCATAGTATTTATTATCACATAGTCATGATGACTAATCATTAACTGGCTCGTATCTTGTCGCAGCTGGTACCTTTGGGCTATGTTGATGATATTCTTGCTACTGAATGTTCATGGTAAGTTTGTATTTTGAATGAGTACTGCTTCAAATTTTAAAAGTATTCTTATATAAGAGAGGAAATAAGATACAATAGTAGTGGAGTATGGCTATCAAGCCTGTATCACCTATATCTCTCTAACTTTAATTTAATTATTGTGGCTTATGTGAAAGACTAACACCGCTCTCTTTTGTTGCTGTCATCATATATATAGGATGGTATGTCTACATTTGGATATCGGTAGCCCCGTTCATTGTAAGTACACAACATATGCTTTGTATAAAAGAAACAGGTTTAAAAGCATTTGCACCTGCAAAGTTCTATTGTTTGGACCTAATAATTAGGTTAATTTAAATAATACAACTATTTTTTCTAAGAAAAAAAAAGAAGTTTCGTAATTATTATATGTACTATATAAAATTTTTATTCGCTAGTACAATTATAACATATTAGACGTGTTTTATTCCGTGCAGTTGCTACTTGTGGTCGGAAGTAAGCTGGAGCATATTATCACGGAGCTAGCTATCGATGTTGCCCAGAAGCATACTGCAATAGATGGGGAGCTGGTTGTAGCTCTTTCAGATGATTTGTTTTGGTTCCACCGGCCTAAACTAGTCCTTCTATTGATCCATATCATCTTGTTCCAAAATGCATTTGAGATTGCATTTTTCTTCTGGCTGCTGGTAAGAACAATAAGCTAATTCCCTTCTCACCGTACCAAACATGTAATGGACTTTGGAAATACTTAAGAATAACATGATGGACCACTGTTATATAAAATTATGTCACTGTAATTTACCAAGGAAATGATTGGTACAACCGAATACCCAAACATCTAGAACATAACTACTTGTTTCCTAAGTATTAGGGCACTCTATATTTACTCTCTATAGTATGTAAAAATGTAACAATAAACTCAACTGAGAATTCACCAACCCATGCAGGTAACATATGATTTAAATCATGTATTATGGGGAAACCAACATATGCTATTGCTCGTCTAATGATAAGGTAAGCTATAACATTTGTCAATTACGGTATTTTGAACTTTCAAGGAAGGAGGAACTCATATTATGCATGTATTTTTAGTGTCATCAGCCAACTCCTCTGTGGATACAGCACACTACCTCTGTATGCTCTCATATCTCAAGTAAGTTGGCTAAATTCAATTGGGTTTGCACTAACTTATTTATTCAGGAACCTTTGGTAATTTGTTTTCATTTGGTGAACTGTCCAATTTTAAACAATGTACTAGTTGGTCAAGTAGAAAATAGCATGTTTATAAAATGCACATTGAAGTGGTAACTTATGCCATTTTCTGTGCCTCAACGACGGGTGTAATCATAGATTGCTGTTGATGTTCTCTAATTCTCTAAGCTGCATGCTAATTTCTATCTTTGTACCAATGAAGATGGGAAGTTCATTCAAGAAAGCCATGTTCGATGAAAGTGTATCCGAAGGCCTCGCCAATTGGGCTCAAAAGGCTAGGAAGCGTAATAGAATGCCAGCAGCAAGTGTCGGTGACAATTCACCCGTTGGTGAGGGAATTCAAATGACAAATGCAAGAAGAGAATCAGCAATCGAGCAGGGGACTGCTAGGTTGATCTAAGTGAATACACTTCAATGTAGGTGCTAGTGTATAATTAATGTATAGGTATATCTTGTATTCACCATTTCTAATCTTGAATGCACGAGCAAGTTAGGCAACAATTGTTCATGCTGATCATGGTATTAGCCGTGGAAAGCTGTTTAGGGAAAAAATCCCAACCAGTTTCAATGCGTTTAAACTTTCCAAAAAAAGTACATACAGTGGGACCTGTTACTCCTTCAAAGGATGCTGGGGACCCGCCTTTTGGGGTCATCCATGCCGTCCGACAGCCTCGCATTCTCCGATCATCCGTAGTGCGCACCGCTACCCGCCGAGCACTCGCCACGCCGTTGACCGATCGCGCCGTCAGTCGCTCACCACGGCCCTTCTTCTGCCTAGCCGTTGGGTTGATGTTTTAACATCCCGATGGCCGGACGCTGTCGTTCTGAGGGTGGATGCTCTACACGGACACTTTTGGAGCGGAGCCTACTCACGCCTGTTGTTCCCAACCGACTGTTGGACAAGGTCCGGGACTGTCGTAGCCACCCAGTTCGTGGCGGCTGGACGCTTTCGGTCCTAGGGTGGAGGCTGCATATGAGAGTCGGACGCTTTTGGTCATAGGGTGAAGGTTGTATTCAGCGGTCGAACTCTTTCGTTAGTGGGGTGGATATTGTACCTTCTTGCCGGCACCAGGTAGGGTGTATAGCGAGACTTACTTTCGCTTTGTGTACTGTTGTCCCAAAAACAATTATGATATATGATCTGCAAAGTTAATATCATGATCGTTTGTCAAGCCAAAAGGCTTTACGAAATTAGTTGCATGCTACATTTTACAATAGTATATACTACCTTCCACGTTTATTTTTAGTGCAACGACAACAACAGAAGGTTTATTAACTCACAATACAGGAGATAAAAAAGATTACTTCGTCCCTTCCGGATTAAAGGGATCAATTCAAAAATCTTCCCAACAAGATAAATGATGAGTGGTCAAATAAATTTCATATTTTGCAAAAATACTTAATTAGTGTGCTCTTTTTCTCAAAAAAATGTGTTTTCTGATGAATTAATTGCAAAGCATGCATTCATGATTACTAAATGACCAAGAACTTTTACATGAATCGATGAGTTTCTATTAATTCTTGCATACATCAATTTAACGTGCCTTGAAATTTGAACTAATGAGGAGGAGAAATAAAAATGGGACTAACAAAACTGAAAAACAAAAAAAGAGATATGCCCTCTAATCTGAAAGGAAAGCTTTATCTGATGGGTTAACAAACCAAGCATGCATTTCTTGCCACTCCGAGCGAGGTCGTGGGTTGGCCCACTCCGAAGGAGATGGCAAGCTGGCACCACAGCAAGCATTATAACTCGCGACCTCTCGCTAGCGAGCGCCTCTTCCCAGCTGCTGGAATTGATCAGAGGCGCAGCGTGAACATTAAAGAACTAATGGTGGCAGCAGAACTAAAAAACTTTTCTTGAAAAATTGTTCAAATTTTTTCAAAAGATTCAAATAATTATCAAAGATTACAAACAATTTTTTACTAATGGTTTTTCTACTTTTCTGACCATTTTTAGAAATAGTGAAGAAAATTTTGGAATCTTGAAGATTTTGTGAAAATATGAACATTCTTAAGTTAGTAAAATAAATTTAACAGACAAACATTTTTTTCAAAAATAGGCACATTTAGTTAAATTCCCGAACATTTTCAAAAATGGGAACAATGTTTAAATTTTCGAAAAACAAAATTGAAATCACGACATTTTTATATCATTTCTGAACAATTTCAAATTTGTGATTTTTTTGGAAAATGCAACCGTTTTGAAATTCATTTTTTTTAACACACAAACATTTATTGAAAGATGAATGTTTACTAATTTTTAAGTTCAATTGTTCAAAAAAAATCTGAACTACATTTCAAATTTAGAAATAACCTTTGAAAAAATAAATTAATTTTCTAGGGTAAAATAAAATTAAACATGAACAAATACAAAGGAAAAGAAAACGAAAAAAGAAGAAAACAATGGAGAAACCAGACCGAAATTAGTTGATGAACCTTCTAGAAGGTTTTCAAAACCGGTAAAAACCTAGACAGATTGGTTCCCAAAACTGGTTGTGATGTACGTGTTTGCTGTCTAAAATGTGAATCAACAACAACAACTTGATGCAAAGCGCCTCAAATAGGGAGTGAAATCGGCGCCCGTACAGGCCGGCCTAGTAGCATGGATTGTTCACTACATGTTGTAGGTTTGTTCCGGTCCGTTTCTCTACGGTATTATTCGTTTTTCATCGGTTTTCTTTGATTTTCACCCGCAAAAAAGGTTTTATTTCATTTTTTTTCTTTTTATTAATTTTCCTTTGGTGCTCTTTGTTTTCACATTGATTTTTGTTTTTATTTCTATGTTATACTTTGGTTTTCCTTCCTTTCAGGGTTTTCCTCATTTTCTTCAGGTTTTTTTCCTTTCATTTGTTTTCCTAATTTTTTTATTTTTCCTTTCTTTGTTATATCTTGTGTTTCTTTTGTTTATTTCTTGGTCTTCTTTAGGCTTCTTGCTTTTGTTTCTGTTTCTTTCAACACATTTCTACTTTTTTCTTAGTACACAATGTAAATATTAGAGCACACGTGAAACATTTTTATGGTACACACAGGATAGTTTTCAAATACATGATTTCCATTTAAACAAATACATGTTTTGAACACTTTTCATATTCACGTTAACATTTTCTGCCAATGCATCTTGTCAATATTTTTAATGCCAATCTTTTCATTTTTCTAAACTACGTTAAAAAAATTCATCCACTGTATAAACATTTTCGAAAAAATTCACGGATATTTTTTGGAAACACGTGATTCGTGATTGCTTCTTTAAAATATCAGGTACATTTTTTAATTGGCAATAAAAAAATTTAACCTAGGTGAAACATATTTTTGCATTGTTTATATCATTTTTTAATGTGATGATAGTTTTATTGAAATGCGGGAATATTTCCTTAAAATGTCACATACATTTTTTTGATAGAGCGAGTTTTTTAATACCTAAACATTTTTTTAAAGTTGTATACACATTTTTCAAAAACAAATTGAATTGATTTCTTTGGAACACAGGCCATGTCAGTTGTATCTGTGCAAATCAACAACAACTTGATGCAAAAGCGCCTCAAATAGGGAGTGAAAATCGGCGCTAGGACGACCTAGTAGCATGGATTGTTCACTGCGCATTGCTGGTTCGTTCAGGTCCGTTTCTCTACGGTATTATTTGTTTTTCATCGGTTTTCTTTGCTTTTCACCCGCAAAAAAGGTTTTATTTTATTTTTATTTTTATTTTGTTTTCTTTCTCTGTTATACTTTGGTTTTCCTTCGTTTGTTTCAGGGTTTTCTTCGTTTTCTTCAGGTTTTTTTGCTTTTCATTGTTTTCTCAATGTTTTTTATTTTTCCTTTCTTTGTTATATCTTGTGTTTCTTTTGTTTATTTCTTGGTTTTCTTCAGTCGTTTTGCTTTTCTTTTTGTTTCTTTGTAGGTTTTTATCTGTTTCTTTCAACACATTTCTACTTTTTTCTTAGTACACAATGTAATTTTTTAGCGTACACGTGAAATATTTTTATGATACACGCTGGACATTTTTCAAATACATGATGCATGTTTAAACAAATACATGTTTTGAACACTTTTCAAGTTCATGGTAACATATTTTTCCAATGCATCTTGTACATTTTTTAATGGCAATCTTTTCATGTTTCTAAACTACGTGAACATTTTTCATTCACTCTATAAACATTTTCGAAAAAATTCACAGATATTTTCTGGAAACACGTGATACTTCTTTAAAATATCAGGTACATTTTTTAATTGGAAATAAAAAAAATTAACCTTGTTGAAACTCATTTCTTTATTGTATATAACATTTTTTAAATGTCATGATAGTTTTATTGAAATGTGGGGATATTTCCTTAAAATGTCAAATACATTTTCTTTATGGTGATACTATTTTTTACAAAATTTAAACATTTATTTTAAGATGTTTACACATTTTTTTAAAAACAATTCTTTGAAACACGGGAACATTTTTTTCTTGGCATGGCATTTTTTTTTTGAAAGTTATCAACCTATTACAACTGGGCTAACAATATTTTATTCTAGGGTAACATTTTTTTGAATTCCTGGATTTAATGTCTCTGAAATAAATTTAAGCTTTTGAACTATATGCATTTCAAATATAAATAAAAGAAAAAAGAATAGAAATCCAAGTGACGTTAGCCTGATGAGTCACTTCTTATTGGGCCACCCCACCATCACGCCCTTTAGCGAGGCACCGGTGTGGCTCATAGTAGAGTTAAATACACTGGAGGTGCCTCAACTTGTCCTTTGCGGTCAGTTTAGTGCCTAAAGTTGCAAAATACGTGAAACTGGTGCTTGAACTTGTCCGGCCGTGCAAATATGGTGCCTTCATTCGTATCCGAACATACATCCAGCCCGCGTGACGTACAAACATGGCGGTGGCTAAGAGGCGCTGGGTGGCCCATGGAGGGGTATCGAACCTAGCACATCATGTTTAACAACGCACGATTTGGCCAACCAGCCGGACCATGCTTCGAATTGAACTCCTACCTAGAAAGCTATGCAATTTTCTTCTTTTTATTTTTTTCCAAGTTCATGTTTAGTTTCATAACACATAAATTTTCCCATATGAAAAATACAATTATCCATATGCTATTATTTTATATTTTACATATTTTTTCCATTTTCATTCTGTACTTCGAAGAGGTAGACAAGAACTTTATTTATGTGGATTTAAATATTTCAACCTATATTAGAAATTATTGTCTAAATTTAAGAATAAAAAATGTCAACCATGTTTGTGTAAGTGTACCGATAATTTACACAATAACTTTTTCACACACATTGAACTCTTTTAAAAATACATGTTGTAAACTTTTTAACTCACGACAAACATTTTTCAAAAATGCGTTATAATTTTTTAATACACGTGAATCATTTTCCAAAAACATGTTGAACATTTTTCAAATGCACCAACACTTTCTTGAAGTTTATGGCAGTTCTATTTTGTCCTTACATTTGTTTTTTTTTAAATGGTAAGAAAATTTTCGAACAAAAACAGATGCATGTGCTCTAAGTGACAATGTGCCGGTGCTTCAAAATTACATTTTACATAGCAACGCAATATATAACGTTTGACCTAGTTTATATCTACTAACCACAGTATGGCCTCGTAGACAACCTGTGCGTGCAACACAATCTGTAATTTTTTTGGGCTATCATATGTGATTAAATAAAATATGAGGTGGTTTTCTAAAAAAATCCTCATGTCCGGGTAGGCCACCGGCACGTTGGCACGCCACACGGGCTGGACGTACGTCTGGACACGAATGGAGGCACCGTATTTGCACAACCGAACAAGTTCAAGCACCGGTTTCATGTATTTTGCAACTTTGAGTACTAAACTGACACGTGCAAGACAAATTGAGGCACTACCAACGTATTTAACTCCTCATAGTAGGTGTCACATAGCCGCGCCCCGGAATTCGGGGCGTCATTTCTTCTCGCCGTACATGCGTTGCTCATCGCGGCACACGACCCCAATGTCCCCTTTGTTGAGGATCTTTTACACAGCGCCATCAACATCCACCTTCACGGAGCCCTAGCGTAAGGCGTGTAAGAAGGCCAAAATCTCAACAGCAAAAGAAAAATGCAAAATGGTACTCCCTCCGTTTTTATTTAGTCCGCATATTAGCTTTGGTCAAAGTTAAGCTTTGTAAACTTTGACTAAGTTTATAAACAAAAAATATTAATATATACAATAAAAAAACAATATCACTAGATTCATTGTTGAATGTACTTTCACATCATATAGATTTTTATGGTAAATGTTTATATAATTTTCTATAAACTTGGTCAAACTTGGCAAAATTTGACTTCGGTCAAACCTAATATGCAGACTAAATAAAAACGGAGGGAGTACAAGGCCCGGAGAAGGGAGACTGGGGCTGGCTGGCTCACGGGCCATACGGGATGTGGGCCGGGCTCGCGAATGGCCAGAGTGACAACGAAGCAAACCCCAGAATGAAATTAACTATAACTAGCCTACCCCTAAAAAAAAAAACTATAACAACACATGGGTTACTAGATTTGGTTCCCCCCTTTCTTCTCCAACCAATCCAATTCTTCGCCGCCGCCGCCGCCGCCGCCGCTCTCCGCCGCAGGCGGTCGCCGCCGGATTGCTTCCTCACCTCGTCCGTCCGTCCGGCCGGCGATACTGCTGCACCCAGGGGAAAGCGCCGCTACAGGGGAAGAGGTAAGGTAACCTTATCCCACACCAGCTCACTCGCACTCCCCTTCTATCCGCGCGAGGCCGGCCACCGAGCTCAGGATACGGATGTCAAGGAACCCAATCTCATCTTTCTTGGTCTGGCCGAGACGATATGCCAATCCCCTCCCCCCTCTTCACTGAAAAAAGGATGGGGTTTTTTCGCCGAAAAGATAGATTCTTCCCCCTCCCCCCCTCACTGGCTGGTTCCTGCGGGCAATGAGGCGATCAATTCAGCAGGGGGAATCGTGGGAGGAATATCAATTAGTTTCTCTGGAATTTGGGTCGCGTCCCAAATTCCGTGGTGATGAGGCCTTGTGACTCTCCAGGTTCTTTGCTTGCTTCATTTGGCTGGGGAGGCCCCCATACATACCTGTGCGCTTTGCTTCTTTTATTCCCCACTCATTATCGACAAAGAGTGTCAGGCAAGGATGATTGTACTGATTGCACCAACTGCTCTTCTACGCTTTCTGCAGCTGCCATTCTTGTTTAATCAGGAGCATGGAGGGGGGAGAGAGAGAGCTTCTTCTGAGCCCCCATCCATTCACAGCTACCTGCTGTCACATTCCACTTTGCCTTCTCTGAATCCACAATCATATATTGAATTTAGTTGCAAAAAACCCATCCTGGTAATGTTTCAGAGTTGTCGATCACCTCCGTCTCTTCTTTTCTGCAATCACACAGCGATTTTATATAGTGCCGCTGCTCCATCCATATGTGCTGCTGAAGTGCACCTTCTTGCAGGTGACAGGAACGGGGCGGGATACTCCACCTGGAGTTCCAGAGGATGCGGGTGACGCTGGCGATCGGCCTGGTTGGCCTGTGCGCCACGGCGTACATCCTCGGCGCCTGGCAAGGCACCTCGTCCGCCATAAAGGACGCCCCCCGGCCTGTGTACGCCAAGACGCAGTGCGACGACGCCCCCTCGCATGCCCCCAGCAATGCTTCAGGCACCACCAGGGTCGCGTCGGTGCCATCCTCAGTTGCCCGCCTTGATTTCCAGGCCCACCACCGGGTGGCCTTGAACGAGTCGTCGCTGGCGACGGAGATGATCCCGCCGTGCCAGCTCAAGTACAGCGAGTACACCCCTTGCCATGACCCGAGGAGGGCGAGGAAGTTTCCGAAGGCGATGATGCAGTACAGGGAGAGGCACTGCCCCACGAAAGATAAATTGTTCCGGTGCCTGATCCCTGCGCCTTCAAACTACAAGAACCCCTTCACGTGGCCGCAGAGTCGGGACTACGCCTGGTATGACAACATCCCTCACCGGGAGCTGAGTATCGAGAAGGCCGTGCAGAACTGGATTCAGGTTGAGGGGGACCGGTTTAGGTTCCCCGGTGGTGGCACGATGTTCCCGCATGGTGCTGATGCTTATATCGATGATATCAATGCCCTCATACCATTAACTGACGGAAACATCAGAACTGCACTTGATACTGGATGTGGGGTGAGTTTGCTTGAAAAATTTCTATGATATTGTTTCTTATCTCTGAAGGTTTTAGGGTCTTAGGATGGAAGCATTCTGGCTGTTTTTCAGGTGGCAAGTTGGGGTGCTTTTCTTCTGAAGAGGGGCATCATCACCATGTCATTTGCACCAAGGGATTCGCATGAGGCACAGGTACAGTTTGCGTTAGAGCGGGGAGTGCCAGCCATGATTGGAGTGATGGCCACTGAAAGAATCCCATATCCTGCTAGAGCATTTGACATGGCGCACTGCTCTAGATGTTTGATCCCATGGAACAAGCTTGGTAGGTTTTTCATATCGTTGTTACAGATCTTCTGAACACATGTTTACTGAATGTATAAGTAGAGCTTATTTATCGTTCTTGTCGACAGACGGTTTATATCTGGTTGAAGTGGACAGAGTTCTAAGACCAGGAGGCTATTGGATCCTCTCTGGGCCTCCAATTCGTTGGAAGAAGCACTACAAGGGGTGGCAAAGAACAGAGGAAGATCTGAAGCAAGAGCAAGATGAGATTGAGGACCTAGCAAAGCTGCTCTGCTGGAAGAAGGTGGTAGAGAAAGATGACCTTGCCGTATGGCAGAAACCTATCAACCACATGGAGTGTGCTAATAATCGGAATGCCGACGAAACTCTGCAGTTCTGCAACAGCAGTGATGTGGACTCTGCTTGGTAAGATTTCTGTTATGCTTTCTCTGAGTATTGTATTTTTTGTACGCTTGCAGTAGCTCATTATCTGTAGTTCCGGAACAACTTCTATTTCTGGCTGTTCTGAAATATATAGCCTGGTTTGTTTTACCAAGATTATCATTGTATGAACCTCATGCTTGAAATCATAGTTTGAATTTCCTATTCTTTGAAAAAGAAAGTGATTTAACAGGTTTCGCTAACACCATTCTGAATGGTGTCTTCTTAAGTGAAACTAAGTATCAGTTCATCTTTTGTGTCAGTTTTGGATACAATCCTTTCTCTGGCTTATGGCTCAGTTCACTTACAATTGTACAATAACTCGCCATTGTAGCAACCTAGCAGCACACTAGTGCAGTCATAAATGCTTAGACCTCAAGACCGTCACAATGCATTCTCTGTTATTTCCTGATCAGAAAAACACAAACTGACTGTGTGACCACATAGGTACAAGAAGATGGAGACATGCATATCTCCTCTGCCGGAAGTGCAAACCGAGGAACAAGTTGCTGGCGGAGCCCTCGAGAAATGGCCAGAAAGAGCATCCGCAGTTCCGCCGAGAATAACCCAAGGTTTAGTTTCAGGCATCACCCCTGAGAAGTTCGAAGAGGACAATAAGTTGTGGGCAGAGCGAGCGGACCACTACAAGAAACTGATCCCGCCACTGGCCAAGGGGCGATACAGGAACGTGATGGACATGAACGCGGGGATGGGGGGTTTCGCGGCTGCGCTGATGGAGTATCCGCTCTGGGTGATGAACGTGGTGCCTTCAGGTTCTGCTCCTGACGCCCTCGGTGTTATCTACGAGCGGGGGTTCATCGGAACGTACCATGACTGGTGCGAGGCTTTCTCGACGTATCCCAGGACGTATGACCTCATCCACGCTAACAAAGTGTTCAGCTTTTATCAGGATAGGTAATGCAAATAACCGATCGTTTGAGTTCTGTCATCATGTATTCCTTTTCTGCTGCATTTGCATGCTTGTGTTTCAGTTGTTATAAGGAAGTTCAGATTAAGCAAGTAGAGACACTAATGATCAAACTGTAATGTTGAACAAATTTTGGACAATGGTTGCAGGTGTGACATAACATACATCCTCCTGGAGATGGACCGGATTCTGCGACCTGAAGGGACGGTGATCTTCAGGGACACCGTGGAGATGTTAGTGAAGATACAAGCCATCACCAATGGCATGAGATGGAAGAGCCAGATCATGGATCATGAATCCGGGCCGTTCAACCCTGAGAAGATCCTTGTGGCCGTCAAAACTTACTGGACTGGGGAGCCTGCCCAAAAGCAGCAATAGCTATCGCCTTCCTCATCATGTCGTCTGCTGCTAAAGTTCAAACAGAAAACCTTTGTGTTGATGAGTCTTCATCGACTGTTCTCTCTTAGCTTCAGGATATATCTGTATATAGTAGGTGGGCATTCGCTGTATCATCATCGGTTTAATTTTGCGGTCTCTGACTCGTGAGCTGTGAGTGTGACACGATGCTACACGATGGAATTCAGTCAACCGTTCCAAGAGGATATTCCCTCGTAGTTTTGAGAAAGCTGTCTCAGATGAATGTGCTTCTGTCCGAATTATTCATTTTTTTTAGTCTGAACAATTTTCACCCCAAGAAAAGGGCAGACCAGACAATCTTTTGAGCAAGGCACAGAATCCAAATATGAAACATCTGTTCAGAAACTGAGACTCAGCCTGCCAAAAGAAAGGCTCGATTTGCGAACCAAATCCGAACAATCTATAACAGAATGATTCTTCTTTTTTGCAAAAAAATCAGACTAAAAGAGGAGGCCCAGGCAGAATGTATGATGTGCGAAGCTGAATGTGCTGGCTTCCTAACTATTCCTTCTTCAGAATCCATACAATCTTCAATAGGAAGGAGAACAAAGACTGAACTTGGGGTTGGGAAATGACTTAACTTACAGTTCATCGTCTGAATGAAACCTACCAGGCAGCCAGCAGCAACAAGAATATCACTACCACTACTATTTTTTAAGAGACAATACTACTACTATGGTGGCAGCACAAAAAAAATTATCCACTCAAACTCATTAGTACAATCGCAGATTTCCATATAATTAACAAAGCATTCATGATAGTAATAACATTTCTTGTTCCATCAACCGAATACAAAGTAAGCTCAGTTTATATATTGTTCATCACACCACGCAGGGTTTACAAATCTGGGTTGATGCACAACCGGCACACACAACCATTTTATTAAGAACCAGCTTGATCAACTGTGAACACCACACCAAGCTGGAGCTATAAACCAAGCAAGCAATCCAGTGCCCGCTTGACAATTACACACCAATCCAATCCAATCAAGCACACCCACATCAGGTATATATGCATCCTGTTGAAGAAAGCAACACCCTCACCATACCGCAGATGGAGCTTGCAACAAACACACTTCACTGCCAAACAGACACTGAAAATGGGAAATAAACACTCCAGACTCCAGAGAGCCGTGATGAGATCACAACTTGATTGTAACAGAGATAGACTGATCCCTTTCCATGCTCCAGATTACCTAGGAAACAAGGAATGGAAATGGTAATGGAAATGGAAAACATCAATTTATGAGATTCCATGCTCCAGGTTGACGTCATCCATGATGGCGTAACCAACCACGTCGGCAGCTTCTCCGTGCAATGAAAGATACAGTAGTTGACTCACATCTTTCTCAAACCAGTAATTCAAAATAATTGTTCTGAAACAAGAAGAGTTGGACTTAACTTCTCTTTTCTCTCTAAGACCTGAACAGTTTTCCGGAAAGCATAGGGTCCAAATTCACGATTAGGAATACCACACCCTGCCAGATAAATGTCTTCTTCTCCCCCATAATGAAAAATCTTCAGAAATCTTTCATTTCCTAGAGAAGCATTGATCTCACCTGCGATGCTTGGTATACACGGGCAATAAATGACAACGATTTAGCTCTGTAATATGTTTCTAATGTGAGGTACATATAGTGTTAACATTTTCAGTAGAAACTCCCTACATCCCAAAATAAGTGTCATCGATTTAGTACACCTTTGTACAGGAGTGCATTTTTTACATGAATGAATTGGGACGATGAATGACGCAATGTTGAATGTAAGGTCAATTGACTAACCTGTGGATACTCAAAAGAATTATTCTTCTTTTAGATAATATAATACATGCTAGTAGATAAATATTCCGTCAAAAGGGTAACTAAATATTTTTCCATGATCAATGCAAGTGTTCTATACCAAAAACAAACCAAATTCCATTGCTTGTCCAATGAGAAGTGAATGTAGGCATTAAGCAAGCCATTCGCAACTTATATTCGACCCTTGCACCAAACTGCCTTATGTTGATTGAGATTTGTGAGACACATTAGTTTCACTTAGAATACAACTTATTGCTAATTAGCTGGTTCTATTAGTTCCAATAAACATCATTTTTCTTTCTTTTGTGCAGCTAAAACTTATCTTGGATTCTTGGTCTTAACTTGGAACTCCTATTTTTGTGTACTTATTGATTTGTGAAATTCTTGTTCTTCTGAATTTTCTTCTGTTTTCCCAATTCCTTTTGATGAAGTGAGTGGTAGCATGCCCACTCTGAATTCTACTATCTGATTTGTGGCTTGGGGAAAGTACACAAGAAAAGGATTTTAACACTAACAACTCAGAGCCAATTATCGAGGAGCCAACAAGTCCAGCACAGGAAGAACATCCAGACACTTTGCAAAATGATATTGAAGATTATGATCCATATACTGCTGACATACCTTGCGATCATAATCTTCAATATCATTTTCCAAAGTTGCTGAACGTTATGTCTGTGCTGGACCGCTTAGCTCCTTGATAATTGGGTCTGAGTTGTTAGCGCTAAAATCCATTCACTGTGTACTCTCAACAAGCTTTTCTCATTAGATGCAGAAAATGCAAGCCATGCACTTCACTAAAAGGAATCGAGAAAACAAAAAAAATCAGAAGGACAAGAAAATTCACAAAGCAATCATAATTAATAAGTACACAAAAGTAAGAGCGCCCATTTAAGACCAAGAATCCAAAGATAAGTTTTGGCTGCACAAAAGAAAATAAAAATGATATGTGCATCGAAACTAACAAAGCCATTGGATTATCAGCAGATTATATTTTGACTGAAAATAATATGTGTCTCACAAATTTCAACCAAACCAGCTTGGTGCAAGGACCAAATATAATTTTTGAATGCCTTACGAAGGCACTTGCATAATGCTTACATTCATTTCACATTGGATAGGCATTGTAATTTGGTTTCTTTTGGTACAAAAGACATGGATTGATTGAGGAATATTTATTTATCCTTTCTAGGGAATATTTATGTACTAGTTCGTAAAGAGAACAAATTCCTCTCTAGATCCTATGAATATTGTTAAATCTGCTATATACTTTAGTTATTATTTGTACATGATGATTTATACAGATTGCAATTTACCTGGAAAGGATAACATACCATTTGCTAGTAAAAAACAATCTCACAAATTTAAAATTATATTACTACACTCACAGCTTTTATTGATCAAGTTTACACCCATGAGGCCAAAGGTAAAGCGAAAAGATGAAACTGCCAGCTTAATATTGGTAGGGAAGTACTTAAGAACAGTGCATTTATAATGTTGTCTTAATAGCTTTACACATGTTACGATCACATAAGGAAATTAATAAGCATCTACCGAGGAGGATGGAGTTAGAACCCAGATTCTTGGAACTACATATGATGAAGAAAAGAAGTTTGAGAGGAATATCAGCTCCATACAGCATCTCTAGCGCTAAAATAAGAATATACAGTGTAAGATCATGACAGATTTAACATGTACGCCACTGAAAAATATGTAGAAAGGTGTGAGAGATGATATAATAAAGAGAAAGTAACAAATAGTGTAATAAAGTGAATTAGTGCATTTTGTCTACAATACTATAAATAAAATAACTATGCCATGCAGACCTCTGCTTTATATAGTTGATAGAGGCCATTAATCATCAGTATGCTTACACCAAAGTAAAGTATTTAACAAGTAGCTAAATCCATTGTCGCGAAGTATGAACAACTCTCAATTTAGGCATAGCTTTATTCTAATAGAAGAAAACTGAAATGGGACAGTAACAAATCTATTATAATTGCGATAACCAAAGTTCAGATGTCATGACTTCACCATTATACTCACTGGCTGAACACATATGTACAGCCAAAGTTCAATAAATGTACCGGAAACATTACCAACCTCATTTTTGTTCCGTGCAATGCATACATGTGATGGGCTCAAAAACAGTAGACAGTTCAGAAAACCCAGCTGGTCCAAAAATGGGCATGGAGTACGATCTTATCTCAGAGTCTAATCACTCTCTACATAGAGGAAGAATTAGTATGTCTTCATGAGCCGAAGCAAACAACTGAAAGAAACAATTTTTCATGGTTTGAGTGCAAGAATCAGCTTACATATCACAATAATAACATGATGACAAAGAATCCCCTCGTACCATCTTTCAGAATTGCAGTCACTTGCCATTATGTGCTACAGCCATGAAACACAAATGATAATAAGAAAGATTAAAAGAAAAACTAAGAAAGGAATCACTCTTCAAGAAAACAGTAAATCGCAAGATCCTCACAGCCTCATGTGTTCAATCCCATGGTGGTGGCTTATTAAGTCAATGGCGAGATTAGTAACCAGAAAAGAAGCGACTAAAACCAACATAGGACAAGTAAAGGAACATATATCAATATTAGCTGGAGATCTTGTTTTATTTTTATATGTGCACACTGAACAATGAAAAAACAGCAAAGAAAAGCATAACCATCTGATGTAGAATCTTTGACTTGATGGCAACAAATCTGCAAATTAGAAACAAATAATATTCAACAACAGCAGCAGCATGCAAAGCACACAGGCATTAAGCATACAGCAGCAGGCCAGCAGCGGTGGCATATAAAGCTACACATTATCAAATTTACAGCTGGAGCGGCAGGCGGCACACAAAGCTACAAATAATCAAATTTACAGCAGCAGAAGCAGCAGCATACAACTTTCAATCTACAACAGCAGCAGCATACAAATTTCAATCTACAACAGCAGCAGCACATCTGTTGCCGTGGAGGGAGTAGAGGAATAGCAACATCAGGCAGTGTAGGGAGCAATTGGTAGGGAGGAGCAACAACACACCTTGCTTCTTGGGGACGCATGAAGAGAGGAGGAGCAGGAGACAGCAGCAACGAGAGTAGGGGAGGCGACGGAGATGGCTCCCTCTGTCCATGGCCTCCCAGGCGGAGGAGGCGACGACATCGACGATGGGAGCGACCCGTCCTTCGAAATCTGACGAGCCCTGCTCTTTCTCTCTCCCATGACGCACGAGCTCGACGGGAAAGCAGCAGGGCAACCGGCAGGCGGGGAGGGGTGGCGTCGAGAGGGACGGTAGAGGCGTCAGCGTAGAAGAGGGGCTTAGGGTTAGGGTTAGGGTTAGGGGGGAGAGGAAATTAAGGATAGGGTTAGGCTGGTCACAATGGGGTGGAACTTAGGAGTAACATCACATATTTCAATACAACGTTGCTTATGTGGCACATATTTAATGAAGAGTGAAGTGCTTGTGGTAACTAGCTAAGTTACCGGAACATCACACACTTCAAGAAACAATGAGTCTATAAGCTAATAAATGCATCGTTGCATGACACTACCTATATGTTCCTACCCACTGTGGAGGTAGTAACATAGTCTAGATAAGTGTGTATGTTACTACCTTATGTTCCTACCCATTGTGACCAGCCTTAGGGGTTCTAAATCTATTTATCGGTACCCATCTCCTGAGGCGTGCATGACTAAACTGCCCCTTGTGGCCAAGGAATGCAATTGAAAATTCATCTCACGGCCCAGAACGACCGGCTAGAGATCCAACGTCACCCAAGCCCGAGATTGGATGGACAGTATCGCAGAAGAAATCTGATCGGATGGCCATGATTCTCTGAGCTCTATGAGAGTTTCATCCCCTCCGGCTCCGGGTCTTTACCCCTGAGACACACGTCCTTGCTTGATACACTTTTACCGAAAAAGGCTTCCGCCCCGCTTTATATACAAAGCAAAGATCAGCATCACACGGTATAACGCACGCCACCACTACACACACAATCAATGTAAGATACATAAGCGCTGAGCGCAGCAACACCATCCCTAACACTACCACCATGAAGAGATGAATCCGCATACGACGAACCGTGGATTCCTAGGCGGTGCCTTCAGGAAGGAAACGACACCAGAGTGCTTACATCGCCCGATGCGAGGATCAGAGTTTCCCCTGGAGCCGCACGACGGGCCGTGAGAGCCGCGACGACGCCTTCAAGAAAGGAACGAGCTTCGCCGCCGCCGGTCCGTCCGAAGATAGAACATGTTTCCACCCCGGCAAACACTCACCGCCACCGAACGCCAAACTCCGGCTACCACGCCGCCCACACGGCCATGGCCACCGGGCAGCACCAAGCCACGGTCTCTGCCCAAGAGCTCCGCGCTACCGCCACCAGGGACGCCGCCCCGGCATCCAAGGCCTTGCCACCACCTCACCCAAGACCCGCCGCTACCCCAACCAAAGAGACGGGCGGAAAGGTCCCACCTTTCGCACCATTGGGCGACCCCCAGCGTCGAGACCCAATAGGTCGGCCGGCACTGGCATCCATCGACCCGTCCTGCAACCCCAGGCGCGAGACGAGCTCGGCCCTACAAAACCGTGAGAGGGACGAGGTCAGTCCTGTTGCACCGTGCGCGAGACAAGCTCGGTCCTGCTGCACTATGCGCGAGACGAGCTCGGTCCTGCTGCACCCGGGGCGAGACGAGCGATGGACCATAGCTGGGAGAGGGCCAGCCCTTCGATGGAAGTAACGCCCGGGCGACGAGGAGATGGGGCAAAGGCCGAAACGGTCCGAACGCAGACGAGCCGACGCGGCCGCAGGCAGATCTGCCAAACCACCGTGAAGCCGCCACGACACCTGGAGGCCACCACCACCGGACCTCCCCACGCCGCCGCCCACGGCTGGAGCAACGGCCACGCCAGGCTGCTGCCCAACCCGCTTGCCTGGCGAGCTCCAAGCACCGGAGCCGCCGGGCACACACCACCAAAGCCAGGCACCGCCGGCCGACCCCCACCGCCAGATCTGTTCGAATCCAGCAGGAGGCCGTCCGCACGCCACCTCCCAATATGGGAGCGCCGCAGCCAGCCCGCCGCGCGCGGGATCACTACTAGGGAAAACCTTATACACAAAATCTTACCTGCATCGCGGTTTAAAATAAGGCGCTGTTGCTACTTAGCAGCAGCGCGTGTGGATAAACAGCGCTACTGTTATACAAGTAGCAACAGCGTGTTGGTTACAAAATGCGCTACCATAAAAAATGCCACCACGTTGCCACCCCATTAGGTATAGTAGTAGCGCCTGTATTGCAGGCGCACTACTGCTACAGCAGTAGCGGTTTATCATATCCCGCGCAACTGCAAAGTTTAACTTTACCTTCCCAACTACCAGCCGCCCCCACTCTTCCTCTCCACTCTCACTCCTCCGCACCCCCCGTCGTCCGCCGCCGCCGTTCACCGACCATCGTCGTCGCCCGCCGCCGCCGAAGCTACTGCTCCTCCTCCACTGAGGTAATCCTTCCTCCTCTCTCCTTCCTCCTCCCTACCGCGCCCCTCCCTCCACCTCCGGCCGCCCCCTCCCCCCTCCACCTCCGGCCGCCCCCTCCTCCCTCCTCCTCGGACCGCCCCCTCCTCCCTCCTCCTCCTCCCTCCTCCTCGTACCTCCTCCCTGCTCCCCCATCTCTCCTAAACCCTAAACTTTTTTTGTACTGTTCTTGTATAATGTAGTTTTTTTTACTATTTTTAGTAAGAAAATTAATTATTTTTATTTATTGTGAATTAATAGAACTAGTTTGTTTTTAGTAAGAAAATTTAGGTATATGAGATTTGTTGATCTAATTAAAATTTTACTATGGAACTAGTTTATTTTTAGTAAGAAAATTAATAGAACTAGTTTATTTTTAGTAAGTGTTTAGTTTAACTAGCTGAATTAATAGAACTAGTTGAATTTATATCATTATCACTTTGTCATCAAAGAATGCTATATGAGATTTGATGATCTGATTAAATTTTACTCGGTGGAATATGCAGGCTTTGTAGAGTCGTGTATCCTTGGAGTGATCGTCATCCGAGCTACCTCTACTTCCTCTACACCCGAGTCGGTGAGCTAAAAGTCTACCTCCTCCTTCTCCACTCCTCGGTGTTGAATAAAGTAAAACTAGGGTATTTAGTTATGCTTCTTAACCAAATTAACTGTTCTGGTTATAAGATATATTCAAAAAAATTGTCAATATTGAACCATTGAAATGCAATGAGCACCATTTTATGCTCATGTGCGAAGTGTTGATTCATTTCCGAGTGGCCTATGTTTTGCCGGAGTGTTGATATTCGTCCGGAAGATGATATTCACTAGTAGAAAAGGGGGCAACGGTCCAGGACGGGTCAGCCCATTAGTCCCGGTTCAATCTAGAACCGGGACCAATGGGGGCATTGGACCCGGTTCGTGAGCCCAGTGGGCCGGCCGGGCCACGTGGGCCATTGGTCCCGGTTCTTCTGGACCTTTTGGTCCCGGTTGGTGGGACGAACCGGGACCAAAGGGCTTGGCTCCTGGCCCACCACCATTGGTCCCGGTTCGTGGCACGAACCGGGACCACAGGCTCCCCTTTAGTCCCAGTTCGTGCCACGAACCGGGACTAAACTCTGGGTTCGCCCTCGTTGCACCCAGAGTTTAGTCCCACCTCGCCAACCGAAGGGCGCCCACACCTGCTTATAAGCCCGTCCCTCTCTGCTTTGTTGAGCTCCTCTCAAAGTGAAAATAGATGCACCTATAGAGGAAAATTGGACCTAAATTCATAAATAGAAATGAATTATGAATTTATTTTTAATTTTCTCTATAAGTGCATCTATGTTCACTAACAGAGAAGTTTTTATATTAACAATAAGTATTTTGTTATAGTAGAAAGAAAATAAAATAAATAAAGCAACAAAGAAAACAAAGAAAAAGTGTGTTTTCAAATTTGAAAACTAATGGCATTAACAAAAAGTTTATAATTTTTCTAAAACTAAAAGCATAAAGAAATAAAAAATAAAGCAAAAAACAAAAAAAAATGCAGAAAACAAAACAAAAAACCTGGAAAAAAATACTTATATTAACAATAAGTATTTTTTTATAAGTATAAATAAAATAAAATAAATAAAGCAACAAAGAATAAAATTATCAAAGTATTTTCTGTTCAAATTGGAAAATTAATGGCACTTACAAAAAGTTTATAATTTTTATATTACCTAAAATCAAAAATAATAACTGAAAAACTAGTAAGTATTTTGCTGTTAGTAAAAAACAAAAAACTGGATTTTTTTAAAAAAATGCCGCCTACTGGGCCACCACAGCCTGCATACGACTAGAAACCCGCTAGTTGGGCCAGGATGCAGGCCCACAGTAGGCCCAGTAGGCCCACAGGCACAGAGAGTGGATTTAGGCCCGTAAGCCTGCAGTAGAGAGGAGCTCGAAGTGGTCGGCTCCGCAGGGCTTATAAACCACTCCGAGCCCCTCTCGGCTAGCGAGGTGGGACTAAACATCCCAACGCACCGCGGCAGTTCCAGTACACGCCCTTTGGTCCCGGTTGGTGGCACCAACCGGGATGAAAGGGTGCCTTTTGGTCCCGGTTCGTGCCACCAACCGGGACCAAAGGCCGCCCCTTCTCGCCCTTTGGGCTGCCTTTATGTGGCCTTTGGTCCCGGTTCGTGGCACAAACCGGGACTAAAGGGGTGCATTGGTTCCGGTTTGTGCCACGAACCGGAACCAATGGCTTTGCTATATAAGCAAAGACTTGGGAAATTTTCACATTTCCCTCGCAGTTGCCCTCGACGACGCCGCTAGGCTGCCCCGAGGCCGTCCGCCGCCCCTGCCGTTGCCCCCGACCGCACTGTTGCCGTCGCCCGTGCCTCGTCGTCACCGTCGCCGCCCTGTGCCCCCTGCCTCCTCACCGCCGACGTCGTGCCCCTCACCGTCGCCGTCCGTCTCCCCTGCCGTCGCCCCCGACCGCGCCGTCGCCGTCATACGTGCCTCGCTGTCGCCGTCGCCGCCCCGTGCCCCCTGCCTCCTCGCCGCCGACGCCGTGCCCCTCCTCGTCGATCGCCGCCCCGGCTTGCATAATTTCCTAATTTAGAATGTATAGTTAATTTAGTTGTATAGTTAGGATGTATAGTTAATTTAGATGTATAGTTAATTTAGTTGTACTTAATTTAGATGTATAGTTTAGATGCAAAAGTTAGAATTTTTTTCTGTTCATACATTTTTTTGGTGATATTATTGTTGCATATGCAAAAGTTTGTGTGTTCATATATATGCAAATAATATGTCAATTTTTTCATAGAATTTTTATGATTTTTTTGTTGTAATTTTGTTCATAGAATTTTTATTTTGTTCATAGAATTTTTATTATTTTTTTCTGTTGTAATTTTGTTCATATTGTGTAGGAATCTGAAAATTATGTATGATCAAAGTCATTTATGTATATGTTCATATTTAGAAGAAAAAGAAGCAGAGAAAAAAGGAAAATCAGAAGAGAAAGAAGGAGAAGAAGAAGAGGAGAGAAATAACAGGAAAAATAAATAAGAAGATGAAAAAGAAGAAGAAAAAAAGAGGAGAAGAAGTTCCTTCTTCTTCTCCTTTTTTTCTTTTTTTTCTTCTCCTTTTCCTTTCTTCTTCTCCTCTTTTTTTCTTCTTCTTCCTCTTCTTATTTTTTGTTATCGGGTATGTCGTTGTCGACATACCCCCCTCCCCGATAACTTTTAGTAATTAGTACTACTTAGAAAGTGTTTAATGGAATTAGTTAGAACTAGGTAAACTTGTTTATTTTTAGTAAGTACTACATTATTCTATTTATAGTAAGTGCTTAGTAGTTGAACTAGTTGATTTAATAAAACTGGTTTATTTTACTATAGAAGTAGTTTATTTTTAGCAAGAAAATTAATAGAACTAGTTTATTTTTTTAGTTAAAGCAATTATTCCCGCATCGACGTGGACGATGCCTATCCCGCATCCTCGTCGTCGAGTCGGACACATGGAGATGATGTAGTTTTTCTTATAATTGAAGGCAACCTAATTTGAATACTACTTTATTTTGCGATTTGATTTTTCTTATTGAATGCTCAAATTGGAGAGTACTATGCAAGGCATATGCATATGATTAGTTGAATAATAATGATCTAATTTAGTCTTTGAATTATGAACGTATAGGAAATGTCATCATCGGACGATGAAAGTCTCCCGGGGGAGTGCGAGTGGTGCCATGACGATCGAGGTCAGTGCGACAGGCTTACCTGGACGATGGTCGGCGCTTCAGCATTAAGCTCGAGGAGACCTTCGAAGTTAAGACGGTACGCAACGACAACAAGTGTTTTTTTTCATAATTAAGCATGACTTCAACTATTTCAACGTGTAATTTTCATCTTTTACAATTCCAGTATAGTTTATCCCATGCCATGCAAGACGCTATGTCTTGGAGAGGATGGATTTTGAAGACCATGAAAATTTTGAAACGAAGAAAATTCACCTAAGGACCCATCATGATGTGGATTTTGAAGTAAAGTTGTAAAATGCTGAGAGCGTAACCCATTTTGGTTGCAAAAATTGGGAAGCATTTTGCAAATTGTATGGTTTTAATGAGGGTATGCTTGTCACCATGGATCTTGGTGATCCTGAAATCGAGCAAGACAATGTGGACATTTGGGTCCTTGTTGATACGCATCCAGTTCTACCGCTATGTAAGTTTCTCAAACATAGTGAATTATTAACTAATGTATTTGTTCATTTCAAAATAGTTGACAGCTTATTTCCATTGATAGCTTATTTTGAAGTATCAAAGAATGTGCAAAAGATGGTAGATAGAACTTACTACACCGATGGCGCTGAGTTAACTTACAAGGAGAAAACTCATCTGGTTGGATTTTGTAATGATCTTGAGAATTACAATATCTACAATCGAACTCCTCAACATTATGGTCAATACGTGCCACTAGTGCACGTGTTGAACTACGGTAACTACCATGGAGATACCCTGGTAAGTTTTTTTACTATTACGACATTCGTGCATCTTTTTGCATACTTCTAAAACTAGCTAGTACATCATTGCTAACTACGAAGTTATTACTATGTTTTTCAACAGAGAATCCCAGAGGATTGTGTGCCTCATTTGATGTATCAGAATGGCGGCAGCCTTCGTGTTTTGAACATATATCCAGGTCATCCTACGAATCTCAACTGTCCATACCGGATTTCTAAAAGAAGTCGAGACATGACAATCAAAGAATGGAAAAAATGTATGGACAGTCGTAAGGAGCTTCTTGGAAGCAAAAGGAAGCGAGGCGCAAGAATTGGAGACAGGATGATCTCCATTCTTCATAATGGAGAGTCAGGGTCTATATTGTTTTATGATATTTTACCTTAAGTGTGTTTAGGTCCTACCTGATACTGATGATCATGTGCTAAGAACAATTATGTAGGGTTGGGATCGATGACTATGAGGATTGGGTTCGATGACTATGAGGATGATGATCGTATGACTTATTATTAATAACGAGTAGAAGTTGTATGATGATGCTTGATTAATTAGTAGGACTTGTTATTATATATGATGATGTATGATGCGAGCATGCATGAGTTATTATATATATATATATATATATATATATATATATATATATATATATATATATATATATATATATATATGCGGGTGAAATGAATATAGCAGTAGCGTAGGTAAACCAAGGATGAAGATATAAGAGAGGACACTTCTCTCTATTAGCTAGCTAATAACAACCTAAAAATAACCCCCTAAACCCCTAAAACAGCCACTTTTTTTTAAAAAAAAGAAAAACCTCAGCTCCAGCCAGCTGCTGACGCGAGGAAGCCTTTTGGTCCCGGTTTATGTCATCGACCGGGACCAAAGGCCCCCCCTGCCTGGGCTGCCGGCAGCGGCCACGTGGAGGCCCATCTGTCCCGGTTCTGGTTTGAACCGGGACTAAAGGGTGAGGGTATTAGTAACGACCCTTTAGTCCTGGTTCAGGAACCGGGACTAAAGGCCCTTATGAACCGGGACAAAAGGCCGGTTTTCTACTAGTGATTGAAGGTAATATCGACATCTGGGTCGATGTGCACGCCTCTAGTTCTACCATTATGTGAGTTTGTCAACCATATTTATGTCTTCGATATTGTTTATTCAAAAATACTTGACAACTAATTTCTATTAACAGCTTATTTCCATTCAAGCAAACATGTCCGGCGCTTGGTAGATAGGACCGTCCACTGTCCCGAGGCTGAACTAAACTGCGAGGAGATAAGTCATTATGTTTCATGGCTTGAGGATCTTGATGCTGTCAAGAGAAATTATTTTCCTGGACGTCAAAATCTTAGTACTCAAAACGTGCGACCAATAGTGTTCGTATTGAACTACGGTCACACCTATTTAGGAAAGATGGTCAGACTTTTACTATTTGTCCTCAGTGCATCTTTTGCATACATTATTATTTAAGCTAAATTTCATTGCTAAGTATGTTACTATGATGTTCTTCAATAGGGACTTCCGATGATAGTTGTGTCTCATTGAATCGAGACTAAAGGTCGCATGTCCATGATTAGCTTACGGCCTAGACATCCTACATTGCACTTTAGTGCATTCAAGATTTCTAAAAGGGAGCAAGTCTTAATAGTCAAAGACTAGAGCAAAATTGTGAAGGATCGCAGAGAACTACTAGGGGGCAGCAATCAGAAGCGCAGCCCACAATTAGGAGACAGGTTCATCTGCATGCTCCAATATGATGAAGCAGGAGTGCTACACATGTTTTATACTATTTTACCTGAGAGAGAGCAGCAGGAGTGATTAGCTAGCTAGAATGAGTCTGAAGATGATGATGTGCTACACTATGACTATGATGATTAAATAGCTAGTGTTGGTGGTAATGACAATGATGATTATTATTAGCTAGTGTTGGTGATGATTAGATAACTATCGTAGCTAGTGTTGGTGGTGATTAGCTAGCTAGAATGAGTTTGAAGATGATAACGTGCTACACTATGACTATGCTGATTAAATAGCTAGTGTTGGTGGTAATACTATGATGATGATTAAATAGCTTGTGTTGGCGGATTAGATTCAAGTGGAGGCAACATGTGGTGCACATCGAAAGTACTACTAATTCAAGCTAGATCAAGTTTGGATTAGTAGTATAGTTTCGAGATGCACCACATGTTGCCTCCACTTGAACCTAATCCACCTTCATTTCACACACTGTTATGCACATAATGATATAACAACCTCATTATTGGTACTGTACCAAAATTAGTATAACGACATATAAATACACTAAAAATAAAGAAAATGAAAAAAGTATACTAGTAGCGCTGGACCGGAAACACGCTACTACTAGTTAGATTAGCAGTAGCGCTGGAAGCAACACACGCTGCGGCTATGTGTCTTAGCAGTAGCTTGTGTGGCACGCACTGCTACTAAGGGATAGCTGTAACGCCTTACTAGTAGTGCGGTGACACGCGCTACTAGTAGGCTTTAAACCCGCACTACTACTAGGCTTTTCCCTAGTAGTGGATCCAGGACGTCGGCGCGCCGCCACCAGCCGGCCATCCCGCCGCCCCACGAGCCCGCTGCTGAGCCCCGCGGCCGCTCAACGCCGCCACTCGAGGAAGCCGCCCACGCCGCGCCCCACGAGCAGAGGGGGAAGAAGGGCCCCGCCACCGTCACGCCCACCGGGCTTTGCCCGACAGCACTCGCCGGCGGTGGAGGGGAGGAGGGGAGGGAGGCAGGGTCGAAGGGGAGGGGCGGGTAGGGTCCCCCCCCCCTGACGCGCGCGGGAGCGTCGCGGGAAGGGAGGAGAGGGAGCTGATGAATAGTTTATGCCACAATTTTGCCAATTTTATTCTCGGTATACTTGTTCTGCGTAGCTTTGATAAAAAAGAAAAGAAAAAAAAACACTTTTGTAACGTTGGATGTTAGATGTGTGAGTATTGCCATGTGCGTGTGCAGTCCCCAAAATTCAATATGAAGATGTATAACGGGTTAGGATGACGATCGTTACCTTCACCGAGTTGCGGCATATGGTGGCGAAGCCTTGGGTTGGGGATGGTGGCGTAGCACCGATAGCGGCGGAACACCGGTGGCGGCTCTGCGAAGGAGGGCCAACAGATAATAGGAGAGGGCTGGTCGGGCAAGAAGGGAGGGGCGCATATGGGCGAATTGGCGTGGGCCCTAGTGGTCAGTTTGGTGTGACAAACACGTCCATGCGCGCCAGGGCGTGCCATGTCCGTCCTAGATATGGATCGGGTATGAAAAGTGTCGGTCAGTCCAATGTTTGGGTCTGGCATGGGGCGTCTAGTTGGGTGAGAATTTCCCGTCCGAGCAGTGACCGAGCAGCCCGTCCGGACGTTTGTAGCGGGCACAGGGGTTGGGTTGTAAATGCTCTTAGGGGTATATGGGTCGGGTTGTAGATGCTCTTACTACCAAGCAGAGTTGGGCATCACATGTGACGGACAGGTGGGCCAGGCAAAGGCAGGTGCCCATCCTGTACTTGCTTCCATGCAATCTTTTTCTCTATCTCACGCGACAAACGATCTTCCCCTGCTCTATCTCTTCTCTCACCCTCTCAAAGTGAAACTCTATCTCTGCATTTGACAACGCCCATTGATTTCATCAACGTCAATAGATTAATCCCTTCTCTTCTTCCCCACACCACACACGGGCAGGGCTGCTAGCATGGAGACTGAGGTTACGCCTACGCCACTAGTATAAGAACCCCAGCTCCCCCTTGGGGCCGAGGCAGAGCAGAGCGGGACCTAGACTAGAGAGAACATCTTTAGTGCTGTACTATTTTGTGAGGAGCAGAGAGAATGATGGAGGTGGCGGTGGAGAGCCCGCAGCCGGCGGCGTGGGACCACTTCAAGGAGAGGGTGGAGATCATGGAGGAGGAGAACGGTGGTGCTTCCGCAGCCGCAGCCGCCGCCGCCGCCGCCGCCGCTGCTGCTGCTGCAGGGGAGCTGCTGACCAGGGAGATCAAGAAGAGGTTGCTGAACCACGCCCATGAGAATGGGAATGGCCATGGCCATGTCAATGGAGGAGGAGAAGAGGAGCTCAAGGTTGTTCCTGAGGAGGAGGACAAGGTGGAGGAGGCTCCTGAAGAGCCCAAGGTTGCTGAAGAGGAGCAGAAGTCGCACCTGCAGCAGACTATCTTCTTCGATGCAGCCAAAGGTAACACCTCTGTTTCTTACCCATCTGCTCCTTCTTAATTAATATTTTTTCTCATGGGGAGAAGAAGATCATCTTCTATATCTATATCTATACGTACTAATAAAATAAATAGGTATTCTTAGTCCGTCATGTTATTTTATAAAAAAAAACCTGACATTTTTTACGTTAAACCTGCAATGCATATCAAATGTTTTTTAAAATACTCATATCTTCTAAACTGTAACTCCAAATTTAACAATGTTATATATGGAATTTGATTAGAAAAATATATTAAATCTGAAAATGAGGTTATTTTGCATGTTAATCATTAAAAAAATACTATCTAGGGTGCACTCTTAATCAACAGTGCATTATCCGTCTTTCTTTCATATCGGTACTGATCCGGATTGTGGATGAACATTTCAGCAAAATCACGATGGAGACGAAATTAAAGATCACTTGCTTGTTTCTTGCACGTATTAAATCTACATGCAAGCCGTGTTTAAAATAGAAGACATGTGAAATCTTGAACTTGCGCTTTTATAGGCAAAGACCATCTTTGTTTATGCGGTAGCTACAAATACTCAGATATAGACCACTTTTTGTAAATTAAAAGCGTGTTGTAGTTTTTCCTCCCGTTGCAACGCACGGGCCCTTTTGCTATTAGTACTAATGGGATTTAATTGGTTGGTCTAATCCCTCTTGCTTAATTAATGTTTTTCTCGATGGATGTGGAGGCTGCATTATTTTCCTGCAGGAGAGAACTCCTGCTGCAGTTATTTCAGGCTCCACCTGCTAGTTCTGGAGAGCAATAATTCTCCAAAACATAATTCATACGTGCTGCGCAAAACTAACCTTGTCATCTTGTAAGAGCTTTAGGCAGTGTCTGGATGGTGAAAAATGTAGAGAAATTTAATTACTGCTGCTGTCTCTGCTCCCTAATCAGTTTTATTTACCTGGGAGGGAGCAACAGGATGCAGTGATTATTGCATTCGGTATCCTGGAGATCTTATTCAGAAACCAGACAAAAAAGGACACGCGAAACGCATGCTAAAAAGGACAAAATCTCAGTGACAGCGATATATGCCAACATCCCTCTCATCTAATCTAGGCCTCACTCAGAATCTTTGGAAACCTTTTGCTGACCACTCAAATTAATCATGCGTAGCGTTCCATGGCAGATGATGACGGTGACTCGGAAGCTCCCCAAGTCCGCGAAGTCCTTCTTAAAAGTTATCATTGAGATTAGACACTAACTCTCTCTTAAAATTAGCTCTCTGTTGCTTCACTGAAGCGTTAGATTTGTGGTCGTTTTATAATATCGTAAAGCTAATTTTCTATTGCTTTACTGAAAGGTTAGCTTTCTATTGCTTCACTTAAGGGTTATGGAAGTGCCGGCACTGCGATTGGACGTACCGCCTGACTAGTCCATGCGAAAATGGTACCATAGATCATCGAGGCTATCGCCACCAAATCGAGCAGAATCTCGAATCGTTGCTTGAGAAAAAGGATCGTTTTACGGTTCGCCGAACAAAGGTTAGTGATGAGACCGAGCAATATGGCGATAACGAAATTTAGGACAGTTGTGATTAACTTCAGTTTATCTGGTATACCTGCAATTCTATATTTGTTTCTTTGCTCCTGAAGGAGGAGAAGGAGGAGGAGGAGAAGGAGGAGGAGGCTCCTGAAGAACAGCGGCATCGGCACAAGAGTATCTTCTTCGATGCAGCCAAAGGTCACACCTCTGTTTCTTACCGATCTGCTCCTACATAATTAATTAATTTCTCACGGGAGGAAGAATATAAGATGACAAGAATGAGATTTAATTAGCCAAAAGTAATCAATATCCGTTGTGCAAGAGCTCTAGCTGGATGGTGAAAAATGTGGGAAAATTTAATTTGCTGCTGCTGTCTCTGTCTCTGCTCCCTCAGTTTTACCTTGTGATTATTGCATTCAGTATTCTGGAGATATTATTCAGAAACCAAACAAAAAAGGACACGGGAAACACATGCTAAAAAGGATCCTAAAAAAAAAAAGGACAAAATCTCAGTGAACGTGATAGGTGCCGACATCCCTGATCCCTCTCTAAATCTAATCTATGCCGCACTCAGAATCATTGGAAACCTTTTGCTGTCCACTCAAATATGTGGCCTTCCATGGCAGATGCCGACGGCGATTCAGAAGCTCCCCGGATCCGCAAAGTCTTTCTTACAAGTTATCACTGAGTTATGAAATAGAACTAGAAAGCTTTGCTTTGCTTTCTTTCATGGGATATTTCCCTCTCTGTACCCCCTCGTCGCTCGCCTCTGAAGGGCGATCGGGGGGCCAACCCTAGCACCCCAGCCGCCGCGATCCCATCTCTACTTCCACCCCACCGCGGCCGGTGGGCAGCGCCGGGCTGAGCCTGTGCGTTCGACAACGGCGGCGGAGTGCTGCTCCTCCTTCCTGGGTTGTATGGCGGCGAGGGCGCCAGATCCGTGGAGGTTTGGCCTCTTCCTCGATCCATGGCGGCGCGGTGGCTCTTGCTGGAGGCGTTTGTTATGGTACGAGGCCAGATGGCAAGAGGATGGAGGTGGGACCGGGCATCGCCGGCGGTGGCGGCGTCGTCCGGCCCGGATCCGTCTTGGCGGAGGCGGCGGCGATTCCGGCCCAGTTCCGAACATGGCGGTGGCGGCGTCCCCTCTGCTGGGGATGAGGGGCCAGATGGTGGGTCCTAGTGGTGGCGCTGGTGGCGGCAGATCTTGGGATCCGGCAGGACATCGCAGGACGCGCGTGGCGGCCGGTGCTTCGTCCGGCTTCGACGGTGCTTGATGCGGGATCGCGACGGCAGTTGCTGTTGTATCGACGACGACAAGGACTGGTGCGACGGTGGGTGCTCCCTATAGCGCCCGTAATTGGGGCGGCGACCCCTCTTCTTCAACGGCGGCGGACTTCGGGATCGTGTGGGCGATTCGGAATCTCGATCTCGAGGTGGTGAAGGCCTTCTGAGGCTGGTGGCGGCATGAGACGTCCCCTCCATTAATAGATCATGTTCGATGCAGCTCGATAGGTGACACATTTGCCTCTTTCGGAATTGTCGGGCGGTGCCTGTCACCGATAGGTGAAGCCACCAGTGGACGTGATACTGGCGGATGCTACGCATGGCGTATTATATGGAGATGTCAATTCATGTCTGTTACCGGCAGGTGATGCACACGGTGGCTCTGGCGCAGGTGTCATGTTTAGCTTGTTGCTATCGAATCGAATGTGGTGCGACGGTAGCGGGAGGCAGGTGGTATGGGACACCTTTGTCTTCCATTGTCCCCTCCAGAGGTATCTGGCTATCGAGGTGTTGGTAGACGGATAAGGGCGGATGGTACAGATGACTTCAGCAACGAGTTTATGCACTCCGGTGAAAGGGCAATGCTACACCTACGAATGGTTTAACGTAATTGTTACGTAATTATACAACTGGCAGGTTATGATTGGGGTTAGAGAGAAGGCGGGCCCAACCCCACTTAAAATCAGGGGGGGAGAGAAGTATTGATGGAAGGTTACGCAAGAGAATTACGTTAGTCTTCGTAGGTGTAGGATTATCGCCAGTGAAAACACAAGATCTTTGATCAGACTATGTCATCGCGCGCCTGTGTCGTGTCCTTGCTGAAGGTGGTGGATTGAAGTTTAGCTTCGGGGATGAGAATCCGGAGTTCAACCTTGTGGTGGACTCGCCATCATCGGCGCACGTGTGGTGATCCCTTCTTGAAGGCGTAGTATAGAAGTTGTGTATTTTTTCTTTTATATTGTGTCCTGTATCATTGGGATTAGTGGCTATCTAGGAGAGGTACTGTCGTGAGGTACACGGTCACAGCGTTTGTTTTTCATTTTATTTCCGGGTCGACAGTGTCCGGCTTATGGATTTTACACTATCAATAATATATGGCTGTATGCATCGTCCTGATATAGAGGCAGGGGTTATCCTCCTTAAAAAAAGAGATTAGCCAGCAACTCTCTCTTAAAATTAGCATTCCATTGCTTTACTTAAGGGTTAGCTTTCTGGTCATATGATAATGTAGTAAAGCTTGCTTTCTGTTGCTTTATTGAAGGGCTATGGAAGTGCCGGCACTGCGATTGGACGTACCGCTTGGCTACTCCCTGCGGAAATAGTACTATCGTAGATCATCGAGGTTTATTAAAACCAGAGCTTTTGGCAGCTGAATTATATTCGGAGAACAAAGCTGCTGAAGGTGTGTTGCTTATGTTCTCCTGACCAATTTATCTGCAATTGATGCTTTGTTTCATCAGCTGAGCAATTTATTACTGCATTCCAGATCAAGTGCAGTCCGAGATGCAGAACTCCAACGATACAGCCACTAAAATTGAATCTCGCACATATGCTCATCATAGTCATGGCACAGTTGTAAAACCAGAGCACTCGATAACTGAATCATCGCCGGCAGATCAGAACACGACAACCACCACAACTACAACCACATCGGCAACAGCTACCACAACCTCTACAACCACATCAGCAGAAGCGACAACTCACTCATCGTCTTCTACAGGTACATTGCGCGCACCATAATTTTTCTAATGAACTTGCAGATGATTCCTTTTCCAAAAATAAGCTGCAATGGCTATATTTGCATAGAAATGCAAAATATGCCAAAGAAGGGTTAGCAGAGTTCCATCAATCATACCAACCTACATTTTTTGTAATGGTACTACGTCAGGCTTACGCCGGCCTGAACCAATAAATTAAAAACAAACTTTGAATACAAAGGTATGATTCACAAGAGAGAAAAAGAGCTAGCTACAAAGCTACCAACTTTCATTTGTTTTCATATTAATCCTCCCATCATCACAGTTTATTTAGGATCACTATGTCAATGTAGTGGACTAGATTAACAGACAATAGAAACATGGAATGCAGGAATCTTTCACGCAGAAGTAACGGAAGGGATGACAGGTGACATGCCTCCCCTGAAGCCTGCCGATGGAGTTATCATGGATGCAACTCACGACCTACATGGACATGAAGGTAGGCCTGATAAACTGAGCAGTATGCATGGACAACTGTTATTCAGAGGTGCAGCCTGATAACAGTAATTATATTTGTTCAGATGTTCATGGAACTACGACGACAACGTTCGAGAATGGCTCATTTACCACTCATGTAAGTCACACAACAGAACTCAAGGTCGATTGCCCGAATGTGACCACTATCGCGAGGGGCGATTTACCAACCTCGCCGATTCCTCAAGCAGCAGATCAACCTTATGTAGCAGTGTCAGTCCCTGAAGATGTGAATCCGGCTGCTCCTAGCCCCCAACAGAGTGATGACTGGGATATACCAAAAGCCATAGTGTATGGTGGCTTGGTGGAGTCTGTCACCAGCCTCTCCGTCGTTTCAGCAGCAGCATCAAGTGGAGCAAAAACATGTCAGTTACTTACTTATTTTCCACTTATTTACATGATGAAATTTTTTCACAAAAAACACATGATGAATGCACTATTTTGACACTGATATTTATATTGTTCCATCTAATTAAATTCTGTTTTTCACTTGCCTGTAGTGGACATATTCATCTTGGGCATAGCCAACCTTATGGGAGGGCTTCCTCTCATTTTCCACAATGTAACAAACTTCTCTCCTCACTGAATGTCACACTGTTCTTGCTGATCACTGCAGAAAACTCGGAAAACTAACATATCCTTCCTTTCCCCGTCGACAACAGATTGCCGATCTAAGAGACATTCGAGATGTGAATGAGGACAACGAGCGGGTCGGTCACTACTGGTTGCAGCTCGGAAGGCGGTCGAAAGCCCGACTCCACATGATCCTGGCCCTGCTCTCATACATTGTGTTCGGGCTACTTCCACCAATCCTCTACGGTCTGTCATTCCGTGAGAGCAATGATAGGGAGAACAAGATGATGGCCGTCGCCGGTGCTTCACTCGCCTGCATCGCTCTGCTAGCACTTGGAAAGGCGCATGTCAAGGCAGCACCCAGAACATACTTCAAGACCCTAATGTACTACCTAACGGTCGCTCTGAGCTCATCGGGGCTGTCGTGCGTCGTCGGCGTGCTGATCACGCGGCTCCTGGTGCACTTTGAAATTATCGAGCAAGGTGGGTCGGCTGCTCCTCCTTCTCCGGGCCTGTCGTTTCCTCATTCAGTGGGTGCACAAACATCTGCCTGGGCCTCATTCTGAATTCTGAACTCTGAAGTTATTGGGAAACAGTGCTGAAAAAGAGAAGACATGTATGAGTGGCATTGGTGTTTGATCCTGACATATTGATAGCAGCACTGAACTGGCAACCAGGCAACTGAGAAAGACCAATTGAAATGAACACAGGCCACTGAGTTGACCCACCACACCGAGCAAAGCAAACACCCATGAAATTATATACATAAGAAGCATACATACATAAGTATATCCAGAAAGAGTTTCGAATTAAAACCTGTAAAAAGATGCAATCTTCAGTTTTTGAAGAGTCCAGTAGTGCCGGTAGAAATTTAGCTGATGGTACCAAGCAGTTATTAAGCAGCAGGGCACACTGATAAATGTCCAGCCGGTAGTTCTGCGTACAACTTGAGCGGTAATTCCGATGTGTCTTACCAACTTGGAACTAGATCAACCATGTGTTGTTAGTAGCCGGTGGTTCCACAGCAGTGCTTTTGTGTGTGTAAAAGAACCTAGATTGCGAATAAAAATCATTTGATTTTCGGTGTATCCGATGTGAAATGCCAGGGGGCATACAGTCCCAATAATTTTTGGTAGTACACGGCCATTATTACGAAAATAGCCATAAGTTACGTGCCTATTATCCTTATTTTGTTTCTTGATGTTGTGTATTGAAACATTAGTTCCATGCATGTAATCAGGAAATCAACCTGTTCTTAAGAAGAAGATTTTTTTCATGATGTTTGTCCTAAATTATGCGTGCTAACCTTAGCATGAAAAAGTAACAGAATGTTGTATTTTGCTCCAAACACTTCATTTTGTAAAAAAAAACAATAGATGTGGATTACACATGAGAATTTGGGGTGGAGGTTTGTGCCCCTCTCTGCTGATGGGAACACATGGTCACAAAGGATTGATTTAATTAGAGATGAAAACTCAAGTTACAGGAGCTTGTATCACCATAGCATATAAGGTGTGGGTGCACCTGATATTCTACCATTAATTCGCTTTGCTGCTGAGGAGTCTGGAGACGAACGTCTCTTCTGTACTCTGCTTATGAACATTTATTGGCGAGCGTAGGCAAACCTTGAAGCTCCCTCCCCGCCCGATCAGGGCACGTTGGATTAATAGTCTGCCCCTCCCCACACGTTACTGGCGGCTGCAACCATTTTTTCTCTTGGAGCAAGGAACATTTGGCACCCTGCTCCATCCTTGCCGGTCCAATTCAGAAAGCATCCGAAGCAAACCCTAGTTGGGCACAGACAGAGCACTTACAGGTCAAGCCACCATGACTCGAGCTCTGCCTGAGATAGAATGTTGTCAGCTCATGCCTGAGGCTGAGGCCGAGTGGTCAATCAGCTTAATCGGCTTCGTCGAGACCAACAGAGTCCAATCGGTATTTCTGAAAATTTTCAGAATCGCGTATTATGTATCGAATTAGTGAAAAATGTATTATTATTCTTAAAAATAGCCTCCGTGGTTGCCCTCTGCACGGCTCTTCTATTTTTCCACTAAAAACAGTATGCACGGATAATTTTTCCAAACTGCTCTCTCGTATCAGGATCACTTCTTCCGGATTTCAAGAGTGGCTGTGACTCTAAGAACAGCAGATGCTCCTACACCGCAGCCTTCCCAACCACCAAATAAAAATGATTTAGCTCTGTAACCTGTTTCTAATGTGAGGAGGTCAAGCAACACATCGGGGGAGTCATCGAAATCAGTGTGGTGGGAATGAACATTTGTTTGATATGACTTCTGTGTTACATAGCGTAACATTTTCAGTAGGAACTCTCTCTGCCCCAAAGAAAGTGTGGTCGATTTAGTACAACTTTGTACATGAGTGCATCTTTTACATGAATGAATTGGGACGATGAATGATGCAATGTTGAATGTAAGTCAATTGAGTAACCTGGAGATTCTCAACATAATTATTCTTCTTTTAGATAATAATAATACTAGTAGATAAATATTCCGTCAAAAGGTAACTTAATATTTTTCCACGATCAATGCAGGTGTTCTATACCAAAAACAAACCAAATTGCAATGCTTTTCCAATGAGAAGTGAATGTAGGCATTAAGCAAGACATTCACAACTTATATTCGATCCTTGCACCAAACTGCCTTATGTTGATTGAGATTTGTGAGACACATATTAGTTTCACCCAGAATACAACTAACTGCTAATTAGTTGGTTCCATTAGTTTCGAACATCATGTTTCATTTTATTGTGCAACTAAAACTTATCTCGGAATCTTGGTCTTACTTGGACCTCCTATGTTTGTGTACTTATTGATTTGTGAAATTCTTAGTTCTTATTGATTTGTGAAATTCTTAGTTCTTCCAAATTTTCTTACGTTACCCAATTCCTTTTGATGAAGTGAGTGGTAGCATGCCCACTCTGAATTTCAGAGGAAAGTACATAGCAAAAGGATTTTCACACTAACAACTCTAACCCAATTATCGAGGAGCCAGCAAGTCCAGCACGGGAAGAACATCCATAAACTTTGGAAAAAGATATTGAAGATTATGATCCATATACTGCTGAAATACCGACCAGAATTGCTCAGAGAACATTTAACTAGTATCTGGATCATAATCTTCAATATCATTTTCCAAAGTTTCTGAATGTTCTTTCTGTGTTGGACTGGCTAGCTCCTCGATAATTGGCTCCGAATTGTTTGTGCTAAAATCCATTCACTGTACTTTCACTAGAGAGTGCAAGCCATGAACTTCACTAAAAGGAATCGAGAGAAAAACAATCGGAAGGACAAGAAAATTCACAAATAAGTAATAGTTAATTTGTACACAAAAGTAAAGAGCACCCATTTAAGACCAAGAATCCAAGATAAGTTTTGGATGCACAAAAGAAAATAAAAATGGTATGTGTATCAAAATGAACAGAGCCATCGGATTATCAACAGATTATACTTTGAGCGGAAATAATATGTGTCACACAAATTTCAACCAATGTAGCTTGGTGCAAGGACCAAATGTAAGTTCTGAATGCCTTGCGAGGGCACTTGCAAAATGCCTACATTCATTTCACATTGGATAGGCATTGTAATTTGGTTTCTTTTGGTACGAAAGACATGAATTGATCGAGAAATATTTATTTATTCTTTCTAGGGAATATTTATGTACTAGTTAAATTGAACAAATTCATCTTTAGATCCTATGAATATTGTTAAATCTGCTATATACTTTAGTTATTATTTGTACATGATGATTTATAGAGATTGCAATTTACATGGAAAGAATAACATATCATTTGCTGGTAAAAAACACAAGCTCATAAATTTAAAATTATATTACTACACTCACAGTTTTTATTGATCAAGTTTACACCTATGAGGCCAAAGGTTAAGCGAAAAGATGAAACTGCCAGCTTATTATTGGTAGGGAAGTACTTAAGAACAGTGCATTAATCATGTCATCTTAATAGATTTACACATGTTACAATCACATAAGGAAATTAATAAGCATCTACCATATCCTGACTGGAGGAGGATGGAGTTAGAACCCAGATTCTTGGAACTACATATGATGAAGAAAAGAAGTTTGAGAGGAATATCAGCTCCATAGAGTATGATCTATAACACTAAGGCTGTGTTTGATAGTATAGTACTATATAAACCAAAGTATTAAAAATTGCAGCAATTTTGCCTATAGGTATGAAATACCATGGTTTTACTAAAACGAAGCATTTTGTAGTATTCACAATACATAGAACCTGTTTGGCTGTTGCCGCACAACGCTATAAATTGTGCTGCCTAGCCATTGCATTTAAGCACTCAGCAACTCTGTTTTTAAAAAGGGGGTTTGGGGTTCTTTTTTTTATGCAGAAAAAAAACTACAGTTGTTTTCCCGATACTACAGTATTAAAACCACAGTTGTTAGGGGCAACCAAACAGCTCATTGTAAATAAAACTATGATAATCTCAAAAATTGTAGTATTCTCAAAATACTTAGAAAATACTTTGCTATCAAACGGGGCCTAAAATAAGAATATATAGTGCAAGATCATGACAGATTTAACACGCCGCTGAAAAATGTGTAGAAACGTGTGAGAGATGATATACTAAAAAGAAAGTAACAAATAGTGTAATAAATTGAATTAATGCATTTTGTCTACATTAATAAGATAACTATGCCATGCGGATCTCTGCTTTATAGTTGATATAGGCCATTAATCATCAGTATGCTTATACCAATGTATTTAACCAGTAGCTAAATACATCGTCGCGAAGTATGAACACTCTCAATTTAGGCATAGCCTTATTCTAATAGAAGAAAAATGAAATGAGACAGTAACAAATCTATTATAATTCTGATAACCAAAATTATCAGATGTCATGACTTCACCATTATACTCACTGGCTGAACACATATGTGTAGCCAAAGGTCAATAAATGTACCGGAAACATTACCCAGCTCATTTTTGTTCCGTGCAATTCATACATGTGATGGGCTAAAAAACAGTAGACAGTTCAGAAAACCCAGCTGGTCCAACAACGAGCATGGAATAAGATCTTATCTCAGAGTCTAATCACTCTCTACTTCATACAGGACGAATTAGTATGTTTTCATGAGCCGGAAGAAACAACTGAAAGAAACAACTTTTTCATGGTTTGAGTGCAAGAATCAGCTTACATATCACAATAATAAGATGATGACAAAGAATCCCCTCGTACCATCTTTCAGAATTGCAGACACTTGGCATTATGTGCTACAGCCATGAAACAAAAATGATAATAAGAAAGATTAAAAGAGAAAATAAGAAAGGAATCACTGTTAAAGACAAGAGTAAATCGCAAGATCCTCACAGCCTCACGAGTTCAATCCCGTGGTGCTGGGTTAGACAGAATTATTAGTACTATTCCAAATTCTGGAAACAGAACTGCATGCCCAAACTATGGGCCGGCTTATTAAGTCAATGGCCAGATTAGATACATAGAATTAGTGCCAAACAAACAGATATGTAGGATTAGTGCAAAACAAACAGACATGTGGTTAGATTAGCTGGCTGTGTGCATCATGAGGATGCAGAGGCCGGTGTCTTTTCCCTTTTCGAAAAAAAATGTATTTAGATTAGTTACCAGAAGAAAAGAACCAACATATTGGATAGGTAAAGGAACATATATCAATATTAGCTGGAGATCTTGTTTTATGTCTTATGCACACTGAACAAAGAAAAACATAACCATCTGATGTAGAATCTTTGACCTGATGGCAACAAATCTGCAAATTAGGAACAGATATTCAACAACAGCAGCAGCGTACATAGCATACATGCATTAAGCATACAGCAGCAAGCTGCAGCGGCGGCACACAAAGATACAAATAATCAATTTTGCAGCAGCAGCAGCATGCAGATGTCAATCTACAACAGCAGCAGCACATCTGTTGCCGTGGAGGTTGGGGAGGAATAGCAACATGAAGCAGTGTAGGGAGCAATTGGTAGGGAGAAGCAACAACACACCTTGCTTCTTTTCTGAGGGACGCATGGACAGAGGAGGAGCAGGAGACAGTACGTAGGGGAGGCCACGGAGATGGTGCAGATCAGACGACACGTCCTCCCTCTGTCCAAGTCCTCTCCAGGCGGAGGAGGCAACGACAATGACGGTGGGAGCGACCGGCTCTCTCTATCTGACAGGCCCTGCTCTCTCTATCTCCCTCCCATGACGCTCGAGCACGACAGGAAAGCAGCAGCGCGACCGCAGGGGAGGAGGTAGAGGGGTGGCGTCGAGAGGGATGGTAGGGGCGGCACCGTAGAAGAGGGGCTAGGGTTAGGGTTAGGGGAGAGGGGGAAGTGAGGATATAATCTTTATTTTATCTTTATCTTTACCTCTCCACTTTTTTTGGTCATACGGTCGGACCCACATTAATTTTCGTCCGTCGGGCGTTTTCTCGTTGGTCCCGATTTGTTTTCTGCGAAAGAAAAAAATTTAAGACACACATAGCTGCGATGGGCCGGCCCATTAGTACAGCTCCCGCACCAGCGGGAAAGTCAAAGGAAAATTAATAGTGCGCCTCGAGGACTCGAATCCGGGCGCTCAAGCTGGAGGCAGATCCTATTTGACGCTCGTTAGCGTCAAAAGATTGTGCCTTCGCTGAGGCGATCGTCCGGTTGGGCCGGCCCACGTACGGGATCCGCCTGTTATTCGTTCGCTGCTGCTTCCTTCGCTGTTTCCTGCGGGTTTTGTTTTTCATTTTTCTTCTGTGGTTTTTTGCTTCGTTTTTTCAATGTTTTGTCCAGTTTTTTATGGTTTTGTTCTGGTTTTTTTGTTCCTTTTACCTTTCTATCTTTTCCTGTTCGTTTATTTTCTTTTATGTTTTTTTCTTCTCATTCTTTGTGTATTCACCGCGTATAACAAAAATGTTCATCTTATATTAAGACATGTTCACCATATATTACGATAAAGTTCACCATGCAATATAAAAATGTTCATCATGTATTACAAAAATGTTCATCATACATTAATAAAATGTTCATGATATATTAGAAAAAGTTCACCGTACATTATAAAATGTTCATCATATTTTAAGAATTCTTTCAATGAATACTAAAAAATGTTCACTGTTTATTTGAAAATTGTTCAGCGTATTTTACAGAAATATTCATTGTGAATTCGAAAACTATTAAATGAATATTACAAAATGTTCAATGTATATTAAAAAATTGTTCAGTTTATATTACAAAAAAACTTCAAGTACACTTAAAATTGTTCAGCGTATATAGAATTTTGTTCATGTTTTTCAGTTTTTGTTCACTTTTCTGAAAATAAACGTTTTATAAAGGTTTGTTATAATTTTGAAATGTGTTCACATTTTAAACGCTATTCGCATTTATTAAGAAAGATTGTTCACATTTTTTCAAGAAATACTTAAAATTTTGAAGGGAAAAAACGGATCTGCCATTAGTCGTTAGTACTTATACCTTGGCGCTGCAATAAAGTTAACTACGGTTGCTACCTCAACTGGCTCCCGACGGTGCTTCCTACCTTGAGGTTGTGAGTTCGACTCCATGCGTTCCTGATTCCTGAAGTTTTACATACGACGCTTGCTAACGGGCCGGTCCGTTTTGCGCGCACTTTAGCGAAAGGTCGTCATATTGACGCACGCGGGTGCCGAGCATGTTGGGCCGCGGCACAACTAAGCCCAAAAGATAAAACATGAGAAAGAAAGAGAAACAAATGACACCGGCAGCTTGACAAAACGAAGAAGACAAGCTGGAGGGCCCTGAGAGAGAGCCACCGGACTAAACAAGCACTTATGTTTGTATGGCAGCGCGATATATTAAATTAAACTAGCAGCCGCGCCGGATACTGAGAGCAAAATATTTTTATTTTGCAAAAACTGAATTTATTTTAGAACGAACATATTTTGCAAAGCTGTGGGAAAAAATATTAAATTCGAGCATTTAAAAAAATAACCATTTTTTGTTGTTTTACCTGAATTTTTTTTAAACATGAACATTTTTTGAAAAATAGGAGGAACTATACTGAATGTTTTTTTTGAATTTGTGAACATTTTTGAAAACACAAAAAACTGAACTTTGAATTTGAAAAGGCAAAGATTTGTTCAACACATAAACATTCTTGAAAAAGGGAGGTACTATAGCTAACTTTTTAATCTATACATACGAACAGAACTAGGTGAATTTTTTAAATACACCCGCGGATGCATTGTTTTAGTTTAATTTAT
This sequence comes from Aegilops umbellulata, assembly GCA_032464435.1. Classification (NCBI taxonomy): domain Eukaryota; kingdom Viridiplantae; phylum Streptophyta; class Magnoliopsida; order Poales; family Poaceae; genus Aegilops; species Aegilops umbellulata. Next base: position 585,165,265 of record CP136060.1, on the reverse strand, counting down.
TAAACTAGGGTTATGGAAGGAATCCTTTTCTTCGTCGCCTCCTCACGTACGACCAGCCTAGCTCGGCCCAGTGGCACCGGTCACAATGCATGAGGAGGCCAACTAGGACTTCATGGTCTATCTAACACAAACTACTCAATTTATATGATAGCATGAGCATATATTTTGTGCAGTACCTTTTCCTAATATATTAGTCGAATGATAAAAAAAAAATCTTTGTTCAACGCTCTTGATCTCGTCAGACATGAAGGAGGCTCAAGCACCTGACCAACCTTGGTTATTGACAACTGGTACTGCTGCCGCCAGTGACAAGGACAACAAAGAGGACAAGTGGAAACATGTGTCTCATGCCATATTGAAATGGAGAATGTGGATCTGAGGATGAGGTATTAGTCATGTTTGTCATATTAGAGAAATGAGGGTGAGGTCTTTGGCCATGCTCAGTGGGTAAGGACGTGTGGGGGTTATTTCCTCCCGTTGCAACCCACGAACATGTTTGCTAGTAAGATCATAAAGGGTACAGCAAAACACATGATACAACAAGCATGTTGGGCCGCGGCACAACTAAGCCCAAAAGATAAAACATGAGAAAGAAAGAGAAACAAATGACACCGGCAGCTTGACAAAACGAAGAAGACAGGTAACCATTGCACCCCCCGGAGATGTCCAACCGAAGCGAGGATAGTATATAATAGAATGGCTGACACGGTCTAATCTATCGGTAACCATCTCCTGGGAGGCTAGGGCGTGCAATGACGAAATTGCCCTGTTGGGGGCATGGATATTACGGAGGAATGCAATTGAAATTTTATCTGTCAACCCAAAACGACCCGCTAAAGATCCAACGTCCCACATTATCCAAGCCCAAGATCGCACTGCCAGTATCACGTAAGAAACCCGATCGGACGACCAAGAGTCTCGGAGCTTTGTGAGAGCTTCATTCCCTCTAGGTCTTTACTCATGAGGGCATCTCCAACGCCGACGCATCCGTTCGTGGACACGGATGCATGAGCCGCCCATCCAAAAATATTTTCTCGAGATATATATTATCTATTTGTTTACCGATTGCCCAACACGCACACATCCATCGCTTTTCTATCAATTGCTGAACAGTAATTTGTTTACCCACCGTATGCTATTTTCTCGAGAGAAACCACTAGTGAAATCATATACTTGCAAATCTATATTTCTATTTGTGTTTCCCATTTATTTGCTTCTTTTATTTCAGATATATATTTAAAAAATCCAAAAATACTTTGCTTCATTTTATTTGCTTTTATTTATTTGCATCTTTCAACCTATCTTTTTATCATACTACCATACCCAAGAGGACCCCTCTACGTGTCGGGTTGCGAGGATTTGTTGTTTGTGTGCAGGGGCTGCTTACATAGCTTGCTTGGTTCTCCTACTGCATTGATAACCTTGGTTTCATAACTGAGGGAAATACTTACCGTCGCTGTGCTGCATCATCCCCTCTTCTTCGGGAAATTTACTGACGCGGTTCACAAGTAGGAGTGTGCAGGTGTTATCTACATAGTTTTGCTTGGTTCTCCTACTGGATTGATAACCTTGGTTTCATAAATAAGGGAAATACTTACCGCCGTTGTGCTGCATCATCCCTTATCCTTCGGGGAATTTACTGACGCGGATCACAAGTAGCAGGCCCTCCAAGCGACATGGGTCGTGGGCGGCACGGACTGCGGGCAGCCACCTTTGCCGTGGCCACCCTGGCTGGTTGAGGTGGCGGTGTAGGTGTGGTGGTGCGTGCGGTGGCGCTGGTGGGGCTTGCTGGTCTGGAACTGGTCCGGACCCTCTGATTGCATCTTCCAGATGATGGCAGGCGTTCTAGGCTAGTGGTTTTTGGTCGGTTTGGTGTCCCCCGTCGATGGACGTGTGGTTGCTGGTGGCTTCGCCCCGCTCAGCTCCAGTTTGCCGTGGTGAGGTGAGACAAGGTGTGTGTCGGGTAGGAAGGTTGGCAGAGGGATGGGAGGTGCCGACGTGGTCGGGCCACCCGTCGCCGGCACGGGGTGTGCCGGTCATGGATGCGTCCGCTCTCCCTACTTCCTCGCCAAAGTGCGGCTGGGTCGATCGGGCGTTTTTGGGGGCAGAGCGACTACTGGTAGCTCCGTCATTCGCAGGCTGCCGGGCGGGCCAAAGCCGCAGCCTTCGGCAGGTCCGGGGGTGTCTGGTTGCAGGGCGGCGACCCTGGCGGAGGGACACACATTGCTTGTGGGGAGAGAGCGTGTCTTGGGTGCGGGCGGGCAATCATGGCCACGTGGGTGGCACGGTTGTTGGTGTTCCGCAGAGCATGGAGAGGGATGTGAGTGTCGGAGTTCGTTACTTGCCTGGCTGTTGCCTGGCCGATGGTAGCGGCGTCCCCGGGCGTGGTTTCCTTCCTGAAGGCTCCATCGCGGCCTCTCCTCCTCTCCATGCTGCTTTGGGTGAAAACCTGATCTTTGCGATTCGGTGGTGACGGCACCATGGTGTCGTGTCCTTCTCGGAGGCACCGTCGAGGAGCCAATGCCTGGTCCGTGTCCAGCTTCACTTCTTCATGGTGACTTGCGCTCCGTGGTGGTCTCCATCGACGTCAAGTGGTCTTAGTTAGCTTGGTTGTTGTTACCGAAAAAGGGTTTCCTCCCGCTTTGTATTCCAAAGCAAACCACCAAAGTACACATCGCAATGCTAGGGCGAGCAGCACAACAAGCCAAAGAAAAAGAAGAAGAAAAAATGCCAACAACGGCATCTCGACAAAGCGCAGATGACCCACGACCGCTGCGCCCTCCGGAAACAAACCACCACAGCCCGAGGCTCCGAACTCCCGCGAACTAAGCAGCACCTCCAAGAAGGGATGCGACGCCGACGACGCTGCTGCTTGGACAAGTCCTAGGGTTTCCCCCAGTACGCGGAGGGAGGTGGGGGATAGCTACTCCCGACGCCCTCCAGGAAGGGATAGTGGCACCCGCCGTTGTCACCGCATCGGAGCCGGACAAACCGGCAAGGATTTATCCGCACGCCAAACCCCACCAGCCAATCGGAGCCGACCATCCAAACCACCGCCCAACTATGCGCCACGACGGTTGCGCCGCCACCAACACCGTCTCGCTGCGAACACCACCACGAGGCCAAGAAGAGCGGAGAGAAGATCTGAGTGACGGGCCCGCGCCTCCGGCACCGTCGCGGTAGCCGTCCGGACACGGCAGCGGGGCATATCAGCCCACCCCTGGCCCGGCCAGGCCCGAAACAGGCCCGCTAAGCCCCGCCGGCCACGCTGCAGCAAGCTGGCGTCGACGCCGCCAGCCCCCGCCGATCATCGCTGCTCGCCACCGCCTCCTGGAGGCCACGCCGACGCCACGCCTGACGCCGGCCCGCCCCGACCCAGATGGAGCCCAAAGGGCCCAGATCTGGGCCGGGCGGGCGCCGCCGCGCAGGACCGCCGCCGCCTGAGGACACCATCTGGAGCCGCTCCGTCCCGCGCCGGAGAAACCCTAGAGGGGGAAGGGCTGGGGGCCGCCGCCACCAACGCCGCCCAAGCCAGGCCCGAGGCGGGCGCCGACGACGGCGGCGGGGAGGAGGAGGAGGAGGGAGGGGGACGCGCGCGGGGACGGAGGGAAGGCACGGCCGGCCGCCCGCGGGGGCGGCGCGGTCGCGGACGAGAGAGAGGAGGTCCTCGTGCAAACTATTTAGTGTCTCGATCGCTTGGTTGTTGTTGAGGTGGTATGTCGGTGCCCGACACCTTTGTATCTCATTTTGGGTGTGTGATGTGTGTGGTGGTATGTGTTTGTATCGCGAAAATACTAGACAGACGACACTCCACGCACGATGCATGCACGATTCACAGTCAGATGGATGTGAAGCACTTTATTATCTGATTCAATGGCTGGTTGTGGAGCATCGTTCATGCATCGTTCCAAAAACGTCGTGTGTATAGCAGCTCTCTTTGTATCGGCTTGCTTAGATGCTCATGTTGTTGTTTGCTTTATATATAAAGCGGGGAAACCCTTTTTTTTCCTCTAAAAAGATTTACGGGAGCAGTCAGTCACCCCTCACCCGAACGGCGGCCTGGGTGTCTCTCCGGAGCAGAGGAGGCGTGCGAGAAAAATGGCGGAGAGGCGGCAAGCCAGTGTTTCTGCCGGCGGCCTGTGGCGCGGAAGTCATCCTCAGCCGTAGCCGGCGCCAGCGGCATCCTCTCCCTCAGCTCGAGTGGAGGCACTCAGCGCGGCTTGATCTGTAAGTGTTCGATTTGGATCTGTAGCTAGCTAGCTAGGGTTCCTGAAGCTTGGTCCTTATTGGGGGTAGTCTGATGCCGAGCACTCCATGCTCCCACAAAACGATAGCAGCGCACAGCGGCATAGTTCAGGCATTCAATTTTTAGCGTGATGTACTCATAGGTCATAGCACTCCCTGCTCAGGAGGAAGACTGAGTGGCTGGAGCAGAGGAGTCTGCATCTTAATTTTTCTTACAGACATCCACTTGCTCTGCAAATTCTTAGTTCAGACTTCAGACCACGGGCATAGTAGGAGTAAAAGAAAAAGAAAAACTCTGCAAAATCTAGGGCCATATAGGATTGTCAAGAGCATACGAATAGACCATCCTCTAACTGAATGAAGGGCCATGGTAAAAGTTCTGTGAAATTCAGAAACATCAAAATCTTTGACCATATAGCAGAAGTCTGTTTCATATTCCCAGCACCATCCGAGGATCCAACTCATCGTTAGAAACTGATGAAAACAGGTTTCCTGATGGTCTAAACTAAAGCAAGTACAACAACCATCAAATTTCTAACATCTCCAGTAATATCCAGAAACGGAACCACACGAACGGTTGAAAGAAACAGAAAGCAACCTGAATGTTCAGTGTGCACCTGGTTACACCCCACAAATATTCAGAAACAGGGCGCAAAAGGAATAAGTGCTCTGCTTCTAACAGGGGAGACATAACTAAGTAGGTCTACTTACAGAAGCTAAACAGTTAACACAACTATCTACATCCCCATTGTCATCTCAGAGCAGCTCCTGATTAGCCTTATAACCAAAACTTTCAGTAGCACATTGTCAGACTTCTCCGTGCTAGACCCAAAAAATCACTCGTCTAGCAGCTACTGTATCGCTTATCACTTGAATAGATTTATTCACCTCAAGAATATTACCTCCTAACTTCACCTCAGTTCTACTAATTACGCTAATAAGAGAGCTTTGGAAGAATATAAGACATTTTTTTTGCGGGAATATAAGACAGTTATTAGCTTGTGTAAATTACCTCTATCCATCTGCCGATCCTCTCAAACTGCCACCCCTTCCACCTTCTTGTTAAAGACTTTGAATGTTGGTGATCAGACCATATTCTTGTTGTGCACTAGCAAAGGAGTCGTGGTTCACCGACAACGTCGTATTATCAGTACTAGGCAGCGCCACATGGATTTTTGCAACCACCGCCCTTGCAATCTCGAAAGTGAGAGTATATATACAACTTAACATACGCCCAATTTTTCCTCGCCTGGCAAAAAAAAACATACCCCAAGAATTAACCAAAGTAGAAGTTTAGAAAATGAGATGCACATACAACACTTAATTATCTTGTATTCTTGCGCATTAGCAAAAGCTTCATGATTCACTGGCAGCATTGTATTATCAGTACTAGCTGGTGCCATAGGGATTTCCGCAGCAAGCGCACTTCCCATTTCAGAAATATCAACCGGTACTGCACAGTAAACAATAAAAAATGACATATGCCTATGTGAAGAGAGAGTTTATATATATGTAGCTCAACACACCCCAAGAAATAACCAAAGTAGGATAAGATGCACATACAAGCTTCCTTACATGACTCTTGGGCCTTCAGAGTAACGTCCTATCGGTCTTGTGGGGCTCTCAAAGTTCTCTGTATTTTCTTTATCCAATAAAATTCTCACAACTTCACTTTTCTGCATTTCACACAAATCTCCGCGGGCTCACTTCCTAGTAGTTTAAATGGTTATCATTTCTTTGGTGACAAACAAGAGCTTGAACACCTTGACCTTTTGGGTGCTTCTTTACTGCTTCTTTCCAGTCCTATTTTTTGGTCGCATAACCCATATTGGAGAGTGATCTCCTTAAGAAATGGCAAGGACTGGATCATCAATCTGCTGAGATCCTTACATTGCAGCTGCAGTGACTAAATGCGTGACAGAGGCCCCCTTGTATTAATTTTTCTTCCGGGTTTTCATGCTGGTTTCTTTTTCTTTGTGTTTTTTTTGTTTTCCCCTTTCTCCTTTTCCAATTCCTGGTTTTGTTTTTTCATTTTCTTTGGGAAATATGTAAATTTTCCTACAAAGTGCATGAACATAAATCAGTCGCACATGAACCCTTTTTGGAAACCACTAAACCGTTTCTTTAAATTTGAATTATTTTTTATTGTAAATACGAATTTTTTTAAATGTGAACATTTTTTCAAAGTACATCGGAGTATAGGACAACATTTTTATCCCAACACATGAACACCTATCTTAACATAGGACAGCATTTTTTCAGGCGTATCACCATATTGTCGCAATATATACATGATTGTAGCCAAGCATGTTCATTTTATTCTATTTTTTGTAAACATGAACGTTTAGAAATATGAGACTAGTATTTTTTTTAATATGAACCTGTTCATTGAGGAATAGGACAATTTTATTTTTTTATTTCTCCCTATTTTTTCACTTTAAATGGGTTTTATATATGTTTTCTTTACAATATTAGGTAAAAATAAACTTCAGAATACAAGCCTTTCAAATCTTCTTGCCAAGTCGAAATAAACTTCAGAATACAAGCCTTTCAAGAAGTTCTTGGGCCGGCCTACATAAGAGCACTCACACACAGAGCTAAATTCATGTGCTCCTTCAAAACAAAATCATGTACATGTTGTTTTGGTAGGTGTGGTGTGAAAATATAACTGAGTACCAGTACATCCAAACGGTAACACTACCCTCTTCGAGTCAATGCAAAGTCGACCCACACCTTGCACGATACTGTCAGTCACCGTCCACTGCTTTGTAAACCGGGCGATAGGCTTAACAATGCGCAAAGCAGGCACCGGGTACGACGGAGTGTGCTCCCCGATGCTTGCTTAAAATACTTGAACACCCACGGAACCATGCATGCAGTGGAGCTATCTTTGTCTTGTTAATGTGTGGAGATTGAGGCCTGTTGTAGTGCTTTAGTTAGTATATAGAGGTTAATTAACCATGACACAGTACTCTAAGCCGCATCTGAATCTATTCCCAAGGTCCCATCTCAGTCTTTGCCTGCTTAAAATATGTTGTTTAAATTTTGTGGTACTTGTTGTATTTTGGAGTCCATTCTGTTTTCAGTTTTTGTCCATATACACGCAGTGCGTTACAATTAGTTACTTTTGAGCATCCATTTCATCAATACTAAACATTGTTGGAAGATCGATCAAATTGTACACTTTTTAGAAACATCGAGAGTGACATAATCACTCACGTTACATTTCTCACTTTTTGGTCCACCTACCCCTCAAGATATACTCCGCTGACACTATTGTCTGCCGACACGAGGAGTGGTGCTTGCATCCGACGGTTATGCATCACTCTAAGTTTGCATGCCGTCCGTAAGCCCTCTGGGGTCGCCTCTTGTTGTTCAGTTTTCTGCTCACCCCTTCTTTTTCCTTCTCCCAATGTTATTTCGCCTTCAAGCTCCCTTGTTTATGATCCTCCTCCACTCCTGATCTGTGGGCACATGATCTTTTTCTTCTTCTTGAAGATTGCGGTAAAAATGTTGTTTTGGTAAGTGCAGCATGTAAGACTTATGTGAGTCCATCCAGTGTCTGCTTTGAGTGAATGCAAAGTTGAAGTAAACTAATGCACCGGCAGCTGCTTGGATCGATGGGAGATAAGCTTAACAATTCAAGCACCAGGTGGCTGGGCACCACATTGTGTTTCGTGATGCTTAAAAACCTATGGACACGCGCGGCAGCAGTGGAGAAGGAATACAGAGGCATCTTGTGAAGGTACGTGAAGATTGACGATGCTCGCAGTGCTTATGAGCCCCTGACAAGCACAACATTGTAAGCCGGCCGCATCCGATGCTATTTTTCTGCACTCCCAATGTGGCATCTCAGCCTTGGTTATTTGGCAAGCTAATCCAGCTTGAACATTTCATTTCTAGAGTGACAGGATTGGAAAATGCATTACGTAGCAAAGAGTGCAACAGATTTAACTGCCGTGACTCATCATAGGGTAATTATGGTTGCACCTAATTTCAAAATATTCAAAAGTATAACCATGGATGGGAAACAGAGCCTTGATCCTATGGGCTTGCTATCAAGGATCCACAATCAATACTGGAAGCAGATTCTGTGTCGACACTTACTTGAGCCACGCAATGGAGGAAGACAGAAAAAAAATGGAGATCGAGACGAGGGGACCGGAAAGGCTAGGATAAGAGAAATCATAGAGATGTTGGCCTTATTGGACTCCTCCCCTCTCCCCTCCTGCATCGGACCCGCAAGGCGATGGTACTCCAACAACCATCAAATTTCAAACATTTGTTGCAAACTTCAGAAATTGAACCACACAAACATTTAGAAACAGGGCACAAAAAGAATAAGTGGCCCACTGTTTTGAAAGCAATACAAAACATAGATTTGGGTCTACTTCTACCAGGGGAAACAAATAATTAGGTCTACTTACAGAAGGTAAGCACTTAACACAACTATATCTACATCCCCATTATCATCTCAGAGCAGCTCCTGAATAGCCCTATAACCAAAACTTTCTGTAGCACACTGTCAGACTTCTCCGCGCTCAAGAAAAAAAAACACCGATCTACCAGCTTTGGTATCACTTGTCACTTGAATAGTTTATTCAGCTGAAGAATATTACCTCCTAACTACAACTCAGTTCCCCAGGACTCTGTCCCCTGTGCCTCTCACATGCGCTACTCTGATGCAGGGTGGAAGAGGGATCACGAGCTAGCGGTGAGAAGAGGGCGCTGCAGGTTCCGGATTGATTGATGCTGCGAGAGTTCAAGGAGGAGGGGCAGATCGTACCTCTCCTTGAGCAGCAGGTACGATCTCCACCTATTGATGATGCGGAGGAGGCCGAGGAATCTCCTCAAGTGCCCAACAATGTCTTCTCCGATCCAGGTCCTTCTACCAGAAAAGGTGAGCCCGAGATCCTGCAAACTATGTTTTCCTTTCTAATCTGTAACGCGATTTGGGCAACCATTTCCATAAAAACGAGGACACATCTTCTAACCTCTCCCCTTCTTGTATGGAGTCTAAGGATGGTCAATGCTGTCTCTCGGCCATGGCTGATGTCGCTCATTATTATTTTTTACTGTAACATGCATTATTTGTTAATTAATTCTACCCTTGTTTGTGTGTGTTTAGATGTTTCGATCCGAGGCACAGAGATTAGGTCCCCAATCAGTGCTTCACTGGGCGCCATGAGACCCCTTGTTGGGAAGCTGGATATGCTGCTGCAATCTCCTCTTTTACAAGGATGCTCCAACTCCAAGAGGGTCAAGAGGCTCATGGAGGTGATGCGCCTCCTCAAAGATGACGTTGAAAAGATGGACTGCTACCTTGATCAACTGTCAGAGGTGGACGACCCTCCTATGGCGGCCAATTGCTGGATGAATGAGGCGCGCAACCTGTCTTATGACATGGAGGATTATATTGACAGCTTAATATTTGCGCAGCCTGAGCATCCCTCCCTTGTTCCCAACAACATCAAGACATTCAGATCCGGCCTCAAATTCAGATTCTTCCTCAAATTCTTCAGTCATGCCAAGACTACCAAGACTCAGCTTGTTAGTATTGCGGAAACGCTATCAGAATTCAGGATGTATGTTCAGGAGGCGATTGAACGGCACCAGAGATACAGTCTCCATTCTTGCAGCACACTGAAGCGGTGGTCTGTGCTCGTTGGCCCTACGGTTCCAGTTTCAGTGCGGTATGATGAAGAAGCGGCACACATCGTAGTCGATAGTTCGATGAGTGAGTTTATCAACTCACTGGTGGCTGACGTTGGGGAGGATCAGCAGCAGCAGCAGCAGCAGCAGCTCAAGGTGATAGCTGTTCTTGGACCTTCGTGTCTCGGTAAAACTACACTTGCCAAAGTGTTGTACAGCAGAATTGGGAAGCAATACCATTGTCGAGCTTTCATTCGGGTGTCCAAGAAACCCGATATGAAGAGGATTTTCCGTGACATTCTCTCCCAACTCCAGCGTCCGGCCCCCCCACAGGATTTTAAGGAGACTGACATCATTGATAATATCAAGATATATCTACGAAACAAAAGGTACTACTGTTTTTCTTCATTCAAAATGTCGCCATAAAACTCTAATTAATATGCAACCTTAATTTTGGCATGCTGCAGGTATCTGATTATTATTGACGATCTATGGGAAACATCAGTATGGGATATTATTAATCGTGCTTTTCCCGAGGGTAGTCGAGGCAGCACAATAGTAACAACTACACAGATAGAAGACGTTGCAGTAGCATGTAGCTGTTATCAGTCAGGGCATGTCTTTGAAATGAAGCCTCTGGATGATGATCACTCAAGAAAGCTATTTTTTAACAGACTCTTTCGCTCTGAAAGTGAGTGTCCTGATGAATTGAAACAAGTATGTGATGAAATTGCTGAAATATGTGATGGTTTGCCACTAGCCACAATCAGCATAGCTAGTCTTCTACTAAGCCAGCCTGTCATGTCAAATGATTTCTTCACATACATCCATCACTCGGTAATCTCTTGTTTCTCTGCAGTGCCTACTTCTGAAAGAACTAGACAAGCACTGAATCTGAGCTACAATAATCTTCCTCGTTATTTGAAGACATGCCTGCTCTACCTTAATATGTATCCAGAGGGCTACACATTCTTAAAGGGTGACTTGGTTAAGCAATGGGTGGCTGAAGGTCTGATCTATACGACAGAAGGGCAAGACATTGAGAAAGTTGCAGAAAGCTATTTCTACCAGCTTATTGGTAGAAGCTTCATCCAGCCGATGTGTGTCAACTACTACAATGAGGTGTTGTCCTGTCAAGTGCATGACATGGTACACGATCTTATTGCGCACAAGTCTGCAGAAGAAAATTTCATCATGCCAATAGACTACAGATGTCAAAAGAATGTCTCACTTTCTCATAAGGCCCGTCGACTCTCGCTCATATTCGGTGATGCGAGATATGCCAAGACACCAGCAAACATCCGAAAAGCACTAGTTCGGTCAGTTAGATTTTCTGGGTTACTTGAGTCTATGCCTTGTCTTGCAGAGTTCAAGCTTGTTCGTGTCCTAAACCTTCAACTAAGTGGTCAAGGCTGCAGTGATAATGATATAGCCGACCTCACTGGGATTTCAGAAATGTTTCAGCTGAGATATTTGAAGATTGCAAGCGATGTCTGCATCAAACTGCCGAACCATGTACTACAGTGCCTGGGTACATTGGATATTACGGATGCAAGATTTGCTCCTGTTCCATGGGATGTGAATTTTCCACGCTTGCTGCACTTGCACCTTAGTCTTCCTGTCGAGAGAGATCTGCTGGATTGGATAGACAGAACAAGGTGCCCCAGTCTAATGAGCCTCGGCAAGCTAAACCACCTGCAGGAGCTCCATCTTACCTTTTCTTCACTGTCTACTTTCCAGCATGTGGCGAAAAACATGGAAGCTCTGGGTTCTTTAATCGGAGGTCATGGCAACCTGAAAACTATAGCAGTGGCTCAGGCCTCACCGGTTAAAAATACGTCGGCTTCCAGAACATACATTTCATGGGATTGCATGGAACCTCCCCCCCTTCTCGAGAGATTTGAATTCTCGCCGCACAGCAGCTGCATATTCTCACAGGTACCTTCGTGGGTTGCAAAACTTGGCAACCTATGCATTCTGAAGATTGCTGTGAACGGACTGGCAGCACATTGTGCTGATATTCTCAGAGGATTGCCGGCCCTCGCTGCCCTGTCGCTGTACGTGGAGACGCCGCCTGATGACAAGATTATCTTTGACAAGGCCGGTTTCTCAGTTCTCAACTACTTCAAGCTTACGTTCATGCGGGGTATAGCCTGGGTAAATTTTGAGGCGGATGCAATGCCTAGTCTCTCGAAGCTCAAGCTAGTTTTCGATGCCATCCCCCCACTGGGCCAACAGTGGAAAACATATGCACATAATACGGCATTAATCAACATCGATTATATGCCAGGCCTTAGAGAGGTCTCCACAAAATTTAGGGGTGCAGCTGCTGATCTGGAGTATGTCTCGATGATTGGCGTAGTTAGCAATCATCCAAGCAACCCTATAATTGACGTGCAATTAGCGGATTCTGGTTCCTATGGCAACGAAAGCACCAAGACAGAAATAACAACCAGATGAGATAATTCATTCTGCTTCTCGCTACTAGGAGTACTGGCACAGGTCGGTTTCAGGTGCTATATATAAGTAAAGAGCAGATAATCTGGTGGCGCAGAAATTGCTGTCCTGGCTTTCGCTTGCATTGAGTTTGTGAATCATGCATGCATGTTGGGGAAATGTCTTGAATCATCCTAGGCATATTGCCTGTTGTAACTTGATACACATCATCATCATCTGCATGTTGTTGTTCGTGTGAGCTGTTATGTTCTTGACAAACAGTCAGCTGATATTTATGCTTCTTATCTGTTTTTTTCCAAAGAAATTTGGATCTTACGAACATCTTTCGATTTGACAAGTCTAGTTAGTAGCGGACATGATTCGCCAGAAGATAACGCAGGAGTACTAGCCAATGGAAAAAAATAGCATGCTATGACAAAATATCGTGGCCCTTAAAATACGCAATTAACATGCTATACGCGCTATAGTGTGCTATTAGCGAGACATTCTACACTAATTAATTTAGCAAGAATAGCTTAGGATGTTATAGTGTGCTATTAGGATGTTATAGTGTGCTATTAGCGGCGCTGTAGCACGGTTTAAGATTGTGGAAACGAAACCACACTTAGAAGTTGGCCTGGCAATGATAGATTGGTGAATGGGGAAGGAAAACCTGAACTATCCAAGCAAGATAGCGAGAGAGAAAGTCGTCAAGCAAGCCTGTTCTGACCAGGCTAATTTGTCATTCTGACCGCTACTCCATGAGAGAAGGTGGATGCAAACTCACCCCCTTTCTTTGATCCAGTGTTCCGTTCTATTCCCTTCCATTAGTAAGGTGTGGGTCCGCTTACTAATACAGAGAGGGTACTGAATGATCGCTGGAACGGGGATATGGGAGGGACCAACTACTAGAGATCAACGAGGCAGCCGGCACATGCGCTGCAGCGGACGACAGTAAGGAAAAGTAGATCATGGAGGTTGTCGCCACTCGGGTCCCATGAAGCCACCGCCACCGCGTCGCCGTGTCACACAGCCGGTGACTTGCCCAGTTCGCGTGGGTGGAGACCAGCCTCACAGTCTTCCGGAAAAAAATTATATGAGACCGGGTCTCATAAAATTCGGGTGAGACCCATCCTGATGGATGACATGTGGCATTAACAAATCAAAAAACATCTAATCTCTCCCCCCTGATTTCAGGTGAGGGGTGGGGTGAATGCTTAGCATTTGTGAATGCCACGTGTCATCCATCAGGATAGGTCTCACCTGCTAACCCGTGAGACCTGGTCTCATAGAATTTTTTTCCCAGTCTTCCAGCGTTCCAAAACCAACCCTGATTCGTGCTTCGCGAGGCCGGAAGCCACTCTTCCCCTCATCTCAGGGGCTCACGGTTGTCCAATGAGTCGGGCTGCCGGACATAGCTACAGTGCGGCACCTATTGCTCCGGCATGAGCGAACAGTGCAGCACTAGCTACTACTGCCTCTGTAAACTTACCTGCAGAAAACAAAGAGTACGTGCATGTACGAGAACAGACTCCCGGTGCAGGTGCATGCTTATTCTGACGAAGCTGAATAAATCGACACCTATAGCTTAAGTGAAGAAGGATGCAGCACGATTCGGTGTCCAACACGCTAGCTGCGTAGATAGGACTGTACCCGCAAATTCGTAGGGCGCGGGCGTGCACCTGCGGAAACGTCTTCAGCCGTTGATCTGCGTCGTGATCCGAACACAAGTTGGCAGCGAAATTGGTTCAAATATTCATGGATATTGTTATCCATATGAATATTGTTATTCTGTAGAGATACCTGCTTCCGAGCTGTTCTATGTTTTTCTACCTGTTCATATGCCACACCCGGAGCTGTTCAACCGTCTTCAGTTTTCATGTGCATGAACATTTTTTGAACTCGTTAACTTTTTTTAAAATTTACAAACGTTTTTTAATCCTGTGGAATGTTTTTTGAACCCGTGAACCTTTTCAAGTCCGCGGAACACGCGAACTTTTTTCAAGTTTCTGATTTTTTTTCCTCTCAAATCCATGAACTTTTTTCAAAATTGGTGAAATTTATTAAAACTCGTGAACTTATTAAGAAAGGTCAACGGTGAGTGGATGGTCACTTTTTTAGATTTACAATTTTTTAGATTCATCTTTTTGAATCGCCCTTTTTTTTCTTCTTTTGAGCAAAGTTAGCGAGCGAGAGAGCGTGCCTGTTGCTGGGCCGGCCCACAGCACACCCGCGTGAAGAGCTTCTGTCGCAACCACTGGCCCAACTGCTTCCCACAACTTCATTCACCCCGTCCTCCTACCCCTCAAAAATAAAAATATTCAGCCCGTCCCCCACCATCCCGGCGGCCGGCGGACGACAGCGTCCGGTCGACCCTCCACGGCGAGAGCATGCAGCAGTCACGCGCATGGTCGTCCCTTGCGCGCGGCTTAGCGCGCCGCCTCGCCGGGGGAACGACATCAGCTCCGATTGTTCCTGTCCAGTCCGCTGGGATTTCCACCGGCTCAGCCTGCCTGCTCGCCCGCAAGGTGCTTGTCTTTATTCCTAACCGACCGAGCTTCCTTCCTTCCTTGGGTGCCTGTCTGTTTCTTTTTTGGGATTTTCCTAGCGCTTTGTAGACCTTGTTCTAGGATGTGGCCTCCTTAGATTGCCTCAAGCTGATCATGCAACTCATCAGTCATCGGCATCACAGTGGTGGGATAGAATCGGCTCATGGACTAGCTAGCTTCTTTGAGAGTTGCTTTGAGGGCTCACTGGCCACTTGGATAAGTGCGGTGGATAAATACCAAGTGTATCTCCTCCTACTAGGATCTTCTCGGACAATGTTTGTTACGGCGTATTTGTGTTTCCATGAACACCATTCTTGCATTTCTATGATCTTGGGAAAGGCTTTAGGTGTGCTTGCATTTCTATGAACCGACCCTTTGATGAACTGCCTCAGCAAGTTCACTGTCAAACTGGTCAGACACAGCTTGGCGACAGTCACAAACGGACTGCTTTCATTCCCCTAGTGTCCTCAGATGACACACAGCTTTTCTTTCTATGCACTTTGGACAATTGAAACCAATTTGCCTCTTTCGTGTTATAATAAGATTAGTACCAACAGTTGCATGCTGGTAACTTAATTCTTTTTTTTTTGTCGCGGACTTGACAGGACGGAGGTTTTGTTCATGGTGGGTTCATGGATTCCATTCGTATTGGTGGTGTTGTCATACCTAACCACAAGAGGGTGGAGTACGCGCTGCAATCCATCCATGGCATTGGCCGGGCACGCGCCCGTCAGATCCTTTCAGAGCTCAATTTGGAGAACAAGGTCACCAAAGACCTCTCCAAGGAGGAGATCATCACCCTCCGTGAGGGGATCGCAAAGTACATGATTGAAACAGACCTAGTAAGTAATTTCCCTGGTCCTTTTGCCAATCTGATTTGTCCCGTGCATGTAGTTATGTAAATGCTGTCATGAGATGATTATAACTCATTTCGTAGGAACCGTATGGTTCGTCTAAACCTTCCTAATCCTAGGTGTATCTGTCATTTTAGTTTGATCACACAAAAGAAATGGAAATACTGAGTTGTCCTGTTTCGCATGCTTTACAGAGACGGTTTAAGAGTGCGGCGGTCGAGAGATTGGAAGGGATTAGATGCTACAGGGGCATCCGGCACGCGGATGCTCTCCCGGTACGTGGCCAGAGAACAAAGACCAATGGCAGAACTCGCAAGGAAAAGAGGGCTTGAGTTGCCAACAAGTCGTTCGCGACCCTCCCAGGAATAATTAGTCATGCTGCCATTATTTAGCTCCTTTTTTTCGGTTTTCTTTGTACTGCATTACCGCGCTACTGTTAGTCGTCAATTAATCCGATAATAAATGCTAGGTGCCTCCCAGCCGGCCTCTGCTGGATTTTCCGAACTTTCAAATCCAACTAGTTTGGTTTGGTTAAATTCAGTTTAATGTTTAATGTGCCTCTACATCTATGATGATTCTGTCGCACGGTTTATTTCTTTCTTATTCAGGTATTTCCTACCCCTATATGTGATGCATGTTCTTTTTAGTGCTGAAAAGTGAAAATAAAGCATCTCAATTCTGATATCGGATATTTGTTAATCTGTGCCACTAGCCCCGTTATACTCCCTTTGGTTCCTTAAGGACGGTTCAACTTAGTGTTTAATTTTTTTTGTTTGTAGTTTACCATACATAGGGCATATATAGATATAAATGAAGCATTTTTTGTAAGATATGATATAAGATTGTTTTTCGAACATATTGTGTCTTAGCTTCAACAATCATGTTCTTACCTAAGGTGATAATATATATACAAACAAGGAAGGGACAGAAACACTCTTGTGTGTTTTGGGTATTTGCTCAAAGCTACTCCAACTGCCACCACCTAGACGCATCCATAAATATATTGCTCATGAAACACATAGATTAAGTAACTAACACCCTAGAAATGAAGATATCTTGGCAAGTTGTGGAGCATGTTTGCACATTTGCTACATATAAACATACATTTACTGCTCAAATAGATATAATATACTTGCAACATGCTGGCAAAATATATGTATTTATATTTGTTTTTAATTTATACTTGTCTTCTCTCTAAAAGCAACCAAGGAATCGTCTTTACAGGACAGATGGAACAGATTTGGGCTGTCACGAATGAATTGTTCTTTTCGTATTAGATTTCTTCACAGCAATATTGTTATCTTTACAACTTTTACATCAGGGGGAAACACATACATGATCAGACACACAACTACACCGGCTCCAGCATGAAACTGACGAGCAGCTTGCTCCCGCCACACCACTACCAAGTCACAGCAAAAAAAAAATCTATCTTCCAACTGCCGATCGCCTCGAATCGACCAGGAGGCATAATACATGTACATATCCTCGCCGAGGAAAAAAGAATAATCTTGCCTCGGCATCCTCATCGACACTTGTCATCAATAAAAGCTTGCCCTTGGGCACAGCCTCTCAACAGACCCATCCGGTGGCCCATCGACTGGGCGCAGCTTGATCTCGTAGAGCTTCGGCCACAGTTTCCCGGTCACTGTGAGCAGAGTCCACGGGTTAACTCGAGAAGAACATCAGAGGCTTCGATCTATAGGACGGGTGCACAAGGAAAAGGAGAAAATAACTCACCAAACAATCTGTTATTTTCTTCGTCCCAAGCTATACCGTTTAGAACATCAATGGCCTGGAACATGGAACAGATTTTTAGTTCCATGCCACTTCTGATACTGGATTTGGATTACGTTTTGTGTGAGTGTAGAACTGCAGTTAGGAAATGGACCAGCATAGACTGCTCACCGTGTTACCAGAATTCCATAATTGCTGCCTGCGAAATTGCAAGGAAGCAAGCATCAATTATGATTTCAAATGCAGACATTACACAACAAACAGAGCAATTCTATGACGGAACTCAGCAGGTAAGAGAGCAGCAGTCATTTCTACTTGGGGCATACCTCAGCTCATGAAGGAAGATCCAGCTCACCACTTGGCCATCTTCATGGGAAACTCTAGCTATGCAATCTGTCTACACATCATAGCTTTGAATAGTAAGAGTTGCACTTCACTGTATTCTAGGATATTTGTAGGCAGTTTAATTTGTATTGTTGGATCATATATTACTTCATTTTGATCAGACTTCACGTTGAAAACACAGCTAAAAATAGGCATTAGCTAGACAGGCAAGTATCTCAGTTACCTAATCCCCCCGTGTCAAATCTGAACACATTGTGTTGTAGGATATTAAAAAAAATATCAGGACCAGTTCTTTGTACATCAATGGCCTATTTGGGAGTATCAAGTGTAACAAAGGACAACACAGGAGAAAACTTGGATACACCTCGGTACAAATTGAGCCACACTTCATAGTTAGTTTGTTAAACCTGAATCACATTTTGCCTAGATGAACCATTTAAAATAACCACCAAGGAGCGACATAACAGCACTAAGCTATAATAATGAGAAACATTATTATTTTCATCGAGATCTTGACCAGCATATTGATACGTGAAAGCAATATGGTTAGACAGTAACTGTGAAATTGCTCTAACCTGCCAGACATTTGCCCACACTTCACCATTTATATACTCCAGTTCATTAATAAAGGAAACTTCATTGTCTTGATATTTCACAATTACTGTCTTGGTCACTGTATCAGCGGAGATGTCAAGCAAAACAAATGAAGTCTCAAAGCTATATAGAATATCAAATGTGGGAATTACTGAATATACCTTCAAGTGATATTGGATCCAGCTGGTACAACCTTGAGGTACCATCACTGCCAAATATAATTTTTCCATCAGTAGCCAACCCCCACCCGTCACGCATTTTATGGGTAAAACTCTCACGCTGCAGCAGAGAACACATAAACTTGTTACCTCAACATCAGCAAGAAACCACGATAGGTGAAAAATGAATAATGTAAATACCAAATATTTGCAATATCAAATTGTGATTAAATAGAGTGGAAGGCTATATATTAACAAATTTGCGCATCTGTTTCTCTAACCTTGCAGGTGGAAATAAAACGCAATGTGTAACAAAGTGTATGTACCCAATGTGCTGGCTTGTATTTAAAATTTTAAATACCATGTGCGTAGCTGGAACCTAGAAGACAGCTACACCATGCACCATGAGAACCTAATCAAGGTTGGTTACGTACTAAACAAGCTTAACAAATATTGTTGCACCTTTTATTTGGAAGAAAACTGGCCGAGTAACTTGAAACATGACCAGTAAAAAGCAAGGTGAATGATTGAAAACCCATATTTCAGAAGATCACCAGACAATAGATATAGATAGGTGAGGGTTGGGGATAATTAGCTGAGACTTTACAACAAAAACATCTGAATCATCTGTAAATGCACTAAAACAGAAACAGGGGCAGCAGCATTACTTTGCTAAAGTTATACCGGTCGTATATGAATCCATCATTCTTCCGCCAAGTAACTTGAAACAATCTACAAAAGAGAATTTTAAAACAAACGAAATGTGACTGAACAGGGCCAAACAGAGCCATCATATTCATATTCAAGAAAGCAATTTCTATCGTCAGGTATAGTTGAGGTATATCTACCTGTCGCCGAGAAGTGTTAGGCCTTCCCCAAACATCCATCCATCCATTTGGTGCTGCTCTAAAACCTGAAAAATGACAAAGCAATGACTACCGATTTAGTGTAGGGTAGGATAACCACTGCTGCAGACATAAAGCGTGCAATGTTATATACGGAAAGGAAAGCATTTAACGTACTTTTCCCGTTTGAAGATCAACCTTTCGGACCGACGACTGCCCGGAAACAAAATTAGAAGCATTTAGTTAGTGCTTTAAAGAACTGGTTCCAGAAAAGCAAGTGAACAAAACAAACGCAACTCGCAAACAAACTCATAATAGTAAATCCATATCAGTGACACCAAGTCTGCTACTACTTGTTTCTTTCCGCAACAGGTAGTGATTAATCGTGAGAAGAAAACCAAGGAAGTATTTCTTCCTGAGCATGCCAGGGATAATGGCTCAAGTGAAGCACAGATTTTTGTTGCCAAGCTAAACTGGAGCAGCAGATTCTTGGTCCACATTGGCATTACCTACCTGGTGATAGAGGCCGGTGGACTCGAAGAGAGTGTCGTTCCCCCCGTACAGGAGGCCCTGCCAAGAAGAAACCACGCGATCTGAGAAATCGGCCGGGGAGGGAACCGGATCGGGAGGGAGCGGAGCGCGCGTGGGAACCTGGGTGAAGGCCTCGGGGTCGTGCGGGTACTCGCGGACCAGGTCGAAGGAGTAGAACCTGGCGGCGGCGGGCGCCGGCCGGCGGAGGAGCGCGGCGGGGAGGTAGCCCGGGCGCCAGACGGAGGCGGCCGCGGCGAGGAGGAGGAGCGCCGCGAGCGCGGCGCCCGCGGCCGCGACGGCCGCGCGGCGGAGGCGGCAAGAGGATGGCGGGGAGGCGTTGGTGGAGGACACGGAGAGGGGGGAAGGCGCCATGGGGGAGGCGCGGCGGCGGGGCGGCGGGGGCCTCCGTCGGGAGCAGGCGGTCATTTGGGTCTGCTTGGTTGGTCAATCACTAAATTCTCACTTTGGATTTAGATTTGAGCTTGTCTTCCTCATTTCTTAGCTGAAATTTTTGACTTTGGAATGAATGTGAACTTTGATATATTTTTTCTTCTTTTACGCACACAACATCATGATTTGATTTTTGTATTTTATAAAATATACCACGCGCATCCCATCGGGGGAGGCGTACCGGCTCCAGCATTTGCTTCCGCATGAACAATAAATTCGAAAAAGAAGTTTTTTTTCATAGAGGTTTGTGGAGTTAAATACACTATGGGTGCCTCAACTTGTTCGGCGCGGTTAGTTTGGCGCCTAAGCTCGAACTTGTTTGGGTGTGCAAATACGGTGCCTCCTTCCGTATCCGGGCGTACGCTATGCCCGCAGGGCGTGACAGCATGGCGGTGGCCCACATGTAAGTGGCTGAGAGCAGGGGAGGAGTTGGGTGGTCTGGGTGTGAGGAATCGTCTCATATTTTATTTAATCACATATGAAAGCCAACCGTGAAAATATATTGCATGATTTATAATCGATGCTGATATCTCACGGTCGCCGATTGCATTGTACGCACACGCTATCCACCATGCCAAAATATGCACAGTGGACTTTCATGGGGTCGAATTATATATAAGGCGTTGTTGTGCAAAAGGTAACTTTGGAGCATGGGCGTATTGTGCCTGTTTCTCTTAAGTTCAGAGGAATGGATTTTTACAACTCAAAAATATTCCAAAATCTTTTATATGTGCACACATAGAAGTGTAATATATTGTGCGAATATTCATAAAAATTCATGTTTGTATGTGAGAGATACAAAAAGACATATACATGCAAAAGTTAGCTTGTTATTTGGCTGGAATTGTGTCGTTATTGCAGGGTACAATATAACATAATTTCGTACGAAATTTGACCATCAGAGCACATGCATACGTTTTTTGTGTGAAAAAAAAAGCTAAACTTTTAAGTGACAGTCTTTAACCTTAAAAAAGAGTCAATTACACCGGTGGTGCTTGAACTTGGCGTAAATGGTCACTTTGGTGCTAGAACTTGTGGCATACATTGAACTGGTGCAATAACTTGGCTCCGGTGTGCAAATACAGTGCTAACCGCATTTGGATACGAAATCAATGCTGACTTGGCCGCCAGCGTGGCATGGGGTCCTTTGTCAAAGACTAGAAGTGTGTGGCCTGTTTTTTCTTTTTGCAGAAAAACCTCGACATTTTTAATTTCTCACAAAAAAAAGACCCTGTCCACGTGGTAGATGGTATTTTATTTTGTTTGCTGTATGACAGGTGAGTCCCGATGTGAAAACTAAAAGGGAAAACGTTTTTTTTTGTGGGAATTAAAAGGGAAAATGTTAGACTCCTACACTCCAACACGTGACCTTTTTTTTTTTAAGAATTCAACACGACGACCTACTGTTAGGGCGCTCGTGCTCATAGCCACTGCACCAATTACATTCGGATGTCTAACAAGGATAACAGCTGTTAATGTAGTATAAGGATGATACAAGTGGGGCTTAAATTGGCTGCAGATAGTGCAGCCCATTTGCACGCGCTAATTCTTTTTGAAATATCTGTGAAACATAAGTAATTAAAATAATGTTCAAATATTTATTTTTATAAATGTTAGACATACAAACAATGATTAGTAGATAAAAACATTTAAACATACACACATCTATTATATAAAATTGTTTATTAAATATGGACATTTAAAATGTTTATTTAATAGAAAAGTATACATGTGTTGCTTATATTTAATATTCAAATTGATGAATACAAAAACTTATCTGAAGTACTGAAGACTGAATGGTGTAGCAGCCAGACTGTGACATGGGCAAGGGTCACACGTTCAAGACGTGGAGGCCTCCTTTTTTTCTTGTTAATAATTCTCAGTATGTACACATGGGGTCCATTGGCTATAGAGTCGGAAAAAATTGAAATGCCATCTTCCAACGTCGACAGG
The DNA here is from genome assembly GCA_032464435.1 of Aegilops umbellulata. Classification (NCBI taxonomy): domain Eukaryota; kingdom Viridiplantae; phylum Streptophyta; class Magnoliopsida; order Poales; family Poaceae; genus Aegilops; species Aegilops umbellulata. The sequence continues at coordinate 585,142,916 of CP136060.1, read as the reverse complement.
GCCATTTTGTGGGAAAATAATAATTCAAGGTGGTTTACGCAAAAAAAATACTGGCCACACGCCCTCCTGTCTGTCTTGGGTTCACTGACGGCGGGACCCTGCCACGTTGGCGCGCCTAATCAGCGGCTCGGGCGTTACACCAGTTCGATGTATGCCGCAAGTTCTAGCATCAAAGTGACCGTTTGCGCCAAGTTCAAGCACCACCGGTGTAATTGACTCCTTAAAAAAACATGCTTAGTGGCCACCATCCACCGAAAATCTGCTTTTAAGTGACAGTCTTCAAGCGTTGAGGCCCACACAAGTTTTATTTTTATTTTTTCAAGTTTGTGTTCATTTTGTCTTTGATATTGCTTTTACCTTTTGAAAGAAGAAATGCAAGAAAAAGGTACAATTGCCGTAAACTTAAAAGAAAGTGCTAGTGCATTTTTTGGAAAATGTTTTACATGTATTCAAAAGTTATAACGTGTTTTCAAAATTCGTCAGGTTCAACATGTTTTAGAATAAGTTCATCAAGTATTAAAAAATTGCTGTGTAAAATTCTCCTTACAATTCTACAAACACGGTTGACATGTTTTGATACATTTTTCTAGAATTTAATATTATTATACAGTAACTTTCACATATCTTGAATACTTTAAAAAAAACAATGTTGTCAATTTTTTTAATAATTTTGCATTTAAGACATACAATGAAGATACACAATAATTATTTATGCTTCTGGTCCGGAATGAAGATATATAAATATACACAATAATCTTAAATATTTGTTGAAACTTTGAAATCCACATAATTTTTTGAAAAATTTAATTTCACCTCTTCAAAGTACAAAATGAAAAAAATAAAAAATAGACAGTAACTGCATATCAATACTTATTGTATTTTTTATATGGGAAAATTTGCGTGTCATAAAACTAAACAGGAGCTTGGAAAAAAATAAAACCGATGGATAACGCATCAGAAAAAATTGTAATGCAACAAGTGAAATTGGTCTACATAATTTTCAAGCTATTACTTGTACGTGCCGGATAGTTTGCCCGCGTGGGCAGATCGTGGCGTTTGGTAACCTGGAGGTGCAGGTTAGAAACACTGCCGTGGAGATTTTTTTTCTTTATGTTATTTCTCTCTAGCATACACTGTATTTGAGGGCTTTCCTACAAAACAAAATACAAGAGATGTTTCTGCAAAATAATTCCTTCCCGCACGCATCCACTTACATGTGGGGCACCGCCATGCTGGCATTTCATGTGAGCAGGGCGTATGTTTGAATACGGAAGGAGGCACCGTATTTGCATGACTGGACAAGTTCAGGCACTAGTTTTATGTATTTTGCAACTTTAGACACCAAACTGACCGCGTATAACAAGTTTAGGCACCTCCGGTGTATTTAACTCATGTTTGTGTTAGTGTGGCAAGCATGCTTGATAATTTTCATGCGAAAGAGCGGTGAAAAAAACAAATTTGGGTTGGCATTTACAGGTAACATTTGGTGTTAAGTTTTTTTTAGCACATGCCAAAATGCTTAACCTTTTTGCTTATAAATTTGAAGGTAGCACTTGGGTGTGATTGTGTATACATAATTTTTTTGTTGGGTCTTTTTTTTGACATTTCAAAAATTACTTTCGCGCGCAGGAGCACATGCACACAGGAGGCGAATTGGATTTCCGATGCACATCACACTTCCTGCTAATGTTTCGTCACTCAAGCCATGATGCATGAATATAATAATATACAATGATTATATATTGACAGAAAATTGTGTGCCTCGTAACCTACCCCCTTCTCTGTCGCAACTGTGCAAATCGGACGTGGTTTTCGTAAGAGTGAGCCGATGCCATTACATGGTATATGTATTGTTCGTATAGATAAGATCAAATAACAAACGTATGCTAGCAAACAATAAGTGACTCGAAGCGGCCTACTTTCTTCCACAACTATATCTTCGAAGATGGACACAAGGGTAAAGGGATGACCGCTCAAGCTACTTCCTCAAAGGGGCCTTGTTCTCCCTACATTGCTACCGAGTGAATCTCCATCTAAAATGAGAACTATCCCGATGCCTGCTCCCCTCCCGAAACCCACCCCAGGCGATCTCCTCTTCTCCTCGAGGATCCGCCCATGGCGAAGCCCTGAAAACAGAGTCTCCATGAAAACTAATCCTGCTTCCCTCCCCTTCAACCCTACCCATCCAGATCCCAGGTATTTAGCCAGTATCAAAAGCCGTCTCAGAGAAACCGTCGCGACCGTCGAGTGCCTAAAGACCCAAATCGCGTCTTTGAGAGTTCATTTGGAGATCGTAAGAGCAAATTTCCCTATTTTCCATCCCCATCATGAGGAGAGAAAGGAGCCGCCTGATCCGGGACGTGGGCAATCAACGGAGCAATTAACTAATTCCCGCTTTAAGGGTCATGAAGGGCAGGACAATTCATGGAGGCCGTTTCTGCTAAAGGAGAGGGAAGGGCTCCCATTCACAAGGAGTAATTCGGTGCGTAATGAAGGTATTAACATGGCCATGGAGGACATTCTATTTAGAGGAGGCTTTGTTCTGCATAATCCATCACCTGCCTCTCGTTTCCAGTGTTGTGCTATTCTATGGCACACAAGGTGTTCGTACTTTTGCCTCATGGCTGCAAAGGAAGTCCACCAGATGAAGGGTCTTGAGGAGGAGGCGGGGGCTGTTGTTGTGGAGGCGTGTGGTGCAGTCGGGTCGGGATCTGCTGCTGGTTCCTCGGCTGGCCTGCTCGGCGACCACGCCCTACCCACCACGGTCCAGCGGCCGCGGAAGGAGCTGGCCATGGCTGTGAAGGATCCGACAAAGAAGACCCTGGTCATCAACATGACTGGGGCCCGGAAGGCAGTGCAGGCACGCTTCCTGGCGGTCGGATTGTTCCTGTCCGTACTGCTGGTGAACTCCAGGCAATTGATCGACCACATGAACAAGGTTTGGAAGGTGCGAGGAGAGCTGGGTGACCATGAATTGGTTGCAGCGGATGGGCGAAAATTTGTCTTCGAGTTCTCTGAAGATGGAGACCGGCAGCATGTCATCAAAGGGGGGCCGTGGCAGTATAAGGGTGATGCGTTCTTGGTCGTCGGCCTGGAGAATGGAGTTGATCCTGCTTCGGTAATTTTTGCTCATGTGCCGATGTGGGTTCAGTTCAGGGGCATCCCTTTTTACCTCCTCACTAAGGAGCTTGCTCGTAGCCTCGGTGATCAGGTTGGACCAGTGGTGATGATTGATAATCATGCGAGGGGCAATACTTGCGACAAGTTTCTCAGAGTGAGAGTGCAGCTGCCCTTGTACTCGGCTCTACAGAAGGAGATCACGCTTGCCAATGAGATCACAGATGAAGAGGTGACAGTTTATCTGCGGTATGAGAGATTGCCAAATTTCTGTTTATTCTGTGGATTCGTAGGACATATGGAAGCAAGGTGTGACTTCCCAAATGCAGAAAAGAAGCTAAGGTACAGTAAGGAGCTGGGTGTGTTCCCAGTACATTTCGATGATCCCCGAGCTTGGTTTCTACCTGAGAAAATGGGGCAAGCTACTGGATCCCGGTCGTCAACTCCCCTATGGCGTGCTCCTAATCCAGCCAGCCATGCCATGGTTATGTCAGCGGTGGAACAGATGCGGGATGAAGTTGCTCGTCTCTCGGTGGGCGATGAGATGGAAACTGATAAAAACCAGAAGCCTCAAGTTACAAGCACTCTGGTTGACTCTGAGGCTGAAGCAAATCTCAGGGAGATACAGAAGGGCTTGGCGACCCCTCACCTTGAAGGTTCTGAAGATCCCAGCTACCCACCGGGCTTTGGTCCGCTCCTGCGCTTCGGCGGAACAGTTGACCCGGGTGCAGCTGTGGATCAGGCGCCGGTGGCCTCCCTGCACAACGAGGCTCCAGTGTCTGCTGCAATCCAAGCGGTGGGCGGTCAGAAGGCACAAGAGAGTGGGGATGAGCCCATGAAGCATCCTGAAGCTGCAGACCAAGAGAAGGGCCATGATGTTGAGTCCTCGGCAAAGAATATGGACAAGTCTGATGGTAAGGCATCTGAGGAGAAGGATGGGAACAAGCGCAAGAAGGCTCCACGTACGGGTTCTGGCATGGGCTCGGCTACCTCTGGGTCGGTCCTTGGTAAAAGGGATGCTCGTGGACACGAGGAGGCAGTTGGTGCAGATGCAGCAGGGGAGGCAGCGGACTCTGATCAGTACAAGAAGAAGAAAGGTGGAGAGGAACACGAAGGAAAGGGCAGCACTGGCAAGAACGGCGGACAGGTAGCTACCGAGCCCGGGGCTCTCGGTCAACTGGTGGGTGCGTTGGACGGCACCCGCCAGAAGCCATGACGATTATAAGCTGGAACTGCCGGGGCCTCGGGCAACCCCGGACAGTTCAGGAGTTGGTGTGCCTAGTGCACACATATCGCCCTTCTCTGGTCTTTATCTCTGAAACTAGGAAAAGTGAGGAATATGTCAATAAACTGCGTAGGAGACTAGGTCTCAAGCACTGCATCTCCCATGTTGGGAGGGGTAAAGGTGCAGGTATCGCTCTCTTCTATGATGAGCAAGTTGAAATAAAAAAGATCGCTGTTGGCCCTCGGTACATTGATGTGTTGGTCCGCCTTAACCCTCATGCCCGACAATGGCGTGGGACTTTTGTCTATGGGGAACCAAAAGCTAGTGATAGGCATCATATGTGGGATCTGTTAAGAAGAATTCGACCTTTGTCTAATGAACCTTGGCTCATGTTGGGAGACTTTAATGAAACGGCTTGGCAGCGTGAACATCTTTCCAAAACTCAAAGAAATGAGAGGAACATGGCAAATTTCAGAGATGTGCTTGCAGATTGTAAGCTGCTGGACCTTGGCTACAAGGGACCCAAGTGGACATATGACAACAAGCAAGTTGGAGAGTATAACATGAAAGCTAGGATTGATCGAGGGGTTGCAGTCCAGGAATGGAGCTCCATCTTTCCGGAGGCATCGGTCGAGCATATCTGCTCATCGCGGTCTGACCATCTCCCCCTCTTACTCAGGTTTGGGTCTAGGAAAGAATGGAGACCAGTAAACAGGGGATTCCACTATGAATATATGTGGGAAAGGATGGAATCTCTGACGGATGCAATAGTGAGTTCGTGGGAGAGAGACAAGACGGCTGTTAACTTGTCCGACATGTCTGAAAAACTGACAGTTTTGCAGCGTTCCCTTAACGATTGGGCAAAGAACAATTTTGGTTCAATCATCAAACAGACCGGGTCTTTGAGGAAGCAATTGGAAGGCCTATGGAAACGTCAGGTCTCGGCTGCGAGGGAGAGAGAGATCAGAGTCGTCTCTAGGAAACTGGATGAGGTGCTACACCGTGAAGAGATGATGTGGAGACAACGCTCTAGAGCCCTCTGGCTACGGGAGGGCGATAAAAATACTAAATATTTCCAACGTAAGGCCTCGTGGAGACGTAAGAAGAACACAATTGGTAAGTTAAAGGATGAGGGAGGTGCTTGGGTAGAGGACAGATCTAAACTGCAGGAAATGACTAGTAGTTTCTTCAAGCAGCTCTACTCCAAGGAGGAGGGCGTAGACCCAAAGGTGATTGTGAACTGCATGAACAAGAGGGTTACTAGTGTGATGAATGAGTCCCTGCTTAAGGATTTCACTGCGAAGGAGGTTAGCGACGCATTATTCCAAATCGGCCTGCTTAAAGCCCCCGGGCCGGATGGGTTTCCGGCCAGATTTTTCCAGAGGAATTGGAGTACTGTTAAGAAAGATGTGATAAATGCTGTCCTGGAATTTTTTAAAGAGGGAGTTATGCCAGAAGGGATCAATGACACTGTCATAGTGCTCATACCAAAGAACAACAATCCAGAGTATTTGAAAGTCTTCCGTCCCATTAGCCTGTGCAACGTGATTTATAAGGTGATATCCAAGTGTATGGTGAACCGGCTAAGACCACTTCTTGATGATCTGATTTCAGAGACACAAAGTGCCTTTATACCCGGTCGTTTGATCACGGATAATGCCACGATCGCCTTCGAGTGTTTCCATAAAATTCAGCAGAGCTGGCAAGCATCTAATACTCACTATGCCTTCAAGCTGGATTTGGCAAAAGCATATGATAGGGTTGACTGGGGTTTTATGGAAGCGGCTCTCTTGAAACTAGGCTTTGATAAGAGATGGGTAGGATGGGTGATGAGTTGTGTGAAATCTGTGAGGTATACAATTAAATACAATGGAGAGCTCATGGATCCGTTCATCCCCTTGAGAGGACTGCGACAAGGAGACCCGTTGAGTCCTTATTTGTTCCTCTTTGTGGCGGAAGGGCTGCCTTGTTTGCTGAATAAGGAGATCAGCAGAGGAAAGATTACCCCCCTTAAAGTGGCCAGAGGGAGCCCCGGGATATCGAACCTACTGTTTGCTGACGACTGTTTGTTGTTCTTTAAGGCCTGCAAAGAGGAGGCTAAAAGGATTATGCAGATTTTAGACAACTTCCAGAAGGGTTCAGGCCAACTCCTTAGTAACAGTAAATGCTCAATTCTATTTAGCGAGCTCTGTCCGGAAGTGACCCAGCATGATGTTAAGTCTGTACTGCAAATCTCGACCTCAACCTTTGAAAGCAAGTACTTAGGTCTCCCTACCCCAGAGGGGCGCATGAAAGATTCGTCGTTTCAACCGATCTTGGAAAGGTTCGTAAAGAGATGCTCGGACTGGTCAGAAAGGTTCATGTCTCACGCGGCCAAAGAGGTCCTAATCAAGGCGGTATTGCAAGCCTTGCCCACCTACTGCATGGGCGTGTTCAAGATGTCCCAAGGCTTTTGCGACAAGTATGAGAAGTTAATCCGGGACTTTTGGTGGGGAGAGGAAAATGGGCATAGGAAAGTTCATTGGATGTCATGGGAGCGGATGATCAAGCCAAAGAGGGGAGGCGGCATTGGATTCAGAGATATGAAATTTTTCAACAAAGCATTGCTTGCCAGGCAGGCTTGGAGGTTGCTACAGAGGCCGGATAGCCTGTGCGCTCGCGTCCTCAAGTCCAAGTATTACCCACATGGCATGCTCACAGATACTGTGTTTGCATCGGAAGCTTCACCGGTCTGGCGTGGAATTGAACATGGACTTGAACTACTCAAGGCTGGCCTCGTTTGGAGGATCGGAGATGGGAGAAAGGTTAATATCCAGAGAGATAACTGGATCCCAAGGAAAGAGGGACTCAAACCTGCTCAGTTTATCCGCCGATCCAGGTTAAGATGGGTCAACCAACTCATGTTGGCCGACGGCAGTGGGTGGAATACGGAACTAGTTCATCAGCTGTTTTTCCGCTTTGATGCAGAGGCAATCTGCAATATCAAACCCCCCAGAACTGGCGTTGAGGATGTTTTGGCTTGGCACCCTGAAAAATCTGGCATGTTCACGGTCCGGAGTGCGTATAAGCTGGCGGTCTCTCTTCAGAACCATCCGAACAACCCTTCGTCTAGCTCCACCAATGATGCCAATGATCGAAGTATCTGGGACATCATTTGGAAATCAAAAGTCCCAGAGAAAATCAAAATCTTTGGCTGGAGGGTCGCCACGAACACCTTGGCCACAAAGAAAAACAAATGGAAGCGTACTTTGGAAATTGACAGTACATGCAACATCTGCGAAAACGGTGAGGAAGACGAATTTCATGCCGTTGTTGCATGCACTAAGAGCTGTGCACTGCGGCACGAAATGAGGGGAGTATGGGATCTTCCCAGTGAACAACATTTTAGGAACTCTGGAGAGGATTGGTTACAACACCTTCTGATCCCTTGCGACCAGGAGACGAGGACAAAAATTTTGCTGCTTCTGTGGCGCTGTTGGTTCCTCCGTGATGACTGTACTCACAATGCAGGCAAGGAGCTTGTCAGTCGGTCTGTGTTTTTCTTGAAACAATACGAGGAAGAACTAAAATGCTGCAGTTCTAGCAAGGAGGGTGACACAAAAAATAAACAGAAGCAAAAGCAAGCAGGGCATGCTCTGGGCGGGCGGACACCTGCAGTTCGGCTAACAGGTGAGCCGATCGAGCATATGGAAAACCCTGAGATGCCTCGTACCAATCAGTGGAAGCCCCCAGGCGAGGGAACTGTTAAACTGAACACAGACGCAGCTTTCCAGGCCGACAGCGGCGACTCGCACGCTGGTGCGATTGCAAGAAACTATAAGGGACATGTTATGTTCTCACTGTCGAATCGAATGGCCTGTTGCACGTCTGTGGAGGAAGCGGAGGCTTTTGCCCTGCTGACGGGGCTGCGTTCTCTGTCAGCTCGATACACGGGACCCATCATCGCGGAAACGGATTGTGTTTTCCTGGCAAACGAGCTCCTCCTAGATGCCTGCAACCGGTCCGCCTGTTATTCAGTTATTATTGACATAAGGGAGGAGCTCCAGAAGTTCAGTGCTGCTCGGGTCATCCACATCAGCCGAAACCAGAACAAGATGGCCCACCTCCTAGCTGCTCGTGCTAGATACGCAGACGACCTGCAGATGGAGGCGCGTGTACCAGATGACCTGATTGCAGGCTTAACTGCCGACTTTGCGTTGGCTGAAGAGTAGCTTGTTACTCTTTTTCCTCAAAAAAAAAAAAGCCTTAGAGACTTATTTCAAAACTTGTTTCGGAAAATCAATTTTTTTTACCACACCTTTCAGGATTGTGATTCCATGATGAAATTTTACAAGCCTTTAGAACATTTGTCAGTGTTTGTAAAAAAAAACAGTTTTTTTAAATTTTTCTTGAATTTCTTACGATTTTCCTGTTCACCTAGCTCATTTGAGCTCAGGCTGAGAAACTCCGTGACCCATACATATGTTTTTTTTAAGTTTGAATTGCTTACCACATGTGTCACATGGTCCATACATATGTTTTTTTTAGAAGAATAGCATACATATGTTACTAGTCCATATTACTATCTTGTAGTAACATATGTATGGTGTCATACAAACATTCATCTATTTAGACGTGGACTTATTTTCCCCGCAAAATAAAATAGATGTATACTCATTCTGCCTTAAGTGCGTTATATTATGATAACGTATTAACTTATTCAGTGTTTTGGTATTTACATCATTAAGGATCGAGACACTCAAATAAACACGGGTTAATGAATGTAATCCTATCGTGTTCGGTCAGCAGTTTTGTAGCCGTAGCAGGTAACATGTCAGCTGAAAAATCATACATAAGGAGACCATACTCCTAGTTTGGAGTCTTCCGTCGTAGACCGTGCACGGTTGGTGAGATCCACGGTACTCCTCGTGATGCCAATTTTAAACTTTGAAAAACTTCCGTTATTACCTACTTCCTCCGTTTCAAAATAGATGATTTAACTTTATATTAATTTCAGTACAAAGTTAGTATAAAATTAGGTCATCTATTTTGAAATAGAGGGAGTACTAATAATCCTGATTGTCTCTCCACACTGCCATTGTCATCCCAGCCTGCTGGTCCTGACTAATAATGCTCGTTCAGTCAGCGCACTGTTGTTTCTTCCATGATTATATAGAGACCGGTGTCTTTTCTTTTCTTGTGTCCTCTGCCAAGCGTCTCCATTTACTCTAGTTTCTTCTCAACTTTTAAAACATTGCATACTCGAAAGGGTATAACAGAGTAAAAGCTAGCTTGGGGTGTTTACTGTCAGCTTAATTAGTTATTGCTTTTACTGTGTACTGCTTGCCCACTGATTATGCACACTTGTAGTTTTGTCACATGCTGGTTGCTAGACGTCACTCGTTAAGATCTGACTTATGGATCCGTTGATGCATGTTGTTTAGCACCTAATGTACGTACTCACGTAACTAATCCTGCATAAAAAAATTACTCTTCTACATGTACGCGTCATGTTGGCCACGTTATATTAGGTAGCTACAAGCGTCAAATCTATAGGAAATACGAAGAGGAGACGATTGATTACAAGCCACATGCCAACTTTGTTTTAGAGATAATACATGTCTCATTTATATCATATTGATCATAGTACGAGCCAAGTAAACACCGATCTGACAAAACTAAAAAGACAGTAAAACGCTAGCCTTTGCACAAAGAAACACTAGTTAAGAAGGAATATTACACTCAAGACCGAATAATCTACTGAGCTTGACACCACCGCCCGTTACCTGCCTCCGGCACCACCACAACAACCATTAAAGAAAAAAAAAATAGCGGATCACTTTCTCACCTAAGCTCGAAGCCATGGGAGAAAAATATACTGCTACTTGAGTTGAGAGTGGCTCGTATATACATAAGGACTTAGACGGACTTGACTTGATAGTTGTTACTAGAGACCTGACTTAAGTTACGTCCGTAGAGGTTGAATTAGCCCCGCTCCTATAAGTACACGGGCTCATCTGCATAACACTTGCATAGATCTCCAAATCAGTCTAGCTACCTCCCCCTGGCGAGTCAATAATGGAGAACACCATCCTCCCTACAATGGTGCTCGCCGCCCTCTTCCTCTTCCTCTTTCTCAAAGCCACTTTCCGTCACGGCCAGAAGTACAACCTCCCGCCGGGCCCGAAACCTTGGCCGATCATCGGCAACTTCGACCTCATCGGCGCGCTCCCACACCGCTCCATCCACGAGCTCTCCAAGAAGTATGGCCCGCTCATGCACCTTCGATTCGGCTCCTTCCCTCTCATTGTTGCCTCCTCGGTCGACATGGCCAGGTTCTTCCTCAGGACCAAGGACATCCTCTATGTCGACCGCCCTAAGACGGCCTCCGGCAAGTACACCACCTACAACTACGCCGACATTACATGGTCGCCCTACGGCGCCTACTGGCGCCAGGCGCGCCGCATCTGCCTCACCAAGCTCTTCAGCCCACGCCGCCTCGCCCTCATGGCGCACATCCGTGTGGACGAGGTGCACGCCATGGTGCGCGACATATTCGCGGCGTCTGGGCCCAAGCGCGTTGTGCATCTCTATAGGGACCACATGTCGACGCTGAGCTTGAACGTGATCACGCGAATGGTGATGGGGAAGCGGTTGTTCGCCGACGGCTCGTCGGAGGGGCCCGTGCCGTCGATGGAGGTGTTCAGGTGGATGATGGACGAGCTGTTCCTGCTCAACGGCGTGCTCAACATCGGCGACTGGATCCCATGGCTGGACTGGATGGACCTGCAGGGGTACGTGCGGCGGATGAAGAAGGTGGGCAAGATGTTTGACGCGCTCATGGAGCACGTGCTCGACGAGCACAGCGTAGGCGAGGGCCGCCGTCGCGAGGGCGAGGCGGCGAGGGACATGGTGGACGTGCTCATGGACATCGCCGACGACCCCAGCCTCGAGGTCCCGCTTGGCCGCATCGGCGTCAAGGCTTTCACACAAGACCTTATCGCCGGAGGCACGGAGAGCTCGGCCGCCACCGTTGAGTGGGCCATGTCAGAGCTCCTGAGGAGGCCGGATGCCTTCGACGTGGCCACTAAAGAGCTTGACCGCGTCGTCGGCCGCGGCCGGTGGGTGACGGAGGAGGACATGCCGAGCCTGCCCTACATCGAGGCCATGGTGAAAGAAACCATGCGCATGCACCCCATCGTCCCGCTCCTCATCCCGCGCGTCGCCCGCGAGGACGCCGTCGTCGACGGGTACGACGTGCCCAAGGGTGCCCGTGTGCTCGTCAACGTGTGGGCCATCGGCCGGGACCCGGAGCTGTGGGACGCCCCGGAGGAGTTCAGGCCAGAGAGGTTCATGGGGAGCAAGATCGACGTGAAAGGGCAGGACCTGGAGCTTCTTCCGTTCGGGTCTGGCCGGCGGATGTGCCCCGGCTACAACCTCGGGCTCAAGGAGGTGCGCCTTAGCCTGGCGAACCTGCTGCACGGGTTCACCTGGACACTGCCGGAGGGGATGACGAAGGAGGAGCTGAGCATGGAGGAGGTGTTTGGGCTAACCACCAGCCGCAAGTACCCGCTGGAGGTCGTCGCCGACCCCAAGCTCCCTGCTCATCTCTATCTTTGAGTTTGATATACGTGATGCATGTGGTATGGTTCGTCGGAATACTAGTCTATTCCGCCAGTCTACCTGCCACAAAAAATAAGGGGTAGTTTGATTGCTCACGACAAGTCTGTAGACGACGAGAATTTTTACGGTGCATCATACTACCCCTAAGACCGGGTAGTATTAAATCATCTCAGCCGTGTATTAGATGGGTAGTTTTGTCAATTTCTAGGTTATTTGTAGCATCGCTCGTCATGACCAAACTCGTCGGACCACGTGGTTACCGTCGTCAGTCATCTGCGGCATCCGTCTATCCGGTAGGACTCGTCCGCGATTTACTCCCTGCGTGCTCGCTCATTTGGCGTGGCCAGGTCGCCGGTCATGGGGTGCCGGCTGCCGCCACCGTTATTCGTCTGTCCAGTGTTCCAACGAGATTAGCTTGGCATCGTGTGCGTACAGCCACTGGTTTGTGTACAAGACGTGATCGCCGGGAAGCAATCGGCTGCTCATGTGTATCGATCAATCAATCAGGCTAGCTTGGCTAGCTTTGCACGTGGTGACCTCCTCGGCAGAAGGCACCGACCGGCAAGGATCGATCAAGACGACATAAAATCGTATCTTCACTGTATCTATTGGAAAGTACTCACGGATCGGGCTTGCGCCAAAAGTCTTGGAATGGATGAACTGTGTCGAGAAGAAAACACAAGCGCGTCTGATCGATTTTGCCTGTACTGATTTCGTATTTGTTTTGTTTGTCTTCCGATTTTACCCCTTAATTAAAAAATACTGCTGATCTTGTTTCGTAGTATTAATGGATCCAGTCCATTGAATGATCGAGAATGGACGGCCCATATTGTTTTGATGTACCGTAAAAGATCTCACGAAATCACGATAGGTAATATGGATCGGAGGGAGTATACTATATAAGTGGGATATATCAGAGTTAGCCATCTTGTGAAGTCAATAAGTAGCATCACCCCGTGGCCGGGTCAAGATGCATTTATCTTCATGGTGCACTACGTTCTTTTTCCTTTTTCTTTTTGGAATGCTTGTTGCACTGCTCAGCGTCTTGCACACGGCCGATGTAGCTCCGACCCTCGTCCGAGCTCCGAGGTGCTCAAGCAGCCCGCTCCTCTTCTCGCAGCCCCGCTTGCTTGCTGGATCTCTCTCTTTTCTTTTCATTTCTTTTCTTTTCTGTCGCTCCCTGCTGGGAAAAAGATACAAAAAGTCATTTCCTCGCTAAGGGAAAAACTCTAAAGGTTTTGGACGGATTTAAAAAGTTCTTGATTTTTAAAATTCGTTTGTGATTTTAAAATATTTATGAATTTAGGAAAATATACATGGATTTTGACAAATATTCATGAATTTTAAAAAATATACTCAAATTTAAAAGATATTCAAGAATTTAAAAATGTCCAAATTTGAAAAATATTCAAGGAGTTGAGAAAATAGTCAGAAATAAAAAAGTGATAAAGACTTCAAAACAGTTCATGAATCAAAAAATAATCTTCAAAAATTGTTAAAGTTCAGTTATTTAAAAACTACTCATGGATTTCAAAAATTGTTTAATTTTTTTCATAATTTTACGAATTTTAAATGAAAAGAGAAGTAAATGAAACTATAAATAGGGAAAAAAGAAAACAAAACCCAAAAAAACTTGGAAAATCGACAAAGAAACACACACACAAAAAAAAAACAGCGCAGAACCTTTCATAACCTTCTGAAAACCAATACTTGTATCATGCATGGGCCGACCCATTGCTGAAGGTTGAGGGTATTCTATCGTAAGGAATTATTCCCCGCCTTAAGCACAAAATAAGACTGCCTCTGTCTGTGACTCATACGTGCATCCACATGATACTCCCTCCGGTCCTTTTTACTCTGCATATAAGATTTGTCCAACTTTATAGAAAAGAAAACAACATTCCCAGTGCAAAATCAATATCATTAGTTGTGTCAAGAATGTAGTTTTCATCTCGTATAACTTTCATATTGTAGATGTTGATACTTCGTCATATAAATTTAGTCAAAGTCGATGAAGTATGACTTCAGACAAATCTTATATGCGAAGTAAAATGGACCGGAGGGAGTACTACTGACAGAGTGACTTGACTGACTGATGGCAAATACTTTATAGTACTACCTCCGTCCGGGTTTGTTGTGCCCCTTTGTATTTTGGGCCAGACTTTGACCATTTATAGACTACAAAAAAATATAGTATATGCTACAAAAATTTATATTGTTGGATTTGTATTTGAAGGAGCTTTCCGACAATATATTTTTGTGTGAGATATAGTTTATATTTTGTTAGTTAATCCTTTAGGTCTAGCTTTAGCCCAAAATAAGAGGGGGCCTAATAAACCCGAACGGAGGAAGTACAACACAAAATTCTCTATTTCCCATATAAATACTATTTGTTTCTAGATATCGCGTAACCGACTGTCTATTAATATGTGACTCATTCATACTTTGTACACGCTAGAATTGTCTTTTTACTTGCACGTAAACCATATACTATTATACTCTAGAAATCTCTACCAACTTATTTGCTAGATTCATACTAAAATACTCTACTAAGTTTTTATATATTTAACGGGACAATGGATAAAGACAAATATAGACACACAATAATACATTAAGACACATGGAATTATTTGTTGGTCGATGTGATACTATTTATGGGCTTATATTTGGGGTAAAGTTTATAGAAGCAGTTTTAGTTTTTTAAATTAAATATGCTAAGTCAAATGTGAAAGTCAAAACATTTTTTCGACAATTTTTTTTAGTTCCGCACATGAAAATTCCTTTGTGTATTGAACAAATAATATGTTAAATAATGCATAAAAACATGTATAAATAATAATGTGTAAATACAAAAACATCAAAGGTATAGTTGCAACATTACTTGTGATTAAGTAAAAAAGATCAGTATAAGTATGTAAGACCGAATATGCTCTTTACCACCAACTTGGTCCTTAATGTCTCACTGCAAATATATGACGTGTATACTTTTTTATTTGTATTACGTGTGTGTAAACCATTTTCTTTATAAGTCGTGCGGATTGAAAAGGCTGGTCATGTATTATGTTATCAGATAAACTGGTCGTTTCTCGTCCATCGACGATAATCATAATCTTGAAGATATATCTTACACCGGGCATGATTTATTGCATTTCATATATTTTATTATATTTTTTGTTATTTATTTAGAGTTATACTGCATATGACGATCATTTTAAACTTTCAAAATTAATAAAAATATCATTATATATAATTTTTTAATTGATGTGTTAATTATTCACATTTTGTACAATTTAAAATTCTCCAATTATATACATCTAAACACCTCCGCTACGAAGACATATAGCGGGTGCGGAATAGAATCACTTGACTTTTCAAATACACATTGAATATTTATTAATGATATGAAACATTTTAAAAATTACGCAAACATTTTTGTACATTGCATAAACCATTTTTTGAAATGTCACATACATATTTTAGAAACGTTTAGACATTTTTTTAAATGCAATGGATTTTTTCGAATGGTATGAAACATTATTTAGAATCACACAAATATTTGTAACATTTTTTTAAATATTTTGAACATTATTTTCAAAACACATGAACGTTTTGTAAATGCCACGAACTTTTTTTCCGAAATTGGGCGAACAAAAAAATTACACTATGTTAAAAAATCAAATTCCCTGTGAAAGTTTTTCCAAATTTGAAGTAAATTAAGTTTCAAAACATATGTATTTGGAATGTTTTGAAAATATAACCAAGAATAAAATATATATAATGAACGAATGAGAAGCAAAGAAGAGAAAACGAATGACGAACAGAACTACTGGGGCATCCCAATAGCAGCGATGCGAGGCACGCCTTGAGTTGAGGCCTCTTCTACCTCGCTGCAGGGGAGACAAAGAGATGCCCGCATAATAGGAGCACTTGGCTTGGCGCAAAATTGAATGAGATCCTGTTTAATTAGTGGGCTAGGCCATAGCGAGCCCGAAAGCTCACTGCACTAGTGGGCATAAACCCCTCGAAATAACTGATTAAGGAGCTGCTTTCCAATCCAGTCTCTCACCGTAGCCTCTTGCTATTCAGGGTGTGTTTTTAACTCTAGGGTTTCCTTTGGGTCTACCTTGTCCTGTGGCGATCGCCGTTAGAGTAAACATACTTAGTGCCGCGGTGGGTAGTCCTCTCAATATCGTCAAGTTGTTTGCACTTGCATGGTGGATTTAGGGAACCAAGGGGTGAGGTAGTAGAGGGGGTAGGGAAAGTTCGGGTTGTACCCTAATACCAGTGTACCCTCTATCCTCATCATCAATTCTAGCATAAAGTTTGTGCAAGAAAACTTCCTTTTTCCTCCCAAATAAAATAATATTTGAACTCGAAACGATGTAGATCAACAACACACAAGTACTAGCAGGTGTAGAAAAGTTTTTGGATTTTTTGGCGCAACACAATTTTTTAGAAATGATACAATTCATTCTAAATTGAAATTTGACAATTTTTTGTTTCATAAAAAAACTTTGTATATAGTGAGTGACACTTGTCTATAGTTTTTTTAATTGTTTGGATTGCTTACCACATGTGTGACACTTGTCTATAGTTTATCTATACTTCTATACTACTTATAAAAGAGCAAACATAATCTTCTCTAAGTGCACCCCACAAAACGTACATGAATACATTACCACCGCATGATTAGTCCCGCTAAACTCAATTTAACGGCTAGCCTTAACCTAATCTGTTCTCTGTGTGCACTTAGCAATTTACATTGACTGACCGTACTCCACCGCGGAGGAAAATATGAAGTCCACGCCTGGTCAATTAGGAAACTATAATCACGGACACATCCTATTAAGAAACTAATCACAGACGCGTCTAATTATTAGGAAACTAATCACAAACGCATCCTATTATTAGGAAACTAATCACGGGTGCATCCTATTATTAGGAAAATAATCACGAGCATGCATCCTATTAGGAAATTAATCACGAACACATCTAATTATTAGGAAACTAATCACGGATGCATCCTATTAGATAACTAATCATGAACGCATCTAATTATTAGGAAACTAATCGTGAGCGCATCCTATCGTCTCCTATCAGGGAAACACGCGAAGAGGAGCTGCGGCTTCCTCCCAACACACACACACGTGTCGTCGCCGCCTTCGTCTTCTGCCTGGAGGGCAGGTCACTCTTCTATTGACTGCAACGACTTCGCATCATACAGAGAGACCAATCATGTTTCTCCGAATATCTTGAATCATGATCCTTATGACTTCATCTCTACTACTTATAAGAAGTACATTTTTTCATTTGACTATTTTCCTGACTTGAGAAGTAAGGTATGTTTTATCCACTAGAGTTGCTAAAATTGGAAGCATGTCTGCACTTTTTTTCTTTCTAAACCGGCATTTGTTGGCCTTTTTTTGCCACTGTTATTCTTACAAGTGGTAGCCTACGCATGTTCAAGACCATTTGCAAATTATTTATCTTCGTATCATTATTACTACAAACTGAGAGGATATTTGTTATATTGTCAAAATTTTAGAATGTTGAGCCCTTAAAGAAATGTGTAGTACTCAAGTATCTGTTCCAAGTTGTCATATTAATGCTTTTGTCCAGTGATTAACAAGTATAATTACACAATTTATCACTCTAATTTTTATTTGGTTTACATGTTCTATTTTCATAATAAAGTAAGTCACTTTTCTTGCTTCCAGACATTACGACACTTGTGGTGTAATAGTAGAATCGGATGGTCCAACTAGCATTTTTTTGTCTTGTTTCACAGCTGATTCTATGCAGTCAAGACATCTCTACACTTCTCTATCTGACAATGGCTTCCTCTTTTCAACGAACCATAGAGGTCTCTTCCCACTATTGTGTGATTGACACTCAATTGTAATAATAATTCTTGACTGGAGTTTGTTGGCACTGAAACGGTTCCTTAGCTTGTCCTAAGTGACATTTTCATGTGTGATTATACTTGCATAAATGTGTGCATATGGATAATCATCATGAATCTTCTAAATAATTTTGAGTTTTATACATTGGGAAAAGTGGGTGGTCTTTTAATACAGGAGACATGTTGATTAAGGAGAAACGATATTTCAAATTATTTGTATGAGTTGGGAATAAGAGATTGTGTACTTTATAGGGAAATTTCAAAGTTATGAATAAATTGTCTTGTATTAAGTATAGTATAATGTGTTAATCCAAATAGATGCGTGTTGCACGTGCACACTTATTAGTCCAAATAGACGTGCGTTGCACGTGCATATTTACTAGTATGAAAAGTTTCACAGTATAGCTATATAATAGTCGCCTGAAATCTGCTTTTGGTTCAGTCCATTGTTTTTTTTACCCTGGACATGCTGCATGAGCAGGAATTGCATGATCGACTAGCGGTATGCATGTGATGCCATGCCTCCATGCGTGTATACGCTGCACCTTTTCTTTCCTTTTATGCGTGTTAGTTTTTGCATGCACGCGTGTGTCTGTGTTGTGCGTTTTTGTTTTTTGGTCTGTTTTTTTCTGGATGAGTTTTTTTGGATGTTGTGTGAGTGTAAATGTAAATAAGTACTAGTATATAATATGAGTGTTATAATAGAATGTGAAAATTGCACTATTATATGTTTATTCTTTGCATATTACAAAAATTGCAATTTCAGCGGAGAATTATGCCCAAGTTTTCTTAACTTTTCTTCATTTCTTTCTTCTTAAGGGTAATACAAATGCTACTAATTCGTTCTTCTTTAAAAAACTTCATTACTTGATTTTGTTTAATTCTTTTTATTCTCTTCCTTCTTTATGGACAATACGGACATGACTAATTCATTATTTTAAAAAAATTCATTATTCTTATATTCTCCCTTCATTCCTAAATATTTGTCTTTTTAGAGATTTCAAATAGACTACCACATACGGATGTATATAGACATATTTTAGAGTGTAGATTCACTCATTTTTCTCTGTATGTAGTCACTTGTTGAAATCTCTAGAAAGACAAATATTTAGAAACAGAGGGAGTAGTTTTTGTTTTTGTTTTTGTTTCATTTTTTCTTCTTTAAGGGTAATACCAACTCCAGTAATTAATTATTCTTACGGAACTTCTTTTTTGCAAAAAAAAATCACTATTATAAGCTTATTCTTGCATATTAAGAAAATCGGAATTTCTGTGTAAATCATGTGCAAAAAAAATCATTATTTGTTTTATTTCATTCTTCTGGAAGGGTAATACCAATGCCACTAACTCATTCGTCCTTAAAAAACATAATTATTTTGATTTTGTGTTTTAGGTTTATTTTATTTGTTTTACTCTTTAGGGGTAATACCAAAGCCATTAATCCATTCCTTCTTATGAAACTTCCTTTTCACGAAAATTCCACTATAATACACTTATTCTTACATACTATAGAAAAATACAATTTCTGGGTAAATTGTGTGCAATTTTGTTATTATTTTCTTTTTTACTCTCTTTCTTCTCAAAGGGTAGTGCCACCACTAATTAATTCTTTTCTAAGAACTTAATTATTTTTGTTTTCCTATTTTTCCTTTAAGAGCAATATCAATGCCCTTAACTCATTCCTTATTAGGAAACTTCTTTTTTTTAGAAAATTACCGTGTTATATGCTTATTCTTGCATATCAGAAAAATGCCATATCTTTGCAAAATGTAAATTTTTGTCATTATTAGTTCTAAATTTGTTATATTTTTTTTCTTGAATGGTAATACCAATGTCACTAATTCACTCATCTTTTTATTCTTATAGGTATTTGGATGTTGGCTGTATACAAGCAAGCCCTGTTCAAGAATTCATCCGATAAACCAGTTAACTTGCCTTGTAGTACTAGGAAGAATAAACCTGTTTCCTGGCCTCTTTCTTATAGGTATTTCCTAGCTAGTAGTACTAGGAAGAATACCAAAGACAGACACACATGGACTTGCCTTGGCCCGGACGTTTCAAGAAAAAAAGGAGTCCTTTTTAGCAGCCGCCACCAGAAGATGGAAAAGGAGTCTGAATTCCAACATGGCGGCCTCCACGATGGCAGCACCGACGGCTCAGCTCCCGGCCGCCGACCACCTGAGACTCCGATGGCCGCGTCACGCCCATCCGCGCAATCCTGGCCGCCACGGACGCCCTCACCGGCGAGCGCGTGGTCGTGGGCGGCTGGGTCCGGGCCGGCCGCGTCGAGTGCGGCGGCACCATGGCCTCTCTCGCCGTAAATGACGGCTCTTGCCACGCCAGCCTCCAGCTCGTCGTCGAAGCAGCCCGGGTGATCCACCGGTCCACCCGCCGCTCGCCCGCCTCGCGGCCATGTGGACCTCCGTGCTAGTCTCCGGCGTACTCCGGGTCCCACCTGGAAAGAGCAAGGGGCACATCGAGCTGGGCGTCGAGGCCGTCATCGAGGCCGGCGAGGTCGACGACCCGGCCGCCTACCCGCTGCCAAAGGGTAGGATCAAGCTGGACCACCTCCGGGACTTTCTCCATCTACGACCGCTCAACGACACGATCGCAGCGGTTGCAAGGATGAGGAGCGAGCTTACGTTTGGGCTTCCTGTGCGTGCACACTGTTAGCCCAAACTATTATTCCCTCCGTCTGGAATTACTTGTCATCAAAATGGATGTGTCTAGAACTAAAATATATCTAGATACATCCATTTCAATGACAAGTATTTTCGGACGGAGGAGTAGTAAATAGCTCTCACTTGTACACTTAACAGAGGAAAACTAGCTAGATGTTTCAGTTACACACAAGCTGCTGCCGCACACACACATGAAGTGAGGAGCTCACGTACTAGCACTAGTAGATGAAACTGGCTTGTTGTTTTGCTGTTGCTCGGAGGAGTGATTTACAACGGAGGTGCATATGCCATGCACGTATGGATGGGTCACCTACGTTGCACGGATACTTGGATACGTATCGGATACGCGATACGGGGATACACCCGATACGTCAATTTTCTAAAAACTAGGATACGGGGATACGTTTGTATATACATATTAATTAGTAAAGATATATAAAAATAATGAGTTTTTGGTAGGAAACATACTGTTCTATTAAAAATTGGGTCGTGCTAACTGCCACACGTGTGGGCGTTAAGCAATCTGCCCACACGTTTTGTGTGGTGCCTAAGAGGACCAGCCCACACGTCTGTGTGTGGGCAAAACAACTAGCGCCCACACGCTTCTTTTTTCCTTCCGGTCCCTCTTACACGCGTGCGTGTGGGCGAAATAGATAACGCCCACATGCCCGGTACGCCAGTCCTCGTACCTCGTGGTCCTGCACGCTCCACATGACACTTTACCACGCATCCCGCAGTTGCCATGGGCCGGACCCTCGTCCATGTTCGTTTAAGTGCAGTTGCCATGTCGCTGAACTACGGTTGCCATGTCGGACAACTATAGTTGCCATGTTTGCTCAACTGCAGTTGCCATCTCAGGTAAAAAAATTCCAGATTGCCATTTTTTGGACAACTACAGCTGTTGCCATGATTTCAAAACTTTAGGATTTGCCACCTACTAGCACTAGGCAGTTACCATGTAGCGCTACAAAAAAGGCATGGCAACAAACATGTTCGGGTGAAAGAGAGAGTTGCCATGTGCTCACAAGCATGCTAGGGCAGTTGCCATTCAAAAAGAAAGAGTTGTCATCTGCTTATGTGCATGCTAGGGCAGTTTGCCATGTACCATGCAAAACATATGGCAACTGACATGTTCGGGTAAAAAAAAGAGAGAGTTGCCATTTGCATCTGCTTGCAATCACACTAGGGCAGTTGCCATGTACACTGCAAAACGCATGGCAACTGACAGTTGGGTGTGGGATAGGAGGCGGACGTCTGGGCGAGATGGCAAACGCCCACACACCAACCCTGTGCGTGACTGAAAACTGGTGTGTGGGCGAACTGCTAAACGCCCACACACCGGTCCCTCCGTGTGATAAAGCGGATGTGTGGGTGACCTCTCTCACACACCACACATGCGAATTGTCCTACGTGGCATACAAAATCAGCTAATTCGTGCCAAGATTCGTGCAAAAGTTACTGGACGGGGATGGAGGCGTGTGGCTGAGTTGGTCAACGCCCAAACGTGTGGGCGTTAACATTTCCGTAAAAATTTGAAGTCTTCATAATTTTTTAACAAATACTGCATTTCTTCGGATGGACGATGTCAATGATTCGACATAATAATCACTTAACAAATAAGGTAATCACATTCACAATCCGCACATCAAATTCACACGCACACAGTCGCATAGATAGATAAATATCATAATTTAGGTTCAGGTTCTCACAAAATAAAACGAAGTTCACATCACGACCAGCTCACAAATCAATAAGGCTCTCTCATTCACCTCACTAATCCACACCCAATGCTTCAATTTCATTCAGTAAGTCCTCCAGTTCAGGCTCATCTAATGATAATTCAGCTTGCTGCAGGAAGTCAGCACCACCAACGAACAGCTCATATCTATCTCCTCCAATGTCCCAAAATCTGGATGGGCCAGATATATACTCTGGTGATTTCCTTGAAATAAGGCGCAAGTTTTGATGCACAAAAACTAAATCTTCAGCACGTGCAGGGTTGAGCCTACAGGAAAAGAAAAGATAGTCAATTCTCATTGAAGTTTTGCTAAAATCGACGAGCGTTGCATTGAAAAAGAAATAGGAGTAGAAGAGTATAAAACCTGTTCCTCAATGTATTGTGTATCATGCCATATGTACTCCAATTCCTTTCAGAACAAGAAGAGGAGGTTGGTTGCCCAAGTAATTTCAGAGCAATGGTCCTCAAAGTCGGGGCAGAATTTCCATGAATCCCCCCCATTGCTTCGGCTCTAGCAAAGATCTATCTTCAATGGAGTGGAAACCATTAAATCCAGGACCCATAAGACTGAAGTTGGCAAACTGCTGTTTCAGTTCGTTCATTTCTGGGCCCCCATGAGGAAAGAATCTTCTAAAGCATGCATTTCTTTCATCTGAAATCTCTTGATCCATGTGTGGAGCTTGACGGCCTGGAACTTCACTAATCCAGGCTGGAGTGTAGTACCTTAGGAGAAAACAACAACCAGATTAGAAAACGCAACAATCAGCAAGCAATTCAATTCAATTCAATTAACTTACTTGGGATTGAGCGAGTGAGCCAAGCAATGCAGCGGAGTGCTACTCTTTGTCCAGCGAAAAATTAAGACATCATTGACCGCAGAGAAGAATGGGGATTCTTCATGGGGTTCTAGACCTTCTTTCCTGTATATTACTTCCTTCACCTTCTCAATCATCATATCCCACATCTCATAGGTCAGATGAAGGCAGGGTTTATCTGTATCAGCTGCTCTAATCATAGAATATATTGGCTCTGCAAATTCAATGAAGTACTCAACCTTATTCCACCAATCATCATCCAGTATTTTTTCTTTCACAAATCATGCTCCCTCTACATTGTCATTTCTGTAGTCATTCCACTTTGGCCCCACCACCATCATTGTTAGAGCTTGCCTTATTTGTACCAGTCTCTTCAACATCACAACTTGAGAAGCAAATCTAGTATCAGCCACAGCAAGCAATTTCAGTTTACTACTAGCATTGAACATAGACAACCTCATGGAATGACTCATAATGAAATGTTTTATGCGAAAGCCATCTGCTGCAATCTCACTAATCCAATTGCAATGATCATAAAGAGGGTCATCCTGGCTAGTAGCTGAACCTATGCTCTTCAAGGCAAGATTTAAAGTGTGCACAACACATGGAGTCCAGAAAATGTGATTATACCTTTCTTGCACCAACAGACCCGCGCCCCTGCAGTTTGATGCATTATCTGTTATCACCTGCACAACATTTGTTGGTCCAACAGCCTCAATAATTTCACAAAGCCTGTCCCTGATGTACTCCTTTGACTTCACCTCTCCCTCGGTGTTAATTGACCTTAGAAACATGGGCCCATCTTCTGTTATAGCCATGAAATTAAGTAATGGACGCCTTTGAGGATCAGACCATCCATCTGAAACAATAGTCACACCTTTGCTGCTCCATGTTGATTTGATGGGCATCAACATTCTATCAACATGTGTCCTCTCTTGCACCAGAAGAGTGGTCCTGAGCTTATCATAACTTGGAGGGGCATAGCCAGCCAACGAATTGGCATGGCCGGCAGCAAAGATGAAAGCTGCCCTGAACCAAGGATTAAGTGCAACATTGAATGGGATCCCTGCTGTGTAAAACATCCTTGCGATCAATGCATCAAGGTGGTTGCGAGCTTCCATGTCAAAGCATGCCTCAATTGGATTACCCCCCCTTTTCTTTCTTGCATTTGCTCCAAATCCATCAGTTGGCAGTGGGATTTCTCTAGGTTTATTGCTCTCAATCAGTGCATTGGCTCTCTCTTGCTCACCTTTCAACTGAACAAGAACATCGATAGTGACCTTTTGACATGAACTCACACCCATGTTAGGAATCTTCAAAAGGTGTGCCTTTACTCTTGAGTAGCTACCATTGATAACATACTCACAAAGCCTACACATGGATCTCTTGTTGCCTCCTTTCCCTTTCCCAGTATTTTCCAACATCTGGACGTACCTCCACAAAGGCTTCTTCTCATTATCATCTTCCGGAATCACACGAGCAGCAGCCAATACATGGACTGCATCCATGCTACCTCCACTGCCTGCTTCAGTTCTAACTGAAGAAGACCTACTAGACATGGCCGGTCTGCATGGTAAAAGGAGGAGATTAGGAAAACAAATTAGACTATCTGATCTAATCTTAAAGCCTAAACCTAAAACACCTACGTACAGAATTCAGAGAAGGAGATGGAGAAGAGAGATTAGAGAAAGAGAGGGAGATGAGAACATACCTGATACCTCCTGCAGGGGAGACACGGATGTCTTCTGCCGGCGACGAGCCGGCGACCGATCAGCGTCGATTGGATTGGAGTTCAGAAGTGAGAAGGAGAGAAGAACATGTGGGGGAGGAGAGGACTGGAGCTGAGAATTTATGGAGAGTTGGAGACATGCGGGTTGCGACTGCTCGCCTGCTCCAAGGAGTCGAGGGGACGAGCTGGGAATTGATGACGTGCGGCGGCACCAGGAGGGGATCGAGGAGTTTTCGATTTTTCACGTCGAACGAAGGGTTGCCGTATCCAAAACGTATCCCAGAGGTATCCCAGACGTATCAAACACTATTTTCTTTATTTTAAATCAATAAATCACAGGATACTTATGGGATACGTATCGGGCAGTATCGGGGCAGTATCCGGCTGGATACGCGCACTTTCTGAAGTATCGGGCAGTAGCGGAGTGCTTCAGTCGTGCCTCCATTGGAGCATGCACGGCATGGCAGTCCTTCATGCCTGCCCGCTCGAGCATCTTGGTGGCGTAGGCCGCCTGCGTGATCGTGATGTGACCACCCTCCTGGTTCACCTCTAGACCGAGGTAGTACCGGAGAAGCCCGAGGTCGCTCATGCTGAAGAGACGATGCATCTCTCCCTTGAAGCGTCGAACCTCTTCGGGCTCTGCCCTGCGATGACCAGGTCGTCGACGTAGATGCCGACGATGAGCAGCGTGTTCGCGGTGCCACGCGAGTACACACCGTGCTTAGAAGCGCTGCGTGAGAACCCAAGGGTGTGAGGCTTGCATCGAGCTTGGTGTTCCACGCCCTTAGGGCTTGCCGGAGACCGTACAGGGCCTTGTGTAGCCTGTACACGCCCTGCTCGTGGCTCTTGGCAATGAACCCTGGAGGCTGGGAGACGTACACCTCCTCGTTAAGGTCGCCGTTGAGAAACGCCGACTTGACGTCCATGTGGTGTACCTCCCATCCTTGCCGACACATTATGCTCATTAAACGATCTAGCCACAACATATGCATTATTTGCATCTACATAAGTGAATTGGTTATTCATATTACCTTTGTAGATTGCAAACCCTAGATGACGATCTCTTCGTAGCAAGAACGGGCTGGAAACCGTTCAAAGCTTCGTCCCCAGCGGAGTCGCCAAAAAGTGTGTTCGCACACGAACACGTCACCGTGTACCCTCGACGCCGCGGGTGATGCACCGCAGCTCACGTCGAAGAAGACCCGCCGGAAGCGCGGTACGCAAGACAATCCGGCGGGCGCTTTTGTACACCCGAAACCCCACACGCCCGGGAGGGACCCCTTCAGGGCGCGCGGAGGCTATGGGCTGCCCTAGGTCGGCCTAACCACCCCTAGGGCCTTGAGGTTCGCCGCCCTGCAAAAGAAGAACAAGCGAAGAACGAGGAAGAAGAAGAACAAGGGAGAAGGAAAAGTAAAGGTAAAAGATGTAGATAGATTTGTTCGATTGTGTGTTGTTCAATCGGCCATCACCTCCTATCTATATAAGAGGAGGATGGACTTCCCGTACAATAAAAGGACTTGCCTTGTCGTCCAAATCATCAAAATCTAGCCAAATTCGGACTTCTCACGACTTCCAGCCCCGATGATCCGGCCTAGCCCAGTTTTCTGACAGCAGCTCACTGTTTTGGCTCTAGAATCCACATACGACCTCGGATTTGGACCTTTTTTTATATCAAAATCAATCTTTTTGACGAGACGCACAACTTTTATGTTGAACACTTTTCGATCTGAGGCCATCTTGAGGGCATTTCATGCCGTTTTCTAAAGTCTGCAGCAGAAAAACATGTCTGGACGCCCGAACGATTGCCCGGATTGTCCGGCCTTTACCCGGATCGTCCGGGAGTTGGTACAGATCATCCGGCTTCAACTTTTAGCTTCTGTTCTTTTGGCTAATTTTTCGGCCCTCGGCCGGATGATCTGGACCCCGGTCCGGATGATCTGGCCATGCAGTGCTGCAGCGCATAGTTTTGGCTGTAACTTTTGCATATGACTTCGGATTAAGACGATTTTTATATCAAAATTGTCCGTTTCAACAAGACGAAGAACTTTACTGCTGTAACTTTCTTCATCCGAGGCCATATTAATTATGTTAAGCTATTCTTTGATCTGATGTCAATACGAGCATCTCTAAGATTGTCATAACTTTTGCGTCCGAGCTCTGTTTTGGAGCAATTAACTAATTCCCGCTTTAAGGGTCATGAAGGGCAGGACAATTCATGGAGGCCGTTTCTGCTAAAGGAGAGGGAAGGGCTCCCATTCACAAGGAGTAATTCGGTGCGTAATGAAGGTATTAACATGGCCATGGAGGACATTCTATTTTGAGGAGGCTTTGTTCTGCATAATCCATCACCTGCCTCTCGTTTCCAGTGTTGTGCTATTCTATGGCACACAAGGTGTTCGTACTTTTGCCTCATGGCTGCAAAGGAAGTCCACCAGATGAAGGGTCTTGAGGAGGAGGCGGGGGTTGTTGTTGTGGAGGCGTGTGGTGCAGTCGGGTCGGGATCTGCTGCTGGTTCCTCGGCTGGCCTGCTCGGCGACCACGCCCTACCCACCACGGTCCAGCGGCCGCGGAAGGAGCTGGCCATGGCTGTGAAGGATCCGACAAAGAAGACCCTGGTCATCAACATGACTGGGGCCCGGAAGGCAGTGCAGGCACGCTTCCTGGCGGTCGGATTGTTCCTGTCCGTACTGCTGGTGAACTCCAGGCAATTGATCGACCACATGAACAAGGTTTGGAAGGTGCGAGGAGAGCTGGGTGACCATGAATTGGTTGCAGCGGATGGGCGAAAATTTGTCTTCGAGTTCTCTGAAGATGGAGACCGGCAGCATGTCATCAAAGGGGGGCCGTGGCAGTATAAGGGTGATGCGTTCTTGGTCGTCGGCCTGGAGAATGGAGTTGATCCTGCTTCGGTAATTTTTGCTCATGTGCCGATGTGGGTTCAGTTCAGGGGCATCCCTTTTTACCTCCTCACTAAGGAGCTTGCTCGTAGCCTCGGTGATCAGGTTGGACCAGTGGTGATGATTGACAATCATGCGAGGGGCAATACTTGCGACAAGTTTCTCAGAGTGAGAGTGCAGCTGCCCTTGTACTCGGCTCTACAGAAGGAGATCACGCTTGCCAATGAGATCACAGATGAAGAGGTGACAGTTTATCTGCGGTATGAGAGATTGCCAAATTTCTGTTTATTCTATGGATTCGTAGGACATATGGAAGCAAGGTGTGACTTCCCAAATGCAGAAAAGAAGCTAAGGCACAGTAAGGAGCTGGGTGTGTTCCCAGTACATTTCGATGATCCCCGAGCTTGGTTTCTACCTGAGAAAATGGGGCAAGCTACTGGATCCCGGTCGTCAACTCCCCTATGGTGTGCTCCTAATCCAGCCAGCCATGCCATGGTTATGTCAGCGGTGGAACAGATGCGGGATGAAGTTGCTCGTCTCTCGGTGGGCGATGAGATGGAAACTGATAAAAACCAGAAGCCTCAAGTTACAAGCACTCTGGTTGACTCTGAGGCTGAAGCAAATCTCAGGGAGATACAGAAGGGCTTGGCGACCCCTCACCTTGAAGGTTCTGAAGATCCCAGCTACCCACCGGGCTTTGGTCCGCTCCTGCGCTTCGGCGGAACAGTTGACCCGGGTGCAGCTGTGGATCAGGCGCCGGTGGCCTCCCTGCACAACGAGGCTCCAGTGTGTGCTGCAATCCAAGCGGTGGGCGGTCAGAAGGCACAAGAGAGTGGGGATGAGCCCATGAAGCATCCTGAAGCTGCAGACCAAGAGAAGGGCCATGATGTTGAGTCCTCGGCAAAGAATATGGACAAGTCTGATGGTAAGGCATCTGAGGAGAAGGATGGGAACAAGCGCAAGAAGGCTCCACGTACGGGTTCTGGCATGGGCTCGGCTACCTCTGGGTCGGTCCTTGGTAAAAGGGATGCTCGTGGACACGAGGAGGCAGTTGGTGCAGATGCAGCAGGGGAGGCAGCGGACTCTGATCAGTACAAGAAGAAGAAAGGTGGAGAGGAACACGAAGGAAAGGGCAGCACTGGCAAGAACGGCGGACAGGTAGCTACCGAGCCCGGGGCTCTCGGTCAACTGGTGGGTGCGTTGGACGGCACCCGCCAGAAGCCATGACGATTATAAGCTGGAACTGCCGGGGCCTCGGGCAACCCCGGACAGTTCAGGAGTTGGTGTGCCTAGTGCACACATATCACCCTTCTCTGGTCTTTATCTCTGAAACTAGGAAAAGTGAGGAATATGTCAATAAACTGCGTAGGAGACTAGGTCTCAAGCACTGCATCTCCCATGTTGGGAAGGGTAAAGGTGCAGGTATCGCTCTCTTCTATGATGAGCAAGTTGAAATAAAAAAGATCGCTGTTGGCCCTCGGTACATTGATGTGTTGGTCCGCCTTAACCCTCATGCCCGACAATGGCGTGGGACTTTTGTCTATGGGGAACCAAAAGCTAGTGATAGGCATCATATGTGGGATCTGTTAAGAAGAATTCGACCTTTGTCTAATGAACCTTGGCTCATGTTGGGAGACTTTAATGAAACGGCTTGGCAGCGTGAACATCTTTCCAAAACTCAAAGAAATGAGAGGAACATGGCAAATTTCATAGATGTGCTTGCAGATTGTAAGCTGCTGGACCTTGGCTACAAGGGACCCAAGTGGACATATGACAACAAGCAAGTTGGAGAGTATAACGTGAAAGCTAGGATTGATCGAGGGGTTGCAGTCCAGGAATGGAGCTCCATCTTTCCGGAGGCATCGGTCGAGCATATCTGCTCATCGCGGTCTGACCATCTCCCCCTCTTACTCAGGTTTGGGTCTAGGAAAGAATGGAGACCAGTAAACAGGGGATTCCACTATGAATATATGTGGGAAAGGATGGAATCTCTGACGGATGCAATAGTGAGTTCGTGGGAGAGAGACAAGACGGCTGTTAACTTGTCCGACATGTCTGAAAAACTGACAGTTTTGCAGCGTTCCCTTAACGATTGGGCAAAGAACAATTTTGGTTCAATCATCAAACAGACCGGGTCTTTGAGGAAGCAATTGGAAGGCCTATGGAAACGTCAGGTCTCGGCTGCGAGGGAGAGAGAGATCAGAGTCGTCTCTAGGAAACTGGATGAGGTGCTACACCATGAAGAGATGATGTGGAGACAACGCTCTAGAGCCCTCTGGCTACGGGAGGGCGATAAAAATACTAAATATTTCCAACGTAAGGCCTCGTGGAGACGTAAGAAGAACACAATTGGTAAGTTAAAGGATGAGGGAGGTGCTTGGGTAGAGGACAGATCTAAACTGCAGGAAATGACTAGTAGTTTCTTCAAGCAGCTCTACTCCAAGGAGGAGGGCGTAGACCCAAAGGAGTGATTTACAACGGAGGAGTGATTTACAACGGAGGTGCATATGCCATGCACGTATGGATGGGTCACCTACGTTGCACGGATACTTGGATACGTATCGGATACGCGATACGGGGATACGCCCGATACGTCAATTTTCTAAAAACTAGGATACGGGGATACGTTTGTATATACATATTAATTAGTAAAGATATATAAAAATAATGAGTTTTTGGTAGGAAACATACTGTTCTATTAAAAATTGGGTCGTGCTAACTGCCACACGTGTGGGCGTTAAGCAATCTGCCCACACGTTTTGTGTGGTGCCTAAGAGGACCAGCCCACACGTCTGTGTGTGGGCAAAACAACTAGCGCCCACACGCTTCTTTTTTCCTTCCGGTCCCTCTTACACGCGTGCGTGTGGGCGAAATAGATAACGCCCACATGCCCGGTACGCCAGTCCTCGTACCTCGTGGTCCTGCACGCTCCACATGACACTTTACCACGCATCCCGCAGTTGCCATGGGCCGGACCCTCGTCCATGTTCGTTTAAGTGCAGTTGCCATGTCGCTGAACTACGGTTGCCATGTCGGACAACTATAGTTGCCATGTTTGCTCAACTGCAGTTGCCATCTCAGGTAAAAAAATTCCAGATTGCCATTTTTTGGACAACTACAGCTGTTGCCATGATTTCAAAACTTTAGGATTTGCCACCTACTAGCACTAGGCAGTTACCATGTAGCGCTACAAAAAAGGCATGGCAACAAACATGTTCGGGTGAAAGAGAGAGTTGCCATGTGCTCACAAGCATGCTAGGGCAGTTGCCATTCAAAAAGAAAGAGTTGTCATCTGCTTATGTGCATGCTAGGGCAGTTTGCCATGTACCATGCAAAACATATGGCAACTGACATGTTCGGGTAAAAAAAAGAGAGAGTTGCCATTTGCATCTGCTTGCAATCACACTAGGGCAGTTGCCATGTACACTGCAAAACGCATGGCAACTGACAGTTGGGTGTGGGATAGGAGGCGGACGTCTGGGCGAGATGGCAAACGCCCACACACCAACCCTGTGCGTGACTGAAAACTGGTGTGTGGGCGAACTGCTAAACGCCCACACACCGGTCCCTCCGTGTGATAAAGCGGATGTGTGGGTGACCTCTCTCACACACCACACACGCGAATTGTCCTACGTGGCATACAAAATCAGCTAATTCGTGCCAAGATTCGTGCAAAAGTTACTGGACGGGGATGGAGGCGTGTGGCTGAGTTGGTCAACGCCCAAACGTGTGGGCGTTAACATTTCCGTAAAAATTTGAAGTCTTCATAATTTTTTAACAAATACTGCATTTCTTCGGATGGACGATGTCAATGATTCGACATAATAATCACTTAACAAATAAGGTAATCACATTCACAATCCGCACATCAAATTCACACGCACACAGTCGCATAGATAGATAAATATCATAATTTAGGTTCAGGTTCTCACAAAATAAAACGAAGTTCACATCACGACCAGCTCACAAATCAATAAGGCTCTCTCATTCACCTCACTAATCCACACCCAATGCTTCAATTTCATTCAGTAAGTCCTCCAGTTCAGGCTCATCTAATGATAATTCAGCTTGCTGCAGGAAGTCAGCACCACCAACGAACAGCTCATATCTATCTCCTCCAATGTCCCAAAATCTGGATGGGCCAGATATATACTCTGGTGATTTCCTTGAAATAAGGCGCAAGTTTTGATGCACAAAAACTAAATCTTCAGCACGTGCAGGGTTGAGCCTACAGGAAAAGAAAAGATAGTCAATTCTCATTGAAGTTTTGCTAAAATCGACGAGCGTTGCATTGAAAAAGAAATAGGAGTAGAAGAGTATAAAACCTGTTCCTCAATGTATTGTGTATCATGCCATATGTACTCCAATTCCTTTCAGAACAAGAAGAGGAGGTTGGTTGCCCAAGTAATTTCAGAGCAATGGTCCTCAAAGTCGGGGCAGAATTTCCATGAATCCCCCCCACTGCTTCGGCTCTAGCAAAGATCTATCTTCAATGGAGTGGAAACCATTAAATCCAGGACCCATAAGACTGAAGTTGGCAAACTGCTGTTTCAGTTCGTTCATTTCTGGGCCCCCATGAGGAAAGAATCTTCTAAAGCATGCATTTCTTTCATCTGAAATCTCTTGATCCATGTGTGGAGCTTGACGGCCTGGAACTTCACTAATCCAGGCTGGAGTGTAGTACCTTAGGAGAAAACAACAACCAGATTAGAAAACGCAACAATCAGCAAGCAATTCAATTCAATTCAATTAACTTACTTGGGATTGAGCGAGTGAGCCAAGCAATGCAGCGGAGTGCTACTCTTTGTCCAGCGAAAAATTAAGACATCATTGACCGCAGAGAAGAATGGGGATTCTTCATGGGGTTCTAGACCTTCTTTCCTGTATATTACTTCCTTCACCTTCTCAATCATCATATCCCACATCTCATAGGTCAGATGAAGGCAGGGTTTATCTGTATCAGCTGCTCTAATCATAGAATATATTGGCTCTGCAAATTCAATGAAGTACTCAACCTTATTCCACCAATCATCATCCAGTATTTTTTCTTTCACAAATCATGCTCCCTCTACATTGTCATTTCTGTAGTCATTCCACTTTGGCCCCACCACCATCATTGTTAGAGCTTGCCTTATTTGTACCAGTCTCTTCAACATCACAACTTGAGAAGCAAATCTAGTATCAGCCACAGCAAGCAATTTCAGTTTACTACTAGCATTGAACATAGACAACCTCATGGAATGACTCATAATGAAATGTTTTATGCGAAAGCCATCTGCTGCAATCTCACTAATCCAATTGCAATGATCATAAAGAGGGTCATCCTGGCTAGTAGCTGAACCTATGCTCTTCAAGGCAAGATTTAAAGTGTGCACAACACATGGAGTCCAGAAAATGTGATTATACCTTTCTTGCACCAACAGACCCGCGCCCCTGCAGTTTGATGCATTATCTGTTATCACCTGCACAACATTTGTTGGTCCAACAGCCTCAATAATTTCACAAAGCCTGTCCCTGATGTACTCCTTTGACTTCACCTCTCCCTCGGTGTTAATTGACCTTAGAAACATGGGCCCATCTTCTGTTATAGCCATGAAATTAAGTAATGGACGCCTTTGAGGATCAGACCATCCATCTGAAACAATAGTCACACCTTTGCTGCTCCATGTTGATTTGATGGGCATCAACATTCTATCAACATGTGTCCTCTCTTGCACCAGAAGAGTGGTCCTGAGCTTATCATAACTTGGAGGGGCATAGCCAGCCAACGAATTGGCATGGCCGGCAGCAAAGATGAAAGCTGCCCTGAACCAAGGATTAAGTGCAACATTGAATGGGATCCCTGCTGTGTAAAACATCCTTGCGATCAATGCATCAAGGTGGTTGCGAGCTTCCATGTCAAAGCATGCCTCAATTGGATTACCCCCCCTTTTCTTTCTTGCATTTGCTCCAAATCCATCAGTTGGCAGTGGGATTTCTCTAGGTTTATTGCTCTCAATCAGTGCATTGGCTCTCTCTTGCTCACCTTTCAACTGAACAAGAACATCGATAGTGACCTTTTGACATGAACTCACACCCATGTTAGGAATCTTCAAAAGGTGTGCCTTTACTCTTGAGTAGCTACCATTGATAACATACTCACAAAGCCTACACATGGATCTCTTGTTGCCTCCTTTCCCTTTCCCAGTATTTTCCAACATCTGGACGTACCTCCACAAAGGCTTCTTCTCATTATCATCTTCCGGAATCACACGAGCAGCAGCCAATACATGGACTGCATCCATGCTACCTCCACTGCCTGCTTCAGTTCTAACTGAAGAAGACCTACTAGACATGGCCGGTCTGCATGGTAAAAGGAGGAGATTAGGAAAACAAATTAGACTATCTGATCTAATCTTAAAGCCTAAACCTAAAACACCTACGTACAGAATTCAGAGAAGGAGATGGAGAAGAGAGATTAGAGAAAGAGAGGGAGATGAGAACATACCTGATACCTCCTGCAGGGGAGACACGGATGTCTTCTGCCGGCGATGAGCCGGCGACCGATCAGCGTCGATTGGATTGGAGTTCAGAAGTGAGAAGGAGAGAAGAACATGTGGGGGAGGAGAGGACTGGAGCTGAGAATTTATGGAGAGTTGGAGACATGCGGGTTGCGACTGCTCGCCTGCTCCAAGGAGTCGAGGGGACGAGCTGGGAATTGATGACGTGCGGCGGCACCAGGAGGGGATCGAGGAGTTTTCGGTTTTTCACGTCGAACGAAGGGTTGCCGTATCCAAAACGTATCCCAGAGGTATCCCAGACGTATCAAACACTATTTTCTTTATTTTAAATCAATAAATCACAGGATACTTATGGGATACGTATCGGGCAGTATCGGGGCAGTATCCGGCTGGATACGCGCACTTTCTGAAGTATCGGGCAGTAGCGGAGTGCTTCAGTCGTGCCTCCATTGGAGCATGCACGGCATGGCAGTCCTTCATGCCTGCCCGCTCGAGCATCTTGGTGGCGTAGGCCGCCTGCGTGATCGTGATGTGACCACCCTCCTGGTTCACCTCTAGACCGAGGTAGTACCGGAGAAGCCCGAGGTCGCTCATGCTGAAGAGACGATGCATCTCTCCCTTGAAGCGTCGAACCTCTTCGGGCTCTGCCCTGCGATGACCAGGTCGTCGACGTAGATGCCGACGATGAGCAGCGTGTTCGCGGTGCCACGCGAGTACACACCGTGCTTAGAAGCGCTGCGTGAGAACCCAAGGGTGTGAGGCTTGCATCGAGCTTGGTGTTCCACGCCCTTAGGGCTTGCCGGAGACCGTACAGGGCCTTGTGTAGCCTGTACACGCCCTGCTCGTGGCTCTTGGCAATGAACCCTGGAGGCTGGGAGACGTACACCTCCTCGTTAAGGTCGCCGTTGAGAAACGCCGACTTGACGTCCATGTGGTGTACCTCCCATCCTTGCCGACACATTATGCTCATTAAACGATCTAGCCACAACATATGCATTATTTGCATCTACATAAGTGAATTGGTTATTCATATTACCTTTGTAGATTGCAAACCCTAGATGACGATCTCTTCGTAGCAAGAACGGGCTGGAAACCGTTCAAAGCTTCGTCCCCAGCGGAGTCGCCAAAAAGTGTGTTCGCACACGAACACGTCACCGTGTACCCTCGACGCCGCGGGTGATGCACCGCAGCTCACGTCGAAGAAGACCCGCCGGAAGCGCGGTACGCAAGACAATCCGGCGGGCGCTTTTGTACACCCGAAACCCCACACGCCCGGGAGGGACCCCTTCAGGGCGCGCGGAGGCTATGGGCTGCCCTAGGTCGGCCTAACCACCCCTAGGGCCTTGAGGTTCGCCGCCCTGCAAAAGAAGAACAAGCGAAGAACGAGGAAGAAGATGAACAAGGGAGAAGGAAAAGTAAAGGTAAAAGATGTAGATAGATTTGTTCGATTGTGTGTTGTTCAATCGGCCATCACCTCCTATCTATATAAGAGGAGGATGGACTTCCCGTACAATAAAAGGACTTGCCTTGTCGTCCAAATCATCAAAATCTAGCCAAATTCGGACTTCTCACGACTTCCAGCCCCGATGATCCGGCCTAGCCCAGTTTTCTGGCAGCAGCTCACTGTTTTGGCTCTAGAATCCACATACGACCTCGGATTTGGACCTTTTTTTATATCAAAATCAATCTTTTTGACGAGACGCACAACTTTTATGTTGAACACTTTTCGATCTGAGGCCATCTTGAGGGCATTTCATGCCGTTTTCTAAAGTCTGCAGCAGAAAAACATGTCTGGACGCCCGAACGATTGCCCGGATTGTCCGGCCTTTACCCGGATCGTCCGGGAGTTGGTACAGATCATCCGGCTTCAACTTTTAGCTTCTGTTCTTTTGGCTAATTTTTCGGCCCTCGGCCGGATGATCTGGACCCCGGTCCGGATGATCTGGCCATGCAGTGCTGCAGCGCATAGTTTTGGCTGTAACTTTTGCATATGACTTCGGATTAAGACGATTTTTATATCAAAATTGTCCGTTTCGACAAGACGAAGAACTTTACTTCTGTAACTTTCTTCATCCGAGGCCATATTAATTAGGTTAAGCTATTCTTTGATCTGATGTCAATACGAGCATCTCTAAGATTGTCATAACTTTTGCGTCCGAGCTCTGTTTTGGACCATCTCTATATCTATTTCGATCGGTTTGAAGAGAGCCATCCAAGTCACTCTTTGCTATTATGCCATTTTCGAGCGTCAACACATGCCCCCTGTTTTTTGGCAAAACTTGTATGCCGGAAAGTAACTTGCACGAAATTTGTTCTAAGCACGATGTCAACACTCCATCGGCCATTTTATACATGCTTAGGACGATAAGT
Source organism: Aegilops umbellulata (assembly GCA_032464435.1). Classification (NCBI taxonomy): domain Eukaryota; kingdom Viridiplantae; phylum Streptophyta; class Magnoliopsida; order Poales; family Poaceae; genus Aegilops; species Aegilops umbellulata. Next base: position 585,106,340 of record CP136060.1, on the reverse strand, counting down.
ATATATCAGCCATTTAGATTAGCAACAAAAGTGCAGCTAATCGAATGTATGGTGATGAGGTAAAACCCTTGCATGATGTAAGAAGTTATATTGTGTCCATGGATCAAAATAAGTCCACAAAGGGTAACCAGTCATACATGAGGATGAATTCCATGGTATAGGAATTAATGGCATAGTTGAAGAATGTGGATGTTGTTTGAACCGAAGATTCCCATGCGCAAACCTTCAGCTTGGTTGTTCGAAGCTTGCACTCTTCTCTTTCTTCAGCTTTGTCGCACTTATTGCAATGGAAGCTTGCATATTATTCCTGTTTTTAGTACTTCCTTTGGGAACCCATGCCATGTTCATCTTTTCTTCAAGTTCTTGTGCACTATGTTTTTGTAATTTATTCCTTTGCCAATATGATAAGCCGAGTGAGCACCCCGACTGTGATTTTGCTTGAAGCAATGGCAACCCCTGTTTTATCTTGTGCACTCTCAACTTCTTCTCTTTAGATTTGGCACTTGATTGACTTGTCTCATTTCCTTTAGTAGCCAATGTCAACACTTTAATTGGATCTTTTTCATTTGAGATCGAATCTGAAGTAGCACTCTTACGACCATCTTTTTTAACACGGTAAACTTTCTTGAGCACCTCTTTCTTATTCCTTGAGATCCGGACCAATTCCTTATGATTGAAACGGTCTTTGACATGTGCTTGTTAAAATGTTGATCTTTTTTTAGCTACATAATGTTTGTGAGATGGTCTAAAATATGATGAAGAATGCACCCTTTTATCATACCTCTCCCACGATGGATATGGATTTACATGATCGAGGAAGGTACCCATGGCATTGGCATTGGAAACACAAAATATGGATATGAATATGTTGCATTAAAATTCTCACTTTGCCAATACCGATCCTCATATTTGCGCCTTGGGGATGATCTTGGTTTCTTTGCATGATTTGGCCGATAAGCATTCTTCTCTTCACTCTTATTTTGATATTTATCCAATAGTTCAACGAAGGTGATTTTTGATCTCTTACACTTGCGCTTATTTTGGCCTTAATTTGTTTTTTTGGTTTGCTTTCATCGATCATTGGATTTGCTTGCTGCCCCCAGTCCTTGGCGTCTCCATTGTAGCTTCGATGGAATTCTTGCCCTCAAGATTATGTTCATTATGCTCTTCAACAACTTCTTTACTTGAAAGCTTGATCCCATCACCTGCAGTTTTTACCTTCTCTTTAAATGGATCGGCTTGAAGGAGCTGATGCAAAAACTTTCTGCCGTCGGGACCAATTGGAATAGACTGGTCAACTCTTGGTGTCTCAACAAATTTCAATCGTCCTTTAGGCCGATTTAACTATTTGACGAAACATGTTGCAATCCTCAAAATTATGCTTGGACGAATCATGCAACTTACAATACATTCGTCCCTGGATAGATGGCTTGACATTGTGATCAAGAATTCTAATGTAATTATTTTTCACCAACAAATCAAATATTTGATCACACATGCTTGAATTGAAGATAAACTTTTTATTTTCTAGCCGATCTTGTTGTGATAACAACTTTATAGGTAAGCTAACGAATGGTTCAGATTTCGAATCTCCCCATTTGGCTATGCATTTTCTTTTGCATTCTTTTTCTGATGTTATTGGATAAGATATTATACTAGCATCGGTTTTCTCAAAAGAATTTACTCTTGGCTTTAAATTTCTGAAATGAAAACAGTTAGAACGTACATGTCTCAATTGAGACCAAGTGTAAGCCAAGTAAGAAATAAACAAATCTATCCACTTAGATAATTTTTTTAAGTAAAGCAATGAGGAAGCCTTTGGCTGCAATAATAAGTCACTATATCGGCCTTTATGAATGGCACAATAGGTTGACCGATATACTTTGTAAAATTTTTGTTACTAACAAGTAAATGACCCTTCATCATTGGTCTTTCAAAATTACTTATAAGATTTTTCCTAATAGATGCATCGACAATAAAGTTGTGACCAAATCTGAAAATAGGTAAATCACTTGGTAGACATACCTCTTCATACACGTTGGGAGAGCATGATGATTGTATCACTTGAATAATACCATGTTCACTTTTGAATAACTCTCCAATGCTTTGGGATCCTCTTTTTCTTTGATAGATTCGGTACACATACTATTTGATTCGGCTTTTTCAATAATCGAATTTTCTTTGTTACCTGAATCAATATTTTTCTCTTTTTGAATTTGCAAGGCTTCTCCCTCTTGTCTTATTTTAGCCCACATCTCAGTTTGGTGAGCTGTAAACTTTTTCATCTCAATTTGCATCCACTCCTCATGAGATTGCCCCCAATGCTTTGAGACTCTTTCGGTAATGAGGTCCCAAAACTTTGCAATTGTGTAGGGGGTACATTGGTTGCTATAGAACTAGGTGAATGCATCATTTGCACAACTCTTGCTTTTATAGCAGCAAAGTCATGAGGCTTCCCACCATCTATTAGTTCCTGGCGAATAGCGTTGCACAAATCCCAAGAGAATGTAAGCTTTTTCTCAATTACCCAATCTGGATATGGTTGCCCCCCGATGCTTTTAGACTCTTTCGGCAATGAGATGTTGCCAAAATTCTGTAATTGTGTAGGGGGAACATGATATGCCACGGTAATAGGTGAAGGCATTTGTGCTCCTGCAGAAGTTTCACTTATTCGGCCATGACCGTGAAGGTGCGGGGCCGAATTATGGACATCAACAGTTGCGTATGGTGACAAAAAATTAGTAGCATGAGGTGTAGCATATGATGTTTGAGGGTAATTGGCCGAATAACTAGTAGTAGCATGGCCAATTCCCCTATCCACCGGCATGTTTGGATTAAGATGTTGCAAGTTAGTTGCCGATGAATAAAAAGTTGAAACACTTTGTTGCATACTATTGGAAGTTCCTACATGGGGTGTCTCAACTTGATTAACCGAACTCATCATGTTGTTCATCGGCATATAGATTTGTGGGGTCGCCGATGCATGGGAGTTGGGATACATATGTTGCATGTTGCTAAAATTATATGAAGTTGAAGCATGAAGATTATTCTGAATCGGATGTTGCGCATAATTAGATGCATAATTGATAAAACTAGGGCTAGCCGACACATTATGCTCATTAAACGATTTAGCAACAACATATGCATTATTTGCATCTACATAAGTGAATTGGTTATTCATATTACCTTTGTAGATTGCAAACCCTAGATGACGATCTCTTCGTAGCAAGAACGGGCTGGAGACCGTTCAAAGCTTCGTCCCCAGTGGAGTCGCCAAAAAGTGCGTTCGCACACAAACACGTCACCGTGTACCCTCGACGCCGGGGGTGATGCACCGCAGCTCACGTCGAAGGAGACCCGCCGGAAGCGCGGTACGCAAGACAATCCGTCAGGGCGCGCGACGGCTATGGGCTGCCCTAGGTCGGCCTAACCGCCGCTAGGGCCTCGAGGTTCGCCGCCCTGCAAAAGAAGAACAAGCGAAGAACGAGGAAGAAGACGAACAAGAGAGAAGGGAAAGTAAAGGTAAAAGATGTAGATAGATTTGTTCGATTGTGTGTTGTTCAATCGGCCGTCACCTGCTATCTATATAAGAGGTGGATGGACTTCCCGTACAAGAAAAGGACTTGCCTTGTCGTCCAAATCATCAAAATCTAGCTAAATTTGGACTTCTCACGACTTCCGGCCCGGATGTCCGGCTCTAGGCCCGGATGATCCGGCCTAGCCCAGTTTTCTGACAGCAGCTCACTGTTTTGGTTCTAGAATCCACATACGACCTCGGATTTGGACCTTTTTTTATCAAAATCAATCGCTTCGACGAGACGCACAACTTTTATGTTGAACACTTTTCGATCTGAGACCATCTTGAGGGTGTTTCATGCCGTTTTCTAAAGTCTGCAGCAGAAAAACGTGTCCGGACGCCCGAACGATTGCCCGGATTGTCTGGCCTTTACCCGGATCGTCCGGGAGTTGGTCCAGATCATCCGGCTTCAACTTTTAGTGTTTGTTGTTTTGGTCAATTTTTCGGCCTTCGGCTGGATGATCTGGACCCCGGTTCAGATAATCCGGTCATGCAGTGCTGCAACGCATAGTTTTGGCTGTAACTTTTGCATATGACTTCGGATTAAGATGATTTTTATATAAAAATCGTCCGTTTTGACAAGACGAAGAACTTTACTGTTGTAACTTTCTTCATCCGAGGCCATCTTAATTAGGTTTCAAGCTATTCTTTGATCTGATGCCAATACGAGCATCTCTAAGATTGTCATAACTTTTGCGTCCGAGCTTTGTTTTGGACCATCTCTATATCTATTTCGATCGGCTTGAAGAGAGCATCCAATGGTGACATGAAATCATAAATTTGACCTCATCTTGCTACAACATCAAGTCTCTCTTAGCGATAATGCCATTTTCAAGCGTCAACAGGTATTTTATGTTCAAAAGCTCTTATCTTATTGTTCATTGTTTTTTATACAGCTAACCACTTATTTCGAGTGGTCTTCTCTTACAGTTCAATTACACGTAGAATTTCTAACACAACAGGCCAGAACTTGCCACCAACCATGCATCGACGTCATTTTTAAAAAACGAATCCATGTGTTCTCTAATTATCAGAATCTCATGTGTCATGAGGCACGATGGACAATCGATCATCAGCATTGAGCTCGTGATGTCTCAGGATGAGTTGGGTTCCGAAGTGATGGAAGGATCACGGCGCCCCTTAGACGCAGCGGGGATGGTGTATGTCATATGGTTGTTCCGAACTAATGTCTCTAGAGAAGGACATATCAGAGGCACATATAAACACTCTTCGTATCTAGATATTGTGTAACCGACTGTGTGTAAATATGTGACTCGTTCACACTTTGTACACTCTAGAATTGTATTTTTACTTGCATGTAAACCATATACTATTATACTCTAGAAATCTCAACCAACTTATTTGCTAGATTCATACTAAAATACTCTTCTAAGTTTTTATATATTTAACGAGACAATCGATAAAGACAAATATGGACACACTGTAATACATCAAGACACATGGAATTATTTGTTCGTCAATGTGATACTATTTATGGGCTTATAATTGGGGTAAAATCTATAGAAGCAATTTTAGTTTTTAAAGTTAAATACCCTAAGTCAAATGTGAAAGTCAAAACATTTTTGCGACAATTTTTTTTACTTCCGCAATTCTTTTATGTACTTGAATATAAATGTCTTCATTGCATTGATAGTTTACATGTCATATTGAACAAATAGTATATATTAAATAATTCATAAATACACATATACAATTAATAATGTGTTAATCCAAAAATAGCAAAGATATAGTTGCAACATTAGTTGTCATTAAGTAAAAAAGATCAGTATAAAGTTGTGTTCGGTACAACTTCTGCTCTCAGATTCTATACGGGAGTCGAGGGATCAGAGCCGAACGCCCGGCTCCGAGAAAATACCATCCGCGGATCTGCATGGAGCGGGGCAGAAAATACACCTGCACGGAGGACCGACCAATAGGTTGATTCTATTTTTGCGGAATCCAAATGGACCAGAGAAGTTAAGAGAGATTACCCACCATTGCCATTACTAACCCCTAAAATCTCATACGGTTGATACGTCTCCAACGTATCTATAATTTTTGATTGCTCCATGCTATATTATATTCTGTTTTGGACATTATTGGGCTTTATTATACACTTTTATATTATTTTTGGGACAAACCTATTAACCGAAGGCCCAGCCCAGAATATCAAACGGAGTCCAAACGGAATGAAACTTTCGGGAACGTGATTACCGGAACGAACGTGATCCAGAGGACTTGAACCCTACGTCAAGAAATCAAACAGGAAGCCATGAGGCAGGGGGGCGCGCCTACCCCCCCAGGCGCGCCCTCCACCCTCATGGGCCCCACGTTGCTCCACCAACGTACTCCTTCCTCCTATATATACCTACGTACCCCCAAACGATCAAAAAACGGAGCCAAAAAGCTAATTTCATCTCCGCAACCTTCTGTACCCATGAGATCCCATCTTGGGGCCTGTTCCGGAGCTCCGCCGGAGGGGGCATCGATCACGGAGGGCTTCTACATCAACACCATAGCCTCTCCGATGAAGTGTGAGTAGTTTACCTCAGACCTTCGGGTCCATAGTTATTAGCTAGATGTCTTCTTCTCTCTTTTTGGATCTCAATACAATGTTCTCCCCCTCTCTTGTGGAGATCTATTCGATGTAATCTTCTTTTGCGGTGTGTTTGTTGAGACCGATGAATTGTGGGTTTATGATCAAGTTTATCTATGAACAATATTTTAATCTTCTGAATTATTTTATGTATGATTGGTTATCTTTGCAAGTCTCTTCAAATTATCAGTTTGGTTTGGCCTACTAGATTGATCTTTCTTGCAATGGGAGAAGTGCTTAGCTTTGGGTTCAAGCTTGCGGTGTCCTTTCCCAGTGACAGTAGGGGCAGCAAGGCACATATTGTATTGTTGCTATCGAGGATAACAAGATGTGGTTTATATCATATTGCATGAATTTATCCCTCTACATCATGTCATCTTGCTTAAAGCGTTACTCTGTTCTTATGAACTTAATACTCTAGATGCATGCTGGATAGCGGTTGATGTGTGGAGTAATAGTAGTAGATGCAGGCAGGAGTCGGTCTACTTGTCTCGGACGTGATGCCTATATACATGATCATACCTAGATATTCTCATAACTATGCTCAATTCTGTCAATTGCTCAACAGTAATTTGTTCACCCACCGTAAAATACTTATCCTCTTGAGAGAAGCCATTAGTGAAACCTATGGCCCCTGGGTTTATCTTCCATCATATTAATCTTCCAACACTTAGTTATTTCTTGCGCCGTTTTTATTTTACTTTCTTTACTTTGCATCTTTATCACAAAAATACCAAAAATATTATCCTATCATATCTATCAGATCTCACTCTCGTAAGTGATCGTGTAGGGATTGACTGTTGGAAATATGCCCTAGAGGCAATAATAAATAGGTTATTATTATATTTCCTTGTTCATGATAATCGTTTATTATCCATGCTAGAATTGTATTGATAGGAAACTCAGATACATGTGTGGATGCATAGACAACACCATGTCCCTAGTAAGCATCTAGTTGACTAGCTCGTTGATCAATAGATGGTTATGGTTTCCTGACCATGGACATTGGATGTCATTGATAACGGGATCACATCATTAGAAGAATGATGTGATGGACAAGACCCAATCCTAAGCCTAGCACAAGATCATGTAGTTCGTATGCTAAAGCTTTTCTAATGTCAAGTATCATTTCCTTAGACCATGAGATTGTGCAACTCCCGGATACCGTAGGAATACTTTGGGTGTGCCAAAACGTCACAACGTAACTGGGTGGCTATAAAGGTGCACTATGGGTATCTCCGAAAGTGTCTGTTGGGTTGGCACGAATCGAGACTGGGATTTGTCACTCCGTGTGACGGAGAGGTATCTCTGGGCCCACTCGGTAGGACATCATCATAATGTGCACAATGTGATCAAGGAGTTGATCACGGGATGATGTGTTACGGAACGAGTAAAGAGACTTGACGGTAACGAGATTGAACAAGGTATCGGGATACCGACGATCGAATCTCGGGCAAGTACTATATCGCTAGACAAAGGGAATTGTATACGGGATTGATCGAATCCTCGACATCGTGGTTCATCCGATGAGATCATCGTGGAACATGTGGGAACCAACATGGGTATCCAGATCCTGCTGTTGGTTATTGACTGGAGAACGTCTCGGTCATGTCTGCATGGTTCCCGAACCCGTAGGGTCTACACACTTAAGGTTCGATGACGCTAGGGTTATAAAGGAAGTTTGTATGTGGTTACCGAATGTTGTTTGGAGTCCCGGATGAGATCCCGGACGTCACGAGGAGTTCCGGAATGGTCCGGAGGTAAAGATTTATATATAGGAAGTATGGTTTTGGCCACCGGAAGTGTTCTGGGCGTCACCGGTAGTGTACCGGGACCACCGAAGGTGTCCGGGGGTCCACCAAGTGGGGCCACAAGCCCCGGAGGGCTGCATGGGCCAAGTGTGGGAGGGGACCAGCCCCAAGTGGGCTGGTGCGCCCCCCCACAAGGGCCCAAGGCGCAAGGGAGAGGAGAAGGGGGCAAACCCTAGGGCAGATGGGCCCTAAGGCCCATACTGGTGCGCCTCCCTCTCCCCTCCCCCTCTTGGCCGCCCCCCTCAAACCCATCTAGGGCTGCCGCCCCTCTAGGGGTGGGAACCCTAGAGGGGGCGCACCCTCCTCCCCTTCCCCTATATATATGAGGCCTAGGGGCTGCCCAAAGACACACGATTCGATCTCTCTCTTGGCGCAGCCCTGCTTCTCTTCCTCCTCCTCTCCCGCGGTGCTTGGCGAAGCCCTGCAGGATTGCCACGCTCCTCCACCACCACCACGCCATTGTGCTGCTGCTGGACGGAGTCTTCCTCAACCTCTCCCTCTCTCCTTGCTGGATCAAGGCATGGGAGACGTCACCGGGCTGCACGTGTGTTGAACGCGGAGGTGCCGTCCGTTCGGCACTAGGATCATCGGTGATTTGGATCACGGCGAGTACGACTCCATCAACCCCGTTCACTTGAACGCTTCTGCTTAGAGATCTACAAGGGTATGTAGATGCACTCTCCTTCCCCTCGTTGCTGGTTTCTCCATAGATAGATCTTGGTGACACGTAGGAAAATTTTGAATTTCTGCTACGTTCCTCAACAGTGGCATCATGAGCTAGGTCTATTGCGTAGATTCTTTGCACGAGTAGAACACAAAGTAGTTGTGGGCGTTGATTTTGTTCAATATGCTTACCGTTACTAGTCAATCTTGATTCGGCGGCATTGTGGGATGAAGCGGCCCGGACCGACCTTACACGTACACTTACGTGAGACAGGTTCCACCGACTGACATGCACTAGTTGCATAAGGTGGCTAGCGGGTGCCAGTCTCTCCCACTTTATTCGGATCGGATTCGATGAAAAGGGTCCTTATGAAGGGTAAATAGCAATTGACATATCACGTTGTGGTTTTGCGTAGGTAAGAAACGTTCTTGCTAGAAACCCATAGCAGCCACGTAAAACATGCAAACAACAATTAAAGGACGTCTAACTTGTTTTTGCAGGGTATGCCATGTGATGTGATATGGCCAAAAGGATGTGATGAATGATATATGTGATGTATGAGATTGATCATGTTCTTGTAATAGGAATCACAACTTGCATGTCGATGAGTATGACAACCGGCAGGAGCCATAGGAGTTGTCTTTAATTTATTTATGACCTGCGTGTCAACATAAACGTCATGTAATTACTTTACTTTATTGCTAAAGCGTTAGCCATAGTAGTAGAAGTAATAGTTGACGTGACCACTTCATGAAGACACGATGATGGATATCATGATGATGGAGATCATGGTGTCATGCCGGTGACAACGATGATCATGGAGCCCCGAAGATGGAGATCGAAAGGAGCAAAGTGATGATGGCCATATCATGTCACTATTTGATTGCATGTGATGTTTATCATGTTTATACATCTTATTTTCTTAGTACGACGGTAGTAAATAAGATGATCCCTCATTAAAATTTCAAGAAAGTGTTCCCCCTAACTGTGCACCGTTGCGAAAGTTCGTCGTTTCGAAGCACCACGTGATGATCGGGTGTGATAGGTTCTTACGTTCACATACAACGGGTGTAAGCCAGATTTACACACGCGAAACACTTAGGTTGACTTGACGAGCCTAGCATGTACAGACATGACCTCGGAACACAAGAGACCGAAAGGTCGAGCATGAGTCGTATGGTAGATACGATCAACATGAAGATGTTCACCGATGATGACTAGTCCGTCTCACGTGATGATCGGACACGGCCTAGTTGACTCGGATCATGTAATCACTTGGATGACTAGAGGGATGTCTATCTGAGTGGGAGTTCATAAGATGAACTTAATTATCCTGAACATAGTCAAAAGATCTTTGCAAATTATGTCGTAAGCTCGCGCTTTAGTTCTACTGAGTTAGATATGTTCCAAGAGAAAATATAGTTGAAAGTTGACAGTAGCAATTATGCGGACAGTACAAGGCTTATGTCCTTAATGCACCGCTCGGTGTGCTGGACCTCGAACGTGGTCTGTGGATGTTGCGAACATCTGTCATACACGTTTTGATGACTACATGATAGTTCGGTAATGATAAATGGTTTAGAATTGAGGCACCGAAGACATTTTTGAAATGTCGCGGAACATATGAGATGTTTCGAGGGCTGAAATTGGGATTTCAGGCTCGTGCCCACGTCAAGAGGTATAAGACCTCCGACGATTTTCTTGGCCTGCAAACTAAGGGAGAAAAGCTCAATCGTTGAGCTTGTGCTCAGATTGTCTGAGTACAACAATCACTTGAATCGAGTGGGAGTTGATCTTCCATATAAGATAGTGATGTTTCTCCAAAGTCATTGCCACCAAGCTGCTAGAGCTTCGTAATGAACTATAAGATATCAGGGATAGATATGATGATCCTTGAAATATTCGCGATGTTTGACACCGCGAAAGTAGAAATCAAGAAGGAGCATCAATTGTTGATGGTTAGTGAAACCACTAGTTTCAAGAAGGGCAAGGGCAAGAAGGGTTACTTCATGAAATGGCAAATTAGCTGCTGCTCTAGTGGAGAAACCCAAGGTTGAACCCAAACCCGAGACTGAGTGCTTCTGTAATAAGTGGAACAACCACTGGAGCAGAATTACCCTAGATACTTGGTAGATGAGAAGGCTGTCAATAGAAGTATATTGGATATACATTATGTGAATGTGTACTTTACTAGTACTCCTAGTAGCATCAGGGTATTAGATACCGGTTCGATTGCTAAGTGTTAGTAACTCGAAATAAAAGCTACGGAATAAACGGAGACTAGCTAAAGGTGAGCTGACGAGATGTGTTGGAAGTGCTTCCAAGGTTGATATGATCAAGCATCGCACGCTCCCTCTACCATCGAGATTGGTGTTAAACCTAAATAATTGTTATTTGGTGTTTGCGTTGAGCATAGACATGATTGGATTATGTGTATCGCAATACGGTTATTCATTTAAGGAGAATAATGGTTACTCTATTTATTTGAATAATACCTTCAATGGTCTTGCACCTAAAATGAATGGTTTATTGAATCTCGATCATAGTGATACACATGTTCATGCCAAAAGATATAAGATAGTAATGATAGTACCACCTACTTGTGGCACTGCCATGTAAGTCATATTGGTATAAAACGCATGAAGAAGCTCCATGTTGATGGATCTTTGGACTCACTCATTTCTGAAAAGATTGAGACATGTGTGAACCGTGTCTGTTGGTATGTACGCATGAAGAAACTCCATGCAGATGGACCGTTTGGACTCACTTGATTTTGAATCGCTTGAGACATGCAAATCATACCACATGGGCAAGATGACTGAAAGCTTCGGTTTCAGTAAAATGGAACAAGAAAGCAACTTGTTGGAAGTAACACATTTTGATGTGTGCAGTCCAATGAGTGCTGAGGCACGCAGTGGATATCGTTATGCTCTTACTTCACAGATGATTTGAGTAGATACTGAGTATATTTACTTGATGAAACACAAGTCTGAATTATTGAATGGTTCAAGTAGTTTCAGAATGAAGTTGAATATCGTCGTGACAAGAGGATAAAATATCTATGATATGATCATAGAGATGAATATCTGAGTTGCGAGTTTGGTACACAATTGAGACATTGTGGAAATTGTTTAACGACTAGTACCGCCTGGAACACCATAGTGTGTTGGTGTGTCCGAACATCATAACTGCACCCTATTGGATATGATGCATACCATGATGTCTCTTATCGAATTACCACTATCATTCATGGGTTAGGCATTGGAGACAACCGCACTCACTTTAAATAGGGCACCACGTAATTCCGATGAGATGACACCGTATGAACTATGGTTTAGAGAAACCTAAGCTGTCATTTCTTAAAAGTTTGGGGCTGCGACGCTTATGTGAAAAAGTTTCAGGCTAATAAGCTCGAACCCAATGCGGGTAAATGCATCTTCATAGGACACCCAAAACAGTTGGGTATATCTCCTGTCTCAGCTCCGAAAGCAATAGGGATTGTTTCTCGAATCGGGTCCTTTCTCGAGGAAAAGTTTCTCTCGAAAGAATTGAGTGGGAGGAAGATAGAACTTGATAAGGTTGTTGAACCTTTACTTCAGGCAGAGAGTAGCGCAAGCACAGGAAAAATGTTTCTGTGGCCCCTGCCTCAATTGAAGAGAAAGCTAATGATGATGATCATGGAGCTTCAGATCAAGTTACTATCGAACCTCATAGGTTGACAAGGGTGTGTACAACTTCTAAGTGGTAACCCTGTCTTAAAAGGTCACGTTGTTGGACAACAATGAACCGACGAGCTATGGAGAAGCGATGGTGGGCCCGGATTCCGATGAATGGCTCGAGGCCATAAAATCCGAGAGAGAGGATCCATGTATGAAAACAAAGTGTAGACTTTGGCAGAACGGCTTGATGGTCGTGAGGCTGTTGAGTACAGATGGATTTTAAAAGGAAGATGGACAATGATGGTAAATGTCACCATTAAGAAAGCTCGACTTGTCGTTAAGATGTTTCCCGACAAGTTCAAGGAGTTGACTACTGTTGGGGATATTGCTATTTGGGGTAAACCGGCCTACAGGGCCCGGGTTAGCTCCGTCAATGGACCCAAGATGTTAAAGCCCAAGGAGAAATAGAAGGGCCCAAGGCCTATAATCGGTTTAAAGGTTTATGGCCGTAAACCGGCCTGAGGTAAACTTGCATTGTAAGTTAGGAATAGAGAGACCAACCCGGGCACGTTTATGAACCGGAGGTTGGGATTTTGTAGACCGACGGGCGTCACCCGTGTATATAAGGGGACGACCCGACGACGGTTTAGGGACAGACAGCAACAACTCGAGGTTTAGGCGAAGCTTATTGCTCCCTAGCCCTCGAAACACATCAATCCCATCACAACTAGACGTAGGCTTTTACCTTCATCGAAGGGGCCGAACTAGTATAACACGGTGTCCTTGCGTCCGCTTTAACCCCTTCAAGTTAACCCGTTGCGATGGCTCCACGACTAAGTCCTTTTGCTAGGACATCTGCCGTGACAACTCCACGACAGTTGGCGCCCACCGTGGGGCTATCGCGAGATGGTTTCAAGTTCTTGGAGTGCCGCTTTGAAGGACTCGAGGGCTACGCTGTGGGCCGGATGACCAAAAGTCGTCGCGGAAAACTCTACATCGACAGCACAGGCTGGGGCCCCGACGCCGGCTCGATCGAGTACGGGTACCGGGTCCCTTTTGGCGGCATCCATGTTTTCATCGGCAAGATCGGTGAACCGGGCCCCGAGCTGGGCGTCTGCACCGACCTCGTCGAGACAGCTCAGTGCACGAGATCGACCCTGGTTAAACCGACCAGGAAGCACGCCTTCGTGGGAGTCATCCACGGAGGAAGCTACGAGGAAGGGTCCGAATCCGGTGGCGAAACCGCCATCTACTCTGGCGATGAAACGTCAACCGGGGAAACCGAGTCTCTATACCAGCTGCAAGATGATCGGATTGGGGGCAGCTCCGATGGCGACAGTATTCCGGACCCCTCTGGTCTGCCTAATCGAGTTGGGATCTTTATGGCTGGAACACAGGCGGCGCCACATTCATCAACTGCGGCAGCAGTGATCTCCGGATCGGCAGCGGCGACAGCTGCGCGGGCAGGGGGCCCTGCGGACTCACCAGCCCAAGTATTGTCAGATCTGTTTGACGCACTGGCAGCGCTTATGGTGGAAGCCAACCCGGTGGATCAGGAGGTTCACAATGCCGAGATTGCCAAAGTGAGAGAACAGATCACTCAAGCTAAAGCGGGGCTGGCAGCAGAAGAGGCCAGGATGACGGCAGAGCGTGTCGCTTTAGATGCACAGGCTTACAGGCTCATGATGGACCATAATGCATCTCAGGAAGTCCTGAAGAGGAAATTCCGATCTCGATTGCCCGCAGCCCTCGATGCCAGAAATCTCTTCAACACCCCTGGGGCGGGGGCCAATAATCCGCCGGGGGTAAACCGTGCGGAAGCAACAGTTGGCGCCCCGGTTCAGCACCGTATAATAAACCTGCCTCGTCACAACACTGGTACACCACAGGCCGTGCCAACACCATCGGGCCATTATTCCAACCCGATGGATAACCTCGTGGCGGCGGCAGCTCGGTTGGAAGCCATTCCGATCGAAGGCGATTCACCACAGGATGTAGAGACACGCCGAGTCAAGGAGCTCCTTAGGACCGCTTTGGCCCAAACAAGAAGCATATTCACAAAGCCGGGATCGGATTCACTCCACCCCTCGCCCCAGCAGGAGCTATAGTAGGCGCATGGAGGAGCCGGCTGTTTCAAGTAACGCCAGGCGTGAAGCGCTCCGCGGCAACAATCCGGCGGGCGTCGACAATGCTCAGGAGAATATGGATCGCGCCCGTGCGCAGGAGGCCGGATTAGCAGCGCAGCATCAGGCTGGTCAGCTTACACCTATCTTCCCAACTGCTACGATTGAACCGGGGGTGGTTTCTAGTTCTTGGGGAGTACCGTGCCTTGTTCCCGCTTTGCGCAACGTACGCCTGCCTAAAGACTTCAAAGGCCCTCGCAAGGTACCAAACTACACGGCAGATCAGCCTCCGGAGACATGGGTGGAGAGCTATGAGATGGCTATGGAGATGCTGGATGTGGATGACACGGCGTGTGCGAAGTATTTTACCATGATGTTAGAAGGGACGGCCCGGACTTGGCTAAAGAGCCTACCGCCTAATTCCATTAATTCGTGGGCCCAGTTGCGAGCCCGGTTTATCAAGAATTTCAAGGACACGTGCAAACAACCAATGTCGATAGTTGACCTAGCAGCTTGCGTTCAGCAAGAAGGGGAGTCAACTACCCATTGGGTACGCCGGGTATCAGAAGTTTTGCACTCGTCAGATCGCATCAACGCAGACACCGCCGTGGTGCTGTTGGAAGGCAACTGTCGGTTTGGCCCTTTGAAGCTAAAGTTAGGCCGGATGAAGCGTGATTGCACGGATATGGGAACGCTCATGACCGCTTTAGTGAAGTATGCGGATTCTGACAGTACCAAGGATCCTGACTCTGGTGACGACAAAGCAGGGAAGGGAAAGAAGAATAGCAACACCAAAGGCCAGCAGCATCAACCAACAGGCAATGGAGGCGGAGGTAAGCGTAAACCGGATGGGAGCGTGGATTTTGTGGCCAACACCAGTGCACAGAATAAGGGCCAGTGGCGTAAGGGGAAACAACCAGGTTTTCGCGGAAATCCCGGTCCTAATCCGGAGCGTTTGAACTTTTTCTTAAACCAGCCCTGTCCGAAGCACGGAACAAAAGAGGAGCCAGCAACCCATCTTTGGAAGGATTGTTACATCATGAAGGAATTCAAAAGCTCAAACATTTTCCAATATGATCACGGCTCTGGTGGCGGTTCAGGTTCCGGATCAGGGTACGGCGGCGGAAGTTCCGGTCCAGGGTTCCATGGTAATCCGGGCGGACAGAACAGCCAAAATAATCAAGGTAATCAAAGTGGTTACAGCCAGCAGCAACAGCAGCAATCAGGTTATCAGAGCAACCCGAAACAGTTGAGTGGTGGACAGTATCATGTTTTTACTACAAGCTTGGATAAACGGGATAGAAAGCTTCAGAGGCGGGCAGTTAGTGCTGTTGAACCGGCCACGCCTCACTATCTGCGCTGGTCAGAACAACCAATCATATGGAGCCGAGAAGATCATCCTCCCAGGGTTTACAATCCGGGTCAGTTAGCATTTGTGGTGGCGCCTCAGGTGGGAGGTTATAAGATCACCAAGGTACTCATGGACGGAGGGAGCAGCATTAACATCTTGTATTATGAGACCTTCCGTCGCATGGGACTGGTGGATAAGGATCTCAAACCGACCAATACAGTGTTCCACGGGGTGGTGCCTGGCAAGTCTGCGTACCCTGTTGGTAAGATAGCCCTTGAAGTGGTCTTCGGCGATAGTCATGATTCCAGATCGGAGACGCTGACGTTTGAAGTGGTTAAAATCCAAAGTCCATACCACGCTTTGTTCAGACGACCGGCCTATGCAAAATTTATGGCACGGCCCTGCTATGTATATCTGCAACTCAAGATGCCGGGTTACAAGGGCACTATAACGGTTCATGGGAGCCGTCGAATCGCTTTGGAATGCGAGGAAGGAGATGCGACTTATGCAGAATCGGTTTGTGCTACGGAGGAGCTAAAGCAGTACAAAGACAATGTTGATCCAGAGGACATGACTTCATTAAAGAAGCCAACTACGGACCACGATCCGGCCTTGAAGTTCAAATCAGCTGCCGAAACTAAGCTTGTTGACTTCGTACCTGGCGATTCGTCCAAGCAGTTCAACATCAGTGCAAACTTGGATCCAAAATAGGAAGGGGCGCTCATCGAGTTCATCCGTGAGAATCGGGACATCTTTGCATGGAAGCCGTCTGACATGCCTGGTGTACCAAGGCGACTTGCTGAGCACACCCTTAATGTGGATCCTAAGTACAAATCGGTAAAACAGTTCCTACGCCGGTTTAACGAAGAAAGACGTAAAGCGATTGGTGAGGAAGTAGCCAGGCTCCTGGCAGCTGGTTTTATTATTGAGGTTTTTCATCCCGAGTGGCTTGCTAATCCGGTGCTGGTTCTTAAGAAAAACGGCACCTGGCGCATGTGTGTGGATTACACAGACTTGAATAAAGCTTGTCCAGCGGATCCTTTTGCTCTCCCCCGTATTGATCAAATCATTGATGCTACGGCAGGTTGCGAGCGTTTGAGTTTTTTGGATGCCTATTCGGGTTATCATCAGATCAAGATGGCAGTTAAGGACCAGGAGAAGACGGCGTTCATTACTCCCTTTGGAGCCTTCTGCTATGTTTCTATGCCCTTCGGGCTTAAGAGTGCGCAGGCTACTTATCAACGGTGTGTGCAAAATTGCCTCCACGAACAGATTGGTCGTAATGTACATGCCTATGTGGATGACATTGTGGTTAAGTCACGAAAGAAGGAGACCCTGGTTGACGATTTGAAGGAAACCTTCGATAACTTGAGAGTGTACCAAATGATGCTCAACCCAGCTAAATGTGTTTTCGGTGTACCTGCAGGCAAATTGTTGGGATTCTTAGTGTCCCATAGAGGAATTGAGGCCAATCCGGAAAAGATCACAGCCATCACCTCCCTGGCCAAACCGAAATGCGTCAATGATGTTCAGCGCGTGGCCGGGCGGATTGCTGCGTTAAGCCAGTTTATCAGCTGCCTCGGTGAAAAGGCGATCCCCTTGTATCAAATGCTCAAGAAGACAGATCAATTTGTCTGGAGTCCGGAGGCGGATAAAGCGTTTGAGGACTTGAAGCGACAGTTAGTCAATCCGCCAGTGTTGGCAGCCCCCGTTGATAAAGAGCCACTCCTGTTATACATTGCTGCAAACGCCAGAGCGGTCAGCGTGGCGATTGTGGTAGAACGCAAGGAGGCTGGGAAGGAGCATCCGGTTCAGCGTCCGGTTTACTATATCAGCGAAGTGCTTATCGAGTCCAAGCAAAGGTATCCGCATTGGCAGAAGCTGGTATATGGTGTTTTTATGGCAAGCCGAAAGCTGAAGCAATATTTTCAAGGGCACCCCATCACGGTGGTCAGTTCCGCTCCTTTGGGCGACATCATACAGAACCGGGAGGCGACCGGTCGGATTGCCAAGTGGGCCATCGAGCTTGGGCCGCACGGTTTAAGATACGTACCCCGGACGGCCATAAAGTCGCAAGCACTTGTCGACTTCATAAACGATTGGACAGAGTTACAAGCACCTGAGGAGAAGCCAGATAACACATATTGGACTATTCATTTTGACGGATCCAGACAATTGGAAGGCTCGGGGGCTGGAGTCGTTTTAACTTCCCCACAAGGAGACAAGTTTTGTTATGTCCTCCGTTTAATGTTCCCCTGTACAAACAATGCGGCTGAGTATGAAGCGTTGCTTCATGGTCTTCGGATGGCTAAAGAGATGAATCTGAGCCGAGTTAGGTGCTTTGGTGATTCGGATCTAGTGGCTCAGCAAGTATCTGGCACCTGGGACTCTAAGGACCCGCTCATGGCTGCGTACCGTCGCGAAGTAGATATGATGGCAGGGCATTTCAAAGGCTATCAAGTGGACCATGTGGACCGCAGAAAGAATGAGGCAGCGGACGCTTTAAGCCGCTTGGGCTCTCAGCGTAAACCGGTCCCACCCAATGTTTTCTTGGATGTATTGCATCACCCATCGGTACAGCTCCCCGGGGAATCGGAGTTGGCTATTCCTGATCCGGAGGCTCAGTTAGTGGAGGCTCTTCACGTCATCCCGGATTGGACGCTTCCTTATCTGGCATATATGAACCGGGGTGAGTTGCCAGACGACGAAATATTGGCTCGGCAGATAGTACGGCGGTCCAAGTCTATGACCATTCTCAAAGGGGAGCTACATCATCGCAGCATGTCAGGAGCGCTGCAACGGTGCGTATCCCCTGAGGAGGGGTGCGAAATATTACGTGAAATACATGAAGGGGATTGCGGCCACCACGCCGGTTCAAAATCATTGGTGGCTAAAGCGTTCCGCCACGGTTTCTACTGGTTAACTGCTCATGCTGATGCAGAAGACCTGGTCAGGCTATGTGATGGTTGCCAGAAATTTTCTAGACGAGCGCACATACCGGCTCAAGAATTGAGGATGATTCCAATTACTTGGCCGTTTGCGACTTGGGGGCTCGATATGGTTGGGCCTTTTAAACGTTCCAAAGATAAGAAGACCCACCTATTGGTGGCGGTTGACAAATTTACAAAGTGGGTGGAGGCAGAACCTGTCAGTAAATGTGATGCGGCCACGGCGGTTTGGTTTATAAAGAAGGTGATCTTCCGGTTTGGTTTTCCACACAACATCATCACAGATAATGGTACCAATCTATCCAAAGGTGCCATGAAAGAGTTCTGCGCACGTGAGCATATACGGCTTGATGTTTCTTCTGTAGCTCACCCACAGTCTAATGGTCAAGCAGAACGAGCGAATCAAGAGATCTTGAGAGGTATCAAACCCCGGCTTCTGGTCCCTTTGCAGAGGACGCCGGGTTGTTGGGTTGAGGAGCTACCGTCTGTATTATGGAGTATCAATACCACGCCTAACAGATCCACAGGGTTTACGCCGTTTTTTATGGTCTATGGAGCAGAGGCGGTTCTCCCAAGTGATATACGACATGATTCACCTCGTGTGGCAGCTTATGTTGAAGCGGACAACGAGCAGGCACGGCAGAACGCTCTTGATTTGTTGGAAGAGGAACGTGACTTAGCAGCTGCCCGTTCAGCGATTTACCAGCAAGATCTTCGCCGTTACCACAGCCGTCGGGTTAGAACCAGAACCTTTCAGGATGGGGATTTGGTGCTCCGGCTCATCCAGGATCAGTCTGATATGCATAAATTATCCCCGCCTTGGGAAGGACCTTTTGTGGTCAGCAAGAATCTGAATAATGGGTCATACTACCTGATTGATATTCGAGAGCGCAAAGATTCACGCACATCAGAGGAGGAGACCAGCAGGCCGTGGAACATAGCTCATCTTCGACCTTACTATACATGAGCCCTGGGCTCTGCTTATGTACATATCATGACCATGTATATATTATGATCAATATAATTAACTAGAGCCTCGAGTAAAGCGGGGTCTCTGTTTTTCTTCACATCATGCGTGGTTACACGGAGTTGATTCGCTTTAGGGCAACCTCCGGTTTACCCCTTGAGGTCGCTTCACAGAAGATCAACAAAGTCAGTTGGGGACCTAGTCGACCTGAACCATAGCTACACCTCCGGGGAGCTTGGTCACGTCTTGACGACGGTAATGCCTTCTGGCTGGCACATTTGCCACTAAGTCAGTTGGGGACCTAATCGACTTGAACCGTAGTTACACCTTATGGGAGCTCGGTCATGTCTTGATGATGGTAATGCCTTCTGATCGGCTTTTAAACAGCCAATAAGTCATTTGGGGGCTTGGTCGTGTCCGAACCAATGCAATGCCACTTGATCGGCCCTAGGCCACTGAGTCACTTGGGGGCTTGGTCGAATCCGAACCAATGCAATGCCATTTGACCGACATATTTGCCACGATTCAGTTAGGAACCTAGTCGACTTAAACCGTAGCTACACCCCTTGGGGGCTTGGTTTCTTTTGTCTTGACGATGGTAACGCCTTCTGAACGGTTCATAGCAACCACCATTTGCATGCGTTTTACTATTGCGTTTTCTCTCGTATTTGGTTGTTTGTTATCTTCCTTCTCGTGGTGTTTTTGTTCTTTGGAACGACAAATATTTTTAAACCGATTCAGCTGACACAGCCTGGTCCGTTTTTTAACCCGGAGGCAAGTTGCCCGGTTTGGCAAAGGCGCAGCACGGTTCGTATGTTCGAAAGACCGTCCTTTGTACCCAGTAAAGACAGGAAGCACAAGTTGGAAAAAGTCATGGCAAGGGCATCAGTACCCGTGTACAAAGGCGCATTCAAAGGCAGAGGTATTAACTATCTTATTACAAGGCAGCGTAGTGCCTGAATATATTGTTTTTTGACGGATTAACGTCACCAATTAAGGTGAACCGGAGCTTTGATTACGCCTGTTCGCCGCCTCAATTCGAAGGATGTGGATCATCTTGCGCCGCTTCAGCCTTCTCATGGCTACCCATTGGCTGGAAATCAGCAGTGGTCCAGTCGATTCCCATTAACGCTTGAAAGACAGCTTCTTCATGAATCAGCAAAGACGGTTCAATGTCAGGGGCGTAGGTATGCTTACGGATTGGAGGAATAAGGTTTTCCGCTTCAGGGATCGGGGCAACTACTCGCTTGTTCTGGTTATCATATTGGGCCTGATAATGTGTCAGATCTGCTTCTTCAGCCAATTGACAAGCTAGGGGGCGCACCGCCCGGTTTATCGCCCTCAGGTCATTTTCGCCGAAATCTGAACCGTCTTCTTTCAAGCTGGGATATCCTTGTGCCGCTTCGACAGGATCAAAGTCTGGTACCCATGCTTTGGCCCGGATCAAGGCAGTGATGGCTCCGGTTCGGGCAGCTGATCTTTTTAACTCTTCAATCCGGGCAGGAAGCATGGATAACCTTTTTAACGTGTCTTGAATCAGAGACGGTGCGGGGTTGTTATGCGATGCAGTGGTGATAGCTCTCTGTGCTCCGGTATACAACTGTTCAATCAAAGTATAAGCAGCTTTGAGTTTCATCCGCACATCAGAACCCAAGTGTCCAATACGTGTGCCTGCAGTGTTTCAAGATGGATTACAAACCGGACATAGGATATAGCAGACAAGGTGCAAATTGGAGGAAGGGCATCGAAAGAAATTTACCAAAGACGGCAGAGGTCATGGAGTGTATTTGTCGCTTTACGGTGGATAATTCATCAACCACCGGTTTGAGAGCAGCTTCAGCATTTTCAGCCCTTTTAATCAAAAGAGCCTTTTCAGTAGCCCAATCAGCTTGTTCCTTTTGGCGGTTTTCTTTCAGCTGTTCCATAACGTTTAAGGCATTGGTCAATTCTTCCTTCGCTTTTGCAGTTTCAGCCTGCTGGGTTTTTAGGATTTCCTGAAGGTCCGAGACTTGTTTCTCTTTGGTCTTCAGATCCCCCTGCAGCAGGTCATCAGCAGTGTTCAGAAAATATTGCACGGTTTGGAAGTATCAACCACACAAGCAAGTTATGTGCTCGATACTTGGGGGCTAATGCGTACTTGATCTTAACGCATGTTTTACATTACAAAAGTCCCAAGATTAATACAAGTATTTAAACTTGGCACTTGGGGGCTAATGGTTATTTGATGATGTTTTCTGGTTACGACCTATGTTGAAGCCCTGTTTTTATCAAACCGGACCTTGGTTGTCAAGGCAGCATGATTCGGATTACCATCTCGGATTGGAAGAAATTGAGAAGCTAAAGTTGCAATAGAATGAAGCACAAGAGAGTTACCTCAAGTTTTTCTTTCATCATCCTGATCATGCCAGCTTCATAATCGCGACTGGTGTACAGTCGGTTCAGGTACCCAGAAAGATCTTGGGCGCTTAAAGCGGCATACGCTGAGGAATCAACGTCCCATTTGCCCTTTATGGCCGAGATTTCTTCCTTAGCAGTATGCTTGGCTAAGGTGGCAGAGTTCCCCGGTTCCGAGCGACCAATGCCGGTAATCACAACATCATCATCTTTGGAATCGCTGCTCTGCATTGGCACTGTCGGTTTATCAACAGTTCCAGAAGGGTGGACGAATTCCTCAACCCGAACAGGACTGGCAGGCTGATCGGTATGGCTGGCAGGATTGTTAGGCCTTTCTTTAGCATAGGCGTCATCTTGTGGAGGTAGATAATTCTGAATGTCTTCACGAACTAGAGCATCAGCACCAGGAGTTTTCTCCGGTTCAGGAGCGGCAGTTCCTTCGGCCGGATTATCCAGACGAGCCTTCTTGCTCGGTCTAGGTTTAGCCCTGGGAGAGACCCAAAGATTGAAAGAACGGTGTAAGATGGATTAAGGAACCCATATGGAAATATGTTGTGATCGGTCCAACTTACCCAATAACTGTCTTTAGTGGTGGCAGTTGAGTGGCTGAAGATTCACCAGAAGATGAATGGGAAGTGACCTGATAATCGGAGTCAGATGGATTAAGAGGCTGACGAATTAAACCTGCTTTAGGAGGAAAGCTAGCGCATAAATCGGAGACCTCTGAGCGGCGTTTCCGAACCGGGCTGTTCGGTAAACCGGCGGAGGTAACTACCTGGCCACTATGCCGGGTGGTGCGACGAGCTTCATGTTGCTGGGTCTTCACAAGAAATTTGGGATCCAAGTAAGCAAGAGGATGAGAAAATTTAACTTTCCGGTTTGCTTGGCGGGGTTTTTTCAAAGGCAAAGGAACTGTATCAGAAGAAAGAATAGTTACCTCTGGGCCTTCAGCATTACTCGCTTCAGCGTCGTCCTGACAAATATCATCATCAATAAGACGTGTAAAAAGTAAGCCAACTGAATCGAGGTCTACCTCAAGGTCCGGATTACCCACATCATCCTCATCTAATTCCGGGGTAGAGGAAGCGGTGTTCCTTTTCTTCTGAGCAGGCTTCTTCACCCTTGTTTTGGGTCGGGTTACCTTTTCGGTTGGCTCTTGAAGCTTCTTGCTCCAAAACGGATCATCTCCCTGTTTCAGAAAGGATTGGAGTTAACAGTACACATATAAGGAGATCATAAATTCTATAACAAACAGAGGTGAGATGCTTACAGCAGGTTGTTTATTTGTAGCACAAAAGGGAAGCAGGCCGGTTCAGGCGCAAATATATTCCGGTTCATTCAGCATCTTTTTTACAGCTTCAGTAACTTCGTCTTCCGTCAGCTGAATGTTGTAGTGCCTCAAAGGATCATTAACCCGGCCCGTGTATTTGCACATTAAACCGGAGCGGATACTAAGGGGCAGGATACTCCATGAAATCCAGCATCGGGCAAGATCTACTCCTGTTAAACCGTTAGCCATGAAGGCTCTGAGCTTGGACAGTTGAGGGGCATACTTACTCCTCTCTTTGGCGGTTAGCCTTGGGGGGAAGGGGTGTGTATTGCTAAGTCTCTCTGGACGGAAGCCAGGCAGAGGATTTTCTTCAGCAGGGGAAGTATCCTTGCAATAGAACCAAGTGTGATTCCATTCTTGCGGATGACTATGTAGCTTGGCGTGAGGACAAGTCACTTCTTTCCTCTTTTGAATCGCCATACCACCCAGTTCCATATTAGGGTCGTCGGTGAATTCAGTACGTCGGTTCAAATGAAAACAGTCTCGGAACAACTCTACAGTAGGTTCCTCCTGGAAGTACACCTCACAAAGCACTTGAAAATGGCAGATATTCGTGACTGAGTTTGGACCAACATCTTGTGGGCGCAACTTAAAATTAGCCAGGACGTCCCGGTAAAATTTTGAACCGGGTGGATTAAAGCCCCGGGCCAGGTGATCCGCAAACACAACAACTTCTCCTTCCTGTGGGGTAGGAGACATTCATTCCCTGAAACCCTCCAATGGATGGCATTTTTGCTACTCAAGGTGCCAGTCAGAACTAAGTTGTTTAATTGGGTCTCGGTGATGCGAGAGGGAACCCAGTTGCATTCGTATACCTGTTTTGCCATGAGGAAATCTACAAGACAAAGGTATTCCGGTTTGAGAACAGGTGTGATTGTAAGCCGAAGATGCTCTTATATAGACCGGAGTTATCTAGAATGATATCATCTGGCGGTTCATCAAGGGGACTAATGGATATATAGTTTGGGTTGTTCGTTCTGCTAAAAGTTAAACCGACCAGATCTAACAGTTATGAATATGAAAGCAGAAACAGATCCCGTGCGGATTCTTTCAAAACAATGGATCTACAGCTAGGGCAAAAAAGAAGTAAAAATATGAGGTTTGGCTCGCAGCAGAACAGCACAAGTTCGACAAGCAGGGAAATGAGTGGGATCTAAGGAGATGAGTACAGATTTATGGCGAATACTGAGAGTGACTACAAATCACAATATAAGTATCATAATCTGTTCACAAAAACTTGCTATAGAGATGAACAATGAACAGTGGCAGGATAAGGATGACGAACCCTAGAACAGATCTAAAGGAAGAAGAACAGGAGCCTTACCGGGATCCAAACGGATGCGGAGGGTCGCCGCGGTACTCTGGTCCGGTCAGGTTGATGCAGCGGCCTGAGTTGATGCAGTAGCTGACGGCGGCGGCGGAGCTCCGAAGTCTGAGTCGCGAGGAAGACGAAGAAGGGGACGAAAGGGAGGAAAGGAAGATGGCCTTCTAGTCCTATTTATGAGGCGCGGCGCGCGTGCCAGGCGCGCGAATCCAGGAGCCGGTGATTTCGGGAGCCCAGCTGTCGCCTTGATTATTGCGGATTTAGCAAAAAGAAATGGTAACTTTGTGCTGACGTCATATCGGTTTACAGCAGCAAGAGGAGACGACGAAACGGCGGTTTAACAGTTACTAGAAGACATTTGAAGACAGAAATTCTTATTAAGGATTGACATGAACCTGTTCAAATCAATCTGGGGCCTAATGTTGGGGATATTGCTATTTGGGGTAAACCGGCCTACAGGGCCCGGGTTAGCTCCGTCAATGGACCCAAGATGTTAAAGCCCAAGGAGAAATAGAAGGGCCCAAGGCCTATAATCGGTTTAAAGGTTTATGGCCATAAACCGGCCTGAGGTAAACTTGCATTGTAAGTTAGGAATAGAGAGACCAACCCGGGCACGTTTATGAACCGGAGGTTGGGATTTTGTAGACCGACGGGCGTCACCCGTGTATATAAGGGGACGACCCGACGACGGTTTAGGGACAGACAACAACAACTCGAGGTTTAGGCGAAGCTTATTGCTCCCTAGCCCTCGAAACACATCAATCCCATCACAACTAGACGTAGGCTTTTACCTTCATCGAAGGGGCCGAACTAGTATAACACTGTGTCCTTGCGTCCGCTTTAACCCCTTCAAGTTAACCCGTTGCGATGGCTCCACGACTAAGTCCTTTTGCTAGGACATCTGCCGTGACAACTCCACGACAACTACGATGAGACTTTCTCACTCGTAGCGATGCTAAGAGTCTGTTGAAATTAGCAGGTACTGCATTATTTATGAAATCTTGCAGACAGGATGTCAAAAATATTGTTTCCTTGTTCTTGAGGAAAGGTTGTATGTGATACAACCAGAAGATTTTGTCGATCATGAAAGATGCTAACAAGTATGCAAAGCCCCAGCAATCCTTCTAAGGACTGGAGTAAGCATCTCGGAGTCGGAATGTACACTTTGATGAGATGATCAAATATTTTGGGTTTATACAAAGTTTATGAGAAACTTGTATTTCCAAAGAAGTGAGTGGGAGCACTATAGAATTTCTGATGAGTATATGTTGTTGACATATTGTTGATCAGAAATGATGTAGAATTTCTAGAAAGCATATAGGGTTATTTGAAAAGTGTTTTTCCATGGAAAACCTGGATTAAGCTACTTGAACATTGAGCATCAAGATCTATAGGGATAGATCAAAATCGCTTAATAGTATTTTCAAACGAACACATACCATGACAAGATTTTGAAGGAGTTCAAAATAGATCAGCAAAGAAGGAGTTCTCGGCTGTGTTACAAGGTGTGAGTATTGAGCAAGACTCAAGACATGACCACGGCAGAATAGAGAGAAAGGACGAAGGTCGTCCCCTATGCTTTAGTCGTAGGCTCTAAAGTATGCTATGTTGTGTACCGCACCTGAAGTGTGCCAAATCATGAGTCAGTCAAGGGGTACAAGTGTGATCTAGAAATGGATCACAGGACAACGGTCAAGGTTATCCTTAGTAACTAGTGGACTAAGGAATTTTCTCGATTATGGAGGTGGAAAAAGACTTCGTCGTAAAGGGTTACGCCGATGCAAACTTTGACACTAATCCAGATTATTCTAAGTAGTAAATTGGATTCATATAGTAGAACAGTTATTTGGAATAGCTCCAAATAGAGCGTGGTAACTGCATCTAGGAGATGACATAGATATTTGTAAAGCACACACGGATCTGAAAGGTTCAGACCCGTTGACTATAACATCTCTCACAAGCATAACATGATCAAATCCAGAACTCTGTAAGTGTTAATCACATGGCGATGTGAACTAGATTATTGACTCTAGTGCAAGTGGGAGACTGTTGAAAATATGCCCTAGAGGCAATAATAAATAGGTTATTATTATATTTCCTTGTTCATGATAATCGTTTATTATCCATGCTAGAATTGTATTGATAGGAAACTCAGATACATGTGTGGATGCATAGACAACACCATGTCCCTAGTAAGCCTCTAGTTGACTAGCTCATTGATCAATAGATGGTTACGGTTTCCTGACCATGGACATTGGATGTCATTGATAACGGGATCACATCATTAGAAGAATGATGTGATGGACAAGACCCAATCCTAAGCCTAGCACAAGATCATGTAGTTCGTATGCTAAAGCTTTTCTAATGTCAAGTATCATTTCCTTAGACCATGAGATTGTGCAACTCCCGAATACCGTAGGAATACTTTGGGTGTGCCAAAACGTCACAACGTAACTGGGTGGCTATAAAGGTGCACTACGGGTATCTCCGAAAGTGTCTGTTGGGTTGGCACGAATCGAGACTGGGATTTGTCACTCCGTGTGACGGAGAGGTATCTCTGGGCCCACTCGGTAGGACATCATCATAATGTGCACAATGTGATCAAGGAGTTGATCACGGGATGATGTGTTACGGAACGAGTAAAGAGACTTGACGGTAACGAGATTGAACAAGGTATCGGGATACCGACGATCGAATCTCGGGCAAGTACTATACCGCTAGACAAAGGGAATTGTATACGGGATTGATCGAATCCTCGACATCGTGGTTCATCCGATGAGATCATCGTGGAACATGTGGGAACCAACATGGGTATCCAGATCCTGCTGTTGGTTATTGACTGGAGAACGTCTCGGTCATGTCTGCATGGTTCCCGAACCCGTAGGGTCTACACACTTAAGGTTCGATGACGCTAGGGTTATAAAGGAAGTTTGTATGTGGTTACCGAATGTTGTTTGGAGTCCCGGATGAGATCCCGGACGTCACGAGGAGTTCCGGAATGGTCCGGAGGTAAAGATTTATATATAGGAAGTATGGTTTTGGCCACCGGAAGTGTTCTGGGCGTCACCGGTAGTGTACCGGGACCACCGGAGGTGTCCGGGGGTCCACCAAGTGGGGCCACAAGCCCCGGAGGGCTGCATGGGCCAAGTGTGGGAGGGGACCAGCCCCAAGTGGGCTGGTGCGCCCCCCCACAAGGGCCCAAGGCGCAAGGGAGAGGAGAAGGGGGCAAACCCTAGGGCAGATGGGCCCTAAGGCCCATACTGGTGCGCCTCCCTCTCCCCTCCCCCTCTTGGCCGCCCCCCTCAAACCCATCTAGGGCTGCCACCCCTCTAGGGGTGGGAACCCTAGAGGGGGCGCACCCTCCTCCCCTTCCCCTATATATATGAGGCCTAGGGGCTGCCCAAAGACACACGATTCGATCTCTCTCTTGGCGCAGCCCTGCTTCTCTTCCTCCTCCTCTCCCGCGATGCTTGGCAAAGCCCTGCAGGATTGCCACGCTCCTCCACCACCACCACCCCATTGTGCTGCTGCTGGACGGAGTCTTCCTCAACCTCTCCCTCTCTCCTTGCTGGATCAAGGCATGGGGGACGTCACCGGGCTGCACGTGTGTTGAACGCGGAGGTGCCGTCCGTTCGGCACTAGGATCATCGGTGATTTGGATCACGGCGAGTACGACTCCATCAACCCCATTCACTTGAACGCTTCCGCTTAGAGATCTACAAGGGTATGTAGATGCACTCTCCTTCCCCTCGTTGCTGGTTTCTCCATAGATAGATCTTGGTGACACGTAGGAAAATTTTGAATTTCTACTATGTTCCTCAACATTGACAACCCCTTATCGCGTTGGTTGTGAGGATTTATTTGTTTGTGTAGGTGCGAGGGACTCGTGCGTGGCCTCCTACTGGATTGACACCTTGGTTCTCAAAAACTGCGGGAAATACTTACGCTACTTTGCTGCATCACCCTTTCCTCTTCAAGGGAAAACCAACGCAGTGCTCAAGAGGTAGCAAGAAGGATTTCTGGCGCCGTTGCCGGGGAAGTCTACCCAAAAGTCAACATACCAAGTACCCATCACAAACCCTCATCTCCCGCATTACGTTATTTGCCATTTGTCACTAGTTTTCCTCTCCCCCACTTCACCCTTGCCGTTTTATTCGCCCTTTCTTTTCCGTTCGCCTTCTTCTTCCCTTTTTTCCCCTTGTTCTTTCTTCCTTATGTCTGAAATTGGGGAAATTACTGTCGATATGGACAATAATAATATCATGGTAAATTCTGATGCTCCTGCTGAAGATCCCCCTACCTTGCATACAATTTTTTTTTGAATTGGTAGTGGTAATAGTATTGTAAAAGGGGTTATTCAAGGTTTCTTTACTTGTGTCGGTGCTTTGCCTTCTATGGGCAGTTCCATTCTTCATAGAACTAGTAGTCTTGTGGACGCTATTGCCATGTTTATAGTTGAACTTGAAAGACAATTTATGCACTTGCACCCATGCATACAAAGGATTTTCCTAGAATTTTCTAATATAGAGCATTCTTCTATTAAGCATGCCGCTACTATCTTTTTGGCTCATGAGTTCAGATTTATAATAAAAGAGGCCAAAGAAATCTTTGCACATTATAGGGTGGACACTGGCCGTCCTCCCATAGAGGCTATCCACTTTGATCAAGAAGAAATAATGCATTTTCAATCTCTAGACTATGTTGCTTTCAATGGAAACCTTAGAAAAAAGGTCCCTACCAATGTTCTAGTTGATGGAATTTCTGAACTTAATGATGATTTGGCTATTCGAAATAATGAGCTAGGATATTCTCTCGAGTATAGGCTCACAAAGTTCTGTCAAAAGAATGCTTATAATGATGAATTGGTTGTGCAATACAAAGGGCCGAAGGAGGAACCTATACCTCCTAAAATTGATCTTGGGGACTTTAGTCCCATTAAATTTAGCCCTTTTGATTGCTTTTGCTTGCCTCAAAGGAAACTTGCTGCTGAACATAGAGAATATGAAATGAGTTTTAATGATCTATCCTATTACTATGGCACCACCTAGATCTATCCTTGCTTTTATGCCTACCTAGGGGCGTTAAACGATAGCGCTTGTTGGGAGGCAACCCAATTTTATTTTTAGTTTATTTGCTTTTTTGCTTCTGTTTAGGAATAAATTTTTGTTCTAGCCTCTGGTTAGATGTGTTTTTATGTTTTAATTAGTGTTTGTGCCAAGTTAAACCTATAGGATCTTCTTGGATGATAGTTATTTGATCTTGCAGAAAATTACAGAAACTTTCTGTTCACGAAAATAATTGTTAAACATCACCAGAACGTGATAAAATATTGATTCCAATTGCTGCTGATCAATAAACAAATTGTCTAGGTCTTACTAGTTTGGCTGAATTTTTGGAGTGCCAGAAGTTTGCGTTAGTTACAGATTACTACAGACTGTTCTGTTTTTGACAGATTCTGTTTTTCGTGTGTTGTTTGCTTATTTTGATGAATCTATGGCTAGTAAAATAGTTTATAAACCATAGACAAGTTGGAATACAGTAGGTTTAACACCAATATAAATAAGGAATGAGTTCATTACAGTACCATGAAGTGGTCTTTTGTTTTCTTTCGCTAACGGAGCTCACGAGATTTTCTGTTGAGTTTTGTGTTGTGAAGTTTTCAAGTTTTGGGTAAAAGATTTGATGGATTATGGAACAAGGAGTGGCAAGAGCCTAAGATTGGGGATGCCCATGGCACCCCCAAGATAATCTAAGGACACCTAAGGCCAAATCTTGGAGATGCCCCGGAAGGCATCCCCTCTTTCGTCTACTTCCATCGGTAACTTTACTTGGAGCTATATTTTTATTCACCACATGATATGTGTTTTGCTTGGAGCGTCTTGTATGATTTGAGTCTTTGCTTTTTAGTTTACCACAATCATCTTTGCTGTACACACCTTTTGAGAGAGACACACATGATTTGGAAATTATTAGAATACTCTATGTGCTTCACTTATATCTTTTGAGTTATATAGTTTTGCTCTAGTACTTCAGTTATATCTTTTAGAGCATGGTGGTGGATTTGTTTTATAGAAACTATTGATCTCTCATGATTCACTTAGATTATTTTGAGAGTCTTAAATAGCATGGTAATTTGCTTAAATAATCCTAATATGCTAGGTATTCAAGATTAGTAAAAACTTTCTTATGAGTGTGTTGAATACTAAGAGAATTTTGATGCTTGATGATTGTTTTGAGACATGGAGGTAGTGATATTAAAGTTGTGCTAGTTGAGTAGTTGTGAATTTGAGAAATACTTGTGTTGAAGTTTGCAAGTCCCGTAGCATGCACGTATGGTAAACATTATGTAACAAATTTGAAACATGAGGTGTTCTGTGATTGTCCTCCTTATGAGTGGCGGTCGGGGACGAGCGATGGTCTTTTCCTACCAATCTATCCCCCTAGGAGCATGCGTGTAGTGCTTGGTTTTTGATGACTTGTAGATTTTTGCAATAAGTATGTGAGTTATTTCTGACTAATGTTGAGTCCATGGATTATACGCACTCTCACCTTTCCATCATTGCTAGCCTCTTCGGTACCGTGCATTGCCCATTCTCTATGGCGACCCGACCTCAGATGGTCAAGTCTCTGTGCTCCGGTGTCATCCCTGGATCAGTAATGCTGACACCACACAGTACTTCGAAGGATTTATAGCAGAGTAGCAATCACACACTTATTACAACGATGTCTCAAAGAGAACTTATTACAATAAATATGGCTTAAAGCCATCAAATAACGATAACAGTGGAAGACTTGGAAGATAAGTGAGTCCATCAACTCCAACGGCATCACTGAGTATAGAACCATGACCTAAAAGCACCTTACTCGTCGTCTGAAAAGTCTGCAACATGAAAGTTGCAGCCCGAAAACGGGTCAGCACATGGAATATGCTGGCAATGTAACACATAGAGAATATTGAATTATAAGCCTATACTACATGCATATATGGCTGGTGGAAAAGCTCTATGGTTACAATTTTGCATAAAGACAATTTTCCCTACTGCAAAGGAATAAATTTATTTAACTATCATGGTGGTTGAAACATCGAGAATGGTTGACAGCATTCCGATCCCAATTAAGTGAACAATTAAAACCTAACAAAATTAATTAGAAGTAACATGATGAGATTCACATGATATTCAAGTACTAGATACTCAAGATGTCCATACTGGGGACACGGCTAATCATGATTAGTTTGTACACTCTGCAGAGGTTTGCGCACTTTTCCCCACAAGACTCGATCGCCTCCGTTTGGTTTCTCGCACTACTTGGTGTTTGAGAAACGGATGACCGAGACATAGTTTTTCAGAAGGCTAGCACCTTACGTTTGGATAGACCGGTACACTTACTTTCCCCTACATCTGCTAGTCTACCCTGTAAGAGTTCGCACGACTTAGTCAACTATGCCAGAGCCCATAATGGCTTGCAGCTGCACACGGAAGTTACTAGCATGAATGATCTTATGATCCCTTTGAGCCTGGGTGGCGGTCCAAAAGAAAACAGGCAAGTCCTGATAGAAACCAGGTGCCTCAATCCACCCAGATGTGTGTTTAAGTTGCCACCTTAGATAAAACCATTAAAATTAACAAACTCACATCTGTCATGGATATCACTCACCCAATCCACGTCTACTAGCATAGCATGGCATAATAAGCAAACGTAGAAGTAACTCCCAAAGGTTTCATAAGTAAAACAGGTGATAGGTACTACCTCAACTACTTCCCATCCCACAGTTTAATTAGATCCTAATCATGCAATGTTTGAGGATTGATCTAATGCAATAAAACTGGGTAGTAGAAAAGGTATGATCAAAGTGTTACTTGCCTTGCTGAGGATCCGCGAAACCTAGAGCTTCGAAAAAACAGGCGGCGCACTCCGGGTGATCTATCGCAGACAAACAACAAGCATACAATAAGTACTCATCTAATGCACAGGTAAAACTCGAATAAAAGATCTAACCAGAAAGTTCAACTTAAGAACTCCGGTTGCAAAAAGATTCGAATCTAACAAAGCAACGGAAAACAAACGGCGAAAGAAAACAACCGGTTCTAGCAAAGTGAAACTAGGTCAAATTTTACCATGGCAAAAACTTCTTTAAGTTGATTAGACGGAACGGCGGTTTCGAAAAGAAACTCCAGGCGCTTGAATCACCTGATTCCGATAAACGAGCGAGAAGAAAAAGAAGAACGGTTGAACGAACGGGCGTTCGTTAACCTAGAAGAATTCGGTGATCACGTTCGTTAGAACGAACGGTCTGGCGAACGATCTCGAGGCAACTAAATCGGAAAATAAAAAGACTCCGATCTAGGGTTTCGAAAAAAACCCGAACGAAAAACCGATCTAGAAAACCGGAACGGTTTAGAAAAAGAACTGGAAAGAAAACGAATCGGAAAAGAAGAAAAGAATCGGAACGATTAGAAGAAAACGATCCGATGAAAGAGAAAAAGACGCGGCGCGGCTACCTCGGTGAGGTTCCAGCGAACGGCGGCGTGGGGCGGCGCCGGCGAGGTGCGGCGGCGGCGCGAGGCAACGGCGGCGGCGCGGGCGGCGGCGGCGCGGGCGGCGGGTGAGGGGCGCGGGTGTGAGGCGCGGGTGAGGCTTGGGGCTTTGGGTTTGATGATTTAGAGGGGGGGTGTGGGGGTATTTATATTGGGGAGGGGAGGGTTTACTTGGAGGAGGGATCAAGAATTAGACTAGGAATAGGAAAAGAAAAGGGGAAGGAAAGATGTAGAAACAAAAACGGAATAATGGAAGTAGTACAAAAGTCCTACTAGGACTTTCCAAAAAAAGAGGCGGCGGCCTCCCTGCGCCTGGGGCGCGCGCGCGCGCGGCGCTTGGCTCCTGGCCGGCCGGCTGGCTTGGGCCTTTGGCCCAAGGCGCTGCAGTTTTTTTTAAATTAGTTTCGCGCGCGGAAAAACACAGAAAAATAAATCTACCGGACTCCAAAATTAATAAAGTAAATTTTCCACGACTCCAAAAAA
Organism: Aegilops umbellulata; assembly: GCA_032464435.1. Lineage (NCBI taxonomy): Eukaryota > Viridiplantae > Streptophyta > Magnoliopsida > Poales > Poaceae > Aegilops > Aegilops umbellulata. The sequence continues at coordinate 585,072,576 of CP136060.1, read as the reverse complement.
TGAGTCGAACAAAATGAACTTTTCTCCGGGCCTAAAATGCAATTTTGAAAAATACGCATTTTTCCCTATCCAAATAAAATGAGAATAAACTCCGGAAAAATCCGAGTTTTGATTTTATTTATTAAATCTTCATTTTCCCTAAAATTTGGGAAAGTCATATTATTCCCTCTCATATATTTGATATTGGAAAAATATTTGAAGATAAAATAAATAAATCAAATGATCCTCTTTTCAAAATTTGAGAAAACTCAAATATGAAAATAACGAAATCTCCAATTCTCTCCGAGCGTCCTTGAGTTGCGTGAAATTTCTAGGATCGACCAAAATGCAAGAAAATATGGATATGCAAGATGATCTAATGTATAACATTCCAAATTGAAAATTTGGGATGTTACATTGCCACATTGAGAGTTGGCGCAAACTTCGCCGGTGCATCCAAACCCCGTGATACGATACGCTCTTTCACACATAAACCTCCTTATATCTTCCTCAAAACAGCCACCATACCTACCTATTATGGCATTTCCATAGCCATTCCTAGATATATTTCCATGCAACTTTCCACCCTTCCGTTTATCATGACACGCTCATCATTGTCATATTGCTTAGCATGATCATGTAGTTGACATAGTATTTGTGGCAAAGCCACCGTTCATAATTCTTTCATACATGTCACTCTTGGTTCATTGCATATCCCGGTACACTGCCGAAGGCATTCATATAGAGTCATACTTTGTTCTAGTATCGACTTGTAATCATTGAGTTGTAAATAAATAGAAGTGTGATGATCATCATTTTGTAGAGCATTGTCCCAAGTGAGGAATAAAAAAAGAAAGGCCATAAAAAAAGAGAAGGCCCCAAAAAAATGAGAGAAAAAGAGAGAAGGGACAATGTTACTATCCTTTTACCACACTTTTGCTTCAAAGTAGCACCATAATCTTCATGATAGAGAGTCTCTTATTTTGTCACTTTCATATACTAGTGGGAATTTTTCATTATAGAACTTGGCTTGTATATTCCAACAACCGGCTTCCTCAAATGCCCTAGGTCTTCGTGATCAAGCAAGTTGGATGAACACCCACTTAGTTTCTTTTGTTGAGCTTTCATATATTTATAGCTCTAGTGCATCAGTTGCATGGCAATCCCTACTCCTTGCATTAACATCAATTGATGGGCATCTCCATAGCTCATTGATTAGCCTTGTTGATGTGAGACTTTCTCCTTTTTTGTGTTCTCCACATAATCCCCATCATCATATTCTATTCCACCCATAGTGCTATATCCATGGCTCACGCTCATGTATTGCATGAAGGTTGAAAAAGTTTGAGATTACTAAAGTATGAAACAATTGCTTGGCTTGTCATCGGGGTTGTGCATGATGAGAGCATTCTTGTGTGACGAAAATGGAGCATGACTAAACTATATGATTTTGTAGGGATGAACTTTCTTTGGCCATGTTATTTTGAGGGGACATAATTGCTTAGTTAGTATGCTTGAAGTATTATTATTTTTATGTCAATGAACTTTTATCTTGAATCTTTCGGATCTGAATATTCATACCACAATTAAGAAGAATTACATTGAAATTATGCCAAGTAGCATTCCACATCAAAAATTCTGTTTTTATCATTTACCTACTCGAGGACGAGCAGGAATTAAGCTTGAGGATGCTTGATACGTCTCCAACGTATCTATAATTTTTTATTTCTCCGTGCTATACTATCTTCTGTTTTGGACATTATTGGGCTTTATTATACACTTTTATATTATTTTTGGGACTGACCTATTAACCGGAGGCCCAACCCAGAATTGTTGTTTTTGCCTATTTCAGAGTTTCGCAGAAAAAGAATATAAACGGAGTCCAAACGGAATGAAACCTTCGTGAACGTGATTTTCGGAACGAACGTGATCCAGAGAACTTGGACCCTACGTCAAGAAATCAAACAGGAAGCCATGAGGTAGGGGGCACGCCTACCCCCAGGCGCGCCCTCCACCCTCGTGGGCCCCACGTTGCTCCACCGACGTACTCCTTCCTCCTATATATACCTACGTACCCCCAAACGATAAAAAACGGAGCCAAAAACCTAATTCCACAGCCGCAACCTTCTGTACCCGTGAGATCCCATATTGGGGCCTGTTCCGGAGCTCCGCCGGAGGGGGCATCGATCACGGAGGGCTTCTACATCAACACCATAGCCTCTCCGATGAAGTGTGAGTAGTTTACCTCAGACCTTCGTGTCCATAGTTATTATCTAGATGACTTCTTCTCTCTTTTTGGATCTCAATACAATGTTCTCCCCCTCTCTTGTGGAGATCTATTCGATGTAATCTTCTTTTGCGGTGTGTTTGTTGAGACCGATGAATTGTGGGTCTATGATCAAGTTTATCTATAAACAATATTTGAATCTTCTGAATTCTTTTATGTATGATTGGTTATCTTTGCAAGTCTCTTCGAATTATCAGTTTGGTTTGGCCTACTAGATTGATCTTTCTTGCAATGGGAGAAGTGCTTAGCTTTGGGTTCAATCTTGCGGTGTCCTTTCCCAGTGACAGTAGGGGCAGCAAGGCACGTATTGTATTGTTTCCATCGAGGATAACAAGGTGGGGTTTATATCATATTGCATGAATTTATCCCTCTACATCATGTCATCTTGCTTAAAGCGGTACTCTGTTCTTATGAACTTAAGACTCTAGATGCATGCTAGATAGCGGTCGATGTGTGGAGTAATAGTAGTAGATGCAGGCAGGAGTCGGTCTACTTGTCTCGGACGTGATGCCTATATACATGATCATACCTAGATATTCTCATAACTATGCTCAATTTTGTCAATTGCTCAACAGTAATTTGTTCACCCACCGTAAAATACTTATGCTCATGCGAGAAGCCACTAGTGAAACCTATGGCCCCCGGGTCTATCTTCCATCATATTAATCTACCAACACTTAGTTATTTCTTGCGCCATTTTTATTTTACTTTCTTTACTTTGCATCTTTAGCACAAAAATACCAAAAATATTATCCTATCATATCTATCAGATCTCACTCTCGTAAGTGACTGTGTAGGGATTGACAACCCCTTATCGCGTTGGTTGCGAGGATTTATTTGTTTGTGTAGGTGCGAGGGACTCGTACGTGGCCTCCTACTGGATTGATACCTTGGTTCTCAAAAACTAGGGAAATACTTACGCTACTTTGCTGCATCACCATTTCCTCTTCAAGGGAAAACCAACGCAGTGCTCAAGAGGTAGCAACGGTCATACCTCTTCGCTTAATCTGTTCCATCTCCTCTCTTTCTCTCGTACGAGGAACAAAGAGAGGCGACCGGCGGTAGGAACAGCCGTTACCGAGGCCGCGACCTACGGCAACCACGGTCATCACCGGAGACCGACGAAGGCGACCTGCTACACCGCTTACTCACTTCTTCCATTTATCCTGTTAAGGTATGGTTCCCATCCCCAAACCCTAGGTTGTAAATTGGTTCATGTTCACCTGTCCCCATTGCTTGTATCAAGATTCTCCAATCCCCTCTCAAATTCCAACACGACATGTGTCAAGATATATTTCAGATTGGATGTAGATAACTAGTATGAAGTGCAGATGTATGGCTCTCACTTAGCTGATTACTGAATGTGAGTGTGTTCTGTTACGTTTATATATATGCTGCAAATGAGACGCTTCCCAAAATAATAGACACTACAAGAAAATGTATTATTAGCGACCACACCTATTGTTACCAAGCATTTTGGTGCCTATAGATATACTATTGCAACCAGTTTAGTACAAACTCGGTTACTATAGGCAGCTGTCACGAATGGGTACTATTCAATCATGTGAGTACCTATAGCAACCAGGGAGGAAATTGAAAAAAAGCCAATCGGCTCCGCTCCAGGGCACCCATCCATCCCCACGCTCGAAGAAAACAGAGGCGAGGCAGAGCTCTTTCCTGGCGGCGGCCGACGGCAAGGCGACTCGCCCCAAATCCCCAAATCAAATCGTCCCTGGCGGCGGCCGACGGCCACGGCGGGTCCTTGCGGAGGGGGCGGCAGAAGGCGGAGGGCCCGTTCCTTCTGGTGGAGGGGGCGGCGGAAGGCGGAGGGCGCGTTCCTTGTGGCAGCGGCGGCCGTGTCCCTTGCGGTGGTGGTGGCAGCGCGGCTGCGTGGGGGAGGGGACGCAGCAGCGGCCGCGATAGCAGAGAGGCGCCCGCCGCGTGGTCAACGTACCTAGGCTGCTGCAACAGGCGCCTAGGGTTCCTCCTTCCCCAACCAGCTCTGACGGAGACGCCCCAAGCTCGCTAGATCTCGCTCTCACCGTCAACACCAGCAAAGGCTTCAACCCATAAGACTGATCTCCCCTCCGTCCTTGCCTCCTTCCCAGTGTCTCTCCATTTGGAGTACTTGATGGCTAAATCCTGCACTTCAAGTGTTTGTGGAAATGTGGAAGTAAAATATACATGTAGCATTTGGTTTGTAATTTGAAAACTGGCTTGGCCTACGATGTAGAGTTCGGTTTTGTGATTTGAATATAATGTTTACAACATCAGGGCACTGTGGGATTGTTATTATGATAAATATAAGCCTGATTTAACCAAAATTCAGTAGATCAATTAGTTTATCATGTCGGGTGGACTGGTTGAAAATGATTGACGTAGCCAGCCTGATTCCTTTCGTGACTGAGGTGTTTACCGACAGATATAATGATTTTTAGGTAATGTGGTTATGTTGTTATATTTTACGTTTCTAGTACTATTTTGGTTCACTTGTAGAGTGCTTGTGTAGGAAAATATAGAGTATGGATAAGAGTTGGATGAGATTGCCTGATAGGTTTTCAAGCAATTACGTTTCAGGGGTGAATGCATTCATTGATTTTGCTTGTCAACATAACAACGACAATGGTAAGATGCGTTGCCCTTGTGAATCTTGTATGAATATAAGTCAGCAGAGTGTTAGTCAAGTTCAAACCCATTTGTTACTGTATGGTATACAAACTTCATACACAAAATGGGTATTCCATGGAGAACAAGTTAGCAATGATGAAGACCAAGTTGATGAGTCACTTGAAGATGAGAAAGATGTTGATGATTTTGATGGATTTGATATGGTCCAAGATCTGCTAGGAGATATCCATAGAGCCACGGTTGGGGTTGACGAGCAAGAGAACCATAATCCTGCTGGAGGTAGCATTCCGGAGCCCATTTTACTCCCCTAAACAAAGTGGGTGGTTCACTTTACCCCCCTAATCTATATTTTGGCTCCTTCTACACCCCAAACAAAACCAAACCGGACAAAACACCCCCCTGGCTGGTTTATCTCCATTCGATGCTGATGTGGCACAGTTAAAAGGCGGTTTTGACCGTGGTGGGGCCTACTTGTCAAGTTGACTGTTAAACATTGTCGTTCCCCGTTGTGTTCTGGATCAGAAATCCCTTTCTTCTTCTCCCTCATGTCGCCGTCGATGGCTCCCTCGGGGCGGCGTTGAACTTTGACCAGCAACGGTGGTCGGAGTGTTGGTGGTGGTGGTGGCGGTGGTGCAACCTGTGAATCTTCCCTGACCTGTTCCTTCTCCCACGGCCGCTATCCTCCCCGTCCTCAAACCCTAGGGCGACGGCTCTGTCGATGCGGCGGCCGCTGCTGCGGTCTGTCTGATTTTGCGACGACGTAGACGAACTGAGATGAGTCCCAACCCTCCAATCCCCTTCCCTTGGTGTACTTGCTCTGCTCTAGTTAGCTGATGTATGTAGGTTCTAATTGAAGATTGAATGCTATTTTAATCTGTAGGCTAAGCAATGGATAATCTAGATTGGTTAGGCATCCGTTTTTTTACAATGGCCAATTTGAGAAGTCAAACAAGCAATTGTCATATGTTGGTGGTAATATACACCTCACATCTGTTGAGAGGTCCAATATATCCTTAGCTACTGTCAGGGAGCAGTTAGCAGATATAAAGATGGCCTACCATGGTGAAGAGCTAACAGAGAAGCTCATGCTTTACTGGTTGTTTCCTGAAAAAAAATGTTAGAGATGGGCTGAGACGACTGGACACTGATAGAAATATGTTCTTCATGGATAGGTGTATTACAGATTGTGGGGTTGTGGATGTGTATGTGAATTATGAAGATGATGTTGGACAGAACAGTGTGTCTGATATTGGAGAGAAAGAGGAAGAGGAAACTAATGTTGCAATTGAAGAAGAGAAGACAGAAGAGAAGAGTGACAATGATTGCGAAGACGAGCATGACAGTTGCTCTGCTGAGGATGACCTGGAGCACAGTTTAGAGGAAGATGGGGATGAGCCTGACAAGACTGAGTATGCTGTACAGGATGAATTGCAACCTAAAACTGGAAATGTTCCTTCAGTAGATGTTGCACCTGATGAAATAAGTGATGAATGTGAAGATCTTGATTGGTGCCCTAAAGATGAAGACAGTTCAGGTGAAGATGATGAGGCAGAGGAGCTCCGAAAGCATGCTAAGGAAGTGCTCAGAAAGATCAGAATGAAGTTGCCACTTGATGAAGAGAAGGAAGTGAAAGAAAGTACATCACAGTTAATTCCTTTTGATGAAATGGGTGAAGGAAATGACACTCCATACATGGATTCCAGTGAGGAATACAGTTATGATGAGGATGAGCATGGAAATTCAGTTAGGATGAAGTCTAGATTTCCAAGATTTGATAGCAAGGCTGCAATTCCAATATTCAGTTTGGGCATGACATTTAGGGGAAGAAGTCAGTTCAAGAGGGCACTGGTGAAGTATGGCTGAGGGAGTCCTGGATTAGGGGGTGTTCGGATAGCCGGACTCCTGGACTATGAAGATACAAGATTGAAGACTTCGTCCCGCGTCCGGAAGGGACTTTCCTTGGCGTGGAAGGAAAGCTTGGCGATGCGGATATTCAAGATCTCCTACCATTGTATATAACCGACTTTGTGTAACCCTAACCCTATCCGGTGTCTATATAAACCGGAGGGTTCTAGTCCGTAGGACAACTTCATCATACAACAATCATACCATAGGCTAGCTTCTAGGGTTTAGCCTCCTTGATCTCGTGGTAGATCTACTCTTGTACTACCCATATCATCAATATTAATCAAGCAGGAGTAGGGTTTTACCTCCATCGAGAGGGCCCGAACCTGGGTAAAAACATCGTGTCCCTTGTCTCCTGTTACCATCCGCCTAGACGCACAGTTCGGGACCCCCTACCCGAGATCCGCCGGTTTTGACACCGACAATGGCCTTGCTATGAAGAGGCATATTTGCTTTGTAAAAGATGAGGCTGGTAGGATTAGGGCAAAATGTTCTTGGCCTAAGTATCCTTGGTTGATTTATGGTGCAAAGAGGAGCTCAAATGATTGGTTTCAAGTCATAACACTTGTTGACAACCACATATGCCCACAGAGGAGAGACAACAGATTGGTTACTGCACCTAGAATTGCATACAAGTATGAAAGAATTATGAAGGCAAATCCAGGATGGAAAGTGAAATGTACTAAGGCCACTGTCAGATTAGAGATGTTTGCATATGTGCATGTTTCCAACATAAAGAAAGAAAAACCAATAGTCAGAAAGAGATTATCAGCTAGAAATATTGAGGAGCAATCCAGGAAGCACTCGGGCAGTTGTGCTTAATCCAAAAGAAACTGTACCAGTTTTTCAGAGATTGTATGTGTGCTTTCAGGCTTGCAAGAGAGGTTTCATAGAAAGGTGCAGGATAGTAGTGGGTCTGGATGGCTGCTTCTTTAAGGGGGCTCAAAGTGGAGAGCTACTCTATGCTCTTGGAAGAGATGCAAATGGGCAAATGTATCCCATTTCTTGGGCAGCAGTTGAGGTGGAAAATAAGGACTCCTGGGTCTGGTTTATGGCATTGTTAAATAAAGACTTGGAGATTTCAAACCAAGGTGAAGGTTGGGTGTTTATATCAGATCAACAGAAAGGTCTAATCAGTGCGATTTCAAAGGTTGTACCAAGAGCTGAACACAGAAATTGTGCTAGGCACATTTATGCTAACTGGAAGAAAAAACATAGGGACCAGAAATATCAGAAGAGATTTTAGGCTTGTGCAAAGTCTTCTAACAGAGTTCAATTCAATTTAAATAGGGCAAAGCTTGCTCATCTCGCACCATAAGGAGCAAGATACATGATGCAGTCTGGGCCTGAACATTGGTGTAGAGCATGGTTCAAAGAAGGATCATTCTGTGATTCAGTCGACAACAATATGTGTGAAAGTTTTAACAATTGGATAGTGGAATATAGAGGTCTGCCTATCATTAGTATGTTTGAAGCAATTAGAGCAAAGGTGACAGTAAGGATTCAAGTTAATAGAGCTACGCATGCCAATTGGAATGGAACAATTTGTCCCAAAATCCTTAAGAAGGTGAACAAGTTGATACAACTTACTGAGAAGTGTGAGACAATATGGAATGGAAAAGATGGATATGAGGTGAAGTTAGGACAACATGGATTCAAAGTTGACTTGCAAGCAGGAACATGTTCTTGTAGATACTGGCAATTGTCAGGAATTCCATGTGTTCATGCTCTAGCAGCTTCACAGTGTGGCCCCAATGACATTGATTCACTTATTGCACCTTGCCACAGAATTGAAGCTTACAACAGGACATATGAACATGTGATGATGCCAATTGAGGGCATGCCTAGCTTGCCAATATCTGACAGACCTAGCCCATTAGTTCCAAGCTATGTGCACATGCCTGGGAGGCCCAGGACAGAGAGAATAAGAGGTGCAGATGAGCCTCCTAAGCATGCACACAAACTCTCCAAGATTGGAACTAAGATCAAGTGTAGTTTATGTGTAAATCCTGGGCACAACATGAGGAAATGCAATACTAACCACAACAAGGGAAAGTACAAGAATAGGAAGAGGAAAAAAGAAACAAAAGTGTGTACTTGTGAAGTTGCAGCAATGTGAAACACCTAACAACTGTTACTTTTGTATGTTATGTAGGAAAACCCTCCAAGGACATCTCAAAGAGTAGCAAATGAAACTGCTACAGCCCAGTCTTCACAGCAGGCAGCTCACACATCACAGCAAGCTGCAGGAGGGAGAGCCCAGTCTTCACAGCAAGCTACAGGAGGGAGAGGCTAGTCTTCACAGCAAGCTACAGGAGGGACAGCACATCCTAGAAGGGGAAGACCTCCAAAGCAAGCAAACAGAACACCTGGTGCTAGTTCTAGTCAAAGAAGGAGGAAATCTACCAGGGTTAGCATGTTTGATGAAATGAGGGGTTAAGAAGGAAAATTTCTGTTGTTTAGAGCCTTCAAATTGTTAGTAGGTTGCTGGTGATGTACTACTTGCATGAACTTGTGTTTGTTACTGTTAAGCTGCAGAATTTCTGTTTGATGAACTTGTGTTTGTTTCTTACTGTTAAGCTACAGAATTTGTGTTTAGTTGCAAAATGCTACTATTTACTATGTTATCTTTTGAAAGAAATTCCCTTTTGATAGAAGCTTGGCAAAATATGTTCTCTTTTGGCACAAAGAAATTCTGGCACAAACAGAGAAGCTCACAATTGTACCATTTCACAAGACAACATAGTACCAGCACATATTTGGCATAATTATGGAACAAATTCAGTACACAGCAAGCAGTACAGTTGCTTCACCACAACAACCAGCACAAAGTAGAATTGCACACACAGTACACCACTACAGATTCTTAACACATAGTACAACAAACCAAGTGCCAAAGTGCCAAATAACATGATACAAACTCAAACTCCTTTAGCACTGTCAGTGTCGTCGATCTTGCCCAGCACAGTCTTGAAGATATGCGTGCAAGTCAGGTCCTCGCCTTCTCCTGGCAGCCACTCATCAGGTAGTCCTTCAGCAAGCAGAGGACCACGATCGACAACCTCTTTCATGTGGCAAATGACATGATACAGTAAGCTATTCTTCTTCCTCAGCGACGACGGTCCGTAGTCACCCAATTGAAATTGCATTGCTTCATACTCATCCATGGACTCGGGTGGCCTGTTTCTCAGCTTCGGCTCAGGTATCTCCATTGTCACCACCTTGCCAACAAAGGAAGGGTCACGAAGCCATGCCATTACCTCAAGCTCGCGGCGGCTTGCCGGCGGCAGGATCTCGATCAGCTCGCCACCCAGCTGCTTGAGAACATCTTTCACGGACGCCGTCATCCAAGCCTGGTTAGGAAGGCCTTCAAAGCCGAGTTTGCTCTTGTACTTCAGAGCACCTGGCCGAGCACGAACTGTCGTGGTTTTGTTACGGCAGATGTCCTCTTGAAAGGACTTAGTCGTGGAGCCACCGCTACGGGTTAGCTTGAAGGGGTTAAAGCGGACAAAGGGACGCAAGAGAGTTTATACTAGTTCGGCCCCTTCGATGAAGGTAAAAGCCTACGTCTAGTCGTGATGGAATTGATGGGGTTTCGATGACCAGGGAGCGAATAAGCTTCGCCTAAGTCTTGACTTGTTGTCTGTTGTCCTGAACCGCCGCCGGGTCGTCCCCTTATATACATGGGTGACACCCGTCGGTTTACAGAGTCCCGAGACCGGCTCATAAATGTGTCCGGTTCGGTCTCTGCTCTTTCTATCTTACCATACAAGTTTCATACATATGCCGGTTCACGTTTACAGGCCTTAAACCGGTTCTGGGCCTTGGGCCCCTATCTAACATTCCTATCTGCCTTCATGGGTTTCAAGCATACTCCACTACTGATGAAGCTAACCCGGCCTGTCCTGGCTGGTGTATGCCCAGTAGTAATATCCCCAACATTAGGCCCCAGATTGATTTGAACTTGTTCATGTCAATCCTTAATAGAAACTTCGTCTTCAAAATCTTCTCATAATTTGGTAAACCGCCGTGACGTCATCATCTTGGATCTTTGCAAACCGTCGTGACGTCATCTGTTATAAAGAAACTGTATATGATATATCCTCATTAATAGGTCTTCAACAATCGAGGCGACAGCTGCGCCTCACTTCCAAATTCGCGGCCCCTTGATTTTCGCGCCTGACACTTATCTCCTGCCTTTATAAACAGGGCCGAAGGGTCATTTTATTTTTTCCCCTCGTGCCTCTTCACGTCGTCCTCCTTGCCGCTCAACTTCTGGAGCTCCGTCGCCACCGTCGACCGTCGATCGTCGTCTCTGCTCCAACCTTGGCCGCTACATCACCCTGAACGCATCAGAACACTGCGGCGCTCTTCCGCTTCTTCCTCAGCTCCGGTAAGTTCTCTGCCCTTTCCGCCACAGATCTGTTCTAGGGTTCCCAAGTTCTTCGGTGGTCATCAATGGAGATCTTTGTTCATATGATAATTCTGATAAACTCCTGAATATCTGCTCTGTATAGTGGTAGCCTTTAGCCTCTGTTTTCATTTATGCATCTCAAAATAGTAGATCTTATCCGAACCTTCGCTCATTGGTCCGGTACTGCTTCTTAGGTTTTGAATATATTCCCCTTCTCTGACATGCCTCAGATCCAAAACCACAACATAATCTTGTGAAACATGTTTTCATTCACTTACTCATCTGTAATCTTGACTCTTCGATGCTTAGACTAGGCGGTTTAACTATACAGAAAAAATGACAATCCGGTATATACCATTAGTCCCCTTTTTGAACCGCCAAACCCTTTACTAGGGCGTTACTGTATTGTTGAATTCCGGTTTGTAGATAGCTGACCCCGGTTGAGCAAATATGCATCATTATAGATCTGTCCAACATATTCTTGAACCGACAAATATTGTATTGTAGATCCTGCCATGGCCAAACAAGCGTATGAGTGCAATTGGGTCCCTTCTCGAGTGACTGAGGACCAGTTGGACAATTTGGTCAAAACGGGCGCTTTAAGCGAGAAAAACGCCATTCACTGGAGGGTCCCTGGCACAGAATGTCCTCCTACTCCCAAAGAAGGAGAAGTCATAGTTTTTGCTGATCATTTAAGCCGGGGCTTCAACCCTCCCGGTTCAAAGTTTTTCCGGGATGTCCTAGCCAATTTTCAACTGCGCCCACAAGATATCGGCCCTAACTCCGTAACCAATATCTGCCACTTCCAAGTCTTCAGTGAGGCTTACCTTCAGGAGGAACCTTTAGTAGAGCTATTCAGGGACTGCTTTCACCTGAACCGTCGCACAGAGTTCAAAGACGGACCCATCACAGAACTGGGCGGTATGGCGATTCAAAAGAGGAAATAAGTAACTTTCCCTCATGCCAATCTTCAAAGCCACCCCAAAGAATGGAACCAAACATGGTTTTACTGCAAGGACCCCTCTCCTTCTGAAGAAAATCCCCTACCGGGTTACCGTCCGGAACGTCTGAGCAATACACACCCTTTTCCTCAAAGGCTGACTGCCAAGCAAAGACTCAAATATGCTCCTCAACTATACAAGCTTAGGGCCTTCATGGCAAACGGGTTGACAGGAGTTGATTTTGCTCGCTGCTGGAAATCTTGGAGTATACTGCCCTTAAACCAGCGCCCCGGTTTGATGTGCGAGTATACAGGAAATGTAAAGGGTCCTCTGCGGCACATTGATATCCAGCTGACAGATGAGGAAGTTACTGAAGCTGCAAAAAGATGTTGAATGAACCGGAAGAGACCTGTGCTCAAACCGGCCTACTTCCCTTTTGCGCCATCAACAAACCGCCAGCGGTAAAAATCATACCATCTGCATATCTGAAATTACTTCTGTCCAAATGTTATCTGAAAATGTTATTATTTTTGACAGGGCGATGATCCGTTCTCGAGCAAGAAACCTCCACAAGATAAACCGGTGAAGCCAACCCGGCAAAAGACCAGAGTTGTGAAGAAACCTGCCAACAGGAAGAAAACCACTACATCCTCCGATCCACCGGCTGACGATGATGTGGGTAACCCGGACCTTGAGGTAGAACTTGATTCACTTGGCTTATTTTTCACGCGCCTTATTGATGATGATTATTGCCAGGACGATGCTGAAGTCAGTCACGCCGACGCTGTAGAGGTAATCGTTCTTTCCTCTGATTCAAACCCTTTGCCTCCACTAAAAATCCGTCGGGCAAACCGAAAAGTTAAATTTTCTCATCCTCTTGCTTATTTGGATCCAAACTTTCTTGTGAAGACACAACAGCACGAGGCTCGCCACACAACTCGGCACAGCGGCCAGGTAGTTACCTCCGTTGGTTTACCGAACAGTCCGGTTCCGAAACACCGTTCAGAGGTCTCTAATTCTCTTGACACTTCACGCCCTAAAGCGGGTTGTTTTCGTCAACCTCTTAATCCGTCTGATTCCAATTATCAAGGCACTTCTCATTCATCCTCTGGCGAGTCATCAGCCACCAAGCTTCCACCCCTCAAAACAGTGCTTGGGTAAGATCATATTCCGTTTTATATCTTTGACATATTATTTTAACATATGCTGTACTGATCCTTCTTAATTTTTCTCAGAGCCAAACCCAGACCCGGCAAAAAGGCTCGTCTGAGTAAACCAGCAGAGGAGAACACCGCTGCTGAATCAGAGAGAACTATAGATTCTGAAGAGGCCAAACTTGACGATATATTGAAAGATTCAACACCTCAAGATCAGGTATTCGTTGCTGAGGAGACAGAAATTGATGGAACAGGCCATGCTGATCAGCCAACAAGCCCCATCCAGACTGACAATCCGGTCAGTCCATCAAAAAATGCTAACAAGCCGACGACTCTGGCACGAGCTGCTGAGGAGAAGGACGATGATGTTTTGATTACTGGTATTGGCCATACAGACCTAGGAAATCCTGTCACTTTGTCAAGACACATGGCCAAAATGGAATTCTCTGCGATTGATAAAGGCAAATGGAGTGCTGATCTTCAACATATGCCGCTCTGAACGCTCAAGATCTCCATTCTGGCTATCTGAACCGGCTGTACACCAGCCGCGATTATGAAGCCGGCCTGGTCAACATGATGAAGGAAAAAATATGAGGTAACTTCCTATATGCTTCTCTGCTTACATTTTTTTCATAACTTATCCACTCCAATAGCCCCCAAGTGACGGTTTAAGATATGAGCTTAAACCGGGACTTGTAGTCAGCATTCCATGTGAACCTCCATTGCATCTATAACTTTGCGGTCGTAGCCCCCAAGGGCCGGTTTAACTTTGTAAATATAACCCGACACTTTATAAAAGAAAATTTCTGTATTAGTAGACTTTGAACAAATAGCCATTAGCCCCCAAGTGCCAAGTTGAATACTTGTATTGAGCTTGGGACTTTGTAGAAACTGTACGATGAAGAGCAAATATGCATTAGCCCCCAAGTACCAAGGGCATAACTTGTTATGTGGTTGGTACTTCAAATCTGTACTGTCATTTCATCGTATAACTATCTGTATGCAGGCTGAGATGAACAAGAGAGAAAGTCAAACCGCCGACCTGCAGGAGAACCTTAAGTCGCAACAGGCAGAAACCTCCAAGGCAAAAGAAGAATTGACCAACGCTTTAAGTGCGATGGAGAAACTTAAAGAGGGCTTCAACAAAGAGCGGGCGGATTGGGCAACTTTGAAAGCCGCTTTAATGCAAAGGGCTGAAAAAGCAGAAGCCACCCTTAAACCGGTAGTTGATGAATTGACCAGCGTGAAGCGACAGGTTCATGCCATGACTGCAGCTGTATTTGGTAAGTATCCTTGTTTTCCGAATTGAGTAGACCTTTTTATGTAGCTGCCGGTTTACTAATCTTTGCAATGATACAGGAACTCGTATTGGCCACTTGGGAGCGGATGTGCGGAAGAAGTAAAAAGCTGCCTATACTCTGATAGAGCAACTGTACTCTGGTGCACAATGGATAATTTACACCGCTTCCCACAACAATTCGCCGCCCACATTGATCAAAGATACCATTGAGAGGTTATCTATGCTCCCTGCCTGGGTTGAAGAGCTGAAGAAATCTGCTGCTAGAACGGGTGCTTTGAATGCCCTAATCCGGGCAAAAGCGTGGGTGCCTGACTTTGATCCTGTTGAAGCGGCCCAAGGCTACCCCAGCTTGAAAGAAGACGGGACATAGTTTGATGAAGAGGATCTTCGAGCCATAAACCGGGAAGTGCGCCCTCTGGCTTGTCAACTGGTTGAAGAGGCAGATCTTTCCCACTATGAAACCCAATATGATGATCAAAACAAGCGAGTTGCAGCACCAATTCCTGAAGCTGAAAACCTTATACCACCAATCCATAAGCATACTTACGCTCCTGATATTGAACCGTCGTTGTTGATCAGTGATGAGGCTGTGTTTCAAGCGTTAACTGGAATCAACTGGGCAACTATTGATTTCCAGCCGCTGGGTAGGGAGGAAGAAGCTAAACCGGGCGAGATGATCCGCAACCGTCAGGGCAAGTTGGTGAACAAGCATGAACCGGAGGCCGGTTTAAACCACCTCATGTTGTGACATGTAAAAAACAATTATCTTGTTTGGGCACTGGAACGCCTTGTAATAGGCTAGTTGATATACTTGGTCTTGGTATGCCTTCGTGCATAGTTATCTTCAATTGATGCCTCTTTGAATCATATACCTCCAAACTGTTTTCTGCAGTTAAGAAGCTTAAAACGCCCTCGCGGTTTACCGCCAGGCGGGTCATGATATCCATGTATGTGAAACCAAAGATGATAACTTAGGTTAAAAACATATAATCAAGTATGGAAATACATAATACCTGCCACCGTTAGGCATGATGTTGGCTGGCCAACCTTGAAGCGGGGTTGATAACCCAAACTTTGGAGGAGAAAACAGCTCCTGTTAATATAAGATCGATTTACAATGTAAACCATTCCGGGTTATGATAAACACCGGCTTACTCCATAATAGGATGGTAACAGATAAACTCCGGATTAAGATTTGATCGTGTTCCGTGAATTTGTAATTGACAGTCGAACCGGTTTAATAATGTCGGTTTGAAAACGCAACAAAAGAAACGTTTATCAAAAAAGAAAAACAGAATTCAAGGAAAGGCAAAGATAAAACCATCGCAAATGAGGCTTTGAGCCGATCAAGAGGCATTACCATGGTCTGACACGACCAAGCCCCCAAAAGGCGTAGCTATGGTTCGAGTCAGCCAGGTCCCCAAATGATGCTTTGGCATTACGCCGATCAAGAGGTGTAGCTATGGTTCGGGTTCGACCAAGCCCCCAAGTGATGCTGTGGCACTAGGCCGAACAAGAGGCGTGATTATGGTTCAGACGTGACCAAGTCCGCAAGTGATGTTGTGGCTTTACGCCTATCAAAAGGTGTTGCTATGGTTCGGACACGACCAAGGCCCCAAGTGATATAATATAAAGCTTTTGAGAAGTTAACTCAAGGGGTAAACCGGGCGCCGCTTTAACCGGGTGTTGGAACAGGCTGAGCCACAATGTTGTTCTGACGTGGCGGGACCACCAAACGTGGCTGAACGAAGCCCCCGCTCCAGGGGCCTCCGCCCGGTTTACCACCGGCGGGTTACTGGTCCCTACTCCTGGGTGTTAAAGAGGTTTCTGGCCTCGTAAACCGGAGGCAGGCGAGACCGTTGCCTTCTCTTCAGGACTTCATGCGATGTGTTCTGATCCAGCATGAGCCAATAAGACTGCGGGTCCAAAGCGGCCCGTTCTGCGGTCATCCTGGCATCTTCAGCCGCTAAATCGGCCTTGGCCTGAGTAATCTGATCCTTTACTTTTGCGATTTCTGCATTGTGGGCATCCTGATCCGCCGGGTTAGCCTCTGCCATGAGCGTAGCCAACGCATCGAATAGATCAGATAAGACTTGAGCCGGCGGGCGCACAGGGCCTCCTGCCCTGGCTGCCGTCGCCGCTACTGATCCAGAGATCATTGCTGCTGCGGTCGAAGAGTGGACCGCCGCTTGTGTACCAGCCATGAATATTCCAACCCGGTTTGGCAGATCAGAGGGGTCCGGAATACTGTCGCCATCGGAACAACGCCCAATCCGGCCATCTTGTAATTGATATAACGACTCGGTCTCTCCGGTCGATGACTCGTCGCCAGAATAAACGACGGTCTCACCACCAGATTCCGATATATCCTTGTATTCCCCTCCATGGATGACTCCCACGAAGGCATGCTTCACGGCGGTTTAACCTAGGCAGATCGTGCACGCTGAGCCGTTTCGACGAGGTCGGTGCAGATGTCCGGCTCAGGGCCCGGTTCGCCGATCTTGTCGATGAAAACGTGTACGCCACCAAAGGGGACCCGATACCCGTACTCGATTGAGCCGACCTCGGGGCCCCAGCCTGCATCGTCGATGTATAGCTTGCCGCGACAACTCTTGGTCATCCGGCCCACAGCATAACCCTTAAGTCCTTCGAAGTTGCCCTCCAAGAACTTGAACCATCGTGCGATAGCCCCACGGTGGGTGCCAACTGTCGTGGTTTTATCACGGCAGATGTCCTCTTGAAAGGACTTAGCCGTGGAGCCATCGCTACGGGTTAGCTTGAAGTGATTAAAGCGGACAAAGGGACGCAAGAGAGTTTATACTAGTTCGGCCCCTTCGATGAAGGTAAAATCCTACGTCTAGTTGTGATGAAATTGATGGGGTTTCGATGACCAGGGAGCGAATAAGCTTCGCCTAAGTCTCGAGTTGTTTTCTGTTGTCCTGAACCACCGTCGGGTCATCCCCTTATATACATGGGTGACACCCGTCGGTTTACTGAGTCCCGAGACCGGCTCATAAACGTGTCCGGTTCGGTCTCTGCTCTTTCTATCTTACCATACAAGTTTCATACATATGCTGGTTCACGCTTACAGGCCTTAAACCGGTTCTGGGCCTTGGGCCCCTATCTAACATTCCTATCTGCCTTCATGGGTTTCAAGCATACTCCACTACTGATGAAGCTAACCCGGCCTGTCCTGGCCGGTTTACGCCCAGTAGTAATATCCCCAACACGAACCATTCTGCACCAACGCGAAAACTGAATCCAATGCCGGCAACACTTGATCTTCATTGACGAAAGGAGCACCTCCGAGCACTTCTCCTCCGTCAAGAAGGTCAGCCACATGTCATGTGGTGGGCACGCGACCTCGATGACCACCTCGGACGGCACCACCCCGCAATGCTGCTGCAAGGTCGCCAGCATGGCTGCCGGCGTCACTGTCTGCTCGCCTTCTCCGATCGCAGGTGCCAGAAGCACGTACCGCCCGAAGCGCAGCTCTAGCGCATCCATGGCCGGAGTGCGGGAGATCAGGACATGGCTCGCCTCTCAACGGAGCTCCGGCTCTCCCCACCGCCACACCTCCTGTGGGAACCGCTGTTCCAGCAAGCTACGGCTCGCCTGGGCTGCTTCGACGACTGGGGCCGTGCGTCCATCGCCGGCGGCGCTCAAAGCATCCGGCGACACAGTGCTGGAGCTCAAGCTGTCGCCGCCCATGGAGAATAGGGTTAGGGATTTGGACTGGGAAGTGGGGGATTTTTTATCCAGATCGCAACGGGTAACGACAGCTCTATAACAGTCCAACCTGACAAGTAGGCCCCACCACGGTCAAAACTGCCCTTTGACTGTGCCACATCAGCATGAAATGGAGACAAACCAGCCGGGGGGTGTTTTGTCCGGTTTGGTTTTGTTTGGGGTGTAGAAGGAGCCAAAATAAAGATCAGGGGGTAAAGCGAACCACCCACTTTGTTCAGGGGAGTAAAATGGACTTTTTCTTTCTATTAAATCACATTATTTTCAAAAAAAATGTAAAAATATGAAGATTAATTCAATAAATAGTGGGACTTCGAATCTACACTATATAGGTCCAAAAAATACTTGATTACAAATGGGGCAGTTTACCCTAGCTTCGGAGCAGATTTCCCATGACTATAAGTTTTACCATGCAAAAGAGTTCGGATTGATCACCTAACGTTTACAATAGTTCAGCAAATATTGCAACATCACACCATTGATCGGAGTTCAAGTGTTGGTTCAAATTCAAAATTTGCCTAAAATTCAAATTCTGCCTAAAATTCAAATTTTGTCTCAAATTTCACATCAAAGTACGAATAGCATTATTAAACCTTACAAGTTTTCACGGTTGTTCAAATTGACGACATAAACCTTTGTACAAATCCTAAGTTCAAAGTTTACAACTTGCATTCAACGTTTGAAGTTCACATCTGTGCCTTACTTCTTGTGTTCCGAGACGGATTAACAACCTTGCTCCTGGTTTCCCTAGGTGGGATATCCACCTTTTTCTTCTTCCTTCTCATCTTCACTTCGGGTGGTGGCTGTAGAGGTGCTGACGGAGAACTTGCACTGGCCAGTTGACGGGGTTCAAAACCTTCATAAGCCATCGCTTCATATTCTAATTATTTCTCTCTTGGCCTTTTCTCTCCTTTTCCTCTAATTTCCCTAGAGCTAGGCCAAACACAAAAAAGATTATAAGCCATCGATAGAAAGAGAAGAAATGCATAAAAAAGGGAAGGTTGTTGCACACATATCGAGCTGCCGACAATGCTAATTTAGTTGCTTCATTCTCCTCTAAATTAGCTACAATCTGATTTGATGCTTCATTCTCCTCTGT
Organism: Aegilops umbellulata; assembly: GCA_032464435.1. NCBI lineage: Eukaryota > Viridiplantae > Streptophyta > Magnoliopsida > Poales > Poaceae > Aegilops > Aegilops umbellulata. The sequence goes on along the minus strand of CP136060.1, from coordinate 585,053,119 downwards.
ATTAGCTTCAATCTGCTCTAATGTTGCATTCTCCTCTGTATTTGTTGCTGCCCATTGTTCCTCTTCTCCAAATGAAGCATCCACTGGATTGATACATTTCCTAGCAATGTGCCCTAGGGTTCCACATTTTTTGCACTTACGTTGTCTTTTTACACGAACCACTTCACCTCTTCTGATCATGTTCTTCCTTGGTCTTCCTAGTGGTCTAGTCAGTACAGGAGAATGTAGTTTGAACCCTGGATCTACTATGTTCAATTGGTCTTTTCCCAAGAGTGCAGGCACATTGGAAGCATAAGCAGCCCTGAATTTGGCAACAGAAAAATATTCAGAGATGTATTGATCAACTTCACCATCTTCACCACCTATAACAGTCATCAGATGTAGGGCATGTATGCATGGCTTCCCACGGAGCTGCCATTGCCTACAACTGCATTCCCTAGTTGCTAGGTTAACTGGATATCTCCATTCCCAGTTTTTACTGTCAGTATATGTTACCTCAGCCTCGGGTGTTGCCGCTCGAATGCATTTCATGTTCAGTCCTCTTGCCATGGCATGCAATGCCTTAATAAGAGATGGGAGCATAAGATGGCCACATATTATGTTTCTACAATTCTTTTGCGAAGATCCATCTTTATCATGATCATCTGCCGAATCGTATCAAATATTTGCCATATCAGAAGCCCTTTCAATAACTTGATCTTTGCATTGAAACACTCTGACAGGTCACTGATGTCTACTACGCAACTTTATTCTTGTAGACTCGTGTTGGGACTCCAAGCACAGAGTTTTGTAAGACAGTAGCAATTTTCCCTCAAGTGGATGACCTAAGGTTTATCAATCCATGGAAGGCGTAGGATGAAGATGGTCTTTCTCAAACAACCCTGCAACAAAATAATAAAAAGTCTCTTGTGTCCCAACACACCCAATACAATGGCAAATTGTATAGGTGCACTAGTTTGGCGAAGCGATGGTGATAAATGTGTAATATGGATGGTAGAAATATATTTTTACAATCTGAATAAATAAAAACAGCAAGGTAGAAAATAGTAAATAGGCACAAAAACGGTATTGCAATGCTTAGAAACAAGGCCTAGGGTCCCTACTTTCACTAGTGCAACCTCTCAGCAATGCTAATATAATTGAATCATATTGAAAGTGCTAGTTATCGACTAGAGGGGGGGGTGAATAGGAGATTTTTATGGAAGTCTTCAAAACATGGAAGTTTCGAAGACAAACAATAGAAATGACCCTATTAGTACGCAGCGGAAGATGAACTACACTAAGCAAGCCATAGTCAAGTATGCAATAAAGTAATAGTACGAGGACTAATAGCAGCTAGGTAGTAAGGATCAGGATGGAAGATGGTATGAAGCCAAACAACAGTAGAAGTCAAACAGTGAAGACAAATAGGTAAAGCAAACAGGCAATGACTTCACGAAGACAAACTCAAAGAAAACAGAGGGAGAGGATAGAACCAGTCACTTGTTGAGGACACAGGATTTGTTGGACCAGTTCCAGTTGTTGTGACAACTGTACGTCTGGTTAGGGAGGCCGAGATTCAACTCAGAAGACCGCGTCTTCACCTTATTCCCCTTGAGCTAAGGACACCCAGTCCTCGCCCAGTTACTCTGGTAAGTCTTCAAGTTAGACTTCCGAACCTTCACAGACTTTGTTCACCGGCGATCCACAATGACTCTTGGATGCTCAGAACGCGACGCCTAACCGGCTGGAGGATTCACAGTCCTCAAGTGTAATAAGTCTTCAGGTCACGCAGACAGAAAGACTTCAGTGATGCCTAACACTCTTTGGCTCTGGGTGTTTGGGCTTTGTCCTCGCAAGGATTTCTCTCTCTCAAAAGCTTCGAGGTGGGTTGCTCTCAAAACGACAGAAGCCGTGCACTAACTCTGAGCAGCCACCAATTTATGGTGTAGGGGTGGGCTATTTATAGCCACTAGGCAACCCGACCTGATATGTCCGAAATGACCCTGGGTCACTAAGGAACTGACACGTGTTCCAACGGTCAAATTTCAAACACACGCGGCAACTTTACTTGGGCTACAAGCAAAGCTGACTCATCCAGCTCTGGATAAGATTTGCTCTCATTGTCTTTGCTTGAAGACATTGGATTTTGGCTGAGCATCACTTCAGTCACTCTGACTTTGTTCACTTGGACCCCACTTAACAGTACTGTGGTTCCTATGACTCAATAAAGAAGAAAAGGAAACAACGAAACGACTAAGTCTTCGCGCTCCATAATCTTCACGCAATCCCTTCTCTAGTCATAGTCTTCAATGTGAATATCTTCATATACCACCATTGTCGTCAATGTCTTCATACATTTTTAGGGGTCATCTCCGGTAGGTAAACCAAATCAATGAGGGACTACTACCTGTGTTATCCTGCAATTCTCACAAACACATTAGTCCCACAACCAGGTTTGTCGCCATTTCTCCAAAACCAACTAGGGGTGGCACTAGATGCACTTACAATCTCCCTCTTTTGGTGATTGATGACAAACTAGTTGAAGTTTTCAATAGGGATAAAAGTATGTGAAATGTAAAGGATTTAGGTATTGTCTTCATAAGTGGCAAAGGCTCCCCCTGAAGATGTGCATATAAGTAATTTGCTTTTGGAATGCAAATGCACATGGCAGGTTGTACTTGTGGAGATCATCATCAACTTATGAAGATAATTCATCATGCATGATTTGATGTAACATAGATAATGACATGCATAATGAAAAATGGACGTCTGCAAGATGGCCTAAAAGCGGAAGTTATCATCGCACATGCGGAATTTATCATCGCATCACAGAATAGCAGAAAATGTAGCAGACGACCATCAAGTTTAAGTGTTACAACTCAAAGAACCAAATGTATCAAAAAGCAAGAGTTGTAAACACTAGGCAGAATATAAAGCAACCGCCCATATGAACCCGCTTGAAGACTATCAAACTCATATGCTTCTCCCCCTTTTGTTAGTAAGGACCAAAAAGGTTTGAAGACATAGAGCATCTACTCGTTCCCATGAGGAGTTGGTGAAGCAGTAGGGTTGCCGGTGTTGTTTGGCGGAGCAGAAGAACTTGGTGCAGTGTCGATTCGCGCTGAAGGTGGTGAAGTAGCATCGTCTTCATCATCGATGACATGGGCATTCACTGTTGCAGCAGAGGAGGAGAACTCAGAGTCTTCAAGAGACGAAGTGCGCCGCAACACAGTCCTTCTTGGAGGTGTTGTGTCAAACTTGAAGCGTTCAAAGAAGCCATCGTCTTGAAGATCATCTTCAGAACACATAAGCGTCAGCCCTTTCCATGTACGCCGTCAAGTTTCATGGGCGACAAAGGCATTCTTGGTGGCAAGGTTGCGAATCCTGTTTACATCCACCAAGAGGCTTTTCATTTGGCGCTTCAGCCAGTCATGATGATTATCCTGTTTCTGATGGAGGGCAACCAGAAGCTCTCGGTTATTGAGAACACAAGATCGCTTCTTAGGCCGTTGTGCAATGGTGCTTTCAGTGGCTTCAGTGAGGGCACGATGAGGTGCACGGGTAGTACCAGCTAGGGGATAAACATGAGTGACTGCTTGAACTCCTTCAATGTTTTGTGAAAAGCTTTGATTATCAACATTTTGAAGACTAAGGGGCTCCTTGGAAGGCTCTGGATAGATGGCTTCAACTGACATATCAACCTTAGGCAGAAAAATCAGATGATTGCGAGCACAGGGCTGATAGTTGACAGCTGAGTGTAGCTTGATTAGACGCATGATCCATGGAGCGTAAAACTTCAAACCAAAGAGATCAAAGCCTGATGCAGCAAGTTGGCGGATAAAGAAGTCTTGTGCATTGAAGCTTTTGCCGTGAAGAATATGGAAGACCAAAGTGTTCATTGCACCTTCAAGCTTTGCATGAGGAGAATGTCCTTTGATGGGCCAGAGAGTTCGCCTTATAATGTGATATAGATAGTATGTGGCAGATACTCAAGGTCTTCAACAAAGAACTCCTTAGAATATTCTGCATTAGGAGATAAAGGCTTCATCATGCTAAGCATCTGGCTCATGTTGGGTTCAGGCTTGTGAAAAATACTTTCCAAAGCAGCACTGTGAAGGTGACAACCAGGTTCATAAAGATCACCTGGAGTGGGCAGGCCAGTGAGCTCAATGATATCAAAGGCTTTGGCTTCATGATGGACATTGCCTGTCATCCACTCAAGGACCCAAGTCTTCGGATCCCTGTTGTAGCCACAAATATGAAGAGTGGCATAGAATTGGAGCAGCAATTCTTTATTCCAGTGCTCCTTATTAGTGACGAATTGCAACAAGCTAGACTCTCTGAAGCAATCCAGCGCTTCTTCCAAACAAGGCAGACTAGTTATGGCTTCAGTGTCAAGACGCATATGTGGGAAAATGCGACCTTGATTGTATAAGATGCATGAGTAATAATTGCGTTGTTGATAGCTCCAGAACCGATCAGATGATATTCTTGCCTTAGAGTAGGGGTTTTTGGCGTTGCCAAAGAAGGCGTTGTGCGCTTTGAAGCCATTGACATTGAATGATCCTGGTGCAGATGCAGTACCTGGAAACCTAGGCAGTCTTGGCAGTGGCTTCTGAACCTGAGGCCTGTGCTCAACGTGGTAGTCAAATTGAGGACCAGCAGCAGGCGGAGGAACCAGAAGAGGCCATTTGACAGTGATAAGCTGCCCATAGTTGTATGCTTGCTCAATAGAATGCGACCTTGGAGGCGGAATAGGAGCAGTGGCATTAGCAAGGGCGTCAGGCTGCGCATCTGTAGCACGTGCTTCATTGGCTTCATTGGTTTCTGGCACGGTGTTCAATGCAGGCTCCACATTTTCTTCAGCCATGACCACGTCATTGGCTTCATTGGTGTTAGTGGTGGCAGCCTCAAGATTCTCAGCCTCCACTTGAGGAGTTGGAGGGATGGGTTCAGACATGTTCACTTCTGGAACAACTTCTTCAGTGATGGGGGGAGTAGCGACACGCGCTTCTGCTTGTTTTTGTTCGGCTGATGCAACCGGATTGTCTTCAGCAACATTAGCTTCAGACACGGAGACATTCACAGTTGGAGTGGCTTCTGGGAACACCTGACGTGCAACAGATTGATGATGCACTTCTCCTTCTGGAACGCTCGGAAGAGTGACTTGGGGCCTTGGTCCTTTGCGAAGCCTGCGTAATGCTGGCGACGCCTGTGGAGATGGAGTTGGCTGGGCCTCAAAGTCATCTTCATCTTGCACGGGTGGGGTGACTTGCTGTTAGGGAGTACTCGGGGTGTCTTGTTGTTGTGGGTGATCAGCCCATGATGCATCCTGAGCAATTGGCGTCAGAGGACGACTGTCGGTGTCAAAACCGGCGGATCTCGGGTAGGGGGTCCCGAACTGTGCGTCTAGGCGGATGGTAACAGGAGACAAGGGACACAAAGTTTTTACCCAGGTTCGGACCCTCTCGATGGAGGTAAAACCCTACGTCCTGCTTGATTAATATTGATGATATGGGTAGTACAAGAGTAGATCTACCACGAGATCAAGGAGGCTAAACCCTAGAAGCTAGCCTATCGTATGACTGTTGTATGTTGGAGTTGTTGTCCTACGGACTAAAACCCTCCGGTTTATATAGACACCGGAGAGGGTTAGGGTTACACAAAGTCGGTTACAATGGTAGGAGATCTAAATATCCGCATCGCCAATCTTGCCTTCCACGCCAAGGAAAGTCCCATCCGGACACGGGACGAAGTCTTCAATCTTGTATCTTCATAGTCCAGGAGTCCGGCTGAAGGTATAGTCCGGCTATCCGAAGACCCCCTAATCCAGGACTCCCTCAGTAGCCCCTGAACCAGGCTTCAATGACGACGACTCCGGCGCGCAAATTGTCTTCGGCATTGCAAGGCGGGTTCCTCCTCCAAGTTCTTCATAAAATTTTGTAAACACTAAGAGTAGTGTCCGGCTCTGCAAAATAAGTTTCCACATATTGACGTATTCCATAGCGTGACATCACACTACGGCCAAGCCTTTATTCGAATCGTTTTCACTTCTCCACCTTAGTGTGTTTTGCGAGGCAGTTTCCTTGGCACATCTTGTCAAAGCAGAGATCGTGTCCCCCATTTATGAGATTCTCATCAATACGGACGTGGGTAACCCAACCGCGCCATTTATCACGGCGCTTGGGAGGCAAGCGAGTTTTACTAGGCTGGTGGGGACACATAGCCGCATCCACCCATATAAGGGGATAAGGATCCACCTTTTTACCTACGCCTTCTTCCTCCTTTGCCTATCCATCTTCCGCGCACTTGAGCTCCAGCGCCCAAGCCCGCACTTCCCACCTCAACCTTCTCCAGCAATGTCCGGAGCGGGAGGCAAGTGGATGGTCTCCTCCGTCACGGAGGGCCATGTAAAAAAGCTAAGGAAGGCCGAATACTTGTCCAAAGACATCGCGCACCGGCTCCCTGAAAAGGGGCAGCTTCTCCCCACCCCAGGGCCCCATGAGAGGGTTGTATTCCATCCCCACTTCCTCCGTGGACTGGGCTTTCCTCTCCACCCATTTGTCCAGGGGCTCATGTTCTACTATGGCCTGGATTTCCACGATCTGGCCCCGAACTTCATCCTCAACATCTCGGCGTTTATCGTCGTGTGCGAGGCTTTCCTCCGCATCCGCCCCCATTTCGGCCTTTGGCTCAAGACTTTCAACGTCAAGCCGAAGGTGGTGCGCGGCAGCCAAGCGGAGTGCGGAGGCGCCATGGCGGGCAAGATGGCCAACGTACTATGGCTCGAGGGCGCCTTTGTGGAGACCCTGAAGGGGTGGCAGTCAGGGTGGTTTTACATCACCGAGCCGCGCGATCCAGAATGGGTCGCAGCCCCTGAGTTCCGGTCCGGACCCCCTATACGGCTCACGTCCTGGAAAGAGACGGGCCTGTCATGGGGTGACGAAGGAGAGGTGACTGGATTGCAGACATGCATCCAGTCCCTGGTGAACAAGCAGCTCAAGCTTGTCAATATAGTCCAGGTCATGCTCGTCCGCCGGATTCTCCCGTGTCAACAACGGGGTTTCAATCTGTGGGAGTTCGATCCGGCGCAGCACCAAACCTTGAACAGGCTCTTCGACACGACGTACGAAGACGCCTGGAAGGTGCTTTTCAAGGGCGTCGAGGCTCCCGCGTCCGCATCCGAGGACCGCGGATTCAGCACGCAGCATCCAGCTAGCGCGGTGAGTTATCTGTACCTTTTACAGGATATTTGTTTCTCATAGTTTGACTCTATGCGGGATCTAAACTCCCTTACCTTTGACAGGATTGGCAGGCGAAGTCCGGACAGATCGACTGTCCGGCTCCATTGCCCGAAGACCCAACCGATGCTCGTCTATCAAAGCTGCTGGTTCCAGCACCTTATGTGGTGCCGGAGAAGAAGGCCAAGAAGAAGAAGGCCATGGGGACTCGAAAGAGTTCCCGGCATATGGTGGTGTCGGACTCGTCATCTGACGAGTCCGAGACGCACTCCTCCTGTGAAGACGAGGAGGAGGAAGAAGAACCCTCTCCCCCTCCATCGGGGGGAGGGAAGAAGAGGAAGGCCGCCCCAATAGGGGAGGCCGAAGGGTCCAAGAAGGGGAAAACCCTTCCTCCGGACTACTCCACCGACGCCGATGACGACGAAGAGGAGTGGCCGGACAGGGCCAAGCGTCCGGCGAAATTGTAAGTATTCGGATACCAGAGTAACTCACAATATCCCTTTGTTGCACAACTTTCCCTAATGTCGAATATAATTATGCAGCCCGCCCTAGGCCGGACTCGATGAGTCGTCGAGCGGCTCCCTGGATTCATCGAACATAAACTCAGTTTCGCCCGCTGTCTCCCCCCGCACTTCAGACGACGCCGAAGTGGCGTCGCGACAAGCTCCGGGGCAAGAGGAGGTGGTCCTGGAGGAGCCGCGAGGCGACCTCCCGGACTCCAGGAGTAAAGGGGACAAGACCCCCCAGGGCTCCAAGTCCGACTTTGAGCCGGACACAGCGCCGGAATCTTCAACAGTTCCGGACCGCGGTAGGCAAACTCCTTCCAAGAGGAGCAAGCCTTCTGAGCCGGCAACCTCCGTCCAACCGGAGGTGCCGGACAATCTGCTGGAGGTCCTTAACGGCGCCTCCATCAACGAGGAGCACCGTACTATTATGAGTACGGTGATCCAGAAGGTTCAGTCCACCAAGAGCGGACTGATTGAAGCTTGTGCCAGCCTTCTAACAGGCTTCGAGGTAAGTAAAAATATGTAAAAATATTACCGCATAGACAGTAGCCCCTGAGGCTCTGTTTGGCGTTCGGAAAGAAAAGCCGAATAGAGGATCTATTCAATTTCGCAGGAGTCTAACAAAAAAGAGTCAATATGCGTATGCAGGCTTCGTTGCTAGCCACTGCTGCACTGACTGCGGAGGTGGGTTCCCTGAAGAAGGGCCTCGAGCGGACGGAGCAAGAGCTCGGCCTTGCCAAACTGCAACTCGAGGAGAAGGATGGTAAGAGATACCTTATAGAAAAAAATATATATATAAGATGCAATTGCAAAAAATGACAGGATTGTACTGCTTATTGTAGGGGCCACGACTGAGATGGCGACCCTCAAGCAGGCACTGTCTGAGGCCGAGAAGAGAGCGGCCATGGAGCGCACCGAGCGAGAGAAATTTGAGGCCCAGGTCGGCGAGGTGCAGCAAGAGCTTCAGGCTCTCATGAAAAAACATGAGAGTTTGGAGCTTGACTCGAAGACGCGAGCGTCCGAGCTCGCAGCGGCCCTTGAAACTGCCAAGTCTGCCAAGGTCGAATCCCAGAAGGCCCTCCAAGAGTTGGAGGAGGTGAAAAAGATAGCGGCGGGTAAGGCATTCTTTATGCAAAGCAGACATATAAAAGTAAACTACTTGTTACTTACCCGAATCCGGAGTTCTCCAGGGGCATTCGCAGATCTTCCCCGCAGCGTATCCGATGCCGCCGCATTCTAAAGAGCCGAGGAAGGCAGCTCGAGGGAGAAGGTGTTCTGGTCTCAGTACGCTGAGGCCGGACACCCTGTGCCCTTGAGCGACCAGCTGAAGCAGCTGGTCGAGCTCCACAAGGCGGCCGAACAGGCCATGAAGGGCTTCATAGTTCGGCTGTGGCCTGGAGAGGCCCTGCCTGGGAGCTACTTCGGGCTGGTGCGGCGGCTGGTGGAGGCCTGTCCAAGGCTCGAGGTCATCAAGCGCTCCATCTGCATCGAAGGTGCCTGTAGGGCCCTTGCCCGTGCAAAGGTGCACATGGGTAAGCTGGACGGTGAAAAGCTTGTGAGGGACGGGCCACCGCCGGGGAAGGAGCATCGCAAGCCCGAGAACTATTATAAGGATGTTCTGGCAGGTGCCCGCCTTATGGCGGATGAATGTACCGAGAATGTAATTTTTGAATGAACTCGCTCGTGGTATCCTGTGCGCTGAAAACTTGTTCATATGCGCTTAAGCAATGCTTGTTGAATTTAAAATATTACTTTCTGTGCGGCCGTTTATCAAAAAATTGAGAGATGGCCAGTCGTCGGCTTCTGCCCCCATGCCACTAGTGCTGGGGTGTTCGGGATAAACCTGAGCGCTCTTTTTACCATGTTTGGGTCCTTCGAGGGAGGCGCTCAGCACAACGAACAAGGCAATCGGACTATAATGCTCGAACACTCTCACTTAGCCATAGAACTCTGTAATTTTAAATTTCGGTGAAGCCCCTAGTATTCGGAAGACCGAGTTCGGGGCGCTATCCACGCCTTTGGCCGGACAAAGCCGGCTCCTCGCTCTAAGCGGGCGGAACTTGCCCGAGCCAAGGAGCAAGCCAGAAAAAGTGATGCGGCTGCCGAGGAGGCCCTTGAAGAGTTGAGAGCCGAACAAGCTGCTCACTGCCGAAGCAAGAAAGAGATGGCCGACATGGACGTGAAGCTGAAGAGCGCTGCTAACCGTTGCAGGCTTCTGGAAAAAGAAGACCGGGTGGAACAGACGGACCTGAAGAAGGCCGTGCCGATGCCAAGGACGCTCGCTCTGCGATGAGAGCTGCGAAGGAGGAGCTGCGTCAGGCCGAAAAGATCGCGACTAGAAAGCCCTTTATGCTGCGGAGGAAGTTTTGTGATCCTAAGCATGCTCCGTTGGACCGGTTGTGGAGTACGGCAGACACCTATCTGGATTTGGCGGCAAGTGCTGCTGATGCGACCGAACACTTTCGAGATCAAGAAGATCGCGAAGTGGAGAGACTTTTCTGGTCGCAGTTCCACAATCCAGAGCGTCCACTGTCAGTGGACGATCGTCTGGCCGAATGGGCCGAGCTGAATAGGTTGTCCGGACTCGCCATGAAGTGCGTCATGAGTCATCTGTGGCCGGGGAGATCAGAGCCGAAGAGTTATTTCAGCTTGGTGCATCAGTTCCTTGGTGCGGTGCCGCGTATTAATGCAATGAAGAGGTCAGCATGCATAGAGGGTGCGCGGATGGCTCTTGCCCGTGTCAACACATACTGGGCGGAGATGGAGACCACCATTGTTGCATCCCGAGATTCGGACAAAAGCCGAGTACTTGCCGAGCACTATTTTCAGGAAGTCCTTCAAGGCGCTCGTGTAATAGAGACTCAGTGCTCGAAGGATGCTATGTTCGAATAGCATAGTTTATTGTAAAACAATATTTTGATAGATTGTAGAAGCCTTTTATACTTGTGCCTTCAAGTATTTGTAACACCTCCTGTGCGGCCGTTTTAAGATATATATATATATATATATATAATCTGAAAGATGGCAGTCGTCGGCTTCAGCACCCACGCAAATAATGCGGGGGTGCTCGCAGAAGGCGCATTTTCACATTTGATCCAACGTCTTGGTCCTACAAAGGAGGTGATAGCGCAGCGAGCTAGGCAATCGGACTATAATGCTTTATCACTTTCACTTAGCCATAGGAGCTTGACTGTGAGGCTACTTAGATAGCCCCTGGTGGCGCCTGCGCTTGCCCGAATTCGGGGCGCATATGTGCCTGGCCGGGAAACGGCCCTTTGTTAATGCAGACGAATCCTATAGATTCCGATGAGTCATCGAGTGGTTGACCAGTCTCACGCTACATCATGACAGTCAGTTTTCGGCTTTCTCTACTGAGGTGCTCGCCTGGCCGAACCGGGGCACAATCGCAGTAGTTCTCCTGGTGCTGCCTTAGCCGATAGAGCGGAACGTAAGGCAGCAAAACATAGGAGCCGGGCAACCCAACATTTGACCAAAGACATGATTCAGAGCTGATGCATATAAGGCCAAACTCGCGACGCCGAACACTCCCTAAGGTATTCGGTCTTTATGAGTGCGGGCGGGACAACGCCCTTAGTTATAAGCCCCTAGTGTCCAGGTACGCGCAAAATTCTGACGTGGCCACATGCCAAGACGCCAGCCTCCTCCTTGATTATACCGAAAAACCGAAGGACGTATATCAACAAGAGACAGTAAAAAAAGGTTTACGCAGGGTCTTAATATGAAAAGAATCCTTGAAACGGGTCCCTGTTGCACGTCTGCGCCTGTGTCTCCGTTGTGCCGTATCCTGGACGGGCGCAGCATGGTGTTCATCTGTAAAAGAGAGGAACTTAGTTGAAAAAAGGTCGTGCCGAACAGAAGTTATACTAAATAAACAAAGTAGAAATTGAAATGGGTAAAATTGAGCTTGATTGTCTCGTATTTTATATGCGTGGAGCCCCTAGCGCGGGGGTATACGGCTATTAAGTCTTTATTAATTATATGTTTATGCCGGACTCGTCTAGCCGTGTCCGTGGTCTTAACGACTTGTTTGGATGTTTTGGCTAGTGAAGCCGTTTTATTGTGGGGCTGTTAATTAAGGCAGCCGCACAATCTTCCGTGTGGGGGGCGCTTTCCATGTTTCCCTTTAGTGAGATGATGCCTCGTGGACCGGACATCTTAAGCGTAAGAGATGCATAATGCGGTATTGTATTAAAGCGGGCGAAAGCTTCGCGTCTCAGCAGTGCTTGATAGCTACTTGAGAATGGGACGATGTGAAAAGTTAGCTTTTCGCGACGGAAGTTATCGGGGGATCCGAACATAACTTCAAGCCGGAGAAAACCCATGCAATGGGTATTCGGACTTGGCGTTACCCCTTGAAAGGAGGTTTTGTTGTGGCGAATTTTTGTTGGGTCTATCCCCGTGTGGCGGATTGTGTCCTGATATATCAGGTTTAGACCGCTGCCGCCGTACATAAGGACATTTGTAAACTGGAGTCCGCCGATTATTGGATCAAGTACCAAAGCAGTCCAGCCTGCGTTCTTGATACTTCTAGAGTAATCCCGATGATCAAAGGTGATTGGCTTTGACAACCAGTGGCGAGACTCCTTTGGGATAGGCCGTATGGCGCGTACCTCTATGGGCGCCGCTTGTTTTGTTATGTGAAGTAAGTTTACTGTTTTTACTTCTTGTGGAAAATTCTTTTGTTTCCTGGTGCTCTGCTTTTGGGGTTCGTCATCGTCTTCGCTTGGTGTGTCGAGCCCCTTGTGTTTGGCGTTGAGTCTGCCGGATTGCTTAAAAACCCAGCAATCTCTGTGGGTGTGGTTTGCAGGCTTCCCGGGAGTACTGTGTATCTGACATATCTTATCCAAGATTTTGTTTAAGTTGGATAGCTCGTCCCTATTATCTTTGAGGGGCAGCTTTTTCTGATACTGCCGCGAGCTTTTGAATCCGGCATTGACTGTTGTGCTCTTCGGACTGTTTTCCTTAGTCCGGCGCCGGTCCTTGTTGCGTCGCGGTTTTCCGTTTCCATCCCTAGTTTCGGATGTACTTGGGTCGCTGGTGCTACATCTTGCCAACCAGCTGTCCTATCCTGCGCAAAAGCGGGTCATGAGGCTTGTTAATTCGGCCATTGTTCTTGGCTTTTCTTGGCCGAGGTGTCTGGCGAGCCATTCGTCTCGGACGCTATGCTTAAAAGCTGCTAAGGCATCGGCGTCCGGACAGTCGACTATCTGATTCTTTTTAGTAAGAAATCTATTCCAGAATTGTCGAGCTGACTCTCCGGGCTGTTGAGTTATGTGACTAAGATCGTCTGCATCCGGAGGGCGGACATAAGTCCCTTGAAAATTTGCTCCGAAAGCGTCCTCGAGCTCTTCCCAACTTCCAATTGTGTTTTCGGGAAGGCTTTTGAGCCAATGTCGGGATGGCCCTTTAAGCTTGAGGGGTAAGTATTTTATGGCGTGGAGGTCATCCCCTCTGGCCATATGTATGTGGAGGATATAATCCTCGATCCAGACTCCAGGGTCTGTTGTTCCGTCGTACGCCTCTATGTTTACGGGCTTGAATCCCGCTGGAAATTCATAATCCAGGACCTCATCGGTGAAACATAGGGGGTGTGCGGCACCCCTGTATTTGGGTGTGCCGTGATGTTCGGATACTGGTTTTGTTGCATTGCTTACGAGAGCTTGCTTTCTTGGCCCATAAATAGATCTGGCTGGGCCATCTTTTTGATGTGAATCCTTGAGTGGATCGCGTGCCGGCTTGTGTGCGGCGCCGCTTGCCGCTTCGTGCTGGCCAAGGGGTCGTCTATCCGACCGGGTGGCTTTCTTATTTTTTTGACTGCGGGGGCTCTAAGGCCTCCTCGTCGAATTCAGGCAGTAGCTTTCGCTTCAGATAGCTTTTTGTGCGGTGACTGCCGCCGTATTTATCTGCGATGTTGAGTACTTTGCTCCATCTGATTCTGAGTGCGTCTTCCGCAGTTTTGAGCTTCCGCTTCTGCTTTTTCAGGCTACGTGCAGTAGCAACGAGCCTTTTGTGGAGGTTCTTCTGCTCCATGAGCTTATCCGATGTAAGGTCGTCCGGAATGCCGTTTACGCCAGGGACGGGTTGTTCGGTTTGTTTGCCCGAGTTGCCCTGTTCGGACGGTTGCTCTAAGGCATGCTCGTCGTCCGCCGGCTCATCCTGCCCTATGGCTGGGTCTATATGGCTGCTGTCTTTATCGAGGCGGGGCTTGGAGCGGCGTTTACGTCGCCGCTTTGATTGCTTTTCGAGAGAACGATCCCTCGTTGCATCCCTGTGTTCCTCGTCGTTGCTTCCTTTAGGTGTATCCACCATGTACACATCATGAGATGAGGTGGCTGTCCAATGCCCTATAGGCATTGGTTCATGTGCGTCTCCTACATCGTCGTCCATACCGTCGATGTCTTCAGAGTCGAAATTGAGCACGTCGTTTAAATTATCGACAGTGGCTACCAAATGGGTGGTGGGTGGGCTTTGAATTTTCTCATTGTCCGTATCCCAACCTTGCTGACCGTAATCTGGCCAGGGCTCTCCTGATAAAGAGAGAGACTTTAGTGACTTCAGGATATCGCCAAAGGGCGAGTACTGAAAGATGTCCGCGGCGGTGAACTCCATGATCGGCGCCCAATCGGATTCAATCGGCAGGGGCGCGGAGGGCTCGGAGTCCGGAGTGGAGTCCGCTCCCTCGGAGTCACGGGCCTTGCGGAGTGCGGGGCTGGTGTTTGGCTCGATCGCTGTTGGATCGCATCCCCCGAGGCGGCGTCCAAACACTCATCCTCGATCGGCGTAGTTGGTTCCGAACCGAGGGTTGGAACTGATGCGTGTGCGGCCTCCAGGGCACTGTTCGGCGGCAGAGCTAGGTCATGCCCATCGTGACAGTGCGGCGCGCTCAGTTGTGGCTCGAATCCGTCGAAGATCAAGTCCCCGCGGATGTCAGGCGTGTAGTTAAAACTTCCAAATCTGACCTGATGGCCAGGGGCGTAGCATTCGATCTGCTCTAGATGGCCAAGCGAATTGGTCCGCAGTGCGAAGCCGCCGAAGACGAAGATCTGTCCGGGGAGAAAAGTCTCACCCTGGACTGCATCGCTATTGATGATCGGAGGAGACATCGGGCCTAAAAGCGACGACACAGAGGAACTCTCAATGAAAGCACCAATGTCGGTGTCAAAACCGGCGGATCTCGGGTAGGGGGTCCCGAACTGTGCGTCTAGGCGGATGGTAACAGGAGACAAGGGACACGAAGTTTTACCCAGGTTCGGGCCCTCTCGATGGAGGTAAAACCCTACGTCCTGTTTGATTAATATTGATGATATGGGTAGTACAAGAGTAGATCTACCACGAGATCAAGGTGGCTAAACCCTAGAAGCTAGCCTATGGTATGATTGTTATATGTTGTCCTACGGACTAAAACCCTCCGGTTTATATAGACACCGGAGAGGGTTAGGGTTACACAGAGTCGGTTACAATGGTAGGAGATCTACATATCCGTATCGCCAAGCTTGCCTTCCACGCCAAGGAAAGTCCCTTCCGGACACAGGACGAAGTCTTTAATCTTGTATCTTCACAGTCCAGGAGTCCGGCTGAAGGTATAGTCCGGCTATCCAGACACCCCCTATTCCAGGTAGTGCTTTCAAAATCTTCTATGAAGTATTTGGAGGAGGAACCCGCCTTGCAATGCCGAAGACAATCTGCGCGCCGGACTCGTCGTCATTGAAGCCCGGTTCAGGGGCTACTGAGGGAGTCCTGGATTAGGGGTTGTCCGGATAGCCGTACTATACCTTCAGCCGGACTCCTGGACTGTGAAGATACAAGATTGAAGACTTCGTCCCGTGTCCGGAAGGGACTTTCCTTGGCGCGGAAGGCAAGCTTGGCGATACGGATATGTAGATCTCCTACCATTGTAACCGACTCTGTGTAACCCTAACCCTCTCCGGTGTCTATATAAACCGGAGGGTTTTAGTCCGTAGGACAACATATAACAATCATGCCATAGGCTAGCTTCTAGGGTTTAGCCTCCTTGATCTCGTGGTAGATCTACTCTTGTACTACCCATATCATCAATATTAATCAAACAGGACGTAGGGTTTTACCTCCATCGAGAGGGCCCGAACCTGGGTAAAACTTCGTGTCCCTTGTCTCCTGTTACCATCCGCCTAGACGCACAGTTCGGGACCCCCTACCCAAGATCCGCCGGTTTTGACACCGACACCCGTGGTGGAAGAGATACACAAGGAGAACCTGACTAGTTACGGTGCAATTGTACATGAAATAATAGGACACTCTTCGGTTTTTGATTTTTGCAAATTTAGTCATGAGTTTAGGAGCTCTAATTATGAAGCTCACAACTTAGGGAAGCAGGCTCTTTCTCTCGGTGGTGGCCGCCATGTTTGGTTAGATCACCTCGGGAATCTACCATCCGTCCCTGTAAACATTGTGACGAATTAATAAAGCTTCACGACGTTGTCTAAAAAAAACTTAAACCCGTCCACTAGCAAGACATATAGCGGGTGTGGAATAGGATCACTTGGCTTTTCAAATACACGTTTACCATTTTTTTTAATGGTATGAAACATTTTTAAAATTATTCAAGCACTTTTCTACATTGTATAATCCATATTTTTGAAATGTCATAGGCGTTTTTTAGAAATGTCTGGACTTTTTTTAATGTTGGTTATTTTTTTCAATGGTATGAAACAATATTTAGAATCACACAAACATTTCCTTACACTGTATAAACATTTTTTTCAAATGTTTTGAATTTATTTTTTCAAAACACATGAACATTTTGTAAATTCCACAATTTTTTTAGAAATTGGGCGAACAAACAATTACACTATGTTCAAAAATTTCAAATTTGTGGTGAAAGTTTTAAATATTTGGAGTAAATTAAGTTTCAAAATGTATGTATTTGGAATATTTCAGAAACACAAACAAGAAGGTAAAATATATATATAATGAACGAATGAGAAGCAAAGAAGAAAGAAGGAATGACGAACAGAACTACTAGGCCATCCCAATAGCAGCGACGTGAGGAACCCTTTGAATTGAGGTCTCTTCTTTCTCCGTACGCGCGAGACAAAGCATTGCCCGCAGAATATGAGCACTTGGCTTGGCCCAAAATTGGAATGGGATCCTGTTTAATTAGTGGGCTAGGCCATAGCGAGCCTGAAAGCTCACTCCACTAGCTGGCATAACCCCTCGAAATCACTGACTAAGGAGCTGATTTCTAATCCAGCCTCTTGCTATTCAGGGTGTGTTTTTACCCCTAGGGTCACCTTAGGGTCTACCTTGTCATCTGGCGATCGCCGTCAGAGTAAACGTACTTCGTGCCTCCTCGCCGGAAATCCCCTCAGCAGTGGGCATTCCTCTCAATATCGTCAAGTTGTTTGCACTTGCATGGTGGATTTAAGGAACCCGGGGGTGAGATTGTAGAGAAAAAAGTTGGGGGCAGATGAGAGGTGTGATGTAGGCGGAGATGGGGGTAGGGAATGTTTCAGTTGTACCCTAACACCAGTGTACCCTCTATCCTCATCATCCATTCTTGCATAAAATTCGTGCAAGAAAACTTTTTTTCTCCCAAATAAAAGTACATTTGAACTCAAAACTTTGCAAATCAACATCACACAAGTACTATCATGCGTAGAAAAGTTTTCGGATTTTTTGGCGCAGCATGAATTTTTTAAATGGTACAATTCATTCTAAATTTCAAATTTGACAAATTTATGTTTCATAAAAAAAGGAAACATTGTACATAGTGAGTAACACTTGTCTATAATATATTTTTTGAATTCTTTGGATTGCTTACCACATATGTGACACTTGTCTATAGCTTATATGAAAAGTTTCAGTCAAATGTTCTCTTGTTTGGAGGAAACAAAGAAAATGTCTATACAAGGACAGCACGAATCTTGACACAAACTGAATGGTCTAGATAGTGTAGAGGCGATTCTGCAGTTGCCTTGGCCCCGACGTATGGACTTGCCTTGGCCCGGACGTTTCAAGGGAAAACGAGAGTCCTTTTTAGCGGCCACCAGAAGAAGGAATAGGAGTCAGAGTTCCAACATGGCGGCCTCCACGATGGCAGCACCGACGGCTCAGCTCCCGGCCGCCGACAACCTGGAGCCTCCGATGGCCGCGTCCCGCACGCCCATCCGCGCGATCCTGGCCGCCACGGACTCCCTCGCCGGTGAGCGCGTGGTCGTGGGCGGCTGGGTCCGGGCCGGCCGAGTCCAGTGCGGCGGCACCATGGCCTTCCTCGCCGTGAATGACGGCTCCTGCCACGCCAGCCTCCAGCTCGTCGTCGAAGCGGCCCAGGTGACGCACCCGCCGCTCGCCCGCCTCGCGGCCACGGGGACCTCCGTCCTCGTCTCCGGCGTGCTCCGGGTCCCGCCCGGGAAGAGCAAGGAGCGCATCGAGCTGGGCGTCGAGGCCGTCATCGAGTCCGGCGAGGTCGACGACCCGGCCGCCTACCCGCTCCCCAAGACCAGGCAGCTCAAGCTCGACCACCTCCGGGACTTCCTCCACCTACGGCCGCGCAACGACACCATCGCGGCGGTTGCGAGGATGAGGAGCGAGCTCACGTTCGCGACGCACTCATTCTTCCGGGAGATGGGCTTCCTGTGCGTGCACACGCCGATTATCACCACCGACGACTGCGAGGGCGCCGGCGAGATGTTCCAGGTCACCACCCTGTTCAGCCAGGCCCAGAAGGCGGACAGGGACCTCAAGCTCAAGCTTGATCCTCACCATGAGCATGATGCCGACGATGAGGAAGGAACTGTCAGTTTCGAGAGCGACTTCTTCAGGCGTCAGGCTTTCCTCACCGTCTCCGGCCAGCTCCAGGCCGAGGCCTACGCCTGCGCGCTCAGCGGCGTCTACACCTTCGGCCCCACGTTCCGCGCCGAGAACTCGCACACGTCGCGGCACCTCGCCGAGTTCTGGATGGTCGAGCCGGAGATCGCGTTCGCAAACCTGCAGGTAACTGATCGACAATGATCTCTACATATATGCGTTGTGTCATTGCGTGTGAAAATGTGAACTCTGTTTATATATTTCTGCCATGCCGGAGCTGGACTACTGATAATATCCATGCTGAACTTTGTCACATATATATACAGGATATTATGAACTATGCAGAGAGTTACGTGCAGTACCTCTGCAAATGGCTGTTGGAGCATTGCATGGAGGACATGGAGTTCATGGCTAAAACCCATGACAAGACTGCGATCGAGCGTCTCGAGCTTGTTTCATCGACGCCTTTCGAACGTGTCTCGTACACAAAGGCTGTGCAGATGCTGATGGGCTCAGCTGGCAGCAAGAAGTTCCAGACCAAGGTTGAATGGGGCATCGATTTAGCGTCCGAGCATGAGAGGTATGTATAGCTGTATACACGTATGCAGATACAGTTATTGGCACCGATATTTCTGTTATTTTTCGTTGTTTGGGTATGTGGTGATACTGAATTTCTTGCAATCTGAAGGTACTTGACTGATGTGATCTTTAAAAAGCCTGTCATCGTTTATAACTACCCGCGAGGGATAAAAGCGTTTTATATGAGGCTCAACGATGACCAGAAGACCGTGGCTGCCATGGATGTTCTAGTTCCCAAGGTATATAAGCGAGTAGTATGTTGAATCATTAAACAGTATCCACTGATACAATTGAAAATTTATAATCCTGTATGTTGCATCTCTCTTAATTAGGTTGGTGAATTAATTGGTGGAAGTCAGAGGGAGGAGCGCTTCGATATCCTGAAACAACGGTACCAACGCCTTTCTTATTTGGAAAAAAAATGTTAAATTGACTTCATAACAAAAAATCCATGTCTGCATATATAATACTACAAATTTAAGGACATGGTGTGTATGTAGGATACTGGAAGCCGGTTTGCCTATGGAATCCTATGAGTTCTATCTGGACCTTCGACGCTATGGATCCGTGAAGCACAGCGGGTTCGGGCTGGGCTTGGAGAGGATGCTCCTCTTCGCCACAGGCCTTGACAACATCAGAGATGTCATCCCCTTCCCGAGATACCCTGGGAAGGCCGACCTCTAAAGATCTGATTGGCCTATGAAGCAATAGCACAAGTTTGTCCATATATAGTCTGATAGCTAGGGTAGAGTGGTAGTAGGTGTAAAGCATAGTAAGTGTAAATTAAGTTGTCCATAACTGAGACTAGGAGTCATGCGTGTGGATATATCATAGTTTGTGATGATGTCTTTTTGGTAGAGTTCATGTCAAATTTGAATCTGCATATAAGGATTGTCCCAATTGAATTGTTGTTCTGAAGCATAAACGAAAAACAGACCAGCTGCTAGCGCATCCATACAGTAGCAATTTCCTTTTTCATATCAGCTGTTCAAATCAGGCGCGTTACACAACTAGAGTTGTCAACTGAATTTTAGCTTCTCTCTTCCAGCGTAATTTTGTAGAGAAAGACATTCAAATTTGTTTCTCTTGATCTGCCCGAGGTATTTTATGTTCAAAAGCTCTTATCTTACAGTTCGTTGTTTTTTATATAGCTAACCACTCATTTCGAGTGGTCTTCTCTTACAGTTCTTTTACATGTAGAATTTCTAACACAACAGGCCAGGCCTTGTCACCAACCATGCATCCACGTCATTTTCTAAATGAATTCTTGTGTTCTCGACTTATCAGAAGCCCATGTGTCACGAGGTATGATGGACGATCGATCATCAGCAGTGAGGTCGTGATGTCGAACTGATGGAAGGATCACGGCGCCCTTACACGCAGCGGGGATGGTGTATGCCATATGGTTGTTCGGAACAAATGTCTCTAGAGAAGGACATATAAACACTCTATGTTTCTAGATATCGTGTAACCGACTGTGTGTTAATATCTGACTCGTTCACACTCTATACACTCTAGAATTATCTTTTTTACTTGCACATAAACCACATACTATATATTCTACTCTAGAAATATCTACCAACTTATATGCTAGACAAAATACTCTACTAAGTTTTTATGTATTTAACGAGACAATGGATAAAGACAAATATAGGCACACAATAATACATTAAGACACATGGAATTATTTGTTGTTCAATGCGATACTCTTTATGGGCTTATATTTGGAGTAGATTCTATAGAAGTAGTTTCAGTTTTTAAAATTAAATATCCTAAGTCAAATGTGAAAGTAACATTTTTGCGGCAAATTTTTTTAGTTCCACACATGAAAATTCTTTTGTGTATTTGAATATAAATGTCTTCATTGCATTGATAGTTTGCATGTTATATTGAACAAATAGTATATTAGATAATCCATAAATACTCATGTACAATAATAATGTGTAAATACAAAAAACAGCAAAACTATAGTTGCAACATTAGTTGTGATTAAGTAAAAAAGATCAATATAAGTATATGTATAAACCTGGGAATAGTTTGGACTGAAACTATAGTTTGGTCTCATTTGGTTTGGATTAAATGTGCTAACCTCCTAATGTAAACTGGTTTGGTTTGTACTTTTCTTATTATCGGCTTGGTCTGGTTTGGTCTGGACATAGACCAAACGGTCTCAAACCGTTCCAACCCATGGATTGAGAACTAAATCAACGACTAGCTCCCCTTCCAGATCAAAGAAAGCATCCATTGTCAACGTCCTCCTCGTCTTTTCCACTGCCGGTGTCAACCATGCTCCTGCTCTCTTAATGACATGTCCAATGCTCTGGCATAGACCCGATCGGCATGTACTGCGCCAGCACGGAGACGCAAACCACCATCGACCAAGTTCTCTCAGCGCTCGTCTCGCGAGGCCCGGCCTACTACGACACGGCCATTGTCTGTTGCTCCTCCTCGGCAATTTGGAGACTTGTGCGGTGCTGCGGAAATGTGCCCCGGTGGGAATGCGCGCTCTGTGCGGCCGCGGCGATGCGTACACGGGCCACACGCTGAGACTTCTTCTCAACACACAGAACACCACCGGCATGGACCTGGTCACTTTCAACCGAGCGCAGGGGAAGCAACGGCATGAACAAGGAGCTGGCGACGGACACGGTGCATCTCAGAGGTGGCGGAGCCAAGACGACCATTTACAAGCTTGGGTATTGCGCCAGGGACATCATGGCGGCGTACTGTGGGTTGTGCGTGGCGCACACGGTGGCCGAGCTGTCCAACTACTGTCAGACCGCATGATATTCCCGCTCAATGGCGCCGGCGAGTTGGCCGACGAGGTCGGACAGTGCAAACAAGATTGTCTTAACCCGTGATGGATGGAGTTCAGCTATAGTCAACTACAGTGCTTGTATCTAGCATTATAGGATGTTCTATGTACGATGTATGTACATTGTGGTGAGTAACATGCACATGCAGCAGCAGCTAATTGCCCTTCGAACGCCTCTCTTCCCGTAGTAATCGGACACACCCTTGGTTCGAAACTTCAGATTCAGACTGTATGCGGGTGAATAGCTTGGATGGGTTTGCCTTGAAATGCGTACAATTTGGATTGATTTGGATTGTAGCATTCACTATTTAGTATGGTTTGGTTTGGTTGATGCCCTTATACCTCTATAGATTGGACTGGATTCAATCTAGATTACAAACTATTCCCAGGCTTATATATGTAAGACCGCAGGGCCGTCCCTGAGGGGGGCTGAAAGGGCGGCCGCCCGGGGCCTTCAAATCTTAGGGGGCCCCACCTGAGATATATGCGAGCACTCATGTTCCATCCACCAGGCGACCAGAGGCACCATTAGAGCAGTAGAATCTTTTCTTCCCCACGAAGAAGAAATCAGAACCATTTCGAGTGATCAAGATGCCGAACTAGGCCTTGGCTTTCAATCTTCTAATAATTTATTGTTCCCCTTTAACAAAGAGGCCTTGGCCGAGTCTTTATTTAGTACTCCCTCCGTCCCAAAATATAAGAACTATTTTGACACTATGCTAGTGTAAAAAACGTTCTTATATTTTGAGACGGAGGGAGCATTGCGCATGGTGAAGTGGAGGTGGGGTCACACCAAGGCTTTTTTTCTTGGGCGGCCCAAAAGGATATGGGCAGCGCTGCTTCACGTTTTTTGTTAGGAAACTCTTTTTTTACTCTCAAAAAGATATTTTTGAAATTAGAGATCAATTCTTGCAGAAAATCCATGTCAAGAGAATTTTGCAGAAAAGCCACATAACAAAATTGTAGACATGTAGCGCTACCACGGAATCAACCCTAGCAAACAATACCTTGATAAAAAAATATATAACCTCAAAAAGAAATTAAGCCTAGGTGTTATGCGCGCTACAGTGATAGCGAAACACGGACGACATGGTTGGTATATTTGCCTTCGCTGTTTTGTATCAAACATACTAATTCATGTATTTCTAACAAGGTTGATTCCATTTTAGAAATTAACAATTGGTTATTCTATCAGATTTATTTTGGTTGCTGTCTATGTTTTGATGTCCTATTTTGGTCTGAGTATGTATCTATAGGTTGATTGTATCTGTTACATTTTTATGTCCCGCCATAAAAAAACACCTTGTCCTCCACCAGCGTGTGTGATCGCAATTGACGCACGACGAGAAACCCTAACATCGCCGCCCTAAGGAGCTAGCAGGAATCTATGCTTGAGCTCCATCTAATCTGTCCCAACGGATGAACTTGAGGAGGACCGGAGCTCGGAAGACTGACTTGAAGAAGGATCGCCGCCATCCGTCCAAACGCCACCCCTGCGAGGACTAAACCCTACCTATCTACTAACGGGAGTTGAGACACCAGAATTAATTCTCCTCCCCGCCGACGGGCTCGCCGACGAAGATCGAGGGGAGGAAGGCTTTTCCAAGTCACCTTGGGAGAGAGGAAAGAAAAGGCTTAGCTTGCACAAATCTCCTAATGTAAGCTCAAGAATGGGCTTGTTCACAATTCACAAGGCAATCTCAACTACTCACGAAAACCGCGATCCCCACCCACGTGTCGCCATGTTTTGGCGACACGAGGGAAACCACACCATCTCTGCCTAGGCACCCCCTCGCTCTCATTTCGCCACCACCCGAGGATACCGTTGATGAAGTGGACACGGCATCCGGTGGGGGTGATGGCGGGGATCTCGTTGTGTGGCACGGCACCAGATCTGGGGTGCTCCATGGTGACCCGACGGTGGCCTCTTCGTCAGCCATGGGGGTTGTTCCAGGTCGTTGACGGGGGTGCCGCTCATAGGTGGCACATTGGTGCAGCGCCAGAGCAGCAGGCTTGAGGCTTCTGGGCTTGATATGCGCCCATGCGGCCTCCAAGCTGGTGCTTGAGGTGGACGGTGTAGAGCTCGGTCAAGGCACCGCCAGTTGGATCTGGCGCGTGGAAGAACAGTGGGGTGCGGTGGCCATAGGACCCTTTCCCAGGTTTCGGTGGGGAGTCGTGGGTGGTGACCGGCGGAGGGTTGATGCCCGCGATGATAACACCTAGGGGCGTCGTGTTTGCTTCTTGAAAGGCATCTCCGGAGATCCCGCTCACTTCTCTTTATGTAGCGGGCGAGTAGGCAGTGGAGGTTGAGTTGGCTGACCGTGGCTTTGTTGTTTCCTCTCTCTCTCTCTCTCTCTCTCTCTCTCTCTCTCTCTCTCTCTCTCTCTCTCTCTCTCTCTCTCTCTCTCTCTCTCTCTCTCTCTCTCTCTCTCTCTCTCTCTCTCTCTCTCTCTCTCTCTCTTACCATTTTGTGCTCGTGGACGTGGTCGGGTTTTTTTCTTCTTGATTTTCCTTATAAACCATGCCAATTCTATTCTTCTTTATGAAATCCTATCCTATATAGTACCTAAGAGATCCATCCCCACTATAACCTATTTATCTAAACATGCAGCCTATCCACCTCAGCATACATGCCATCTCAGCAGTTGTCTGCCAATCATTTTCCCGTTTCCATGCATGAACAGCCGAACAGCCCCGTTTCTATTCATAAGGGCATGTACAATGGTTGATAAGATAGTCTTATCTTAAGTTTTGCATGTACTCCCTCCGTTTCTTTTTACTCCGCATATAAGATTTGGTCAAAGTCAAACTACACAAAGTTTGACCAAATTTATATAAAAAAATATGAACATCTACAATATTAAAACTATATAGTATGAAAATACACTTCGTGGTGCATCTGATAATGTTGATTTCATATTGTCAATGTATATATTTTTTAATATAACGTTAGTCAAACTTTATAAAGCTTGACTTTGACCAAACCTTATATGCAGACTAAAAAGAAACGGAGGGAGTAAATTAGAGATGACAAAAAAACATGTTTACAATGGATGAACTCTTAGCCTTATCTTTAATAATTAGTTGTTCCTAAAAATATGGTGAGACAAATTGTGCTAAGAGATCATCTCTTGTCTTCTCTTAAATAAGATAAGACAAGCCTTTTCTTATGATTTCTCTCTCCTCCACCTCATCATTTATCCTATGTGGCACTTTTAAGATAGAACCATTGTACATGCCCTAAACAGCCGAGCAGCCCTGATTTGTAATAACTGACGACCATGCCATGAGCCCACCCGCTTGGCTAGCCCCCACGCAGCGTATTTCTCTCCTGATTTTTGGGCTTCTGTAACCGACGATCATGTGTTTTGACTGTCAATGACGATTCGCTTTTCCACGGGCCACTGGTACTCCCGAGTCTTAAAAATCCACCACCGCTGTGACCTACTCCTCATCTCGTCTCCATTGTATCTCTCAGGATCCAACATCTTGATCTCTCGTGTCCTTCTCTCCTTATTACGCCACGGGTTCCCTCGTGGTGCGCGCGCCTCCGCCCTCACCTCTCATGCCGCTCCAGTGCGACTTGCCGCTGGGTAATCGGTTGTCGACGATCCACCGTCGCGCCATGCCGTCGACCTACTGCTGAGGAGAAATTGCCATGTGGCTTGCTGCCCTGCGCAATGGGGATCTTGAGTCACCTCCCCCCTCGCGTTCCCCGTCTTTTTTATCAGGTTGGATCCTACGGCGGATTTAAGTGTTGACATGATCTGTGATCCACATAGTGATGATGATTTGATGACTTTATCTGTGTATCCAGCCCTGATCTGTGTGATGAGATAGTAAATAATTTATTTGTGTATAAGGCATAGCCATGGATTTATCTTTTGACTCAGGCTAAGGCATACTGGTGACATGTACGTACGTACCATCTGAATTACTTTATCATTAGCCCATATAATGGTGATAAAGCAAAAGAATTACTTTATCTGTGTGATGTGCGTCGCTGCTGGTGACAAAGTGTTTCTCTGCTCCCCGCCACACGGTACTGATTCAAGGCACGCCCAAGGTGGTTCTTTCAGATGTTGAAACGAGGGGCAAGAAATTGTACAAGAATGTCTTAAATCCTCTTGATGCTTTCTTGAGGAAGGCAGAGATATTTGAACATATCATCAGCAACACGTGTTATCAATGGTATGTGCTCAGTGTAAGTTTCAACCTTTTTCTTTTGTATTTTTAATTTTTTATATGGTCGTACAACGGCTAACCCAGTTCAACGCACTATTGTCAAAAAAAACAAAAGAAACAGTTCAAGACACGTCTTCCCCAGTTTAAGTATTTTGCTTATAAATGCAACCAAATTAATCCCTGCTAACTGTGTTGTTTTCCCAAGTATTTTGCCATTTGCATGTGCTGAACTGACTAAGTGATAACTATCTGCATTTCTTGATTCCAAGTCAATAAGGATTGTATGTTCGTGTGTCTTCAGGTTGGATCCTTTCGATCTACGTTATTCTTCATCAGCGACGGTTGCTGTTCTGATGCGCTGGTCCTACGGGGCCTTAGCACGACGACTTCCCGACTGTCTACTACAACAAGTTGTGCCCGACTCCGGCGAGGGAGGGGTGATGACGGGAGGGGTGATGACGGCGGCTCGCCTTCGGCTCGCTTCAGTGATTGTAGTCGTCGCTAGGTGGTCTACGGATCTGGATGTAATTTTTATTATTTCTAGTGTTCGTTGTACTGCCATGATAGAAGATGAATAGTTTGAAAGTTTTCTTGAAAAAAAAGGATTGTATTGTCTCATACTTTTTAATTAGCTGGCTATGATCTTATCCACCTTGTTCATGGGTCATAAGTAAATGTTCGTATGGATTTTCTATTTGTATTTGTGTTTCAGAGATTGTATTTATGATGTCTGTCCACGAGATTAGGCGATATATTCATCTCATTCTTGATACTGGATAGAAAGGTCCCCATAATAGCTTCCATGCATGTCATCCACCTATGTCATGGAGACACTCCATCATCATCATCATCATCCTCTGGATGAGCTTTCCATTGACATGATTATTTTAGGTAAAGACTTTTGTTGCCACACACATAGATATGGTTTATTTTCTAATCAGTTAGTATTATGTTACCCTATTATAGTGGAGGGATAAACTTCCTATGGTATACCAATAAGGATTACAAGGACAGTGATAAATAATTCAGTATAGATGGGAAGTTGATCGGCACATCTCAACTCAGCAAAAAATAGTGTAAGTTATGTGTTGTATCTCATTGTTCGACTCCATGCCATATGTTTAGTTTTCACTTGCTGAAATGAAAAAAAAAGTCAGAATATGCCTATTGTCTGAGGTCCGAACAAAAAATTCATCATGTTTGAGATTTTAAACCACAAAAGATGTCATTCTTTATTTTTTTTATTAATTTATTTTATAAGGTTTCATGCATAGTTTCTTTTTGTTGCAAGCAAACTCCGGCTTCAACGCGATAATTTGGATCTCGGTGCTTATGTTTATAAGTACTCACATGCTCTTTCCAGCCACCGCTTTGAGATGAAGGAATTGGTGCTCACATTGCCAAGAATATAGAGAGAGAAAGGAATATGTTCTTATTGTTGATCTTGGAGCTCCATTACTCTGTGTCAAGTACTACAAGAAACTATAGTGGCCAATATACAAGTTTAGTTTTCAGTCTTTGTGGAAAGCATATTAGTATCCATGTGAATTGCATATATTACTTATATATGTCATATCACTATATTTCACATTTTGCAACATTTTTAATTATACAAAGTGTTGTATCCATTGCTGTTTTTTCATCTTAAGTTCGCATATGCACTATGCAAAAAGTTATTCAATGTATTCCCATCATATTCATAGGACTTAGAGTTCCCGCAGCAACGAGCGGGGTATCATCTAGTTGCATGAACACCCTGCCCCCTTGACAAGGTTCTGTCAAAAAAAAATCTCAGCTGCTCGATCACAACTTCTGTTGCGTTTAGTTCAAACCTTGAGACACAGTGAGGACCATACATTTGCAACAAGCAGAGAGTACAATTCAAGCACAGCTCGTCAGTTGGTCGCGAACCATGCACGAATCTACGTGACTTTATTTGTTGCCTACTACCTCCAAAAACATCTTCTTACCTACCTCGGCCAGGTGTTGAACCAGCTGGCGGTATTACATAGTCCCTCCGCTTGAATATACGCAGCATCGTTTCATTTGTCAAAACAACATTTTGATCAACGATTACTTTAGAGATCTTTTACAGTACATCTAAATAATGTGAGCCGTTCATTTCCGGTCATTCAATGGTCTAGATCGATCAATACTACCAGACAAAATCGAAAGTATTTTTTGTTTAAGGGGCAGAATTGGAAGACACACAAAACAAATACAAAACTCTACTTGCTGAAGCCGGCCCGTGTGTTTTCTTCTGCTGTTCACAGACTGTACGTAGTGGGTCGACCCTTGCCGGACAGTATTTTAGGCCCGAGGAAATCACCATGTACGAGGCCAGTACGAGTACGTGATCGGCCGATTGTTCTCCGACGATCAAAGGCACCCCGATCTAATTTCGCCGGAACACGTCAAATGATCCCGTTGTCACAAGCGACGCGCGTCCCAGACTCCCAGTAGTGATGCTAAGTTGCCCATACAGGCAGCGAACTACATGCCTAGACGGAAGGCTCGGCGTACAACGTACCCCGGCAAAGCTCACACATTGCCCATGACGAGAAGCATCAGCGATGTCGCGGACCAAGTGGAACGTCGGCGCTGCAGCGCCGTCGCCGTCACCGGCGGCCACAACGACGTCAGGTGTCCAGAACGATGGCAGCTACTTCGTCAACGCCATTAGGGCGAACGGATGGCATGAGCTCCGAAGTGTGATTGATTGTTGGCTAGGCGCAGCAGATGAGCGACGACGGCAACGATGAGGCCTGACAAGGGATTGTACATATCTACGAAACAAATAAAATACCAAACTACCCATTTAATCAACGGCTGAGATAATTCAATACTACTCGGTCCCAGCGGTAGTATGATGCACCGTAAAAACTTTCTTACTTTATTCAGTCACGCTTTCCATGATACCAACTATACAATATTATCGCTGCATTTGTGTTTTCTGTTTCTTGAGAAAAAAGACCGATTATCGATTTCAAAGTTTATGGTACTTACAATCACCTCCATACAATAGATGCATGTCAAGTCGGTGCCACTGATTTTTCTTTTCTGATGATTTTTAGCGGCATTTGGTTTTTTTTTTGGAAAAGGAGGTTGACCTCCGGCCTCTGCATCAGTCGATGCATGCAGCCATATTATTAAAAAGTGTAACAAGGTCTTAAGTTCCACACAAGCTCATAAACCGAGTAAAAACTGAAAAAATAAATCTGTAAAGCATCACATCCGGCAAAAATGCGCCACGTCGGCGATAAAGAACAGACTACGATGCCTACACACCTAGCCTACTATTAGCTCGCCATCCAAATTGGATGAAGATAGCCCGTGCTACCATCTCCCAGCGGTTGCACCCAATAGCCAAAATCCCCCTGTAGTCCGCATGAGTGAGTAACGACCACATACGAAATTTTGTGCAATCGGTTGTAGCTATGTAGATAATCTACAAAAAAACAGTGAATTTTGTGCCATTAAAAATCATATCATTTCTATTGTTCCATATAGACCAGAATAGTGCACATATCCCTATCCGAATATGTTTAGCTATATGTATGTCTACTCCATTAAGACATGTCTCAAATAACGTGTTTATGCTCATTGGGGGATGGACGTTAAAAGCTATATGAATTGGTCGCCATAACAATTTTGCAAGTGGACACTCGAGAAAGAGGTGTTTAATCGATTCATTTTGATCATAAAAATAGCACCTGGAGTTACCAACCCAATTCCTTTTCATAAAATTATCTTTGGTCAATATGACTCTCTTTTGTGAACGAACCACATAAAGATTTTGATGTGAAGCGGAACTTTAATCTTTCATATGTGCAAAGACCTCGACAATGGCCCGGAATGAATTAACTTCAGATACATGGATTTCATAGAGACTATTCCATTCGTGGTTAATTTTCAGCTAATTCCCAGCTAATTGTTAGCGGCATTTGGATGAGCCAAAGTTATGTAGATACTCGGCAAAGTACTCCAAAATGGGAGCGATGGATTATGGATGCATATTTTCCTCCCACCACTCACCACATTGAGCCCATTTGTTGTGCAGCTCAGCTGACCAGTCATCACCTCTTGCCCACACGTAAGATGTTTCTCAGTCCAACGTGTTCACACATTAACATATAAGACCCCACTAGAACGATTGATTAGCTACTTTTTTAATACCAAACTAATCTCTCACACTCTCATCCTAACATATATGTACCAAACTCAATGAATTTTCATTTTACTAATGACGACAATTAGTGTAGAATCATCAGACACAATCAGTAACCAAATCGTTGAAAAATCAGTCAGGCGGATGCGGGATCTGATAAACAACATTAGAAATCGAATGATGAAACATGCAACTGTGTACGACAGCTCAAGGCAACAAGACTAACACCTGTAGTATCTAGTACGTGCAACCACATAGTGTTCATGAATTTAACTGATTAATTAACTCCACGCATGGCAACTATCATTTTCTAGCTAGCTAATCGGCAAAGGGAAAAAGGATGAAGAAGCTTTCGCTTGATGATAAATATATACTATTGGTGACTGACCATGTCTGATGAGTCATGACATTGTCACTTTCTCCTGCCCTTTCAATTGTCTAGCTCCTCATCTCCTTTGTTTACAAGAAAACTAGGGTTATCATTGGTGATTAACCTTCTTACATTATGACAACTCGCGGCTTAGTAATGGAGGGAGTAATTTTCTTTTTTTAATACCAAATTATTCTCTCCCATTTTCATCCCAACCATATATATATGTACCCAACTGAATTTGTTTTCATTTTCCCCGCAAAAAAAAAAGAATTTGTTTTCATTTAAGTAATGACGCTAATTAGTGTAGAATCATCACACACAATCAGTAACTAAATCTTTGAGAAATCTGTCAGAGGGATACGGGATCTCATAAACAACATTGGAAATCGAATGATCTAATAGATGGATGCCATGTCGATGTCATGGATTTTTCTCATGATTTTTAGCTGCAATTGGATGAGCCAAAGTTATGTAGATACGTCATACGCGCCAAAGTACTCCAAAATGGGAGCAACGGATGCATATTTTTCCTCTCACCACTCACCACAACATCCCATTTGCTGCACAACTCAGCTGACCAGTCATCACCTCTTGACCACACGTAAGATCTTGCTCAGTCCAACGTGTTCACACATTTAGGACAGACCCCACCAGTCCGATTGATCAACTACTTTTTTAATACCACACTAATCTCTCCCATTCTCACCCCAACCATATATGTACCAAACTCAATGAATTTTCATTATCATAATGACGACAATTAGTGCAGAATCATCAGACACAATCAGTAACCAAATCGTTGAAAAATCTGTCAGAGGGATACGGGATCTCATAAACAACATTGGCAATGGAATGATCTAACATGCAACTGTGTCCGACAGCTCGAGGCAACAAGACAAACACCTGTAGTATCTAGACGTACGTGCGTGTTCCTGAATTTAACCGATTAATTAATTAGCTCCATGACATGGCAACTATCGTTTTCTAGCTGGTTAATCGGCAAAGGGAAAAGAAGAAGAAGCTTTTGCTTAATGATAAAGTCGATAATAGTGATCATCTTTGGAGAGATAAATATATACTGCTGGTGACTGACCATGTCTGATGAGTCATGACAGTGCCACTTTCTCCTACTCTTTCAGCTGTCCAGCTCCTCAGCTCCTTTGTTTACAAGAAAACTAGGGTTATCATTGCTGATTATAACCTTCTTGCACTATGACAACTCACAGCTTAGCTGTAATCACATAAACTTGTAATCTTCTCTAGAAGAATACAAAGAAATGTCCAAGTTACATTTTATTTAGTATTACAAAGAATAGTTTTCTTTACTAAATAAAGAATAGTTTTCTTTACTAATCGACACATCGATTTTGTATTATTAAGCGGACACCGAGAAAAAGACCGAGACAAAGACAGTTTTATTTATTTAGTGCTCATAAGAAGGTCAGTCGGGTGATGTAAGCTGAAGCATGCATGGGTT
Source organism: Aegilops umbellulata (assembly GCA_032464435.1). NCBI lineage: Eukaryota > Viridiplantae > Streptophyta > Magnoliopsida > Poales > Poaceae > Aegilops > Aegilops umbellulata. The sequence goes on along the minus strand of CP136060.1, from coordinate 585,020,987 downwards.
CACACTAACTCATCAACCATATCTTCAGCTGAGTTCAGACTTGATAGATGATACAGTTCAGATTCGGTTCAGTTAAACTCTGCCATCTACCACAAGCGAAGCACAGTAGTAGATTTTGTGTAACACATGCTTCAGCGATGTCACCTGAATTTCAAAAGAAAAAAAAAAGAAAAAAGAGAGTAATGCTATCTCACTGACAGCATGAACGTAGTTCTTTTTTTCCATGGAGAGAAAACAAATTGATGTGGTTGGTGGTTGGTGGTTGGTGGTTGCATTCAAGTCAGCTCATGCAAGAAAAGTTTACTAGCCTTATCCTCTGTTATGTACTGTACCCCGTCTGAACTGAAGAGCAGGGCAGCACATGTGACGAACAGGTGGGCCATGGTGTAGGTAGGGTGCCCATCATGCACTTGTTTCGAGGCAATCTCTATCTATCTCTCACTCACATGATAAACGATCTTCTCGTGCTCTCTCTCTCTCTCTCTCTCTCATTCTCTAAAAGTCAAGCCCCATCTTTGCATTTGAGTGACAACATCCATTGATTTCATCAACATCAGTAGATTAATATCTTCTTCCCCACACCACATACGGCTTGAGGCTACGCCTACACCAGGGAAAGTATCTAGTGCTCCAAGGCTTGGGGTGCTCCCTGTGCTCCAAATGTCCGAAAAACATTTTTAAGATGTTTAAAAAAATCTGAAAAAAATACAGCACATCGACGGAACATCGATGTATCTTGTCACAAAATTTCAAATCAAAATTCAAAACATTGTTCGAGATACAAAAATGACAAATTTTTGTACATAACATAAGTTGGGCTTTAGTTTTGGCCCATTATCACATTGATGCCAAATTTGTCATTTTTGTATCTCGAGCAATGTTTCGAATTTTGATTTGAAATTTTGTGACAAGAGACATCGATGTTCCGTCGATGCGCTGCATTTTTTTCAGAATTTTTTAAACATTTTAAAAATGTTTTTCGCATCGGAGCACCGGGAGCACCCTAGGCCTGGGAGCACTAGATACTTTCCCGCCTACACCACTAGTATAAAAAGAGAACCCAGCTCCTCCCTGTGGGCGAGGCAGAGCAAAGCAGGACCTAGAGAAAAGATCTTTAGTGTTGTACTTTGTTCACACTTTGTACACTCTGGAATTGTCTTTTTATTTTACACATAAAACCATATACTATTATACTCTAGAAATCTCTGTCAACTTATTTCGTAGATTCATACTAAAATACCCTACTAAGTTTTCATATATTTAACGAGACACTGGATAAAGACAAATATACACACGCTATAATATGTGAAGGTAATTAAATTATTTGTTGGTCAATGTGATACTATTTATAGGTTATATTTGGGGTAAAATCCATTGAAGAAGTTTTAGTTTTTTAAATTAATATTCTAAATGAAATGTGAAAGTTGAAACATTTTTGCACAAAATACAATTTTAGTTTCGCACATGAATTTTGTGTGTGTATTTTAATATAAAAGTCTTGCTCGCCTTGCTGGTTTCCTGTTATACTTAACAGATAGTATCCAAATAAAATATTTAATAATGTATATACACTTATGTGCAAATAATAATGTGTAAATACGAAAACAACAAACGTATAGTTAAAATTTTAGTTACGATTAAGTAAAAAAGATCAATATAAGTATTATGTAAGACCGAATTTGCTCTCTAGCACCAACTAGGTCCTCCATGTCTCACTCGGGCGAATGTGTGAAACCCTACCAGATGAGTGACACGTGCACTCGATAAATGTAACACCCCAAATGTAATCATTTCCATCTTGTAACATATCTACTTTTGTCATGATCTAATTCCATTTGGGTTCCATCATGTTTGGCTTCTTCTCGTTTTGTTTTGATGTTTTACTTAATGCATCGTCATGCCTATCTTTGTCATATTACATTGGACATTCATGTTGTTGCCATGATATTCATGTGCATTGCACTCTTCATATTGTTGTGTTTTTTTTTGTTATGATGTGTGTGTGTGTGTGCATCACTCCTTGCCATCTCTCTCTAGACATGCCCATGCATCATCACTTCTCCCTTTCTTCTACTTTCTTTTAATTTTGCAAGTGCCATTTTCTCCTCCTCCAATAATGTCAAATATTTTCTTATAAAATATTACACCATGTCCTTAACCTCTCTGCCAAATTTCAGTTCATTTGGGATTGATTTGGTTGGAATCAAAATTGCCTCAAGTTTGAATTTAATTCAAACTTGTGATAATTTTCTTTCCTTAAAAATGGCCAAATCAATTTTATCAAATACTACATAATTTCATCTGATTTGTAATGCGCCGCTACTACTAACAACAGTAACAACAACAACCACTAGATCATGGAGGGCTAACTTCCAGACAAATTAATTGTCGTCTACTATCCTAATGAAGAACTTTGTTTGTTCATTTCAGATTAGCAGCATGCCATGGACGGCCTCGACTGTCCACCACCACCAGGAGGACGAACATGGTCCAGTACAAAAACCTGGACCTTGACTGTCCACCACAACACACCAATGGAGGTCTATCACTTGAATTCCCCCTCCCATTTCTTTCGCTGCTATGCTCTGCTCTATCCTAGTAGTTTATACTCCGGTTGGTTATGAGACCAAACCAGGGTGGTGAGGTCTGACTTGGGCTGCTAATTTTGGTTTCATCCAGCTAGCTTCTTCTTCTTGTGGGGTGCGGTGGCCATAGGGCCTGCAGGCATATTGGCGCGATTGTGCCCAATCTGCCTGGTGGCGGCTCACCACAGGTTTCCCATTGGCGGTGGGAGGCATGGTGTGGTCTCAGGTCGTAGGGCGCACTGATGGGGTGCGGAGGGCATGGTGGTGGCTACGCATCGGTGACTTTTTCTCCTTTGTGTTGTGGCGGCTCGATTGGTGTGCTATTGCGGCACCAATGGTCTTCCAGTACCGGTGGTCTCCACCAGCTATGGTTAGGCCCCTTCCCCAGGGCTTCATGAGGTTGGAGTGGCAAAGGCTCTAGGCAAAAGCCTTGCTTTCAATGGCACGGTGGTGCTTTTTCCTTGGGAGTCCTCGCCAGAGTGTTACTCCTCTCCACTAGGTTGCGGTGGTCATTGCTTGGGTTGCGGGGGTAGCAATTGGTGTGGCCGGACCCTTAGCAGTTTCCAACGGAGAATTGTGGGTAGTTTCCTGGCGAAAGCTTTTTTTTTTTGCGAAAAAACTTCCAATCTATTCATCTTCAATCATGGCAGTACAACGAACACCAGAAATAAAAATTACATCCAGATCCGTAAACCACCTAGCGACGACTACAAGCACTGAAGCGAGCCGAAGGCGCGCCGCCGTCATCACCCCTCCATCGCCGGAGTCGGGCACAACTTGTTGTAGTAGACAGTCGGGAATTCGTCGTGCTAAGGCCCCATAGGACCAGCGCACCAGAACAGCAGCCGCCGCCGATGAAGAATAACGTAGGTTGGAAGGATTCAACCCGAAGACACATGAACGTAGAAGAACAACGACGAGATCCGAGCAAATCCACCAAAGATAGATCCGCCGGAGACACACCTCCACACGCCCACCAACAATGCTAGATGCATCGCCGGAACGGGGGCTAGGCGGGGAGACCTTTATTCCATCTTCAGGGTGCCGCCACCGTCTCGCCTTCCTGAGCAGGACACAAACCCTAACAAGACAGGAAAAAATGACTGAAAACGGAGCCCTCCCGCCGGCCCTTGGCAGGATCCACCGCGCCTCCATGGCCCTAGGGCCACCGGAGACGAGGCGGACCTGCGGCAGCGCCGGCGAGAGGCAGAAACCCTAGCTTTCTTTCTTGGGGGAGGAGGAGAGACTTGGGAGAGGAGTTGCGGCGGCCTGGCGAAAGCTTTATTGATCGGCAGGGGGTTGATGCCAGTAACAGTAGCGCCTACGGGTGTCATGTTTCCTTCTTGGAAGGCATTTATGAAGATCCCGCTCACTTCTCTTTGTCTAGCGGGCGAGAAGGCGGTGGAGGTTGAGTTGGACGACTGTGGCATTGTTGTTTCCTTTTCGTTTACATTTTTTGCTCGTGGTCAGGGTTTTTGCTTGATTTTCCTTATCAATCATGTCAATTCTGTTCTTGTTTATGAAATTGCATGAACACCTTGCCCTTTTCATAAGGTTCTGTAAAAATCTCAGCTGCTCGATCACAACTTCAGTTGAGTTTAGTTCAAACCTTGAGACAGCGAGGACCATACATTTGCAACAAGCTGAGAGTACAATTCTATTATTATTATTATTTTTTGCAGGGGAAGCAGAGAGTACAATTCAAGCACAACTCGTCAGCTGGTCACGAACCTACGTGACTTTTTTTTGTTGCCTACGGGCATCCATAATGCATGCCAAATAGCACTGCCAAATTGGTTTTTGGCTTTTGGCAGCTCCTGTACACGTTGTGGAGACTAATGCCATAGCCAAATAAATGAGAACCGATGCTTCTTGGGGCTTCGATGCCAAACTTCTCAAGGTAATAAAATACTATACCAATCTCAGCAAACTGGTGAAAGCAATGTGGGGTGGGCATGCACGTGGCAATTTTCTAACACATTCTATTCTGTAGCGGGGCCTACTGTACATGATCTGGGAACCAGATACATTGTGAACAAATGGGCTATTTGACATCGATGCCAAAGTTCTGGCTGCATCACAGATTTGGCATCAACACATTGTGGATGCCCTGCTACCTCCAAAAGTATCTTATATTTTGAGATGAAGGTAGTAGTTGGTGAATAATCAAATGGCAACGCCGTCTGCGTGCACAGACTATTTTAACTAACCAACCAATCTTGGGCGACTTCTGGTAGCTCGATTAACCAACCTACCTAGCCAGGTCATACAACGCATGCATGCTCAAAAGCAATATAAGCAAAAATTAGTTTACCTACGTACCTCAGCCAGGTGTTGAACCAGCTGGCAGTATTTACGTAGTCCCTCCGCTTGAATATACGCAGCGTCGTTTCATTCCTCAAAACAACATTTTGATCAACAATTACATTATTCATTCACGCTTTCCATGATACGAACTATACAGTATCATCACATCCTGGCCACACGTAAGATCTTGCTCAGTCCGGCGTGTTCACACACTAAAATATAAGACCCCACCAGTCCGATTGATCAACTACTTTTTTAATACCACACTAATCTCTCCCATTCTCACCCCAACCATATATATATATATATATATATATATATATATATATGTACCCAACTGAATTTATTTTCATTATCATAATGACGATAATTAGTGCAGAATCATCAGACACAATCAGGCTGGTCATAGTGGGGAGTAACTTATACTAGTGTCATGCATATGACACTAGTCTAAGTTACTATCTTCATAGTGCAAAGTAACATAGTAGTAATGTCATAGAGGACTTCATTAATTAGCTTATAGACTCATCTTGTCTTGAAAAGCGCTATGTTACAGTAACATATTATGTTACCACTTCTCATTAACTACATGCCACATAAGCAAAAAAAATTCGGAGTGCGCTATGTTACTTGCTAAGTTACTCCCACTATGACTAGCCTCAGTAACCAAATCGTTGAAAAATCTGTCAAGAGGGATACGGGATCCGATAAATAACATTAGCAATCGAATGATCTAACATGCAGCGTGTGTGACAGCTCAAGGCAACAAGACAAACACCTGTAGTATCTAGTAGGACGTGCAACCACATAGTGTTCCTGAGTTAGCCGCATAATTAATTAACTCCACGGCATGGCAACTATCATTTTCTAGCTAGCTAATCGGCAAAGGGAAAAAGATGAAGAAGCTTTTGCTTGATGATAAATATATATACTGTTGGTGACTGACCATGTCTGATGAGTCATGAGAGTGTCACTTTCTCATACTCTTTCAGCCCTCCAGCTCCTCAGCTCCTTTGTTTACAAGAAAACTTTATATTAAAGTTACACTAAAACAGAGTCGATTAATTTGGATTGAAGGGAGTAACTCTTTTTTCTCAATGGTGAGAAACAAACAAAGGTAGTTGGTTGTTGCTGGTTGGGCATGCTGCATTTAGGGGCTGTTTGGTTTCTAGCAAGAAAAGTTTAGTAGCATTATCCTGTGTTGTACTCCACTCCATCTGAATTGAAGAGAAGAAATGCATACTACCCAAAAGAGCAGGGCAGCACATGTGAAAGACGGACAGGTGGGCCATGGTGTAGGTAGGGTGCCCATCATGCACTTGTTTCCAGGCAATCTCTATCTCACTCGCATCACATGATAAACGATCTTCTCCCGCTCTCTCTCTCTCTCACTCTCTCTCTCTCTCTCTCATCCTACAAAAGTCAAGCCACATCTCTGCATTTGACAACGTCCATTGATTTCATCAACATCAATAGATTAATACCTTCTTCCCCACACCACACACGGCTGCGGCTGCTAGCATGGAGATTGAGGCCACGGCTACCCCAGCAGTATAAAATACCCTTGGGGACGAGGCAGAGCAGAGCAGAGAGAAGATCTTTAGTGCTGTACTTTGTGAGGAGGAGAGAGGATGATGGAGGTGGCGGTGGAGAGCCCACAGCCGGCGGCGTGGGACCACTTCAAGGAGGAGGTGGAGATCATGGAGGAGGACAACGGCGGTGCTTCCGCGGCCGCCGCCGCTGCTGCTGCTGCAGGGGAGCTGCTGACCAGGGAGATCAAGAAGAGGCTGCTGGACCGTGCCCATGAGAATGGGAATGGCCATGGCCATGCCAATGGAGGAGGAGCAGAGGACCTCAAGGCTGCTCCTGAAGTGGAGGAGGAGGAGGAGGAGGAGGAGGAAGAGGAGGCTCCTGAAGAGCCCAATGTTGCTCAAGAGGAGCAGCAGCAGCGACACAAGAGTATCTTCTTCGATGCAGCCAAAGGTCACACCTCTGTTTCTTAACCCATCTGCTCCTGCTTAATTAATTAATTTCTCAAGGGAAGAAGATAAGAATGGAATTTAATTGAGGTAATATCACCGGTGATGCTTAAACTTGCCACCAATGTTCATTTTAGTGCATGAAGTTGAAAAATACGTCGAGCTGGTTCTAGAACTTGGCACGAGTGTGCAAATACGGTGCTAATCCAATCCGCAGACGTATAATGCACTGACGTGGCACCATATTTTGATGGGCTGCAGTCAGTGCAGCCCATTTCGCACATGTTGTGAAATTTGTAAAAAGTTTGTAAACTAATAGCACAATAAATAAATTCCGATTACTTGCGTGTTATAAATATTATACATACAACTAAAATAACTTATTTAAAAAAGGGTCATGTAATTTTTTAAAATATTCACTTATTTACATGCGGATTATATTGAATTTTTTTAGTAAATACAAAACTATTAATTATTTAGTATGTACAAAAATTATACCTCATGGCTTATATTTAAATTGTAAAAAAATATGGATACAAACATTTTTATTAATATTCACTTGTGACAACTTTTACTCGTGGCATATATTCTTAATTTCTATATAAATTAAATATAGTCACATGTATATATTTATAAAAATTTAAATATTAAATAATAATAAATATTTCTAAATTACACAAACATTCTTATGCGGAAAAATTATGAATTATAAAAATGTGCATATAACAGGTCAAATGTTCGTATAGTTAAAATAATAATAATTAGTTGTAATTTGGAAAGTGTTTGTATTATTCTAAATTATACAAACATTTCTTAATCATAAATAATATTTTATTTATATGATTTTTTCAAAAATAAGATTCAAATAATTTTTAAAATTACTTGAACATTTTGCTAAATAAGTTATCTTTTGTATATATAATACTTATAACGCATGAATGTTTGAACGTTACTTTTATTACTATCATTATAATTTACGTACTTTTTACAAATACTTAAAAAATTAAAAAAAAAAGCTAACAAGTGCATCATGGCGGCACACATACAGGAGCCCATTTAAACCGCACGAGCATGTTCTTTTATAACATAGGAAATCATTATCCTTACTTGACAAGAAAACATGAGTAGTGTATTTGTTAGGGTAGGCCTTAGCTAGCTTGCCTTGATAAGTTCGAGTCTTGGCGGATCGTTTATTATCCCTTTATTCTACATGTGGGGTTCATTGGTTATAGAGACGTACATAATGCTAATTAAAATACGGTGTCCTATCAGCGCATTATACGTCCAAGGATTGGATTAGCACTGTATTTGCACGCTCGTGCCAAGTTCTAGAACCACTACGGCGTATTTTTCAAGTTAGGCACTAAAGTGAACACTGGTGGCAAGTTCAAGCACCATTGGTGATATTACCTCAATTTAATTGGATGGTCCAATTCCTCTTGCTTAATTAGCTGTTAATGTGCCCCCTTTGTTGATGGATGTGGAGGCTGCATTATTTTCCTGCAGGACAGAACTCCTGCTGCAGTTATTTCAGGCTCCACCTGCTTCTTATTCCTTAATTTGTCCATTTCTAGAAAGCAACAATTCTCCAAAAAGTAACCCATATCCATATGGGCTATGCAAAACTAACTTTGTCATCTTGTAAGAGGTAAGAGCTCTAGGCAGTGTAGGGATGGTGCAAAATGTGAGAGAATTTTAATTACTGCTGCTGTCTCTGCTCCCTAATCGGTTTTATTTACCTGGGAGGATGCAGTGATTATTGCACTGGAGATCTTAGTCAGAAACCAGACAAAAAAGGGCACGCGAAACGCATGCTAAAATGGACAAAATCTCAGTGAAAGTGATAGTATATGCCAACATCCCTCTCATCCAATCTAGGCCTCATTCACAATCATAGGAAACCTTTTGCTGACCACTCAATTCAATGGCAGATGTCGACGGTCACTCGGAAGCTACCCGGATCCGCAAATTCTTCAATATTGCTTCACTGAAGGGTTAGCTTTGTGGTCGTTTGATAATACAAGTAAACCTAACTCTCTCTTAAAATTAGCTTTCAATATTGCTTCACTGAAGGGTTAGCTTTGTGGTCGTTTGATAATACAAGTAAACCTAGCTTTGTATTGCTTTACTGAAAGGTTAGCTTTCTATTGCTTCACTGAAGGGTTATGGAAGTGCCGGCACTGCGATTGGACGTACCGCCTGAGTAGTCCCTGTGGAAATGGTACCGTAGATCATCGAGGCTATCGCCACCGAATCGAACGGAATCTCGAATCGTTAGTTGATGAAGGATCATTTTACGGTTCACCGAATAAAGGTCAATGATTAACTTCAGTTTATCTAGCATACCTAACAGTCTGCCACTCTGGCTTGCTTTCTTCCTCCTTATAGTAATATGTTTTTAACTGTTCTTGCTGCACAAAATAAAATGAGTTGCTTCCCAACGTTTGAATTAGTACTTAAGTATCTCTCCTTTTGTTTTTCAGTTCCTGAAATAATTACTGAGGTAAGTGCCGGATATCTGGTCACGGGAACGATGCGGTCTGGTGACGAAAAGGAAGACGCAGATGAAACCCCGAGTCCGAAAGGCAAAGAGCCTGAAGCACATGAAAATGGCAGTGTTCAAGAAATCAACCACGGTCCAAGCAACGGCAAGTTAGAAAATGGTTCACTCTCAAATGGTTTGCATCAGGTCCCCAATGGCGCTGAACCTAAGACAGAGTACCTGTTTGAAATCAACAAGACTGAAATTCACCCAACTGAAGTTGACAAGGACGAACCGGTCACCGAAGCTCAACCGAAGGTCGAAGAGTACGACCTCGAGAAGATTTTGGATCAGCAAGAAACTCATGACCTGTTCTGTCCCAACTGCAAATCATGCATAACTCGGAGGGTCATCCTCAAGAAGAGGAAAAGGACAGTAAGAACAGCAACCTCCGATGGACCGTCAAAGAGACCGTACACTGAACAAGTGCTAGTGCCACTGCCTTCTGCTACTTTAGCTGGAAGTGATGAGCAAGATTCGCCCGACGTATTCAGATGTTTGTCATGCTTCTCCTTCTTCATTCCAGCAGGTATCGATAACATTTAATTACAGGCATTTCATTTCATTTCATTTCGATCAAATGGGACTGGCTTAACTATATAATGTTCTTGTCAGCAGGATGCAGTTTCAACATATTCCGTATATTTGGGAGGAGGGATGTGGACGGACAACCTGATGTTCTGCCTCCTCCTGCATCGGAGGATACGCCTCCTCGCTCCGAAAATTGCACAAGCTGGCTTCTGTCTTGTTTCCAGCCAGGAGATAGCCCAAATCAACCTACTCCTGCTGCAGGTATGTATCTTATGCATCGTTAATAATTATCTTGCAATAGGTATTCGACTTCATCAGCTGAACAAATCAACATATTGCAGATCCACTGACTGTACCGCTGCTGTCCGGTACACAGAGCTCCGACAATACAACCACAGCAACTGAATCTAGCTCGTCATATGTTCATTGTAGTCATGACACAGTTGTAAAACCAAAGCAGTCCACAGTCGAATCTTCTTCGGAGAACCAAGCTGCTGAAGGTCTGTAACTTATGTTCTCTTGACCATTTTATATGCAACTGATGCTCTCTTTCATCAGCTGAGCAATTTAAGGCATGGCAGATCCAGCGACGATGCCACTGCAGTCCGAGACGCGGAACTCCAATGATACAACCACTAAAACTGAATCTAGCACATCCTATGTTCATCATAGTCATGGCACAGTTGTAAAACCAGAGCACTCAATAACCGAATCATCGTCGGAAGATCAGACGACGACAACCACCACAACTAGGACTACGAAAGCAACAGCCACGTCATCCTCTACAACCACATCAAAAGCAGCGAACACATCATCTCACACACAATCTGCTACAGGTTCGTCGCGTGCAACATTGTTTTGTTTTATGGATTCACATATGTGTACTTTACGTCTTTACCGGCAATAAGCCCAATGGCTACATTTGCATATAAACACAAAATATATGCCAAAGAAAACCATGCAATAGATCAGGAAGCTTAACTTTTTCATATTAATCGAATCATCACAGTTTATTTAGGACTAGTTTGTCAGTGTAGTGGACTAGAGTAACAAAAAAAATAGAAACATCGCGTGCAGGGATCTTCCACACAGACACACTGGAAGTGATAACCGGTGAAATGCCTTCCGCGAAGCCTGCCGTTGGTGCTATCATGGATGCAAATCACCACCTACTTAGCCATGAAGGTAGGCCTAATAAGAAGTGGTCAGTTCGCATCAGCTACTATTTTTCAGAGATGCAACCTGATAGTACTAATTTTATTTGCACAGATGTTCAGAGAGCTGCAACGACTACCTTCGAGAATGGCTTTACAACCCATTCAGTTAACACATCAGGAGTGAAGGTCGATGGCCCGAATGTGACAAATATCACGAGGGGCGACGTATCAACTACGCCGATTTCTCAAGCAACAGATCTACATCATGTAGCGGTATCAGTCCCTGAAGAAGTGAATCTGGTTGCTCCTAGACCACAACAGAGGGATGACTGGGATATACTGAAAGCCATAGTGTATGGAGGCTTGGTGGAGTCAGTCACCAGCCTCTCCGTTGTTTCAGCAGCAGCATCAAGCGGAGCAAAAACATGTCAGTTACTTACTTACTTACTTTCCACATATTTTACTTACCTGCTCAATTCTTTGCAAAAACAAAAAAAAATATTTACATGATGAATGCACTATTTTGACACTGATATTTGTATTGTTCCATCTAATGAAATTATTTTTCTCACTTGCCTGCAGTGGACATATTCATCCTGGGCATAGCCAACCTTATCGGAGGGCTTCCTCTCATTTACCACAATGTAACAAACTTCTCTCCCGACTGAATTTTCACACTGTTGTTACTGATCATTACAGAAAACTCACCCCACAAACACCGAAAACTAACATATCATTATTTCTCCATCGATGACAGATCGCCGATCTGAGAGACATCCGAGACGTGAACGACGACAACGAGCGGGTCGGCCACTACTGGCTGCAGCTCGGAAGGCGGTCGAAAGCCCGGCTCCACATGGTCCTGGCCCTGCTCTCTTACATGGTGTTCGGGCTACTCCCGCCGGTCCTCTACGGGCTGTCGTTCCGCGAGAGCAACGACCGGGAGAACAAGATGATGGCCGTCGCCGGCGCTTCGCTCGCCTGCATCGCTCTGCTAGCGCTCGGAAAGGCGCATGTCCAGACAGCACCCAGGACATACTTCAAGACCCTCATGTACTACCTGACGATCGCCGTGAGCTCGTCGGGGCTGTCGTACGTCGCCGGCGTGCTCATCACGCGGCTGCTGGTGCAGTTTGGTGTCATCGAACAAGGCGGGTCGGCTGCTCCTGCTCCTCCAGGCCTGTCGTTCCCTCATTCGGTGGGTGCGCAGACATCTGCATGGGCCTCATTCTGAAGTCTGATGTCTGAACTCAAGTTCATTGGAACACTGGTGCAAAAAGAGAAGACATATGTATCAGTCCAAAGAGGAACACTGGTGCCTCAAGATATGTAGGGGGTGCACACTAGGAGATGTAGCACTAGCTAGATTACCTTGTGCCACATCTTCCAGTTGGGCTTCAATTAGTACTAAAACATGAAGGCACACATTAAGCGAAAATTGCTTTTGGAGCTCGGCCTCCATGGAGGCTGGTTTTTGAAAAAAAAAAATCAAATTTCACATTTTTACATCCCAAAAAATTATGAAAAAAAATGCAGATATACGTGGAGGCATAACACACATGTGTGTAAATTTTCAGGACGAAACATGTTGAAATGAATGTTGTGCAAAAAAGACTATGCATGACATAAGTCCATGAATTTGTTCATTTTGCACAGATCGCATCTCAACGTATTTCATCCTGAAATTATACACACATACACATCACATCCCTGTATACTTGTACAATTGTTTTCAGATTTTTTTTAAAACATAATTTTGATTTTTTATTTTTTTTTCAAAAAATTTGACCTTCATGGAGGTTGAGCTTCAAAATGCCATTCTCCAGATTAATACGCTGGAAACATAAATAATATAATTAGAACTGATGTCCCGTTGAGATTCATAATGGAAATGGATCGAACGCACAAAAAAGGGAAGAAAAACACACAATAAACAGACATTTAAGCCCTTCTATATCATTGCATTGTGTAAGCATACCAAGACACTATTCCCACCTAGATTCTCTTTTTTTATTCGATGTGTTTAGTTTTTTTGGCGGGGTGGGGGCGGGGGAAATTGTAGAACCATATGTTGTGAACATTCAAATTTTAGTATTTTTATAAAAAATGAATTTAACTTTAATAAGTTCTAAGCGCGGTATCATGTTACACTATGGGAGCACCTAATACTTTCACGCACACCGAAAGATCAGAGTACTTCACCAGTCCATTTATTGTGCGGCTCAGCTGACCAGTCATAAGCACTTGCTTCTCCCTCAAAAAAAACCCGCATATTTCTTCTTCGTAGCTCTCTGTCGGAGTTGGAGCTGCGCTGTCCTCAGCGCGGGTGGCTGAGTTTTGGTGCGGAGCTTCATTTGTCCCCACATGACCTCTATGGTGTAGGTTGGGTTGATGCTCGTCTACGGTGAAGTCGGAGTCGTTTGCTCGGAGATTAGGGATGGCGATGACGCCGCTTGAGAAGAAGTGATGATGATGACACTCATGTGTGTGCTAGCTCGACGAGGCCCTCTTCGGAGAGGGTTGTACAGGGTATACTATGTGCGCCGCTCAGCGGATTGTGATGGTTTTCATCCGGTTTTCCGTTAATTAACTTGGGCAATTCTCTTCTGCTTAATGGACGAGGCAGCTTAATTAATGGATGCGGCAAATCTTTTGCCTCCATTTCGAAAAGAAAAAAAAAATCAACTATTGCCTCTTTGCCAGTCCAACGTGTTCACACACACATATAAGATCTTGCTCAGTCTGGCAACACATCAACATCCAAGACCCTACCAGTCCAATTGGTTAAGTACATTTTAAATACCAGCTAGCCTCTCTCATTCTTTATACTCCAATCAAACCAAGCTCGTTTTCATTCTATTAATTTAATGACATTAATCAGCGTAGAATTAGACTTCACAATCAGCAACCAAATCGTTGACAAGCCTGACAGAGAGCTACCCGATCTGATAAACAACATTATCATCCGAATGATCTAACATGCAATGGTCTCTGAACAGCTCAAAGCAACAGGGCAAACACCTGTAGTATCTAGGACGTGCAACCGCATAGTAGCTGGATTTTAACCGATTAATTAATTAACTGCACGGCATGGCAACCATCGTTTTCTAGCTAGCAAGCGGACAAATGAAAAGGAGTTTTTTATTCTTCAAAATTATAAAATTCCTTCTATTTGGAGAGACATATAGATAATAAAAATGTTGATGATTTACGATGGCTCTCAACACATGTCACTTTCTCTTGCTCTTTCAGCTGTCCAGCTCCCCATATCTTTTGTTTACAAGAAAAAACAAAATTGATCATCGGTGATCAGTCTTCTTACACACGATGACAACTCGCAGGCTCAGCTGTAAACCAAGTGATCTTCCCTAGAAGAATTTATACCAATATCCAACTTCCATTTATATTTAACAAAAGGTTTTTTCTTTCGATGAATCAGCGGTCGATTTTGTTTCCAAGCGGACTCGTCGAGAGAAGACCGAATGGAGAATAGTTTTATTTCTTTTTATTTAGTCCATATATACGAGTGTCGCACCAATCTTGTGATCTAAGCTGCAGCAAGCAGAGTTTTCTTCACATGATAGTCTTTCAACCCATCAACCATATGTAATTATTCGGGTTCAGTTCATACCTGGAGACACAGTGAGGACCATATAGCTGATGATACAGTAAAGTACAGTACTACTATTTGCAAGAAGCAAAGTGCGGTTGATTTCCAGTCAAACACGTGCTCGCACTATGTCACCTGAATTTCAAAAGAAGAAAAAGGAAAGCACAAACATGCATGCGATCTCACTGTCAGAGCTATGTCATCTCACTGACATCATAAAAGAGTTATTTCTTCTAAGGACTAATTGACAAAGTAATAAATTAATAATGGTTGGTGGTTGCTGGTTGGCTCTGCTTTCAGCTCAAGTTCATCTAGTGGTGTTATCCTGTCCTGTACTTAAAAGCAGGAGGAGCCCATGTGAAAGGCGGGCAGGCGGCCCAGGCTGTGTGTGTAGGGTGGCCATCATGTAATTGCTTCCGGGCAACAACAATCTCTGCCTCACATGATACACGATCTTCTCCTCTCTCGTCCAAAGTCAAGCCGAAATATATTCTTACTTTGACAGCAGCCATTTGGTTAATGTTGGATTGAGCTTTGGGTTGTTTGCGTGTTTCGTTGGGGAATAAATAGTGGCAAATGTTGTTGGGGTTGTGCCCACATTAATTAATTGATTGATTAATTATCATACTCACCAGTAATATTGATTAATTAGTTATTACACTTGGTCAGTCAAGCGTGTTCACACGGACACCGCAAACATCAACACATAATTAATATGAAGGTGGGATTGCTGGTAAACACACATAATTAACATGCCTGGGTGGGCCGCCTCCCGGCGGCCATCGGGTTGCCTCGTCTCCTGTGGCCTTAGGGCCATGAGGGCCAGTGGATCCTGGTCTTTGTCGGTGGAAGGACTTCATTTTAGGTGTTTCTTTGAGTTTTGATAAGGTTTGTGTCCTATTCAGGAAGACGAGGCGATGATGACTATCTTAAGATGTAATAAGGTTCTTCTCACCTAGACTCCTTCCTGATGATGCTTCTAATTCTTCTAGCAATGATATAGGAGGGCATGTGGAGGTTTGTCTTCGACGGATCTTGTGGGATTCGGTCGGCGTTTGCTTTCGGTGGATCCGATATTCGTTCGTCTACAGGTTGGATCCTTTCAATCTACATTTCTCTTCATCGACGAATGTTGTTGTTCTGGTGTGCTGGTCCTCTGCGGCCTTAGCGCGACGACCTCCCGACTGTCTACTTACAACAAGGTTTGCCCGGCTCTGCTGATGGAGGGGCACTAATGATAGTACAAATTGGGATCGCTCGCTTGTAGTGGTTGCTAGGTGGTCTACAGATCTGGATGAATTTTTTTTTTACTTTTGGTGTTTTTTGTACTACCTTGAGAGTTGATGAATAGCTAAAAATATCTGAAAAAAATACGCACTTGTGTGGAATAAATGTGACACTACCAACTAATGTGGCTAACTTAGCACATTTACATGTGGGATAGAGAATATCGAGATTTTAGTTTCCTTCTGAATCCCTCTTTTACTAACCTCTATCTCAACAAGAGGACACAAAAGTGTTTTATTATTATTTGAAGGTAATCATTTGATTAATTAGTTCTTAAAATGAGTCTTTGATGTTCGCTCCCTTGTCTTATGGAGCGAACTCTCATGCACGATCGACTAAAGGATCCGTGCGGAGGAGAGGGAGACTGACAAGCAGCTCGACTGCCAGAAACAAGCGACCCTGTGAGTTCACTAAAACTAGTGCTCACAGGGTGTCAAAGAATGTGTTGCTACGTCTACTCTATTCGCTCAGCTATGGCAACAATGCATGTTTGTATGAGGAGGTTGATGACGAAGTGGGAGAAAGACGGGGGCACGAGAACAATGTGGTTAGGGAAGGCCATTCGCTCACTAAGGGTGTAAAGGCGAGTGGTCACGCGTGTCACTCGTTCCATAAATGCATGACACAGTTTTAAAGATGTGACCGTCCATTTTATTTGGCAAACATGTTAAAAAGGTAACAAAACATGACAAAAACACACATTTTACAATACCTCTAGTAATAATGAAATGTTGGTGGTTCTTTCTTTACCAAGGGGCAAGCTAAGAAATAAGAAATATTTAATTCCTGATATCATAAAAGTATTTATTGTATTTTGAACCGAGCTTAGTGCCAGTATAATTAATTCCCATTCCCCGCCCTACCCCTCTTTTCCTTTTATTATTAACTCTCATTTTGTATGCCTTTTTAAAATCTAATCCAAAACAATTTCATTTTCGTCTTGATGGCGATGTTAATCTAGAGTACAACGTCTGTGAGGGAGATGTTGTATCTGTTAAACAATGGTAGCAATCGAATGATCTAACATGCATGCATGCATAGTTAAGTAACTAGATGATACCCCACACTTTTTTGCAGAAAATATTTTATAATACATTTCAATGTGGTTTGCTTGTAAGAGACATGAATATTAGATATGTGAACTAAAAATTAAAATACATATGAGTTATTGTGTTTGATTGTTGTAAATTTAAAGTATCTACCATAATAGAATGAAAATTCTCGTGCATGCTTGCATGTTAATTAATGTGATTTTTTTCCTATGCATGACTGCATGTTTTGGTGGAAGTTTTGCTTATGCATGTTTGTGTGAAAACAATGCGATTTAAATTTCACTTAGAATGCACTAATGCATGTTGCACGATAGAGGATTCTGATGCATACATGAGACGAATGCTAGTGGATCAAGTTATTAAAGGCAACGGCTACAACAACTTTGATGATGTAAAAGCACGCATGCTGCGATAATTAGAAAGAAGTACACTCCCTTAGATATACAACATTTGGATTTGGATTTTGGAGTAAAGTTGATGGATTAATCAACTGCACGACAGAGCAACTATCCCTTTCCGCCAGCTAATTAGTTGACGGGGAAGTCTTTAGTCTTTACCCAAATAATAATAAAAAGTCTCTTTGGTTGATCACGCATGTCTCATCAAAAGTCACTCTCTCACTCTTTCAGCTATCCAGCTCTTCCTTCTACTACTAATCTTCTCACTTTCTTTACGAGAAAAACGAGGATCTTCCTACACGGCGACAACTCATGTATGTTCCTCGCTGTCTCGTAGTCTGAACAGAGTTGAAGATATGGTTGAGAAACTTTTGACATTGTCATCTGAACAAATGCTGGCCACAGCTTCACAATATTGGAGGAACAGGCACATATGGCTGAAAATATATTCTTAATGGCCTCGGTCTTCTCTTGCTGAGTCTGTTTAAATAATATGCTACCCATTCATAAAAATATTTGAATTTGCAAATAAATAAATAAACAACACTTGCACATATTTTGTATATTGTTCTTAAACCTGGCTGTTAGCATGGAGATGTGCGGAACGACTAAACCCATGCACGGGTAGTTTCATCGAAGAAGAAATGGCAAAAAAATGTATATTTTTTAAACAGAACTCCGATCTATTATAAAAGTAGCTCACCAGAAGTACAAAGTACCCCAAACATACTAAAAAATTCATCGAGATCCCTTGACCATCAAACTACACTGTCACCATCAGAACAAGCCGCCAACGTGCTACTGTCACCCCTTCCGTATCAGAGCTGGCGTGACCTTGTCAATGACAGTTGAGAAGTCCACATGCACGTGGTCCTCAAGAACAGCCCCCTGGAGTCAAAGCCGTCGCCGTTGAACCCTTGGATCGACCTTGAGGAGGCTGACACCAAAACTTGGTGTCGGTACGTACGACAAGAAATCCTAAACCCGGCGCCTCGAGGAGCTGGCAGGAATCTACGTTGGAGCTTCGACTAATCCGCCCCGTCGAACGAACTTGAGGAGGATTGGAGTCCGAAAGAGTAGCTCGAAGAAGAAGCGACGGCATCCGTCCGAGCATCACGTCTGCAAGGACTAAAACCTTAATCTATCTACTAGCTAGAGCTGAGACATCAAAACCCCCCTCCTCACCACTAGCCATCGAAGTGACAAGCAGAAGGGAGCCGAATTTGCAGGCGCACCAACACAGATCAAGTGCCCCAAAGCTACATTCATCACCACTGGACCATAGAATTGATCTGGCGAACATGACACCAAACTCAGTAGTAGAAATAATATAGAGAACTCATATATAGACAATCAATGGGGAAAACTGATAGATTTTGAGAGATAATCTTTGTAGATCGTTGTCCATACGAAAATTTAGACCTATGGGCAATGCTAGAGGTGCTTGTAACTAGAGAAACATAATGTGCCCCTTCCTATGTGTAGATCTTATATAGAAAAACCCCACAATGAGTCAGTAATTACTATTTTTTTTCGTGTGCATGTGTGCTTCCACATCATCCAAACTGTTGTAGCCATTGGATTAGCTAGCTTAGTCAAATAACATCCGTCCGATCTGAAGATGAGTCTCTACCTTGCAACATGCACGGTAGATTTTAAATGCGAACATGACACCAAATTCATCGTCGTGTGCACACAACGAGAAAACCCGAACCTTGACGCACCGAGGAGCTGGCAGGAATCTAAGTTGGAGCTTCGTCTAACCCGCCCTGGCAGATGAACTTGAGAAGGATTAGAGCCCGAAAGACTGACATGAAGAAGAAGCGGTGACGTCCGTCTTAGCCAGGGGCGTAGCCAGGCCCCAGGCTACTAGGGCCATGGCCTTGGGCGTGGCTCTACAACCCTTTGTATACTGTAGTTATTTTTAGCATTGTAGCAGTCATATGTACTGTAGCTATAAGGGCTGGCCTGGGGCGTAGCCCAGCTCTGGCTACGCCACTGGTCTTAGCGCCACGTATGTGAGGACTAAAACCCTAATCTATCTACTAGCCGGAGCCGAGACACCAAATTTCCCCTCCTCGTCACCTACCACGGACAGGTGGGCCAGGCTGTAGGTAGTTCCCAATCAATGCGCTAACATGTTATCAGCAGCAATGTACGTACTGTGCATCTCCCTCGATCACATGATAAACGAGGCCTTAATCCTCCCAAAGTCAAGGCGCTCTCCACGCAGCAGCCATCCCCAAGCTCTGACAGCAACATTTTTCCATCGATTGATCTCTTCAGCGGGACGACAATAATTTAATGGCGAGAAGGAGAAGGAGAAGCGGCCACACCGCTGTCTGGAGATTGAGGCTCTGCCAACGCCAGTATAAAATCTCATCCCCATTCTTTGGGGGCGGGGCAGAGTGAGAGGCGGGCAGGGGAGGAAGGAGACCAAGAAACAGAGGAGCTTTCTTGGCCCTTGCCTAGCCTTGCTGCGGGGAAGGAAGGGGGCCATGGAGGTGGTGGCGGAGGCCGGCGCGCACCAGCCCTGGGACCAGTTCAAGGCGGAGGTGGAGATCATGGAGGAGCAAAACGGCGGCGGCGGCGGCGGCGCTGATGCGGTGGAGGAGCTGCTGACCAGGGAGATCCGGAGGAGGCTGGACCACGCCCTCGGCAGCAGCAATGGCAATGGCGCCCACCATGCCAATGGCGGAGAAGAAGGAGAAGAAGACAACGCCAATGGCGGAGAACAGGAGCAGGAGGAGGAGGAGGTCAAGGTGGCTCCGGAAGAGGAGGAGCAGCGGCAGCACAACAAGAGCATCTTCCTGGATCCAGCCAAAGGTGAGAGCTTCTCCATCTGCTCTCATCCCCCCTTGCTTCCAGCTCCACTGTTCTGGTGAATTGGTCCCCTGCTTAATTAATTTTTCCTCATGGGAGGAAGAACAAGATAAGGATGAACTAAAATTCTGATTAATTGATTGGGTTGATAGATGGAGGCTGTTCCCCTTTGCCTCCTGCCCAATTTTTAGCCGTTCCCCTTCCTTGCTGGATGTAGGGGAGGCTGCAGCATTATTTTTCAGAGGATGAACTGAAAAATCATCCTGTTGACTTGTATGCTCTCCTTACAACTACTTCTGTCCATATCTGGCAAGCAAGCAATAGCCTTTTAATGAAAAATGTGGGGACATTTTCTTTTATTAAAAAAAGTGGGGACTTCACCCCTACTATTTCTTTCTGTCCCCTCAGTTCTGCCTGGGATGCAGTGCAGTGGCTATATCATTGCCTTCCTTCAGTGTTCTAGAACTAGAAGAATCAAACAAGAGAAAAAGGACACCAGTAGCAGATGGCATGTAATGTAAGGATCAGAGGAGGGTAGGGCACGGATAATGATAGATAGCAACCCCCCTCTGAAAAATCTTGGTTTGATTTGGCTACAGGATGCAACTACAGACCCCTCTCAGTCAAAATTAAATGGGAGCACATTGATCCTGACCACAACCCCAAAGTGTAGCCTTCAGTGTTAGATATGACTATGACTTTAGTCGGCACATAGTTGGGTACTTGGGTTAGGAACTAAAGGGACTCTGTTTTCTTTGATTAAAAACCGATTTTCCCTCCTTGTGGAAGTAAACCTAGCTCTGTATTGGTTTACTGAAGGATTCTGAAAGTGTCAGCAGCTTGGGTAGTCCGTGTGGAGATGGTACCGTAGATCGTTTTCATATTGTTTCGCCGCCAAAATCGAACTGAATCCCATATCGTTTGTTCAGAAATGATCGTTTTCTGAATTATTGTCTGCAGGAGACAACTCCTGTTGCATTTCAGGCCCTACTTGCAACTTCTCTTCTGCCCATTTCTGGAAAGGAATCTGGAATCATCTTTAAAAATAACCCATGTGTGCTGGGAAAACTAACTTTGTCATCTTGTCTGATTTCTAGTACTACTTTGTATGAAAAAAGTGCAAAATGTACTGCTGCTGTTTCTGTTCCCTCAGTTTTACCTGGGGATAAGGATGCAGTGATTATATTGCCTTAAGTACTCTGGAGATTTTTCTTGTTCTTTAGAAATCAGAAGAAAAAAGAACATAATACCTGACATGGGAAACACATGCTAACTTGCTAAGTAAGGATCACATGGTGGGTAGGGCACTGATGGTGATTGGTACCAACATCCCCTGCCTGCCCACTCTTGCTTTGATTGGGTCACTTACAGATCACTATCATCTAAACTAGCCCTCTCCCACTCAAAACTACCTTGGAAACATTTTGCTGACCGCTAAGAAAAACAATGATAGGCATACCCTCTCAGCGTGGATTATGACAGTGACTCCTTGAGGCAAAAGTTTTTCTTACAAGTTACAAGTCATCATTGAGTTGTGTACTAGAAGCCTCTGCTTTCTTCCATTAGACTTGGACACCAATTCTCTCTTCATTTGTATAGTAAAATTAGCTTTCTATTGCTTCACTGAAGGGCAATGGAAGTGCCGGCACTGTGACTGGACGTACCGCTTGGCTAGTCCTTGCGAAAATGGTATCCTGAACCATCAGGGCTATCGCCACGAAATCGAATGGAATCCCAAATCGTTAGTTCAGAAAGAACCATTTTACGGTTCGCTGAACAGAGGTCAGTGTCAAGGCCCAACAATATGGCGATAAGAAAAAATTAGGACAGCAGTTATTAGCTTCAGTTTACCTAGCAAACTTGCCAGTCTGGCTTGGTTTCTTTGCGCTTCTTGTCATATTTTTCAAAGTTCTTGCTGCACAAAATAAATAAATAAATAAAGTTGCTTCACAGCGTTGGAGTCAGTACTGATATCGCTCTTTTTTGCTTTTTTCCAGTCCCAGATATCATTACTGAAGTAAGTGCCAGATATCTGGTCACGGGAACTATGCGATCTGGTGCTGAAAAGGAAGACACAAATGGGACTTTGACTCCAAAAGGCAAAGGGCTTGAAGCACATGAAAATGGTAATGGTGAAATTAATCATGGTCCAAGCAACGGCAAGTTAGAAAATGGATCGCACTCGAATGGTTCACATCAGGTCCCCAACGACGGTGAACCTAAGATAGAATACATGTTTGAAATCAACAAGACTGAAATTTATCCAACCGAAGTTCACAAGGACGAAAATACCGCTGAGGCTCAACCGAAGGTCGAAGAGTACGACCTCGAGAAGATTTTAGATCAGCAAGAAACTCATGACCTGTTCTGTCCCAACTGCAAGTCATGCATAACTCGGAGGGTCATCCTGAAGAAGAGGAAACGGACCGTAAGGACAACACACACCGATGAACCGTCAAAGAGACCGAATATTGAAGGAGAGGTGGCTCCTGTTCCTTTACCTGATAGGGTTGAGGAAGAATCACCCGACGTATTCAGATGCTTGTCATGCTTCTCCTTCTTCATTCCAACAGGTATCAGTAACTTTCCTGGTTCAGTTTTATTGCTTTAATATTTGTTGCAATAGGGAGTGGCTTAACTTTTGTTCTTGTCACCAGGATGCAGTTTCAACATATTCCGTATATTTGGGAGGAGGGATGTTCTGCCTCCTCCTGCATCAGAGGACACGCCTCCTCGGTCTGAAAATTGCACAAGCTGGCTTCTGTCTTGTTTCCAGACAGGAGATAGCCCAAACCAACCTCATCATGCTGGTATGCTTGTAACCTACTATGTTCTCCAGACCAACTTAAAGGAAGAAATATGCATAGATATTCCACTTCATCAGCTGAACAATTCAACATATTGCAGATCCAATGACGGTGCCACTGCTGCCCGGGAACACAACCACAGTAACTGAATCTCAATCTAGCACATCACATGTTTATCATAGTCATGGCACAGTTGTAAAACCAGAGCATCCGACAGTCGAATCACCTTCGGAGAACCAAGCTGATCCTGCAGGTATGTAACGCGCGCGCGCGCGAGTGTGTTCTCCTATACCAAGTTAAAACAAATATTATACATCTCTGTTCATGCTTAACGTGAGTTGAACGTTGAACATATTGCAGATTCACCAAGGATTCCATCGTTACCTGGTATAATAGCGACTCCCAGTGGTGCAACCACAACGACAACTGAAACTAACGAATCATATGTTCAGCATAGTCATGTCACACAGCAGCTGACAGTTGACTCATCTTCCCAACATCAGAAAACCACCACTACAGTTGAAGACAACGAGACTACAACTACAGTCACATCAGAAAAGAATACCACATCTTCTAAAACTACAACAGGAGCACCTAGCGCATCACCTCAAACATCATCCTCTACAGGTACTACCGGGAATCATATTTATATTTGCAACTTAGTGATCATCAGTTAGCAAGACCATAAAACAACAGTTTTTTTTAGAAATAATGGCAAAGGCACCACATTCGTTTGACATCTGTACTTGCAAATTCTGAAATTTTGTTGAAACACTAAATATGCCAAAAAAATGCTGGTATATAGTTTCATAGAGCATACCAACCAGGCAATAGATTAGAAAGCTATATACATAACTTGCCCATACTTTAACTACTGCATCACATTTTATTTAGGATCAGTATGCCAAAGTATTGGGCTAGAGTAACAGACAATATAAACATCACATGCAGAATATTTCAAGCAAGACGTAACTGAAGTGGTGACCGGTAAAATGCCCTATGGTGGAGCTATCATGGATCCAACTCACCCCCAAATTAGCTACAAAGGTATGTCTGATTAAGTGATCAGCATGCGTGCATGAGCTATGTACTGTTTAATCAGAGGTGCAGCCTGACAGTAGTAACTTCATTTCCTCAGATACTCACGGAACTTCAGAGAATGGCTCATTTCCCAGCTATGCAATTCACACACCAGACTTCAAGTTCGATAGCCCCATTGCGACAAATATCACACAAGGTGAGGGCTATTTTCCTTTTAGATTTGTTATTATTCCACACTGCCTATCATCGTAACGTTACGTACTGAACAAACAAATCTCCGAGAGCAACCACCTCTGTGAAACTTGGTGCCTCTCTTGTCGGTGCCATCTTAATCTCTCTTTTGTATCTGATGGCCAAGTTGTCTCCCCCTGTACCAGGTTTCATCCCGAGGGGCGATATACCAAGCTCGCCGAATCCTCAACCGGCAGATCATGTTGTGGTACCAGTTTCTGGAGATGTGAATCAGCTTGCTCCTAGACCCCAACGGAGGGATGACTGGGATATACTGAAAGCCATAGTGTATGGAGGCTTAGTGGAGTCAGTCACCAGCCTCTCAGTTGTTTCGGCAGCAGCATCAAGCGGAGCAAAAACATGTCAGTTCCTACTATCTTCTTGCTTCCACATGTTTGCTTCATCAACTGCACTATTTTGACACTGATATGCTTATATTGTTACATCTGAATACTCTCATGCTAATGAGATCCTTTTCTTCACTTCCAGTGGACATATTCATCCTGGGCATAGCCAACCTTATTGGAGGACTTCCTCTTATCTTCCACAATGTAACAAACTTATATCTCTCTCTGACTGAATTTTCACTGTTCTTACTGATTCATTACAGAAAAGAAAAGAAAAACTTGCACTCCGAACTTCAAAATTCACTGTTCATTTCTCCCGTCAATACAGATCGCTGATCTGAGAGACATCCGAGACGTGGACGGGAACGACGAGCAGGTCGGCCACTACTGGCTGCAGCTCGGGAGGCGGTCCAAAGCCCGGCTTCACATGGTCATGGCCCTGCTCTCATACATGGTGTTCGGGCTGCTGCCGCCGGTCCTCTACGGGCTGTCGTTCCGCGAGAGCAACGACAGGGAGAACAAGATGATGGCGGTCGCCGGTGCTTCGCTCGCCTGCATCGCTCTGCTGGCGCTCGGAAAGGCGCACGTCCACACCAGGACCTACTTCAAGACACTGGTGTACTACCTGGCCATCGCCGTGAGCTCGTCGGGGTTGTCGTATGTCGCTGGCGTGCTGATCACGCGGCTCCTGGTGCACTATGGAATCATTGAGCAAGGCGGCTCGGCTGCTCCTGCTCCTCCAGGGCTGTCGTCGCCGTTCGCTTATGCTGCTGCTGGTGCAGAGTCGTCTGCATGGGCCTCTTTCTGAAAAGTATGAAGTTCCGGGCAGCACTGCTGGTATAAAAAGGGAAGAAATGGGTGAGCTCAAGAGGAAGTGCCTGCATGAAGAAACATCCGAAGGCTCTTCGAGTTGCTGCTACCTGCTAGCTGTTTTGCTGTAGTTTTGTTGTTCATTTGAAGCTCTGATGCTTCTCATGGTGATCTTTGTCAGCATGTTTGTGAGCAGGAAGAGCAAGAAGTTCAGTGTTACATACTATAAATATATGCCATGTTTTTGCGATACTTATTACTCCCTCCTTTCCGGTTTATAAGGCTCAATTCAAAATTCTCACCAACCAAGGTAGATGGTGAGTGGTGGAATACTTTTTGTAGTTTGCAAAAACATCCAATTAATGCTCTTGTTTTCCTCAAAAAAGTTTGCTTACCAATGCATTAATTAGAATGCATGCATGCATAAATTACATGCATTGGTCAATTTGCTCTTAGTACTTACATGCAATGATTTAATGCAATTTGGAATCTGAACATGTGATGGAAAACAACCAAATTGAGCCTTATAAAATGAAAAAACTAAAATTTTGAGATAAGCCCTATAAACCGGAAAGGAGGGAGTATATATAGAGAGAAAACTAAGAGATTTACTACGTAGTACACAAGAGAGCAGAGCCACCTTGGTGGCCGTCCGATGTGTGCCGCGATCGGTGTCTATTAGTACACAGAGGAGGCGAAAGAGCAGAGACCACAGATGATGCGGGAAAGACGAACGATTTCGCCGGCGCTGACGCGCTCTGGAGGCTGCCGGCGTCCTGTCTCAGTCAGGGGGCAGAGTTGGAGCCATGGCGATGGCGGCTTGATCTGTAAGCAGTGCTCTGTTCTGTGTTCTGTACCTAGAACAGGCTGGGGTTTCAGGTTTTATCATGTTCCTGAATCGGGCCGGTGTGGATGGAAGTCAAGGGGGGTGGCAACCCAAGATGAGTCCATAGCCGTAGCACTTTGGCATCACTGAGCAAGGAGCATCATTCTGAACTCACGGATCTGAAAATTTTAGTAAGTTTCAAGAAGTTCAGTACAAAAGGTTGAAAAAAGTTCAAAAAATTGAAAAATATTCACACGTTTGAAAGAAAGTTCATGAATTATTTAAAAAAATATAAAAAAAGTTTAAGCATTTGAAATACCAGAAGAAGAAAGAAAAAGGAAAAAATAAAACGAAAACAGAAAACCCCAGAATAAAACAGGAGAAAACCCGGTTTAAAAAAACATGAGACAAACTATCTAAAAGTTCACGAATGTTCGGGGAATTTCACAAAATGTCCGTGTTTTAATTTTTTTTTCATAATTTTGAAAAAAAATGCGTTTTCAGTTTTGTTCCTTTTTTTCAGAAAATGCTTTCATTTTCAAAAAATTGCTCATAATTTTGAAAAATGATCGTGTTTTCAAATTTTGTTCCTATTTTTCCATTTTTTTAGATTCCCAAATATTTGTGTTTTCACAAAATTCTAAAAGTGTTCTACATTTTGAAAATTACAATATAAAATCAGATTCGCCACTAGTTCTTATAATTCCGCGCAGCTCAAAGTCAGTCGGATTCCCACAAACATGAGGTCCGGGATTTGATTCCCACACATATCTCTTTTTGATGTTTTACTTTGCACCGGCAGCGCAACCAATGGGTTGGCCCACTGCGGGGCGCCCCTTTGGGTATGCCACGTACACCAGGCTGTGTGCGGGATGTACGTATATAGGGCGCACTCGGCACAGGCGACATATTTCAAAAAAAAGACTATCCCACCCTTTACTATGAAGGAGTAGAGAGAGATCTTCTTCGTTGATGTGTTTAGGGGTTGTGCAGAAATAGAAGTGCCTTGATTTTGTTTGCTATCTGTTTAACTAATGTTCTTTGTTTCCATTCTTCATTTCCAACCGCAGCTCCGACTTCTCTGTCACAACACGAAACCAGCATGGGCGCACCCATTGGCGCACCAGACCGTTGACACCAGGAGGACATGCCGCGACCCAACTCCGCTCACCACCATCGTCGTTGCCACACGAGTCGCAACGCCAACCGCCCACATCAACGGACAAACACTGGCCGAGCACAATTCCGTGAGCATCCAGCCTATGAAATGCGCAAACAAGATTAAAACTCTTCAAGGCGACGCCCCAAAGGGGGATGCAACAAGGATGACACCGTCACCCGGCCCGACACCGGGCCTTAGGCTTTCACCCGAAGAGCTTGAATTGACAATAGGAGAGGTTAGACATCTCCATGACAGCGTCTCCAAGGAGGGTAAACGACGCCCGCGGGCGCCGCTATCGCCGACCGGTAACAACCGGGCAGGCCTTCAGCCGGAGCATCTCAGACTCCACCCGCACGCACCGCAATCCGCTGACCCACTCACCTTTCGACGCACCGGAGCCGCCGCCGAACCGTATCCGGCTGAAACTGACCAGATCTCCCGCTGCACAACCACAGAAGTACCCCGAGCAAGGAGGGTCCCTATCTCACCGGATGAAGATCCGCAGTCCACCACAGGCGAAGCACCAGCCGGCCGAAGAATCACTACAAAGGTGCCTCGCGGGATTCCCCCACACACAGGGACAGGGCCTCCATACGAGCGAAGAAGGCCGATGACTCCCAGGCAGGAGATGCGCCACCGTGAGACAAGTCCACACGGCCAGGAACCTCGCCACCCTCCTCAGGGGGCGAGCCCGCCGCCGCCGCAGCGCGTACCGGCGGCAAGGAGAGGTGCTGGCGGGGGATCGGTTGGTGGCAGCGGCTAGGTCACTCCCCGGTCGCTCACTCGGGAGCGACACGGGAGTCGTGATGTTCTGTCGATCCGTTTTCACAAATACTCCCTCCGTTCCTAAATATTTGTTTTTTTAGAGATTTCAAATGAACTACCACATATGGATGTATATAAACATATTTTAGAGTGTAGATTCACTCATTTTGCTCTGTATATAGTCATTTGTTGAAATATCTAAAAAGACAAGTATTTAAAAACGGAGGAAGTAC
Source organism: Aegilops umbellulata (assembly GCA_032464435.1). NCBI lineage: Eukaryota > Viridiplantae > Streptophyta > Magnoliopsida > Poales > Poaceae > Aegilops > Aegilops umbellulata. The sequence goes on along the minus strand of CP136060.1, from coordinate 584,992,494 downwards.
CTAATATTAATCTCGCAAATACCTGAAGCCGAATCCAAAGCACAGTTTCCTCCACAAGAAAACATCTCAAGCTTTCCTCTTCCTCCCGTCGGCGCCGCCGCCAGTCCGTCCCATCTTCAATGTCCTTTGGGGCATGGAGATGCGGAGGATCTCGCCCCTCGCCTGCGGGAGGGACCTCGTTCTCGTTCTTGTTAGGTTCAGTGTCTTGGTTGAGGCTGTGTGGCGGCGGTGAAGTCCTTCAGTAGGAATAATGTCTCGCACGTTCTATCCATGTCCCGATACGTTTAGTGTCGTCGGAGGGCGTGTGAAGATGTGTCTCTATATCAAATATCGTGGGATTCGGTCGGTGCTGGTCTTCGGTACATCTGTTTGGATCATGTCTTTGTTGGTCTTGGTTTGGGTGTTCTACAAGTTTGATGCTTCCGATCTACGACTTTCTTAATCGGCGATGGTTGCGGCCTTAGCACGACAGACTTCCCGACTGTCTACTACAATAAAGTTTGCTCGACTCTAGCGAGGGAGGGGCGATGACAGCGGCGCGCCTTCAGCTCGCTCTGATGCTTATAGTCGTCGGTAGGTGGTCCATGAATCTGATTGTAATTTTATTACCTCTAGTGTTCTTTGTATTAAGATGAGTAGAGATGAACAGATTGAAAGTTTCTCACGCAAAAAAAAAAACTTGCAAATACATGATGTATTATATTTTTCCAGCAGATGCTCGCTACATGAGCTGATCATTTCACATATATGAATGGATTGAACTAAAATTCTTTGAGAGCTCTCAGTCCGAAGTCCCCTCAAACCGATGACATAAAAGCAAAAAAAAAGGTATTTAAATACATTACAACTGAGCACTTTTCCTACCTCTCAGACCATTACCGTTTTCAGCCGTCGGATCATCAACTTGGGGCATTCTCAACCGTCAGATTTGTTGTGAATCGCACTAATCAGGCTTAGTTCGCTGTTATCAAGCGCGAACCGTCATCCTGGGCCGCTGCTCTGGCCGCTTTTTTCGGCGTCTCTGGTGAAATTCGGCCCAATGGGCCTTTAGTAGCCTTCCTACGTGGTTTACCTTAAAAGTAAAATCTGTCGATTCGTTCAGCAACCGCTTCGCGTTGCGGCCCCCATGGGCAACTTTCGCGTGGCGGTCATGTCAAAAAAAAAAAACTTTCGCGTGGCGGCCGACGCTGGGCGCTGGTGGCTCGCATCGGAGGGTCGGCTTGCCGAGCGACTCCGCTGGGCGCTGGGCGGTGACAGGTGCCGTCCGTCAGGTCGCCTCAACAGGATCTCAATGGAGCAGTGGCGGAATAGCGAACCATCGGTTGTTGTTTGGAGTTGAATCGCCGTCGATTGATTGAGGAAGTAAATCAGGGTTCATTAAATATCAATCGATGCGCGCACTCTCCGTTGCCTGATAATTGAGGGTCAGTTACCAATGTCGATTCACCTCTTCCTCCCGTCCACGGGGTCTATATAATATCCATCGTCCTGCTGCTCCTTCCTCACTCCCCTCACTTACGCAGAACCTTCTCTGGCAGCCATAGGAGAAACATAGATCACTAATTCATCTTTACTGTTCTTCCTGTTGTCCCTTGTTCATACCTCCCAATTCCCCCTAATTATTCATCTAATGATGCTAGATTTTCTTTTTGATACTGTTCTCTGTACTACAAAATTAATGCATGGTCTTTATCTTGACAGATTTGATATCGGTTCTGCTGGATTGGCTGGTTCTGCTAGATCAGAAGTTTTAGGGACTAACCATTTGGAAGATGAGGCACTGTTTTGAACTTCAATGATTTGTTGCCTGAGAGTATAATGTTTCAGTCCCTGCATTTGGCAGTTGCCCAGATTGGTAATGCTATCACTTGTTGGTTTGCTGCAGTATTCTCTGATAAAGTGCAGAGTATAACTTAGAGTAATCACTAATCCTTGTAATCTCTTGCTATGTTAAGGCATCCGTGCTTCAAACATGACTATGCTCAGTTCTCTTTGAAATTTCTTTCACATGCTTAGTGGTGTATTAATTCTCTCATGTTCCTAGCTTTCTAGAAATGTATGATATATGCAATCTTTTGGCGTATAAATATGTTTGGGTTTAGAATACCAAGGATCGCTCACTCAGGCAAAGGTGATCGGTTGACGGGCGAGCCAGGCGACCACCCACTAATGCGGGTTGTGGCGAATATGCTGGACTGTTCGTCTATCCCGTGAATCTGATGCACAGGGGTTTGAACTTTGAAGAAGGCAATAAATCTTCAGTTCCTAGAGGCATTCATGGCGGATAATGTGGGGGTGCGCCACTCACCGGTGTCGATTAATGGTGGTGTACGCTGTCTTACGCCTGTGAGGAGAAATTGCAGAAAGCTTAGGAGATCATAATTCATCCCACAATCAGATTACGACATCCACAAATCTCCATCAATCAGCTAAACCTTCGACATGCATGAGGGTACAGTGAAAAATATTTTTTCTGCGTCGAAGAAATTCTTTGTTAACTGCTACTGTGTTGTTGATGCTTGGTTTTAAAAGAATATTTAGCTTCAGTTTAGCTCAATCATCAATTGGCTTTAATTAGTGTAATCTCTATTGTTATCAGATTTCCGTGTTAGAGCATAGTACTCACTCTAAATTAAGATGTCGTCATGAAGTCATCTAGCCCAATACAGGAAATATGGCCTAGGTGTTAAATAAATGGGGTGAGGCATAGATAAGTAGTATATGAATGAAATTTATCATGTACAATCGATTTTTTTGTCAAAGAAATTCTTACTTAAGTACAATTGTATTTTTCCAGCTTGTTTTTTTTTTAAGATTTACCTTCAGTTTAGGTCTATCATCAAGTGCTTTCTTGGTAATCTCTATTGGTAGCAGATTTCCATGTTTGAGCAAAGAATATGTACTCGAAATTAAGATGTCACCATGAATTTATCTAGCTCAAGATAGGGGACAAGAATTAGAAGTTGGATAAAAAAGCGGGGGATGGAAAAGTAGTACAATAATGAATTTCATCTTGTATGGTTGCATCAGCATATTCCAAATATTCCAGTGAAACATGCGTGAGATAAATATTAAGTATAGTCCAGTTTATCGTGCCAAAACACCACCAGTTACACCAAACAAAAGTTTAGTATCATGTTCATGTCAACGATCGAGAAGGATTAGAAGATGATAATTATGGACAGGGGAGATATAGTTGTAGCTGGAAAGATGATGTGGTAAAGCAAAATTTGAGTAGGTGTCAAGTTCATAGCTTCTGGACATTTGATCAGATATACTACTAAATACGTCCTTCTGTAGAATGATAGTATTAGCTACAGGAGCTTGCTGTATGGTAACTGAATTGTGCAGCTGCACTGAACACTATCCGGAAGCTTAGAATTTGTGTGGTTTTGTTGTTGCAACGAAATAAATGAATTAATAATATTTTTAATATCAGGAAATTGACATAGAAATGTGCCTGCACCACCTCTAATTTTCTGGATGCCACAGCAGTGTCCAACCATATAAATTTTCTTGTACATTCTGTACTTTTTATCATTCTATCTATTCGATAGTCACTTTTACATGAAATGCTAAAGCTTTCTGTTGTGCCTTTTAAGAAATAATGACATTTCTATGTTTAGAGGGGGGTCAATGGATCCAGGTAGCAGTTGTCGATCATCACATGAGTCGCTAACAAATGAGCATTACATGTGAATATATCAGTACACGATTAGCATTCTGTACGATGTGCTCCATGGGAACAATACTGCTCTTGCTTACCTGAAAATAAAATGATGACGGATGGAGGAAGGAGGTACACCCGTCAGTCTATCGGAAGCAAAAGTTCACTAAGCAGGAGTAGAAGTTCACTAAGCAGTAGTTTGTTGTATGTAATGCGGACAGTATACTTCGGCATATGGTTGTGTTCTGCTACATGAGTTGCCAATTAAGATATTCACCAGCTGGGCATCATTACGATTTTGTTGGAATAATTTTTTACGACCGTTTTACTGTTGAAAATATGCCCTAGAGGCAATAATAAATAGGTTATTATTATATTTCCTTGTTCATGATAAATCGTTTATTATCCATGCTAGAATTGTATTGATAGGAAACTGGCCTGCCTTCTTCCCTTATCTAATCTCTTAGGTAATAAGAAAGTGGTGTTAATTGTCACGCTAAGGAGCTGACCAGTGACATTTCTGTCTCAATTGAAGTCAACCTTACTATACTCGCTTGTAGGAGATCATCGCTCAGAAAGGCGTTCTTTCGCTAGAAAAACAAGAGTTTGAAGATCACCCAACCCACGAAAAGGTCAGAACTCTCGATCTAGCCCCACTTTCTATAGCAATTTATCGACATGTTGTTTCGAATGTCCTTGAAAAGGCCTACACACATACCCTGCCACTCGATGTGTAGTGGGTTTGTTCAGTAGAGATGGGTAGAGCGCACAAGTATTGGAAGGAAAGTTTCACCCTTCTTAAAAGAGAAAAAGTCTGTATTGAACTATGATTTGAATTCCTTTCTTATTAGTTTCCAAGTGCAAAATGTTCATTGCCTTGATCAGAGCCTTTAAGCCTTTTAGAAGCGAGCATTTCTGCAGCTTCTATTTTTCCTAAAGCTAATGAACCGAATGGAAGAGAAAAACTTGGAATAAATAATAAAGAAGGAACCAACAAGAAAATAAAGAATTGTTCCAACCTCGGCTCGGGGTCTGTCTGGAAATGGAAAATAGTTCTCTCTCTCATCTGGTCTCGCCACAGTGACAAGAAAAACAAGTGAATAATTGGAATAGAACGCAATCGTAAACCAAAATCGGGTAGGATGTATTATAAAAGAAAGCCTTGCCTCACTCGCAAGTGAGGACCTCACCCCTCCTTCCTCATTTATTGAGAATGGAAAAAGACAATGTTCATTGCTTCCTCAAAACAAGAGTTCCACGGGCGGCTGCTCCTGAACGAGCTGCTCATGCTCAAACTGATCAACATAAAGTGGAAAGTGTAGTAGAGATATTACTCGCAGTATGAGAAGGAAGAGAAGATCTAACCTCTCTACTTGACACCTCTGAACCAACTTCATTCCTAGCTAAAACAGGAAAGCTGAAAGTACTCAAGCTTCAAACTCCTTGCTAACAGCCCTACCGATAAAAGGAATAATGCTTCAAGGACTATATGACTAGCTCTTATACGAGTTCCTGGTAAACCACTACTTGCGTAAAGTACTCCGCTCGCTCCCCTGCTCGTTCAAAGTATTCCACTCGCTAGGATCTTAGTAAATAAGCTTGCTCCTTACCTTTCCTTCCTAGCTTTGAGAGCAATACTACCTGTAATAACACAATGAACTTATCCTACTTAGGGAACAGGCTGGCATAAAGGGCAAAAGATAAAGAGTTACACCCGGTCTAAAACCAGGTGGTGTTACTTTCCTGCTTCCACCTGAACCTGCTTGCAGGCCTTATAGAAAAGTCTTGTATAAGATAACTAGCTTGACAACAGGAATTCTCTAACTTACTTGTAGATAACGAACTTGCTGAAGGAGGTTAAGATAGTTTTCCGTTAATGGGGAGAGAGAAAAAGAGTCCTCGCTTTCATAATCGGTAATCAGAGTCCAGGCTTCCTACACCCATATTTTACGACAACCTATGAACCGACTAACTCAACAGCTGGCCTTAGAGAAACTGTCCTAACTTATCCAAGTAGTCCTAATAAATGGCCATGATGAAATACTCTTCCTTTCCCTGCGGCACTCGCTTGAAGGACTCGAAAGCTGACTAATGCTGATAGGAAGAACTTTCAAAGTTCTCGTTAGTCCTTTCATCTTTCATTGAAGCTAGTGACATCATCTGACTCTATCAATTCATTTCTATCTTCTTTTTCTTTCATTTATCTCTTTCCTATCTATACAGTGTATTACCCCAAAAGATAGTGAGTTAAGCAAGCATGTGGGAAGTAAGCGAGCAGGGTGAGGCGGCGGCTTGTAGAAAATCCTCAATATCTATATCGGAGTCAACATCCGTTTTTGTTTGAGTTTCGCTGTTAGCTTACGTCCTTTTAGCTAGTTCGACGTGTTTTCATTAGTCCTTCAAGCAAGTGAGCCAGTCGCGGTAGGTCTTTTTAGCCTTTAAGTAGTAGTCCTGTTCGAAAGATAGTTATCATAGTGAAGTGAGTTATTACAGTTTTGCGAGTTTCTTGAAGGCCAGGCAGTCAGCCAAGGAAGGAAGTTATGGTGTGGAAGTCTTCTAGTCTGTCTTCCCCTTCAAGCTCTCGAGTACACTAGGGGAGAGGTATCGAAAGTCAAAGTATAAATCAAAGTGAAAGTAAGAAGTATAAGTAGTAGGCTATCGATTAGGTTTTTCTACTTAATTAAGCTGCTTATGCAAAGTTTTAGAATTTGTTCACATAGGCAGCGTGATTGGGGGCATATTCGTTGCTTCCCAAGGTAGTTAGTTCACCACACAGGCATGTTAGTACTAAACTGCAGAAAACTATTAAGTCATCCAATTCATGCCGCATTGCAAGATTACTCTACCACTCTACTAAGCAGTAGTTTGTTGTATGTAATGCGGACAGTATACTTCAGCATATGGTTGTGTTCTGCTACATGAGTTGCCAATTAAGATATTCACCAGCTGGGCATCATTACGATTTTGTTGGAATAATTTTTTACGACCGTTTTACTGTTGAAAATATGCCCTAGAGGCAATAATAAATAGGTTATTATTATATTTCCTTGTTCATGATAAATCGTTTATTATCCATGCTAGAATTGTATTGATAGGAAACTCAGATACATGTGTGTGGATACATAGACAACACCATGTCCCTAGTAAGCCTTAACTAGCTCGTTGATCAATAGATGATTACGGTTTCCTGACCATGGACATTGGATGTCGTTGATAACGGGATCACATCATTAGGAGAATGATGTGATGGACAAGACCCAATCCTAAGCCTAGCACAAGATCATGTAGTTCGTATGCTAAAGCTTTTCTAATGTCTAGTATTGTTTCCTTAGACCATGAGATTGTGCAACTCCCGGATACCGTAGGAGTGCTTTGGGTGTGCCAAACGTCACAACATAAATGGGTGACTATAAAGGTTCACTACAGGTATCTCCGAAAGTGTCTGTTGGGTTGGCACGAATCGAGACTGGGATTTGTCACTCCGTGTGACGAAGAGGTATCTCTGGGCCCACTCGGTAGGACATCATCATAATGTGCACAATGTGATCAAGGAGTTGATTACGGGATGATGTGTTACGGAACGAGTAAAGAGACTTGCCGGTAACGAGATTGAACAAGGTATCGGGATACCGACGATCGAATCTCGGGCAAGTATCGTACCGATAGACAAAGGGAATTGTATACGGGATTGATTAAGTCCTTGACATCGTGGTTCATCCGATGAGATCATCGTGGAACATGTGGGAGCCAACATGGGTATCCAGATCCCGCTGTTGGTTATTGACCGGAGAACGTCTCGGTCATGTCTGCATGTCTCCCGAACCCGTAGGGTCTACACACTTAAGGTTCGATGATGCTAGGGTTATTAAGGAAGTTCGTATGTGGTTACCGAATGTTGTTCGGAGTCCCGGATGAGATCCCGGACGTCACGAGGAGTTCCGGAATGGTCCGGAGGTAAAGATTTATATATGGGAAGTCCTGTTTTGGTCACCGAAAGGGTTTCGGGTTTTATCGGTAACGTACCGGGACCACCAGGAGGGTCCCGGGGGTCCACCAAGTGGGACCACCGGCCCCGGAGGGCTGCATGGGCCACATGTGGGAGGGGACCAGCCCCAGGTGGGCTGGTGCGCCCCCCCCCACAAGGGCCCAAGGCGCCTAGGGTTTGGGGGAACCCTAGAAGGGGGCGCCCCCCTTGCCTTGGGGGGCAAGCCACCCCCTCCTGGCCGCCGTCCCCTCCTCAGATGGGATCTGAGGGGGCCGGCCCCCCTCTCCCTTGCCCCTATATATATGAAGGGGGTGGGAGGGCAACCGCACCAATGTGCTGGCGCAGCCCTCCCCCTCTCCCAAGTTCTTCTCCTCTCCCGCGGTGCTTGGCGAAGCCCTGCAGGATCACAACGCTCCTCCACCACCACCACGCCGTCGTGCTGCTGCTGGATGGAGTCTTCCTCAACCTCTCCCTCTCTCCTTGCTGGATCAAGGCATGGGAGACGTCACCGGGCTGTACGTGTGATGAACGCGGAGGTGCCGTCCGTTCGGCACTAGGATCATCGGTGATTTGGATCACGACGAGTACGACTCCATCAACCCGGTTCACTTGAACGCTTCCGCTTAGCAATCTACAAGGGTATGTAGATGCACTCTCCTTCCCCTCGTTGCTGGTTTCTCCATAGATAGATCTTGGTGATACGTAGGAAAATTTTGAATTTCTGCTACGTTCCCCAATAGTGGCATCATGAGCTAGGTCTATTGCGTAGATTCTATGCACGAGTAGAACACAAAGTAGTTGTGGGCGTTGATTTTGTTCAATATGCTTACCGTTACTAGTCCAATCTTGATTCGGCGGCATTGTGGGATGAAGCGGCCCGGACCAACCTTACACGTACGCTTACGTGAGACCGGTTCCACCGACTGACATGCACTAGTTGCATAAGGTGGCTGGCGGGTGTCTGTCTCTCCCACTTTAGTCGGATCGGATTCGATGAAAAGGGTCCTTATGAAGGGTAAATAGCAATTTACATATCACGTTGTGGTTTTGCGTAGGTAAGAAACGTTCTTGCTAGAAACCCATAGCAGCCGCGTAAAACATGCAAACAACAATTAGAGGATGTCTAACTTGTTTTTGCAGGGTATGCAATGTGATGTGATATGGCCAAAGGATGTGATGTATGATATATGTGATGTATGAGATGATCATGTTCTTGTAATAGGAATCAGGACTTGCATGTCGATGAGTATGACAACCGGCAGGAGCCATAGGAGTTGTCTTAATTTATTTATGACCTGCGTGTCAACTTAAATCGTCATGTAATTACTTTACTTTATTGCTAACCGTTAGCCATAGTAGTAGAAGTAATAGTTGACATGACAACTTCATGAAGACACGATGATGGAGATCATGATGATGGAGATCATGGTGTCATGCCGGTGACGACGATGATCATGGAGCCCCGAAGATGGAGATCAAAAGGAGCAAAGTGATGATGGCCATATCATGTCACTATTTGATTGCATGTGATGTTTATCATGTTTATACATCTTATTTGCTTAGAACGACGGTAGTAAATAAGATGATCCCTCATTAAAATTTCAAGAAAGTGTTCCCCCTAACTGTGCACCGTTGCGAAAGTTCGTCGTTTCGAAGCACCACGTGATGATCGGGTGTGATAGATTCTTACGTTCACATACAACGGGTGTAAGCCAGATTTACACACGTGAAACACTTAGGTTGACTTGACGAGCCTAGCATGTACAGACATGGCCTCGGAACACAAGAGACCGAAAGGTCGAGCATGAGTCGTATGGTAGATACGATCAACATGAAGATGTTCACCGATGATGACTAGTCCGTCACACGTAATGATCGGACACGGCCTAGTTGACTCGGATCATGTAATCACTTGGATGACTAGAGGGATGTCTATCTGAGTGGGAGTTCATAAGATGAACTTAATTATCCTGAACATAGTCAAAAGATCTTTGCAAATTATGTCGTAAGCTCGCGCTTTAGTTCTACTGTTTTAGATATGTTCCTAGAGAAAATATAGTTGAAAGTTGATAGTAGCAATTATGCGGACAGTAGAAGGCTTGTGTCCTTAATGCACCGCTCGGTGTGCTGGACCTCGAACGTGGTCTGTGGATGTTGCGAACATCTGACATACACGTTTTGATGACTACATGATAGTTCGGTAATGATAAATGGTTTAGAATTGAGGCACCGAAGACATTTTTGAAATGTCGCGGAACATATGAGATGTTTCGAGGGCTGAAATTGGGATTTCAGGCTCGTGCCCACGTCAAGAGGTATAAGACCTCTGACGATTTTTTTGGCCTGCAAACTAAGGGAGAAAAGCTGAATCGTTGAGCTTGTGCTCAGATTGTCTGAGTACAACAATCACTTGAATCGAGTGGGAGTTGATCTTCCAGATAAGATAGTGATGTTTCACCAAAGTCATTGCCACCAAGCTGCTAGAGCTTCGTAATGAACTATAACATATCAGGGATAGATATGATGATCCTTGAAATATTCGCGATGTTTGACACCGCGAAAGTAGAAATCAAGAAGGAGCATCAATTGTTGATGGTTAGTGAAACCACTAGTTTCAAGAAGGGCAAGGGCAAGAAGGGATACTTCATGAAACGGCAAATCAGCTGCTGCTCTAGTGGAGAAACCCAAGGTTGAACCCAAAACCGAGACTGAGTGCTTCTGTAATAAGGGGAACAACCATTGGAGCAGAATTACCTTAGATACTTGGTAGATGAGAAGGCTGTCGATAGAAGTATATTGGATATACATTATGTGAATGTGTACTTTACTAGTACTCCTAGTAGCATCAGGGTATTAGATACTGGTTCGGTTGCTAAGTGTTAGTAACTCGAAATAAAAGCTACGGAATAAGCGGAGACTAGCTAAAGGTGAGCTGACAAGATGTGTTGGAAGTGTTTCCAAGGTTGATATGATCAAGCATCGCACGCTCCCTCTACCATCGAGATTGGTGTTAAACCTAAATAATTGTTATTTGGTGTTTGCGTTGAGCATAGACATGATTGGATTATGTCTATCACAATACGGTTATTCATTTAAAGAGAATAATAGTTACTATGTTTATTTGAATAATACCTTCAATGGTCTTGCACCTAAAATGGATGGTTTATGGAAATCTGGATCGTAGTGATACACATGTTCATGCCAAAAGATATAAGATAGTAATGATAGTACCACCTACTTGTGGCACTGCCATGTAAGTCATATTGGTATAAAACGCATGAAGAAGCGACATGTTGATGGATCTTTGGACTCACTCATTTTTGAAAAGGATTGAGACATGTGAACCATGTCTATTGGTATATACGCATGAAGAAACTCCATGCAGATGGACCGTTTGGACTCGCTTGATTTTGAATCGCTTGAGACATGCAAATCATACCACATGGGCAAGATGACTGAAAGCTTCGGTTTCAGTAAAATGGAACAAGAAAGCAACTTGTTGGAAGTAACACATTTTGATGTGTGCAGTCCAATGAGTACTGAGGCAAGCAGTGGATATCGTTATGCTCTTACTTCACAGATGATTTGAGTAGATACTGAGCATATTTACTTGATGAAACACAAGTCTGAATTATTGAATGGTTCAAGTAATTTCAGAATGAAGCTGAAGATCGTCGTGACAAGAGGATAAAATATCTATGATATGATCATAGAGATGAATATCTGAGTTGCGAGTTTGGTACACAATTGAGACATTGTGGAAATTATTTCACGACTAGTACCGCCTGGAACACCATAGTGTGATGGTGTGTCCGAACATCATAACTGCACCCTATTGGATATGATGCATACCATGATGTCTCTTATCGAATTACCACTATCGTTCATGGGTTAGGCATTAGAGACAACCGCACTCACTTTAAATAGGGCACCACGTAATTCCGGTAAGATGACACCGTATGAACTATGGTTTAGAGAAACCTAAGCTGTCATTTCTTATAAGTTTGGGGCTGCGACGCTTATGTGAAAAAGTTTCAGGCTGATAAGCTCGAACCCAAAGCGGATAAATGCATCTTCATAGGATACCCAAAACAGTTGGGTATACCTCCTGTCTCAGATCCGAAAGCAATAGGGATTGTTTCTCAAATCGGGTCCTTTCTCGAAGAAAAATTTCTCTCGAAAGACTTGAGTGGGAGGATGGTGGAGACTTGATGAGGTTATTGAACCGTCACTTCAACTAGTGTGTAGCAGGGCACAGGAGTTGTTCCTATGGCACCTACACCAATTGAAGTGGAAGGTTATGATAGTGATCATGAGACTTCGGATCAAGTCACTCCCAAACCTCGTAGGATGACAAGGATGCATACTACTTCAGAGTGGTACGTAATCCTGTCTTGGAAGTCATGTTGCTAGACAACAATGAACCTACGAGCTATGGAGAAGCGATGGTGGGCCCGAATTCTGATGAATGGCTCGAGGCCATAAAAATCCGAGAGAGGATCCATGAATAAAAACAAAGTGTAGACTTTGGCAGAACGACTCGATGGTCGTAAGGCTGTTGAGTACAGATGGATTTTAAAAGGAAGACGGACAATGATGGTAAATGTCACCATTAAGAAAGCTCGACTTGTCATTAAGATGTTTTCCGACAAGTTCAAGGAGTTGACTGCGATGAGACTTTCTCACTCGTAGCGATGCTAAGAGTCTGTTGGAATTATGTTAGCGATTACTGCATTATTTATGAAATTGTGCAGATAGGATGTCAATACATTGTTTCCTTGACAATTTTCTTGAGGAAAGGTTGTATGTGATAGAACCAGAAGATTTTTGTCAATCCTGAAAGATGCTAACAAGTATGCAAAGCTCCAGCAATCCTTCTAAGGACTGGAGTAAGCATCTCGGAGTTGGAATGTACGCTTTGATGAGATGATCAAAGATTTGGGTTTATACAAAGTTTATGAGAAACTTGTATTTCCAAAGAAGTGAGTGGGAGCACTATAGAATTTCTGATGAGTATATGTTGTTGACATATTGTTGATCAAAAATGATGTAGAATTTCTGGAAAGCATATAGGGTTATTTGAAAAGTGTTTTCAATGGAAAACCTGGATTAACCTACTTGAACATTGAGCATCAAGATCTATAAGGATAGATCAAAATCGCTTAATAAGTACTTTCAAACAAACACATACCACGACAAGATTTTGAAGGAGTTTAAAATAGATCAGCAAAGAAGGAGTTCTCGGCTGTGTTACAAGGTGTGAGTATTGAGCAAGACTCAAGACATGACCACGGCAGAATAGAAAGGACGAAGGTCGTCCCCTATGCTTTAGTCGTAGGCTCTAAAGTATGCTATGTTATGTACCGCACCTGAAGTGTGCCAAACCATGAGTCAGTCAAGGGGTACAAGTGTGATCTAGAAATGGATCACAGGACAACGGTCAAAGTTATCCTTAGTAACTAGTGGACTAAGGAATTTTCTCGATTATGGAGGTGGTAAAAGAGTTCGTCGTAAAGGGTTACGCCGATGCAAGCTTTGACAATAATCCAGATTATTCTAAGTAGTAAACTGGATTCGTATAGTAGAACAGTTATTTGGAATAGCACCAAATAAAGCGTGGTAACTGCATCTAGGAGATGACATAGATATTTGCGAAGTACATACGGATCTGAATGTTGCAGACCCGTTGATTAAAACCTCTCTCACAAGCAACATGATCAAACCCAGAACTCATTGAGTGTTAATCACATAGTGATGTGAACTAGATTATGAACTCTAGTAAACTCTTTGGATGTTGGTCACATGGCGATGTGACCTGTGAATGTTAATCACATGGCGATGTGAACTAGATTATTGACTCTAGTGCAAGTGGGAGACTATTGAAAATATGCCCTAGAGGCAATAATAAATAGGTTATTATTATATTTCCTTGTTCATGATAAATCGTTTATTATCCATGCTAGAATTGTATTGATAGGAAACTCAGATACATGTGTGTGGATACATAGACAACACCATGTCCCTAGTAAGCCTCTAGTTAAGTAGCTCGTTGATCAATAGATGGTTACGGTTTCCTGACCATGGACATTGGATGTCGTTGATAACGGGATCACATCATTAGGAGAATGATGTGATGGACAAGACCCAATCCTAAGCCTAGCACAAGATCATGTAGTTCGTATGCTAAAGCTTTTCTAATGTCAAGTATCGTTTCCTTAGACCATGAGATTGTGCAACTCCCGGATACCGTAGGAGTGCTTTGGGTGTGCCAAACGTCACAACGTAACTAGGTGACTATAAAGGTTCACTACAGGTATCTCCGAAAGTGTCTGTTGGGTTGGCATGAATCGAGACTGGGATTTGTCACTCCGTGTGACGGAGAGGTATCTCTGGGCCCACTCGGTAGGACATCATCATAATGTGCACAATGTGATCAAGGAGTTGATTACGGGATGATGTGTTACGGAACGAGTAAAGAGACTTGCCGGTAACGAGATTGAACAAGGTATCGGGATACCGACGATCGAATCTCGGGCAAGTATCGTACCGATAGACAAAGGGAATTGTATACGGGATTGATTAAGTCCTTGACATCGTGGTTCATCCGATGAGATCATCGTGGAACATGTGGGAGCCAACATGGGTATCCAGATCCCGCTGTTGGTTATTGACCGGAGAACGTCTCGGTCATGTCTGCATGTCTCCCGAACCCGTAGGGTCTACACACTTAAGGTTCGATGACGCTGGGGTTATTAAGGAAGTTCGTATGTGGTTACCGAATGTTGTTCGGAGTCCCGGATGAGATCCCGGACGTCACGAGGAGTTCCGGAATGGTCCGGAGGTAAAGATTTATATATGGGAAGTCCTGTTTTGGTCACCGAAAGGGTTTCGGGTTTTATCGGTAACGTACCGGGACCACCAGGAGGGTCCCGGGGGTCCACCAAGTGGGACCACCGGCCCCGGAGGGCTGCATGGGCCACATGTGGGAGGGGACCAGCCCCAGGTGGGCTGGTGCGCCCCCCCACAAGGGCCCAAGGCGCCTAGGGTTTGGGGGAAGCCTAGAAGGGGGCGCCCCCCCTTGCCTTGGGGGGCAAGCCACCCCCTCCTGGCCGCCGTCCCCTCCTCAGATGGGATCTGAGGGGGCCGGCCCCCCTCTCCCTTGCCCCTATATATATGAAGGGGGTGGGAGGGCAACCGCACCAATGTGCTGGCGCAGCCCTCCCCCTCTCCCAAGTTCTTCTCCTCTCCCGCGGTGCTTGGCGAAGCCCTGCAGGATTGCCACGCTCCTTCACCACCACCACGCCGTCGTGCTGCTGCTGGATGGAGTCTTCCTCAACCTCTCCCTCTCTCCTTGCTGGATCAAGGCATGGGAGACGTCACCAGGCTGTACGTGTGTTGAACGCGGAGGTGCCGTCCGTTCGGCAGTTGGTCATCGATGATTTGGATCACGACGAGTACGACTCCATCAACCCCGTTCACTTGAACGCTTCCGCTTAGCGATCTACAAGGGTATGTAGATGCACTCTCTTTCCCCTCGTTGCTGGTTTCTCCATAGATAGATCTTGGTGACACGTAGGAAAATTTTAAATTTCTGCTACGTTCCCCAACATTTACTTCAGCTATTATAGTATTCCATACATTACTAAAAACATAATCCATACATTTTCTTCTTTGCCTCTGTTGCTTCCTCCCTCTTCCGTTGTTTAGAACCACAAAATCAAACTGGTACCAACCTTCTTACCATCTAACATAATCCTACAAAAATTAATAATCAACTTATAACTTATACATCAATAGCTAACATACTCGCATCAAAATAAACATAGCAAAGATACGCCCAATCATAGGTTTCAAAATCCAGGTCAAAAACATGGCTATGATAATTGTATCACATGATTGAAATATTACCCTTAGTTATATCACACCATCAAACTACCACATTTACATACAGTTGCATCCATCATAATATTATAGTGCCAAAATAGATGGGCGCAGCAACGCGCGCCTACAACGGTCTAGTATAGGTGTACAAGAGAGCAAAGTCACCGTGGTGTGGTGATCGTGCCGATCTGCTCGGCGATTTTTGGCAATTGTATGATAGGCTGCTGGGCTGGGCGGCGGGTGTCTTGCTTCAGTCTTCCCATCGTCTCCTCGGCATGGATGAGAAAAAACCACCATATGATGCAGAAGAGTCAAATGATTTTGTGGAAAAGAAAAAGGAAAAAAAAACTACTCTGCTCAATCTTCGTTTCAGTCTTCCACTTTTTCTTTAAAGAAATCCATAAGTATGAACGACATTGCTTGGGCAACCCGGGTGGCGGCTCAGTAGTGGATCCCGGTGCGCCCTCCCCTTGTCGACGTGGCAGGTTGGGCAGCGGCCAAGCTCAGTTGTCGCGGTTGTCGCTCGCATCTTCAGCGAGGAGGCGCGGTCATGGTGGTCTCCACTTGTGCTCGGGCTTAATATTGGGTGGCGACATGAATCTGGCCAAGCATGCTGATGGGCGGTTATTGGCCAGACGGTGGTCACCTGAGATGATTGAACTTGTATGATCTGCGTTCATAAGCGAGGACGATGGAGATGGTGGCTGCGAATGGTGCTGTCGTCTCATGCAGATCAGCCTGGGCTGCCACTTGTGAGGATGGTGCGTGGCCTCTGGAGTGTCTCGAACTCAGGACTCAACGAGGCCGCTATATATCCTTTCTCCTCGTTAAAGACTTCTTCGGGTGGTGGCGAGTGGCTCCTGTTGAGCCTCGTGAGCTTACCTGTGTGGACAAGGCCATCGCTCTTCGCAAGGACCATGCTCATATGTAGCTATTGGGATGGAGGAAAGTGGAGGGGACAACATAGTTGACTTCAATTGGATGGTACTTCTCGAGCACCCAATCTTGAGCTCCGGGGGTGAAAACTTTGGCCTAGTTGGTTACACCTGGCAATGGCGGCATTCTTTGCGCCGTTACCATGATGATGGCATTGCTTGGAGTCTTGGATTTGATCTTCGGGGTGAAAACCATGATCCCACTTTTGGCTGTTGGATCCGGCGACGATGACGACGCTTGTAGGTCATTCAATTCATGGATGCGTCGCTGTTGGAGAACCCCTCTCGTAGTCCTTGTGTTGTCAGGAGATGGTTGACGCCGATGGTCACTGCTATATATCGTCAATTGTTGTTTTTATTGCTTGGGTTTTTTCTCCTCCGCACAGGCATGACTTTGGACTTATATGACTTTGCTTTTTGCCAGTATGGTTGGTTAGTGTGTGTTGTGTTGGCTGTGTGCATACTAATTATGCAGATGTCGGGTGTATTCATTATGATTGTATCCCTCGATGCTACATTATGAGTCAATAAAAACACCCTCTATCGAAAAATCCTACTACAACAGAGTCACCTGAAAAAAATTGTAAATAAACCCAGTCGAACTTCCTGGCCGTCCGATCTGCGCGAGGATTGGCGCCAACATAGACCGACTGGGCGGCGGGCAGAGCAGCAGCATAGGAGCAGAGTAGGGGAGTTCGGCTTGAGAGAGAGGCAGAGCACAGGCCGCCAAATGGTGCCCGCAGGCGGGAGAGGGATAGGCGGATGCTTCTGCCGGCCGCTGGCCCCCGTGACCCATCGTTCAATCTCAGGCGGAGGTCGTGTCCCGGCGGCTAGATCCGCCATTAACGCAAGGGGAGTCGACGGGCAGTCCAATCTGCGGGACGATTGGTGCCATCCGACAGCGGCTAGATCCGTTTGTAAGTGCTCTATTCTGTCTGATGCTTGTTAAACATTGTAAGCATATACGGTGGAGTATATAAACCGTATATGTGCTGTAGTTGTACGTGCGTGTTGTGTATTCTGTAGGGCCTCTGAGATTCGATCTTATCATGTTGTTAGCTGACTTGTAGATCAATCCGAGCCCAACTAACCTTGTATCTATCCTGGCTTCGGCCCTATATTAACACGCACGCGTCCCTGCAACAAGCATACACTTAACCCCAGATTTCACATAGTATACAGAGCCATCCTTTTCCGTCGCATCTAGATGTCGAGCTCCTCCTCAGCTGTCGCCATGGCCGCCCCCTCCATCGCCTCCCTTGGTCACACCTATGGATGAAAACGAAGCGGAAACGGACGGAACTGAGTGCTATCATATTTATTTTCACATTTTTTTTTGCAGAAGCGGAAACGAATACAGAAATCCCGGAAATGAATACGAAAACAGATACTACCGGAAACGGGCACGGAGCGAATACAAAGCAGATACGGAAACAGAAATAGACATTGATCGAAACTTAAAACCCCCTTGAATTATAGAGAAATATGCACAAAAACAAACTAATTTAATGAGTTGTTAACATGGCTACAAAATAATATCATTATGTTAGCAACTTAGTGTAGTATTGTAGTAGTACCAGACAATTGCGTATAGGGTCAAGTTGAGTACATGTGTGGTAGTAGAAGTTGGGCCTTAGATCCATTCTACTAATTGTGTCATTGTGTTCTCTTTGGTGGTTGGTCTACAAAGCAGCTATAGGTCTATAGTAAAACAGAAATTCCATATTCACGGAAACGGAAAGTTCCATTTCCATGCATGTTCCACCGGAAAACACTGTTCCGTTTTTGTTTCCGTTTCCGCATAAAAAAAATTCCATTTCCACTTCCGTTTTGCAAATTTCCGTTTCCGTTTTCATATTTCCTCTCCGTTTCCATTTTTCCTCAGGAAAAACGGAAAGTTTCCACTCCATTTTCATCCCTAGTCACACCATCACCGAGAAATTGACCCGGGAGAACTTCCTGGTGTGGAAGGCGCAAGTCTTGCCACACATCAAGGGGGCGGGGCTGATGGGCTTTCTGGACGGCTCGGTCAAGGAGCCAGCCGCCGTGCTCATCACCGAGAAGGACGTCGCCGGCAAGAAGGAGACCACGTCCTCGCCAAATCCTGAGCATGTTGTGTGGGTCAATCAAGATCAGCAAATCCTCACGTTTTTGATCTCATCTCTTTCCCGTGAGGTCTTACTGCAGGTCAGCTCCCACACCACCGCCGCATCAATCTGGAACGCCCTGCTGCAAAGCTTCTCGTCGCAGTCAAGGGCTAGGGTTATCCAGCTCCGCTCTGCCATCGAGCACACGCGCAAAGGGGACATGTCTCCCGCGGCCTACTACACCAAGATGGTGAGCATCTCCGACGAGCCCCTGGATGAGGATGACGTTGTCGATCACATCTTGCAAGGCCTTCTCCACGACCCCGACTACAGCGGCTTCGTCTCGGCCATCTCCGCCCGCACCGCCACCGAGCAGCCAATCGGCCTCAGCGAGCTTTTCTCCTTGCTGCTGTCGGCTGAAGCTCGCATCGCTGCCCAGAACACCGCCCTCCACTCCGCAAATCTGGCGGCAAAGGGTGGAGGCCGCGACAACTCAAGGGGCGGCGGCAACAGTGGAGGCGGCTCCCGCGGCTACATCAACAACAACGCGGGCGCCCACTACCCTGACAACCACGGTGGCGGCGGTTTTGGCGGCGGTCCGCGGCAAGGAGGTGGTGACCGCGGTGACCGCGAGCGCGAGAAGTGCCAGATTTGCAAGCTTGAAGGGCATGGTGTGTGGCGCTGCAAGAAGCGCTACGATCGCAACTTCAACAACAATGTCTGCAACCCTGCAGGAGGCGATGGTGGCGGAGGACGTGGTGGTGGTGGAGGACACCGCTCGGCCAACGCTGCCCACGCCTATGGAGTTGATACCAATTGGTATCTTGACACTGGCGCAACTGATCACGTGACGGGAGAACTGGAGAAGCTTGCGGTCCATGATCGCTACACCGGCACGGAGCAAATCCACACTGCGAGTGGTCAAGGTATGGACATTGCCCACATTGGTCATTCAGTTCTTACTACCCCTCACGGCTCCTTGCATCTAAATAATATCATCCATGCTCCTCAAGCCGATCAAAGCCTACTTTTTGCCTATAAACTTATCAAAGATAACAATGCTTTTTTGGAAGTTTACCCCGAAATTTTTTTTGTTAAGGATCGGGCCACTCGGAGAACCGTGCTTCAAAACAGGACTAGAGGTCGCCTGTTTCCTGTCTCTGGCCGCCATGATGTCCCTCCTCGACAAGCTCTCAGTGTGGTCAAGCCATCCACCTCAAGATGGCACAAACGCCTAGGGCATCCTGCTTTTCCGGTGGTCCAGAAAATTCTTCGAGATTTTAGTCTTCCAGTATCAAATAAGCAAGATCATCTTCATGTGTGTGATTCGTGTCAGATGGCCAAGAGCCATCAACTTCCATATCCTCGCTCTACTAGTGAATCAAAGGCTCCTTTAAAGCTAGTTTTTTCAGATGTTTGGGGTCCTGGACCCGTTTCTGTTGGCAGACAAAAATATTATGTCACATTTATTGATGATTTTAGTAAGTTCAGTTGGATCTATTTGCTTAAGAATAAATCTGATGTATTTGCAAAGTTTATTCTCTTTCAACAACATGTTGAACGTCTTTTTGATTGCAAAATTCTTGCCACGCAAATGGACTGGGGAGGTGAATACCAAAAACTTCATTCATTTTTGGTACACACACTAGACTGTATGATACTCCTCAGTTTCATGAACCCTAGCTACCCACAGTCCACATACCAATCAGCGACGACTCCGCTCGAGCTCTGGAACCGTTCGCTCGCCGCTTCTCCGGCACCTCTCTCTCTCTCTCTCGACTCCTCTACGCCAGAGACCAGAGAGACGCCCGCATGTCAGCGGTAGGTGTGCTCGCATGAATCGCACGCGGATCCGACGGCCACGGAAACTCGGTTGCGATTTAGTGTGTCTTTATTTGAGAAATCATGCCTTCTAACCTTTTTTCTGGTGGCTGTCTCTGCTATGGTAAATGCATTTTTTTCTTTCTTTCAGGATGTGGTTTCACCACCACATATAGTATATTTCACTAATAAGCATTCATGCATGCATGTATTTATACTGTATAGCAACTCACAGACAGAAATCAGTTCATAGGAGCATTCAGAGTATATCGGCACAGTACTAGACGGTAACATCACAAGTTTATATATCCACTCAAACTCTTGAGTGCAATCGTAAACATGGAGTACCATATATATGTACAATTACCAAAGCACTCATGACTGTCATGATCGGTCCGTTAATTATACGCTAATTTGCAATTGCGCCGTAGAGTTTGAGTGCGTAATCTTGTGGTGCTGCCATCATAGTAGTACGGTGCTGATATATTCTTCATGCTGCTGGTTGCCTGTCATTTCGGGTGACCGGTCGCTTACCAACACCAAGTTCAGTCTTGTGCTCTTTCCAGAGGGTTGTGCGAGAAGATCGTAGTACGAGGAGGAAGCGAGAGGTCGAGACAGGGGAAGGGGAAGGGACTTTTTATTCGGAGGATTAAGAGCATGGTATTGACACTGCCATGCCCAAAAGAAAAAAGAAAAATCAGTATCAGGTAACGTGCTAGGCACAGGGGGTTAATAGTTCAGAAGCAACTGTCCACACAAACACCAATTATGCCAAGCATTCCCATGCCACAGGAGGCCAACTCAATAGAAGCAGTAAGCAGCATACACACCTAGATCCAGTGGAACAGTGGACTAGAACTAGCCGTTTCCCAAGAGCACAGAAATGCAAGAACGGTGTTCATAGAAACGCGAATACGCCATAAATAACATTGTGCCAGAAGATGGTAGTAGGAGAAGATACACTTGGTATTAATCCACCGCACTTGAATGGCCGCCAGGTCTAGTCTTCCCCGCGGCTCTTCTCCCTCCCATGTCGCCCCCGCGCGGCGACCGGGGGGCTCCAAATCCAGCACTCCTAGCCCCCTCCCCTCCCTCCCCCGCCGCTGCCCCGGGGCTCGGACGGGCAAAGCCCGACCGGAGCCGACGGCGGCGGGGCCCTCGCGTTCCCATGGTGGCTAGGGTTGGCGCGGCGCAGCCCCTCCATCCTGGGCGCGGCGCGGCGGCCCACGGGGTCGTGGTGGGCTCCCGTGTTCCTGTCGGCTTCGGGCGGCGTGGTTGGTAGCGGGGCGTGCGGTGGTTGCTGCTGCGGCGGGGATGGCAGGCCAGATCTGCGCAGTGGCGGCGTCTCGCAGCGCGCGCCGGGAGTGGCTGAGGCGGCAAGGGCCTGCCGGCGGCGCGCGGCGGCTGATGTGCTCGTCGTCGTCGGCATGGTGGCGGTGGTGGTGTTGCGTGCTGGCCGGATTTCGCCTTTTTTCTGCCGGCGGCGCGGGCTTGGGGCCCCGGCCCGGCGTGGCTGCGGTCCCGGCTGTGGGTGGCGGCGGCGAGGTGGCTTCGCCGTGCCGGCTCCACAGCAGCTCAGCGGGTTGACTGGGGCGGCGGCTGGCTTTCCGGCATCGGCTTGTCTGTAGGCGGCCCGTTTCGACCTTCGACCCTCTCTGCGTCGGCGGGTTGCTGCCTTCGTCAAAGGTTCGGCCCGGCCCCGACTTCGCTGCATCGCTCGTCTCGCGCTCGGCAGCAGGACCGACCTCGTCTCGCGCCCGGCAGCAGGATCATGCTCGTCTAGTGCCCGGTAGCAGGACCGACCTCGTCTCGCGCTCAGCAGCAGGACGGGTCGATGGAGGCCAATTTTGGCCGGCCTTTGGGTTTCGGCATTGGGGGCAGCCCAGGGGTGCGAAAGGCGGTTCCTTTCCGCTCGTATCTTTGGTTGGGGTATGATGTAGGATGAAATCCTAGAGGGGGATCTTTTCACACTTGGAGGGGGAAAAGGGCAAAAACACTCAAGAACACAAAGAGGAGATCACTCAAACAATTCCCCAGTCACACATCCACTAGAATAGCAACATAAGATCCACAAGTCACAAACACAATCAAAGGAAAGATACAATGGCAAAGTTCTTCCCACTCATAAGAGATGAGGTCTTGAAGATAGTCTTCTCCTAGAGGAGATCTTGAAATCCACTAGGATTCTTCCCAAAGGGGCCTTGATTCCACAAGTGGGAAGGTAGAAGGAGCAAAGCTCACAAATATCTCATCTAATACTTTGCTAACCCTAAACATAACCCTAGGTACGGTTTAAATAGGCTTGGGGTCGAAGGAGATGGAGAGGGGCTCGAACAGGAGATCTCAGCCGACCATCCTGGGAGGCCCATGCGCACGGGGTAAGTTGGGCCCGTGTGCACGGTACAGGCCCGTGCGCGCGGGGTGCTCCAGCGCCAACTCCCTGGGTAGTCCGTGGGCACGGGGTCTCGGGGGCCCGTGCGCACAGGGTCACCTGGGACTTCCAGTATTGCTGCGGTTGCACTCCGTCTTGGCCGCGTGGCCTTGGGGTGGTTCCTCTTCTCCATGGGGATGCTCCTGAGCCTCTTGGTGGTGTTCCTCTTCGTACCTAATGAGACATAGCGTATCTTGGTGAGGTAGCAACAATGTTCCATTCGTATCCGTATGCAAGTTAAGTAGGAAGGAGTTCACCTCGGTTTCTAATGCACGTGCTCTAGCTCTTGTCATAGGTCCACGTGGGGCTTGATGTGTCGGTGTAGAGTCCATGGGGATGATGGAAGGATGCTCCGCATCAGGGGTAGCGGTGGGTCTTGAGTGAGGTGGTGTTCAGGTCTTGGATGCTAGGGCGGAGGCCCTGGTTGTGGCTCCGCGGTGCTCTTGGGCAGAGCCCGTGGTTAGGTGCTGCCCGGTGGCCATGGCCGTGTGGGCAGCGTGGTCAATGGAATGTGGCGTCTGGTGGTGGTGAGTGTTGGCCAGGATGAAAACCCGTTCTATCTTCGGACGGACTGGCGGCGGCGAAGCTCGCTCTCTTCTTGAAGGCGTCGTTGCGGGTCTCATTGCCCGTCCTGTTGCTCCAGGGGAAATTCTGATTCTCGGGTCGGGCCGTAACGACGCTCTGGTGTCGGAACCTTCCTGAAGGCACCGCTTTGGAGCACACGGTTCTTCATATGCGGCTTCTTCTCTTCGCGTTGGCGTGTCCACGGTTGAGGACTCCGGTTGCTCTTGTAGTACTAGGGGCAGTGTTGTTGCGCTCAGCGCCTACGCATCCAGCCTTGGGTGTGTGCGTGTGTTGTGGTGGTGTTCGTTTGTATCTGAGCTGTGGTCGGTCATTGCTTTATATATAAAGCGGGGCGAAAACCTTTTTCGGTAATCAACCGTGCTTATCCAAGTGGCTAGTGAGTCCTGAGAGCAACTCTCAAATAATATAGCTAGTTCATGAGCCGATTCTATCCCACCACTGTGACGCTGATGATTGATGAGTTGCATGTGTTAGAGTTGTGTCGAATATTGTGTACAAGGTAGGTTACAGTTGAACTTGTAGTTGTATTGTGTTTAGATAGTATATGGAGTCGTGTCTTAGTAGGACACTTGTATCCTAGGCCTCTCATATATAGCGGGGGTAGACACACGATGTAACCTATGCCAACATAATAGCACCAGAACGCAGGGGAAGCCGGCGGCATGTGCCGGTGTCCAGGACGACCGGGTGCTATATTGTAGCGGTGTCACGGGGAGGAGCGCCCATAGTCATGCCCCGAGGATGTAGCCATATCGGTGAACCTCGTTAACAAATCTCGATGTCGTGATCGTGTGATTGTTTGGTCCTCGGATGATCGAGGAGTGCCTCGAATTTATTCTAACAAGTGGTATCAGAGCAAGATTCGATTTGAGGCTGTGGTGTTGATCTAGAGATAGAGCCGGAAGAAATCATCGAGAAAATCACGGGAGCGGCTGTCAGAATAGCAGGGCGATCGTTCCACGGACGAGGTGATATATCGACTGGAGATTTTGCGGCAAAGTAGCGATCAAAGGCGTTGTCAGCGGCTGCGTACAGTTCGACTCGGTAGATCGGATCGATCCGGAGAAGGACCAAGTTGGCAAAAAAAAGGCGTACTGACGAAGTACGTGCGCGGCGTGCTTGTAGGCCCATGTCGGGGGATTTATTTCTGTGTGGGTAGGACGGCGCGTGTGGCTGACTCGTTCGATGGTGGCAGCCGTACGGGGGCTGGAGCTGGATTACATGTGTGTGTATGAGGGCTCAGCCAGAAGCCGTGGCATTGTGAGGATCTGTTTGGACAAAAAAAAGGAGGACCGAGTCCTTGTGTAGACGCGGCGAGAGGCAGATCTATTCGGCGAAGAAAAGAAATCCATCACATTGCATCCATCGGGTTAGCAGGAGGCGTTGACAAGGCAAAAAGTAGTATTGGAAGTTGAGGCAAGACAGGAGCTGCTACACGTGAAGACCAGAAGGATTTTTTGGTTGGAATTGCTAATAGTACGCGGAAGACCGGAGGTTCTGTTCGTGTACTTGGGGCATCGCGTGCAAAGCTTGGATAATTTTTCGCAGGGTCAGCCGTACAAAGAACCATGGCGCCAACTGGTACTAGGTTTGAGGTGGAGAAGTTCACGGAACTGAAAACCTTGGGTTATGGCAGACACGAATGAAAAAATTGTCGGCACAACAGAGATGCTTAAAAGTGTTGCGGGAAGTCATGCCAGCTAAGATGTAATTATCATGTGATGGATGAAAATTCGCAGAAGACGATTTGGAAGCCTCGAGTGTGTCGTTGCAATCGAACAATTTCGGCTGGGTCGGACTAGATACTTTGACGGATTGACGTGAGTTGGCTGGAACAGAAGACGGCGTGGGATCGGCGACAGCGACATAGGAGCGTGATGCTGATGGTGACCGGCTTCTGGGCGTGGAAACACGTGGCACATGCCCGAGGCTTGTGCGGCTTCGACAAGACTATGGCGCGGGATTGATTCAAGGTGGTGTATACACGGAGCTTGAAGTCGATGAGGCGCGAGGGTGGACTGATCATCTACCATGGAGTCATGTTGAAGGTGGAGCTGGATTGAGGGGCTACGATGTAAGGATCCAGGGAATCGAAGCCTATTCAGCAAGGGGAAAATTGAGTGACATGCAGTTCGGACCGGAGTCCAGTGGTCTGATGGAAGCATGAAACTCGTCATCGGTCGGTGATGATCGGTGGTACTCTGCAGTGGGGGTTGAGTTGTGTGGTTTCGTTACCCTTGAGACTCGACCGGAGAGCGGAGGCTCGACGCAGTAATAGCGGCAAGGCATGCGGTACGCACGGAACATGGAGACGGGCCAGGGCTCTGGTGGTCATACATGTGGTGAGACAACTGCGAATTTGACTCGGGATGACTACAAGCAACGGTGAAATTCTTTCAAGTTTCAGACAGGTGGTCAAGAAAGGAGTGGTGATGTTGAGTTCAGGTAACTCTTATGTGTGACACCCAATATGTGAGTTGTTCACTTTCACGCAGGTCAGTGATCGGTGTGTGATGATGTTGACGAATACTCTAGAAGTTGGGAGCACAGACTAGAATAAAGAGGAACTTAATTTTGCTCAAGTGTTGACTGTGGTCAGGAAAAGGAGGGACTACAAGTTGCAGGTGGAGTCACATGGAGTCTTTGGAGTAACAGCGGTACTCATGGGATAAGCTCAATTCCAATGTACATAGAAGTTTGACACATTGACGAATTCAAGGTGGTGGAGAATATTCGCCATGGTCGAGTTTGTTAGAGTTGTGTCGAATATTATGTACAAGGTAGGTTACAGTTGGACTTTTAATTGTATTGTGTTTAGATAGGATATGGAGTCGTGTCTTAGTAGGACACTTGTATCCTAGGCCTCTCATATATAGCGGGGGTAGACACACGATGTAACCTATGCCAACATAATAACACCGAAACGCAGGGAAAGCCGGTGGCATGTGCCGGTGTACAGGGCGACCGGGTGCGGTATCGTAGCGGTATCACGGGGAGGAGCGCCCATAGTCAATGCCCCGGGGATGTAGCCATATCGATGAATCTCGTTAACAAATTTCGGTGTCGTGCTCGTGTGATTGCTTGCTCCTCGGATGATCGACGAAGTGCCTCAAATTTATTCTAACAGCATGATCAGCTTGAGGCAATCTAACGAGGCCACATCCTAGAACAGGGTCTACAAAGCGCTAGGAAAATCCAAAAAAAGAAAATAAAACATACAGACACCCAAGGAAGGAAGCTCGGTCAGTTAGGAATGGGAGCTGACGGCGCTCCCCGGAGAGGCGCCGCGCTAAGCCGCGGGCGAGGGACGACCATGTGCGTGACTGCTGCATGCTCTTGCCGTCGAAGGTTGTCGTCCGCCGGCCGCCGGGAGGAGGACGCTCTCTCTCTCGCTCGCTTCGCTCGGGTGAGACACTGCCTGGTTGACTAGTTGACCATTGACTTCGAGAAAAATATGGATTAAAAAAAACCGTAAATCTAAAAAAATACCATTCACTTACCTTTGACCTTTTTAAAAAAGTTCACAAATTTTCGAAAAAGATTATGAATTCAAGAAAAAGCTTACCAACTTGATTTTTTTTGCATGTTCGACAGACATGAAAAATGGTTCACAAACTCAAAAAAGTTCATGAGTTCACAATAAAAATTCGCGGGATTCAAAAAAGTTCACGGCTTTAAGAAAAGTTCATCGGTTCAAAAGAGTTCACGCATTTTAAAAAGTTCACGAATCTGAAAATAGTTCACATGTTTCGTGGATTTCAGAAAATTCATGATTTGAGGAAAAAAGTTCACAAATTTGGAAAAAAATGTTCCCATAAGTGAAAAAGTTAATGTATTTCAGGGGAAAAAATGTTCACGAAATTAGGCTCTACCTCCGCAGCCTACAACCGGAGCTTGGCTTCGGCGGTAGCAAAAGAGTGGTGGCCTTCCTGGGACCCGAGCACCGGCGACCTCCCATGTTGTACTCTTCCTCCCTGCCGACGGCTCCTGCGGATGTGCTGGCTTCGTGGTCGGCGGCCGGGCGCGGTTGTGGCGGAGCTAGCGACCTCATCATCATCCTTGCTCTTGCTGTACACTTCTCCTATCGTCTCGTCGATCTCTTCGAAGGCGGCTTCTATGTCACGTCCAATATGCGATACTATCCTAAAGAGACTTGAAGGTCCCACCAAGCATAGAACCGCATATTGACACGCTTTTGCAAGGTGAATATCATTACATCAACATTACACATAATAGATGGGGATACATACAAAAGGCACAAACGCCCCAAGAATACATCAATCATCATACATAAGATCAACATCCGACTACGGATGAAATACAGACAGAAGCTCAAACGACATCCACCCTGCTAGCCCAGGCTGCCGACCAGGAACCTATCCCTCGAACGAAGAAGAAGCGAACAAGAAATCCAAAACTATAAACATCGCTCTCGCATCATGATCATCGCATAAACCTGTACCTGCAACTGTTGTTGTAGTAATCTGTAAGCCATGAGGACTCAGCAATCCCATTAACATGGGTATCAAGACTAGCAAAGCTTAAAGGGTAAGGAAGGGGTAAAGTAGTGAGGTTGCAGCAGCGACTAAGCATGTATGGTGGCTAACTTATGAATACAAGAGTAAGATGAGAAGCTATGCAAACGGTCGCGAACTAGAAATGATCAAGAAGTGATCATGTACTACTTACGGTCAAACATAACCCCACAACCGTGTTCACTTCCCGGACTCCGCCGAAAAGAGACCATCACGGTTACACACGCGGTTGATGCATTTTAATTAAGTCAAGTGTCAAGTTCTATACAACCGGATATTAACAAATTCCCATCTGCCACATAACCGCGGGCACAACTCTCGAAAGTTTATACCCTGCAGGGTTGTCCCAACTTAGCCCATCACAAGCTCTCGCGGTCAACGAAGGATATTCCTTCTCCCGGGAAGACCCAATCAGTCTCGTAATCCCGGTTACAAGACATTTCGACAATGTTAAAACAAGACCAGCAAGACTGAAGGAAATATGCCCTAGAGG
Source organism: Aegilops umbellulata (assembly GCA_032464435.1). NCBI lineage: Eukaryota > Viridiplantae > Streptophyta > Magnoliopsida > Poales > Poaceae > Aegilops > Aegilops umbellulata. The sequence goes on along the minus strand of CP136060.1, from coordinate 584,964,074 downwards.
CAATAATAAAGTTATTATTTATTTCCTTATTTCATGATTAATGTTTATTATTCATGCTAGAATTGTGTTAACCGGAAACATAATATATGTGTGAATACATAGACAAACAGAGTGTCACTAGTATGCCTCTACTTGACTAGCTCGTTAATCGAAGATGGTTATGTTTCCTAGCCATAGACATGAGTTGTCATTTAATTAACGGGATCACATCATTAGGAGAATGATGTGATTGACATGACCCATTCCGTTAGCTTAGCACCTGATCGTTTAGTATGTTGCTATTGCTTTCTTCATGACTTATACATGTTCCTATGACTATGAGATTATGCAACTCCCGTTTGCCGGAGGAACACCTTGTGTGCTACCAAACGTCACAACGTAACTGGGTGATTATAAAGGAGCTCTACAGGTGTCTCCAAAGGTACATGTTGGGTTGGCGTATTTCGAGATTAGGATTTGTCACTCTGATTGTCAGAGAGGTATCTCTGGGCCCTCTCGGTAATGCACATCACATAAGCCTTGCAAGCATTGCAACTAATGTGTTAGTTGTGAGATGATGTATTACGGAATGAGTAAAGAGACTTGCCGGTAACGAGATTGAACTAGGTATTGGATACCGACGATCGAATCTCGGGCAAGTAACATACCGACGACAAAGGGAACAACGTATGTTGTTATGCGGTCTGACCGATAAAGATCTTCATAGAATATGTAGGAGCCAATATGGGCATCCAGGTCCCACTATTGGTTATTGACCGGAGACGTGTCTCGGTCATGTCTACATTGTTCTCGAACCGTAGGGTCCGCACGCTTAACATTACGATGACAGTTATTATGAGTTTATGCATTTTGATGTACCGAAGGTTGTTCGGAGTCCTGGATGTGATCACGGACATGACGAGGAGTCTCGAAATGGTCGAGACATAAAGATCGATATATTGGAAGCCTATATTTGGACATCGGAATCGTTCCAGGTGAAATCGACATTTTACCGGAGTACCGAGGGGTTACCGGAACCCCCCGGGGGGTTATTGGGCCTTAATGGGCTTTAGTGGAGAAGAGAGAGGGCAGACAGGAGGTGGCGCGCGGCCCTCCTTGCCCTAGTCCGAATTGGACAAGGGAAGGGGGCGCGGCCCCCTCTCCTTCCTTCTCCCTTCCTCCTCCTTCCCCTCTTGTCCTAGTTGGAATAGGAAAGGGAGGGGCAAACCTACTTGGAGTAGGTTTCCCCCTCCTTGGCGCGCCCCCTCTAGGCCGGCCGCCCCTCCCCCTTGCTCCTTTATATACGGGGGCAGGGGGCACCCCATGACACACAAGTTGATCTTCGTGATCGTTCCTTAGCCGTGTGCGGTGCCACCCTCCACCATATTCCACCTCGGTCATATCGTTGCGGTGCTTAGGCGAAGCCCTACGTCGGTAGAACATCATCATCGTCATCACGCCGTCGTGCTGACGGAACTCATCCCCGAAGCTTTGCTGGATCGGAGCCCGGGGAGCGTCATCGAGCTGAACGTGTGCTAAGAACTCAGAGGTGCCGGAGTAACGGTGCTTGGATCGGTCGGATCGGGAAGACGTACGACTACTTCCTCTACGTTGCGTCAACGCTTCCGCTTCAGTCTAAGAGGGTACGTAGACAACACTCTCCCCTCTCGTTGCTATGCATCACCATGATCTTGCGTGTGCGTAGGAATTTTTTTGAAATTACTACGTTCCCCAACATTGGTATCAGAGCCTAGGTTTTTATGGTTTGATGTTATATGCACGAGTAGAACACAAGTGAGTTGTGGACGATATAAGTCATACTGCCAACCTGAATGTCATACTTTGGTTCGACGGTATTGTTGGATGAAGCGGCCCGGACCGACATTACGCGTACGCTTACGCGAGACTGGTTCTACCGCCGTGCTTTGCACACAAGTGGCTGGCGGGTGTCAGTTTCTCCAACTTTAGTTGCACCGAGTGTGGCTACGCCCGGTCCTTGCGAAGGTTAAAACGGCATCAACTTGACAAACTATCGTTGTGGTTTTGATGCGTAGGTGAGATTGGTTCTTGCTTAAGCCCGTAGCAGCCACGTAAAACTTGCAACAAACAAAGTAGAGGACGTCTAACTTGTTTTTGCGGGGCATGTTGTGATGTGATATGGTCAAGACGTGATGAGATATAAGTTGTTGTATGAGATGATCATGTTTTGTTGAAGTTATCGGCAACTGGCAAAAGCCTTATGGTTGTATCTCTATTGCATAAGATGCAAGCGCCAAATAATTGCTTTACTTTATCGCTATGCGATAGCAATAGTTGCAAGAGCAATTGTTGGCGAGACGACCATGTGACGACACATTGATATAGATCAAGATGATGGAGATCATGGTGTCATGCCGGTGACGATAGAGATCATGGCGGTACTTCGAAGATGGAGATCACAAGCACAAGATGATGATGGCCATATCATATCACTTATATTGATTGCATCTGATGTTTATCTTTTATGCATCTTATCTTGCTTTGATTGATGGTAGCATTTTAAGATGATCTCTCACTAATTATCAAGAAGTGTTCTCCCTGAGTATGCACCGTTGCGAAAGTTCTTCGTGCTGAGACACCACGTGATGATCGGGTGTGATAGGCTCTACGTTCAAATACAACGGGTGCAAAACAGTTGCACACGCGGAATACTCAGGTTATACTTGACGAGCCAAGCATATACAGATATGGCCTCGGAACACGGAGACCGAAAGGTCGAGCGTGAATCATATAGTAGATATGATCAACATAGTGATGTTCACCATTGAAACTACTCCATCTCACGTGATGATCGGACATGGTTTAGTTGATTTGGATCATGTGATCACTCAGAAGATTAGAGGGATGTCTTTCTAAGTGGGAGTTCTTAAGTAATATGATTAATTGAACTTTAATTTATCATGAACTTAGTCCTCGTAGTATAAGCATATCTATGTTGTAGATCAATAGCTCGCATTGTTGCTTTCATGTGTTTATTTTGATATGTTCCTAGAGAAAATTGTGTTGAAAGATGTTAGTAGCAATGTTGCGGATTGGATCTGTGATCTGAGGTTTATCCTCATTGCTGCACAGAAGAATTATGTCCTTGATGCACCGCTAGGTGAAAGACCTATTGCAAGAGCAGATGCAGACGTTATGAACGTTTGGTTAGCTCAATATGATAACTACTTGATAGTTTAAGTGCACCATGCTTAAAAGCTTAGAATCGGGACTTCAAAGACGTTTTGAACGTCATGGAGCATATGAGATGTTCCAGGAGTTGAAGTTAATATTTCAAGCAAATACCCGAGTTGAGAGATATGAAGACTCCAACAAGTTCTATAGCTAAAAGATGGAGGAGAATCGCTCAACCAGTGAGCATGTGCTTAGATTGTCTGGGTACTACAATCGCTTGAATCAAGTGGGAGTTAATCTTCCAGATAAGATAGTGATTGACAGAATTCTCTAGTCACCATCACCAAGTTAGTAGAATTTCATGATGAACTATAATATGCAAGGGATGACGAAAGTAATTCCCAAGCTCTTCGTGATGCTAAAATCGACGAAGGTAGAAATCAAGAAAAACATCAAGTGTTGATGGTTAACAAGATCACTAGTTTCAAGAAAAGGGCAAAGGGAAAGAAGGGGAACTTCAAGAAGAACGGCAAGCAAGTTGCTGCTCAAGTGAAAAGCCCAAGTCTGGACCTAAGCCTGAGACTAAGTGCTTCTACTGCAAAGGGACTGGTCACTGGAAGCAAAACTGCCCCAAGTATTTGGCGGATAAGAAAGGATGGCAAAGTAAACAAAGGTATATTTGATATACATGTTATTGATGTGTACTTTACTAGTGTTTATAGCAACTCCTAAGTATTTTATACTAGTTCAGTTGCTATGATTAGTAACTTGAAACGGGAGTTGCAGAATAAACAGAGACTAGTTAAGGGTGAAGTGACGATGTGTGTTGGAAGTAGTTCCAAGATTGATAGGATCATCATCGCACACTCCATATACTTTCGGGATTAGTGTTAAACCTAAATAAGTGTTATTTGGTGTTTGCGTTGAGCATGAATATGATTTGATCATGTTTATTGCAAAACGGTTGTTCATTTAAGTTAGAGAACAATTGTTGTTCTGTTTACATGAATAAAACCTTCTATGGTCATACACACCAACGAAAATGGTTTGTTGGATCTCGATCGTAGTAATACACATATTCATAATATTGAAAGCCAAAAGATGCAAAGTTAATAATGATAGTGCAACTTGTTTGTGGCACTGCCGTTTAGGTCATATTGGTGTAAAGCGCATGAAGAAACTCCATGCTGATGGATTTTTGGAATCACTTGATTATGAATCACTTGATGCTTGCGAACCATGTCTCTTGGGCAAGATGACTAAAACGCCGTTCTCCGGAACAATGGAGCAAGCAACAGATTTGTTGGAAATCATACATACTCATGTATGTGGTCCGATAAAGCTTGCAACGGGTATCGTTATTTTCTGACTTTCACAGATGATTTAAGCAGATATGGGTATATCTACTTAATGAAATAGAAGTCTGAAACATTTGAAAAGTTCAAAGAATTTCAGAGTGAAGTGGAAAATCATCGTGACAAGAAAATAAAGTTTCTACGATCTGATCGTGGAAGAGAATATTTGAGTTACGAGTTTGGCCTTCAATTAAAACAATGTGGAATAGTTTCACAAAACTCATGCCACCTGGAACACCACATCATAATGGTGTGTCCGAACATCATAACCACACTTTATTGGATATAGTGCAATCTATGATGTTTCTTACCGATTTACCACTATCGTTTTGGGGTTATGCATTAGAGACAGCTGCATTCACGTTAAAAAGGGGCACCATCTAAGTCCGTTGAGACGACATAATATAACCTATGGTTTGGCAAGAAACCAAAGTTGTCGTTTCTTAAAGTTTGGGGTTGCGATGCTTATAAGAAAAAGTTTCATCATGATAAGCTCAAACCCAAATCGGAGAAATATGTCTTCATAGGATACCCAAAGGAGACAGTTGGGTACACCTTCTATCACAGATTCGAAGGCAAGACATTCGTTGCTAAGAATGGATCCTTTGCAGAGAAGGAGTTTCTCTCGAAAGAAGTGAGTGGGAGGAAAGTAGAACTTGATAAGGTAACTGTACCTGCTCCCTTATTGGAAAGTAGTTCATCACAGAAATCTGTTCCTGTGACTACTACACCAATTAGTGAGGAAGATAATGATGATGATCATGTAACTTCGGATCAAGTTACTACCAAACCTCATAGGTCAACCAGAGTGAGATCCGCACCAGATTGGTACGGTAATCCTATTCTGGAGGTCATGTTACTTGACCAGGACGAACCTACGAACTATGAGGAAGCGATGGTGAGCCCAGATTCCGCGAAATGGTTTGAGGCCATGATATCTGAGATATGATCCATGTATGAGAACAAAGTATGGACTTTGATGGATTTGCCCGATGATCGGCAAGCCATAGAACATAAATGGATCTTCAAGAGGAAGACAGACACTGATAGTAGTGTTACTATCTACAAAGCTAGAATTGTCGCAAAAGGTTTTCGACAAGTTCAAGGTGTTGACTACGATGAGAGTTTCTCACTCGTATCTATGCTTAAGTCTGTCCAAATCATGTTAGCAATTGCCGCATTTTATGAAATCTGGCAAATGGATAAACAAAACTGCATTCCTCAATGGATTTATTAAAGAAGAGTTGTATACGATGCAACTAGAAGGTTTTGTCGATCCTAAAGGTGTTAACAAAATATGCAAGCTCCAGCGATCCATCTATGGACTGGTGCAAGCATCTCGGAGTTGGAATATATGCTTCGATAAGTTGATCAAAGCATATAGTTTTATACAGACTTGCGGTGAAGCCTGTATTTACAAGAAAGTGAGTGGGAGCACTACAACATTTCTGATAAGTATATGTAAATGACATATTGTTGATCGGAAATAATGTAGAATTATTCTGCGAAGCATAAAGGAGTATTTGAAAGGAGTTTTTCGAAGAAGGACCTCGGTGAAGCTGCTTACATATTGAGCATCAAGATCTATAGAGATAGATCAAGACGCTTGATAAGTTTGTTCAATAAGTACATACCTTGACAAGATTTTGAAGTAGTTCAAAATGGAACAGTCAAAGAAAGAGTTCTTGCCTGTATTACAAGGTGTGAAATTTAGTAAGACTCAAAGCCCGACCACGGCAGATGATAGAAAGAGAATGAAAGTCATTCCCTATGCCTCAGCCATAGATTCTATAAAGTATGCCATGCTATGTACCAGATCTATTGTATACCCTACACTGTGTTAAGCGAGGGAGTACAATAGTGATCTAGGAAGTAGATCACTAGACATCGGTCAAAATTATCCTTAGTGAAATAAGGATATGTTTCTCGATTATGGACGTGACAAAAAGGTTCGTCGTAAAAGGTTACGTCGATGCAAGTTTTGACACTAATCTAGATGACTCTAAGTCTCAATCTAGATACATATTGAAAGTGGGAGAAATTAGCTAAAGTAGCTCCGTGCAGAGCATTATAGACATAGAAATTTGCAAAATACATACGGATCTGAATTTTGGCAGACCCGTTGACTAAGCTTCTCTCACAAGCAAAACATGATCACACCTTAGTACTCTTTGGGTGTTAATCACATAGAGATATGAACTAGATTACCGACTCTTGTAAACCCTTTGAGTGTTGGTCACATGATGATATGAACTATGGGTGTTAATCACATGATGATGTGAACTATTGATGTTAAATCACATGACGATGTGATCTAGATTATTGACTCTAGTGCAAGTGGGAGACTGAAGGAAATATGCCCTAGAGGCAATAATAAAGTTATTATTTATTTCCTTATTTCATGATTAACGTTTATTATTCATGCTAGAATTGTGTTAACCGGAAACATAATACATGTGTGAATACATAGACAAACAGAGTGTCACTAGTATGCCTCTACTTGACTAGCTCATTAATCGAAGATGGTTATGTTTCCTAGCCATAGACATGAGTTGTCATTTGATTAACGGGATCACATCATTAGGAGAATGATGTGATTGACATGACCCATTCCGTTAGCTTAGCACCTGATCGCTTAGTATGTTGCTATTGCTTTCTTCATGACTTATACATGTTCCTATGACTATGAGATTATGCAACTCCCGTTTGCCGAAGGAACACTTTGTGTGCTACCAAACGTCACAACGTAACTGGGTGATTATAAAGGAGCTCTACAGGTGTCTCCAAAGGTACATGTTGGGTTGGCGTATTTCGAGATTAGGATTTGTCACTCTGATTGTCGGAGAAGTATCTCTGGGCCCTCTCGGTAATGCACATCACATAAGCCTTGCAAGCATTGCAACTAATGTGTTAGTTGTGAGATGATGTATTACGGAACGAGTAAAGAGACTTGCCGGTAACGAGATTGAACTAGGTATTGGATACCGACGATCGAATCTCGGGCAAGTAACATACCGATGACAAAGGGAACAACGTATGTTGTTATGCGGTCTGACCGATAAAGATCTTCGTAGAATATGTAGGAGCCAATATGGGCATCCAGGTCCCGCTATTGGTTATTGACCGGAGACGTGTCTCGGTCATGTCTACATTGTTCTCGAACCGTAGGGTCCGCACGCTTAACGTTACGATGACAGTTATTATGAGTTTATGCATTTTGATGTACCGAAGGTTGTTCGGAGTCCCGGATGTGATCATGGACATGACGAGGAGTCTCGAAATGGTCGAGACATAAAGATCGATATATTGGAAGCCTATATTTGGACATCGGACTCGTTCCAGGTGAAATCGGCATTTTACCGGAGTACCGAGGGGTTACCGGAACCCCCCGGGGGGTTATTGGGCCTTAATGGGCTTTAGTGGAGAAGAGAGAGGGCAGCCAGGAGGTGGCGCGCGGCCCTCCTTGCCCTAGTCCGAATTGGACAAGGGAAGGGGGCGCGGCCCCCCTCTCCTTCCTTCTCCCTTCCTCCTCCTTCCCCTCTTGTCCTAGTTGGAATAGGAAAGGGAGGGGCAAACCTACTTGGAGTAGGTTTCCCCCTCCTTGGCGCGCCCCCTCTAGGCCGGCCGCCCCTCCCCCTTGCTCCTTTATATACGGGGGCAGGGGGGCACCCCATGACACACAAGTTGATCTTCGTGATCGTTCCTTAGCCGTGTGCGGTGCCACCCTCCACCATATTCCACCTCGGTCATATCGTTGCGGTGCTTAGGCGAAGCCCTGCGTCGGTAGAACATCATCATCGTCATCACACCGTCGTGCTGACGGAACTCATCCCCGAAGCTTTGCTGGATCGGAGCCCGGGGAGCGTCTTCGAGCTGAACGTGTGCTAAGAACTCGGAGGTGCCGGAGTAACGGTGCTTGGATCGGTCGAATCGGGAAGACGTACGACTACTTCCTCCACGTTACGTCAACGCTTCCGCTTCAGTCTAAGAGGGTACGTAGACAACACTCTCCCCTCTCGTTGCTATGCATCACCATGATCTTGCGTGTGCGTAGGATTTTTTTTGAAATTACTACGTTCCCCAACAGTGGTATCAGAGCCTAGGTTTTTATGGTTTGATGTTATATGCATGAGTAAAACACAAGTGAGTTGTGGACGATATAAGTCATACTGCCTACCAGAATGTCATACTTTGGTTCGGCGGTATTGTTGGATGAAGCGGCCCGGACCGACATTACGCGTACGCTTACGCGAGACTGGTTCTACCACCGTGCTTTGCACACAGGTGGCTGGCGGGTGTCAGTTTCTCCAACTTTAGTTAAACCGAGTGTGGCTACGCCTGGTCCTTGCGAAGGTTAAAACGGCATCAACTTGACAAACTATCGTTGTGGTTTTGATGCGTAGGTGAGATTGGTTCTTGCTTAAGCCCGTAGCAGCCACGTAAAACTTGCAACAAACAAAGTAGAGGACGTCTAACTTGTTTTTGTGGGGCATGTTGTGATGTGATATGGTCAAGATGTGATGAGATATAAGTTGTTGTATGAGATGATCATGTTTTGTTGAAGTTATCGGCAACTGGCAAAAGCCTTATGGTTGTCTCTCTATTGCATAAGATGCAAGCGCCAAATAATTGATTTACTTTATCGCTATGCAATAGCAATAGTTGCAAGAGCAATTGTTGGCGAGGTGACCATGTGACGACACATTGATATAGATCAAGATGATGGAGATCATGGTGTCATGCCGGTGACGATAGAGATCATGACGGTACTTCGAAGATGGAGATCACAAGCACAAGATGATGATGGCCATATCATATCACTTATATTGATTGCATCTGATGTTTATCTTTTATGCATCTTATCTTGCTTTGATTGATGGTAGGATTTTAAGATGATCTCTCACTAATTATCAAGAAGTGTTCTCCCTGAGTATGCACCGTTGCGAAAGTTCTTCGTGCTGAGACACCACGTGATGATCGGGTGTGATAGGCTCTACGTTCAAATACAACGGGTGCAAAACAGTTGCACACGCGGAATACTCAGGTTATACTTGACGAGCCAAGCATATACAGATATGACCTCGGAACACGGAGACCGAAAGGTCGAGCGTGAATCATATAGTAGATATGATCAACATAGTGATGTTCACCATTGAAACTACTCCATCTCACGTGATGATCGGGCATGGTTTAGTTGATTTGGATCACGTGATCACTCAGAAGATTAGAGGGATGTCTTTCTAAGTGGGAGTTCTTAAGTAATATGATTAATTGAACTTCAATTTATCATGAACTTAGTCCTGGTAGTATAAGCATATCTATGTTGTAGATCAATAGCTCGCATTGTTGCTTTCATGTGTTTATTTTGATATGTTCCTAGAGAAAATTGTGTTGAAAGATGTTAGTAGCAATGTTGCGGATTGGATCCGTGATCTGAGGTTTATCCTCATTGCTGCACAGAAGAATTATGTCCTTGATGCACCGCTAGGTGACAGACCTATTGCACGAGCAGATGCAGACATTATGAACGTTTGGTTAGCTCAATATGATAACTACTTGATAGTTTAAGTGCACCATGCTTAAAAGCTTAGAATCGGGACTTCAAAGACGTTTTGAACGTCATGGAGCATATGAGATGTTCCAGGAGTTGAAGTTAATATTTCAAGCAAATACCCGAGTTGAGAGATATGAAGACTCCAACAAGTTCTATAGCTAAAAGATGGAGGAGAATCGCTCAACCAGTGAGCATGTGCTTAGATTGTCTGGGTACTACAATCGCTTGAATCAAGTGGGAGTTAATCTTCCAGATAAGATAGTGATTGACAGAATTCTCTAGTCACCATCACCAAGTTAGTAGAATTTCGTGACGAACTATAATATGCAAGGGATGACGAAAGTAATTCCCAAGCTCTTCGTGATGCTAAAATCGACGAAGGTAGAAATCAAGAAAAACATCAAGTGTTGATGGTTAAGAAGATCACTAGTTTCAAGAAAAGGGCAAAGGGAAAGAAGGGGAACTTCAAGAAGAACGGCAAGCAAGTTGCTGCTCAAGTGAAAAGCCCAAGTCTGGACCTAAGCCTGAGACTAAGTGCTTCTACTGCAAAGGGACTGGTCACTGGAAGCAAAACTGCCCCAAGTATTTGGCGGATAAGAAAGGATGGCAAAGTAAACAAAGGTATATTTGATATACATGTTATTGATGTGTACTTTACTAGTGTTTATAGCAACTCCTAAGTATTTTATACTAGTTCAGTTGCTATGATTAGTAACTTGAAACGGGAGTTGCAGAATAAACAGAGACTAGTTAAGGGTGAAGTGACGATGTGTGTTGGAAGTAGTTCCAAGATTGATAGGATCATCATCGCACACTCCATATACTTTCGGGATTAGTGTTAAACCTAAATAAGTGTTATTTGGTGTTTGCGTTGAGCATGAATATGATTTGATCATGTTTATTGCAAAACGGTTGTTCATTTAAGTTAGAGAACAATTGTTGTTCTGTTTACATGAATAAAACCTTCTATGGTCATACACACCAACGAAAATGGTTTGTTGGATCTCGATCGTAGTAATACACATATTCATAATATTGAAAGCCAAAAGATGCAAAGTTAATAATGATAGTGCAACTTGTTTGTGGCACTGCCGTTTAGGTCATATTGGTGTAAAGCGCATGAAGAAACTCCATGCTGATGGATTTTTGGAATCACTTGATTATGAATCACTTGATGCTTGCGAACCATGTCTCTTGGGCAAGATGACTAAAACGCCGTTCTCCGGAACAATGGAGCAAGCAACAGATTTGTTGGAAATCATACATACTCATGTATGTGGTCCGATAAAGCTTGCAGCGGGTATCGTTATTTTCTGACTTTCACAGATGATTTAAGCAGATATGGGTATATCTACTTAATGAAATAAAAGTCTGAAACATTTGAAAAGTTCAAAGAATTTCAGAGTGAAGTGGAAAATCATCGTGACAAGAAAATAAAGTTTCTATGATCTGATCGTGGAAGAGAATATTTGAGTTACGAGTTTGGCCTTCAATTAAAACAATGTGGAATAGTTTCACAAAACTCATGCCACCTGGAACACCACATCATAATGGTGTGTCCGAACATCATAACCACACTTTATTGGATATAGTGCAATCTATGATGTTTCTTACCGATTTACCACTATCGTTTTGGGGTTATGCATTAGAGACAGCTGCATTCACGTTAAAAAGGGGCACCATCTAAGTCCGTTGAGACGACATAATATAAACTATGGTTTGGCAAGAAACCAAAGTTGTCGTTTCTTAAAGTTTGGGGTTGCGATGCTTATAAGAAAAAGTTTCATCATGATAAGCTCAAACCCAAATCGGAGAAATATGTCTTCATAGGATACCCAAAGGAGACAGTTGGGTACACCTTCTATCACAGATCCGAAGGCAAGACATTCGTTGCTAAGAATGGATCCTTTCCAGAGAAGGAGTTTCTCTCGAAAGAAGTGAGTGGGAGGAAAGTAGAACTTGATAAGGTAACTGTACCTGCTCCCTTATTGGAAAGTAGTTCATCACAGAAATCTGTTCCTGTGACTACTACACCAATTAGTGAGGAAGATAATGATGATGATCATGTAACTTCGGATCAAGTTACTACCAAACCTCATAGGTCAACCAGAGTGAGATCCGCACCAGATTGGTACGGTAATCCTATTCTGGAGGTCATGTTACTTGACCAGGACGAACCTACGAACTATGAGGAAGCGATGGTGAGCCCAGATTCCGCGAAATGGTTTGAGGCCATGATATCTGAGATATGATCCATGTATGAGAACAAAGTATGGACTTTGATGGATTTGCCCGATGATCGGCAAGCCATAGAACATAAATGGATCTTCAAGAGGAAGACAGACACTGATAGTAGTGTTACTATCTACAAAGCTAGAATTGTCGCAAAAGGTTTTCGACAAGTTCAAGGTGTTGACTACGATGAGAGTTTCTCACTCGTATCTATGCTTAAGTCTGTCCAAATCATGTTAGCAATTGCCGCATTTTATGAAATCTGGCAAATGGATAAACAAAACTGCATTCCTCAATGGATTTATTAAAGAAGAGTTGTATACGATGCAACTAGAAGGTTTTGTCGATCCTAAAGGTGTTAACAAAATATGCAAGCTCCAGCGATCCATCTATGGACTGGTGCAAGCATCTCGGAGTTGGAATATATGCTTCGATAAGTTGATCAAAGCATATAGTTTTATACAGACTTGCGGTGAAGCCTGTATTTACAAGAAAGTGAGTGGGAGCACTACAACATTTCTGATAAGTATATGTAAATGACATATTGTTGATCGGAAATAATGTAGAATTATTCTGCGAAGCATAAAGGAGTATTTGAAAGGAGTTTTTCGAAGAAGGACCTCGGTGAAGCTGCTTACATATTGAGCATCAAGATCTATAGAGATAGATCAAGACGCTTGATAAGTTTGTTCAATAAGTACATACCTTGACAAGATTTTGAAGTAGTTCAAAATGGAACAGTCAAAGAAAGAGTTCTTGCCTGTATTACAAGGTGTGAAATTTAGTAAGACTCAAAGCCCGACCACGGCAGATGATAGAAAGAGAATGAAAGTCATTCCCTATGCCTCAGCCATAGATTCTATAAAGTATGCCATGCTATGTACCAGATCTATTGTATACCCTACACTGTGTTAAGCGAGGGAGTACAATAGTGATCTAGGAAGTAGATCACTAGACATCGGTCAAAATTATCCTTAGTGAAATAAGGATATGTTTCTCGATTATGGACGTGACAAAAAGGTTCGTCGTAAAAGGTTACGTCGATGCAAGTTTTGACACTAATCTAGATGACTCTAAGTCTCAATCTAGATACATATTGAAAGTGGGAGCAATTAGCTAAAGTAGCTCCGTGCAGAGCATTATAGACATAGAAATTTGCAAAATACATACGGATCTGAATTTTGGCAGACCCGTTGACTAAGCTTCTCTCACAAGCAAAACATGATCACACCTTAGTACTCTTTGGGTGTTAATCACATAGAGATATGAACTAGATTACCGACTCTAGTAAACCCTTTGAGTGTTGGTCACATGATGATATGAACTATGGGTGTTAATCACATGATGATGTGAACTATTGATGTTAAATCACATGACGATGTGATCTAGATTATTGACTCTAGTGCAAGTGGGAGACTGAAGGAAATATGCCCTAGAGGCAATAATAAAGTTATTATTTATTTCCTTATTTCATGATTAATGTTTATTATTCATGCTAGAATTGTGTTAACCGGAAACATAATACATGTGTGAATACATAGACAAACAGAGTGTCACTAGTATGTCTCTACTTGACTAGCTCGTTAATCGAAGATGGTTATGTTTCCTAGCCATAGACATGAGTTGTCATTTGATTAACGGGATCACATCATTAGGAGAATGATGTGATTGACATGACCCATTCCGTTAGCTTAGCACCTGATCGTTTAGTGTGTTGCTATTGCTTTCTTCATGACTTATACATGTTCCTATGACTATGAGATTATGCAACTCCCGTTTGCCGGAGGAACACTTTGTGTGCTACCAAACGTCACAACGTAACTGGGTGATTATAAAGGAGCTCTACAGGTGTCTCCAAAGGTACATGTTGGGTTGGCGTATTTCGAGATTAGGATTTGCCACTCTGATTGTCGGAGAGGTATCTCTGGGCCCTCTCGGTAATGCACATCACATAAGCCTTGCAAGCATTGCAACTAATGTGTTAGTTGTGAGATGATGTATTACGAAACGAGTAAAGAGACTTGCCGGTAACGAGATTGAACTAGGTATTGGATACCGACGATCGAATCTCGGGCAAGTAACATACCGATGACAAAGGGAACAACGTATGTTGTTATGCGGTCTGACCGATAAAGATCTTCGTAGAATATGTAGGAGCTAATATGAGCATCCAGGTCCCGCTATTGGTTATTGACCGGAGACGTGTCTCGGTCATGTCTACATTGTTCTCGAACCGTAGGGTCCGCACGCTTAACATTACGATGACAGTTATTATGAGTTTATGCATTTTGATGTACCGAAGGTTGTTCGGAGTCCCGGATGTGATCACGGACATGACGAGGAGTCTCGAAATGGTCGAGACATAAAGATCGATATATTGGAAGCCTATATTTGGACATCAGAATCGTTCCAGGTGAAATCGGCATTTTACCGGAGTACCGAGGGGTTACCGGAACCCCCCGGGGGGTTATTGGGCCTTAATGGGCTTTAGTGGAGAAGAGAGAGGGCAGCCAGGAGGTGGCGCGCGGCCCTCCTTGCCCTAGTCCGAATTAGACAAGGGAAGGGGGCGCGGCCCCCCTCTCCTTCCTTCTCCCTTCCTCCTCCTTCCCCTCTTGTCCTAGTTGGAATAGGAAAGGGAGGGGCAAACCTACTTGGAGTAGGTTTCCTCCTCCTTGGCGCGCCCCCTCTAGGCCGGCCGCCCCTCCCCCTTGCTCCTTTATATACGGGGGCAGGGGGGCACCCCATGACACACAAGTTGATCTTCGTGATCGTTCCTTAGCCGTGTGCGGTGCCACCCTCCACCATATTCCACCTCGGTCATATCGTTGCGGTGCTTAGGCGAAGCCCTGCGTCGGTAGAACATCATCATCGTCATCACGCCGTCGTGCTGACGGAACTCATCCCCGAAGCTTTGCTGGATCGGAGCCCGGGGAGCGTCATCGAGCTGAACGTGTGCTAAGAACTCGGAGGTGCCGGAGTAACGGTGCTTGGATTGGTCGGATCGGGAAGACGTACGACTACTTCCTCCACGTTGCGTCAACGCTTCCGCTTTAGTCTACGAGGGTACGTAGACAACACTCTCCCCTCTCGTTGCTATGCATCACCATGATCTTGCGTGTGCGTAGGAATTTTTTTGAAATTACTACGTTCCCGAACAAAGACCGCCTGAATGTGCCGACAAATCCCAATAGGAGCTGCACGTATCTTGTTCTCAGGGCACATCGGATAAGCTAAGCGTACACATCTCCTGCCATCTCCTCGACCTCCTTGAAGGCTGCTTCTAACTCCATGTGATGGAGGCGGTACCGTCAGCGGTCGCGATGGATGCCGCGGAATATGCGATAGGAGTCGAGCAGCGCTGCCTGCTTGGGTACGTCCACTTCCGGCACGATGGTCGTGCCAGTGGTGAGTTGCTCTAATGCGCGGTAGTGCTCGTCGAGTAGGCAGAGGTTGTACTCCTGGTTGGCATGCGCCTGCCAGAATGTGGCCCGCCACTCTTCCAACACCATTTCGGTGTAGTGAGCACGAGTCTCGGCCATGGTGATGCCGACATTGGCCAGCGAGGATAGGGGTGCTGACTCATCATCAGCTGCCTCGTCCATTGGGGCGTCCGTAGTGCTGGCCCTGTCTGTCTGCCGGCCTGCCAGCCGGCTGCAATGACAGCGATCTCCTGCTTCTGCTTGGATGAGAAGCTTTCCCAGATGGCTTTGTAGCTCGAGGAGGGCATGGCGGGCATGGTGCCAAGAGGAGAAAGGGAGTGGAGGATGTTGGATGCGGCTATGGCCTGGCCTGGAGTTTAAATAGCGGGCGGATGGTAGGGCAACCAATGAGGTTCATAATGATGGGGGGCAGATAGACAGTTGGCCCCGGAGCAGGTTCCTCGGCGTATGCACATGTTTAATGTAGGTAGGTGGACGAACAACCTGTAGTTTGAACATGGAGTATCCCATGCATTGGGAAGCGGTGCCGGCGGCATTGTCGGTCAACACACCGATTCAATTCTGGAGCGACATGAGAGGTCATGTCCGCTCTGAGCCGCCATGAATGTGGCACTGGCGCTCTGGAGTGGTGCTGACCGCTTCGGGTGGGAAAGGGCGCATGCGAGGAAGAGTTTTTGGATGGGCCAGGGCCGTCCGAAGGATCGTGTTGGATAGCAAAACACGTCCGAACAGCGTGGTCCGGACGTTTATGGGCGGTTTGAGGGTTGGCATTGGAGAAGCCCTAACTAGCAGGTGCTATATCCGTTAATGGAGAGATGTCTACGACATCTCTCAAAGTTTTAGAGCAAGCCATGCGACTATTGTCTTCAGAAATAATATTACTGAATGGGCAAACACTCTATCAGTGGCAGGTCATTATAGACGGTTCAGTAAAACCATGATGGATGAGGCGTATCTCACATGCTTCATTGGTAGGATAAGCATCAGAGGGCATGTCCTTTTTTTTCAGCAGAAAAATTTCTGAAGACTTTTGAGATGAACATTTTTGTAGGACATGTTTGTTTCAAAGAAATAATCAGAGAAACGGTAATGGCCAAATACTAATTGATGAAGTGAGTGTAGTATATTATCTCAAAGAAGACATGTAGCATCCAACTATTTGGAAAAGAGTAGTAGATCTGGGCTCTATTTTATTAATAGTGTGTATATCACAAATTCTTAAAAAATAAAGTTTCAAAATATTAAATGTTCACTTTATTTGGCAATACCTATTAATTAAGTACCACATTTTTATATTCCGAAATGACTGGATGAAACTCGATTATATGTCGTTGAAAAAAGTTAGATCGGTGTGTGTTTTGTTGGTCAGAGTGTGTCGCTAGATGGTGGCATGCTGAGGCAGTTCAAACTGTGGTACTAGTTCTTCTCTCTACATCAAGCATTCTTTTCTTGATGTCTCCTATTCACAAGCTAAATATCGTCTCTTTTGGCATTGTTCTTGCTCACAGTTGGTGTCTGTGATAAGGTGCCCAAACTCAATGACTCTGAAGCATAAGCAGAGCACACTATTTGTAGTCCTACAGAATGATATTCTTGAATTGTTTATGCTCATAATAGTGTGGGATGAATGACAATAAATGACTCATGTAGCATGGGGAGAACAAAGTCGACAGGTGTTGGTACAAAAAAGTTAGACGTGGAGGCTGTGGTCGCTGAAAATATTCATCTTAAATCAACTTCACAAGATACATAAAAAATCAACAACAATAACGGTTGTATCCAGTGCATCTAACAGAATGAGCTAAGTTAGGAAAAAAGATTGATGTGGTTGCTTGGTTGGTGCTAGATGTTGTTGTACTCTTTTGTACCGTCAAGTTACGTCGCTCTGCCCATCAAACACAAGGTGGTGGTTGGAGGGGTCAAGGTGGCGTGTCAAGGCATCACAATGTCCGGTACCGAATCTTTCTTCAATGCAAAGCGTTCATTTCTCGAGATATTCTATTCTCAAGCTAACATCTCTTTTCTTCTTCCTTCCATTTGCATCTTTTGAAGCATGGAAGGAAATCACTCAATTCATAGTCCTACGTAATTTTTGTAGTGCGTTGTTTCTGTTTGTAATAGGTATAAAACATAAATGCATTGAATGACTCATTGATCATGGAGAGAACAAAATCCATCAGTGGTGGTATATAAGTTGTGGAAATTCCTCTTAGTCTTCAGGAAATGCAATGGAAGACTGGAAGTGTAAGCTGAGAAGACAAGGCAGCTGTCAGAAAAATTTGAGTGCATGAGCATGCAATACATTCTGCTTTAAGCTGTTGGCAATGACATAATTGACGATCAGTGTATCATTCGACAAGAGCATAGAATCATAAGTCACCAGACCTGCCGATGACACCACACTATCGATAAAGTAAACAATTCCTGATAACGAACAAGCTACTTCAATAAAGTTAGTAGTGGAAATTCCAAAATTACATTGAACAAAATTACCTTACTTTGGAGAAATCCATTAGAGAAACTAAACTACTCTAATCTAGAATAATATGTCTTCACGGTTAGGTGGGAAAATCATCATACTTATAATAAACTGATCATGAAAGGAAATAAAGTTAACAACACTCAAAAGTTGTGATCTCCCGTGCTCAACAGTGTACATACCTCTCCTGAAATTTAGTCCTCAATGACCATGGGATTGCCAAAAGTGGAACACTTTGAAGTGACGGGCTATCTCTCTAGTGCTATCATGAAGTATCTACACCTAGAATACCATCGGAAATCCAACTCGGTGCCCAGACTCATCTGCTCCCACTCAGGAAAAAAAATCAAAACAAATACTAGAAAAATTCAAAAAAATCTAATTTTTTGTGTGGTAGATAATTGATGCGTGAGGTCCACTCCAAATTTTAACTCATTTGGACATCTGAGAAGTTCTCGACAAAAAAGAAAAATCGGGTCAGAACAGTGTGTGAACAGTAAACTTTTTTACAGACCCTGAATTTGTCTTGCGTGCGAGCGAGCGATGATGGTATAAAAAACCAAAAACAATTGTTGTCGCACCTAAAACTCTATCACTTTGGGAAGAGACCTCCATACACCAACCGAATTAAGGTGTGCTATCTTCTTTTATGGAAATATAAGACCTAGCCGTAATTTTCAATATGCTTTAAAATACCATATTAATGTGTCCTTCTAATAAATTATACACTACTAAGTTGTTATGTTTTAATTATGGTGTGTAAAATGGACCACACTGATAAAAAATCCTGGCTACACCATTGTCAATGAGTCAACTAGCTCAAAAGTAAGCTGAACATTAGAGGAATTTGTATTTTCAATGGGAAGGAAAAGCTTCCGAGCTCATGTGGTCTATGGAAGAAGAAACCTCTCACAAAGTCTAGTTAACAACAACCAAGTTCCCATTGACGGTGGCACCCTTGGAGGTGACCTCCTCCGGCAGCTTACCACAGAGTACATGCAGCTAAAACACTACCTCATCTCTCGTTGTGACGAGCTAGACTAACACAGACTGGGGAGAACACATTATCATGGTCTCTATCCTATTTGTAGTGCTTGGAGGTGGCATGGTTTTGCGCAACACCAACATTTCATTTAGTACTACACTTTGCCCTGATACTAGTCCTTCCTTTCCCGACATCTCCTATTCCCAAACTAACTTCCCTTTCCTTTTTTCTTTTTCCAAGCATTGTTTTGGCTAACATCGTGTCCATGAGAGGAACAAAACTTCCATGACTCCAAAGAATGGAGAGAATGCAATCTACATGCATATACATTTTTAGTTGCGCCTGGTGGGGTTGATGGGAGCATTTATCTATATTACTTGGAAAGGTCTTAGCTGTCACCCACGCATGTGATTGGGATGAGAGAGACAGATACACACACACACACACACACACACACACACACAGAGAGAGAGAGAGAGAGAGAGAGAGAGAGAGAGAGAGAGAGAGAGAGAGAGAGAGAGAGAGAGAGAGAGAGAGAGCTGGTTGCTTCGAGCATTGATATACAGTGGTGGTTTGTTCCCACAGAAACTAAAATCACGCACAACCACACCATGTACAATGGTTCGGCTGCCTATTACTAATTTTTCATATAGTTGTAGTCATTCTTTCTGTCATTTTATGTCTATGGGTTGAGTTACCCTATATCTTGTATCCAATATTCCAGTGAGTTAATTTTAATATTTTTGTACATATCTCCCTAGGAATTAAAATCTTACACAGCCACCTACATAACGTTTCTCGGGTTATTAGCAGAGCCGCAACGCATACAAGGTTCGGGTGCATCTCAACTCCTAAAAGGGGAGTTGGTAGCCTCCCCTCCATGGTTTATTTCCATCTGGCTATTTTTCGTCTGGTTTTTCTTTGTCTGGTTTTTTCATCTCACATCCCACCACTCCTTCCCACTGGATTTTCTCCGTCCCATTAAAAAAACCAAATCCCGTTAAAGCGGAAATTCTTTATTCATGATTGCTTTGGCAGGTGTTGCTTTAATTCAATGATATCAGTAATTGGTAACTAAGAATTCATAAATCACACCATATATATCAGATTTCCTTTGCAAAATACAGACATACGATTTTTCTTGATAACTTCCTTTAACAAAATAAGATATTTCTCAGTAACACAACACTCGTACCGCACACTATGCCATTTATTACTTTCATAATCTCTACTATTAATTGACAATCACAAGTTTATTAATACAACAAAAATAACATATATTTTGTTATGAGTGTATGCATCCGTGCGCCCTTGCGGAGGGATGCCGTGCACGACACCATGGAGTACGCCGTTGCCAGGCCTGATGTCGACGCGATGCTCGACAATGCTAGGGCATGGATCACAACGTCGAGGATGGCCATGGTGGAAAGCGGGTCATCGGACCGCCGCATCCAATTATATTTCTTGTCAATCATACAAAGAGACAAACAACCTATATTCTCAAATCAAGTGTGTCCATTCAAATATCGAAAATCCATTCAGGAAATCTGTCTTATAATACTCGGTACTCGTCGTCGTTCATAGAAGCAATTGATGTGAAAATATTTTGGAATTCGAGCATTGTATCAATTCAGAAATCAAACCATCAATGTAATTAATTAGCCAGATAGTTAATTATGGATGCAATTAATGAGGCCATTTAAATAGATTTTTTGCACCAAATCAATTTGGAAACCGAGGCAGCAATTAATTAATTAGACAGAGTGTTATTATGATGCCTAAAGATAATTTGAAGTAGGGATTTTCCCATGTAGGTAGATAATTAATTAATTTGGTTGGTAGTTAATTAGGCATGCAGAGAATTAGGAAGTTCATTTATTATTTGTGTAATTAATTATTCAATTAATTAAACAAGTAGTTAATCGTGCTGAATCATTTTGAAAGTGTTCGTGGGCAAGGACGATCAACAGGCTCTTAGCGACATGGATGATTACCGCTTGACAACAAGGACAACGACCACCGTGCGCTTGCAATATGGGCGATCTGGTGTTCACCAAGATGGATGCCGATCATGCTCTACAGGATGTGCACACGATAACGGTTGCCGAAACTTTCAAGGGCGAGGACAAAATGACACAAAATTGGCCCGACGGTTCATGCTATAGTAGAAAAAAAAGTGTGTTCCAACAATAAGAAGGAAAAGAAACTAATTAAAGTAACCAAGTGATCCATGACGTTGAAGAAGAAATGAGTATTCCAAAAAATAAAGCACAAAATAAAAAAAGAGTATTCTAGAAAATAAGTAGGAACGAGAACTAATACTGGCGAGGAAGAAGGAATGAGAAGATATGGCATCACCGATGAACGCACTGATGTTGACGTGCTGTTGGTTGGCGCAAAAAAATGGGTTGGCAAAGAGGCTTGGAGTATAAGATGTAGAGAAGGACGGGGAAGAGAAGAACGACAATTATCCCTTCTAGCAATGATGGTATGTGTGCTGGAGGTGGAGGTTATTGATGACAAAGAATACGTTCAGGTTGTCACTCGCCACAGGAAGCAAACTTCTGATCGGGAGAGAAATGCGGATCGCCTCGCGGCGGCGACTGACCCCGGCGCCTTGTTGGTCGCCGACGCCGCCGGGCACCCCAGGCTTCGTTTCGCCTGCCTTGGTTCTTCCGATGCAGATGAGACAATGCAATCGGGCGACGACCCCTCCTCTGACAACTCTTCTCTTTTGTCTTCTGTAGTTCGCCGGAGGAAAACAGACGAGGAGTTAGCAGACGAATTCTGGGCGGACATCGGCTACCCTACTGCGGCGTCTAGGTTTTGAGAGATACCTACGGCTCGACGGGCAAGTGAGTTGTCTGCTGTTTGCAGGTCGGACAAGATCGGAGAACCTTCGCCGGTCTCGGTGGAGGGCACGGCGGCCTCTTCCTCGAATGTGTCGGCGACGGCTGCAGCTCCCCACCGCGGCGTCTCCGGGGTTCCTGGACGGTTGAGGCCTCTCATCAAGCCTTGGATCGGCCCCGTCCCGCCACCTCGGCTGTCGCCGTCAAGAACGATCAGTGACCTGCTGCCGCGAGTATGTACCGGTGATGGAGGAAGCCCGCCGGAGTTACGTGGGCCTCCACCGTCCTCGGGCCAACCCGATCGGGCTGACATGGCGGTCTCTGCTCCCGATCCGTCATCGACGGCTGCTTCAGTCCTGCAGACGTATCCTGTGCGTCCGCTACAGATGGTTGATCTCGTCCGTTGGCTTCGACATATGTGGAACAGGAAAGTGCATGCAGTGAACCCTAATTTCAGTCGCACCTTCGCTGTCGTCGTTGCCTCCCCAGCGATGACGCGCGGCAACCCTTCCGCGCCGCCGGGCACCTCCATCGGCCCCCAGCCCTTGCAACCTCCATATTCTTCCCAACCGGCTTCTTCTCTGACGGGCGGTGCGCCCGGCTTCGCTCCGGGCATCTATCAACCGGTGCAGGCCGCTCAACCTTATGTGGCTTCGGGCGGCTTCGTGCCGACACATCAGCCTCAGGTACATCAGCAGCCACTGCAGTATCCGTCGGCATATCATGCTCAATATGAACAGCCGTTCTTCGCTGCTCTGGGTCAGTTCGTGCATCAGCAGCCGCTCCTTCTTCAACCAACGGGAGGCTACGCGCAGCAGCAGCATCAATCGGCATTGTTTCAGCCTGTTCAACACCCTGGTACAGCCGGGATGCCGGGGGCGGCCCGCTTTAACGCCCGTATGCCACAAAATCTAGCCGCCACTGGTCCTCATGCGGCCTCACGTCCTCGGAAGCCAAAGGGCGGCAATGGCGGTCGTCAAAATACTCATCAGGGAGCAGCTCCACCCACCACTAATCCACCGGCAGCCACTATGATGCCGCCATTGGTGCAGGTACCCGCTCCTTCGTCTATGATGGCAGTAGGTTATGGGCAAAACACTCCTTTGCAGTTCAACTCATTGCAACAGCAGCCCACGATACAACCTCCAGGGGCAGCCGAGGTGACAACTCATCCTTAGAAGGTATGGTGCTCGAAGTGCCAATCTGCAGGGCACACATATGACGACTGCGAGACACAATAGTACTGTTTTATTTGCAACAAGACTAATCACCCGATGACCATGTGGCGCTGGCCTGCTCTCAAGATGCCGAAGCCGGTGGCGATGTTATGTGGTTATGGAACTGAAAATTTGGCTTTCTTCCAGATGCCTGACAATGTCTACATGAAGGATCTTGCACCACAGGATTCACTGACGGTATTGGTATCTATTTCTGGTGGCTCTATCACTCCCAATATCATGGAGGCAGAGGTTGCTAAGATTGCTCAGTACCAGCAGCCGTGGATGTGGGAGGCCATACCGCATGGCAAGGACGCTTTTCTCATGTCTTTTCCGAGTGAGGAGGTTCTACAGAGGGTGTCTGGCTTTGTTGTTTTCATCAAATCTCATAATGTCACTATTGAGTTTAAGCCTTGGAAGTCAGAAAACATACCACACCGGTTCGAGCTAATTCATATCTGGGTTCACGTGCATGGGGTGCCTCAAGCTCTCCGACACTTCTTGGGGCTTTGGGTAGTCGGCTCGGTGATTGGTGCTACTCTCGATGTTGATCTTCTCTGTTTGCGCCGGAGAGGAATTGTTCGTATCCAGGTAGTGGTTTTGAACCTTGATGCTTTCAAAAGCAGTACAATTGATTCGCTTTCTTCAGACATGGTGGTTCAAAGGAAAGGTTACGACTTCTGGTACAGTCTTGAAGAATCAGACTTCCGCGTTGATAGTGACTTTGTACCTCGAGTCTGGGAGCACGGCGATCATCCAAGGGATGACAAGGGGCATGACAGGGAGGACATAGTGAGGACCAATGATCCAAGCAAGAGGTCCAAACCCACTACATCATCCAACAACTCTTCGAACCCTACTCCCTCGGGTGGTGTGGTGCCCATGCAGATGGCCATTGCAGTCACACCTCCAATCCCTCTTCGAGGCTTCATCGTCATTAACGGGGTCTACTCCGTCGGGGCCGACTGCTTTGTCTACGGCTGCTGCTCGTATGACGTCGGCGCCCCAGCTTTCGATGCCACCATCTTCGCCTCACTGGTCGCCCCAGGCTAACCCCCACGAGGGGAGTCGTGGGCGCCCCACGGCGGAGGGGAAAGCTCCATCGCTATCATCACCGACCACTCCCGCCTCTCCGACTCGACGTGGTGTGATATTCTCCCCGTCAATTCGAGCTAGCCAGGAGTCTGCATTCTGGTGCTACGCGCTTTATCATCTTCTCCTCCGCCACCGGGGGGATGGGCGCCGGCTGCCGGACTTGAGGAGGATGAGGAGCAGCCCCGACTATCTTCTTCTTCTTTGCTACAACAACCTTCTACGCCTATCGGAGTCGGTGAGACGGGCTCCGAGGCGCAGCGGGCGTCATCATGTCGGGACACTATGGTGAAGGCCATGCGTAGGACTGCTGCACGCAACCTTGACTTTGAAGGTACTCCCTCTCGCAAATCTTTTATATCTTTTGATAATTCCAAAGTATCTTCAAATATCACTAGACTTGGGGTGTCACTAGGACGTAATGCGAATGAGATAGATTTTTCGGTCAAGTCTCTAAAACAAGTGGAGTTCGACCGGCTTACAGTTGCTCCCAAGTCTTCGAGCTTTGTCGACCCTCTCGTGTCAGATGAGGAGGATGAGGACGCTGATGCCAATCATGAAGGCAAGCTTCTCTCTCATCTGGTTAAAGACAAGACTGAAGTACACCTTGACGATACTGTACACGACACTACACCTTTTGAGCTTGTCACGTCGGTGCGCAAGAATAAGTCTAACTCAGCAAAGAAAAGAGGGCGCTCTTCTAAGAAAGTAAATGTCTCTAAACATAAAGTTGGTTCATCAAGAGAGGCATGGTCTGGTATAGCAGAGGTCTTGGTGACTTGGCTAAACACAAACACATTGCCGATTGTGTAAAGGATCATACGCTGGACTTTGTGGCCATCACTGAGTCGGGTAAACGTGATTTTCCAACACATGGTTTGGACCACTTTTCATGTGGTTTTGATTATGAATGGCACGTCTTACCGCCGACCGGAAGGTCTGGGGGAATATTGCTAGGTATTAACTCTACATACCTACAAATATTGTCCATGACAAAGGGGGAGTATCATATTAAATTCCACCTTTGAAATAAGTCCGACAACTTTATCTGGAGTCTGGTGGCTGTATATGGTGCCGCTCAAGAGGAGTTTAAGTCTGCATTTCTAAAAGAGATGGTTAATACCTGTCGAAACAATCCCCATCCCATGTTAATCGGGGGGGGGGGGGATTTTAATATTCTTTGATGTCAGCAGGAAAAAAACAACGATCGGTTTGACACTAGGTGGCCTTTCCTCTTTAATGCTGTTATTGACAGCCTCGATCTGAGGGAGATCACGATGTCTCGTCGTTAGTATACTTGGGCCAACAACCGATCGGTGCCAACCTTTGAAAAACTGGACCGGGTGCTAGTTACGACCGACTGGGAATATAAATATCCCCGAGCATCGGTTCGGGCTCTAGAAAGAATTGTGGCCTTATCGGATCACGCTCCGTTGCTAACCGATTTTGGACTACCAATCCCAAGTTCTAATCTCCACCGGTTTAAATTTGAACTGGGATGGCTCACTAGAGAGGTATTTCAGGAGCTGGTTAAGAAGGTGTGGGCACGCCAGCCCCGCGGTAACACACCCATTCAAAGATGGAATAATCGAGTCCGCGCCTTGCGTCGATTCCTTCGAGGATGGGCCAAGCATACTGTTGGCATTTACAAAAAAGAAAAACTGTGTTTGTCTACCCTAATTGATTCCCTTGATAAAATAGCGGAGGTGAGGCCTCTGTCTGCTGTTGAGATTGAGCAAAAAAGCAATCTTAACGAGCAGATTGCCCGCCTACTATGTGAGGAAGAGATTAAATGGTACCCACGTAGCAAGGCGGATCCGTTAGTGCAAGGTGATGATAATACGAAATACTTTCAGATGCTAGCCAATGGCAGACATAGAAAGAAGCGTATATTCACGCTTGACCAGGAGGAAGGCCGAATAGAGGGGGAAGTACCACTTAGAAATTTAATCACTAAGTTTTACAAAGACCTTTTTGGGCCTTCAGCTGAAACTAATTTTCAGCTGGACAAATTCGTTACTCATGACATCACCCAAGTTACGGAAGAGGAAGATGAATTCCTAACCGTTCCGTTTTCCGAGGAGGAAATTCAAACTGCTATGTTTTAAATGGAACACAACAAGGCGCCGGGACCAGATGGCTTTCCCGCAGAGTTCTATCAATGCTTTTGGGATGTGATTAAGGCAGACTTGGTTCAGTTGTTTAACCAACTGCATTCCGAGGACCTTTGTTGGGGATATTGCTATTTGGGGTAAACCGGCCTATAGGGCCCGGGTTAGCTCCGTCAATGGACCCGAGATGTTAAAACCCAAGGAGAAATAGAAGGGCCCGAAGCCTATAATCGGTTTAGAGGTTTACGGCGTAAACCGGCCTGAGGTAAACTTGCATTGTAAGTTAGGAATAGAGAGACCGACCCGGGCACGTTTATGAACCGGGGGTTGGGACTTTGCAGACCGACGGGCGTCACCTGTGTATATAAGGGGACGACCCGACGGCGGTTTAGGGACAGAGAAAAAGAACTCGAGGTTCAGGCGAAGCTTATCGCTCCCTAGCCCTCGAAACCCATCAATCCCATCACAACTAGACGTAGGCCTTTACCTTCATTGAAGGGGCCGAACTAGTATAAACACCATGTCCTTGCGTCCGCTTTTAACCCCTTCAAGTTAACCCGTTGCGATGGCTCCACGACTAAGTCCTTTCGCTAGGACATCTGTCGTGACAAATCCACGACAGTTGGCGCCCACCGTGGGGCTATCGCGAGATGGTTTTAAGTCTTTGGAGGGCCGCTTTGAAGGACTCGAGGGTTACGCTGTGGGTCGGATGACCAAGAGCCGTCGTGGAAAACTCTACATCGACAGCACAGGCTGGGGCCCCGACGCCGGCTCGATCGAGTATGGGTACCGGGTCCCCTTTGGCGGCATCCATGTTTTCATCGGCAAGATCGGTGAACCAGGCCCCGAGCTAGGCGTCTGCACCGACCTCGTCGAGACAGCTCAGTGCACGAGATCGACCCTGGCTAAACCGACCAGGAAGCGCGCCTTCGTGGGAGTCATCCACGGAGGAAGCTACGAGGAAGGATCTGAATCCGGTGACGAAACCGCCATTTACTCCGGCGATGAAACGTCGACCGGGGAAACCGAATCTCTTTACCAGCTGCAAGATGATCGGATTGGGGGTAGCTCCGATGGCAACAGTATTCCGGACCCCTCTGATCTGCCCTATCGGGTTGGGATCTTCATGGCTGGAACACAGGCGGCGCCACGTTCATCAACTGCGGCAACAGCGATCTCCGGATCGGCAGCGGCAACAGCTGCGCGGGCAGGAGGCCCTGCGGATTCACCAGCCCAAGTTTTGTCAGACCTGTTTGACGCACTGGCAGCGCTCATGGCGGAAGCCAACCCGGTGGATCAGGAGGTTCACAATGCTGAGATTGCCAAAGTGAGAGAGCAGATCACTCAAGCTAAAGCGGAGCTGGCAGCAGAAAAGATCAGGATGACGGCGGAGCGCGCCGCTTTAGATGCACAGGCTTACAGGCTCATGATGGACCAGAATGCGTCTCAGGAAGTCCTGAAGAGGAAATTCCGATCTCGATTGCCCGCAGCCCTCGACGCCCAAAATCTCTTCAACACCCCGGGGGTAAACCGTGCGGAGGCGACAGTCGGCGCCCCGGTTCAGCACCGGATAATAACCCTGCCTCGTCACAACACTGGTACACCACAGGCCGTGCCAACACCGTCAGGTCATTATTCCAACCCGATGGATAACCTCGTCGCGGCGGCAGCTCGGTTGGAAGCCATTCCGATCGAAGGCGATTCACCGCAGGATGTAGAGACACGCTGGGTCAAGGAGCTCCTTAGGACCGCGTTGGCCCAACAAGAAGCATATTCGCAAAGCCGTGATCGGATTCACTCCACCCCTCGCCCCAGCGGGAGCTATAGTAGGCGCATGGAGGAGCCGGCTGTTTCAAGTAATGCCAGGCGTGAAGCGCTCCGCGGCAACAATCCGGCGGGCGTCGACAATGCTCAGGAGAATGTGGATCGCACCCGTGCGCGGGAGGACGGATTAGCAGCGCAGCGTCAGGCTCGTCAGCTTACACCTATCTTCCCAGCTGCTACGGTTGAACCGGGGGTGGTTTCCAGTTCTTTGGGAGTACCGTGCCTTGTTCCCGCTTTGCGCAACGTACGCCTGCCCAAAGATTTCAAAGGCCCCCGCAAGGTACCAAACTACACGGCAGATCAGCCTCCTGAGACATGGGTGGAGAGCTATGAGATGGCTATGGAGATGCTGGATGTGGATGACGCGGCGTGTGCCAAGTATTTGACTATGATGTTAGAAGGGACGGCCCGGACTTGGCTAAAGAGCTTACCGCCTAATTCCATTAATTCGTGGGCCCAATTGCGCGCCCGGTTTATCAAGAATTTCAAGGACACGTGCAAACAGCCAATGTCGATAGTTGACCTAGCAGCTTGCGTTCAGCAAGAAGGGGAATCAACTACCCATTGGGTACGCCGGGTATCAGAAGTTTTGCACTCGTCAGATCGCATCAACGCAGACACCGCCGTGGTGCTATTGGAAAGTAACTGTCGGTTTGGCCCTTTGAAGCTAAAGTTAGGCCGGATGAAGCGTGATTGCACGGATATAGGAACGCTCATGACCGCTTTAGTGAAGTATGCGGATTCTGACAGTACCAAGGATCCTAACTCCGGTGATGACAAAGCAGGGAAGGGAAAGAAGAATAGCAACACCAAAGGCCAGCAACATCGGCCGGCAGGTAATGGAGGCGGAGGTAAGCGTAAACCGGACGGGAGCATGGATTTTGTGGCCAACACAAGTGCACAGAATAAGGGCCAGCGGCGTAAGGGGAAACAGCCAAGTTTTCGCGCAAATCCCGGTCCTAATCCGGAGCGTTTGAACTTTTTCTTAAACCAGCCCTGTCCGAAGCACGGAACAAAAGAGGAGCCAGCAACCCATCTTTGGAAGGATTGTTATATCATGAAGGAATTCAAAATCTCAAACACTTTCCAATATGATCACAGCTCTGGCGGCGGTTCAGGCTCCGGATCTGGATACGGCAGCGGAAATGCCGGTCCAGGGTTCCATGGTAATCCGGGCGGACAGGACAGCCAAAATAATCAAAGTAATCAAAGTGGTTACGGACAGCAGCAATCAGGTTATCAGAGCAACCCGAAACAGTTGAGTGGTGGACAGTATCATGTCTTTACTACAAGCTTGGATAAACGGGATCGAAAGCTTCAGAGGCGGGCAGTTAGTGCTATCGAACCGGCCACGCCTCACTATCTGCGCTGGTCGGAACAGCCTATCATATGGAGCCGAGAAGATCACCCTCCCAGGGTTTATAATCCGGGTCAGTTAGCATTGGTGGTGGCGCCTCAGGTGGGAGGTTATAAGCTCACCAAGGTGCTCATGGACGGAGGGAGCAACATTAACATCTTGTATTATGAGACCTTCCGTCGCATGGGACTGGTAGATAAGGATCTCAAACCGACTAATACAGTGTTCCACGGGGTGGTGCCTGGCAAATCTGCGTACCCGGTTGGTAAGATAGCCCTTGAAGTGGTCTTTGGCGATAGTCACGATTCCAGATCAGAGACGCTGACGTTCGAAGTGGTTAAAATCCAAAGTCCATACCACGCTTTGTTTGGACGGCCAGCCTATGCAAAATTTATGGCACGACCCTGCTATGTATATCTGCAACTTAAGATGCCGGGTTACAAGGGCACTATAACGGTTCATGGGAGCCGTCGAATCGCTTTGGAATGCGAGGAAGGAGATGCGACTTATGCAGAATCGGTTTGTGCTACGGAGGAGCTAAGGCAGTACAAAGACAGTGTTGATCCGGAGGACATGACTTCATTAAAAAAGCCAACTACGGACCACGATCCGGCCTTGAAGTTCAAATCAGCGGCCGAAACTAAGCTTGTTGACTTCGTGCCTGGCGATTCATCCAAGCAGTTCAGCATCAGTGCAAACTTGGATCCAAAATAGGAAAGCGCGCTCATCGAGTTCATCCGTGAGAATTGGGACATCTTTGCATGGAAGCCGTCTGACATGCCTGGTGTACCGAGGCGACTCGCTGAGCACACCCTTAATGTGGATCCTAAGTATAAACCGGTAAAACCGTTCTTACGGCGGTTTAACGAAGAAAGACGTAAAGCGATTGGTGAGGAAGTGGCCAGGCTCCTGGCAGCTGGGTTTATTATTGAGGTTTTTCATCCCGAGTGGCTGGCTAATCCGGTGCTGGTTCTTAAGAAAAACGGCACCTGGCGCATGTGTGTGGATTACACAGACTTGAATAAAGCTTGTCCAGCGGATCCTTTTGCTCTCCCCCGGATTGATCAAATCATTGATGCTACGGCAGGTTGCGAGCGTTTGAGTTTTTTGGATGCCTATTTGGGTTATCATCAGATCAAGATGGCAGTTAAGGACCAGGAGAAGACGGCGTTCATTACTCCCTTTGGAGCCTTCTGCTATGTGTCTATGCCCTTCGGGCTTAAGAGTGCGCAGGCTACTTATCAACGGTGTGTGCAAAATTGCCTCCACGAGCAGATTGGTCGTAATGTGCATGCTTATGTGGATGATATTGTGGTCAAGTCACGAAAGAAGGAGACCCTGGTTGACGATTTGAAGGAGACTTTCGGTAACTTGAGAGTGTACCAAATGATGCTCAACCCAGCTAAATGTGTTTTTGGTGTACCTGCAGGCAAGCTGTTGGGATTTTTAGTGTCCCATAGAGGAATTGAGGCCAATCCGGAAAAGATCACAGCCATCACCTCCCTGGCCAAACCGAAATGCGTCAATGATGTTCAGCGCATGGCCGGACGGATTGCAGCGTTAAGCCGGTTTATCAGTCGCCTCGGTGAAAAGGCGATCCCCTTGTATCAAATGCTCAAGAAGACGGATCAATTTGTCTGGAGTCCGGAGGCTGATAAAGCGTTTGAGGACTTGAAGCGACAGCTAGTCAATCCGCCAGTGTTGGCAGCCCCTGTAGATAAAGAGCCACTCCTGTTATATGTTGCTGCGAATGCCAGAGCGGTTAGCGTGGCGATGGTGGTAGAACGAAAGGAGGCTGGAAAGGAACATCCGGTTCAGCGACCGGTTTACTATATCAGTGAAGTGCTTATCGAGTCCAAACAAAGGTATCCGCATTGGCAGAAGCTGGTATATGGTGTTTTTATGGCAAGCCGGAAGCTGAGGCAATATTTTCAAGGACACCCCATCACGGTGGTCAGTTCTGCTCCTTTGGGTGACATCATACAGAACCGGGAGGCGACCGGTCGGATTGCCAAGTGGGCCATCGAGCTCGGGCCGCACGATTTAAGATACGTACCTCGGACGGCCATAAAGTCACAAGCGCTTGTCGACTTCATAAACGATTGGACAGAGTTACAAGCACCTGAGGAGAAGCCAGATAACACATATTGGACTATTCATTTTGACGGGTCCAGACAATTGGAAGGTTCGGGGGCTGGAGTCGTTTTAACTTCCCCACGAGGAGATAAGTTTTGTTATGTCCTCCGTTTAATGTTCCCCTGTACAAATAATGCGGCTGAGTATGAAGCTTTGCTTCATGGTCTCCGGATGGCTAAAGAGATGAATCTGAGCCGAGTTAGGTGCTTTGGTGATTCGGATCTGGTGGCTCAGCAGGTATCTGGCACCTGGGATTCTAAGGACCCACTCATGGCTGCGTACCGTTGTGAAGTAGATATGGTGGCTGGGTATTTCAAAGGCTATCAAGTGGACCACGTGGACCGCAGAAAGAATGAGGCAGCGGACGCTTTAAGCCGCTTGGGCTCTCAGCGTAAACCGGTCCCGCCCAATGTTTTCTTGGATGTATTGTATCACCCATCGGTACAGCTACCTGGTGAACTGGAGTTGGCTATTCCTGATCCGGAGGCCCAATTAGTGGCGGCTCTTCACGTCACCCCGGATTGGACGCTTCCTTATCTGGCGTATATGAACCGGGGTGAGTTGCCAGAAGACAAAAGCTTGGCTCGGCAAATAGTACGGCGGTCTAAGTCTATGACCATCCTCAAAGGGGAGCTACATCATCGCAGCGTGCCAGGGGCGCTGCAACGGTGCGTATCCCCTGAGGAGGGGTGCGAGATATTACGTGAAATACATGAAGGGGATTGCGGCCACCACGCCGGTTCAAAATCATTGGTGGCTAAAGCGTTCCGCCACGGTTTCTACTGGTTAACTGCTCATGCTGATGCAGAAGACCTGGTCAGGTTATGTGATGGTTGCCAGAAATTTTCCAGGCGAGCGCACATACCGGCTTAAGAATTGAGGATGATTCCAATCACTTGGCCGTTTGCGACTTGGGGGCTTGATATGGTTGGGCCTTTTAAGCGTTCCAAAGATAAGAAGACCCACCTACTGGTGGCGGTTGACAAATTTACAAAGTGGGTGGAGGCAGAACCTGTCAGTAAATGTGATGCGGCCACGGCGGTTCGGTTTATAAAGAAGGTGATCTTCCGGTTTGGCTTTCCACACAGCATCATCACAGACAATGGTACCAATCTATCCAAGGGGGCCATGAAAGAGTTCTGCGCACGGGAGCATATACGGCTTGATGTTTCTTCGGTAGCTCACCCACAATCTAATGGTCAGGCAGAACAAGCGAATCAAGAGATCTTGAGAGGTATCAAACCCCGGCTTCTGGTCCCTTTGCAAAGGACGGCGGGTTGTTGGGTGGAGGAGCTACCGTCTGTATTATGGAGCATCAACACCACGCCTAACAGATCCACGGGGTTTACGCCGTTTTTTATGGTCTATGGAGCAGAGGCGGTTCTCCCAAGTGATATACGACATGACTCACCTCGTGTGGCAGCGTATGTTGAAGCGGACAACGAGCAGGCACGGCAGAACGCTCTTGACTTGTTGGATGAGGAACGTGACTTAGCAGCTGCCCGTTCAGCGATTTACCAGCAAGATCTTCGCCGTTACCACAGCCGTCGGGTTAGGACCAGAACCTTTCAGGAGGGGGATTTGGTGCTTCGGCTCATCCAGGATCAGTCTGATCAGCATAAATTATCCCCGCCTTGGGAGGGACCTTTTGTGGTCAGCAAGAATCTGAATAACGGGTCATACTACCTGATTGATATTCGAGAGCGCAAGGATTCACGCACATCAGAGGAGGAGACCAGCAGGCCGTGGAACATAGCTCATCTTCGACCTTATTATACATGAGCCTTGGGCTCTGTTTATGTACATATCATGACCATGTATATATTACGATTAATATAATAAACCGGAGCCTCGAGTAAAGCGGGGTCTCTGCTGTTCTTCACATCATGCGTATTTACCCCTTGAGGTCGCTTCACAGAAGATCAAAGTGAAGATTCCGGTTTAAAAGCCGGGTCAAGGGAAGATGTCTCCCACAAAGCTTTGAAGCTCTTAATATCCGGTTCAAGATCCCGGTTCAAGAAAGGTTAAAGGTTACTGAAGAGGACCTGCTGACATGATGCGCGGTTCAAACATGGGGCTTCCTGTTCAAACATAGGTCGTATTCGAACCAAAGAGAACATAGCTATCCTTATAAAGTCAGTTGGGGACCTAGTCGGCCTGAACCGTAGCTACACCTCCGGGGAGCTTGGTCATGTCTTGACGACGGTAATGCCTTCTGGCTGGCACATTTGCCACTGAATCAGTTGGGGACCTAATCGACTTGAACCGTAGTTACACCTTATGGGAGCTCGGTCATGTTTTGATGATGGTAATGCCTTCTGATCGGCTTTTTAGCCAATGAATCATTTGGGGGCTTGGTCGTGTCCGAACCAACGCAATGCCACTTGATCGGCCCTTGGCCACTGAGTCACTTGGGGGCTTGGTCGAATCCGAACCAATGCAATGTCATTTGACCGGCATATTTGCCACGATTCAGTTAGGAACCTAGTCGACCTGAACCGTAGCTACACCTCTTGGGGGCTTGGTTTCTTTTGTCTTGACGACGGTCATGCCTTCTGAACGGTTCATAGCAACCACTATTTGCATGCGTTTTACTATCGCGTTGTCCTCTCGTATTTGGTTTTTGTTTTCTGCCTTTATTGTGGTGTTTTTTGTTCTTCGGAACGTCAAGTACTTTTAAACCGATTCAGCTGACACAGCCTGGTCCGTTTTTTAACCCGGAGGCAAGTTGCCCGGCTTGGCAAAGGCGCAGCACGGTTCATATGGTCGAAAGACCGTCTTGTGTACTCAGTAAAGACAGGGAATATAAGTTGGAAAAAGTCATTGGAAAGGGCATCAGTACCCGTGCGCAAAGGCGCATTCAAACGCAGAGGTATTAACTATCTTATTACAGGGCAGCGTAGTGCCTGAATATATTGTTTTTTGACGGATTAAATGTCACCAATTAAGGTGAACCGGAGCGTTGATTACGCCTGTTCGCCGCCTCGGTTCGAAGGCTGTGGATCATCTTGCGCCGCTTCAGCTTTATCTTGGCTACCCATTGGCTGGAAATCAGCAGTGGTCCAGTCGATTCCCATTAGCACTTGAAAGACAGCTTCTTCGTGAATCAGCAAAGACGGTTCAATGTCAGGGGCGTAGGTATGCTTACGGATTGGAGGAATAAGGTTTTCCGCTTCAGGGACCGGGGCAGCTACTCGTTTGTTCTGGTTATCATATTGGGCTTGATAATGTGTCAGATCTGCTTCTTCAGCCAATTGACAAGCTAGGGGGCGCACCGCCCGGTTTATCGCCCTCAAATCATTTTCGCCAAAGTCTGAACCATCTTCTTTCAAGCTGGGGTATCCTTGGGCCGCTTCGACAGGATCGAAATCTGGTACCCACGCTTTGGCCCGGATCAAGGCAGTGATGGCTCCAGTTCGAGCAGCTGATCTTTTCAACTCTTCAATCCGGGCTGGAAGCATGGATAGCCTTTTTAACGTGTCTTGAATCAGAGACGATGCAGGGTTGTTATGCGATGCAGTGGTGATAGCTCTCTGTGCTCCGGTGTACAACTGTTCAATCAGAGTATAGGCAGCTTTGAGTTTCATCCGCACATCAGAACCCAAGTGTCCAATACGTGTGCCTGCAGTGTTTCAGGATGGATTACAAACCGGACGTAGGATATAGCAGACAAGGTACAAATTGGAAGAAGGGCATCGAAAGAAATTTACCAAAGACGGCAGAGGTCATGGAGTGTATTTGTCGCTTCACGGTGGATAATTCATCAACCACCGGTTTGAGAGCAGCTTCGGCATTTTCAGCCCTCTTCGTCAAAAGAGCTTTTTCAGTAGCCCAATCAGCTTGTTCCTTTTTGCGGCTTTCTTTCAGCTGTTCCATAACGGTTAAGGCAGTGGTCAATTCCTCCTTCGCTTTTGCAGTTTCAGCCTGCTGGGTTTTTAAAGTTTCCTGAAGGTCCGAGACTTGTTTCTCTTTGGTCTTCAAATCCCCCTGCAGCAGGTCATCAGCAGTGTTCAGAAAATATTGCACGGTTTGGAAGTATCAACCACACAAGCAAGTTATGTGCTCGATACTTGGGGGCTAATGCATACTTGATCTTAATGCATGTTTTCAATTACAAAAGTCCCAGGGTTTATACAAGTATTTAAACTTGGCACTTGGGGGCTAATAGTTATTTGATGATGTTTTCTGGTTACGACCTATGTTGAAGCCCTGGGTTTTTAAACCGGACCTTAGTGTCAAGGCAGCCTGATCCGGATTACCATCTCGGTTTGGAAAAATTGATAAGCTAAGTTGCAATGGAATGAAGCACAAGAAAGTTACCTCAAGTTTCTCCTTCATCATCCTGATCATGCTAGCTTCATAATCACGACTGGTGTACAGTCGGTTCAGGTACCCAGAATAAAGATCTGGGGCGCTTAAAGCGGCATACGTGGAGGAATCAACGTCCCATTTGCCCTTTATGGCCGAGATTTCTTCCTTGGCAGTATGCTTGGCCAGAATAGCAGAATTCCCCAGTTTAGAGCGACCAATGCCGGTAATCACAACATCCTCATCTTTGGAGTCGCTGCTCTGCATTGGCGCTGTCGGTTTATCAACAGTTCCAGAAGGGGGGATGGATTCCTCAACCCGAACAGGACTAACAGGCTGATCAGTACGGCTGGCAGGATTGGTAGGCCTTTCTTCAGCATAGGCGTCATCTTGTGGAGGTAGATAATTCTGAATGTCTTCACGACACAGAGCATCAGCACCAGGAGTTCTCTCCGGTTCAGGAGCGGCAGTTCCTTCGGCCGGGTTATCCAGACGAGCCTTCTTGCTCGGTCTAGGTTTAGCCCTGGGAAAGACCCAAAGATTGAAAGAACGGTATAAGATGGATTAAGAAACCCATATAGAAATGTGTTGTGATCGGTCCAACTTACCCAATAACTGTCTTTAGCGGTGGCAGTTGAGTGGCTGAAGATTCACCAGAAGATGAATGGGAAGTGACCTGATAATCGGAGTCAGATGGATTAAGAGGCTGACGAGTTAAACCTGCTTTAGGAGGAAAGCTAGCGCATAAATCGGAGACCTCTGAGCGGCGTTTCCGAACCGGGCTGTTCGATAAACCAGCGGAGGTAACTACCTGGCCGCTATGCCGGGTGGTGCGTCGAGCTTCATGTTGCTGGGTCTTCACAAGAAATTTGGGATCCAAGTAAGCAAGAGGATGAGGAAATTTAATTTTCCGGTTTGCTTGGCGAGATCTTTTCAAAGGCAAAGGAACTGCATCAGAAGAAAGAATAGTTACCTCTAGGCCTTCAGCATTACTCGCTTCAGCGTCGTCCTGACAAATATCATCATCAATAAGACGTATAAAAAGTAAGCCAACTGAATCAAGGTCTACCCCAAGGTCCGGATTACCCACATCATCCTCCTCTAAATCCGGGGTAGAGGAAGCAGTGTTCCTTTTCTTCTGAGCGGGCTTCTTCACCCTTGTTTTGGGTCGGGTTACCTTTTCGGTCGGCTCTTGAAACTTCTTGCTCCAAAACGGATCGTCTCCCTGTCTCAGAAAGGACTGGAGTTAACAATATGTATATAAGGAGATCATAACTTCTATAACAAACAGAGGTGAGATGCTTACAGCAGGTGGTTTGTTTGTAGCACAAAAGGGAAGCAGGCCAGTTCGGGCGCAAACATATTCCGGTTCATTCAGCATCTTTTTCACAGCTTCAGTAACTTCGTCTTCCGTCAGCTGAATGTTGCAGTGCCTCAAAGGATCATCAACCCGGCCCGTGTATTGGCACATTAAACCGGAGCGAATGCTAAGGGGCAGGATGCTCCATGAAATCCAGCAACGGGCAAGATCTACCCCCGTTAAACCGTTGGCCATGAAGGCTCTGAGCTTGGATAGCTGAGGGGCATACTTACTCCTCTCTTTGGCGGTTAGTCTTGGGGGGAAGGGGTGTGTATTGCTAAGTCTCTCTGGACGAAAGCCAGGCAGAGGATTTTCTTCAGCAGGAGAAGTATCCTTGCAGTAGAACCAAGTGTGGTTCCATTCTTGCGGATGAATATGCAACTTGGCATGAGGATAAGTCACTTCTTTCCTCTTTTGAATCGCCATACCACCCAGTTCCATATTAGGGCCGTCGGTGAATTCAGTACGTCGGTTCAAATGAAAACAGTCTCGGAACAGCTCTACAGTAGGTTCCTCCTGGAAGTACACCTCACAAAGCACTTGAAAATGGCAGATATTCGTGACTGAGTTTGGGCCAACATCTTGTGGGCGCAACCTAAAATTAGCCAGGACGTCCCGATAAAATTTTGAACCGGGTGGATTAAAACCCCGGGCCAGGTGATCCGCAAACACCACCACTTCTCCCTCCTGTGGGGTAGGAGGACATTCATCCCCTGGAACCCTCCAATGGATGGCATTTTTGCTACTCAAAGCGCCAGTCAGAACTAAGTTGTTTAGTTGGGTCTCAGTGATGCGAGAGGGAACCCAGTTGCATTCGTACACCTGTTTTGCCATGAGGAAATCTACAAGACAAAGGTATTCCGGTTTGAGAACAAGTGTGATTGTAAACCGAAGATGCTCTTATATAGAGTGAAGTTATCTACAATGATATCATCTAGCGGTTCATCAAGGGGACTAATGGATATATGGATTGGGTTGCTCGCTCTGCTAGAAGTTAAACCGACCAGATCTAACAGTTGTGAATATGAAAGCAGAAACAGATCCCGTACGGATTCTTTCAAAACAATGGATCTACAGCTAGGGCGAAAAAGAAATAAAAATATGAGGTTTGGCTCACAGCAGAACAACATAAGTTCGACAAGCAGGGAAATGAGTGGGATCTAAGGAGATGAGTACAGATTTATGGCGAATACTGAGAGGGACTACAAATCACAATATAGGTATCATCATCTGTTCGCAAAAGCTGTTATGAAGATGAACAAGGAACAGTGGCAGGATGACGAACCCTAGAACAGATCTAAAGCAAGAAGAACAGGAGCCTTACCGGAATCCAAACGGATGTGGAAGGTCGCCGCGGTACTCTGGTCCGATCAGGGTGATGCAGCGGCCGGAGTTGATGCAGTAGCTGACGGCGGCGGCAGAGCTCCGAGGTCTGGGTCGCGAGGAAGACGAAGAAGGGGACGAAAGGGAGGAAAGGAAGATGGCCTTCAAGTCCTATTTATAAGGCGCGGCGCGCGTGCCAGGCGCGCGAATCCAGGGGCCGGTGATTTCGGGAGCCCAGCCGTCGCCCTGATTATTGCGGATTAGTAAAAGGAGACGGTAACTTTGCGCTGATGTCATATCGGTTTACTGCAGCAAAAGGAGACGAAGAAACGGCGGGTTAACAGTTACTGGAAGACATTTGAAGACAGAAATTCTTGAGGATTGACATGAACCTGTTCAAATCAATCTGGGGCCTAATGTTGGGGATATTGCTATTTGGGGTAAACCGGCCTATAGGGCCCATGTTAGCTCCGTCAATGGACCCGAGATGTTAAAACCCAAGGAGAAATAGAAGGGCCCGAAGCCTATAATCGGTTTAGAGGTTTACGGCGTAAACCGGCCTGAGGTAAACTTGCATTGTAAGTTAGGAATAGAGAGACCGACCCGGGCACGTTTATGAACCGGGGGTTGGGACTTTGCAGACCGACGGGCGTCACCCGTGTATATAAGGGGACAACCCGACGGCGGTTTAGGGACAGAGAAAAAGAACTCGAGGTTCAGGCGAAGCTTATCGCTCCCTAGCCCTCGAAACCCATCAATCCCATCACAACTAGACGTAGGCCTTTACCTTCATTGAAGGGGCCGAACTAGTATAAACACCGTGTCCTTGCGTCCGCTTTTAACCCCTTCAAGTTAACCCGTTGCGATGGCTCCACGACTAAGTCCTTTCGCTAGGACATCTGCCGTGACAAATCCACGACAACCTTGATATTTCTCGGTTAAACTTTGGGGAAATTATCCTACTGCCTAAGATTAAGGAGGCTAGTCGTATTCAAAAATATCGACCGATTTGCCTCCCCAATGTAAGTTTTAATTTTCTTATGAAGGTAGCGACTAATAGGTTGAACGATGTAGCTGACCATGTCGTAAAACCCACTCAAACAACATTTATGGAAGTCGCAACATATTAGATGGAGTGGTCGTCCTGCACGAAACTGTACATGAACTGCACCGAAAAAAATGAGCGGTGTCATTCTTAAAATTGATTTTGAGAAAGCTTACGACAAAGTTAAGTGGCCTTTCCTGTTGCAAACCTTGCGCATGAAAGGGTTTTCACAAAAATGGTGCCGCTGGGTAGAGAGCTTTGTCTCTGGTGGTAGTGTGGCCATAAAAGTTAATGATGACTATTTTCAGACAAGGAAGGGGCTTCGTCAAGGCGACCCCGCACCTCCTATTCTGTTTAATATTGTGGTCGACATGCTAGCTACCCTTGTGGAGCGGGCTAAGCTGGATGGTCAAATTAGCGGGGTCATTCCACACTTGGTAGAAGATGGTCTATCTATTCTACAATATGGGGATGACACGATTTTATTTATGGATCATGATCTAGATAAGGCAAGAAATCTCAAGCTGCTCTTATGTGCCTTTGAGAAACTTTCTGGTCTCAAAATTAATTTTCATAAGAGTGAACCTTTTTGCTTTGGAGATGCTGCAGAATCAGCACCCGAATATGCCGACATTTTTGGATGCCAGCTCGGGCAGTTTCTGATTATGTATCTAGGTATCCCCATACACTATCGGTGTTTAACTATCGCTGAGTGGAAGCATGTGGAAGAGAGACTTGAGAAACGATTAGCCAGTTGGAAGGCCAAACTCTTGTCTTATGGGGGGCGGTTGATCTTGATCAATTCTGTCCTAAGCAACATGGTTTTATATATGTTGTCATTCTTCCACCTGCCGAAAGGGGTTCTACAGCGTCTAGACTACTTTAGATCCAGATTTTTTTGGCAGTGTGATAACGAAACCAAGAAATATAGAATGGCTAGGTGGAGCGTATTATGCAGACCTAAAAGTCAGGGGGGGGGGCTGGGAATCCAAGACCTTGAGATTCAAAACATCGCTCTTCTCAGCAAGTGGGTTTATAAACTACTCACTGAGAATGGAGTATGGCAGGAAATCATCCGCAACAAATATGTGGGATCCAATGCCATTTCTCAAATTCATCGGAAACCTGGGGATTCACATTTTTGGAGTGGTGTTATGAAGGCCAAGGAATTCTTCTTCCAATTTGGGACCTTCTTGGTGAGGGCCGGTGCTCAAGTTCGTTTCTGGGAAGATGCCTGGCTAGGGAACACTCCACTAATGGTGCAATACCCGAGCTTGTACCGGATCGTCAGACATAAATTTGTCACGATCAAACAAGTCTGAGGACAGGAAAACCCCGATATTTCTTTCCGTAGGGATCTTTTGGGCACTCGCCTGGCAGCATGGAATGAATTACTCACTCGCCCGGAGGACATTCAACTGTCAGATGAGCCGGACACTTTTCAATGGAACTTGCATCAGAATGGCAAATTTTGAGTCAAATCCTTGTATGATGCAATGGTTCATTGTGATGTTCTAGTAGATAACAGGAAATTGTGGAAGCTAAAAATTCCCCTAAGAGTGAAGATTTTCCTCTGGTTTCTTAACAAAGGAGTCATCCTAACTAGAGATAATCTGGCACGACGAAATTGGCATGGTTCCAAGACATGCGTCTTTTGCCATCATGAGGAGTCTATCAAACACTTATTTTTTGAGTGCAAGTTTGCTCGGGCAGTTTGGGCTATGGTCCAAGTAGCTTCGAATTTATACCCACCACGTAGTGCACGGAGTATGTTCAACAATTGGTTGTGGGGTATTGATAAACAATTTTCTGCACATATTCTTGTGGGAGCGGCGGCCTTATGCTGGGCAATGTGGCTTACCAGGAATGATGTGGGTTTTAACAATAAATGTGTCTCATCTCCTATGGAGGTTATTCATGTTTGTACACGATGGCTCCGTACTTGGTCTATCCTGCAGAAGCCGGAGAATAGGGACCTTTTTATGATGGCGTCTACATGACTGGAGCGTACGGCCAGGGAAGTTTTCTACCCCCATGGATGGCGGTGTGATTTATGGATAGGATCTACCGCTCCTTAGGCTGGACACGATTTATTGCTTGGCATTGTATCGAATCATTTTATTTTTAGGGTGCTTTGGACTTTTTGGCTGTGTGCATCTAGCTATGCAGTGGCCGGGCTTTATTTCGATACGATTGTATCACCTCGATATATCTATTCAATGAAAAGTCCTTTATCGAATAGAAGCAGTAAGCAGCATACACACCTAGATCCAGTGGAACAGTGAACTAGAACTAGGCCTTTCCCAAGATAATAGAAATGCAAGAATGGCGTTCATAGAAACGCAAACATGCCACTACTAACAGTGTGCGAGAAGATGGTAGTAGGAGGAGACACACTTGTATTAATTCACCGCGTTATCCAAGTGGCTAGTGAGTCCTGAGAGCAACTCTCAAATAATCTAGCTAGTTCATGAGCCGATTCTACCCACCACTGTGACGCTGATGATTGATGAGTTGCATGATCAGCTTGAGGCAATCTAACGAGGCCACATCCTAGAACAGGATCTACAAAGCGCTAGGAAAATCCAAAAAAAGAAAATAAACAGACAGACACCGAAGGAAGGAACCTCGGTCAGTTAGGAATCGGAGCTGACGGCGCTCCCCGGAGAGGTGCCGCGCTAAGCCGCGGGCAAGGGACGACCATGTGCGTGACTGCTGCATGCTCTCGCCGTCGAAGGTTGTCGTCCGCCGGCCGCCGGGAGGAGGACGCTCTCTCTCTCGCTCGCTTCGCTCGGGTGAGACACTGCCTGGTTGACTAGTTGACCGTTGACTTCGAGAAAAATATGGATTAAAAAAAGGGGACTGCTACGCGTCCGCCGGCTGATCTTTTTAAAAGATCGGCCGGCTCGTGGGCCATCAGATTTGGCGCATCAGTGGCCATTCATCATTGCAACATAGGTCATGTTGCAGAAAAATTTACAACAGAGGTCTTGTTGCATAAATTTTTTGA
This sequence comes from Aegilops umbellulata, assembly GCA_032464435.1. NCBI lineage: Eukaryota > Viridiplantae > Streptophyta > Magnoliopsida > Poales > Poaceae > Aegilops > Aegilops umbellulata. The sequence continues at coordinate 584,921,265 of CP136060.1, read as the reverse complement.
AACTGACGTTTTGTTGCAGATTTTTTTTGCAACATAGGCTTTGTTGCAGAATTTTTTTCCGTTTTTGTCTTTTTTGCAACTGAGGTTTTGTTGCAGATTTTTTTTGCAACAGAGGCTTTGTTGCAAAAAAAAATGTCTTTTCTTTTTACAACATAGCTAATGTTACGGGAGAAAATTATGCAACATTAGTGATGTTGCAGAAGTTGCAAAAAACGTCAGGAGCAAGTGCCATGTCACGTGGGACACGTATTGTGCGAGTGAGGTGGTGGATGGATTCCACGAAATCAGCCGGTTGATCAGAAACGTTTCCCTTAAAAAAATGTAAATCTAAAAAAGTACCATTCACTTACCTTTGACCTTTTTAAAAAAGTTCACAAATTTTCGAAAAAGATTATGAATTCGAGAAAAAGCTTACCAACTTGATTTTTTTGCATGTTCCACGGATATGAAAAATAGTTCACAAACTCGAAAAAGTTCACGACTTCAAAAGACAATTCGCGGGATGTACTGTTCCTCCCTGCCTTCCCGGGACCCGAGCACCGGCGACCTCCCATGATGTACTGTTCCTCCCTGCCGACGGCTCCTACGGATGTGCTGGCTTCATGGTCAGCAGCAGGGCGTCCGTAGTGCTGGCCTATGTCTGTCTGCCGGCCTGCCAGCCGGCTGCAATGGCGGCGATCTCCTACTTCTGATCGGATGAGAAGTTGTCCCAGATGGCTTTGTAGCTCGAGGAGGGCGTGGCGGGCAGCGGAGGATGTTGGATGCGGCTATGTCTGGGCCTGGAGTTTAAATAGCGGGCGGCTGGTAGGGCAACCAACGAGGTTCATAATGATGGGGGGCAGATAGACAGTTGGCCCCAGTGCAGGTTCCTCGGCGTCCACACATGTTTAATGTAGGTAGGTGGACGAACGACCTGTAGTTTGAACATGGAGTAGTCCTATGCACCGGGAAGCGGCGCTGGCGGCACTCTCGGTTGGCACACGGTTTCAATACCGGAGCGACGCGAGAGGTCATGTCTGCTCTGAGCCAGCATGAATGAGGCATTGCACGCTCTGGAGTGGCGCTGGCCCCTTCGGGTGGGAAAGGCCGCGGGCGAGGGAGAGTTTTTGGATGGGCCAGGTCCGTCAGAAGGATCGTGTTGGATAGCAAAACACGTCCGACCCGCATGGTCCAGACGTTTATGGGAGGTTTGAGGGTCGGCATTGGAGAATCCCTAACTAGTAGGCGCTATGTCCATTAATGGAGAGATGTTTACCGCACCTTTCAAATTTTGAGAGCAAGCCATGCGACTGTTGTCTTCAGAAATAATATTACTGAATGGGCAAACACTCTATCAGTGGCAGGTCATCGTAGACGGTTCAGTAAAACCATGGTGGATGAGGCGTATCTCACATGCTTCATTGGTAGGATAAGCATCAGAGGGCATGTCCTTTTTTTCAGCAGCAAAATTTCTAAAGACTTTTGAGATGAACATTTTTGTAGGACATGTTTGTTTCAAAGAAATAATCAGAGAAACGGTAATGGCTAAATACTAATTGGTGAAGTGAGTGTAGTATATTATCTCAAAGAAGACATGTAGCATCCAACTATTTGCAAAAGAGTAGTAGATTTGGGCTCTATCTTATTAATAGTGTGTATACCACAAATTCTTAAAAAATAAAGTCTCAAAATATTAAATTTTCACTTTATTTGGCAATACCTATTAATTAAGTTCCACATTTTTATATTCCGAAATGACTGGATGAAACTCGATTATATGTCGTTGAAAAAAGTTAGATCGGTGTGTGTTTGGTTGGTCAGAGTGTGTCGCTAGATGGTGGCATACTGAGGCAGTTCAAACCGTGGTACTAGTTCTTCTCTCTACATCAAGCATTCTTTTCTTGATGTCTCCTATTCACAAGATAAATATCGTCTCTTCTCGCATTGTTCTTGCTCACAATTGGTGTATGTGATAAGGTTCCCAAACTCAATGACTCTGAAGCATAAGCCGAGCACACTCTATTTGTAGTCCTTCACAATGATATTCTTGAATTGTTTATGCTCGTAATAGTGTAGGATGAATGACATTAAATGACTCATCTAGCATGGGGAGAACAAACTCGGGAGGTGTTGGTACAAAAAAGTTAGACGTGGAGGCTGTGGTCGCTGGACATATTCATCTTAAATCAACTTCACAAGATACACAAAAAATCAACAACAATAATGGTTGTATCCAGTGCATCTAACAGAATGAGCTAAGTTAGGAAAAAAGATTTATGGGGTTGCTTGGTTGGTGCTAGATGTTGTTGTACTCTTTTGTACTATCAAGTTATGTCGCTCTGCCCATCAAACACAAGGTGGTGGTCGGAGGGGTGAAGGTGGCGTGTCAAGGCATCACAATGTCCGGTACCGGATCTTTCTTCAATGCAAAGTGTTCACTTCTCGAGATATTCTATTCTCAAGCTAACATATCTTTTCTTCTTCCTTCCATTTGCATCTTTTGAAGCATGAAAGGAAATCACTCAATTCATAGTCCTACGTAATTTTTGTAATGTGTTGTTTCTGTTTATAATAGGTAAAACATAAATGCATTGAATGACTCGATGATCATGGAGAGAACAAAATCCATCAGTGGTGGTATATAAGTTGTGGAAATTCCTCTTAGTCTTCAGGAAATGCAATGGAAGTGTATGGAGTCCATGTTAAGCCGAGAAGACAAGGCAGCTGTCAGAAAAATTTGAGTGCATAAGCATGCAACACATTCTGCTTTAAGCTGTTGGCAATGACATAATTGACGATCAGTGTATCGTTCGACAAGAGTATAGAATCATAAGTCACCAGACCTGCCGATGACACCACACTATCGACTCCTGAAAGTAAACAATTCCAGATAACGAACAAACTACTTCAATAAAGTTAGTAGTGGAAATTGCAAAATTACGTTGAATAAAATTACCTTACTTTGGAGAAATCCTTTAGAGAAACTAAACTACTCTAATCCAGAATAATATGTCTTCACGGCTAGGTGGGAAAACCATCACACTTATAATAAGTTGATCATGAAAGGAAATAAAGTTAACAACACTCAAAAGTTGTGATCTCTTGTGCTCAACAGTGTACATACCTCTCCTGAAACCCAGTCCTCAATGACCATGGGATCGCCAAAAGTGGAACACTTTGAAGTGACGGGCTATCTCTCTAGTGCTATCATGAAGTATCTACACCTAGAATACCATCGGAAATCCAACTCGGTGCCAGACTCATCTGCTCCCACTTAGAAAAAATCAAAACAAATACTAGAAAAATAAAAAAAACTAAATTTTTTGTGTGGTAGATAGTTTGATGCGTGAGGTTCACTCCAAATTTTAACCCATTTGGACATCTGAGAAGCTCTCGGCAAAAAAAAAAATCGGGTCAGAACAGTGCGTGAACAATAAACTTTTTTACAAACCTTAAATTTGTCTTGCGTGCGACCGAGGGATAATAGTATAAAAAACCAAAAACAATTGTTGTCGCACGCATCCATATGCAATCAGTTGCTCCGTGAGCCACCATACGATGTGCATGATCCCCCATCCTATAGAAACAAATGAGATATGAGGAAGGCGCACTTGTTAAACCAGAACTATTGATATGAGTTTTTTAATTGTTGTCTCCCCCCGCCCATGGTTAGTTCTTTAGTTTTCCATCCATTTCCATGCAAAAATGATTAGGCGTAGGATCTACCCTCTTGACCTCTCTAAAACCTTAGATTTTGGATGTATATGCAACCAAAATTTCAAAAACTTTCATTGATAATATCGAACTTGTATACGCTTGATACTTCCTGTGATGAAAAATTCTATGTTGGATGAAAATTTGACCTTTCCCGAACACAAAATATGCCATAGTTGGCACCACTACAGTTGCAAACAAGAAATCTTTGAGCGTTCATATACATTGGGGATTTGTTCCCAAAGAAATTAAAATGTTCCTTTTCTTTGGGAATTAACTGTTGGGGAACGTAGTAATTTCAAAAAAATTCCTACGCACACGCAAGATCATGGTGATGCATAGCAACGAGAGGGGAGAGTGTTGTCTACGTACCCTCGTAGACCGAAGCGGAAGCGTTGACGCAACGTAGAGGAAGTAGTCGTACGTCTTCCCGATCCGACCGATCCAAGCACCGTTACTCCGGCACCTCCGAGTTCTTAGCACACGTCCAGCTCGATGACGCTCCCCGGGCTCCGATCCAGCAAAGGTTCGGGGATGAGTTCCGTCAACACGACGGCGTGATGACAATGATGATGTTCTACTGACGCAGGGCTTCGCCTAAGCACTGCAACGATATGACCGAGGTGGAATATGGTGGAGGGGGGCACCGCACACGGCTAAGGAACGATCACGAAGATCAACTTGTGTGTACTAGGGTGCCTCCTGCCCCCGTATATAAAGGAGGGAGGGGGAGGTGCGGCCGGCCCCCAAGGGGTGCGCCTGGAGGAGTCCTACTCCCACCGGGAGTAGGACTCCCCCCTCTCTTGCCTTGTTTGAGAAGGAAAGGGGGAGGGAGAAGAGGAAAGGGGAGCGCCGCCCCCCTTCCTTGTCCTATTCGGACTAGGGGGGGAGGGGGCGCGCGGCCTGCCCTGGTCAGCCCCTCCCTTATTCCTTATGGCCCATGAAGGCCCATTAACCCCTCGGGGGGTTCAGGTAACCCCTCGGTACTCCGGTAAAATGCCGATTTCACCCGGATCGATTCCGATGTCGAAATATAGGCTTCCAATATATCAATCTTTATGTCTCGACCATTTCGAGACTCCTCATCATGTCCATGATCACATCCCGGACTCCGAACTACCTTCGGTACATCAAAATGTGTAAACTCATAATAACTGTCATCGTAACGGTAAGCGTGCGGACCCTACGGTTCGAGAACAATGCAGACATGACCGAGACATGTCTCTGGTCAATAACCAATAGCGGGACCTGGATGCCCATATTGGCTCCTACATATTCTACGAAGATCTTTATCGGTCAGACCGCATAACAACATACGTTGTTCCTTTTGTCATTGGTATGTTACTTGCCCGAGATTCGATCGTCGGTATCCAATACCTAGTTCAATCTCGTTGCCGGCAAGTCTCTTTACTCGTTCCATAATACATCATCTCACAACTAACATATTAGTTGTAATACTTGCAAGGCTTATGTGATGTGCATTACCGAGAGGGCCCAGAGATACCTCTCCGACTATCGGAGTGACAAATCCTAATCTCGAAATACGCCAACCCAACAAGTACCTTTGGAGACACCTGTAGAGTACCTTTATAATCACCCAGTTACGTTGTGACGTTTCGTAGCACACAAAGTGTTCCTCCGATAAACGGGAGTTGCATAATCTCATAGTCATAGGAACATGTATAAGTCATGAAGAAAGCAATAGCAACATACTAAATGATCGGGTGCTAAGCTAATGGAATGGGTCATGTCAATCAGATCATTCAACTAATGATGTGACCTCGTTAACCAAATAACAACTCTTTGTTCATGGTTAGGAAACATAACCATCTTTGATTAACGAGCTAGTCAAGTAGAGGCATACTAGTGAGACTCTGTTTGTTTATATATTCACACATGTATTATGTTTCCGGCTAATACAATTCTAGCATGAATAATAAACATTTATCATGATATATGAGGAAATAAATAATAACTTTATTATTGCCTCTAGGGCATATTTCCTTCAGTCTCCCACTTGCACTAGAGTCAATAATCTAGATTACACAGTAATGATTCTAACACCCATGGAGTTTTGGTGCTGACGGGTCTGCTACATTCAGATCCGTATGTATCTTGCAAATCTCTATGTCTCCCACCTGAACTAGATCCCGGATGGAATTGAAGCGTCTCTTGATGTGCTTGGTTCTCTTGTGAAATCTGGATTCCTTTGCCAAGGCAATTGCACCAGTATTGTCACAAAAGATTTTCATTGGACCCGATGCACTAGGTATGACACCCAGATTGGATATGAACTCCTTCATCCAGACTCCTTCATTTGCCGCTTCCGAAGCAGCTATGTACTCCGCTTCACATGTAGATCCCGCCACGACGCTTTGTTTAGAACTGCACCAACTGACAGCTCCACCGTTTAATGTAAACACGTATCCGGTTTGCGATTTAGAATCGTCCGGATCAGTGTCAAAGCTTGCATCAATGTAACCGTTTACGATGAGCTCTTTGTCACCTCCATATATGAGAAACATATCCTTAGTTCTTTTCAGGTACTTCAGGATGTTCTTGACCGCTGTCCAGTGATCCACTCCTGGATTACTTTGGTACCTCCCTGCTAAACTTATAGCAAGACACACATCAGGTCTGGTACACAACATTGCATACATGATAGAGCCTATGGCTGAAGCATAGGGAACATCTTTCATTTTCTCTCTATCTTCTGCAGTGGTCGGGCATTGAGTCTTACTTAACTTCATACCTTGTAGTACAGGCAAGAATCCTTTCTTTGCTTGATCCATTTTGAACTTCTTCAAAACTTTGTCAAGGTATGTGCTTTGTGAAAGTCCAATTAAGCGTTTTGATCTATCTCTATAGATCTTGATGCCCAATATGTAAGCAGCTTCACCAGGTCTTTCATTGAAAAATTCTTATTCAAGTATCCCTTTATTGTATCCAGAAATTCTATATCATTTCCGATTAGTAATATGTCATCCACATATAATATCAGAAATGCTACAGAGCTCCCACTCACTTTCTTGTAAATACAGGCTTCTCCAAAAGTCTGTACAAACCCAAATGCTTTGATCACACTATCAAAGCGTTTATTCCAACTCCGAGAGGATTGCACCAGTCCATAAATGGATCGCTGGAGCTTGCACACTTTGTTAGCTCCCTTTGGATCGATAAAACCTTCTGGTTGCATCATATACAACTCTTCATACAGAAATCCTTTCAGGAATGCGGTTTTTACATCCATCTGCCAAATTTCATAATCATAAAATGCGGCAATTGCTAACATGATTCGGACAGACTTATGCATCGCTACGGGTGAGAAGGTCTCATCGTAGTCAATCCCTTGAACTTGTCGAAAACCTTGTCGAGCTTTGTAGACAGTAACATTACCGTCAGCGTCAGTCTTCTTCTTGAAGATCCATTTATTCTCAATTGCTTGCCAACCATCGGGCAAGTCAACCAAAGTCCACACTTTGTTCTCATACATGGATCCCATCTCAGATTTCATGGCTTCAAGCCATTTTGCGGAATCTGGGCTCACCATCGCTTCTTCATAGTTCGTAGGTTCACCATGATCTAGTAGCATGGTTTCCAGAATAGGACTGTTGTACCACTCTGGTGCGGATCTTACTCTGGTTGATCTACGAGGTTCTGTAGTAACTTGATCTGAAGTTGCATGATCATCATCATTAACTTCCTCACCAATTGGTTTAGACGTCACAGAAACCGGTTCCTGTGATGTGCTATTTCCCAATAAGGGAGCAGGTACAGTTACCTCATCAAGTTCTACTTTCCTCCCACTCACTTCTTTCGAGAGAAACTCCTTCTCTAGAAAGTTTCCGAATTTAGCAACAAAAGTCTTGCCTTCGGATTTGTGATAGAAGGTGTATCCAATAGTTTCCTTTGGATATCCTATGAAGACACATTTCTCCGATTTGGGTTTGAGCTTATCAGGTTGAAGTTTTTTGACATAAGCATCGCAGCCCCAAACTTTTAGAAACGACAACTTTGGTTTCTTGCCAAACCATAGTTCATAAGGCGTCGTCTCAACGGATTTCGATGGTGCCCTATTTAACATGAATGCAGCCGTCTCTAAAGCATAACCCCAAAATGATAGCGGTAAAGAGACATCATAGATCGCACCATATCAAGTAAAGTACGATTACAACGTTCGGACACACCATTACGTTGTGGTGTTCCGTGTGGCGTGAGTTACGAAACTATTCCGCACTGTTTCAAATGTAGACCAAACTCGTAACTCAAATATTCTCCTCCACGATCAGATCGTACAAACTTTATTTTCTTGTTACGATGATTTTCAACTTCACTCTGAAATTCTTTGAACTTTTCAAATGTTTAAGACTTGTGTTTCATTAAGTAGATATACCCATATCTGCTTAAATCATCTGTGAAGGTGAGAAAATAACGATATCCGCCACGAGCTTCAATATTCATCGGACCACATACATCTGTATGTATGATTTCCAACAAATCTGTTGCTCTCTCCATAGTACCGGAGAACGGTGTTTTAGTCATCTTGCCCATGAGGCACGGTTCGCAAGTACCAAGTGATTCATAATCAAGTGGTTCCAAAAGTCCATCAGTATGGAGTTTCTTCATGCGCTTTACACCGATATGACCTAAACGGCAGTGCCACAAATAAGTTGCACTATCATTATCAACTCTGCATCTTTTGGCTTCAATATTATGAATATGTGTGTCACTACTATCGAGATTAAATAAGAATAAACCATTCTTTAAGGGTGCATGACCATAAAAGATATTACTCATATAAATAGAACAACCATTATTCTCGGATTTAAATGAATAACCGTCTCGCATTAAACAAGATCCAGATATAATGTTCATGCTCAACGCTGGCACCAAATAACAATTATTTAGGTCTAAAACTAATCCCGAAGGTAGATATAGAGGTAGCGTGCCGACCACGATCACATCGACTTTGGAAGCAATTCCCACGCGCATCGTCACCTCGTCCTTAGCCAATCTTCGCTTAATCCGTAGTCCCTGTTTCGAGTTGCAAATATTAGCGCCAGAACCAGTATCAAATACCCAGGTACTACTGCGAGTATTAGTAAGGTACACATCAATAACATGTATATCATATATACCTTTGTTCACCTTGCCATCTTTCTTATCCGCCAAATACTTGGGGCAGTTCCGCTTCTAGTGACCAGTCTGCTTGCAGTAGAAGCACTCAGTTTCAGGCTTAGGTCCAGACTTGGGTTTGTTCTCTTGAGCAGCAACTTGCTTGCTGTTCTTCTTGAAGTTCCCCTTCTTTTTCCCTTTGCCCTTTTTCTTGAAACTAGTGGTCTTGTTGACCATCAACACTTGATGCTCCTTCTTGATTTCTACCTCCACATCCTTTAGCATTGCGAAGAGCTCGGGAATCGTTTTATCCATCCCTTGCTTATTATAGTTCATCACGAAGCCTTTGTAGCTTGGTGGAAGTGATTGGAGAAATCTGTCAATGACGCAATCATCCATAAGATTAACTTCCAGTTGAATCAAGTGATTACGATACCCAGACATTTTGAGTATATGCTCACTTACAGAACTATTCTCCTCCATCTTGCAACTATAAAACTTATTGGAGACTTCATATCTCTCAATCCAGGATTCTGTTGGAATATTAACTTCAACTCTTGGAACATCTCATATGCCCCATGACGTTCAAAACGTCGTTGAAGTCCCGGTTCTAAGCCGTAAAGCATGGCACATTGAACTATCGAGTAGTCATCAGCTTTGCTCTGCCAGACGTTCTTAACGTCGTCAGTTGCATCAGCAGCAGGCCTGGCACCCAGCGGTGCTTTCAGGACGTAACTCTTCTGTGCAGCAATGAGGATAATCCTCAAGTTACGGACCCAGTCCGTGTAATTGCTACCATCATCTTTCAACTTTGCTTTCTCAAGGAACGCATTAAAATTCAACGGAACAACAGCACGGGCCATCTATCTACAATCAACATAAACAAGCAAGATAGTATCAGGGACTAAGTTCATGATAAATTTAAGTTCGATTAATCATATTACTTAAGAACTCCCACTTAGATAGACATCCCTCTAATCTTCTAAGTGATCACGTGATCCACATCAACTAAACCATGTCCGATCATCACGTGAGATGGAGTAGTTTCAATGGTGAACATCACTATGTTGATCATATCTACTATATGATTCACGCTCGACCTTTCGGTCTCCGTGTTCCGAGGCCATATCTGTATATGCTTGGCTCGTCAAGTATAACCTGAGTATTCCGCGTGTGCAACTGTTTTGCACCCGTTGTATTTGAACGTAGAGCCTATCACACCCGATCATCACGTTGTGTCTCAGCACGAAGAACTTTCGCAAAGGTGCATACTCAGGGAGAACACTTCTTGATAATTAAGTGAGAGATCATCTTATAATGCTACCGTCAATCAAAGCAATATAAGATGCATAAAAAGATAAACATCACATGCAATCAATATAAGTGATATGATATGGTCATCATCATCTTGTGCTTGTGATCTCCATCTTCGAAGCACCGTCATGATCACCATCGTCACCGGCGCGACACCTTGATCTCCATCGTAGCATCGTTGTCGTCTCGCCAATCTTATGCTTCTACGATTATCGCTACCGCTTAGTGATAAAGTAAAGCATTACAGGGCGATTGCATTGCATACAATAAAGCGACAACCATATGACTCCTGCCAGTTGCCGATAACTCAGTTACAAAACATGATCATCTCATACAATAAAATTTAGCATCATGCCTTGACCATATCACATCACAACATGCCCTGCAAAAACAAGTTAGACGTCCTCTACTTTGTTTGTTGCAAGTTTTACGTGGCTGCTACGGGCTTAAGCAAGAACAAGTCTCACCTACGCATCAAAACCACAACGATAGTTTGTCAAGTTGATGCCGTTTTAACCTTCGCAAGGACCGGGCGTAGCCACACTCGGTTCAACTAAAGTTGGAGAAACTGACACCCGCCAGCCACCTGTGTGCAAAGCACGGCGGTAGAACCAGTCTCGCGTAAGCGTACGCGTAATGTCGGTCCGGGCCGCTTCATCCAACAATACCGCCGAACCAAAGTATGACATGCTGGTAGGCAGTATGACTTATATCGCCCACAACTCATTTGTGTTCTACTCGTGCATATAACATCAAACCATAAAAACCTAGGCTCGGATGCCACTGTTGGGGAACGTAGTAATTTCAAAAAATTTCCTACGCACACGCAAGATCATGGTGATGCATAGCAACGAGAGGGGAGAGTATTGTCTATGTACCCTCGTAGACCGAAGCGGAAGCGTTGACGCAACATAGAGGAAGTAGTCATACGTCTTTCCGATCCGACCGATCCAAGCACCGTTACTCCGGCACCTCCGAGTTCTTAACACACGTCCAGCTCGATGACACATCCACCTCTCATTGCTATGCATCACCACGATCTTGCGTGTGCGTAGGAATTTTTTTAAAATTACTACGTTCCCCAACAGTGGCATCCGAGCCTAGGTTTTTATGGTTTTATGTTATATGCACGAGTAGAACACAAATGAGTTGTGGGCGATATAAGTCATACTGCCTACCAGCATGTCATACTTTGGTTCGGCGGTATTGTTGGATGAAGCGGCCCGGACCGACATTACGCGTACGCTTACGCGAGACTGGTTCTACCGCCGTGCTTTGCACACAGGTGGCTGGCGGGTGTCTGTTTCTCAAACTTTAGTTGAACCGAGTGTGGCTACGCCCGGTCCTTGCGAAGGTTAAAACGGCATCAACTTGACAAACTATCGTTGTGGTTTTGATGCGTAGGTGAGATTGGTTCTTGCTTAAGCCCGTAGCAGCCACGTAAAACTTGCAACAAACAAAGTAGAGGACGTCTAACTTGTTTTTGCAGGGCATGTTGTGATGTGATATGGTCAAGGCATGATGCTAAATTTTATTGTATGAGATGATCATGTTTTGTAACTGAGTTATCGACAACTGGCAGGAGCCATATGGTTGTCGCTTTATTCTATGCAATGCAATCGCCCTGTAATGCTTTACTTTATCACTAAGCGGTAGCGATAGTCGTAGAAGCATAAGATTGGCGAGACGACAATGATGCTACGATGGAGATCAAGGTGTCGCGCCGGTGACGATGGTGATCATGACGGTGCTTCGAAGATGGAGATCACAAGCACAAGATGATGATGGCCATATCATATCACTTATATTGATTGCATGTGATGTTTATCTTTTTATGCATCTTATATTGCTTTGATTGACGGTAGCATTATAAGATGATCTCTCACTTAATTATCAAGAAGTGTTCTCCCTGAGTATGCACCGTTGCGAAAGTTCTTCGTGCTGAGACACGACGTGATGATCGGGTGTGATAGGCTCTACGTTCAAATACAACGGGTGCAAAACAGTTGCACACGCGGAATACTCAGGTTATACTTGACGAGCCAAGCATATACAGATATGGCCTCGGAACACGGAGACCGAAAGGTCGAGCGTGAATCATATAGTAGATATGATCAACATAGTGATGTTCACCATTGAAACTACTCCATCTCACGTGATGATCGGACATGGTTTAGTTGATGTGGATCACGTGATCACTTAGAAGATTAGAGGGATGTCTATCTAAGTGGGAGTTCTTAAGTAATATGATTAATCGAACTTAAATTTATCATGAACTTAGTCCCTGATAGTATCTTGCTTGTTTATGTTGATTGTAGATAGATGGCCCGTGCTGTTGTTCCGTTGAATTTTAATGCGTTCCTTGAGAAAGCAAAGTTGAAAGATGATGGTAGCAATTACACGGACTGGGTCCGTAACTTGAGGATTATCCTCATTGCTGCACAGAAGAGTTACGTCCTGAAAGCACCGCTGGGTGCCAGGCCTGCTGCTGATGCAACTGACGACGTTAAGAACGTCTGGCAGAGCAAAGCTGATGACTACTCGATAGTTCAATGTGCCATGCTTTACGGCTTAGAACCGGGACTTCAACGACGTTTTGAACATCATGGGGCATATGAGATGTTCCAAGAGTTGAAGTTAATATTCCAACAGAATCCTGGATTGAGAGATATGAAGTCTCCAATAAGTTTTATAGTTGCAAGATGGAGGAGAATAGTTCTGTAAGTGAGCATATACTCAAAATGTCTGGGTATCGTAATCACTTGATTCAACTGGAAGTTAATCTTATGGATGATTGCGTCATTGACAGATTTCTCCAATCACTTCCACCAAGCTACAAAGGCTTCGTGATGAACTATAATAAGCAAGGGATGGATAAAACGATTCCCGAGCTCTTCGCAATGCTAAAGGATGCGGAGGTAGAAATCAAGAAGGAGCATCAAGTGTTGATGGTCAACAAGACCACTAGTTTCAAGAAAAAGGGCAAAGGGAAAAAGAAGGGGAACTTCAAGAAGAACAGCAAGCAAGTTGCTGCTCAAGAGAACAAACCCAAGTCTGGACCTAAGCCTGAAACTGAGTGCTTCTACTGCAAGCAGACTGGTCACTAGAAGCGGAACTGCCCCAAGTATTTGGCGGATAAGAAAGATGGCAAGGTGAACAAAGGTATATATGATATACATGTTATTGATGTGTACCTTACTAATACTCGCAGTAGTACCTGGGTATTTGATACTGGTTCTGGCGCTAATATTTGCAACTCGAAACAGGGACTACGGATTAAGCGAAGATTGGCTAAGGACGAGGTGACGATGCGCGTGGGAATTGCTTCCAAAGTCGATGTGATCGTGGTCGGCACGCTACCTCTATATCTACCTTCGGGATTAGTTTTAGACCTAAATAATTGTTATTTGGTGCCAGCGTTGAGCATGAACATTATATCTGGATCTTGTTTAATGCGAGACGGTTATTCATTTAAATCCGAGAATAATGGTTGTTCTATTTATATGAGTAATATCTTTTATGGTCATGCATCCTTAAAGAATGGTCTATTCTTATTGAATCTCAATAGTAGTGACACACATATTCATAATATTGAAGCCAAAAGATGCAGAGTTGATAATGATAGTGCAACTTATTTGTGGCACTGCCGTTTAGGTCATATCGGTGTAAAGCACATGAAGAAACTCCATACTGATGGACTTTTGGAACCACTTGATTATGAATCACTTGGTACTTGCGAACCGTGCCTCATGGGCAAGATGACTAAAACACCATTCTCCGGTACTATGGAGAGAGCAACAGATTTGTTGGAAATCATACATACAGATGTATGTGGTCCGATGAATATTGAAGCTCGTGGCGGATATCGTTATTTTCTCACCTTCACGGACGATTTAAGCAGATATGGGTATATCTACTTAATGAAACACAAATCTGAAACATTTGAAAAGTTCAAAGAATTTCAGAGTGAAGTTGAAAATCATCGTAACAAGAAAATAAAGTTTCTACGATCTGATCGTGGAGGAGAATATTTGAGTTACGAGTTTGGTCTACATTTGAAACAATGCGGAATAGTTTCGCAACTCACGCCACCCGGTACACCACAACGTAATGGTGTGTCCGAACGTCGTAATCATACTTTACTTGATATGCTGCGATCTATGATGTCTCTTACAGATTTACCGCTATCATTTTGGGGTTATGCTTTAGAGACGGCCGCATTCACGTTAAATAGGGCACCATCGAAATCCGTTGAGACGACGCCTTATGAACTATGGTTTGGCAAGAAACCAAAGTTGTCGTTTCTAAAAGTTTGGGGCTGCGATGCTTATGTCAAAAAGCTTCAACCTGATAAGCTCGAACCCAAATCGGAGAAATGTGTCTTCATAGGATATCCAAAGGAAACTATTGGATACACCTTCTATCACAAATCCGAAGGTAAGACTTTTGTTGCTAAATTCGGAAACTTTCTAGAGAAGGAGTTTCTCTCGAAAGAAGTGAGTGGGAGGAAAGTAGAACTTGATGAGGTAACTGTACCTGCTCCCTTATTGGGAAATAGCACATCACAGGAACCGGTTTCTGTGACGTCTAAACCAATTGGTGAGGAAGTTAATGATGATGATCATGCAACTTCAGATCAAGTTACTACAGAACCTCGTAGATCAACCAGAGTAAGATCCGCACCAGAGTGGTACGGCAATCCTATTCTGGAAATCATGCTACTAGATCATGGTGAACCTACGAACTATGAAGAAGCGATGGTGAGCCCAGATTCCGCAAAATGGCTTAAAGCCATGAAATCTGAGATGGGATCCATGTATGAGAACAAAGTGTGGACTTTGGTTGACTTGCCCGATGGTCGGGAAGCAATTGAGAATAAATGGATCTTCAAGAAGAAGACTGACGCTGACGGTAATGTAACTGTCTACAAAGCTCGACTTGTCGCAAAAGGTTTTCGACAAGTTCAAGGGTTTGACTACGATGAGACCTTCTCACCCGTAGCGATGCTTAAGTCTGTCCGAATCATGTTAGCAATTGTCGCATTTTATGATTATAAAATTTGGTAGATGGATGTAAAAACTGCATTCCTGAATGGATTTCTGGAAGAAGAGTTGTATATGATGCAACCAGAAGGTTTTGTCGATCCAAAGGGAGCTAACAAATTGTGCAAGCTCCAGCGATCCATTTATGGACTGGTGCAAGCCTCTCGGAGTTGGAATAAACGCTTTGATAGTGTGATCAAATCATTTGGGTTTGTACAGACTTTTGGAGAAGCCTGTATTTACAAGAAAGTGAGTGGGAGCTCTGTAGCATTTCTGATATTATATGTGGATGACATATTACTAATCGGAAATGATATAGAATTTCTGGATAGCATAAAGGGATACTTGAATAAGAATTTTTCAATGAAAGACCTCGGTGAAGCTGCTTACATATTGGGCATCAAGATCTATAGAGATAGATCAAGACGCTTAATTGGACTTTCACAAAGCACATACCTTGACAAGGTTTTGAAGAAGTTCAAAATGGATCAAACAAAGAAAGGATTCTTGCCTGTACTACAAGGTGTGAAGTTGAGTAAGACTCAATGCCCGACCACTGCAGAAGATAGAGAGAAAATGAAAGATGTTCCCTATGCTTCAGCCATAGGCTCTATCATGTATGCAATGCTGTGTACCAGACCTGATGTGTGTCTTGCTATAAGTTTAGCAGGGAGGTACCAAAGTAATCCAGGAGTGGATCACTGGACAGCGGTCAAGAACATCCTGAAGTACCTGAAAAGAACTAAGGATATGTTTCTCATATATGGAGGTGACAAAGAGCTCATCGTAAACGGTTACGTTGATGCAAGCTTTGACACAGATCCGGACGATTCTAAATCGCAAACCGGATACGTGTTTACATTAAATGGTGGAGCTGTCAGTTGGTGCAGTTCTAAACAAAGCGTCGTGGCGGGATCTACATGTGAAGCGGAGTACATAGCTGCTTCGGAAGCGGCAAATGAAGGAGTCTGGATGAAGGAGTTCATATCCGATCTGGGTGTCATACCTAGTGCATCGGGTCCAATGAAAATATTTTGTGACAATACTGGTGCAATTGCCTTGGCAAAGGAATCCAGATTTCACAAGAGAACCAAGCACATCAAGAGACGCTTCAATTCCATGCGGGATCTAGTCCAGGTGGGAGACATAGAGATTTGCAAGATACATACGGATCTGAATGTAGCAGACCCGTTGACTAAGCCTCTTCCACGAGCAAAACATGATCAGCACCAAAACTCCATGGGTGTTAGAATCATTACTGTGTAATCTAGATTATTGACTCTAGTGCAAGAGGGAGACTGAAGGAAATATGACCTAGAGGCAATAATAAAGTTATTATTTATTCCCTCATATATCATGATAAATGTTTATTATTCATGCTAGAATTGTATTAGCCGGAAACATAATACATGTGTGAATATATAAACAAACAGAGTGTCACTAGTATGCCTCTACTTGACTAGCTCGTTAATCAAAGATGGTTATGTTTCCTAACCATGAAAAAAGAGTTGTTATTTGATTAACGAGGTCACATCATTAGTTGAATGATCTGATTGACATGACCCATTCCATTAGCTTAGCACCCGATCGTTCAGTATGTTGCTATTGCTTTCTTCATGACTTATACATGTTCCTATGACTATGAGATTATGCAACTCCCGTTTATCGGAGGAACACTTTGTGTGTTACCAAACGTCACAACGTAACTGGGTGATTATAAATGTACTCTACAGGTGTCTCCAAAGGTACTTGTTGGGTTGGCGTATTTCGAGATTAGGATTTGTCACTCCGATAGTCGGAGAGGTATCTCTAGGCCCTCTCGGTAATGCACATCACATAAGCCTTGCAAGCATTACAACTAATATGTTAGTTGTGAGATGATGTATTACGGAACGAGTAAAGAGACTTGCCGGCAACGAGATTGAACTAGGTATTGGATACCGACGATCGAATCTCGGGCAAGTAACATACCAATGACAAAAGGAACAACGTATGTTGTTATGCGGTCTGACCGATAAAGATCTTCGTAGAATATGTAGGAGCCAATATGGGCATCCAGGTCCCGCTATTGGTTATTGACCAGAGACATGTCTCGGTCATGTCTGCATTGTTCTCGAACCGTAGGGTCCGCACGCTTAACGTTACGATGACAGTTATTATGAGTTTATACATTTTGATGTACCGAAGGTAGTTCGGAGTCCCGGATGTGATCACGGACATGACGAGGAGTCTCGAAATGGTCGAGACATAAAGATTGATATATTGGAAGCCTATATTTGGACATCGGAATCAATCCGGGTGAAATCGGCATTTTACCGGAGTACCGAGGGGTTACCGGAACCCCCCGGGGGGTTAATGGGCCTTCATGGGCCATAAGGGAGAAGAGAGGGGCCGGCCAGGGCAGGCCGCGCGCCCCCTCCCCCCTAGTCCGAATAGGACAAGGAAGGGGGGGGGGGGGGGCGGCGCCCCCCTTTCCTCTTCTCCCTCCCCCTTTCCTTCTCCAAGAAGGCAAGAGAGGGAGGAGTCCTACTCCCAGGCGCACCCCTTGGGGGCCGGCCGCACCTCCCCCTCCCTTCTTTATATACGGGGGCAGGGGGGCACCCTAGAACACACAAGTTGATCTTCGTGATCGTTCCTTAGCCGTGTGCGGTGCCCCCCTCCACCATATTCCACCTCGGTCATATCGTTGCAGTGCTTAGGCGAAGCCCTGCGTCGGTAGAACATCATCATCGTCATCACGCCGTCGTGCTGACGGAACTCATCCCCGAAGCTTTGCTGGATCGGAGCCCGGGGAGAGTCATCGAGCTGGACGTGTGCTAAGAACTCGGAGGTGCCGGAGTAACGGTGCTTGGATCGGTCGGATCGGGAAGACGTACGACTACTTCCTCTACGTTGCGTCAACGCTTCCGCTTCGGTCTACGAGGGTACGTAGACAACACTCTCCCCTCTCGTTGCTATGCATCACCATGATCTTGCGTGTGCGTAGGATTTTTTTTAAAATTACTACGTTTCCCAACAGGACCGCCACATACAATCATTCATGGATGCTGTCATATTATAATTTTTTGCCGGTCATACAACGAGACAAACAACGCATATTCTCAAATCAAGTGTATCCATTCAAATATCAAAAATCCGTTCAGGAAATCTGTCTGATAATACTCGGTACTCGTCGTCGTTCATAGAAGCAATTGATGTGAAAATATTTTGGAAATCAAGCATTGAATCAATTCGGAAATCAAACCATCAATGTAATTAATTAGCCAGATAGTTAATTACGGTTGCAATTAATGAGGACATTTAAATAGATTTTATTGCACCAAACCAATTTGGAAACCGAGGCAGCAATTAATTAATTAGACAGAGTGTTATTATGATACCTAAAGATAATTTGAAGTAGGGATTTTCCCATATAGGTAGATAATTAATTAATTAGGAAGTCCATTTTTATTTGTGTAATTAATTAATTAAACGAGCAGTTAATCGTGCCGAATCATTTTGAAAGTGCTCGTGGGCAAGGACGATCAACATGCTCTTAGCGACATGGACGAGCACTGCTTGACAACAAGGAACACGGCCACCGTGCGCTTGCAATACGTGTGATCTGGCGTTCAACAAGATGGATGACGATCATGCTCTACAGCATGTCTACACGATAACGGTTGGCGAAACATTCAAGGGCAAGGACAACATGACAGAAAATTGGCCCGACGGTTCATGCTATAGTAGAAAAAAAAAGTGTGTTCCAACAATAAGAAGGAAAAGAAACTAAAGTAACCAAGTGATCCATGATGCTGAAGAAGAAATGAGTATTCCAAAAAATAAAGCACAAAATAAAGATAGAGTATTCTAGAAAATAAATAGGAATGAGAACTAAAACTGGCGAAGAAGAAGGAATGAGAAGATAAGGTGTCACTGATGAACACACTGATGTTGACGTGGTGTTGGTTGGCTCCAACAAAATGGTTTGGCAAAGAGGCTAGGAGTAGAAGATGTAGAGAAGGACGGGGAAGAGAAGAACGACAATTATCCCTTCTAGCAATGAATGGTATGTGTGCTGGAGGTGGAGGTTATTGGTGACAAAGAATACATTCAGGTTGTCACTCGCCTGCCATGTCAGTGTGCATTTGCAAATTTGAATGGAACTTAGAGAGTGATGTTTATAGTTATTTTTTGTTTGTGTCAATACTATGTGTTAGTTTAAACCACTCTATTATATTGTGATATGAAAAATTTCATCTCTATTGAAACACATTGCGAATGTGGGGTGGGTGTCATCTGGTTTTAAAGGAGGAGGCTCCAGCAAGAAATGTCCCGTTACGGCGGGAAACCGAGCGGGAAGGGGAGGATTCGACACAAAAATATAAGCGTGCATTGTGGGATGAGGTTTCGGTATTGAGCCCGCGTGTTGAAGATAACATTACAGATAGCCCGTAGCAACGCACCGGCGTTCTACTAGTATGACTAATTATTCATATAGTCACAGTCATTGTCTCTGTCATTTTTGTGTCTATGGGTTGATCGAGTTACCCTATATCTTCTTGTATCAAATATTCCATTGAGCTACTATATTGAGAGTGGCGTTTTGGTGGTCGAGCTACCTGCAGGCCGCTATCTGGGGCCGTGCAGTATAGCGCCGCGATGCGTGCTCGTCTATTTTCTCGTGCATCTACGTTAGCTGTTAAGTTGAAATACATGCGTACCTTTGTAGGTGGGCCGCGGGTGCGTAGGTGATACACAAGCACGTCATGAGCCTGATGGGCTGATTTAAAATTAGCACATGCAGCTGGGGGGTGGGGTGGTGGGATATTAATTCTGGGCCCGTCTGGCGCCTTTTCTTCCCCTCGTCAGACGATTTCATCCCCTCCCTCGTGGTAGCTGTGCGGAGCGACGATTAACCATGGATGGACTCGAGTTCTTCTTTAAAGAAGCGGATTCAGGGTGAGAACCAGTCTGCCCCGCGTAATTTCTCTTGCTCTTACTTCTTCCAAACTGAAATCTGTTTTGACTTGGATATTCTACTCCTTGATTTTGAAACGATTTGTCCTTGAGTCCTTCGTCTCCAGTTGTTGGTTTCGATCTGGCTGACCGAAAATCGTGTATGTGCTCCAGGTTGGTTCCTAGGCTCGATGTGGGTGATATTTTGGGTGGTGGAACGGTGTTGTCGAGTCTGTAGTTGCGGGCGCTCCGCTGAGCTGATTTCTTCTGAACCCATGGACAGCAGCAGCGCCGAAGACCAGTTCCGATCGGTGGAGGCCAATGTTGCCTCGTACTGCAATGGTTGACGGCGACGTGGAGCTGTGCTGCACTCCGGTGCCTGCTGGTGTACGTGAGCCCGCACAGAATATCAAAAAGCAAAAGGTTTGTCTAGGTCTCAGTCGACTGAGACTTGACGAAGTCTCAGTCGACTGACGTCAGCACGTATATAATTGGATGTTACGATTGATCCTGACGTACGTAGTACTACTGCATCGTTTAGTTTTCTGTTTTAGCTGCGTGGCTGGTTTGCTATTTGGGCTGCATCTGTTCTCGTTGGGTTTTGTTCTTAGCTTTGTCTTCTCTTTTTGTTGGGCTGGCTCCCTTACTTGGGCTTTTTTTTTTCTACAACAGCAAAATATACTAGTAAAAGATATATAAAATAGTTCCATGCCACAAAAAAGGTACTATGTTGCGCAAGCGTTTCTCTCAGTCAGCAAAAGAGATGCCTTACATTGGCTATTCTGCCACCTCATCTCCTGTTTCAACTTCTTTTTTTCATAGATCCAAAAGAAAAGTATGAAAAATTAATTTTAAAAATGAAAAATAATCTATATTGTGTAAAATTAAAATTCTTCGTGTTTTTGTGTGTATAAATGGTCGTCCTATATTTGTATCATCTCGTATTCATAAAAAATATTTGATCGTGTATTCACAAAAGAATTCGTTGTATATTCTAAAATGTTCATCGCACACTTGTCTAATTTTCACCGCATAATATAAAAAAGTTCATCGCGTATTTGAATAAAAATTTATCATGTATTTAACATAAATGTTCACCATGTATTTACGAACATAATAATTAAAAGTAAATCATGAAAAAAATGAAGAAACATAAATAAAATAATGATACGATGGTTGACCCCCTCCTAGTGGTAGATAAGCAACTGCAGCACCCCCATAAAACACCATAGAGTTGCAGTACGTACGCCACTTGCAGTTGTGGCCAGACATGTAGTTGCAATCGAGGGCTATGATTGCAGTTGCATGCCTGGTGTCACACATGCAACTGTCCCCTCTCTCACCGCCCTCTAATAAAACAAAGGTCACTTGCAGTCGGATGGGTAGACATGCAATTGCAATCGCGGGTCAGACTCGCAGTTGCATGCCTAGTATCAGACATGCAATTAACCCCCCCCCCTTCCGCGACAAAAACAAAGGTTAGTTGCGGTCGGGTGAGTAGACATACAGTTGCAGCTGGATGTGACAATTGCAATCGCATGTCTAACATACAATTGCAACTGCCCCATCTCTCGCCTCCATTTGACAAAACAAACTCCAGTTACATCTGTGTTAGGAGACATATAGTTGCAATTGATGGGCTACACTTGCAGTTGCATGCCTAGTGTCAAACATGCAAGTGCCACCCTCTCCCGCCCCCATCAGACAAAAAAACGTCCAATTGTGTCTGTGTTAGGGGGGACACGTAGTTATAGTCGAGGGCTACACTTGCAATTGCATGCCTAGTATCAGACATGCTACTGCCGCCCCCTTTCCTATCTCCATCTGACAAAACAAAGGTTAGTTGCGCACATGAGGGAAGACATGCAATTGCATTCAGGGGCGACACTTGCAGTTGCATGCCAAGTGTATGCATGCAACTGTCGCCGCCGCTCTCCCACTATCCTCCGACAAAACAAAGTTCATTTGCGATCGTGATGGAAGATATGCAACTGCAGTTGGGGCGCGACACTTGCAGTTGCATGCATAATGTAAACATGTAATTGTCCCCCTTCTCCCACTGCCCTCCAACAAACCAAAGTTTAGTTGCGGTCGTGATGGAAGATATGCAATTGCAGTCGGGGCGTGACACTTGCTGTTGCATGCATAATATACACATGCAATTGCCCCTCCCTCTCCCACCGCCCTCTAATAAAACAAAGTTCAATTGCAATCGTGCTGGAAGACATGCGGTTACAACTGGGACTGACACTTGCAGTTGCATGCCTAGTGTACACATGCAACTTCAGTTGCGGTCAGGGTGCTACACTTGCAGTTGCATACCTAGTGTACACATGCAACTCCTCCCCCTTTCTTGCCGCCCACAGACAAAACAAAGTCAAGTTCCAGTCGGAGGTGACACATGCAATTGCATGGCTATTGGAAGACATGCAACTACCCCTCCCCCCGCAAAAAACCAGTAAGTTGAAGTCGCCTTGAAGACATGCAGTTGCATTCGACGGTGACATTTGCAGTTTGTGCCTAGTGGCAGAGCAAGCCCCCCTCCACACACACAAAATGGCAAGACATGCAGTTGCAGTTGGTGACGACACTTGCAATTGCACACCTAGTGGCAGACATGCAACTCCCCACTCCCAATCACCCAACAAAACAACAGAAATTATACTCGAAGCGGATACTCGCAGTTCCGCACCTAGTGATAGACATGCAATTTCCCCCTTGACAAAAACACCACTAGGCACTAGGTTGCAGTCACGCGGGGTAGATATCACATCCCCCCCCCCCACACACACACCCCGCCTTGACCCTTTGGCTCTGAGACAAACCACGTCCGGAGGAAGAGAGGAAAAAGGTGGAGGAGTACCTTGATCCACTACTTCCACACTTCTTCCGCACTTCAAACTTGGTTAGCAATGCTTTAGTCAACAAGAACAATTACAATTCCAACTTTAGAAGAAATAAAAATAGGAAGAATAAAATGATGCAGCAGACAGACAAAAATGAAAATGCATTATTATTGAAACAAAAGGGTAATGCATAATAAATAAAAATAAAGCTATATTGTTGATTTCCTAAAAAGAGAGGGAAAATAAAACAAATGACAGAAACTAAAAACCAGGAAAAAAGCATTAAAATAAAATAGAAATGTAAGACAAGAAAAACAAAAAGCAATACAAAAAACAATACCAATTTCAAATGCTTCAGTAAAAACTGACCGCTCATATAAGAGCAAAAGGCCTGTGTGCATCCCTCGCAACTACAGGGCCGCAATAGAAAAGCAAGACAAAAGAGCATAGGCAAGGCCTGGCGTATTGATCACTCGCTCACAGAAAAAAAGGCTATCATCCATTGTGTACGGCACATCCGCGTGTCAACGTCAACAAACAGGAAAAATGATACACTGCACGAATCTTTGCGTCAAGATCTTATGACTACCGAACGACTAAGACTTGACCAATCCTCATTCGATTGAGAATTAGCAAAACCCGAAGAAAGAAAGCTAGCAAGAATCACACTGTTAGAAAAGGAAAAAAAGTTTTAAAAGGCAAACAAAAAAATAGAAAAGAACAACAACAAATGTGAAAATAAAATTCAAATTTTTTAGCAATAAAAAAACAGCTCGTGCCGTATGGAACAGAAATGGCAAGAAAAAAAAAAGAAAAAAAATACCACAAGCCGAACACAGGTTTAAAAAGTGATATTCACTAGACAAGAAAAAAAAAGCAGAGACCAACACGTACTTTTTTTGAGAGAGAGAAGACCAACACGTACCTAAGGCCCAGAGTGAAGAAAAAGAAAGAAAGAACAAGGCCCAGGTAGAAACGGCAATACGGGTGCCAGCGACCTCTACTTGAATATATACGTACAAAAGACAAAAGTTCCAGCGGGAATCTTAGCACAAAATCTGACGATGGAAGACTCGACTAAGACTTCGTTAAAAATAAGTCGACTGAGTTTTAGCGCCTCCGAAAAGCAAATATGGCCGCTGTACAGCGGACTTTTCCACGAATACAGTCAATATATGGGAGCGTCATGCACGCTTGGCACCGACCGCGACGAGCACTCACGGGGCTGATTCCGGCTTGTAGGTAGCTCGGCCACCAAAGGCCATTTTCGTAATATAAACCAGATTTAATTTCAATTTTTCTGACACGTATCTTCCAAGGAATTACCATCATGCACTACCACCTAGATAACGTTTCTCGGGTTATTAGCACAAACCACACCACGTACAAAGGTTCAGGTGCATATTACTAATTCTTTATGTAGTCTAATCACGTCTCTGTCAATTTTGTGTCTGTGGGTTTACTGATGAACAAAATTGCCTCATTTCTATCCTCTTGTATTTGATGATTTTCTTTAGGAAATGTGTGTGTGTGTGTGTGTGAATGTTTCGATTTTGCATCATACATTTTTTTTGTTCCAAGAGTTCGCTCCGCCTCAAATTTTATTCGTTCTCGGCCTCTGAGCATATTGCCTTGGCCCTCATGCATGCATGCTGCCCTGTGACATGCTGGTGGCTTGTTGAGGCATCACAAGTTCACAACGTGTGCTAGCGGGCCTATCCTTGGTACTAAACGTTCTACATGAGTTGCAATCTCATTGAAGCATTTGCTTGTCCGAGAGTTTGCAGAAGTACCTTGAGATCAGGGTGAAGGCAACGATGCACCTTCCCATAAGAGTCACACACACACACACTTCCATTCGCAGGCGCACCTTCTTTTTTTTTGGCATTACTTCTGCAAGTAGTTGGTGTGTGAGAGACAAATCATGAATATCAGTGTCTGTCAAGTATGGACTGAACCAACTCAATAGGTGGTGTTGTGTATAAACTGGTGGCCTTAGTGCATGGATGGAAGAGAGATGTGGCTGTTGTTTTATATGATTATGAATATATGTGCTCTCTTTCCACCGAAGATGAAATGAGATGTTGCCTCCATAATAGAGGCAAACAACAACTAATGATGCTTCCATCGGCGCCCTCCCGCTCCCGCATGTGCTATGTGAGCTGCTCCACTTTGTCGCTGGATGGAGGTTCCGTGGACGATGAAGCTACATACTACTTGTGCATATACGAAGCCAGCCATTGAGTCATCATTCAGCTTTGTATGGGCCAGATTAGGATACATCTAGCCACAACATCTCACATACGCCGGCCCTTGTATCAGCAGGGCATGGCAAATTATATTTTCCGGCGCTCATCATGTCAAACAGTTGGACAAATGGACATGCTTTTCTCTTTGTATCGATCGGGTTCGAGCTGCTTTTCTCTTTGCTGGATGATCTCTTCAATATATTAAGCTTTTTTTGTTGTTTCTTTTTCTTTTCTTTTGGTTTTATTTAAATTGTTCAAATTTTGGAAATGATCACATAAGTTAAAAATATTTGTATTTTTAATCAAGTATACCTAATTGATACAACGAAGATGATCCAAACACGTGTGATGACATGGACACAACCACACAAACAGATAACCATGCACAAATCAAGGGTGCCAAGTAGTCGGCCTCCCTACTGTTAAGAGCCGTCTGTGGTGGCAAGGCCACGTGATGATACACATGTGATGCAGGTCGCAAATCAGCCGTATTTCATTTCATTTGAACTACTCAAACATGCATTGTAATTCAACATTTCATGTGAATGTAATCTATATGGCAAAAACATTTTGTCTTAAACAGAATCTTGAAGAACAAGCGGGGAGATTTGCATATTTTTTAATACGTGAAACAAACACAATACAAATTTCAGATCTGCAAGATCTTAATGAGAACATAATCAATTCGTGTGTGCAAAGTAGTCATACAAACTGGGAAACAAATCTGTGAAATGCTTTGGGTTTGGTTTCTGGCAAGAAGACTACAACGGATCAGTGAGCATTCTTAGTTTTTCAATCGTATAAGCATTTATTTTTCTAACTCAAGCATCTGACATTCCAACTGGACATTCTAAATGAAGTAGAGTATTGGTCATGAGAGAACAGCATCATCAAAATGCAAACTATGGATGGACATCAGACATATCTTGTTCACAGGGACAATGCTTACTACTCTCCAATTTCTTGGGAGCAAAGAATCAGAGAAACCACAAACTTTCCCTGCAACTATAACTACACACTCATCATGCGAAAGGATTGATTGTTAGTGCAGGCGACAGAAAGAACACATTGAAGTCGTACACAATGTGCTTCCCTGCTTTCCTCATCTAGTAGCTTTCATGGACAATGGCACCCATCTATTGCATCCATGATTGTCATGAAGCGAGGGCCTCGGTAGTGGTCCTGATGGAATGATGTGAACTAGGACGGAGCGGCGGATGGCGATATCGCTCTATGCCTCACAAAAGCACGGGGAATGAGGCGATCTGCTTGCGCCCATGGTACCTTGATCCCCATGTTGCCGAGAGCACTTCACCTGGGAGCTCAGGAACACGTGGTGGTTGGAGGTGGTATGTTGTGGTGCCGAAGCATCTCAACGTGTAATATTTTCTCTTCACTAGCTTCACAGCATTCATTCCCTTCCAGACATCTCTCATTCTCACCTCATTTTCATTTTCTTCCTCCTTGCACTATTTTTCATAATAGTCGGTGTATGATAAGAACACGATGAACCTCGAGAACTCTCGGGCATGAATAAGATACACTCTATGGAAAGTTACATGAATAAATTGGATTTTCTAAGATTGTTTCTAACTGATGTTGTAGAAAAAATGTGCTAAAATGGCTCATGAAGCATCGAGGGACACACACTACGTCAGGGTGACGTATATATATTGTAAGGTGTGGATGGTGTGGTTGTTTTGAACATCCATCTCGCATAAATATCATGTTAGTGTTTTGGCACACATGATTTAAAAATATAATTTTCACCATCAACTTTTTTTAGCATAGAAGCATAGAGCAAAGTGTGTGAAACATGAAAATATTATTTATTTATTGGTAGAGAGTAGAAGACACATTGTATGCTTGATTTTGACAAGGCAATTGCATGAAATAAACATGACAAAGATATAAATGTTGATTTCTGAAAAAAAAACTATATCAAATTTCTGAGTTTTTATCGCACTCAGTCATGTGATGGTATGATAGGTCATGCTAGTGCCTGGATTGTAGGAGAAATCACATAATTTAGAGTAGAGTACACCTATCTTTAGAATTAGGATACAAAATCCGAATGTCAATATGATAAGAAATAACAGCCTCAATGGCCATGATTTTCATGTAAAAGCTGCAAAAAACAGTAAGTTCATTGATTGAGAGTGATAATGAGGCACACTGATTTATTGAATAGCCATAATCTGATTAACCCAGAGCCTAGCTGAGCTCTTGACTCATATAATCGAGTTTCCTCATCACCATGGGCACACCAGTTCACCTTATGCCTGTGCTGAGCTTCCACAGATATCCAGTGGACCAAAGGCTGGATTTATGCTTCACCAAGGTGCAAATCCATATTTGTAATTCTGGCAATGGTTTACCATCATGAATCCAATCAAAGAATGCCAAAGTTAACATGGAACCCTCAAAAGCTAAAGATTAAAGAATAACATGGAATCCTCATATGTAGTTCTTATAATTACACCCAAAGCTAAACTAGCTAGACTCACAAAATCATTCAAAATTTATAGTTATCTTGATATCTTCATATTTGAACATGTTGCGTTTTGGGGTAAACATTGTGGCTTCGAAGTGATCGGTGCAAGCTATGCAAAGTTTAGTTTTTTTTTTCAAAATCATAATGAGAATATTATCCATCGATTGGTTATGGAGGAAGTTAAGTGTGCAAAGTAGTCAAAAGAAGCCGAAAGAAAAGCTACGATATGTCTATTCTTTGGTTTCTAGAAGAAGATTACATCAAATCAACGAGCATTCATCGTGACTTAATCATATAAGCCCGCATTTATTTTTCTATAAACTTTGTATCATGTGTGTGTATGTTTTTTTTTTGCGAAAATATTCAGTGTGATTTGCTCTATGGAGAGCCTAGTACTGTCCATATTTAAGCCGCCATGAAAGTAAATGTGTTTCTAACACATATACACTGTTATATTATGAATGTGGAATGATAAGGTTTGTTTTCCTTAATAGGAAAGAAACATGTCAATAGTCAGCTACACGATTATTCTGCTCCGGTGATGATCTAATAATGGCATCTACAACACATGCTAAATGTCTTTATCATAAAACTTTTTGGTTGTAATTTATGGTTTTGTAGTAAGGTCTACAATAATCATATGGCCTTTGTTATGAGCACCCGCGCTGACAAACTTGTTATGGACGTAGCCCAGAGTTCAAAAGAACCGAAGGTGAGGGGAGTGGAGTGTACCCGACATTGGTGGATGCAAAGGATAAAGATGACAACAGCTCCTAGCAATTCAGAGCGTGTTCCCACTACCCCCCGACGAGAGCCAAAACTTCCCAAGGGCATCACACCGTGCTATACTTAGCTTTAGGGTCATCCTAACTGTTTCCTTCCTGGCATCTCCTATTCTCAAGCAAGATTTTTTTTGTAAATGCAATGATCCTCCTATATGTTTGTCTCATGTTCTCACTGCATAATGATAGTCTCGAACACATGTAACTGGGTGAAGAGCCACGAGGAGGGTTGATATGGTATGCAAATACATAGTATATTAGTATGTGACATATTGGATGATTGCATAGGTGAATTGAATGTTGTTGTACTTCATGTCTACGAACAATCAAACTCCTTGCTAAGACGAATCATTTCTTTAATCATAGTCGGTAGGTAATACTCCCTCCGTCCGAAAAAACTTGTCATCAAAATAGACAAAAAGGGGTGTATCTAGAACTAAAATACATCTAGATACATCCCCTTTTATTCATTTTGATGACAAGTATTTCCGGACGGAGGGAGTAGTCATTAATTGCAAGAAGTTTACCACGACCTTTCAACTTTTGATATCAGGCCATGTGACTCTTGTGTGTCAGAAACACTATTATTGAATGAGCGAACACCCTATCCAAGGTCCGTAAATCCATGATGGATGCGGCATATCTCAGGTGGTTCATTTGTAGGGCAGGCATCCAAAGGTGCATCCATTTTTTCAACTGCAAAGGTTTAAAAGGATTTTGATAAATATATTTCTAAATAAATATTTTGGGAGTTTTTGTTGCAAAGAAATAATCCAAGAAATAATATGGGTAAAGTTTAATTGATAGAGAGAGTGGCTTGGATTTTTTTTTGGAAATGATCACCACATGGAAAGAACTCCCACTTCAATATATTTAAAAAGAATTTGATCCAGTTTGTAAGACGGTAAAGACTAAAGGTAATGGTCCCTCTTATGAGGTAAACCAGATCGAAAACCCCACAGACATATAGGAAGCAGTGAAACTGCCGCAAACACGAACCATGACTTGGAGCTCCACCACAAGGACACCCGAAATAATTTGCAAGGTAGGAAGGCATATGTCGCCGTCAAAGATTAAATATCTACCGAGACATCACAGAGAGCACAAAGCTCACCGCAACACATCACCCTCGTGGGAGAGATTTGGGCATTGACAAGACCAGAGTCAATGTCGATGGAACAACATGCTGGTGAAGGAGCATCCAGATGGCACATCACATCCCATTTGTCATCGTCAGCGAAGCGTGAGGACCCAATGGCAGTGGGCATGTCAGGGCCCAAGAATGACACATTGAAGAAGGTGAATGTACACCTACAAGTTCCATCGTTGTTCATTATATGCGTAGAATCCTGCTGAAGAGAGGTGCACTTGAGGACCACACCTCCAGGAAAGTTAACGATGCAGCAATGCATGAGCTACAATGATGAATCCATGAACATTTTCCAATTTCTGATTTTTTTTTGAAATTTGTGAACCTTTCCCAAATTCACAAACTTTTTTCAAGTCCATGAACATTTCTCATCTAAAAGTGAAGGATCAATGTGATCACCGGTCATAGTCAAACTCAACATTTTAAAAACCGGCAGCTGGGTTAACCTGAGCCGGTAGACTCCTGTTTCACTATAGCGAGCAAAAAGAAAAAAAAATAGCGATGAATCAGGTGCTACCAATGCTTGAAGAGCTGTATCGGAGCTCTCAAGCGAGAGCTCTTGTTTGAAACTCGTTAGGCCTTGTACAATGTTAGATGTCTAGGGAGGCTCTTAGAAAAATAAACTGGAGTTTTTGAAGCACCGGTGCCTATTTCTACAAGAGAGATGCCTAGTTAAGCATCTACCATGTACAAATAAGCACCGATACTTAAGAAAAGCTTGATTTATTTCTTCGAGCACCTCCCCTAAGCACCTTGCATTGTTCAAGGCCTTAGGGTCAAACAGAGGCGCTCCCCAGTGAGGCAGTGCGCTAAGCCCCTGGCAAGGGACGACCATGTGCGTAAATGTTGGATGCTATCGCCGACTCGCTGTTGAGGGTCGACCTGACGTTGTCGTCGTCCGACCGCCGGGATGGGGATGACTGCAGGATGCCGGGCTGAATGAAGCTTTACTTCGATGGATCATGATGGGCCGGCCTCCTCTGCAGCAGGTTGTGGGGAAGCGGTTGGGCCAGTAGTTGCCCAGCAGATAAAACTTGAGTACCCCAAAAAAATGTGAGGGTTGTATGTCACCCGTACCGATTCTGAATAGAAGTCACCTACGGGCGACGTCGACCAGGTCGGCCTAGTATCTCTAGTGTAGAGTGTTCGTCGCACACTATAGGTTCGTCTATGTCGGGTTTTTAACCTTTTGTTCATTTTCTTTTGTTTTTCTTTGGTTTTTTTGTTTTTTCATTGGTTTCTATGTTTTTTCCATTTTCCTTTGGTTTTCTTTGTTTTCTTATTGGTTTATTGCTTCTTCTTTCTTTCTTCATTATAATTTGGTCCTCTTTTGCTTTTTTGTTATATTTTTTGTTTTCTTGCTTATTTTGTTTCTTCATAGGTTTTTATCGGTTTTATTTTGTCAACGCATGGGTATTTTTTCTCGGTACACAATGTAAATTTATGGAGCACACATGAAACATTTTTATGATACACATAGGTATTTTAAAGAAAAATACATGGTATGAATATTTTTTTGGATTCACGGTATTATTTTTTCCAAATACACATTGTACATTATTTAATGGCAATAAACATTTATAGATGCAGAAACAGACCCATTCTCCATATACTTGCTACCCTCGTTTTTTCAATACCAGCAGAACTTACAGTGCTGGTCCTCTGGTCTTCACTAAATTGCCAATCTTTTATGCGGTTTCATCTGGTAGGCTTTCTATTCTAGTTAAGTCAGCATAATGAACAACTAGGACTATGACAGATAAAATCCACATCGAGATCATAGAACAAAGGAGACAAAAGGAGTTCGGACACATACCAGTTCTTTCCTCACCTCTTCGAATGTCAGTTTGTCGAGCTTGTCGATAGTCGAGCAATGAAGTTCTCAGGAGCCACGCCGCAGACATCCAACATTCCATCAAGCAACTTCCTGTGGTTTAGAATTATCTCATACATGCCAATATCTAGCTTATCCAGCAATTCTGTCAGAATTTTGATAACCTCGAAATCTGGTTCCATTGGCTCGTATACTCCAGCAATGTCAAAGTCACACTGGTAGAATTCTCGGTACCTTCCCTTTGATGGGTTATCTCTCCTGTATACGTTTGCAATATGGTACCTCCTAAACGCACTTAGGTTATTCATGGCAAGATACCGGGCAAATGGAACAGTCAGATCATACCGCAGAGAGCAAAGGATACCACCCTGCATGTTACATGATGATCAGACTTCGAAGTTCAAACATCTACTAAGTATGTATATAATGCAATAAAGGATTGACTGAGTCGCTGAATGCCGCAATTCTAAGAGTTCTGCAATTAACTTTGTCTGAATAATAATTTAGGGTTAATTGGATAAATGCCACTCAAATTGTAGCAATTCCGAGAAATACCACTGCAATTTCCAAACTTTAGAGAATGCCACTGCAAATTTTGCAAACTTTGAAAAACACCACTACAGACTTTGAAAAAAGCCACTTTTCAAAGTTTGAAAATTGCAGTGGCATTTCTCAGAATCGCCAAAATTCGAGTGGCATTTATCAAATTAACCCAATAATTTATATACAGAACCAGCACATGACAAATCAAACACAATTTCAACAGCACCGTGCATCTGAAATACATCTGTTATTATTGAACGTGCACGGCGCCTTATGGCAATTTGATCTCCCAAGCAGCAGCAGTAATAATAAATAAACATTCAAATAGAAAATGGCAGTACAAAACTGACTGGCTGTTTATTCAAGATGCTTCTGAAATATACTCAACATAAATAACAACACCGTGCGCAATGGTTTCATTGATTCATACCTTGGCAACATTGATGCACGAGTAGAACACAAGTTTGTTGTGGGCGTTGATATTGTCAATTTACTTGCCGTTACTAGTCTTATCTTGATTCGGCGGCATCGTGGGATGAAGCGGCCCGGACCAACCTTACACGTACACTTACGTGAGACAGGTTCCACCGACTAACATGCACTAGTTGCATAAGGTGGCTAGCGGGTGTTTGTCTCTCCCACTTTAGTCGGATCGGATTCGATGAAAAGGGTCCTTATGAAGGGTAAATATAAATTGGCATATCACGTTGTGGTTTTGCGTAGGTAAGAAACATTCTTGCTAGAAACCCATAGCAGCCACGTAAAAACATGCAACAACAATTAGAGGACGTCTAACTTGTTTTTGTAGGGTATGCTATGTGATGTGATGTGGCTAAAAAGAATGTGATGAATGATATGTGATGTATGAGATGGATCATGTTCTTGTAATAGGAATCACGTCTTGCATGTCGATGAGTATGACAACCGGCAGGAGCCATAGGAGTTGTCTTAATTTATTTATGACCTGCGTGTCAACATAAACGTCATGTAATTACTTTACTTTATTGCTAACCGTTAGCTGTAGTAGTAGAAGTAATAGTTGGCGAGACAACTTCATGAAGACACGATGATGGAGATCATGATGATGGAGATCATGGTGTCATGCCGGTGACGATGATGATCATGGAGCCCCGAAGATGGAGATCAAAAGGAGCAAAGTGATGATGGCCATATCATGTCACTATTTGATTGCATGTGATGTTTATCATGTTTTACATCTTATTTGCTTAGAACGACGGTAGCTTAAATAAGATGATCCCTCACTAAAATTTCAAGAAAAGTGTTCTCCCTAACTGTGCACCGTTGCGAAGGTTCGTTCTTTCGAAGCACCACGTGATGATCGGGTGTGATAGATTCTAACGTTCGAATACAACGGGTGTGGATGAGCCTAGCATGTACAAACATGGCCTCGGAACACATGAGAAACATTTAGGTTGACTTGACGAGCCTAGCATGTACAGACATGGCCTCGGAACACGGAGGACCGAAAGGTCGTACATGAGTCGTATAGAAGATACGATCAACATAAAGATGTTCACCGATGATGACTAGTCCGTCTCACGTGATGATCAGACACGGCCTAGTTGATTCGGATCATGTATCACTTAGATGACTAGAGGGATGTCTATCTGAGTGGGAGTTCATGAAATAATCAGATGAACTCAATTACCATGAACATAGTCAAAAGGACTTTGCAAATTATTTCATAGCTTACGCTTTAGTTCTACTGTTTTAGATACGTTCCTAGAGAAAATTTAGTTGAAAGTTAATAGTAGCAATTATGCGGACTGGGTTCGTAAACTGAGGATTGTCCTCATTGCTGCCCAGAAGGATTATGTCCTTAATGCACCGCTCAGTGAGCTGAACCTCGAGCGTCGGTTGTGGATGTTGCGAACATCTGACATACACGCTTTCATGACTACATGATAGTTCAGTGCGTATGGTTTAGAATTGAGGCACCAAAGACGTTTTTGAAACATCGCAGAACATATGAGATGTTCCAAGGACTGAAATTGGGATTTCAGGCTAGTGCCCGCGTCAAGAGGTATGAGACCTCTGACAAGTTTCCTAAGCCTACAAACTAAGGAGAAAAGCTCAATCGTTGAGCATGTGCTCAGATTGTATGAGTACTATAATCGCTTGAATCGAGTGGGAGTTAATCTTCCAGATAAGATAGTGATGGTTCTCCAAAGTCACTGCCACCAAGCTATTAGAGCTTCGTGATGAACTGTAACATATCAGGGATAGATATGATCCTTGAGCTATTCGCGACACCGCAAAAGTAGAAATCAAAAGGGAGCATCAATTGTTGATGGTTAGTAAAACCACAGTTTCAAGAAGGGCAAGGGCAAGAAAGGGATACTTCATGAAACAACAAATCAGTTGCTGCTCCAGTGAAGAAACCCAAAGTTGAACCCAAGCCCGAGACTAAGTGCTTCTGTAATAAGGGGAACGGTCACTTAAGCAGAACTACCCTAGATACTTGGTAGATGAGAAGGCAGGCAAGGTCAACAGAAGTATATTGGATATACATTATATTAATGTGTACTTTACTAGTACTCCTAGTAGCACCAGGGTATTAGATACCGGATCGGTTGCTAAGTGTTAGTAACTCGAAAGAAAAGGCTACGGAATAAACGGAGACTAGCTAAAGGTGAGATGACGATATGTGTTGGAAGTGTTTCCAAGGTTGATGTAATCAAATATCGTACGCTCCCTCTACCATCAAGATTGGTATTAAAACCTAAATAATTGTTATTTGGTGTTTGCGTTGGGCATAGATATGATTGGATTATGTTTATCAAAATACAGTTATTCATTTAAGGAGAACAATGGTTACTATGTTTATTTGAATAATACCATCCCGATCGTAGTGATACACATGTTCATGCCAAAAGATATAAGATAGTAATGATAGTACCACATACTTGTGGCACTGCAATTTGAGTCATATTGGTATAAAACGCATGAAGAAGCTCCATGTTGATGGATCTTTGGACTCACTCGTTTTTGAAAAGATTGAGACATGCGAACCATGTTTATTGGTAGATATGCATGAAGAACTCCATACAGATGGATCGTTTGGACTCACTTGATTTTGAATCACTTGAGACATGCAAATCATACCACATGGGCAAGATGACTGAAAGGCCTCGTTTTCAGTAAGATGGAACAAGAAAGCAACTTGTTGGAAGTAATACATCTTGATGTGTGCAGTCCAATGAGTGCTGAGGCATGTAGTGGATATCATTATGTTCTTACTTCACAGATGATTTGTGTAGATGCTGAGTATATTTACTTGATGAATCATGAGTCTGAATTATTGAAAGGTTCAAGTAATTTCAGAGTGAAGTTGAAGATCGTCGTGACAAGAGGATAAATGTCTATGATATGATCATAGAGATTTATATCTGAGTTACGAGTTTTGCACACAATTAAGACATTGCGGAAATTGTTTCACGACCAATACCGCCTGGAACACCATGGTGTGATGGTGTGTCTGAACATCATAACTGCACCCTAATTGGATATGGTGCATACCATGATGTTTCTTATCAAATTACCACTATCGTTTATGGGTTAGGCATTAGAGACAACCGCATTCACTTTAAATAGGGCACCGCACAATTCTGTTGAGACGACACCATATGGTTTAGAGAAACCTAAGCTGTCGTTTCTTAAAAGTTTGGGGCTACGACGCTTGTGTGAAAAGGTTTCAGGATGATAAGCTCGAACCCAAAGCGGATAAATGCATCTTCATAGGACACCCAAAAATAGTTGGGTATACCTCATGTCTCAGATCCGAAAGCAATAGGGATTGTTTCTAGAATCGGGTCCTTTCTCGAGGAAAAGTTTCTCTCGAAAGAATTGAGTGGGAGGATGGTGGAGACTTGATGAGATTATTGAACCGTCACTTCAACTAGTGTGTAGCAGGGCACAGGAAGTTGTTCCTGTGGCACCTACACCAATTGAAATGGAAGCTTATGATAATGATCATGAAACTTCGGATCAAGTCACTACCAAACCACGTAGGACGACAAGGATGCGTGCTATTTCAAAGTGGCACGTAATCCTGTCTTGGAAGTCATGTTGCTAGACAACAATGAACCTACGAGCTATGGAGAAGCGATGGTGGGCCCGGATTCCGAAAATTGGCTTGAGGCTATAAAATCCGAGAGAGGATCCATGTATGAAAACAAAGTGTAGACTTTGAAAGAACTACTTGATAGTCGTAAGGCTGTTGGGTGCAGACGGATTTTAAAAGGAAGACAGACAATGATGGTAAGTGTCACCATTGAGAAAGCTAGACTTGTCGTTAAGATGTTTCCCGACAAGTTCAAGTAGTTGACTACGATGAGATTTTCTCACTCGTAGCGATGCTAAGAGTCTGTTGGAATTATGCTAGCAGTTACTGCATTATTTATGAAATCTTTTAGATAGGATGTCAAAACATTGTTTCCTCGACGATTTTCTTGAGGAAAGGTTGTATGTGATACAACCAGAAGGTTTTGTCAATCCTGAAAGATGCTAACAAGTATGCAAAGCTCCAGCAATCCTTTTAATGACTGGAGTAAGCATCTCGGAATTGGAATGTATGCTTTGATGAGATGATCAAAGATTTTATGTTTACACAAAGTTTATAAGAAACTTGTATTTCCAAAGAAGTGAGTGGGAGCACTATAGAATTTCTGATGAGTATATGTTGTTGACATATCGTTGATCGGAAATGATGTAGAATTTCTGCAAAGCATATAGGGTTGTTTGAAAAGTGTTTTTCAATGGAAAACCTGGATTAATCTACTTGAACATTGAGAATCAAGGTCTATAAGGATAGATCAAAATAGCTTAATAGTACTTCCAAACGAACACATACCATGACAAGATTTTGAAGGAGTTCAAAAATTAGATCAACAAAGAAGGAGTTCTTGGCTGTGTTATAAGGTATGAGTGTTGAGTAAGACTCAAGACCTGACCATTGCAGAATAGAGAGAAAGGACGAAGGTCGTCCCCTATGCTTCAGACGTAGGCTCTAAATTATGCTATCTTGTGTACCGCACCTAAAGTGTGCCAAGCCATGAGTCAGTCAAGGGGCACAAGTGTGATCTAGGAATGGATCACAGGACAACAGTCAAGGTTACCCTTAGTAGCTTGTGGACTAAGGAATTTTCTCGATTATGGAGGTGGTAAAAGAGTTCGTCGTAAAGGGTTACGCCGATGCAATCTTTGACACTAATCTGGATGATTTTGAGTAATAAACCGGATTTGTATAGTAGAACAGTTATTTGGAATATCTCCAATTAGAGCGTGGTAGCTGCAAGATGACATAGAGATTTGTAAAGCACACACGGATATGAAAGGTTCAGACCCGTTGACTATAACATCTCTCACAAGCATAACATGATCAAACCCAGAACTCTTTGGGTGTTAGTCACATGGGATGTGACCTTGAGTGTTAATCACATAGCGATGTGAACTGAATTATTGACTCTAGTGCAAGTGGGAGACTGTTGGAAATATGCCCTAGAGACAATAATAAATTAGTTATTATTATATTTCCTTGTTCATGATAATAATTTATTATCCATGCTGGAATTGTATTGATAGGAAACTCAGATACATGTGTGGATACATAGACAACACCATGTCCCTAGTAAGCCTCTAGTTGACTAGCTTGTTGATCAACAGATGGCTACGGTTTCCTAACCATGGACATTGGATGTCGTTGATAACGGGATCACATCATTAGGAGAATGATGTGATGGACAAGACCCAATTCTAAGCCTAGAACAAGATCGTGTAGTTTGTATGCTAAAGCTTTTCTAAATGTCAAGTATCATTTCCTTAGACCATGAGATTGTGCAATTCCCGGATACCGTAGGAATGCTTTGGGTGTACCAAACGTCACAACGTAACTGGGTGGCTATAAAGGTACACTACAGGTATCTCCGAAAGTGTCTGTTGGGTTGGCACAAATCGAGACTGGGATTTGTCACTCCGTATGACTAAGAGGTATCTCTGGGCCCACTCAGTAGGACATCATCATATGCGCAATGTGACCGAGGAGTTGATCAGGGGATGATGTGTTACGGAACGAGTAAAGAGACTTGCCGGTAACGAGATTGAACAAGGTATCGAGATACCGATGATCGAATCTTGGGCAAGTGCAATACCGCTAGACAAAGGGAATTGAATACGGGATCGATTGAATCCTTGACATCGTGGTTCATCCGATGAGATCATCAAGAAACATGTGGGAGCCAACATGGGTATCCAGATCCCGATGTTGGTTATTGGCCGGAGAGTTGTCTCGGTCATGTCTACGTGTCTCCCGAACCCGTAGGGTCTACACACTTAAGGTTCGATGACGCTAGGGTTATAGGGAATAGATGTACGTGGTTACCGAATGTTGTTCGGAGTCCCGGATGAGATCCCGGACATCACGAGGAGTTCCGGAATGGTACGGAGGTAAAGATTTATATATGGGAAGTCCTGTTTTGGTCACCAGAAAGGTTTTGGTTGATATCGGTAATGTACCAGGACCACCGGAGGGTTCTGGGGCTCCACCAAGTGGGGCCACCGGCCCCAGAGGGCAGCATGGGCCAAGTGTGGGAGGGGAACAGCCCCAGATGGGCTGGTGCGCCCCCCACAAGGGCCCAAGGCGCCTAGGGTTTGGGGAGGGGGCGCCGCCACCTTACTTGGGGGGGCAAGTTTCCCCCTCTTCCCCCCTTGGCCGCCGCCCTAGATGGGTTTTGGGGCTGCCGCACCCCTTGGGGTGGGAACCCTAGAGGGGGCGCAGCCCCCTTCCTCTCCCCTATATATAGTTGAGGTCTTCGGGGCTGCGAACACATGAGTTTTGACCTCTCCCTGGCGCAGCCCTACCTCTCTCCTCCTCGTCTCTTGCAGTGCTTGGCGAAGCCCTGCTGGAGTACCACGCTCCTCCACCATCACCACGCCGTCGTGCTGCTGCTGGACGGAGTCTTCCCCAACCTCTCCCTCTCTCCTTGCTGGATCAAG
Source organism: Aegilops umbellulata (assembly GCA_032464435.1). Taxonomy (NCBI): domain Eukaryota; kingdom Viridiplantae; phylum Streptophyta; class Magnoliopsida; order Poales; family Poaceae; genus Aegilops; species Aegilops umbellulata. The sequence continues at coordinate 584,882,251 of CP136060.1, read as the reverse complement.
GCATGGGAGACGTCACCGGGCTGCATGTGTGTTGAACGCGGAGGTGCTGTCTGTTCGGCACTAGGATCATCGGTGATTTGGATCACGACGAGTACGACTCCATCAACCCCGTTCACTTGAACGCTTCCGCTTAGCGATCTACAAGGGTATGTAGATGCACTCTCCTTCCCCTTGTTGCTAGATTACTTCATAGATTGATCTGGTCATGCGTAGAAAATTTTTGAATTTCTGCTATGATCCCCAACAGGGTCATCATAGATGGTTCTTTAAAACCGCAATGGATGATGTGTATCTCACATGCTTCATGTGTAGGATAGGCATCCAAATGTACGTCCATTTTCATCACGAAAATTAAGAAGACCCTTTGAGACGAAAATTGCCAAAAAAAAATATTTCGAGACATGTTTGTTGCAAAGAAATAATCCGAGAAACGGCAGGGCCAAATATTAATTAATAAAGTGAGTGGGTCATATTATCTCAAAGGAGACTGTAGCATCTAATTGTTTGGAAAAGAGTTGTAGACCTGGGCTTGACTTTTTTTAATAGTGTGTATATCACGAATTCTTGAAAAATAAAGTCTCGTAATATTTAAACTCCACTTTATTTGGAAATACCCATGAAATTCCACTTTTTATATTCCGAAATGAGTAGATGACACACTTGATTATGTGTTGTTGAAAGAAATTAGATCGGTGTGTGTTTGGTTGGTCGGATTGTGTCGCTGCATGGTGGCACGCCGAAGAAGCTCAACCTGTGGTACTAGTTCCTTCGATATCAAGCTAAAATATCGTGTGTGTTTTGCATTGTTCTTGCTCGCAATAGGTGTATGAGAGTAAGGTGCCAAAAGTCAATGGCTCTGAAGCATGAACATAGCACATTCTATTTGTAGTTTTACATAATGATATTCTTTAGCTATGCTCATAATAGGTGTAGGATGAATGATATTGAGTGCCTCGTGTAGCATGGGGAGAACAAAGTCGACCAGTGTTGGTACAAAACATGTTAGTCGTGGAGGCTATGGTCGCTGAGAATGTTCATCTTGATACAGAAAACAATCAACATCAATGACGGTAGTTTCCAATGCATCTAACTGAATGATTTAAGTACAGAAAAAAAGATTGATGTGTTTGCTTGGTTTTGGTGCTACATGTTGTTCTACTCTTTTTTACTGTCAAGTTGGGTCGCTCTGCCCCTCAATCAAGGTGGTGGTTGGAGGGGTCGGAAAAAGTAAAACGGCTATAATTTTTGCATACGATGTCGGAAAAAAACTTATAATATATCAAAATGTTTAGCACGATAATATAATAGCATGGAACAATCAAAAATTATAGATACGTTGGAGACGTATCAGTTTCTTCTTTGATTTTCTCGGTGACGCTTCATGTTGTTGATAAACATGTAAACGAAACTCTACATATGGGGACAATGTTCCATGCATTTGAAGGAAACATACCTTCCTACAACTTCACCACATTGGCCAAGAGACCTCTATACACCAACTGAACAATGGAACTGCTATTTAGTTATTTATGAAGTTTAGTAAATACTCCCTCCATCCCAAAATAAGTTTCTCGATTTTGTACTAACTCTAGTACAAAGTTGTACTAAGGTTGAGACACTTATTTTGCGACGGAGGGAGTAGACCATATTATTTTCATTTTCTATATAAAAATTGGAACCAAATGTGATGGTATTTACAAATATAAGACTTCTGCAAACATAGTTTTGTCTTTGGTATATTCGTTTCTTATTAATTTGTAAACATCTACTTTATCAAGTTATCATTTACTACCTTCTAATCATGAGTGCCACACTAACTGTATCCGTGATCACTCGCATTGTAAAAATTATATTTCATATCGTTTTTCTAGAATTTTTATCATGTTGCACTGTTATATTTTATACTTTCAACACATGTTAATTAATAACATATGTGTGTGTACTATTCGATGTAGAGGCCAAAGGTTATTCTTCTTCTACCAAAACTAACATAGAGTTTGACCATTGTGGTGGACACACGATAAACTTTCCCCATAGGTACAACCCTGTATGGACCAATCAAGCAGCCACATCTCTCTCTCTCTCTCTCTCTCTCTCTCTCTCTCTCTCTCTCTCTCTCTCTCTCTCTCTCTCTCTCCCCCCCCCCCATTTTATTAAATCACATTCACGGGAGATGATATTAGTTATGAAGATGTACATTTCTATGAAAAATTATTCTATGAAATTAAATTTAGATTAATGTTTCAAACAACAACACATTGCTCTCTTACCAGTCCCTGCAACCACATTATCTTTACGACCTCCATTTTGCCTTCGGAATTATAAAATTGTACTTGTGCAAAATAATACTCGGCTAGAATATCAAAATGCAGTGCATTTTGAACAGACTAATAACTATCCCAACATGACCAATCGTTAAGTCTTTCATGAACATAACATGCTCTTTATTTTGGTTAGACCATTAATTTCATCTATCTTACAGTATGCTATTTCTTCTATAGACATTGTTTTCATCAGGCTATTTTTCCTTTTTCTGTTCAAACTTTGACCAATATTAACATTGACTTTTTTTGTGTGGACCTTTGATAGTTATGGAATTGGAGCAACCTATGTTGTCCTCAAATAAATGAATTTATATTGATATTTTTTGTGTCGGATGTGTCATATCAGCGACATGATGGTGGCGATGGGCCCCCATTCGATGTGCATTACGAGTTTTCAACCATATTGAGAAGATGCAAACAGTTAGGACTATCAAAATTAGACCTAGAATTTTGATTCAATGAGAACGCCAATTAAAAAATGCAACAGGGAGCATATAGCACATATAGGCACAAATACAATTTTGTGCAACGTGGGGGTCAGATCACACATGGTTCCTCTGTTCGGACCATGTGCGATGCATGCCACACTACACATGGGCACATTTTGGGCGCATGCATTATAACAAGAAATAAATCCAGATCAACACATATATTTGTAATACGCAAATTTCAAGAATATAAAATTAACTTATACAACATCTCACAGAGATCAATCAGCTACTCACATACACATATACTTCACCAACCAATGATTCACAACCATATAGAATTAAGTTCACATTAAAATAATAATTAGGTTCACTGTGGTCTTACGATCTTAGCATCGGTCGAGACCTTGGGGCTGCAATCTATTTTTGCTTTTCATTTTCCTAGGCCTAAATTAACTTTTTGGCGATTTTGTTTTAACATCCCCCCATACTTATAATGGATATATATTAGTATTGATGATATTGAGGTATACAATTTTCCTTGCTTTACTACTCTATGGAAAGAATCAATCGACTAGAACAACCAAGATAACTTGGAAAATCTTGCGTTTATATTATAGTCGTTGTTTTGAAGTTGGCATGTAGCTTTATTATAAATAGTTGATATTTATGGATTCTATCTTAAGTCGTATTTAAGGTGAATAGATGAACATTAGGATGGTTATTGATGAACACGGTGACTATGGTAAACCATGTGAACTATGATGCTTAGGCAAGCAAAGGATTCTAGAGGTTGAGTTAGCATATATGTGATACCCAATCTACTTATGCTTGGATTTTCCCCTAACTTATTGATGTGTCCAATGGGTGCATCAGAGATCTCTCAAACTTAAAAAGCTCCATGAGCAACCTCAATCGGCTTCATCGTCTACGTGGAAGTAAAGCCTATGAATAAACCAAAATCAAAAACAATGATATGGCTATTTCCCTAACTCATATATGCTTCCTATTTTTCCCAAACTCATATATAGGCATCAAATTTTTCAGATGACGTAAACCTTGTATACCCCAAAAATTAGCCAAGTAAAACAAGCAAAATATGGTCAGAACTCCGAACACAAACATATATTTTGCTGGAATTAGATACAACGAGTGTGGACCGCTAATAAGAAGCCTTTCATGGTGAGTCATGCAAAAATGGTTTGTATTTCAAAAAGGGATGAATCTATGTCACCAGATGAACTCAATATCGCGAGTTGGTTAATATAGCACACACTTCATAGATTTGAAGTGTCACCTAGCACAAAAAGGCATTAGGAGTCCCCCTTTTCATTTAACACAACTAAATTGACACCCGAGATGGTATGGCAAACGAAATAATCAGAGACATGGCTTTTTGCAAAGAAATGGTGATAGACATAAATACTTGGAAAAAAAATCTGAAACCTGTATTGCCAAAAATAATGATATATTATTGAACACCATTTGTTAAATTTTTTGTAATTAAGTGGTGGATTGTGTCTTTAGTTTATTCGAATGACTGTGACTTGTGTAATGAGTTCATTTACTTGTTGGATCAAGCTAATTGTCTGTCATCTCAATATTATCCTATGTTCTGATGATAGCTTTCATTACCTTTGACTACATTTGTGTGTCCATATTATATCGTTTGATGCATCTTTTAACACTCCCGGACTCTGAGAAAGGAGCTACATCTAGTTGTTGTGGTGGCATGTTGGCGTGGCGCTGTTCACAAGGCTCACAATAGAGTGCAAGCGACTAACGGTGTGTCTTCACATGGCTCAATCTTTGTTTTTTGAAATTTCTTTTAATGAGCTCTAGCTTTGAATTAAGGACGGAAACATATCAGGAATAACCTCCAAAGGTGGGGTTCTCCATGTGTCAAGATCAACGGAAACAACTTGCCAATGTAAATAGCATGCAACTCTATGCAAATATTGCAACACAACTTGTTTGTGGTATTATATTGTGTATAATATTTATTTACATCTGTACGTAGAAAATATGTAATATGTGCGATGCATAGGCTGAGCATAATTCTCATATTCATAGAAAAATTTGTGTTGCGGAAAATCTGCAAGCTCTACCCATTTGAGACATTTCATCTCAGGCAACAATGAAACATACAGAGCACTACATGTTCATCTTCATAATATCTCCACTCATGTGACACCTCCAACCAAGCCCAAGTTGGACGTGAACCAAGTGGTGGGTGGCGATGTTCTGACTGCATGCATGCCAAAAGCTAGAGAAATTGGCACATGGATAATCTAATCTCGAGCAGAAATGCACCCTCATGAACAGTAGATTTAAAAAATAGTAAACAAAATAAATAAAATCTGATTATTTTTGTGACTGAAAAACAATAAATATTTCTGAACATCCTACAAAATTTCACCTTGAAATGACATCTGTGGAGGCGCGTATAGAAAAACAAAATTTGAGTCTAAAAAAGAGTCATTTTGGAGGAAACACCTTTACAAATGTCTTTTCGTTGCGAGTTTTTCTAGAATGTTGGAAAGTTTGTTGATATCCACAAAAAAATCGAGATTGCTTTGATTTTTTGACTACTTTTTTCAGAATATACAGTTCATATAGGTGCATTTATGCTCGAGATTAGAGTAACACTTTCGGAGAATAAAGGGTGATATAGCGGCGGATAACATGGCATCCAATGATGGACATGACACATGGCTAATTGGAGCACATTGCTGCATATCATGGACCCACATTTTCTTGATTTCTTTAGAAAGGGAGGATCGCCCCAGCTTTTGCATCATTACAATGTACACATCCATATCTTATTAAAATATAAGAGTATAAATATCAAACTTTAATAGTACTAAAAAACAAAGACAAGCCATAACCGGCACAAATAAGCAAATATGCCTTTTGTTGGACCAACGTCCAAACTTGTTGTACGTATCCTGCATCTCCAATTTGTGGCACCCAGAGACCATAAGCTCCCGCATTTCCGCACATTGTAGTCATGACCGCATACAATTCCATCCTGTAGTGCCACATGGTGAAGATGTGCGCCAATGACACATAATTGGGTGTGCACTAACAACGCCAAAGGATGTGGACGCGGATGTGGTAGTGAAGGCAATGTATGCCTCAATAGCTGGTGGAAGTCATGTCCCCAACCTGATGATCTTGCTGTCGTCGGATGTGGCATGAGGTTGTTTGAGTCCGTAAGGGGAGCCTGTGCTTATTCCTCGCCTCTCCCAAAAAGTTCCCTTCCTAAAATCTCCTATTCTCAAGGTAATATCCCTTTCCTTTACTCCTTTTCATTTGTTCTTTCATGCATTGATTTTGAAAACAAATGGGGCATGAGATTAAAATATTAAACCTCGACGACTCCGAGCTTGGGACAAACAATTGGTGATGGGTGGTAAATGTTTTCTTGCATAGTTTATGCTCATAGTTGGTGTAAGAAACAAATATGTTGAGATGACTTCTCAAACATGGAGATCACACACATGATAGGTGGTGCTTTTTAAATAGTTAATCATGCAGGGTGTGGTTGGTGAAACCATTTACATCTAATCAATTTCTTGATATATTTTTTGGAGAATCATTTATTATCAAATGTCAATTTTTTGCTACCACCGGTGGTAGTTACCACCACTTGAGTTTTGTATGTTGTATACTTGTATGTAATACCTATCAAATCAGAGAGTTTGAATGCGTAGTATGTAGTATATAAGAATGTTTTTTTTGCGGTAGTATGTATACTACTTTGTAGGTAGTATGTATCGTATTTTAAGTGTGCTTCTTTTTACATACAAATATGTACGTATTTCCCAGATATAATAAAAACCACGGGCCAACTTATAATTCTTTTATGTAACTCACTTTGAATTATCTTATATATAGTATATGAACATATTTAGAATTATAAAGTAGTATATATAGTACCACATGATAGTATATGAGAACATGTGGGGTAACTACCCTTAGGTGGTAGTATATATAATACCACATGGTAGTATATGAGACATGTGCGGTAACTACCTTTATGAGTCAAATGGTTAGCCACAACTTTTGTTGGTGGCGCCCCATTTTCAATCAGCGCCACCACTATATCTTTCAAATAGTGGTGAAGTTGGCATATTTAGTACGACATTGCTAAGACCATATTGGTGGCGTTAAATCGGTGAACGCCACTTATATGTGGGACCCACAGTTGGTACAATGCATCATATAGTGATGTTGCGGCATACCATGGAACGCCAACACCATTAGATTTTTTTGTGGCATGATATGTGTTGCCACATCACCACTATATTATTCTGTGACATTTTTATAATGTTAAGAGGAGCTCTGAAAGGATCTGGCGGGCGCGTGCCTATCCTATTCCATGGATGGACTGCAGCGTGTACCCCACACTCTTGTGGTTAGGTATGACAACACCACCAATACGAATGGAATCCATGAACCCACCGTGACCAAAACCTCCGTCCTGTCAAGTCCACGTCACAAACAAGAATAAGTTACCAGAATACATCTATTGATACTAATCTTTTTATGATACAAAAGAGGCAAACTGGTTTTTATTGTCCAAAGTGCATGCATGTACGTGAGAGGAAAAGCTCCATGTCGGCTGAGTACAGAAATGGAAGCAGTCCGTTTGATGCTAGAAAGAGAGCAAGTATGCAAGCATTAAATGTACTAGCAGTCCCATCCTGTACATAGTGAGGCAGTTCATAGTGAACTTCTTGAGGCAGTTCATCAAAGGGTCAGTTAATGAGTCTATAAATGTACTAGCAGTCCCATCCTGTAAAGTATGCATTTGTTGTTGCATCCTAGCATTGATGCTAGAAAGAGAGCAAGTATGCAAGCATTTGTTATTTGACAACATCTGTTGCTGGTTAGAGAAGCATCCGTTGCTTCTAAGCATGTGATTGTAAGTAATGAAAGAAAGCGCATGTGACTTGTGAGTGACATATCTGGTGTCTCTCTACTCTGTTTGCTCTGTTTGTCTCTGCTCTTTGTGAAACCAGGAGACAACATGTTCCTATTTGTGTGAGCGTGTTCACCAGAGGAAGCGAGAGGTTGAGACAGGGGACGGGACTTTTTTATTTGGAGGATTAAAAGCATGGCATTGACACTGCCGTGCAAAAAGGAAAAATAATCACTCTCAGGTAAGGTGCTATGGACAGGGATTCATTGTTCAGAAGCAAACATCCACATGACCACCAATTATGCAAAGCATTCCCATGTCACTGGAAGCCCCCTCCTCAATCTAACACCCGGGGCATAGCAGTCGTGCTATGCACACAATAGAGAAGCAGCAAGGACACCTAAAGCCAGTGGAACAATACACTAGAACTAGGACTTTCCTAAGATCACAGAAATGCAAGATCGGCGTTCATAGAAACGCATATATGCGGTAAGAAACATTGTGCGCAAAGGTCATAGTAGGAGGAGATGCACTTGGTATTTATCCACCGTGCCTATCCAAGTGGCTACTGAGCCCTGAGAGCGACTCTCAAAGAACCTAGTTCATGAGCCGATTCTATTCCACCACTGTGATGCTGATGACTGATGAGTTGCATGATCACCTTGAGGCAATCTAAGCAGGCCACATCCCAGAACAAGGTCTACAAAGCGCTAGGAAAACCCAAAAGGAAAAAAACTGGTGTTGGTATTGATTTAAAGGCCCAACAGGCCAAAACAATTAAAATAGAAGTAAGTTACGTTAAGGGGAGGAGGTCACGAACCAACGTCCGTACCCCCTCGACCCCAACTAATGCACCCTGATCGGGGGCGATCCAAATGAACGTGGTTTAGGTCCCTTGATCTAACTAGTTCACGTGTGTCTACTTTGCCCTCCTAAATACCAAAAACCCTAGTCCGATCCAGGGGAGCGTTGTGCGACGGGAAGGCCTTCTCCTACCTCCACTCCAGTGCGAGGGCAGCGATAGGAATATCTACATTGAGCCTGGATCATCTGCGAAATATTTATATTCAGCGTTTAATCTCTCCACTGGCTAGCATCTGCAGGGTGTCTCAGCTTTGGATCATCTCCATTGTCTGGCTTCACCCTCTCCGTGTGCCATCGCATAAGCTTTGCTTCCTTAGGACATACGAAATACCACTGGAGACGGGGAGTGATTGGAATACAATTTTCCGTGGAGCTTTCTTTCCGGCCTTGTTATATTGTGATGCATTGCACTTTGGTGGTTTATTCCTCGTGCTTGTTCCGATATATGATGCTATCGTTGATGCATGCGTGGTCTCAAATGTGAAGTAAATGAAGAGGGCACACGATTTTCATTGCCTCCTCGACATTAGTAGGACATAGGCTTCCCACGAGAAGAACCTTCTTTAGATACTTCAAAAGCTCATCCTGGATTGCGTCTGTCCAATTATTTTTCGCCTTCATATTTAGAAGTTCTAGCGTGAAATTCAAGAGGGTCACCTCGGGATCGCAACCATCATAAAATGGAGTCATCGAGTCTACCTCCAGTTGCGCCAGTTTGGCCTCCTCTCTAGAAGCGCTCTGTCTCTAGAGGCAGGTATTGAACATGCGAGTCCTGGACGGCTGAACTTCGTAGTGACGAACACGACGATGTGTCCACATCTTCTCCGCCTGGTTCAGCCTCTTCTCCGCCATGTCCGGCGTCTTCACCATTGCAGTTTCAAAGGCCCTCTTCTTGGGGCCCATTATCAATCATCTTTTCGTCTGGCCCCATGTCGTTATTTCATGTCCTGTCGACGTCCTCATCACGATCTTCATTTATCCACCGAGTATGGCCAACCATGAAACCATGCATGAGCAGGTGCACCTTGAATTAACCACCCTTAAAGGGGTCAAGCTTGACTCCTCCTTTGCATCTTCGACACGGACATGTAACATCCTTCCATTTTTTTCATACGTGTCATCCACCGTGGATTGCCACTATCTTTCCACCATCCTTTCATTGACATTCATGATCGCTTGAGCGGAGCAAAAGAATTATAACCATGTATGCATGCATCAAATTAATGCAAACATTCGACATGACCTTCCCTAAACATAGGCCATATTGAGTTTGCCCAAAATTCGCTGAAACGGAAATGAATCGACATTTCGGCAAAATATAGGCAACTCATGTTACTCACATTTCAAGAAATGCACAATATAGGAAACTCACATGCCACACACAATTCGGTATCATATCACGCATAGTTCAGTCCTATCGTGCGCACACACAAACAAACAAACAAACAAACAAACAAACACACACACACACACACACACACACACACACACACACACACACACACACACACATTTTCATTCTTGCACAACTCATTTTTTGCTCACCTATGTCGAGAGAGATTGAGCACACTGTGAAGATATTCAATTCTCCTTCTTAATTAGCTAGTAGATCTCGAGAGTGAGGTACCCAGATATAGCTCTAACTAGGGACAGATAGAGAGAGCTAGCTAGTGGAGATGGGTGGATGGGCAAAGAAAGAGAGGCACGAGGGAGGCCATTAATTAATGGAGGTGGTGGAGGGGCAAAGAAAGAGAGGGGGAGGGGGAGCGCATTAATGGAGGGGGTGAAGGGGCAAAGAAGAGAGGGAGGAGGGGGAGCATTGAAAAGAAGAACCAACAAGCAAGTGGAAGAGGAGGGGGGAGATAGTAAGGGGGAGGGAGAAGAAGGGAAAAAGTGGTAGATATTATGTCCGGCGACCATAGCAGTAGCGCTGGTCATATAAGCACACTACTGGTAGTTGCCCTAGCTGTAGCGCTGGGCGGCAACGAGCGCTACTTCTAAAGGAGCCCAGAAGATTACACACAGAAGAATAGTAGTAGCGCGTCTTCTAGACAAGGCGCTGCAGCTATGGCATTAACAATAGCGCTGGGTAGTTCCCAAACGCTGCTAGTATCTCTTGACCTGGGGGTGTTGTGTGGCACACTTACTAGTAGCGCTGTCCACCCTAACCAGCGCTACAGCTAAGTTATACCAGTAGCGCGTGTTTCATCCAGCGCTACTGGTACAAGGAGTAGCGTTGTGGCCTTAACAAGCGCTACAAGTAAAGTTCTACCTATAAGTTTTTTTCTAGTAGTGAATGAGAAAAGGGCACCAGCAATCATAGTCAGTCATTTTTTTTAACCGTGAGAGCTATGCTCTTAACAAGAGTCGAAGTGCACTTAAAATCTGTTAAGTTTACAAAGGAGTTGACATGTCGGTTCATGGGGAGGTGGTCACAGTACTAAAGTTAAAACAATATCTCACTTGTGACCTTCTGTCCTACCCCAGTTTCCCCTATACAGTCATGTTGTGTGCTCCAGACCCAACAATGTGGCTTGGTTGGGGCCTCTGGCTTTAGATAGGAGGCTTTGGTGGGATGTCTGTTTGGTATTCGGCTCAGAAAATCGGCACCCCTTCATCAAGTGGATAGGAGTAGCGACAGATGTGGCCAAGATGATGGCGATGTATTACTCTGTGAATAATTAATAAAAGCCCGGGGTCATCCTCCTTTAAAAAAACCTTTTTTCTCTTCTTTTTTATTTGTTGTGTCAAGTCAGTTGCCGCACACTCAATCTTAGGGGTAAAAACACTAATATGAGATAACATTGCAGTATAAAACTGTTACAGAGGGTGTACAAAAGTCGATTTGCGATATTTTTTATGCTAAACTGATCACTTTCCACGTCTTGACATAAGCACTTGTTGCCCACCACCAAGACGACGGTGAATGGAGCATGGATATGTGACGAGTCCACTCGTCCTCAATGCATCGTGCTGTGAAGGTCTGCCGACCTCGCCTTCGTCCCATTCCCGCAGGTGGTCACATTGAGGTCAGGGACCGCTTCTTGTAGGGGCAAAAATCCAATATTGCATTATTGGTCTGCTCAAATCGAACCATAGTGGCATCGAATTGATGCCATCTGACACACTGCCCCTCTGCCAAAGGGTGGATGCCTATTGTCTACACGGAATGTTCATTTACAGTAAAAATGGCCATCTCTCGTGCTTGTGATTTGAGGATTTTATGTTTCTGTGTGTGTTTGCGCACACGTGTTTGTATCACAGACACACACACACACACAGAGACAGAGAGAGAGAGAGAGAATAAATGTTGGACCATGCACATTGGACACGCCTCTCTTTATATTAATCCAGCTGCCCCGACAAACATTAAAATTTTGACATGTTTTAGCAGCACAGTGATCTGGATGACATATATCTTTTCAAAACTCTGGATCATTGGGAGTGCGGTACAGGGCTTCTCATGAAATATCCAGTATCAAAGGTTTTGCTCAAATTCTATTTCAAAACCATAGTTTGTTTGTTGGTTTGTTCTTTATCGGGAACACACATTGTTTGTTTGAGCATGTACCAACCGTAGTCATAGAAATTGCTAGCATAAAATCTCAGTGATATTGTCAAAATCTTGCAACCAGTATCTTAGTGATCCATTCTACTAAATTATTAAGGAGTGAAATGGGTCTTAAATCCACGGAGAATTGGCATTTTTTTTGGAATCAAACTCATATTTAATATATTAATACCTTCAAGATGGCAATTTCTTTTCATAAATTTGATTAAAAAGAGACGAGTTTAGTAAGGATGATCTGAAATATAGGCTAGTATAAAAGTCCAAGGAAAATTCATCTGGAGCTTTAATTTTGTCCCCTTCAATATTTCTAGTACCTTCATGGATTTCATCAACGAAAGACCAGCTCCTAAAGGACGCAAGGTGTAGAGGATTAGGGTACAAAAGTGGAATGTCAATATGAACCTCACTGCCTCAGTTATTCTTATGAAAGCCAAAAAAACATAACGTTTTTTCAATTGACAGTAATGACTCAAAATGTGATTTTTAAAGTTTAAATATTTTTTTATTCATGAACATCTTAGGTTTGAGGGTAAACGTTGTGGCTTTGAATTCAACAGGAAACTTATTAGACTAACTCAAGGGAAAAGTTTAGCTTTTGGCATGAACTTATTGAAATCAGCCTTGATGAGAAAGCGATTAATCCGCAGAGGCATGGGGCTGGCACAGCTGTTAGATTAAACAATGTATAATTCTGATGCAGGAAAGAAACTTGCTGAATTTGAAGATAACTAACAAAACAAAATTATTATGCCTGGACACCTCTGTAAGTGAAGATTGATCGCGAAGTGTTCCTTCCTCTTGGGAACATAGTGGTTTAAATTCGCCACCAATGAGACAAGGGCATCGGCAATAATTGTCAGCCATTTTTTTAGCCGTGAGAGTTCTGCTCTTAACAAGAGTGGAGGTGCACCTAAAATCCGTTATAAGTTTACAAAGGAGTCAACGGGGCATCGATTCATTTGGAGGTAGTCGAAGTACTAAAGCTCCACCAAGATCTCACGTGTGACCTTCGGTGCTACCCCAGCTTCCCTAATGCGGTCAGGTTTCGGGTATGGATATGATAGAGGTATTTCGGCATCAGACATGACTATCTGGGTCGATTCCCACCTGCATGCGCTGCTACCATCAGACATGATCCTCTGGATGCACGGGCCATCATTAACCAGTCTCCACCTCCAGGTCCTCTACTGCTACCTTACCACAGAGCAGCGGCTTCGTTGACAGAGTGTCCATGGAGTTCATCAGCACCATGGAGTTAGAGCCTGAGCAAGAACCCCAGCGCGGCGACAGAGTGGTGGGTGGGGATGTCCCTGCATGCCTCCCACTAGATGGAGAAAAAAGGCGATCTGGTGAGGGAGGACATGGCGCCCGAGGTGGCTTGCTTGCTTGGTTCGCCGGTGTGTGTCTACGCAGAACACATGCAGAGATGGTGGCCGGAGGAAGCATGCTGCCACCCGGAAGCGTCTCAATGTACAGTACTCCCCTCGTGACTTGCTGCTAACTGGTTAGTGTTGATTCCCTTCCTGAGGTCTCCCATTCTCACCCCTAGCTTGTACATTTTCTTTTGTCATGCACTATTTTTGCTAACATTCCGAGTATGATATGAAGGTAATAATACACCTCAATGTCTCCCAAACATGAAAAAAAAAAACACTGGATCACTACCCGCCTACCTCACGGAGGCAAGATGTACCTGCACCGTTGAGAGAAGATTTTTGTTCACAATGCTACATTATTACTGGACAACTTATTAACTAAAGCCCACAATTGGCAGGTTGGATGGAAATCACAAGTGATAACTGCCACAGCCTACCGCTAATGAGCGATCACTAGCGTATGCCAAGTGAGGCATCACTGGAAGTGTTTGGTATGCACAACATGTCAGGCGGGCTATTTATCAGTCCGCAAGTGTGGAATAAAACATTTCAGGCGAACCACTAGCTCTATGCCCTTCTCCACTACCTTGCCACCGTGGCGCACACCTTAATGTCTCACGCAGTTGCATTTAAGGTAGCATTGATGACCTTCACAATTTTCACCTCGAAAGCATTATAAATTTTAGAACAAATACCAAGGGTAATAAAAAGGATGCAAAAGTAAATCAAAACAGCTCATGATCTAACTTCTAGTGTGCATAGTGAAGAGGGGCTCGTGGGCGGTGGCACCCTTGGAGGTGAGCTCGTCTGACAGGCCCGCCGTGGAGTATTTATATTTGCAACACTAGCTCCAATTTGGTGCCAGGCGCCAACTTAAGTCACGGGATATTCGTGGTGGGTAGTACAGAAAATGTCATAGAAGCGACTGGCCCATGTTACTACCTCTGTAGTGGGGAGTAACATATATGTAGTAACATTCAACACTTCATTTATTATGCTATAGACTAATCTTGCCTTGATATGTGTGATGTTATTCATACTAGTAGTAACTAGCTACGTTACTACATGCCTCTCTTTCTTCATTTATTGCTTGCCACATCATCTATTTTATCTAGATATTTGTGATGTTACTATCTATGTTACTCCCATTGTGAGTAGTCTGACATATTGGATCGCACTTCTATGACGGGTTTACAAATTCACATCTCTAACGAAACAAAGAATCCCGCTGTAGAATTGTGCACATGGATGATGGAAGTCTTCTCCCGTTAGATCATTTATTTCATCATAGATAGTTCTAGCTGTTTTTGTGTCACTCATTGTGTGCTTGATTCCTAACAAGGTATTGCACAAAATAACATGGCATGGATGTCATGTGAATTCGATCTCTAAACAAAATTAACATGACACGGTGGCATGGCATGGCATGCCCCTACCTCGTCCGCTTCCGGGCATGCTTTCATGTTCCACCTTGCTGATCTGCAATTTCCGGCGATGAAACCCTAACATAGCAATAAATGCCTAAAAAAATAATAGTTGAATTAATGAAAAGCGCCGGCATCCGTCATATTAGGAAGATGGCCTATCACTTATTCTCTGCCCGAAACAAGTGAAGATTCAAAGTGATGGTCCATCTTCTTAACGTGAGTGTAATAAAGACTGAGGCTTATTGCATCTGGACTATCCCACTATTTAAACTGGTTCCGTTGCTTGTCTCTGGGCGAGGTGGGACTAAAGTTTGATGGTACTCTTAGCAACTGTTGCTCTTCTGAGAGCCTCGCTCGGTACAAGTTCTAGTTGGATCATAAAATTAAAACATATTCTTAATATTGAACACCGAAGTTTAATGCAATTGGACTATCGGCCTATTTAAACAGGAAGGCAAGGTGGGCCTAAATCAGCAACTGTTGTTGTTCCGAGAGCTGCTCTCGGTAAAGAAGTCAAACCGTGACTGTGCCGTTAACGCCGCCGGATATGCCATGTGGCAAAACGTTGCCGTGTGGGCACTGCATGGCTCTCAGCAAATAGTGCCTTTGCCGAGTGGTGTCTGTTTGCCGAGGTCTACTCTCGGCAATATCCTGTGTTTGCCGAGATGCACCTTTTGCCGAGAGGCACTGTCGGCATCTGTTACTTTGCATAGTGCCCTTGTGTTTGGCTCTTGGCGAAGAGCGTGACACCCGGCGTATACGAAAATTCCAGTAGTGATGGTGCAACACCGAATCAAATCAGCATGTAGTATCTACTCTGAACTTGCTATTCGGCGTTATTTTCCTTCCTCACGTCTCCCATTCTCACGTCCTTTTCATTCCTATTTATTCTTGTCCGAATATTCGAACAGTGAGTGTATGAGAGGAAGGCGATGGACCTCAGTGAGTGTATGAGAGGAAGGTGGTGGACTGGTGGCCATGTAGACATTAGTCTTTTCTTGCATTGTTTCTACAAGAAAGGTGCTAAAACCACTCGTTAAGCATGGAGAGACGCACATACCGGTGATATATAAACTGTTAGTTCTGCTGCTCCTGTTCCTGCTCGTTCACGGTGCGGTTGCTGAGAACATTTATCTATGCCACCTGTATTTTGTTTTGACAGATGCGATTTAAAGCATTTACTTAGGGGCTTTCACCATCAACTTCGCTTGTCATTTTTTTATAGGACGAAATGTGTGAAGCCTCCACATTAATGATAAAGTGAGAGGAAGACAGAGTAAAAGATATACTTTTTTTGGGAAGATGTCTAGGGGAACACAGAGTTTTGGTAGCAAGAGAATAGCTGTCGATATGATTTGCTGGAACTGAAACACGTGCAGCTCATGAGCGATCTATTTTTGCTACATTATGCTCGTAGATAAGTATTAGTTGGGATCAGCGTAGGGCAAATAGTTGGGATCAACAAAAACGGAGAGCGATTACATGGTTAGATCCAGCATTGCCTGGCCACAGATAGCAGATTTCAATGGATGTCTACGCTAAACATGACTCTGACAACAGTTCTTCCAAGTTTCTGCTCAGCACCTTGGAGCAATGAGGACAACTCATTCATTACGGCCCAAACTTTTCTTATTGTGTATGAATAATTGGTGTTGTTTCTAGAGAGGACAAGTGTAGAAATTAAAGACAATTATATATTTTGTCACCATAAATCAATGACCAGTATATAAAAATCAAAGATCAGCATTGTAAATATATTTATCTATCTCAGCATTTGTAGACGGACGTGAGGGAATATTTGAGATCAATGAACAAACATTCCACGCATCTTCTCCCAGGATTTCATATCTAGAGGGGTTTAGTTAATCTCTACTCCAGATCTTCTTCCTAAGATTTCTTCATCTCTAGGGGTGAGTTATTTAATCTCCTCTTCAGCACCTGAGCAAAATCCTTTCTTGGAACCTCCTCCTCCAGGCGAGCATGTATGTCCTTCAGATGTACTGTTCCACCCCACATCTCAGGCTCGCCGACCAGCACCATCAATGGGATGCCTGACTGTGTCGCAAATCCTATGTCGTCCTGCACCCTAGGCATGAGATGAAATATTCTGACTTCTTTTACCAACTTCTTTTACAATGTTGGTTCTTCAGTTTAACATCCATTTATGTGCTAGTAAATGACTTGGGGTAGGATGTACTCTTGCAAGCTATCTGAAACCTTACATCTTGGATGTATAAGCAGCCAAAATTTCAGAACTCCCACCGGTAATATTGAACTTATATGCGTTTGAGACTTCCTGTGATAAAATAAAATGACATTGAGGCGCTACCCATGTGAAAACTGCCTCATGCTTACCGACTATCCATTTGAAACTCCATCTTCTTGTGATGCTATCGAATTGAGTTGCAAACCTGATGACTGTTCATTTCCAAACTCTACGGGTGGTGGCACGGCTCTGCTGTGATCATGGCCTCCTTTTGTTGCATCTTCAGTTCAGATGCACTGAAGAAATACAGCTCACTTGATGCAGATATGCTTTTATCTGACATGCACTAAAAAACCGCAACAATCTTACGATGCCCGGTCCGATGACAAAAGCATAATTGCAACATATGACTATTGAAGCTAAGATAGGATATGCAAGAAAAACAATCTTATATCATATCATACGGAAAAATGCCTCATTTCTATGCCCCATGTATGATAAACTACAAATCACATATAGGGGTAGTGGCACAGATTAACAGATATCCGATATCAGCATTGAGATGCTTTTTATTTTTCACTTTTTCGGCACCAAAATGAACATGAGATGCTACAGAATCATCATAGACATAAAAGCACATAAACATTAAACTGAATTTAACCAAACCAAACTAGTTGAATTTGAAAGTTCGGAAAGTCAAGCAGAGGCCAGCTGGGAGACACCTAGTATTTATTATCGGATTAACTGTCGATTAACAGTAGCACGGTAATGCAGTACAAACAAAACCAAAAAAAGAGCTAAATAATGGCAGCATGACTAATTATTCCTCAGAGGGCCGCGAACGACTTGTTGGCAACTCAAGTCCTCTTTTCCTTGCGAGTCCTGCCATTGGTCTTTGTTCTCTGGCCACGTACCGGGAGAGCATCCGCATGCCGGATGCCCCTGTAGCATCTAATCCCTTCCAATCTCTCCACCGCCGCACTCTTAAACCGTCTCTGTAAAGCATGCCAAAGAGCAAAACTCAGTATTTCCATTTCTTTTGTGTGATCAAACTAAAATGACAGATACAGCTAGGATTAGGAAGGTTTAGATGAACCAGACAGGTCCTATGAAATGAGTTGTAATCATCTCATGACAGCATTTACATAACGACATGCACGGGACAAATCAGATTGGCAAAAGGGCCAGAGGAATTACTTACTAGGTCTGTTTCAATCATGTACTTTGCGATCCCCTCACGGAGGGTGATGATCTCCTCCTTGGAGAGGTCTTTGGTGACCTTGTTCTCCAAATTGAGCTCTGAAAGGATCTGACGGGCGCGTGCCCGGCCAATGCCGTGGATGGATTGAAGTGCGTACTCCACCCTCTTGTGGTTAGGTATCACAACACCACCAATACGAATGGAATCCATAAACCCACCATGAACAAAACCTCCGTCCTGTCAAGTCCACGACAAAAACAAGAATTAGGTTACCAGCAGCAACTGTTGGTACTAATCTTATTATAACACGAAAGAGGCAAATTGGTTTTAATTGTCCAAAGTGCATAAATGTACGTGGAAGAAAAGCTGCGTGTCAGCTGAGGACACTAAGGGAATGAAAGCAGTCCGTTTGTGACTGTCGCCAAGCTGTGTCTGCCCAGTTTGACAGTGAACTTGCTGAAGCAGTTCATCGAAGGGTCGGTTGGTTAGCCTATAAATGCACTGGCAGTCCCATCTTGTAATACTATACATCAGTTGCATCCTAGCATTCGATGCTAGTAAGAGAGCAAGTATGTAAGCATTTGTTGCTTGACAGCAACCGTTGCTGGTTAGAGAAGCATCCGTTGCTTGTAAGCATGTGTTGCTAAGTAATGAAAGAAAGGGCATGCGACCTATGAGTGACATATCTGGTGTCTCTCTACTCTGTTTTCTCTGTTTGTCTTTGCTCTTTGTGAAACCAAGAGACAACATGTGCCTGTTTGTGAAACCAAGTTAACATGCTAGGAACGGGGTTCATAGTTCAGAAGCAAACATCCAGATGACCACTAATTATGCAAAGCATTCCCATGTCACAGGAAGCCCCCTCTTCCATCTAACAGCCGGACCACAACAATGGTGCTATGCACACAATAGAGAAGCAGCAAGCACACCTAAAGCCAGTGGAACAGTGCACCAGAACTAGCCGTTTCCCAAGATCATTGAAATGCAAGAACGGTGTTCACAGGAACGCAACAAATATGCCGTAACCAATATTGTGCAAGAAGATCGTAGTAGGAGGATCTACACTTGGTATTTATCCACCGCGCTTATCCGAGTGGCTAGTGAGTCCTGACAGCAAATTTCAAAGAATCTAGCTAGTTGATGAGCCGATTCTATCCCACCACTGTGATGCTGATGGTTGATGAGCTGCATGATCAGCTTGAGGCAATCTAAGGAGGCCACATCCTAGAACAGGGTCTACAAAGCGCTAGGAAAATCCCAAAAAAGAAACAGACAGACACCCAAGGAAGGAAGGAAGGAAGGAAGGTCGGTTAGGAATAAAGACAAGCACCTGGCGGGCAAGCAGGCAGGCTGAGCCGGTGGAAATTCCGGCGGACTGGAGAGGAGGAATCGGAGCTGACGGCGCTCCTCCGGCGAGGCGGCGCGCTAAGCCCCGGGCAAGGGACGACCATGCGCGTGACTGCTGCATGCTCTCAACGTCGACGGTCCGCCGGCCGCCGGGATGGGGATAACTGGAGGTGGACGGGCTGAATGAAGCTGTGGGAAGCGCTACTTCGCGACCTGGCGCTCCGCGGGTGTGCTATGGGCCGGCCCAGCAACAGGTACGCTCTCGCGCTCGCTAACTTCCCTCGGGTGAGAGGCTGATTTCCCTCAAAGGAAAAAAAAACGGATGACACGTTGACGAGTTTTTTTTTTTGTGTGAAAAAACTTCCAATTTATTCATCTTCAATCATGGCAGTACAACGAACACCAGAAATAAAAATTACATCCAGATCTGTAAACCACCTAGCGACGACTACAAGCATCGAAGCGAGCCGAAGGCGCGCCGCCGTCATCGCCCCTCCATCACCGTCATCGCCCCTCCATCATCGACGACTGGTTGACGAGTTCAGCATTGACTTCAGGAAAAATATGAATGTAAAAAGTTCAGAAACTTGAAAATAGTACACAAAAAATTCAAAATTAAAATAAAAAGTAAAGTAAAGTGGAAAAAGAAAAGGTGAAACAAAAATAAGAACCAAAGCAAAACCAGCCAAGCAAATTGAAAGAAAAGAAAACCAGTGTCTCCTTTTCAGCGTTACATTTGACGCATAACAAAGAAGAAGAAAAAGTATCTAGGCATAGTAGGCGAGGTTCCCAGTTTGTTATTGCGTTTGGTATAGAGTTCGAATCTCACGTACTCCCATTTTTGAAGGTTGATAAAGCAAAGAAAAAAGTAAAATGGGCCGAGCATAACTGCGGATCAGTTGGAATTGCTATGTGTATTGCGAATTTTTAAAAATACGGACTAAAACACTCAAATACACACTTTTGCTAACCAACTTGCGTCTAAGAAATGAGTATTTTTATATGCGAGTCACTCGGGTCGGTTGCTGTAATTCTATCTGCATCGATGCAACCGAGACTTGACAACCGTGGCGCCAAAGACCATTGCCTGAGCACCTGAGCCGAGAACTAGTTGTGGACACCGCCAAGGAGTTCGTGAAACAGGCCAAGGTGAGCTGGATGAAGTGCAGCCCCACGTTGGTGGACGCAAAGAAGGACATACGTGTGAATGCGGCAGGCACACAGACATGTTAGAGCATGCTGTCATGGCCCTTTGACAAGCATCACAAATCTTCCTTAGGGCATCATAATGTGCATTACTTGGCTTCTTAGTCATCCTTAATGTTTCTTCCCTAACATCTCCTATTCTCAGACTATTAGGCAAATTTTTTTACACGCAAAGGTCTCATATATGCTTTTCTCATGTTCTCGGGGGATGATGACTGTCTCAAGGATGTATTGGGTGAAGAGCTGGTGGGGGTAGGGGATGTGTTTGTGGAGACGGCATTCATATAATCCACCACAGGTTTGGATGTTGTTGTACCTCCTACTATCTACCAACATTCAAATACGCGCTGAGACCAATCATTTATTCAGTGATAGCCGGTAGGTGCTATATCTATTAATAGTGAGATCTTTTCCCAAAATGCCGTTTGGAGGCCGAGCTGCATCGTACTCTTTACCTTGCGCGTCGGTCTTTTTTGCAATCAGGCTCAGACTCACATTATTCCTCCGTATTTGAAAACAGCTATTCTCACTTATTAACTGTGCTATTTATATTTTTATTTTTTGCGAATAATTGTGCTATTTATTAGTCACAGTATTCTCACTTTATCAACTGTGCTATCCCATGTGAATCACTATGTCATACCAGCGCATTCACACTTTGTCGTCATATAAGTTGTGTTCTGGCCATCAAATGAATGCTGGCCGCTCCAAAGCTGTCTATTAATATCACTCACCACAGCACGGCCCAGCGCATGAAGAACACCACCGTAGCCATGTCCTCTTCTTCATCTTCAGTCCGATCAAGAGACAGGCGCTCACACCTTCCACTCACCATGTCCCCCGATTGTGTAACCTACCGCTGTTGAAATATGTTCCTCGTCCCCTCAATTCGTCTTCTGCTAAAACCTGTTAGAATACATATTTGGTTCAATAGGTTTAAACCAAGAATTACTTGTCCTGCCCTCAATTCTCTATCCCAGCATGTAGTCCTATACATGCCCCATACGAGGGCCAGATCAATAACAACCAGAAATATTAGGGATTTATAGGGACCAAACAAATACAGTTGGTTCAAATTTTCTAATCCACTAGCAAACATAAAAAATGTCACGATTGTTTCTTCAACCTCGTCCCTTAAGATAGATTCGGCGTCCAATCGAGGAACGAAGCTCTCGCCACAATAGATTAACAAACAATCAGATCTAAGGAACAAAATCTCGTCCTAAACTGTAGTCTCTAACACCAAAACCAACGCCATAATTGTAAGTGACTCAACACTTACAGATCCGGTAGAACATTAGCTTGGTTCACGCTCCTTGAAGTAGAACTCCGTCCCTTCCATCAAGGACGAACTTACGTATGGTGTGCGAGAGGTAGGGGATGTCTGGTCGAACGACGAGCTCCTGGCACCATCTAGCAGAAACTACAACGTGACCATCACCCCCTTTGTGGTGCCATCCAACACATTTAGTTCCCTACTGGCCTACTAGCACAATCGCCACATAGGTTAAATTCGAAGTCGCCCACATGGCACAAGTCAGGAACACCAACAGCCGCTGTATTTGCAGCAAACAATCAGTGTATAGTAATTTGAAAAGCAGTCGCACAGATCATAGCGCTACAATGGAAGGACGAGATAAAGGGAGTCATGTAGCTTGACCTCCAAAACGCCTCACTTGATGTTTACAACACCTCTCAACTTTTGAGAGCAAGCCATGTGACTCTTGTCTTCAGTAATACTATTGGCTAAAGGGTAAATAACCTATCCATGGCAGGTCATCACAGATGGTTCTTTAAAACCACAATGGATGATGCACATCTCACATGTTCATGTGTAAGATAGGCATTCAAACGTACATCCATTTTTCACCACGAAAATTAAGAAGACCCTTTGAGATGAAAATTGCGAAATAAATATTTTGAGACATGTTTGTTGCAAAGAAATAATCCGAGAAATGGCAGGGCCAAATATTAATTGATAAAGTGAGTGGGTCATATCATCTCAAAGGATACTATAGCATCTAATTGTTTGGAAAAGAGTTGTAGCCCAATCACATGGCACAAGATCCTTCCCACACATGTCCATGCCTTCTATTTCAGTCTGCTCCATGTCACCACTTATACTCCTTTTCACACTCGCGTCTAATCGTGGTTAATTCGAAACAGATGAGCTGAGTGATACTCCTGCCACGTGAGCGATGTCCTTTATGAGCTACTCCCTACACAAGTCTCACGCTTCATTATGGAGCAAACACCAATGAATATCTCTCAACAGTGACAACACGCATTGCGTTCTTCAAACGTCAATGTTTGTTATATTTTATTTTTCTACTTATAGTTGGGGCTCATGAATTTTTTAGAGGCATCTATGAACCATATATACATCGGGAAACACATCACAAACTGAGGGGACAAATGATTTTGGAAGGAATTAATATGAGTTAAAGAGACCAAAAGGATTTAGTAGTATGCAATTCGATGAACGAATTAGGTGATCTATAACAATTAAAAAAATCATGCAATGTACATATCTATGATATACCACCGCATAGTGTCTGCTTCGCCTCCTGGTGGACGATGGTTTCATGGGAGACTTGAACATGCTGATTCTTTTCTTGCCAAGACATAAGTGTGCCCGGATGCATTACATCAATATTCACATGCTGACCCCCTTGATGTTGTCGTGACATGGCCGCATCTCTGTCGCCTTCGAGGATGAGATGTCAATTGCCCCGACATCGCTGGGCATTGTGGTCATCGAGTTGTTCTTGCTTCCCTCCGATGACACCGGCATAGATCAATTCGCTCGGTAAGAACTTCTCATGAATTCGGTTCATGTGCCATTGGCAACCACATGTTCCAGCCGGAATAGATCGATCAGCAAATGGCTAGGCTTTGTACCTTGCAACTTGAAAGCTAGCATCTTTGAATTATTTTGTACTCAGTTCGTTTCTACATATAAGACCTTTTAGAGATTTTAATAGGGACTACATGCGGATGTATATAGACATATTTTACATTGTAGATTCACTCATTTTTCTCGATAGGTGTTCATATAATGTTGATAGGTGTTCATATAATGTTTTTCTTGCATAGTTTCTACTCATAGTTGGTGTATGTGAGAAATATGTTGAAATGACTGGCCGAGCATGGAGAACACACACGTGCTAGGCGGTGGAATTTAAATGGTTAGTCATGAAGGGTGTGGTTGGTGCAAATATTGACATCTAATCATTTTCTCGATATTTGTTTTCGTAGACTGGTACCATATCGAATGCATGCGTGTGTGTGTGTGTGTGTGTGTGTGTGTGTGTGTGTGTGTGTGTGTGTGTGAGAGAGAGAGAGAGAGAGAGAGAGAGAGAGAGAGTATTGTGTGCATTTGTGTGTGAACAGAGTGTATGCATGTATGCTGGACCATATTAGTTGCAAGCATTAAATTGGGGCATATCACATCATTTAAAAAGTTAAAAAAATCTTCGAAATATATCTTGAGAAAAAATAGACATACCGGTATGTTGCGCATAGGTTGAAAATAGTGTTCGTGCATATGCTGACGTGGCACATTTGGCGAGATGTGAGGCTGCGTGTAGAGAGAATTATAGGTACCCGGGACCATGAACTTAGATATAATATTTTTGAGTATAGTCTATGGCAATATTTTTGTAACATGGTATTTTTTGAGTAGTCCCTGTTGGGGCTGCCCAGGAACACTAGCACGAGGCAGAAGAAGAACACACACAGAGATTTTTGGCACGCATGCACACACTTGTGCCATTTTCACTGTCTCTCTTCTCTACAATCCAAATGAACTAAATTACAACGGCTTAAATAGCCGGACCAAAACATAGCTACCACCGCTTTGCACTACTTAGCATACACACGCACATACACATACTCGTTGTCAAGCCACTAACGGCTTGATCCACACAACTCGACCAAAGCAGGATTGCATGGATCCTTACCTTAGCAAACTACTCCGGCTACATCGCATGCACGTTTAGCACTAACAAGGCTCACGCAACGGCCACACGACTCAGCCATTTACGTGCATGTATGTAGATGGACACTAACAATACTTTTGTACTTAACACATGACTAATTCTTACAACACGTGCATGACTCACCTAATGCAGAGCTAAATGATATTGCAACAAGATCAACGCAACACTCCTGCATTCTCTACATCACCTGCTCTGGAAGCGGTCGTGCATTCTTGCTGGACACTACCACAACGTTACCTTCCCCTGTCTCACCACCACGGATCGTCTATAACAACCATCACGAATTCAGGATCATTGACAGCGCCCTGGACGCGAGGGTCTCGTCACCTAGCCCCCATGCGGTAAATTAGGAGTGGGCAGAGAGGTTGAAGCCCCAAGCAGAACGTGAGCATGAATGTGATCGTTCAGGCAAGGACATGGCGATGAAGGTGGCTAGTGCGTCCCGGAGGCCGGAGTGCCTCGCTGTGGTGGTCGGAGGTGGCATGTTATCAGTCATGGTCATCTCAACGTGTAGTACATTCTACATCATCATCTTGATAAAGCAACGGCACCCTTCCCGACGTCTCCTATTCGTACACTAACATCTTTTTTCTTTTCTTTTTTGCATCACTCTTTCCGGTCGTTGTTGTATGACCGACAAATCATGGACCTCAATATCTGTGAGGCATGGATTGAATTTGACCGACAGATCATGGACCTCAATATCTGTGAGGCTGTTTATATGGTTCCAAATATGGGTGTACGTACACTCTAGCTACCGAAGATCAAACTACGTGTTCTCTCCATCATGGACGCTGATAGCTATAATGATTCCTCCATCGACGCCGTCGTCCTTCATCATGTGCTCCACCTGGCCGTCGGACGGATTCTACGTACAACGTCTATGTCTATCGAAGCTGGCCATTGAGACATCGATCAATTTTGCATGGGTCCACAACTTATGTATGCCGGCAGAGCGCTGAGCACACATCCCGAAAATCACTATTTAAGGAGTACTCCTTGCAAAGATCACTCTCACCTTGTGCGCGTCACTCGTCACAACCTGGTTCTTTTCACTTTCCTCGTAGGTCCATTTATTTAAAACATTATATCTCTTAATTCGTCCGCACAAATCTGGAATCGTTTTCACCATTGGATTCCTCACGTCGAGATTTTCAAAACTAGATCCCATATTGATAGGTTTTGACGAACTTTTTTTCATGAAAAAACCTGATGAAAAAAATCATGCAGAAAAACCAAACCAGGGGCATGTTTTTTATCTTTCCGAAAGAGGCATGACCGTGCCTCTCGCGAAAGCACAACCGTACCTCTCGCGGAAAAAAACCCAGAAAACACGTATTTTTCACGTTTTCGAGCGGCAGGGCCGTGTCTCTCGCGGAAACAAAAGCATGCCTCTAGCGGAAGGAAAAAAACAGAAAACACGTTTTGTTTTGTTTCCGAGAGGCACGGTTGTGCCTCTCGCGAAAGCACAACCGTGCCCCTCGTGAAGCAAAACCGTGCCTCTCGGGTAAGAAAAAAATAGAAAACACGTTTTTTTTTTCATTTGCCTCTTGCGAAAGCACAACCGTGCCTTTCACGGAAGCAAAAGTTGTGATTTTGAACTTCACAGGTAAAGTGATTAGACAGAAGCAATTTGACAAAAGGTATACATGATTAAGTTTGGCATGACTTGCCACCGGCGACCCTACATATCCATGACGTGGGGGTAGAGGAGAGGGTCATGAATGTGAGCGACACATAAGGTGACAATCACAAGGTTGTACTTGTTGGCTTAATGGGGAATACGTGCATAAATGACTTCATCGACACCATGAAAGTTGCATAATGAAGTCCTCCACAGCCGTTATTTTACAAGCCATCGCTAGGCATTAATCGTCGGGCATCAGTGACACCCATCTACGACTCCTTATCCACTACCTCATGAGTGGCGAGCGGCTTCATTGACAATGTGGCCATCGTGAGTAGCAGGACATGAGATGATCCACAGTGCGGTCAGCTAGGATTGGACAGAGCACCACAAGATCGCACCCCGTATTGCAGAAACTTGTAAAAAGAGCCACTTTAGCAATTGAGGACTTGGTGCCCACTATGGTTAGCACGGCCAAGTGGTCAGACCGAGTCTTCAAAGTTCTGTAGTGCACGTGGTGTTCAGATGTGGCAGGGTGTCATGTTGGGAGAGCAGAAGATGCTGTACTGCCTCCCGAGTTGCTGCTGAATGTTCCCTTTCCGACATCTCCTACTCTCAGATATCTTTCATTGTTTGTGTGTGTGTTCTTGCGTTACTTCTTCTAAGAAAAAAATGAAGCATATGTCCATGACTCCCTGAAGCATGAAGGAAACACACACAATCAGTAAGCATGCACAAAACACATTCTATTGGTGGCATGTATAATTTATTAATTGTACTTTTCATGTGTTGCCTCTTCCTAAAAGGACTAGCGAAGTATGGAGAAAGACATACTTGATTGGTGGTAGTATATATAAGTTGCCACTCATACTGCCGCAGTTTCTTAAAACATACTATCATAAATTTCTCATCAACTTATTCACATAAGCGCTTTATATAAATTTCATTGTATCATGGAAGAGCATAAGAATGTCACCTCTGAGCACCAGTACCCGAGGGCCACGACAAGGTAATCCTACTTAGTAGGTGGACTGGTAACTTTCATTTTTACGCACTTCATGGTCACGCCCTAGTTGTCCACATCGCTTCCTTCCCGCCCTACCTCTGCCACACATTCCAAATATGCACCACATGTGCCATTAATTCCTTCAGGGAGTTATACGTGCTCGTTGTACGGGCCTTCTAGCCACGCTTGCTATCCACCCGCCGTTGAACCCCGAAGCAAGCTGTCTTGATGCGGTGAAGGCCAAAACAAACGGACGGTGTCGAGGGAAGCGCACTTTTGTCTCTCGGGTACCCGTGCACCCTATATAGCGGAAAAAAATTAGTAATTCAAAAAAAGTTCAAAAAATTCCAAATCTTTTTTGGAATCAAACATGATTAGGTATTGTACTCGTATAAAAGATTTGGACAAGAAATGATTCATATTGACTTCACGGCAAAAAAGACAAGTTTATGACGACAATATCGCGTGTATAGTACTTGTATATAGCGTTTTTTGCCGAATCTTCGACCCAGGATGCAACGAAAGTCATTCTCTGACCAATCTTTTTTATACGACTACAATACTTGATCATATTTAATACCAAAAAAGATTTGGAATTTTTTGAACTTTTTTTGAATTACTAAATTTTCTTTGCATATAGGGTGCGCTAGTACCGAGGTTCTCCTTCATATTTTCGCGGTGTCGAGGGCCTTCCCTGCGTGTGTGGGGCAAGTGGGCAAAACGCAAGGCAACACTCGAGGGAAGCATAGAGAGAATATTAAACCCTCACATCCACATGTGATCTACATCAAAACCTGCATCTACTCATAGAACTACTCGTGATACCACTGTTATGAATCGTAGTAGAGAACAAAAATATTCGCCTTACAATCAACCAGGAACACTATGAAGATGTGGCTTGGACCAGATTGTTACCAACTCCGAGTTGCAGAGGAAGAAGAGTCAGGTGTAGATTGTGTTTAAAATCCCTCTAACCGTAGATGAACGATCCCTCAAAATGTACACGAATAGTCTCTTGAATGGAAGGCCGAAAGCACTATCTCTCCATAGTTTGGAGCGTACAGTCTTCACGATTCTGCAGCGCTTCACCATCCAGAGCTAATCTTTGCCGAAGAATTAGAGAAAGGAGATCATAACCACACCGAGTTTCTAAATATGATGAATAGAGAGCATATACATCTAGCTTTAATTTGACCAACTAGAACTAGAACTAGAGTACTAGAGGAGGCTCCAAAAACTTGTATCTAAAAGTGCCCAAAAAATCTAGTATATACTAGCAATGTGCCCGTGCATTGCAACGGGAGAACAAAATCTCGCCCACCTCTGGAGACCCATTTGTGTTACCACTTTTCCTCTTCGCCACCACCAACCATTGTTACATTGTCCATTTATTCATGCCGAGCGTGATGGGTCCCAAGGTGTTGAGCCTGGTCATCATACCATAGCACGTCGCTTTCACAGGCCCCTCCATGTTGGGGAACGTAGCAGAAATTCAAAATTTTCCTACGTGTCACCAAGATCTATCTATGGAGAAACCAGCAACGAGGGGAATGAGAGTGCATCTACATACCCTTGTAGATCGCTAAGCGGAAGCGTTCAAGTGAATGGGGTTGATGGAGTCGTACTCGTCGTGATCCAAATCACCGATGATCCTAGTGCCGAACGGACGGCACCACCGCGTTCAACACACGTACAGCCCGGTGACGTCTCCCATGTCTTGATCCAGCAAAGAGAGAGGGAGAGGTTGAGGAAGACTCCATCCAGCAGCAGCACAACGGCGTGGTGGTGGTGGAGGAGCGTGGCAATCCTGCAGGGCTTCGCCAAGCACCGCGGGAGAGGAGGAAGGAGAGATGCAGGGTTGCGCCATTAACAGGAGAGGAACTCGTGTGTTGTGGGCAGCCCAAACCTCAACTATATATAGGGGAAGGGGAGGGGCTGCGCCCCCTTTAGGGTTTTCACCCCTAGGGGTGGCGGCCAGCCTAGATCCCATCTAAGGGAGGCGGCCAAGGGGGAGGGGGAGAGGGAGGCGCACCAGGAGTGGGCCTTAGGGCCCATCTGCCCTAGGGTTTGCCCCCTTTCCCCTCTTCCTTGCGCCTTGGGCCTTGTGGGGGTGGGGGGGCGCACCAGCCCACCTGGGGCTGGTCCCCTCCCACACTTAGCCCAAGTAGCCCTCCGGGGATGGTGGCCCCACTTGGTGGACCCCCGGACACCTCCGGTGGTCCCGGTACACTACCGGTGATGCCCAGAACACTTCCGGTGGCCAAAACCATACTTCCTATATATAAATCTTTACCTCCGGACCATGCCGGAACTCCTCGTGACGTCCGGGATCTCATCCGGGACTCCGAACAACATTCGGTAACCACATACAAGCTTCCTTTTTAACCCTAGCGTCATCGAACCTTAAGTGTGTAGACCCTACGGGTTCGGGAGACATGCAGACATGACCGAGACGTTCTCCGGTCAATAACCAACAGCGGGATCTGGATACCCATGTTGGCTCCCACATGTTCCATGATGATCTCATCAGATGAAACACGATGTCAAGGACTTAATCAATCCCGTATACAATTCCCTTTGTCTATCGGTACGATACTTGCCCGAGATTCGATCGTCGGTATCCCGATACCTTGTTCAATCTCGTTACCGGCAAGTCTCTTTTACTCGTTCCGCAACACATCATCCCGTGATCAACTCCTTGATCACATTGTGCACATTATGATGATGTCCTACCGAGTGGGCCCAGAGATACCTCTCCGTCACACGGAGTGACAAATCCCAGTCTCGATTCGTGCCAACCCAACAGACACTTTCGAAGATACCTGTAGTGTACCTTTATAGCCACCCAGTTACGTTGTGACGTTTGGCACACCCAAAGCACTCCTACGGTATCCGGGAGTTGCACAATCTCATGGTCTAAGGAAACGATACTTGACATTAGAAAAGCTTTAGCATACGAACTACATGATCTTGTGCTAGTCTTAGGATTGGGTCTTGTCCATCACATCATTCTTCTAATGATGTGATCCCGTTATCAATGACATCCAATGTCCATGGTCAGGAAACCGTAACCATCTATTGATCAACGAGCTAGTCAACTAGAGGCTTACTAGGGACATGGTGTTGTCTATGTATC
This sequence comes from Aegilops umbellulata, assembly GCA_032464435.1. Lineage (NCBI taxonomy): Eukaryota > Viridiplantae > Streptophyta > Magnoliopsida > Poales > Poaceae > Aegilops > Aegilops umbellulata. The sequence goes on along the minus strand of CP136060.1, from coordinate 584,851,604 downwards.
CACACATGTATCTGAGTTTCCTATCAATACAATTCTAGCATGGATAATAAACGATTATCATGAACAAGGAAATATAATAATAACCTATTTATTATTGCCTCTAGGGCATATTTCCAACAGTCTCCCACTTGCACTAGAGTCAATAATCCAGTTCACATCGATATGTGATTAACACTCAAAGTCACATCCCTATGTGACTAACACCCAAGAGTTCTGGGTTTGATCATGTTATGCTTGTGAGAGAGGTTATAGTCAACGGGTCTGAAATATACAGATCCGTATGTACTTCGCAAATTTCTAAGTCATCTCCTAGATGCAGTTACCACGCTCTATTTGGAGCTATTCCAAATAACTGTTCTACTATACGAATCCAATTTACTACTTAGAATAATCTGGATTAGTGTCAAAGTTTGCATCGGCGTAACCCTTTACGACGAACTCCTTTTCCACCTCCATAATCGAGAAAATTCCTTAGTCCACTAGTTACTAAGGATAACCTTGACCGTTGTCCTGTGATCCATTTCTAGATCACACTTGTACCCCTTGACTGACTCATGGTTTGGCACACTTCAGGTGCGGTACACAACATAGCATACTTTAGAGCCTACGACTAAATCATAGGGGATGACCTTCGTCCTTTCTCTCTATTCTGCCGTGGTCATGTCTTGAGTCTTGCTCAATACTCACACCTTGTAACACAGCCGAGAACTCCTTCTTTGCTGATCTATTTTGAACTCCTTCAAAATCTTGTCATGGTATGTGTTCGTTTGAAAGTACTATTAAGCGATTTTGATCTATCCTTATAGATCTTGATGCTCAATGTTCAAGTAGCTTAATCCAGGTTTTCATTGAAAAAGATTTTTCAAATAACCCTATATGCTTTCCAGAAATTCTACATCATTTCTGATCAACAATATGTCAACAACATATACTCATCAGAAATTCTATAGTGCTCCCACTCAGTTCTTTGGAAATACAAGTTTCTCATAAACTTTGTATAAACCCAAATCTTTGATCATTTCATCAAAGCGTACATTCCAACTCCGAGATGCTTACTCCAGTCCTTAGAAGGATTGCTGGAGCTTTGCATACTTGTTAGCATCTTTCAGGATTGACAAAAATCTTCTGGTTGTATCACATACAACCTTTCCTCAAGAAAATCATCGAGGAAACAATGTTTTGACATCCTATCTGCACAATTTTATAAATAATGCAGTAATCGCTAACATAATTCCAACAGACTCTTAGCATCGCTACGAGTGAGAAAGCCTCATCGCAGTCAACTCCTTGAACTTGTCGGTAAACATCTTAATGACAAGTCGAGCTTTCTTAATGGTGACATTTACCATCATTGTCCGTCTTCCTTTTAAAATCCATCTGTACTCAACAGCCTCACGACCATCGAGCCGTTCTGCCAAAGTCTACACTTTGTTTTCATACATGGATCCTCTCTCGGATTTTATGGCCTCGAGCCATTCATCGGAATCCGGGCCCACCATCGCTTCTCCATAGCTCGTAGGTTCATTGTTGTCTAGCAACATGACTTCCATGACAGGATTACGTACCACTCTGAAGTAGTACGCATCCTTGTCGTCCTACGAGGTTTGGGAGTGACTTGATTCGAAGTCTCATGATCACTATCATAAGCTTCCACTTCAATTGGTGTAGGTGCCATAGGAACAACTCCTGTGCCCTGCTACACACTAGTTGAAGTGACGGTTCAATAACCTCATCAAGTCTCCACCATCCTCCCACTCAATTCTTTCGAGAGAAACTTTTCCTCGAGAAAGGACCCGATTTGAGAAACAACCCCTATTGCTTTCGGATCTGAGACAGGAGGTATACCCAACTGTTTTGGGTGTCCTATGAAGATGCAGTTATCCGCTTTGGGTTCGAGCTTATCAGCCTGAAACTTTTTTATATAAGCGTCGCAGCCCCAAACTTTTAAGAAATGACAGCTTAGGTTTCTCTAAACCATAGTTCATACGGTGTCATCTCATCGGAATTACGTGGTGCCCTATTTAAAGTGAGTGCGGTTGTCTCCAATGCCTAACCCATGAACGATAGTGGTAATTCGATAAGAGACGTCATCATATCCAATAGTTATGATGTTCGGACACACCATCACTCTATGGTGTTTCAGGAGGTACTAGTCGTGAAACAATTTCCACAGTGCCAAACTCGTAACTCAGATATTCATTTCTATGATCATATCATAGATATTTTATCCTCTTGTCACGACGATATTCAACTTCACTCTGAAATTACTTGAACCATTCAATAATTCAGACTTGTGTTTCATCAAGTAAATATGCTCAGTATCTACTCAAATCATCTGTGAAGTAAGAGCATAACAATATCCACTGCGTGCCTCAGCACTCATTGGACTGCACACATCAAAATGTGTTACTTCCAACAAGTTGCTTTCTTGTTCCATTTTACTGAAACCGAAGCTTTCAGTCATCTTGCCCATGTGGTATGATCTGCATGTCTCAAGCGATTCAAAATCAAGTGAGTCCAAACGGTCCATCTGCATGGAGTTTCTTCATGCGTATATACCAATAGACATGGTTCACATGTCTCAATCCTTTTCAAAAATGAGTGAGTCCAAAGATTCATCAACATGGAGCTTCTTCATGCGTTTTATACCAATATGACTTACATGGCAGTGCCACAAGTAGGTGGTACTATCATTACTATCTTATATCTTTTGGCATGAACATGTGTATCACTATGATCGAGATTCAATAAACCATTCATTTTAGGTGCAAGACCATTGAAGGTATTATTCAAATAAATAGAGTAACCATTATTCTCCTTAAATGAATAACCGTATTGCGATAGACATAATCCAATCATGTCTATGCTCAACGCAAACACCAAATAACAATTATTTAGGTTTTAACACGAATCTCGATGGTAGAGGGAGCGTGTGATGCTTGATCATATCAACCTTGGAAACACTTCCAACACATCTCGTCAGCTCACCTTTAGCTAGTCTTCGTTTATTCCGTAGCTTTTATTTCGAGTTACTAACACTTAGCAACCGAACCGGTATCTAATACCCTGGTGCTACTAGGAGTACTAGTAAAGTACACATTAACATAATGTATATCCAATATACTTCTATCGACAGCCTTCTCATCTACCAAGTATCTAGGGTAATTCTGCTCCAGTAGTTGTTCCCCTCATTACAGAAGCACTTAGTCTCGGGTTTGGGTTCAACCTTGGGTTTCCCCACTAGAGCAGCAGCTGATTTGCCGTTTCATGAAGGATCCCTTCTTGCCCTTGCCCTTCTTGAAACTAGTGGTTTTTAACTAACCATCAACAATTGATGCTCCTACTTGACTTCTACTTTCGCGGTGTCAAGCATCGCGAATATCTCAAGGATCATCATATCTATCCCTGATATGTTATAGTTCATCACGAAGCTCTAGCAGCTTGGTGGCAATGACTTTGGAGAAACATCACTATCTTATCTGGAAGATCAACTCTCACTCGATTCAAGTGATTGTTGTACTCAGACAATCTGAGCACAAGCTCAACGATTGAGCTTTTCTCCCTTAGTTTGCAGGCCAAGAAAATCGTCGGAGGTCTTATACCTCTTGACGTGGGCACGAGCCTGAAATCCCAATTTCAGCCCTCGAAACATCTCATATGTTCCGCGACATTTCAAAATGTCTTCGGTGCCTCAATTTTAAACCATTTATCATTACCGAACTATCATGTAGTCATCAAAACGTGTATGTCAGATGTTCGCAACATCCACAGACCACGTTCGAGGTCCAGCACACCGAGCGGTGCATTAAGGACACAAGCCTTCTACTGTCCGCATAATTGCTACTATCAACTTTCAACTATATTTTCTCTAGGAACATATTTAAAACAGTAGAACTAAAGCGCGAGCTAACGACATAATTGGCAAAGATCTTTTGACTATGTTCAGGATAATTAAGTTCATCTTATGAACTCCCACTCAGATAGACATCCCTCTAGTCATCCAAGTGATTACATGATCCGAATCAACTAGGACGTGTCCGATCATCACGTGAGACGGACTAGTCAACGTCGGTGAACATCTTCATGTTGATCGTATCTACCATACGACTCATGCTCGACCTTTCGATCTTCTGTGTTCCGAGGCCATGTCTGTACATGCTAGGCTCGTCAAGTCAACCTAAGTGTTTGCGTGTGTTCCGAGGCCATGTCTGTACATGCTAGGCTCGTCAACACCCATTGTATTCGAACGTAAGAATCTATCACACCCGATCATCACGTGGTTCTTCGAAACGACGAACTTTCGCAACGGTGCACAGTTAGGGGGAACACTTTCTTGAAATTTTAATGAGGGATCATCTTATTTACTACCGTCGTTCTAAGCAAATAAGATGCAAAAACATGATAAACATCACATGCAATCAAATAGTGACATGATATGGCCATCATCACTTTGCTCCTTTTGATCTCCATCTTCGGGGCTCCATGATCATCGTCGTCACCGGCATGACACCATGATCTGCTTTAGCAATAAAGTAAAGTAATTACATGACGTTTATGTTGACACGCAGGCCATAAATAAATTAAAGACAACTCCTATGGCTCCTGCCGGTTGTCATACTCATCGACATGCAAGTCATGATTCCTATTACAAGAACATGATCAATCTCATACATCACATATATCATTCATCACATCCTTTTGGCCATATCACATCACATGGCATACGCTGCAAAAACAAGTTAGACGTCCTCTAATTGTTGTTTGCATGTTTTACGTGGCTGCTATGGGTTTCTAGCAAGAACGTTTCTTACCTATGCAAAACCACAACGTGATATGTCAATTGCTATTTACCCTTCATAAGGACCCTTTTCATCGAATCCGATCCGACTAAAGTGGGAGAGACTGGCACCCGCTAGCCACCTTATGCAACTAGTGCATGTCAGTTGGTGGAACCTGTCTCACGTAAGTGTACGTGTAAGGTCGGTCCGGGCCGCTTCATCCCACAATGCCGCCGAATCAAGATTGACTAGTAACGGTAAGCATATTGAACAAAATCAACGCCCACAACTACTTTGTGTTCTACTCGTGCAAAGAATCTACGCAATAGACCTAGCTCATGATGCCACTGTTGGGGAACGTAGCAGAAATTCAAAATTTTCCTACGTGTCACCAAGATCTATCTATGGAGAAACCAGCAACGAGGGGAAGGAGAGTGCATCTACATACCCTTGTAGATCGCTAAGCGGAAGCGTTCAAGTGAATGGGGTTGATGGAGTCGTACTCGTCGTGATCCAAATCACCGATGATCCTAGTGCCGAACGGACGGCACCTCCGCGTTCAACACACGTACAGCCCGGTGACGTCTCCCATGCCTTGATCCAGCAAGGAGAGAGGGAGAGGTTGAGGAAGACTCCATCCAACAGCAGCACAACGGCGTGGTGGTGGTGGAGGAGCGTGGCAATCCTGCAGGGCTTCGCCAAGCACCGCGGGAGAGGAGGAAGGAGAGATGCAGGGCTGCGCCATTAACAGGAGAGGAACTCGTGTGTTGTGGGCAGCCCAAACCTCAACTATATATAGGGGAAGGGGAGGGGCTGCGCCCCCTTTAGGGTTTTCACCCCTAGGGGTGGCGGCCAGCCTAGATCCCATCTAAGGGAGGCGGCCAAGGGGGAGGGGGAGAGGGAGGCGCACCAGGAGTGGGCCTTAGGGCCCATCTGCCCTAGGGTTTGCCCCCTTTCCCCTCTTCCTTGCGCCTTGGTCCTTGTGGGGGTGGGGGGGGTGCACCAGCCCACCTGGGGCTGGTCCCCTCCCACACTTAACCCAAGTAGCCCTCCGGGGATGGTGGCCCCACTCGGTGGACCCCCGGACACCTCCGGTGGTCCCCGTACACTACCGGTGATGCCCAGGACACTTCCGGTGGCCAAAACCATACTTCCTATATATAAATCTTTACCTCCGGACCATTCTGGAACTCCTCGTGACGTCCGGGGTCTCATCCGTGACTCCGAACAACATTCGTTAACCACATACAAGCTTCCTTTATAACCCTAGCGTCATCGAACCTTAAGTGTGTAGACCCTACGGGTTCGGGAGACATGCAGACATGACCGAGACGTTCTCCGGTCAATAACCAACAGCGGGATCTGGATACCCATGTTGGCTCTCACATGTTCCACGATGATCTCATCGGATGAACCACGATGTCAAGGACTTAATCAATCCCGTATACAGTTCCCTTTGTCTATCGGTACGATACTTGCCCGAGATTCGATCGTCGGTATCCCGATACCTTGTTCAATCTCGTTACCGGCAAGTCTCTTTTACTCGTTCCGCAACACATCATCCCGTGATCAACTCCTTGATCACATTGTGCACATTATGATGATGTCCTACCGAGTGGGCCCAGAGATACCTCTCCGTCACACGGAGTGACAAATCCCAGTATCGATTCGTGCCAACCCAACAGACACTTTCGGAGATACCTGTAGTGTACCTTTATAGCCACCCAGTTACGTTGTGACGTTTGGCACACCCAAAGCACTCCTACGGTATCCGGGAGTTGCACAATCTCATGGTCTAAGGAAACGATACTTGACATTAGAAAAGCTTTAGCATACGAACTACATGATCTTGTGCTAGTCTTAGGATTGGGTCTTGTCATCACATCATTCTTCTAATGATGTGATCCCGTTATCAATGACATCCAATGTCCATGGTCAGGAAACCGTAACCATCTATTGATCAACGAGCTAGTCAACTAGAGGCTTACTAGGGACATGGTGTTGTCTATGTATCCACACATGTATCTGAGTTTCCTATCAATACAATTCTAGCATGGATAATAAATGATTATCATGAACAAGGAAATATAATAATAACCTATTTATTATTGCCTCTAGGGCATATTTCCAACACTCCATGCATCGACTTGTAATTATGGGGCCTTGTAATGATGGTGGGTGCCATTCATGCCTCATCCACACTTTTTGGATGCATCATTCCCGTGGATGAGGATTGCTTCCGCTGATCATTACAAGTGGAAGGGGTGGAACTTTATGGGCGTCGGCACCGCTCATGCAAGCTGGGCACTCGCTTACAGCGCAAACACTATTTATGTCTGGAGCAAGGGCAACGGCCATCACAAGAGGAGGTTTGTGGTACCACCGGCAACATCCGATGCTAATGAGTTTGGGGAACGGTTCCCGGCTAGCATCTAGCACCGAGGCAGTGGCCCCGATGTTATGGCAGATGCTTCAGTTTGTCTCGCACCATTGTGGAGCGACATGGGGTAAAGGCAGTCCCCCTTTTATTGTCTTGGCGGTGGTCTAAGGTGGAGAGTCGTCCCGCCAATTTGCCACGGCACAAACGGAAGTTACAATGAATAACAAAAAGTAAAATAAATATGAACAATAGTTGAGTTACAGTTGAACAAATCATATGAACTGTAGGCCACTAAAAGTATTTTGCTACCACACATGGGTGAAGTAACTTGCAGCAAAATCGACTTTAATGTGTCTGCCCTAGACCTCTCGAATCCAATGACCTCCTTAGATAAAGTTAAGCTATTTCAAAGTCCTCAATCAATAGTAATCTGGTTTTGGGGTGTTAATCTAAAGATTATGTGTTGTTCTCATCTTCTTCATGCTTCCTTTCTCGATCACTTTGCATCTCCTCAAATAAATTTGGAAGCTCTAGCAGGAATAATGTTTACTAGACAGTTTAGTATCTCAGTGCTCCAGGAAAATTAATAATCGGATGGAAGTCTTTGATGGGTCGAAACTATGGGGTACTAATGACCATGCACATGCAAATAAGTTCACAATGCCCTTTGTGCTCGACGGACTGTGATAGTATTCATCATGCCTTGTTCTAATGTTTGCACATGAAGGACGTATGGAAGTACCTCGAGATAGAGAAGGTAATTGAGGACATATGTGATATTCAATGTGAAAGTTCATCGGTTTTGAGTGAGCTTCTACACGATTGATCTGTGAAGCCTCCTCTGATCACAATTTCATAAGAAGGTACCAGCAATTCTTCGAATGATTTGGTTGCAACAGAAAATTATTTTCGTGGAAAGTTTTAACAAAAACATGGTACCTATGGTGGACCTTGCGATGAGAGTATCCAGCCACGAGCAATGATGGTGCATGTCACTCATCGTTGGTAGTGAACCACTCTAGATACCTCAAGGAGTGTTGCTCCAGAGTAGCTAGACATGGCTGGTGAAAATGAAAGGAAATTTATGTCATGTACAATGTTCATGCTCTGTTTCATGAAGAAGGTGGTCCATGAGGGATGTGCATGATTACCCGTGATGAACATGGCTTCTTTCTCATGACGGGGAATTGTGATATCCCGTTTGTGCATTATCTTGCAACTACCGAGGCTCGGGTTCTTCCGAATGGTTTATTCTTGCAGGAAAAGTAGGCTGCAACCGTATTATGATTTATTCAAGCTGTATGCAGGTCGTCAAGGTGATGCAAAAAAGGAGGAAATTCTATCAGCTAAATGGCTGCCATCTGTGAGGTGTGTTCTTTCTTATGTGGCAATTTTAATCATCTCATGTTAGCCGTCGTCCTAGTGAGGCCAATAGGGCGGCTCATATTCTTGCTATTAAGGTCACTCATGCACACAAAAAAAAAATTGAATGGAACATGGAGCCACTTGGATTTCTCATTCATTTAATAGTGGATGGTGTTTCTCTATTTGCCAATATAATATAATCTGACATGAAGGATTTCCCTAAAAATATTAACTCTTTTAAAGGTGAGCATTTATGTCGCTTTGCTTGTTGACGTTGCTACACCAGGGTTATTCGTGGTGGTGTTGAGCATCAAGGTGATGAGTTGCCACGACAGCGAGCTATGTGTGGATGCTGCATTCGATGTTGTCGAGGTAATCACATAGAGATAAAAATGAGGAGAAGGTGTGTGGTGGAAAGAGTGCAACCTTACATGGGTGGATACGGTGTTTACACTGAACAATCTTCGTCTATGATTGTCTCCTAGTCTGATGAAATAATGGCTATCGCGAGCACATACAACTGGATGAAGATCAGAGGAGGGGCATGGCTGGCGATTGCTAGTATACAGATAATATAGTATGTTGCGATAATGTAAGTTAAATGACATGCGAGTGGTAGCTGCTCTATCAATCAATGGTGATATTTCCACAAGGATTTCAGCAATAACATTACCAAATACCGTATCCAATCTATGATGGGACATAAATGAGGCCTATCTTCGGTGGTTCATTTGTACGATATACATTCAAAGACAACCCCTTTTTTCTTCAAATGCCACAATTTAAAAAGGATTATTCAGAGGATATAGCTAGACAAAAAGAAATCCTAGGGGGTTATGACTACTAGGATATAATTCAAAAGATTTTGGTGGGGAATTTTAATTAACTAAGGGTAGGGCCATATTAGGTCAAAAAAAATCGTATCGCCCATTTTTTACAACTTATAGTTAAAAAAACATGGTAGATCTACACAAGATTTTTTATTGTGTACGGATATTTAAAATAAGTTATAATGTTGTCGACACCAGTTTGATAAGACATAGACACTAGTTTGATAATTGGATGTTTTGAGGCTGACTTGCTCGTACCAAGAGACTGTATCCGGGTGGCACAGGTGCTACAGAAGAACTGTGCAAATGTACTAAAACCTCTTGGACACCTGGATGGGCGAGTTTTACTTAGACCATCCAATTAATGAGGTGAACTGAAAGAGATGCTTACTGGAAAGAGGCAGTTGATCTTACATAAAATTAACGATGTTCAAAACAGGGTTACATAAGAAAAACAGACACGCCGCGCCGAGAAGAATAGTCAAACAGGCACAGCTGCTCGCACACTCACACACAAATGTTGGATAAATGGTCTATCTATTCTGAATATCTACAAATGGCTACAACTCCTCGACGACAGAAACTATCCAGAGCAATCGGGGGATTTTTGTACGAGCGTGGGCACTCGTACCATGCGGTCATACCAGGTAAAAAGCCTAGGTCGCCATGATTAGAATGTGAAACGACATCTGGTACGAGCACAAGCGCTCGTACCAGCGCTCCGGCCGTGGGAAATCTCACATATGCAGCTGCCGATGCAAGGAGAAGGTCTTCTTCTTTCTCCTTGCTCCCCCAACCTCTCTCTTTTTCTCTCAAGCCCAAACAAAAATCCTCCGTCACCTCCGATTCTTCGTGGTTTTCATTCATTTTATCCGAGCATCTTCATCTCCGATATTTTCTTCCCCCAAACCATGGTTCATTTTTTTAATACCCATGGATATTTTGTTCTAGTTCTTACCCTAGATTGTGAGTAGGTGTCATTTTTCTTGATAGAACCGAGCTCTTCATTTATGGTTGGATGCCTTGATTCCTCCTCGTTTTCGTCCTCAAACGTAGTTGGTTCAACAAAGGAGAGTAGACACATTTATCCCTTCTTTTTCTTCATCCGAACAGGGTTGATCTTGCGAAGAGCGTCCTTCGGGTACAGGTCCAGCATGTCAGAGGTTCACCAGAGTCAGAGCCTTCCTTGGACTACGTTCAGGGGAACCCAAGGTTGTGCCACTACCTACCGGAGATGGCAGGCCTTCGTATTCACTCGAATCAGCACCCTGCTGTTTTTGTACTTCGCCGGATGCATCAGTGGCGTTGTCAGCCGCCTCTCCCTCGTCCTCCTCACCCCATGACGTACCAGTGTGGGTGGAAGGCGAGCCTAGGGACCCAAGGATTGGGGTACTCGTCATGGGTGTTTCCGGGGGACTCCAAGTCCTTGGTCCTCCATTGTGACACGGCCCGCCGTGGCATGGATCATCATCAACGTCGTCAGCACTAGCATGCTCCTCTCCGTGATCATAACATGTAGGGTTAGCGCGATTATATGTGATGATGAACATGTCATTACCACCTGTGGGACAGTTCTCAACCGTTGCGCCATCCCTATTCCATCTTTCCCTTCATGAAAAATTATATGAGAGATGAACTTTCTTGGTCGCTAGATTGTACCATGTTGTGCCATCTTTGTATCCCAAAAAAATAGTTCGAACTCTCTTGTCCGCTAACTTCCTGGTGTGCATGCCTAAATCCTTGACGCCAGCAATGCACCCTAATGTACGGAGGTGACCAACCGAAGGCTTTCTACCACACCATGCTTCATATGGGGTTCTACCAACGACACTCTTCGTCGGCGATCAATTGAGCAAGTACAGCGCAGTTATCACTGCCTCTCCCCAAAACCTCCTGGTAGCTACTTGCTTTTGAGCATACTCCTTTCCATTACCACAATGGTTTGATTCCATCCATAGCCATGTTGCCTCGTCCATCTTAGCCAATAGACACACCAGCCTTGCGCGGTTCAGAAGTAATGTATACAACATGTTCTTTGTCTCTAAACGTTCATCATCAATCTTCTGTGACGGTCATAGCCCCAAAGATAACAACTTCAAGAACGATCTTGCTACCACCTTCTTCGAGTTGTCCCGAGCTTATTGTATTTGTCTATAGTCTAGGTATATAGTACACATCAGAGAGAAGATAATATGATCTCGGCCCATAGCCACGAAGACCACGGCCCCTCTTCCTGCTATCGGAACTATCTTGCCATCACTAAGCTTGACCCTCCCACAAAGGTCATGTGCATCTCGGTGAACTGTGTCCTATTATCATACAGGTGGTTGCTAGCACCTGTATCTAGGTACCATACAATAGCCTTCTTCTCTTCTTCGTGAAAAAAGACCTTGTTCTCCATGATCTTGACAAGCTCTTGCACGTCCGCTAGCTTAGCTACCAAGGTTATCGCGGTAGCGATTTCTACATCATCACAAATTTCAGAAAGAAACATATTCGCTTGCTCGTCATCATCACCTCCTTTATTTGTGATGTATGCCTACTCCTTTGCGGGCTTCCTGCACTCGGATTTGAAGTGTCCCATGATCCCGTAATTCTGGCATTTGATCTTTTTCTTGTCAAACTTCGTTTTCTTTGGAACTCCGTCTCCCGGGTACTTATTCCCTTACTCTTTCAGTGATCTATCTTGATGGCTGCCGCTGCTAGATCCCTTGTTGCCCTTCTTCTCTTTGAGTTCAGATCCTTTTCCATTGCACCCTAGCGAGCATCATTGCTTGGTCATCGCCTTATCCTGTTATGTGACTGCCATCCGAACCGGTTGAATATAGCCCGTGCTACCATCTCCCACTGGTTGCACCCAGTAACCAAGGGCTCCCTGAAGTCCATAGGAGTCTAGAGAGCTTGTCCTATACGTTGCCATACCAGTTGTGATCTTGAGCATGTACTTTTCTTTTCTTTTTCCACTCCTCTTGCGAGCTGTAATACTTTAATGACTTTGTGCTACTTCGAGACTTTTTTTAATAAGATGGCTGCATGCATCGTAATGATGCAGAGGCTTGGGGCATGCCTCCATTTCCAAAAAAAATTGCTTGGTCATCGCCATTAGCATCACCGAAGTTGTTCTGCACCCGTTCATCATGTTCCTTGAAGCGTCCCACAAGGTCATTGACGGTGAGAGTGGTAAGATGGACGCACCGCTCAATAGCAGTCACAATTTGCATGTAACAAGGAGGGGTAACGGGCAAAAACTTTCGTTCAACCAAAGTTTCTGTCAAGTTCCCATCGAGCGTCTGAATTGCAATAACAAGGGTCACAACCTAGAAGCAAAAGGATGAACAGACTCGTCATCTTTCAGGGTCAGAGTTTCATAAGTTCTCAACATCGTTTGTAGGTTAGCTTGCTTCACCCGCTTGTGGCCCTCGAACAATGCCTTCAACGTGTCCCAGGCTTCCTTCGCGGTCTCTTTCGTGATTAGATGTTGCAGCTCATCGATGGGAATCAACGAGTATTGAGTCGTCGCCGCCTACCTGTCCCTACGGTAATCAACGTCGTCTTTCTAGAACAGGTCACGGCCGAGATCTATGACGTACCGTAACTCAGCGATGCAAAGAGAAAACTCCGTCAAGGCTTGCCAAACCCCTATTTTCCCGACCGAATCAAGGATAAAGTGATTCGGATATACCAAGTACTTTAGCCGCCCTGGATCCCTCTGGTGGCGTCTTCCCCTTGCTGATGTCATTGTCCACCATCGCCGCCGGTCACTGGGCGTCCGCCGTCGAGGCTCTGATGCCACTTGTTGCCTTACAGATTGTATCGAGAGATGGTAGCATGAGATTAAACAACAAGAACCAAAATCAGATGTTTTTTGGACTGCTCCAACATGCAGCTTTTTAGGGCCTTTTATGTCACTTATATACGGCACAAATAACCAGGTTGGTCGACCTCCCAGTGGATGAAATCGACCGCGACCTAGTAGTGGACTACGGTGGTACTGTCGTGGACTTAGTCGACGCTGGCAGCGGCGTCGACCTGTGTCGAGCACTCCGCCGAATAGCTGACGGTCGTATCTTCACGTAGACCGTGGCTGCATCGTGGGTGACCAAAGGGACCTCCCAGGCCTGGGTGGTGGTGGGGAAGGCACCTTGCATGACCAAAGGGATGGTGGAGCTGATGGAGCGGCCCCCATCGGAGGACATGAGGGCCGAGTGCGTCAGCAGCGGAGGCGGGCCGTGAACAGGGTCGCGTGCAGCTCAATCTGCTTATCCCAGGCGTCGTAGAGCACTTCGGTCTCCGCCTGGATCTTGTCTAGGCAGGGGCGCAGCCAGGAATTTTTGCCGATGGGTTCATTCACTAACTAGCTGTCAAAAATTCGTATGAACCAAGTCCTACTTTGTGAAATATCGCGACCAGATTATATCGGTTAAAGAAAGCACAATGAATAGGAATATGATACGACTTATCACACATATTTGTTACTTTAAAATTGAAGAGCACATAACTTACCAATCGGTTGAAATTATAAATCACTTGTACATATTATAAATAGGGTATTACTAAATAAACTTCATATTTCAGATCCAACTTCTCATCTTTTTGAAAACATTGAAGAAAGTAATTAGTCTGGCAAGTTTAAAATAAAAGTGACATCATGTGAAAGTATCATGTAAAGTCACTTACCGTTCAGAGCGTCCCTTTTCTATTTTTTATGGCCTTAAAAAGATCAAACACGTCATCATTACTAATGGGAGAAAACATCACTTTCTCCACATAGGAAATTAGACAATCACTCGTGAACTGACCACCAATTTTGTTGCGCAACTTTTTCTTGACAATACTCATAGCCGAAAAGCATCCCCACTGATGATGTGGCAACTGGTAATATCAATAGCAGCTTTAGAAGATGATAGACCAAAGGAAAAGTAACATGTTTATTTCTCTACACCATTAACGTCTGATCAACCGGATCTTAGGGCAATTTATCTGAATTAATCTCTTTCTTGATAGAAGGCTTTGCGAGACTACTGACAACGACATTTGATGCGCTTTTCTTACATCTAACGGGTGACCTTGATGTCCCCACATCATTATCTGGATCAGGTGATCGACTTCTATTCTTTGAAAAATATCTTTCCATAGCCTACATCAAACAAAGTACACGAAAATAAGAATTAGAAAATTAGGGCAAAAGTTTCCTGTACTAGGCTACTAGATTTAGATTGGGTAGAACGTAAAGAGGAAAGTGGTAATCTTACTGCCTTCAAGGCTCGAATTAAACTGCAGTTGAGCGCTTCCGTGCATGCCACTATCGATTCCGTCAGGGGTCGGCTTCTGAGGAGGTGAGGACCGAAGCGACGGTCTAGGGCTAACAGAAATCTGGGCGAGACGGGAGAGAGAGAGAGGCGAGGAGAGTTGGGATCTTTCATCGTACATACAGTTTTTTAGGATCTTTCATCGCACATACAGTTTTTGATTTAGTAACAAAACATGCCTGACAGTGGGCTTTTGGGCCTTTTTACTTGTCTATTCATGTGGCGTTAGCAGTTTGATGGGGTCAGGCTTACTTTATTATTGTGTTCAACCTAGTATGTCGTGCATAACATGCACGTAGCTGGCAAATTTAGTTGGGTTCATCTGAACCCAACGGTAAAACGTTGGCTCCGCCCCTGTGTCTAGGTAGGCCTTCAGATTAGAATCCATGGTGGTGGAAGGAATTGATGAACTGGATTTTTTTGGCAGAAATCGGATGAACTCGCGGGGATTTGCGGCGAATCGGAAGGGTGGAAGAAGGCTCTTAACCATGATGTTAGGATGCAAACTCTCAGTTCACTGGTTCTCACATGATTACAGAGGAATTCAATTTATACATAGCTCTTGAGGAAGAAGAAAGGAAAATAGGGGTGGAAGCTAGAGGTAGGAGAAGAAGAAAGCCACTGTGTTGTTTGCCTGATTCAACTTGGATGACTCGTTCGCTGCATCTCCTCCCGATACTTTTGTAGTTGACAGTAGTTTCTCATGTATGGTAAGGTGCGACCCATGGACGAGTCCATTGTCAAGCCCACGTACATGTAGGATAGGTCCCTAACATGGACATTGTCAGAGATCGAGAAAATAGAGAAGGTGAGGGGTACCGACTGTACCCCAACATTGGCAAAAGCAACAAGAGAAGATGGCAAGTTCACCTAGCTATTTGAAGTGCGTTGACACATCCCTCTGACAAACATAACAAATTTTCCCATGGGTATCACACCATGCAATACTCAACTTTTGCATCATCCTAATTTTTTCCTTCCCGACACCTCCTATTCTCAAGATAGTTTTTTTGTTTGTTTTACACGCAATGATCTTTGTGTATTTGTATCTCATGTTCCCATGGTATAATGACAGTCTCGAGCACATGTAACTTGGTGAAGAGTTGCAGGAAGGGGTGAGATGGTATGCATACATATAGCATATATGCATGTTCCATATTGGATGATTGCATATGTGGTTAGTATGTTGTTGTGATTGTACATCCTGTCTACCAACAATCAAACTCCCTGCTAAGATGAATAATTTATGTAATTGTACCGGTTGGTGATATTCATTAATTGCAACATGTTTACGGTGACCTGTCAGCTTTTGATATCAAGCGATATGACTCTTATCTTTTAGAAACACTATTACCGAATTAGAGAATGGACTATCTGTTGTAGGTCATGGCTGAAGGATACATAAACCAACGATAGATGCGGCATGTCTCATGTGGTTCATTGGTAGGACAGGCATCCGAAATGCTTCCATTTTTCGAACAACCAAAATTTTGAAGACTCCTAAGACATATATTGGTAAATAAATATTCAAGATGTGTATGTTGCAAGGAAATAATCAGACAAATGATATGGGCAATGTTTAATTGATAGAAAGAGAGGAGTCGTACTTTCTATTAAATAATTACTGCAGGGAAGGTCTCCTATTTGAATATATATCTCAAAACTAGCTGACCAAGATTACAATGGAAAAATGTTCGAAAACCTAAACATAATGGTCCCGTTTGAGAGGGAAGGCAGATCAATCAAAGAGAGAAAAAGGAATGCCGGAGAAGTGGGTGCCCATAACACCGCACAACCAACCGGCGATTGGAAAGATAACCTCCACCATAGTTACTAGTAGATGCAGCGCCTTCCGAGCGTAGTACGATATCAAGATCTTGCCAGTTGCCTCCACCACCTACGTACGCACTGGATTCCCGGTGTGACATAGGAGGGAGCACAGTCACGAGTGTCATTCGCAAGGCTGTGAGCTTTGCCAAAAGGGCATGATACTGGAGCAAAGCAAGTAGTGAAACCTCCGACAAACACGAACCTCGAGCTCCACCAGGACACCCTGATCAGTTTGCAGGGTTTCAAGGCATCGTTGACGTCAAAGACGAAAGATCCATACCGAGAGCACAAATTAGCTTAGCGCAACACATCATCCCTCCTGGCAGACATTTGAGCATGAACAACACCGGAGAGTCACAGTCGGTGGAACCACATGATGGAGAAGGACCATTTTCTGTCAGCAGCAAAGCTTGAGGACTCATTCCTGTGGCTAGTGCAGGGTTCCGGAACAATACCTTCAATAGGGCCATGCACGTCCTAGACGTCATCGTTGTTGAGAACATGCCTGGAATCATGCCGAAGAGGGGGTGCACTCCAGGACAACAACTCCAGGGAGAATTACAATGCAGGGGCGGCACCGCTGTCACATGAAATAAGAATTTGCGATTTCTCCACGAGCACACACCTCATCTCCGCAAACTTGGCCGATGGCTGGAAGGTAAACACACATGACCATGACATCGGGATGGAGCTCGCATGGTCGGCTCAGTTCGAACGGGGATTTCTCCCAGAGCATGTATTGAAACACCAACCAACAAGTTGGGGAAGCGCAAGAGCATTGGTCGGCATTGAGGACCTCAGGAGGCATGAGTTGGGGCGGGGACCGGGCCACCACCCGCAGCGCGGGCATTCTGGCAAACATGGAACACAAGACCATGGGTCTGGACTTGGGAGTTGTCCAGCCCAGGAGGAGCGTGTGGAAAGAATGGCAAGGGAATCAACTCCAATAGCAGAGGGGAAGAGGCGTCGGTGGATATTATTATTATTATTTGCTGGTGGCGACGGCCTCCGGCATTGCGAGAGGGACCAGAGAGGCAGGTAAAATTTCAAGGCCCTGCCTATGACCATGGTTATAGTGTGGCAGTATTATCTCAAACGGAAGTTTTGTAGCATCCAACTGTTCGTAGAAGATAAGCAGGCATATGGTTGATTTTTGAGTAGCGCGTATCACGGATTCCCAAAAATTGACGTCTCCAAATATTTAAATTTAACTTTTTTTAGCAATATCATTCAACTAAATTTCACTTTATATAAGTCCCAGATGAGCGGATGATACACTCAATTTTCAAAATATTAAACGAAACTTCACCTTTTGTATGTCTGCATTTCCCTCGTCTTCTGTGTCAGTGCTGATGCACCTTTATCTTGTATCACATATATCTGCAGAGGTTTGTGGCTTAATTTGAGAACCACCAAGATACATGAAATATTTTTATTCTTTTTGTTCTTCGGTACTGTGGAAAATCTTCAAGCTATACTCATTTGAGTTACTTCATCAATCATCTAACACATAAGTGAAACGGGGAATAGCACTGCTTATTCATCTTCACATGGTCTCAGGCTCTCAGCACACGTGCCTCGCCCTCTTCCTGTAACTCTATCAACACTAGACCATGATGACGCGCGTTGCTGCGCCCGCCAATTTTATAATAGAATGATAAAACATCATGTAATTTTTTTAAATTTAAAATATAGAAATTAAACTTGTATGATCTAACCCGTATACTAGACAATGATAATTTTTTTTAATATTGTCATTGTCACGGGAAATAGAATTAGGCAAGTGATTGCTCTAATTTTTAAATGAAGAGTGTCGATGAATGGTGTCTAGGAAACAAAAATATGAATAAGTGGCATACGTTTAGAGAACGTACATGATAGTCAATAGCAAGATTGGTAATATAAATTAATCAGGCAATTCTTTTCTTCCTTAATTAATCGATGAGGCAAATCTTTTACCTTCGTTGAAAAAAATTGTCGCTTCCCCTAAAAAATGAATTAGCGCCGCTTGATTCCCATGTCGCTAGACCTTGTCATCGTTGCCACGCGCATGTGAGGGAGTAAGGCAGTGGGGCATTGACATTGTGTGGCGCGGCGATGCCAACACGAGCAACAATCTTTTTTTTTTAGAATCATCCACTATTGCAAAATGTTTTGGGGGAATACAGATAGTAGATGGCGCGGACATTAGCCAGACATGATGGCCCGCCCACATAGAAAACACGGCTTTCGCAAGTTTGTGAGTCTCAACATTGCTAGCTCTTCGGTCATGTTATAAAGAAGCACTAACAAGTTGCTTTTCCTTTGAAATAACCTCTCTAACTATGACAACATAGCTAAATGGGTTTTCTTCCTTGATATTTTTCACCACCTCCATACAGTCCGTGGCCACTTGCACGTGAGACAGGTTGAGACCAAAGGCCAATGGTAATGACCCGCTCACACGCAGCTACCTAATTTTTTATTTGGGAAACACTTTTTTTAGGTAAATTTAAGAAACAACTACTTACGTTTGTGTTTCATATACACTTTGTCAGCTTGCCAGTCCAAGAAAATGTCCAGAAAACGAGCTATCGGGGAGATCGTACGGCTAGCAACGCCAAAGCATTGTGGAGGCTCATAGGCCGCCCCGTTATACTGTTTCTTAATAAAACCGTGAGAAATAAGCTTGCTGATTTAAGAACCAAGAAAATGGTAGGCAATCTGGTCACACACAAGAACTACATATTCCCTGTGAGAAATAAGCTTCCTGATTTAAGCAGCAGAGAATAATTTGGGGAAGCAAATCTCGAGAACTTTAGACTGCAAGTATGATAACCTGCTATAACATAAATCAATCGCGTACTTGACAATGCTGCAGAGCTTGGCTGAAATATCGGTTCACACTAGCTC
This sequence comes from Aegilops umbellulata, assembly GCA_032464435.1. Classification (NCBI taxonomy): domain Eukaryota; kingdom Viridiplantae; phylum Streptophyta; class Magnoliopsida; order Poales; family Poaceae; genus Aegilops; species Aegilops umbellulata. Next base: position 584,832,220 of record CP136060.1, on the reverse strand, counting down.
TCATCCCGCTACACCTTAATAGAATTCTAGGATTAGGCTTACCAATAAGATCAAACAGGATATTCAAGTGTTCGCCGCAGAAATAGCAGGCTTACAGTGTGTGTGGTCTGTACTAGAGTAGAAAGGGGGAAATAATGGCTGACGGCCCATAAGGGGGTTTAATTTGGACTTTATAATGTTATTTTTCAGGAACATCACTACTGCTATTTTCCAAAGATGAAATCTGATTAGGCTTTCCAAAGATTAGCACGAATGCTTGTCACAGGTCTGTTTTCTGCAGGCATTTTATCAAACAGAAGACTGACGCCTCCAATGCCACACAGAATCAGCGCAAAAGAATGCAGTAGGGGGAAAGGAAGTACTCCCTCCGTTCCTAAATACTTGTCTTTCTAGAGATTTTAACAAGTGACCACATACGAAGCAAAATGAATGAACCTACACTCTAAAATATGTCTACATACATCCGTATGTTGTAACCATTTGAGATGGCTAGAAAGACAAGTATTTGGGAACGGAGGGAGTATATAACTTCTCACCGGCCGCCCGCCTTTGCGCGGTGCTGAGGGCTAGTAAGAAGGTGAGGGTAATGGCGTCGTAGGCGGTGGCTGGACCGACAATGCAACATGGTGGCCCTCATGGCGAGCGAGCTCACAACGCACGGCGAGTGTTGGCAATAAGCAACGGCGGGACATGTCATGTGCGCGCACGTGTGCGCCAGATGCGTCGGGCGCGGTCCGGCTGCGTCGGGTCCGTGGTAGGGGGTGCATGTGTGAATGCGTGTGTGATGTATGGGTGCGCGTGCGCTGTGGGCGTAGCAGTCCGTTGGCGAGCCGGGCGGGGCGACCAGGCTGGTCTATTGCGGGCTCGGCGCAACCCAGACGCGTGGGCGCGCGTCATGGGCGCGGCCGTAGTGGGCCAAATCGTGCGCTCGCCCGGGTGGGGGCGTGCGGGTCATGCCTAGCGCGGACCCGTGGTATAAAGCTTGGCATGGGGCTTGTTGTAACGGGGGGAGGCTCGAATTTTTGCTTGAGTGATATAGCCGTTGTTGCGGCAGCGTTCGTGGTGTGTTTCTTCTTCTTCGTCCTTCCTTCTTCTTGGTTTGTGCCAGAGAGCGAGAGAGTGATCGAGAGAGAGAAAGAGCTGGGGCGAGGCATTGGTTCCAACAATTGGCATCAGAGCCGGTTTTTGTGGAGGTGATCGCCGGTGGACATGGCGCGGGCGGCGGGCGGCGCGTGGTCGTTGCCGGTCCCGCCTTTGACGCTGACCAACTACACCTCCTGGGCGATCAAGGTGGAGGCTATCCTTGATGCCCAGGGACTGTGGGGTGTGGTGGCGCCGGCGGAGAGCGCGGCGATCAACGCCGGCAAGAGCAAGACGGCGTGGGCGATGCTGCTCGGCACACTGTCGGAGGAAGTACTAATGCAGGTGGCGACGAAGATCACCACAAAGGAGGTTTGGGACTCCCTCAAGGTGCGTTTCGTCGGTGCCGATCGGGTGCAGGCAGCGTGGCTCGCGACTCTCCACGACGAGTAAGACCGCCTGCGGGTGGAGGATGGCGACGAGCTCGACAGGTACGCCGGCAAGCTCAACGGCATGTCGGCAAGGTATGCACTGCTCGGAGCTACGCTGGACGTCGCCGCCATGGTGAAAAAACAGCTCGATACTGTGCCGGACCGGCTGTACGCTCTAGTTGCCGGAATCAAGCAATTTTGCGACATTGAGGAGATGGCATCCGTGGAGGTGCTTGGGCAACTAAAGACTTTTGAAGAGCGAACGCGGCTGTGCGAGCAAGCCGGCGGGGAGCGTGCTCACCACTGCTCAGTGGGCGGCGTGACAGCATCGGCGAGGCGGAAGCGGCTTCGACCACGAAGACGACGGCTCTGGAAGCACGGCATCAGGCGGCGGAGGAAGGCGACATGGCCACTACTACAACTGCGTCTAGCGGGGCCACTTCAAGTGGGAATGCACCAAGCCGCGGAAGGTGCCGATGTGTATCCGGAGGGGAAGTGGGAGGAAGACGACTACACAGAGTGATGAATGGATTGTGAATCAATCAGACATGTGTATTACGAGTTTTTTTTACTAAAAGTTAAAACAACCACTTGCATTGTTTTTGGTTTTTGATTTACATGTTCATTGTTGTAGTGCTACTAATCAGCTTGTGTGTAAGACACGAAACATTTTGTAGGTGACCATTTCAGGCACAAAGGTTTGTGCCTCCGGACTCTGCGTGAATGCAGCCGAGCAGTAGTGAGCACCACGGCAGCAAGGACCTTTGTGATGAGGGCCCGTGCCGACAAACTTGATATGGACATTTCTAAGAGTGTGTGAAAGAAATTGAAGCTGAGGGGGCGGAGTGCGCCCCGACATTGGCAGATTCAGTGGGTGAAGACTGCACGTGCACCTAGCAATTGGGATGGCGGTACCATGGCCCTCTGATAAGCATCACAAAACTGCCCAAGGTCATCACGCAACATCTTTAGCATCTCGCTAACTCTTTGCCTCCCGATATCTCTTATTCTCAAGCAAGATTTCTTTTGTACATGCAATGATCCTCGTATATGCTTGTCCAATGTTCTCATAGGATAATGACAGTGTCGAGCACATGTATCTTGGTGAAGGGCCTCGCGGAGGATTGAGATGGTATACATATATATCTCTACTATTAAAGAGGAGTTATAAATGATGGTGCATCATCCAGTCCCCCTGCAATGGTACAAGTCCAGGATTTGGTACGTTGTCGCGCCCCCGCACCTACCAAAACTAAGTGCACTTACTACATGAACCTAAATGTTCATTGTTACGTCTTTCTCCACACTTACAAAAGTAGGTGAGCACGCTTAGGCAATCAGCGTAAATGATAAATGGTTCCACTAGGAGGATCTCACGCAGAAAGTAGCAATCAGTACGGCCGGCCCACTAGCAGAATTTTAATCATTCACTTGTTCTCTGAATAGCTATGCTGAATGAATAATTAATGCAAAGAATAGTATAGATTCTTCATCAGTTTAATTTAATTGTTGGATAGGTGAACCGTCCACGCCGGGCATTGTCCAGCACCTCCCCCACCAATAGGTAGGCCGCTTGATCCCATCCCGAACCACCCCGTAGGCTTCCACCCACTGGTCCTTCGGTCAGGAGACGAAATCGGTGCTCCCATCACGAACAGGAAACGCTCCCGGCCTCCCGCCTCGACGCTTGTGTTTTTTTCTCTGTGTCCACAGCTCAAGATCCATGTTCATCTCCATTGGGCCACGGTCCTAGATTTCTGTTCTAAGAATGACATGTTTCCAGTTATACCCATCAAGACGTTGACATTGCTTGCATATGGGTCCCGGGGAGCCAAATACTGTTCGGCTCAAGTGGCAGAATAGATCGACTGGGGCTGTTAGGTCGCCGAAACAGGAAGGCCAATATTCATGTGGGGGTATCGTAAAACATCTTATAAGTTTAAGTTGAATGAGCATATAAACTGAAATCTGAGCATTCTCATGTGTGGAGGCAAGAGCATGTACAACCGGACTTGCCAAATCTTACCATGTTCGCAGACGCGCCCGGGTGTGTCCGTTTTGAGCCCTTATCTGTTTGTCCATGCAGCGACACTTCAAATTTTCTTCCTCATATGTTAGGTCACTTGCACGTAATTGGTGGATATGAAGAGAGACAAAAAAAGTAAATAAAGGAAAAAAGGTGGCCCAGGATGGGCTGTGTCCTACGTGGCAGACAGGCCGGGCGCGTTAGCGAGCCCTTGAATCCTCCCTTTATTTGTCCTCAACACGAGGGTTTGCGGACAACCCGGACGTATAGGGATGATATGAGGGGTCCAGAGTTGGATCATTTTTTTTCTTTCTCTATCTTGTCCGGTCACTGACCAATCAATTCTGGGGACGTTTGAGGAGAATTTGAGGATGCCAGTTCCAGATGCTCTAACTGCATTACATCGTGTATCCTTTCTATATTCCATTTGAACTACTTAGACATGTGGCAGCTAGGCATCGGCTGCGAGCAACAGTCCGGACGGAGCGGGACGATGATGCAACGATGACGATAGCGCCCGATGGTAGCACGGCCGTGCATGTGCAGCGACACATGTGGAGATGGCCGGATACCATGAGATCTAGTCATGGTGGCGGTGATAGCTTCTGCTTGTCATTGCGGCGTGAGCGATGGCTCTTGATGACCACTTCGAGGAGATCAAGGCGCACGGCGGCACATGTACATGTGCATAGGCGCATCCACAGGCACCACATTTGTTGTCACGTGCAGCGCTATGGTGCATAATTGCACCACAGAGGAATGTTTTGTCTAGTGTGAGGACAGTGACCATCGTACGTGGAGGTTGGTGTAGCCGGCGGCAGTGTCCGACATGCAGCACCAGGGCAGCGGCTCCAATGATATGGTGGATGCTGAAGTGTGATTCGTCCCTGTATGTTCCGCGCCAGGACATGGGCGCCCCCCTGACCGTCATGGCAGTGGTTTGCAGTGTCCTTTTGGCCTGGGATGGAGTACTCATGTGAGGACGATGCATGCGATTTAAGGTGGGAAGACGTCCCGCCAATTTTATGGGCTTCGCGGTTTTAAGGGGTCTGGTAGAGATGTTCATGTGAAAAGCCGATGCATGCGCAGCTCCTACATAGCGCGTAGGTCGCTGCGAAGTGACGTAGCGCATACTGCCTTTGCGCGCTGCTGTTTCAATGGGCCGGCCCATTTCGGTGTTTCACCCCCAACCGGTTTTGGGAAGGTTCTAAGACCTTCATTGAACCGGGTTTTCCTGGTTTTCTGTCTTTTTTTTCTCTTCTTTGTTCCCTTTCCTGTTTTCTTTTATGGTTTTCTATTTTTTTATTCTTTTTTTCTAATTTGCGAAATCTTCTAATGTTCTGCTTTTATTTTTTTTTTCTCCTTTACCTTTTCTTTTTTTCGGCCATTTTTCAAATCTGCAAACATTTTTTGTCAAATTGTGAACATTTGTTGAAAGTGGAACATTTTTCAAAATTGCCGAATATTTTCTGAATTGATGAACAATTTTAAGGAATTTGTGAATATTTTTTCGAAAAAGTAAACACCTTTTCAAAATCATGAACATTTCTTGAAATCTTGTACATTTTTTTAATCCTAAACATTTTTAAAAATTTGTGAACATTTTATGGTGAACATTTTTGGAAAGTGGAAAATTTGTCAAATTGCCGAACATTTTTTTGAATTAATGAACAGTTATTAGAAATTCGTGAACATGTTTTGGAAAAAGTGAACAACTTTTCAAAATCATGAACAATTCTTGAAATCGTGAATATTATTTTTGAAATCCTAAACAGTTTTTAAATTCATGCACATTTTTCAAAATCATGAATATTTTTCATATTCACGAACAATCCTAGAAATTGTGTACATTTCCTGGAAAATGTGAATAATTTTTGCAATTTTTATGAATTTTTCGAATTTTTTTATCAATTTTGGAACATTTTTAAAAATTCCTGATCATTTTATTAATATTGTGAACATTTTCGTAGAAATTCATGAAATTTTTTTGAAATTGTGAAAAGAACTGAATAGCTGAACATTATTTTTGAAATTGCAAACATTTTTTGAATCCATGAGCATTTATCGTTTCCTGAACATTTTTAAATCATATACAATCTTTGGACTCACGAACAATTCAACCAAATTTGGAACTTTTTCTGAAATCCCGTATTATTTTGAAAAAATGAAAAATGAGAAAACAGAAAAAAAAACACAAGGGGCTCCCCCACGCCGCACATGCGCCGGCCCATGAGGGCGCGCGGGCGAGCGGGGAGGGTGCGCGCTCCCGTGGCTGCTGGCTCGTACGGCGCCATATAGGAGGTCTCTGATGCATGCCGTGATGCGGGTCTGGATCCTGAACAACAAGTATGGCCTTGGCAATGCAAAGGCGTCTCCACAAGAGCTCATTGGCGAAGCATGAGCAGTTGCCTAGGGTCACTGGGCATTTTCTTTGACATCCTCAACACGGGTCACTAGGCATTTTCAACACTGCGCTTTAGTGTGGGCTATCTGGATTGTTAGAGTGATTGTGTTTTTGACGAGACACGACTTTCAAAAAATTTGCAGGTTATCTTGAGAGAGACATGACGTATCCTTATGTGGTGTTCCTACGACATGTGTAGGCACAAGCGTCAATGGCTTTTTCGTGCAGCCTTAACATGTTCCTTCTTACCTCTTATTTTCACATCAAAGGTAAGATTGTATAATAGATTTTGAGCCGTTGATTTCAGTAAGTAGTGGTCTGACTAATTCTTACCTTGTTATTTATCATGTGAAATGAGGAGGTAAGAGTGACCATGTTAAATTTAGCCGAGACAATCACACGGCTATATTCAACCAGATTAGCTGGCATTCTAGTAATAGAATGCCATGCAATCTTACTATCATATGGTTGTGCTCGCCCTTTTATGCTGGTTGTGCAGTGCACCTCCGTTGATGGTGGAGGTCACGGCTAAATCTGTCTCTCCCCCTCCCCTCTCTCTTGTGCATGTTTTGAGCGCTAGTGCTTGGAGCCTGCAGCGTCAAAGGCCGTGACTGCATGAAAGGGGCACAACACCTCTCCGACCATGACAACATTGGTGTACAACTCATCAATGCATCAAGCTGGGCATACGCCAAGGTAGAAAGCTTTTCGTGCGTTGTTCCCCTAAACATGGGGTAAACACACTTCCTTTTTTCTACCGAGTATAATTTTCTCATGTTAAACACTTCCCGACGTCACATATTCTCTACCTATTTTTGTTTTCTCGTTCTTCTCCCTTACATTGTATTTACTAACTAACAATTGGTGCAAGAGAGAAGGGTGTTGAATCTCAATGTCCCTAAAAAAATGGATAAGGCACACTTAGTCGGTGGTCCTGACGTCACATGCACCCTTGCATTAAACTTGCAGGGAACCCACTATATTGCTCGTGTGCGGTAAATAAATTCCTAGTCATGCAAGTGTAGGAGTGCTTGCTATTAATATTTATAGTCAATTCCACATAATATGTTTGCACGAATGTCCTTTGTATATAATGTTTGTCCCAGAGAGAGAGAGAGAGAGAGAGAGAGAGAGAGAGAGAGAGAGAGAGAGAGAGAGAGAGAGAGAGAGAGAGAGAGAGAGAGAGAGAGAGATGGTGATTTGTAAACAATCCTAAATGTGGTTGTACTATTTTTTAGACCAAGGATTAAAGGATCCATTTTATTAAATTGGAGTCTTCATTTGGTGAAAGGTGCAACATTAGTCAATACTGAGAAATTTATTGATGTACTGTGTTGTAAATTTTGAAATAAAGTCCATGTTACGATACCATTCACAAACTCACTACAGATATTTTTCTCGAAGTTGTACTACTCAAGGACGGGCGATATAGCTTTGTTTAGTTCGTTTTCTTTCTTTCATATGTTCTTATTTTGTTTAATGAAATGTGCATTATGTTGTTAACTTACGGTATTTTCCCAATACGTATCTTTATGTATTTTCTCGAATGTCCACTTACTTTCTTGAATGGATTTGGAGTGTACAAGCCAAGTTTCAAATGGATTTTGGTGCAATGTTTCTCATGCTAGCACATGCTATCCCTCTGATTTTTTCAAACATTCGACTTGTGTCAAAGGCGAACTGGCCCCTGCTTTTCGACATGTACGATATGGCACCTGGTCCATCAGCTGGCGCTGCCATCACAAGTCACAGCGCGATCTCCACGTATGCTACAGAGTGTCTTTAGAGACAACACAAGTACAAGACTATCATGTTCATGAGTCTTGTAGACTGAACACCATCATGTTGTCAGTTGAGCGCAGATGGACTGGCGGGTGGCGATGTTGTCGTTGAAAGCCTCACAACAGCAATGTGTCAAAGTGTGGACATCACGCTGCTGAAGAGCGCGGTCCTGCGTGGTTAATCTTTGCACCAATGTCAAATGGCTGGGTGTGCGCCAAACATGCCGAAGGATGAAGAGGAGTACATGGTGTAGTGAAGATATTGTGTTCTTCAGTAGCTTGTTGGAGCCGGCGCCCCAGCCTCCTGAGCCTGCAACGATGGTAGGTTCTATGGCCTCATGCCCGATCTTCAGAATATGCTGTACGCTGTATCACCTTCCGTCTAAGAGCTCTCTTCCTGGCACCTCCCAGTCTCAAGGTAACATCCTTTTGTTTAATTTCCCCTTTTCTTTCATGCGCTTCTTTTGTAAACTGTTAGGGGAGGTAGTAAAGTATTTTAACCTGAACGTCTCTGAAACATGGAGATGGCACTGTCGATAGGTGGCCATGTAATGCTTTCCTTGCATAGTTTATGTTGAGAATTTGTTTATCAGAGAAATGTGTTGAAACAACTCGTGGTTATAAATGGTTAGTCATCCAGGAGTAAATAACATAAAACTACTACTTTACAGGCTAGGGTTCCAAAAAACTAATGGTTTTAAATTTTTCTCAGATAACTACCAAATGAGTGGTCGTCTGTTTCAAAAAACCCAAAATCTTCGTTATTAAGAAATTAAACAGGTTTATGACAGGTCGGGCCCGCACCTAAACGATCCATCTATTTGACCGTTTGTTTGACCGTTAACTGACATGTGGGTTCCACATGTCAGTGTCTAAACTTTTCAAAAATGCCATCAGGTCCCTGTAAACTTTTCAAAACGCAATCGGGTCCCTGCAAATTTTTGAAAAAGCAATCGGGTCCCTCCCCGTGGTCGTGCACCAGCAGCCGGCGTGAGGGTTGCCGGCCAGCAGCCATGGCACCGACGGGCTGGGTCCAGGCGGAGCTCCTTGCCGGCCGCTGTCGCTTCTCCTGGGCGCGGACGCGGCTCGCGGCAGCCTGTGCCCCTGGGCGCGGCGGCCTTTGCTCCTGGGGGCGGCTCGCAGCGGCCGACCCTTGCTCCTGGGGGCGGCTCGCGGCGGCCGGCCCTTGCCCCTGGGCGCGGCGGCCTTTTCTCCTGGGGGCGGCTCGCGGCGGCCGGCCCTTGCCTCTGGGCGCGGCGGTTCGCGACGGCCTTTGCTCCTGGGGGCGGCTCGCGGCGGCTGGCCCTTGCCGGCCGCTGTCGCTTCTCCTGGGCGCGGCACGCGGCTCGCGGCAGCCTGTGCTCCTGGGCGCGGCGGCCCTTGCCCCTGGGCGCGGCGGCTCGCGGCGGCCTTTGCTCCTGTGGGCGGCTCGGGGCGGCCGACCCTTGCTCCTGGGGGCGGCTCGCGGCGGCCGGCCCTTGCCCCTGGGCGCGGCGGCCTTTGCTCCTGGGGGCGGCTCGCGGCGGCCGGCCTTTGCTCCTGGGGGCGGCTCGCGGCGGCTGGCCCTTGCTCCTGGGGGCGGCTCGCGGCGGCCGACCCTTGCTCCTGGGCGCGGGGCGTGGTGGGGGTGGCCGTGGTCGGGCCTTTGCCGGGAGGAGGAGATGGGAAATAAAGAGATAAGGAGAGAAGAAATGATAGGAGGAAGAAGAGACATCTTACACGTGGGTCCCACAATAATTTAACGGTCAAACAAAACGGTCAACTAACAGATTATTTAGGAGTGGGTCCGACCTGTCATAAATCGGTTTAAAACGTTAGCAATGCGGAATTTGGGTTTTTTGAAACAGCCGACCACCCATTTGGTAGTTATCTAAAAAAAAAATCAGTAGTTTTTTGAAACCCTAGCCTGTCAAGTAGTAGTTTTATGCTATTGCCTCGTCATCCAGGGCATGGTTGGTGTAGGCATTTATGTCGTGACATGGATAGTTATACTACCTGGTAACACTAGCACCGAGGCTCCCGTCCAGCACCTTGTCTGGGAGCTAGCACAGGTCGTTCATACCGTGCCCCGCCTTGCCATCCTCGTCCAGCCTCGCTGCTGGGCAGTGCAGGCTCGGTCCAACACGCAGCCATTGCGTACACAGGGCCGCGAGAGAGGAAGTTGGAGAGGGGTAGGGGGAGTGGGAGGAAGACGACCAGACAGACTGATGAATGCATAGGTGGGGGCACCTTAATTGTGACACAATCAGAGTATGTGTATTAATTTTTTTTGACTAAAACCAATGAAAAAAAATAGTATGCCACAAGATTAGTGTGGCCCGTCTCTGGATGCTATACACGTTATGGCAATGCTATATTTGAAAATAGTGTTTTAAACTGTTAAATATATTCTAAACATGTCAAATGTGATGTTTCTGTTGAAAATTTAATAAAATGAACTTCTTCAAAGAACACGATTGGCAGTTTTTGAATACATGAAGAACACTTTCATATTACATAATCAGACTTTTTTAAAACATGACAAACTTTTCAAAAATTAACAATTTTTAATACATGATGAATCTTTTTGAAAAAAGATGAACAACTATGACATGACTATTGTTTTAATACAACACGAATGTTTTGTCAAAATATGATTGACCTTTTATTAAATGCATAATTCTTAATACATTATGAACCTTTCTTAAAAACATGATGTATTTTTAATATTGGATAAACATTGCTTTTAATTGTTTGTGCTATTTTGGGCTGTGGGAGCAGCTTGTGCCCCTAGTGTTTGCTACAGCTGAGATATAGCATTTGCGTCCGATGCAACCAGGTAGAAATGCGCCCAGCCCAGGAATTAGACTTACCAATCCGGCTAGTGGCGGTTTCACCAGGCCACACGACCTAAATAGGCGTAGAGAAGTCCTACAAGCCCAGGATCAGGAGAGCGAACCTCCGATGCGCCTCGCCTGGTGGCCTGATGACAAGAGCAGGAGGGGCTGCACCTTTGCTCAAATCGCCGACACCGCATCGACCAATAGTATTATTAGGGGTGCTATGCATCAATTCGACCACTATTACTGGGCTGCATGTGTCGGAGCCTATTCTATCCCCCGGTTTGTTGGCTGAGATGAGGCATGGTGTGTTTCTTTTTTCCTTCTTTGTCACATGAAGCAACTGGGCACTTGGGCCAAACATCTCATGAAGTGAAAACTGGGGCCATGTGCCCCCGATGCAAACTAGGCGTGAGGTGACCATGTCTTCTTGTGCTACGTAGAGCCTACAGAAGTACTCCCTCCGTTCCCAAATAATTGTCTTTCTAGCCATCTCAAATGGATTACAACATACGGATGTATGTACACATGTTTTAGAGTGTATATTCATTCATTTTGCTCCGTATGTAGTCATTTATTAAAATCTCTAGAAAGACAATTATTTAGGAACGGAGGGAGTAGATGACAACACGGAGGAATTCATGGTGGCAAAAGCGGTAGTTGTGCCAAACAGGTTGGAGCGCGTTGCCTTTGTCCTCGCACATGCATGCTTGCCTGAGGCACCAAGGTGGCCCGTTGAGGAATCGTAACGTGTGCTACCTAGCCTAATCTTGGTCCTAACTGTTCTTTTCCCAATGTCTTCTATCCACAAGTTAAAATTTGTTTTCTCTTTCCCTTTTCTCGTATTATTCTTGCTCACAATAAGTGTACAAGAGAAAGATGTTGAACCTCTGTGTCTGAAACATGAATACAGTGCACTCACTTGGTGGGTCCTCTGGCGGCAGACAGAGCGCCACTATATATATCACACACCATCTCAAATAAACTTGTGAAAGCAGGAGATCTAGCACTTGAGGACTTGACTCCCAAGGTGGCTAGGAAGGCCAAGTAGTCGGAGCAAGTCTCCTAGGATCTAAAGAGCAAGTGGTGTTCGGAGGCGGTATGGTTTAGTGTACCATCTTGTAACTTGCTATAGAACTTTCCATTCCCGAATTTTCCTATTCTTACCAACTTTTCTTTGTATTTTCGGGTTCTTGCATTACTTTTTCTAATCATAAATGTATGATGGAGAAGTCAGATATGTCCATGACCCTCCCAAGAATGAAGAAAACAAACTCGACCGGCAAGGATGCAGAGAAAACACCAGATTAGTGGCCGTGAACTAACTAGTTTTTTCTTGTCTAGTTTCTACCTAAAACTACTTGTGAAGCTTCGAGAGGACACACTTTAGTTGTGGTAGTATATATAAGTTGTTAGTCATGCATCGTCTAGTTGCCAAAAATATTTGCTCTCAAACTTTTCTCGTTAGATCATGCACGTAGGGTTTTTAGATACTTTCACTATGATAGCTGGCTGAAAAACATGTCACCTCTGATCACCATCATTTGCCTAAGCCACCTCGAGAAAATTATGACGGTTTGCCTCAGCCGCCTCAAGAAAATTATGCAGGCTCGTAATGTACTCGGAGGTGCGTCGGTCACCGTACATCCATTGCCGATTCATCTGCGTGCATTATATAATTAAGTATATCAAAAACAATTACAGAACATCATGAATAGAGAAATGACCAAATTAATACAAGTTCATCATCACATTAAAACCAAAGTACAATAGTGATCAAATGTTATTACTAAAAAAATAAATACATAAAGTTCATACATATTTCTCATAGAACAACATACAACTATCTAGAGCATCTAATTAAAACATACATTGAAACTAACATACAACTATGTAAAACATTTAAATGCAACAACAAATGCGATCAAAATCGCAACTAAGTTAACAATTGATCCAATAGCATAATGATACCAAGACTCCTTATCAATGGCATTTTTTCTAATCTTTCTAATCTTCAAGCGCATTTCATCCATCTGGATATTGTGTAGGTCGACGACATCGGCAACATGCAATTCCAATTTCATCTTCTCTTCTTCAATTCTTTTCAATTTTTCTTTCAAATAATTATTTTCTTTTTCAACTAAGTTTAACCTCTCGACAAGAGGGTCGGTTGAAATTTCTGGTTCACATACCTCCTCGATAAAGACATCTATGTCAAGTTGGTCGGCATAATTTTCATAAACACTAAATGAAACAAATAGTTATAAAAAGATAATATACCACATCTGAATCATAGACCAGACGAGAGCCGACGGGAGCGGATACCAAAACCATGGCACTATATAATAGCAAACAATAATACAACTAAGAAAATTATACAAGTAGCTATATAAATCATACAAGTAATTTTTTTCTTTTAAAAAAAGATAAGAACAAGTGGCTCACCACGGTGGTGCCGACGACGAGATTGGCGCGGGCGATCGACGGTGGTGGGGACGCGGGCGGAACGGCCCTACACATGTGCAAACTAAGAAGTTAATTTGAACTCCAATTGTGCATCTAAATAAAATAAACTCGCACATAAACTCCTCCACTAAGACCCACAAACCACTCTAGTTCTAGAGCATTTGAAACGAGCTAGACTAGCAGTGAGAGATGAAAGGATGAAGTTGCTAACGTTTTTAGAACACTTGGATAGTTGGTGCACCGCCAAACCTACACAAATCTTGGGGAAAATGGAGCTTGGAGGTCGAGGTTGGAGGAAGAACAGAGGAGAAAGCTTAAGTGTTGCTTGGGATTTCATCGAACACCTCACGTGCATAGGAAATGAGAAAAGAGTAGCCCACACATGGCACGTTCTGTGAGGGAAAAATAGAGGAGAGGGCGGGCAGGGGTGGGGGTATATATAGGCAAACTTATAGTCCCGCTTTTGGTGTCTAAAACCGGGGCTGAAGAAAGACCTTTAGTCCCGGTTGGAGACCCGAACTGGGACTAAAGGGAGACAACCCCATTAGTCACGGTTGGTGTCTCCAACAAGGACTAATGTCCCATCTGAACCTGGACTAATGCTCACATTAGTCCTGGTTCATAATGCGACCGGGACTATTGCTTTGTTCTGGCCAGAACCAAAGCCATGTTTTCTACTAGTGTCCCACGATGATAGGATCGTTCTTCATGTCGATGGCTTCGGATTTCCCCTCCCAGAGCGAAGTACAGGCGCTGGAATTGCTCCGCCGAAGAGCAAAAGTGCACCTGCCACAGTCCCGCCTCGAGACGGCGGTGCTTCTTCTTGAAAGTCTTCTTCTCATTTTTTTTCTATGGCAAATTGCATTATATAGGAGAAGATGGGCCCCATAGGCCTGCTGGTGGAGCCACGAGTTCACCAGGCGCGCCCCAAGGGAGGGGCGCCCCCGGAGCTCTTGACTCACTCGTGGGTCCCCTCCTGTGTGGGAGGCTGCTAAAGGCGAGGCCCTCTTTTCGGGTTTTAGAGCGCTTGGATCCGACTAGATTAATCGCTTGCCTGAGCGATAAATCGACCAAAATGAAAATAACAAAATAATGAATAATCATAGCGGTCACCCCACTGATAAGCGATTTCTTTTATGATTGGCTGAATCAGAATATATTTTGAACATTGGATAAAATAGAATGATTTTGTTGTCAAGTCAAAAGTTGTATGCTGGACGAAGAATTGACCTTTTCGAACTCAAAACATGCCAAGTGATACCGGTACGATTGGAAACAAGAAATCTTCGAGGGTTGATATACAGTGGGGTTTTGTTCCCATAGAAATTAAAATATTCCTTTTTTTTGGGAATTACCGAGCTCTAAGGTTCTTAATAAAATAGGTTAACGCAAACTATACATATGGGGACAATACAACATGCATTTGAAGGCAATCTACCTTCCCAAAACTACATCATTTTGAGTAGGAAACCTCCATAAACAAACTAAAATAAGGAGACGTTCATAGGGATATGGTGTGTGTGTGTGTTCATAGGGATGAGTGTACGCGCGTATATATGAACTCCTGCGTCTGCACTGTTTAAAAAAACTAAAATAAGGTGTGCTATCTTCTTTTATGGAAATATGAGACCAAGCCGTAAATTTCAGTATGCTTCAAAACACCATATGAATGTATCCTTTTGATAAGTTATATACTAGTAATAAGTTGTCATATTTTAATTGTGGCGTGACAAATTGGACCACCCTGATAAAAATCCTAGCTACACCACTGCCAGTGAAATCAACTAGCTCAAAAGTAAGCTGAACAATAGTGGAATTTGGATTTTAAATTGCATGGAAAAGCTCCCGAGCTCATGTGGTCTATGAACAAGAAACCTCTCATCTATACCTAATATTAAAAGACGGATGCTTTTATAGTTTTCCATACGTCCCACTTTTATACCCGTTAATTGTATGTTAACCATCGAGATTGACGGCTAAGATTTAAAAAAGTATTGGTTCTACATAAAAGGTTCGTTTGTTCATAGATCTGTCTACGTCCAAGTCGATCGTGCATAACTAAGAAAGCCTACCCGTTTCCTCAAAGAAAAAACTTACCCGTGTCGGCATCCAACATCAGACGAATCCCTTATTGGAAGGAGACAGATGCTATAAAGGTAGAGGTGCTCCGGCTAGAGCACGGTCAACACTTGTGGTCGAACCTGTAGAGGCTGGCGTCGAGATCCACGAGAAGGAGGCGTTGTTGGTGTTGCCGTCCCATTGTTCCCCGAGCCACGCTGCTGCCCTATGCCCCCATCGCACCGCCGCCCAAACTGCTCTCAATCGTCGTCAGGGATCCACGACCGCCACGGCTCCCTGTGCAAACGTGGAACCCTCGTGCCCCGCCGACCCGCCGTTGCTCGCACTGTTAGAACAAATCCGAGGCATACTGTCGATCATTCAAAAACCAAGCAATCACACGAGCATGACACCGAGATTTGTTAACGAGGTTCATCGATATGGCTACATCCCTGGGGCTTGACTACGGGCGCTCCTCCCCGTGATACCGTCACAATACCGCACACCGGCCACCCGGACGCCGGCACACGCCGCCGGTTCCCCCTTGCGTGCCTGTGCTATTATGTTGGCATAGATTACATCGTGTGTCTATCACCGCTATATATGAGAGGCCTAGGATACAAGTGTTCTATTAGGACACAACTCCATATCCTATCTAAACACAATACTACTACAAGTCCAACTGTAACCTACCTTGTACACAATATTCGACACAACTCTAACAAACTCCACCTTGGCGAATATTCTCCATCACCTTGAATTTGTCAATGCGTCAAACTTCCATGTACATTGGACTCGAGTTTACCCCATGAGTACCGCTGCTACTCCAAAGACTCCATGTGACTCCACCTGCAACTTGTAGTCCCTTCTTTTCTCGACCATAGTCAACACTCGAGCAAAATTAAGTTCCTTGTTACTCTAATTTGTGCTCCCAACTTTAGAGTATCCGTCCAACGCCATCACACACTGATCACTGACATGCGTGAAAGTGAACAACTCACATATTGAGTGTCACACATAAGAGTTACCTGAACTCAACATCACCGCTCCTTTCTTGACCGCCTGTCTGAAACTTGAAGGAATTTCACCATTGCTTGTAGTCATCCCGAGTCAAATTCACAGTTTTCTCACCACATGTATGACCTCCAGAGCCCTGGCCCGTCTCCTTGTCCCGTGCATACCGCACGTGTAACACCCCGGATGTAACTTGCCATATTTGTAACTCCAACTCTTGCCATTTCGGCAATGTGATATGATATTCCCTCCGTGGTTGGGTTTCCCGTCATTTTGCATTTTGGCCTTGTCATGCATTTCATATCATGTCATCATGTGCATCGCATTCGCATACGTGTTCGTTTCGTGAATCCGAGCTTTTTCCCCGTTGTCCGTTTTGCAATCCGGCGCTCCTATGTTCCCCGGCGTCCCCTTTTACCTTTTTCCGTGAGCGGGTATTAAACTTTCTCGGAATGGACCGAGGTTTGTCAAGCGGCCTTGGTATAGCACCGGTAGACCGCCTGTCAAGTTTCGGGTCATTCGGAGGTCGTTTGATACTCCAACGGTTAACCGGGTAACCGTGGAAGCCTCTTTTGTGTTGCAGCCCAAAACCCCTCCAAATCAGCCCAATAACCCATCTAAGTCACTCCCATGTCCAGCGCCGTTCGATCACGATCGCGTGGCCGAAAACCGTGCTCAATTTGGAGCCTCCTAGCCATTCCTACCTATAAATATAGCCCCTCCTCCGAAATCTCGGGTCCTCTTCCACCCTAAACCTAGAAAACTTCCCCTGCCGCCGCCGGACACGTCCGGGCGGAGCCGGACGCGTCCTCCTGCCGCGCCGGACCAACCGCGCGCTGCCCCGTGGGCGAGCCCGCGCCCACATCGCCGCCGACCGCGCCGGCCCGCCAGGCCCGGGGCGGCCCCCCGAGCACGCGGCTCCCCGCCGCCTGCTCCCGCGGCCGCGCCTCCCTGCGCGCCCCGCCTCACGCCGCCTCGCGCCTCGCGCCTCCGCAGCCCCCGCGCGCCTCCGTTGCCCGTGCGCCCTGCGTCGGCGCCCCGCCCGCCGCAGCTCCTCCTCCGCCCCGCGTCGGCGTCGCCGGCGCCGGATCCGACCGGATCCGGCCTGCTCCGGCCTCCCCGCCGCCTCTTCTTCCTCGCCGGAGCCGCCTCGTCCTCGCCGGAGATCCTCGGTTCACGTGCCAAGGAACCCTAGATCTCGGTGGTCGAATATCCCCTAAGTCTTTTTGCTGTCAGATTTTTGTTGCATGTTCATCGCATCGTAACTCTGCACCCGTGACTCCGTTTTGGGCGTATATCATTTTATCTCATTGCATCATTTTCATTTGAGCTCATCTTGATGCCCGAAATACTGTTAGAAGAGGGCTAAGTGATGTTAGTTTCAGATCTGTTTCAGTAGATGCACTTTTGTCATTTTTGCCATGATTGATGTGTGCATCCTATGAACTGAAGTCCTACATGTGTTTTGTAATATGCCATGCCATCTTTACAGGGGTGTATGCCATGTATTTTTGTGATCTTTGTGGTGACTAGCACAAGCATGCAAACTAGGGATCATATTGTTGCTGATTTCAGGGACTTATTAATTTTATTAAGTCATTTTCCTGCTGTTATTTTTATCCCATGTGTTCTTGTTGTTACAGAGAGATCTATGCCTATTTTGAGCATGATCAGTAAGGGTATTTTGAATATATGGATTTTCTCTATCAATCCATGCCTTTTTTTGTAATTATGGAGTGCCATAGCTTGAGTGAGTCGAGCTCTACTTTTGCTATAAAATGTTACTGGCAGATTGTTTACATGTTATTCGATTTTGCCAAGCTTGTTGTAGTTGTTCTTTGCACGCTATGATGTTGTTCTTGCCATGACTAGCTTCTATGCCATGTCTTCTTGGTGAATGTATGCTTAGTTTATCATGAAAAGCTCTGTAGTGAGTGCATCGAGCTCGTAACATGCCCACTTGTTATCTGTTTTTGACATGTCCAGTTTTCTGCTAAGTCTGAAAACTGTAACGAAACTTGCTTAATTGACATGGGCGCTATTATATTTTATGATCCTTTTTGGCTCATGGTCAGTAAGGGACTTTTGTTCAGTGTTTTGAGTAGATTCATGTCATGCCTTGCTTTGCTATATTGTGTTCCTGTAGCATGTTGTTTGCTTGCTCTAAACATGTCATCCTGATGTTAATTTCTGACATGTTATTTTCACCAAGTCTGTGAACCTGTTATTTTTTGCACTTTTTCCATGCTCTTTTGTACCTGCTCTGTTGTGATTTAGCCGTAGCTCAGTGTTCATCTTTTGTCAAGCATCTTGAGTAGATCACTTCCGTATGCTTTTCTGATATGTTTGGGTGCAGTAGCTTAATTTCTTGTTGCATGCTAAGTGGCATCATGCTGTTAAACGCAGAACTATGTCATTCTTGTTTTGCTTGTCATTTGCAAACCGTGCATCCGATTCCGGTTATCTTTATATCGTTTTCAACAGAAATCACCTCACCTATCCATTGGCATACTTGGTTTTCCAAGATTATGCCTTGTTCATCTTTTCCTTCCGGAGCACGCATATGCATTGCATACCACATCTCGCATATCATGCCATGTTTTGCATCATGTTGATTGCCATTGCATCGTGGTTGATAGTTGTTCCTTTGCTTGTGTTCTTGCTTTGGGTAGAGCCGGGAGACGAGTACGTGACCGAGGAACCTGTTGAGAACACTTACGAGGATCAAGCTTTCGACAACTCTGAGAACCTTGCAGGCAAGATGACCATACCCTCGAAATCACTTCTATCTTTGCTTGCTAGATGCTCGCTCTTTTGCTATGCCTATGCTGCGATACCTACCACTTGCTATATCATGCCACCCATATTGCCATGTCAAACCTCTAACCATCCTTTCCTAGAAAACCGTTGATTGGCTATGTTACCGCTTTGCTCAGCCCCTCTTATAGCGTTGCTAGTTGCAGGTGAAGATGAAGTTCGTTCCATGTTAGAACATGATTATTTTGGGATATCACAATATCTCTTATTTAATTAACGCATCTATATACTTGGTAAAGGGTGGAAGGCTCGGCCTTATGCCTGGTGATTTGTTCCACTCTTGCCACCCTAGTTTCCGTCATACCGGTGTTATGTTCCTTGATTTTGCGTTCCTTACACTGTTGGGTGATTTATGGGACCCCCTTGACAGTTCGCTTTGATTAAGACTCCTCCAGCAAGGCCCAACTTTGGTTTTACCATTTGCCACCTAAGCCTTTTCCCCCCGGTTTTTCGCGAGCCCGAGGGTCATCTTTATTTTAACCCCCCGGGCCAGTGCTCCTTCGAGTGTTGGCCCGAACCGAGCAACCTGCGGGGCCACCGCGGGGAAACTCGAGGCCTGGCTTTACTCGTAGCTTGACTTATCCGGATGTGCCCTGAGACCGAGATATGTGCAGCTCCTATCAGGATTTATCGGCACAATCGGGCGGCTTTGCTGGTCTTGTTTTATTACTGTCGAAATGTCTTGTAGTCCGGGATTCCGAGACTGATCGGGTCTTCCCTGTAGAAAGAATATCCTTCGTTGACCGTGAGAGCTTATAATGGACTAAGTTGGGACACCCCTGCAGGGTTTTATCTTTCGAAAGCCGTGCCCGCGGTTATGAGGCAGATGGGAATTTGTTGATGTCCGGTTGTAGAAAACCCGAAGTTGACCTTAATTAAAACACATCAACCGCGTGTGTAACCGTGATGGTCTCTTCTCGGCGGAGTCCGGGAAGTGAACACGGTGTTGGAGTTATGTCTGACGTAGGTTGTTCTAGGATCACTTATTGATCACTTCTAGCTTCACGACCGTGCTTTGCTTCTCTTCTCGCTCTCTTTTGAGAATGTAGCCACCATATATGCTAGTCGCTTGCCGCAGCTCCACCTCACAACCCTATCCTACCTTTAAGCTTAAATAGTCTTGATCTCGCGGGTGTGAGATTGCTGAGTCCCCGTGATTCACAAATTCTACCAAAACAGTTGCAGGTGCCAACGATGCCAGTGCAGATGACGCATCCGAGCTCAAGTGGGAGTTCGACGAGGAACGTGGTCGTTACTATGTGTCTTTTCCTGATGATCAGTAGTGGAGCCCAGTTGGGACGATCGGGGATCTGTAACAGTTGAGTCGTTACTATGTGTCTTTTTTCATTTTGGTTCCGTAGATGGACCTTGAGTGTAATCTGAATGATGAATGTTTATTTATGTATTGTGTGAAGTGGCGACTGTAAGCCAACTATGTATCTCTTTCCCTTATGTATTACATGGGTTGTGTGAAGATTACCTCACTTGCGACATTGCTTTCAATGCGGTTATGCCTCTAAGTCGTGCTTCGACACGTGGGAGTTATAGCCGCATCGAGGGCGTTACAAGTTGGTATCAGAGCCTTCCCCGACCTTAGGAGCCCCCACTGATTGATCGTTTTTAGCGGCCGAGTTGTGTCTAGAAAAATGTTTTGAGTCATTTAAGAATTATGTATCGGAGAGTTTAGGAATTCTTTTTAGTTCCCAGTCTCCTCATTGCTCTGGTAAGGCATCCTGACATAGAGTTTTGACTCTTCTCTTCTCAAATTTCACTAAAAAAAATTTAGGATGACGCGGGCATCTTAGAATCGTTCCGATGGTTTTGTGATGACAACATTGTCTTGGTGTCTCCTGTCAACAGGGGTTTAGTGGAAGTGTCCCGGGGAGTTGAGCTCTGAGGTGTTGTCGTCATAATTTTATCGTTGCAGTTCTGGAATACCTGAGTTTAGTACGCCGACATCGAAAATCTCTTTTGTACAGTTGTTGGTGAGATAACCCTGATAGCCCAGTACTGAGGCGAGTGCGGGAGTATTGCCATAACTCGTATAACAGATGCTTTTCGAAGGTTGAGGTAAACGATTTCCGAAGGTTTCTTGGTTATGTGTTGAAGGATGGATACAACTGGATCTAGGTATTGTTAGTTTGGGTGATATATTTTGTGTCCCCTGTATCCCCAACACCTGATTGCATAACCAGAAAGTTTCGGGAGTTTATAAGTGGGAATTCAAGTATCTCGTAGGATATCTTTCCAACAGACACATGATACGAAATGGGATCTATCATATGTTTGTTCCGGCTTATTCTACAAGCCAATCCTTTGTTTTGTTTTCAGTTGTGACATTCGACTTGTTTCGAAGGCAGATGGTGATTTCCATACCTTTATCTAAATGGCTTCTCAGCTTACGAAAGTGTGATGCTTTACTTTGGAATTCATTCGTTCATTCTTGTTCGAATGTTTATTGTGAAGACTATATGTTGCAATTTCGATCCTTTGATTCAGCTTGAATATATGTCTTTCAAGATGCTAATGGATGTCACCCTCTTCAGGATGGCTCCGCCAACGCGTCAGAATCCGGAACGCAATGAAGGAAGTCAGGCTAACCCTCCGCCACCACCTCCGCCTCCGGAGGCATGGCAAGCCTTGATGACAGCCACCAATGCCAACACTCAGATTCTGATTCAGCTCTTGCAAGATCGCAACTAAGGGCAAGGTAATCAGGGAAATCAAGGCCAAGGCAACAATCAGCCGCATTTTGCTACCCTCAATCAGTTCCTTGCAAATCAGCCAAAGACTTTCAGCTACTATGTCGAGGCCACAGACGCCGATGATTAGCTCGTGGACATCAACAAGCACTTCGAATGTAGCAATGTCAGACCTGAGGACTTTGTCAAGTTTGCCTCTTTTCAACTCAAGGATCAAGCTGCTGAGTGGTACCAACAATACAAAGATTCCAGAGGAGGTCGTGTGATTACCTGGGATGATTTCCGCCGTGACTTCAAAGCTCAGCACATTCCAGAAAGTGTTATTGAGAGTAAGCGTGAGGAGTTCCGCAATCTCAAGCAAGGCAACATGTCTGTGTATCAATACAACACTCAGTTCCAGAAGCTCTCTCGTTTTGCTAAGCAGGACATCCCTGATGAGAAGAGCATGATTTACCAATTCAGGCATGGCCTCAGAGAAGATCTGCAACTAGCTCTCGTGCTTTTTGAGCCGATAAAGTATGATGAATTCTACAACATGGCACTGAAACAAGAAGCTGCTCAGCTCAAGTGTGAGGCCTCTAAGAAGAGAGTCAGGGACGCAGTTCAGTCCTCTTCTTCCTCACTAGTGGCGGCCAAGCAACAGAAGTTCTGGTTGCCTCCTCCTCCTCCTTTCCGTCAGCCTTACCAGCAGAAGAACTCAGGTGGTCGTGGATCTTCCCACCCACCCAATCCTGGCTATCAGAACAAGTCTCAGAACCAAGCTCCAAGGCCAAATGCTCCTTATCACCGTCCGCTCTCAGAGGTGACTTGTAACAAATGTCAACAAAAGGGTCACTATGCCAACAAGTGCTTCAACCAAAGGCGCCTTCCGCCTCCTCCTCCTGTGAGATCTTCCAGCAATGCAGTGGTCAAGCATAATCCTAAGCATGCCAAAGTGAACATGATGAACGCGGCTCAGGCGGAGGATTCTTCAGAAGTGATCATGGGTAACCTTCCTGTTAATGATATTCCTGCAAAAGTCTTATTTGATACTGGTGCATCGCATTGTTTCATGTCAAGACCATTTTTTTGCCAAGCATGAGTTCACTTCTTCAAATTTGGGTAAACCCATGGATATCGTTTCTCCGGGCAAGCGTTTGAGCTCTAGTTTGGTGGTTCCGGATGTTTCCATCAAGATGGGAGACTATAGATTCTTGTCTAAACCAATTGTTCTTGGTGACTCTGATATTGATCTAATTCTCGGGATGGACTGGCTTTCTAAGCACAAGGCTCAGCTTGATTGTGCCGCCAGGGAAATTCAATTGACTCACTCTTCTGACGATGTGATCATCTATGCCGCTCGTGATGCAACCATTCGGTTGTTTTCTCTCAATGAGAAGGGCGAATTGGATGCTATCTCTCAGATTCCAGTCATTTGTGAGTACCAAGATGTCTTTCCAAAAGAACTTCCGGGAATGCCTCCTCACCGGCCAGTTGAATTCGTTATTGATCTTGAGCCTGGCACGGAACCCGTTTGCAAGCGTCCATACAAGCTTGGGCCAAAAGAGTTGAAGGAATTGAAGAAACAACTCGATGAACAAGAGCGTCTGGGTCTGATCAGACCGAGTTCATCTCCTTGGGGTTGTGGTGTTCTTTTTGTCCAGAAGAAGGATGGCACGGACCGACTTTGCGTCGATTACCGTCCATTGAACAAGAAGACTATCAAGAACAAGTACCCACTTCCCAACATCAATGAGCTATTCGAGCAACTTAAAGGTGCTAAAGTGTTCTCCAAGCTTGACCTTCGTATGGGTTATCATCAGATTCGCATTCGTGAAGAAGATATTCCCAAGACAGCATTCAGAACAAGCTTTGGTTCTTATGAATATACTGTCATGTCTTTCGGCCTTGTCAATGCTCCTCCAACATTCTCTCGCATGATGAACTTCATCTTCAACCCCTACACCAATGAATTCGTCTTGGTCTATCTCGATGATATATTGGTCTTCTCCAAGAATAAGAAGGATCATGCCAAACATTTGCAATTGGTGCTCGACAAGCTCAGAGAGTATCAATTCTATGCGAAGTTCTCCAAATGTGAATTCTGGCTTGATGAAGTTCTTTACCTTGGGCATATCATCTCTGCCAAGGGCATTGCTATTAATCCCGAGAGGGTGTCTGCAGTTTTGAATTGGGAACCTCCTCAGAATGTCAAGCAGCTTCGCAGTTTTCTTGGACTTGCAAGCTATTGCCGAAGATTCGTTGAGAATTTCTCAAAGATTGCAAAGCCTGTTTCCAACCTCCTCCAGAAGCATGTGAAGTATGTCTGGACTCCTGAGTGTGACGTTGCTTTCAACACTATCAAAGAGAAACTCGTCACTGCTCCAGTTTTGACTCCTCCTGACGAATCCAAGCCTTATGAAGTTTTCTGTGATGCTTCTCTTCAAGGTCTCGATGCTGTGTTAATGCAAGAGAAGAAAGTTCTGGCCTATACCACTCGTCAGTTGAAGCCCAACGAAAAGAACTACCCCACTCACGATCTTGAGTTGGCGGCAGTTGTCCACGCTCTAATAACATGGAGACATCTCCTGTTGGGAAGGAAAGTGGACATTTTCACCGATCACAAGAGTCTCAAGTACATCTTCACTCAGCCCAACCTCAACCTCATGCAAATTTGATGGGTCGAAATGATTCAAGAGTATAATCCGAGTATTGAATATACTCCAGGCAAGGCTAATGTGATTGCAGATGCATTGAGCAGGAATGCTTATTGCAACAGCTGAATCCTCAAGCCCTTTCAACCGGATCTTTGAGAAGCTTTCCGCAAATTGAATCTTCAAGTTGTTCCTTAAGGCTTTCTTGCCAACCTCATAGTCTTTCCTACTTTGGAAGATCAAATTCGTGAGGCACAACTGTTGGATACCATGGTGAAGAAGGTGAAACGTGGTATTGACAAGTGCATTTCCAAATATAAGTGCTATCGCGTTGATGACAGAGATACTCTTTTCTTCGAGGACCGGATTGTGGTTCCAAAGGGTGATCTACAGAAAATCATTATGAACGAGGCTCACAATTTACTCCTATCCATTCATCCTGGAAGTACGAAGATGTACCATGACCTCAAGCAGTCGTATTGGTGGACTCGAATGAAGCGAGAAATTGCTCAATTGGTGAATTAATGTGATGTCTGCAGAAGGGTGAAAGCAGAACACCAACGACCAGTTGGTCTACTCCAACCTCTTGCTATTCCAGAATGGAAGTTTGATCATATCGAAATGGACTTCGTGACTGGTTTTCCCAAGTCCAAGCGTGGAAATGATGCCATCTTCATCGTCATCGACAAGCTCACTAAAGTGGCTCATTTTCTTCCTATCAAAGAGTCTATCACAGCAGCGCAGCTGGCAGAGCTTTACACCTCCAGAATTGTCTCCTTGCATGGCATTCCACACTTGATTTCTTCAGACCGTGGTAGCATCTTTACATCCAAGTTTTGGGATTCTTTTCAGAAGGCCATGGGCACAAACATTCGCTTCAGCACAGCTTTCCATCCTCAAACTAGTGTACAAGTCGAGCGTGTCAACCAAATTCTTGAAGATATGCTCAGGGCTTGTGTTATCTCTTTCGGCATGAAGTGGGAGGATTGTCTTCCATGTGCTGAGTTCTCTTACAACAACAGCTTTCAAGCGAGCTCGGGCAAAGCCCCATTCGAGATTCTCTATGGCAGAAAGTGTCGTACTCCTCTCAATTGGTCTGAGACGGGCGAACGCCAACTTCTTGGCAACGACTTGATCACAGAGGCTGAAGATATGTGTAAAGTCATTCGTGAGAATCTCAAAGCCGCTCAATCGTGCCAGAAGAGCTATTACGATAGCAAACACCGTGATTTGGCATTCGAGATCGGAGACCATGTCTACCTCCGCGTCTCTCCAATGAAAGGCACTCGTCGCTTCGGTATCAAAGGGAAACTTGCCCCTAGATACGTCGGTCCTTTCAAGATTGTCGGCAAAAGAGGCGATCTCGCCTATCAACTTGAGCTTCCCCCCAACTTTGCAAATGTGCACGATGTGTTCCACGTGTCACAGCTTCGCAAGTGCTTCAAGATGCCTGAGCGCACCATCAACTTCGAAGAGATGGATCTTCAAGAAGATTTGTCTTATCACGAGCATCCCGTTGCTATTCTTGAAGAAACTGAGCGCAAGACTCGCAACAAGTATATCAAATTCCTGAAAGTGAAGTGGTCTCACCATTCAGACCGAGAAGCCACCTGGGAGCGCGAGGACCACCTCCGTTCCGAATATTCGGAGTTCTTTCAGTCCTAGATCTTCGGACGAGATCCTCTCGTAGTGGAGGAGTGTTGTAACACCCCGGATGTAACTTGCCATATTTGTAACTCCAACTCTTGCCATTTCGGCAATGTGATATGATATTCCCTCCGTGGTTGGGTTTCCCGTCATTTTGCATTTTGTCCTTGTCATGCATTTCATATCATGTCATCATGTGCATCGCATTCGCATACGTGTTCGTTTCATGAATCCGAGCTTTTTCCCCGTTGTCCGTTTTGCAATCCGGCGCTCCTATGTTCCCCGGCGTCCCCTTTTACCTTTTTCCATGAGTGGGTATTAAACTTTCTCGGAATAGACCGAGGTTTGTCAAGCGGCCTTGGTATAGCACCGGTAGACCGCCTGTCAAGTTTCGGGTCATTCGGAGGTCGTTTGATACTCCAACGGTTAACCGGGTAACTGTGAAAGCCTCTTTTGGGTTGCAGCCCAAAACCCCTCCAAATCAGCCCAATAACCCATCTAAGTCACTCCCATGTCCATCGCCATTCGATCACGATCGCGTGGCCGAAAACCGTGCTCAATTTGGAGCATCCTAGCCCCTCCTACCTATAAATATAGCCCCTCCTCCGAAATCTTGGGTCCTCTTCCACCCTAAACCTAGAAAACTTCCCCCGCCGCCGCCGGACACGTCCGGGCTGAGCCGGACGCGTCCGCCCGCCGCGCCGGACCAATCGTGCGCTGCCACGTGGGCGAGCCCGCGCCCACATCGCCGCCGGCCCGCCAGGCCCGGGCCCCCCCCCCCCCGAGCCCGCGGCTCCCCGCCTCCTGCGCCCGCGGCCGCGCCTCCCCGCGCGCCCCGCCTCGCGCCTCGCGCCTCTGCCGCTGGCCGCCGCCCCCGCGCGCCGCCTCGCGCCTCCACTGCCCGTGCGCCCCGCGCCGGCGTCCCGCCCGCCGCAGCTCCTCCTCCGCCCCGCGTCGGCGTCGCCGGCGCCGGATCCGACCGGATCCGGCCTGCTCCGGCCTCCCCGCCGCCTCTTCTTCCTCACCGAAGCCACCTCGTCCTCGCCGGAGATCCTCGGTTCGCGTGCCAAGGAACCCTAGATCTCGGAGGTCGAATATCCCCCAAGTCTTTTTGCTGTCAGATTTTTGTTGCATGTTCATCGCATCATAATTCTGCAACCGTGATTCCGTTTTGGGCGTATAGCATATTGAATTTTTCGCCTCGATGAGTACATCATTTCATCACATTGCATCATTTTTATTTGAGCTCATCTTGATGCCTGAAATGTTGTTAGAAGAGGGCTAAGTGATGTTAGTTTCAGATCTGTTTCAGTAGATGCACTTTTGTCATTTTTGCCATGATTGATATGTGCATCCTATGAACTGGAGTCCTACATGTGTTTTGTAATATGCCATACCATCTTTACAAGAGTGTATACCATGTATTTTTGTGATCTTTGTGGTGAATAGCACAAGCATGCAAACTAGGGATCATATTGTTGCTGATTTCAGGAACTTAGTAATTTTACTAAGTCATGTCCTGCTGTTATTTTTATCCCATGTGTTCTTGTTGTTACAGAGAGATCTATGCCTATTTTGAGCATGATCAGTAAGGGTGTTTTTAATATATGGATTTTCTCTATCCATCCATGCCTTTTTTTTGTAATTATGGAGTGCCATAGCTTGAGTCAGTCGAGCTCTACTTTTGCTATAAAATGTTACTGGCAGATTGTTTACATGTTATTCGATTTTGCCAAGCTTGTTGTAGTTGTTCTTTGCATGCTATGATGTTGTTCTTGCCATGACTAGATTCTATGCCATGTCTTCTTGGTGAATGTATGCTTAGTTTATCATGAAAAGCTCTGTAGTGAGTGCATCGAGCTCGTAAACATGCCCACTTGTTATCTGTTTTTGACATGTCCAATTTTCTGCTAAGTCTGAAAACTGTAACGAAACTTGCTTAATTGACATGGGTGCTATTATATTTTATGATCCTTTTTGGCTCATGGTCAGTAAGGGACTTTTGTTCAATGTTTTGAGTAGATTCATGCCATGCCTTGCTTTGCTATATTGTGTTCCTGTAGCATGTTGTTTGCTTGCTCTAAACATGTCATCCTGACGTTAATTTCTGGCATGTTATTTTCACCAAGTCTGTAAACCTGTTATCTTTTGCACTTTTTCCATGCTTGTTTGAACCTGTTATGTTGTGATTTAGCCGTAGCTCAGTGTTCATCTTTTGTCAAGCATCTTGAGTAGATCACTGCCATATGCTTTTCTGATATGTTTGGGTGCAGTAGCTTAATTTCTTGTTGCATGCTAAGTGGCATCATGCTGTTAAACGCAGAAATATGTCATTGTTTTGCTTGTCATTTGCAAACCGTGGATCCGATTCCGGTTATCTTTATATCGTTTTCAACCGAAATCACCTCACCTATCCATTGGCATACTTGGTTTTCCAAGATTATGCCTTGTTCATCTTTTCCTTCCGGAGCACGCATATGCATTGCATACCACATCTCGCATATCATGCCATGTTTTGCATCATGTTGATTGCGCATTGCATCGTGGTTGATAGTTGTTCCTTTGCTTGTGTTCTTGCTTTGGGTAGAGCCGGGAGACGAGTACGTGACCGAGGAACCTGTTGAGAACACTTACGAGGATCAAGCTTTCGACAACTCTGAGAACCTTGCAGGCAAGATGACCATACCCTCGAAATCACTTCTATCTTTGCTTGCTAGATGCTCGCTCTTTTGCTATGCCTATGCTGCGATACCTACCACTTGCTATATCATGCCACCCATATTGCCATGTCAAACCTCTAACCATCCTTTCCTAGAAAACCGTTGATTGGCTATGTTACCGCTTTGCTCAGCCCCTCTTATGGCATTGCTAGTTGCAGGTGAAGATGAAGTTTGTTCCATGTTGGAACATGATTATTTTGGGATATCACAATATCTCTTATTTAATTAACGCATCTATATACTTGGTAAAGGGTGGAAGGCTCGGCCTTATGCCTGGTGATTTGTTCCACTCTTGCCACCCTAGTTTCCGTCATACCGGTGTTATGTTCCTTGATTTTGCGTTCCTTACACGGTTGGGTGATTTATGGGACCCCCTTGACAGTTCGCTTTGAATAAGACTCCTCCAGCAAGGCCCAACTTTGGTTTTACCATTTGCCACCTAAGCCTTTTTCCCCCGGGTTTTCGCGAGCCCGAGGGTCATCTTTATTTTAACCCCCCCGGGCCAGTGCTCCTTCGAGTGTTGGCCCGAACCGAGCAGCCTGCGGGGCCACCGCGGGGAAACTCGAGGCCTGGTTTTACTCGTAGCTTGACTTATCCGGATGTGCCCTGAGACCGAGATATGTGCAGCTCCTATCAGGATTTGTCGACACAATCGGGCGGCTTTGCTGGTCTTGTTTTATTACCGTCGAAATGTCTTGTAGTCCGGGATTCCGAGACTGATCGGGTCTTCCCGGTAGAAGGAATATCCTTCGTTGACCGTGAGAGTTTGTAATGGGCTAAGTTGGGACACCCCTGCAGGGTTTTATCTTTCGAAAGCCGTGCCCGCGGTTATGAGGCAGAAGGGAATTTGTTGATGTCCGGTTGTAGAAAACCCAAAGTTGACCTTAATTAAAACACATCAACCGCGTGTGTAACCGTGATGGTCTCTTCTCGGCGGAGTCCGGGAAGTGAACACGGTGTTGGAGTTATGTCTGACGTAGGTTGTTCTAGGATCACTTATTGATCACTTCTAACTTCACGACCGTGCTTTGCCTCTCTTCTCGCTCTCTTTTGCGAATGTAGCCACCATATATGCTAGTCGCTTGCCGCAGCTCCACCTCACAACCCTATCCTACCTTTAAGATTAAATAGTCTTGATCTCGCGGGTGTGAGATTGCTGAGTCCCCGTGACTCACAGATTCTACCAAAACAGTTGCAGGTGCCAACGATGCCAGTGCAGATGACACATCCGAGCTCAAGTGGGAGTTCGACGAGGAACATGGTCGTTACTATGTGTCTTTTCCTGATGATCAGTAGTGGAGCCCAGTTGGGACGATCGGGGATCTGTGTAGCATTTGGAGTAGTCTTCTTTCATTTTGGTTCCGTAGACGGACCTTGAGTGTAATCTGAATGATGAATGTTTATTTATGTATTGTGTGAAGTGGCGACTGTAAGCCAACTATGTATCTCTTTCCCTTATGTATTACATGGGTTGTGTGAAGATTACCTCACTTGCGACATTGCTTTCAATGCGGTTATGCCTCTAAGTTGTGCTTCGACACGTGGGAGTTATAGCCGCATCGAGGGCGTTACAGCAAGCCTCACCGCTATTACCGCGCCGAGCCTCCGCTGTCCCGGTCGAGTCTCAAGGGTCGCGAAACCACACCACTCAATCCCCACTGCAGAGTACCACCGATCATCACCGACCGATGACGAGTTTCACGCTTCCATCAGACCACTGGGCTCCAGTCCGAACTGCATGTCACTCGCCTTTTCCCGCCTGCTGAATAGGCTTCGACCCCGTCGACTTACGCCGTAGCCCCTCAATCCAGCTCCACTTTCAACATGGCTCCATGGTAGATGATCAATCCACCCCCGCGCCCCATTGACTTCAAGCTCTCATGTGCACCGTCTTGAGTCAACCCCGCGCCATAGTCTTGTCGAAGCCGCACAAGCCTCGGGCATGTGCACCACGTGTTTCCACGCCCAAAAGTCGGTCACCATCGGCATCACGCTCCTATGTCGTCCTCGCCGATTCCACCACCGTCTTCTGTACCAACCGACTTGCGCCGATCCGTCAGACTGCCTAGTCTGACCCAGTCGAACTCGTTCGACTGTATGACACGCTCGAGGCTCTCAAATCGTCTTCCAAGGATTTCCATCCATCACACATAATTCCATCTTAGCTGGCATGACTTCCCGCAACGCCCTCAAGCATCCCTGTTGTGCCAAAAAATCTTTCATCATTGTCTGTCATAACTCAAGGTTTTCAGTTCCGTCAACTTCTCCACCTCAAACCTGACATCCGTTAACGTCATGGTTCTTCGTACAGCTGACCGTGTGAAAAATTATTTGAGCTCTTCTCATGTGATGTCCAAGTACTCAAGCAAAACCTGGCGTGGTACACCCTCATGTCCTAATAGCAAAATCCAAATCAAGGATTCCTTTTGACCTTCACGTGATTGCTCTTCTTTGGCTCAAACCACGACGCTAGCTATGCTTTGTCCTGCCTTCTGATGGATGCACCGTATCGCGTTTGATTTTTTCCACTAGATGTGATCTGCCTCTTGTCGTGCCCACTTGAGCACTCGGTCCTCTTTTTTTCACAAAACAAATCTCGTATCTAGCTTTCCTTCCGTCCTGTACAACAGGCACGTCTCAGCGGTCCCTTGCGACACGTGCACAACTGCCCGCTAGGCCTCTTTGACTAGCTTCAGGCTCCACCGCGTAAGCTCAGTCCGATCGCCGTACGACTCCTGCTGTTGTGATTCTGCATGCAGCCGCTACAATCCGATCTCGCCGACCAGCCGATTCTGGGCGCTTCCGATCTGACGACGCTTGCACCTAATCACGCCTCAACGCCGAGTTGACGGACACCGCCGACCAGTACGCATCTGTACCTGCGACCGATGCCATCGCCGCTGCTTCCGATCACTTCTTGAAGATTACAACATGACCAACTCTGTTTCTAGCTCGCAACTCGCCGACCATACTGTCCCGCATTACGATCGCTTCCACAGATTTCTGTCGATGTTCTCTTCATCCTCTTTTCAATCAACAATCCACGATCTCTGAACAACCTAGCTCTGATATCATTTGTTAGAATAAATCCAAAGCATACTGTCGATCATCCGAGAAACAAGCAATCACACGAGCATGACACCGAGATTTTTTAACAAGGTTCACCGATATGGCTACATCCCCGGGGCTTGACTACGGGCGCTCCTCATACCGCACACCGGCCACCCAGGCGCCGGCACACGCCGCAGGCTCCCCCTTGCGTGCCTGTGCTATTATGTTGGCATAGCTTACATCGTGTGTCTAACCCCGTTATATATGAGAGGCCTAGGATACAAGTGTCCTATTAGGACACAACTCCATATCCTATCTAAACACAATACTACTACAAGTCCAACTGTAATCTACCTTGTACACAATATTCGACACAACTCTAACGCACACAGTACGTCCCGTTGCTACTGCCACTGCCGGTGTGACCATGCGTACGGAATCGTCGGTTCCTCACCGACGTTCCCTTGACAGTTCCGATGCATCCCCTCCTCTAGCGTTACATCCAGCCCCTGCCGACTCCGGTCGCCGCCCTCCCGTCCTCCTCGCTTGCTAGATCGAGTGCGACCCGGTGTGAGACGGCAAGCCGGCAGTGTGGGGACCCAGATGCAGGCGAGTCGATATATAATAGGACGTCGGCGCGGGAGTCGAGATCAAGCTTCAGCTCCTGTTGCTGTCACCTGCCGCTGCCTATCCTCCTTCATCGCTCTGCCCCAAATTCTGTATCGCGGGATGTGTAGCATATGGCGGTTGAGCACTCACCGGACATGGCGTCTTCATCCAGCAGCCCCTTCCTGCATGGTAAGCACAAATCAGCATGGATCACCCACCCTTCTCTATAGCAGCAGGGCCGTATATAAGCAGGTGGAACTGGAGCAATCGTACAGTGCCTTTAGAACTGGAGGGCGCCCAATTCTTTTTGTTAATCAAGGTATTAAATGAAGCATTAGATTCTAGAGTAGAGAACTTATGAAAATATTTTACGCCAATCCAACGCCCCCGCATCTCTTTGTAACCACAATGCATGGGTTTCTCTCAGCGCTTCATATCTGGATTATTGCGTGCCGAACTGTCAACAGAGGCTGGTCTCAGTAATGCCCCGGCTCTTCAATAGATTCTTGCGTGCTATTGCCTATTTGCTTATCTTTTCTGAACTTATACAGTCAACCAGTGTAATTTTTTTCTGAAAAAACTGCCGTGACTGAAAAATGAAACGATTGTCTTTTTTCACACATAGGGCCTAATTTTGATTTGCACAGGGCCTCTGATTCGCCTGGTACAGACCTGTATAGCAGGCTATATGAACGGAAGCTATACGTGTGAACTGTGGTGAGTTTGCTTCAATCCATTTAATTGTGTGCGTCCTAATGTCTAGCTGTCCTTCGGCATCCTCCTTTCTTCAAGTATACCACAGCCTCTATTTTTCCGACTGCAGCACACTTGTCACCATCGCCCTATCCTTTGCCGTTCGGCGGTCACCTACTGGCGCGCATTGAGACCAAGAGTCATAGACTTCTGGTGCAGTGATGCCTTAAAGTTGAAGTGGATAGGATTAATGGGTTGTTTAGTTTCTTCAAAGTTCTTAGGAAATTTAGCTAGATCGGTAGTATCTGTAAATACAGAAAAGCTGAAATAAGCAAGTATCTTGATATTTATTCAGATTTTGCTGAGCATAAATCGTGTTTTGGAGCCCACATCTGGATTTGATCAGCGTATTCGTGATCTAGATCTGGATAACTATATCATAATCTAGAGTTTATTGTGCAATTTCTGCTTTGGAAATAAAAACAACTCTGCTTAGAAGATATTGAAAAGTACTCCCTCTGTCCCATAATATAAGATTGTTTCACAAACTCTTTTAGCTTGCAAAAGATCTTATATTATGGGGCGTAGGGAGTAGTTCACAAATAAGTAATGGCCAGGTTTCATTTATTTCCTAGAGGCCATCATATTA
Organism: Aegilops umbellulata; assembly: GCA_032464435.1. NCBI lineage: Eukaryota > Viridiplantae > Streptophyta > Magnoliopsida > Poales > Poaceae > Aegilops > Aegilops umbellulata. The sequence continues at coordinate 584,798,620 of CP136060.1, read as the reverse complement.
TCAAGTAGTAGAAAACAAAAAAGCAAGTTCCTGCTGATTCTATTTCAACAAGCAGAAAAATGCAGTTCTATTTGAGAAAGTAAATGTGGGACTTTTTGGGTGCATAACAACAGTTTGTTGCATGTTAGAAGCAATGAAAGTTGTAAAAGCAAATCAACATTTGTTATGGTTCTTTATACTGTGCTAACCTTTTCCTGCATCCAGGTATGACATAAATTTCGATTATCGTAGGTTTTGACACCAACCTGTGTTGGCCATTAATGTTTATCTATGGCACTAAAACGGTAACTCAAGTACATAAACATATATTTTTCTGTTTCCGTCACTTCAAGTGCATAGACATATATTTGTTGATCAAAACTCAGTGATGCTACAGCCTCTATTTTGCAGATCTGTCATCAAGCTCTGCACTGGATTAGGTCTGCTGTGTCAGACCAATTTGTTCCACCATCAACACCAGGTGATAGCAAGTTTGCCAATTTCACCAGAGTCGGTGTGCCATATGTGCAGAAATTGCCTCATAGGGCCACTCCTAATACGGTGTGTGCTTCGTCTAAGCACCAATATATCAATTCAGTTTACTGCCTGTGTAGATTCGTTTCAATCGATTGTAAGACCTGTTCTGATTCCATTTATTTTCATGCATGTATCATCATGTTAACTCTGATGTATCTAATCCAAGGGTAATATGCAGAGAATTGATATTCACTTAGGCCATATTGTTTCCGTAAATTAGTGGATATGAAGAAGGCAACTACTTACCTCATTCCCGTCATTTGGAGTATATGAATAATCTGTTGTATACTGAATTCACACTACAGTGGAACTTTTGGAATGGTTTTTTTAATTGTCCCCAATAGGTAGAATGTGTAAATTATTTTCGATACATCTTTTCCGCTAGCTCTTCGACTTGGACGACACGACCATCGATCAAGTCTACTCGGCTATTGTGTCATGCCATTGTTCGTAAAGAAAAAAAATCTTTCTGACAAGATTATTCCAATTACATGAGAATAATGTACCAGGTTCAAGAAAAATTAATTATCCATGTCAATTTAAAATATAATATGCGTATTTGGATGATGATTGCTCAAGGTAGCTGAATAAAACTTGCAATCAGTATGTGCAGCTTTTAGATGGCATTAGTAGTTTGTTGGATATCAGAGTAGCAATTTTCACTTACCCGGTAGAAAGTAACTGGAATGGGAAATCTATCGTCAAATATGCTTTTTGTGCTAAAGAGAGAAAGTCAGAGATATTGCTATATTACTTCCATGCAGGGCTTATTTGTTGGCTTGATCCCCTTCCGGTTCAAGCCAATTTGGACAACAAGAACTTCCCCAAGCCGCTTAGAAGCCCCATAAATCCTCTCCCACCCGGGGACTACAAGGAATCCTCGCTTGGCGTACCACAAGAAACTAACCTCCCCATGTATTTTTTGTATTCTCTAGACTAGGGTGCATCCTGTTGGTAATGCTACACAACTGTTGGAAGACGCCGTGGGTGTGTCTCACATCACAGTGGTGGGCATGGAGTGGAGGCCGCACCGCATGCTGTATGTCGTGTTAAAGGATTCGCATGGGCTACAAGGATGCAGTCTTGTCAAAGGATTCACATGGGCTACAAGGATGCGGTGGTGTTGTTGGTGGACTAGGATGGTTTGCACACAAGTGACGACCATGTCATGAGATGGGTAATACATGGACGTATGATAACATTTTTCTCCCGTTGCAACGCACGGGCATATTTACTAGTAAAGTCTAATGAACAACAGCCAATTTGTGATTGACGGTGGCACCCTTGGAGGTGACCTCCGATAGCCTACCATAGAGTACCTGCAGCTAAATGACAACCTCCTCTCTCGCAGTGAGGAGGTAGACAATACTGGACAGGTTAGAACACATTATCATGGTCTCTATCCCATCTGTAGTGCGTGGAGGTGGCATGGTTTTGCGCAACGGCAACATTTCATTCAGTACTGTACATTGCCCTGATACTAGGCATTCCTTTCCTGACATCTCCTATTCCCAAACGAACTTCCCTTTCCTTTTCCCTTTTTTCTCGACCATTGTTTTGGCTAATATCGTGTCTGTGAGAGGAACTGAACTTCCAGGACTCTAAAGAATGGAGAGAATGATTTCGCAAAAAAAATGGAGAGAATAAAGTCGACATGTGGTGGCATATAAATTCTTAGTTGTGCTTGGTGGGGTTGCTGAGAACATTTATCTCATACTAATTTCATGTGATATATAAGTTGGAAAGGTCTCAGCTATCACCCATGCATGTGATTTGGATCACACACACACACACACACACACACACACACACACACACACACACACACACACACACACACACACACAGAGAGAGAGAGAGAGAGAGAGAGAGAGAGAGAGAGAGAGAGAGACCTTCGTGCTTCAAGCATTGATATACAGTGGGGGGTTTTGTTCCCAAAGAAACTAGAATCACGCACAACCACACCACGTACAATGGTTTGACTGTGTATTACTAATTGTTCATATAGTCGTAGTCATGCTCTCTGTCAATTTTTTGTCTATGGTTGAGTCACTAAATAGCTTGTATCTAATATTCTATTGAGATAATATTAAACAGTTTTTATTTCAATATTTTATACATATCTCCCGCAAGGAAGTAAAATCATAAACAACCACCTAGATAATGTTTCTCGGGTTATTAGCACAGCCACACCGCGTACAAGGTTCGGGTGCATTGTACTAATTGTCATATAGTCGTAGTCATTCTCTTTCATTTTTTTTCTATGGGTTGAGTTACCCTATAACTGCTTGTATCCAATATTCCACTGAGCTAATATAAGCCATATTTTATTCGTCCTCCGCCTCTGAGCACACTGCCTTGGTCTTCACACATGCACGCTGCCCCGAGGCACCCTAGTGACTTGTTGATGAATCAAAGGTTCACAACGTGTGCCAGCAGGCCTATCCTTGGTACAAAACGTTCAACATGAGTTGCACTCTCATTGAAGCACTTTCTTGTCCGAGAGTTGGCAAAAATACTTTCAGATCAGGGTGAAGGCAATGATGCACCTTCTCATAAGATTCACACACACTTTCATTCGCAGGTGCACCTGTTTTTTTCTTTTCTTTTTTTGCATTAATTCTGCAAGTAGTTGGTGCATGGGAGACAAATCATGAACACGAGTGTCTATCAAGTATGGATTGAACCAACTCAATCAGTGGTGTTGTTGTATAAACTGGTGACCTTAGGGCAGGGATGGAAGAGATATGTGGCTGTTGTTTACATGGTTATGAATATATGTGCTCTCTACCCGAAAATGCTCTTTAGAGCTCGAGCTCCATGGAGCCTGGGTTTGACTTGGTCAAAATTCAAACTTTCACGTTTCAAATTTTTTTTAAAAAAAATACACACATACTTGGAGACATAAAGCATATGTCTGTAAATTTTCAGGACAAAACACCTTAAAATGAGTGCTACACAAAAAGAACAAATCTGGGACTTTTTAGTAGATGCACTATTCATCCTCAAAGTCTATGAATTTGTCTTTTTTGCACAGATCGCATTTTAGGGTATTTCATCCTCAAACTTCACATACATACACATAACATCCTTATTTACTTGTATGATTTTTTTCAGATTTTTTTGAAACTGAAAAATGCGAATTTTGATTTTTTCAAAAAATCCGGCCTCCATGGAGGCCGAGCTCCAAAACGCCCTACTCCTCTCTACCCACCAAATATCAACAAGATGTTGCCTCCATAATAGAGGCAGATGGCAACTAATGATGCTTCACCTGGCGACAACAGTCCTGTGGGCTCTGTGGGCTCTGTGGGCTCCTCCACCTGGTCGCGGGCTGCATGTTCCGTGGACTATGAAACTACATACTACTTGTGCATATACGAAGCTGGTCACTGACTCATCATTCAGCTTTGTATGGGCCAGCTTAGGACACATCTAGCCGGGCATGTCAATTATATTTGGCGCTTATTACGTCAAACACTTGGACAAATGGACATGCTTTTGTAAATTTGTCTGGCCCATATTGTATCGATCGGTTTCGAGCTGCTTTTCTCTTTGTTGGATGATCTCTTCATCTATTAAGCTATTTTTCTCGTGTTCTTTTGGTTTTCTTCCTTCAGTTTATTAAAAAATATTTATACCCCGCAAAAAAATATTTATAAAATGTAATTTTTAAAATGATCACATAAGTTAAAAATATTCATTCTCTTCTTTACCAAATAAACCTAATTGATACAACGAAGATTATCCGAACACATGTAATTCCGACATGGACACAACCAGACAAGTAGATAACTTTGCACAAATCAAGGAGGCCAAGCAGTAAGCGTCCCTTCTTCTAAGATCCGTCTGTGGTAGCAAGGTCATGTGGAAATACACATGTGATGCCGGTCGCAAATCAGCTGTATTTCATTTTATTTGAACTACTTAAACATGCATTGTATTCCAACCTTTCATGTCAAACTAATCTATATGGCATAAATGTTTTATCTTAGATGCAATCTTGAAGGATGGACGGGGTTATTTGCATATTTTTGAAACACTATGGAACAAAGAATCAGAGAAACCACAAAATTACCCCATAACTGTAACCACACACTCATCATCCAAAGGATTGATTTTTATTGCATGTGAGGACAAGAACACATTAATATTGAAGGCGTACACAATGTGCTCCCCTGCTTTCCTCGTCTAGTATGACACCCATCTATTGCGTCCATGAGTACCATGAAGCGATGTCCTTTGTAGTGATCTTGATGGTGTCAGCTGAACTGGGACGGAGTGGCGGATGGCGATATCGCTCCGTGCCTTACAAAAGTTGTCTGTGTGTCCCCATGGTATCTTGCTCCCCATGTTGCTTAGAATGCTTCACCCGGGAGCTCAGGAACACGTCGTGGATGGAGGTGGTATGTTGTGGTGCTGAAGCATCTGAACATGCAGACATCTCCCTTTCTCACATCATTTTCATATTCTTCCTCGCATTATTTTTCACAATGGTCGGCGTACGATAAGAATGCGATGAATGTTGAAAACTCTCAGGCATGAAAAAAAGACAGTCTATCAAAAGTTATGTGAATAAATCAGTATTTTCTAGCATTGTTTCTTACTGCTGTTTTAGGGAAAATGTGATAAAATGACCCGTGAAGTATGGAGGGATCCACATCACATCAGGGTGGTATATATATTGTAAGGCATGGATGGTGTGGTTGTTGTGAACATCTATCTCACATAAATTGCATGTGAGTGTTTTGGCACATACGATTTGAAAATATAATTTTAGCCATCAATTTCGTTTCAGCATAGAAACATAGAGGAAAGTCTGTGAAACATGAAAATATTAATTATTTATAGATAGATAGTAGAAGACACATTGTATTCTCGATTTTGACAAGGCAATTGGACGAAATAAACATTAAAGTGATATAAATGTTGATTTAAAATAACCTATATCGAATTTCTGATTTTCTATGGCATTCAGTCATGTAATGCTAAGATAGGTCATGCGGGTGCCTTGCTTGTGATAGAAATCACATGATTTAGAGTAGACTACACCTATCTCTAGAATTAGGATACAAAAGCCGAATGTCAATATCATAAGGAATAGCAGCCTCAGCGGCCATGATTTTTATATAAAATCTTCAAAAAACAGTAAGTTCATCGACTGGGAGTAATAATGAAGCACAATGATTTATTGAATAGATTTAATCTGATTAACCTAGAGCCTGGCTGAGCTCTTGAGTCATATAATCGAGTTTCCTCGTCACCAAGAGACTTTTTACGGTGCATCATACTACTCAACATATTGGGTAGTATTTAGTTGATCCAACGGCCAGTGTGGATTGATCCAAATTTTCGTTTAAGGATATATTGGTAATTCCCAACCAGAGGTAGATCTGTTCTTTCCTAATTTAGTCCGAATAATATTAATCTAACTAATTAAGTTAATCTCATCTCATCCGACGCAACACCGTTAGTCAGCTACTGGCGACACCACGCCGCCACAAAATCTCAATGCATGCATGCGCCGGCGTGAGGACCTCCGCTATACCTACGCCACTGCAGCCACTACATGCACAAAGAATAACTATTAGGTGTGGCGGTGGCGCGCGGCGCGCTAGCCACTATGATTTTCATTTGATGAGCAGCAACGGCAAAGCGGCGGACGGTGCGATGCCGAGCGAGGCGGCGCGGGCGTGCGACGGCCGCTTGCGACGGTGGGCGACTCCCTGAGCATCCTCGCTGCGTACGTGCATTACGAGAGCAAACAGTGATCTGATTAAGCGCGGGCGTGCGACGGCCGCTTGCGGCGGTGGGCGACTCCCTGAGCATCCTCGCGTGCGTACGTGCATTACGAGAGCAAACGGTGATCTGATTAAGCGTTGGGTAAGTGCGTGACGTGATTGTGTAATCTGGCCGGCGGCGAGTCTACTAGCGATGTTAGCTTTTCTAGAGCCTGGCTGAGCTCTTGAGTCATATAATCGAGTTTCCTCGTCACCAAGAGACTTTTTACGGTGCATCATACTACTCAACATATTGGGTAGTATTTAGTTGATCCAACGGCCAGTGTGGATTGATCCAAATTTTCGTTTAAGGATATATTGGTAATTCCCAACCAGAGGTAGATCTGTTCTTTCCTAATTTAGTCCGAATAATATTAATCTAACTAATTAAGTTAATCTCATCTCATCCGACGCAACACCGTTAGTCAGCTACTGGCGACACCACGCCGCCACAAAATCTCAATGCATGCATGCGCCGGCGTGAGGACCTCCGCTATACCTACGCCACTGCAGCCACTACATGCACAAAGAATAACTATTAGGTGTGGCGGTGGCGCGCGGCGCGCTAGCCACTATGATTTTCATTTGATGAGCAGCAACGGCAAAGCGGCGGACGGTGCGATGCCGAGCGAGGCGGCGCGGGCGTGCGACGGCCGCTTGCGACGGTGGGCGACTCCCTGAGCATCCTCGCGTGCGTACGTGCATTACGAGAGCAAACAGTGATCTGATTAAGCGCGGGCGTGCGACGGCCGCTTGCGGCGGTGGGCGACTCCCTGAGCATCCTCGCGTGCGTACGTGCATTACGAGAGCAAACGGTGATCTGATTAAGCGTTGGGTAAGTGCGTGACGTGATTGTGTAATCTGGCCGGCGGCGAGTCTACTAGCGATGTTAGCTTTTCTAGAGCCTGGCTGAGCTCTTGAGTCATATAATCGAGTTTCCTCGTCACCAAGAGACTTTTTACGGTGCATCATACTACTCAACATATTGGGTAGTATTTAGTTGATCCAACGGCCAGTGTGGATTGATCCAAATTTTCGTTTAAGGATATATTGGTAATTCCCAACCAGAGGTAGATCTGTTCTTTCCTAATTTAGTCCGAATAATATTAATCTAACTAATTAAGTTAATCTCATCTCATCCGACGCAACACCGTTAGTCAGCTACTGGCGACACCACGCCGCCACAAAATCTCAATGCATGCATGCGCCGGCGTGAGGACCTCCGCTATACCTACGCCACTGCAGCCACTACATGCACAAAGAATAACTATTAGGTGTGGCGGTGGCGCGCGGCGCGCTAGCCACTATGATTTTCATTTGATGAGCAGCAACGGCAAAGCGGCGGACGGTGCGATGCCGAGCGAGGCGGCGCGGGCGTGCGACGGCCGCTTGCGACGGTGGGCGACTCCCTGAGCATCCTCGCGTGCGTACGTGCATTACGAGAGCAAACAGTGATCTGATTAAGCGCGGGCGTGCGACGGCCGCTTGCGGCGGTGGGCGACTCCCTGAGCATCCTCGCGTGCGTACGTGCATTACGAGAGCAAACGGTGATCTGATTAAGCGTTGGGTAAGTGCGTGACGTGATTGTGTAATCTGGCCGGCGGCGAGTCTACTAGCGATGTTAGCTTTTCTAGAGCCTGGATGAGCTCTTGAGTCATATAATCGAGTTTCCTCGTCACCAAGAGACTTTTTACGGTGCATCATACTACTCAACATATTGGGTAGTATTTAGTTGATCCAACGGCCAGTGTGGATTGATCCAAATTTTCGTTTAAGGATATATTGGTAATTCCCAACCAGAGGTAGATCTGTTCTTTCCTAATTTAGTCCGAATAATATTAATCTAACTAATTAAGTTAATCTCATCTCATCCGACGCAACACGTACCGTTAGTCAGCTACTGGCGACACCACGCCGCCACAAAATCTCAATGCATGCATGCGCCGGCGTGAGGACCTCCGCTATACCTACGCCGCTGCAGCCACTACATGCACAAAGAATAACTATTAGGTGTGGCGGTGGCGCGCGGCGCGCTAGCCACTATGATTTTCATTTGATGAGCAGCAACGGCAAAGCGGCGGACGGTGCGATGCCGAGCGAGGCGGCGCGGGCGTGTGACGGCCGCTTGCGACGGTGGGCGACTCCCTGAGCATCCTCGCGTGCGTACGTGCATTACGAGAGCAAACAGTGATCTGATTAAGCGCGGGCGTGCGACGGCCACTTGCGGCGGTGGGCGACTCCCTGAGCATCCTCGCGTGCGTACGTGCATTACGAGAGCAAACGGTGATCTGATTAAGCGTTGGGTAAGTGCGTGACGTGATTGTGTAATCTGGCCGGCGGCGAGTCTACTAGCGATGTTAGCTTTTCTACATCGCTGTGTCCTGTGTACGTGGGTTACATCCCAGCTTGGGGCACGAACCTAGGCCGTCAGCTTCGTTCAATCGTCGGCCGAAGCATATCGCAGAAAAATACATGGCGGCGTGGATAGGCCAAGAGATGATGGGAGGAAAGGTTGGTCATGGCGGGGAAGAAACCTGCCTGCGTGATTGATAGTACCAAAAATGCCCCAACGAGTAAATATACTACCAAAAAACTAGTGTAGTATAGGCTAATATGGGCCTTATAAGCCAAAGAAATGAACGGCCGCCCAGGTTGATTTGATGTACCGTAAAATGTCTCGTCACCAAGGGCACACCAGTTCACCTTATACCTCTGCCGAGCTTCCACAGCTATCGAGTGGACCAAGTGCTGAATTTTATGCTTCACCACAGTGCTCAACCAGGTTTTTAATTCTGGCAATGGTTTACCATCATGAATCCAATCAAAGAATGCCATAGTTGGTCATTAGAGTTATCGTCGGGTGTAAATTTTCTTCCTCAAAAGCTAAAGATTAAAGCATAACTTAGATTCCTCGTATGTAGTTCTTATACTTACACCCCAAGCTGAACTAGCAAGACTCACAAAACCATCTCGAAACAGACACTTATCTAGATATCTTCATATTTGAACATGTTAGTTTTTGGTATAAGCATTGTGGGTTCGAAGTGACCTGTGCAAGCTATGCAAAGCTTACTTTTTCAAAATCTTAATGAGAATGTATTTCATCCGTGGGTCCATGAGGAAGTTAACTGTGCAAAGTAGTCAAAAGAAGTCTTAACCAGACTTCATGTCTGTTTTGCGGGCAACCCCACATCAACTTAATTAACAATCATTACCAAGGTGATCTAGCCTTCAGGATGTTGGCCAGAGGTGACATGGTTGTCGCATCTTGCATAATACTCCCTCTGTAAAGAAATATAAGATATTTTAGATCACTGAGGGCTCTCCAAACTAGTACTAAGTATCTCCTTCCGGACATCTCCTAATCTCAACCTATGACCTCCCTTTTTTTGTTCTTTTTTGCTATATTGAGGAATGCCAACCCTATTTGTTATCTTGTACTATGGCACTTGACATGGTAGGACCAGCCCTAAATGTGTCTTTATGGTCGTTTGGCATGTGTGGTGGTTAGAGGCATCATTGCATCGTGTTAGTCATTACAACATATGGTGCTTGGTCTATGAGTCATTCGAGGACATTCCCGTCCTAGCATGTGCTATTCCCAAGCTCAACTCAACTCTCTATATTTTCTTTAATATTAGAATGAAAAATATATTTATTGATGGTCAGGGGTGGTAACATATTTCCTAACAAACAAAACAGAAGCATCCAACACCATTTATCAAGTAAGCATGGTAATGTGGTGTTTAAAAAAACTATCACAACACAAATATTTAAAAAAGAATTGAATTATGTTAAGGAAGCATGGATCTTTGGAACTATTTCTCAAGAAATACACTAGTCTAAACCTAATAATAAATGACGGAGGCTTTCATAGTTCTCTATACGCCACCTCTTTATATCCGTTGATTTTGTATTAAACACAAAGATTGACGTCTGAGATTTAAAACTAGATCTACCAAGATTAATTGCCCTAAACGTACGAACGACCCTATCCCATACGAACACCACCGGCCGGTAAACCATCCCAGCAAACCCGAACTGGGGCCAGCAAATCGCTTTCCTACTGGGCCTTAGGCCTCCGTATATAGGAAGGACTAATTAGCGTTCAGTCGGCTAATTAAACTCTCTCAAGGAAAGACTACACTTGGCAAAGAGATAAGGAAGGAAAATGGCTGCACGCGAGCGCGACGGAGAGATAAGGCAGGGAAGGAGAGGAGAATTGCACATCAATCATGTATGGGCTCCTACGACTTTTGCATACATAGTCACTCCAGCAGGTCATCCATTGTGTACGCTACGTCCGGCAGCGTGATGAGAAGTATCCGCGGCTGGGCGACGGAGACGAGAAGTGCAGGGTCGAGGAAGAGGCACTGGAGAGGACGGTGACGCACTAGCGATGAGACGCTGCAGGTCAGCATGGCAGGTGCCATATCCGGTCGCGTGATGAGGTCAAGTAGCCGCGGCTACGCGATGGAGACGAGAATAGCAGGGTCGAGGAAGGGGCACTTGAGGAGCACAGTGACGCACTGGCGATGACACGCTGCAGGTCACCATGGTGGACGCCACGTCTGGCAGCGTGATGAGGTCAAGTAGCCACGGCAGCTGAGCGACGGAGACAAAAAGAGCAGGGTCGACGAAGAGGCATTGGAGGAGCGCGGTGAGTCTGTGATGAGCTGGCGCGGAGATGAGAAGAGCAGGGTCAAGGAAGAGGCACTGGAGGAGGACGTTGACGCGCTGGCGATGAGGCTGCAGGTCACCATGGCGAATGTTGCGTTCGGCAATGAGGTCAGTGATGTGGCGGACAATGCATGGTAGCGGCGGACCTGCCCTTGCGTTTCCTAGAGCTTCTGTGCAGACGCTGTCATGAGGGTCGTCTCCCCGATGAGCATGCAAAGGTCACGTCTATGGTGTGACATAATGAGCAAACATGGTTGTGGCAGAGAGTTTCGACTCCATGCATGATGTGCCTCAAGTTATTGTTGTTGCTATCATGCAACGTAGATGAGACCATGGTCCTTCCATTATCTCAAACACACAGGCATGCCTACGTTCTAGGGAGATTATATCAAAATGTAGTATGTGATAGTTCATAGAAGAACTCTAATTGGACCAAGGCAGAACACACGACCCATGATGTTATTTTTAGTCAAAGAAGAAATTTCTTATTGTTATATACGCGACAACACATTTGAACAAAATAAGTTATCTATGAACACTATTAAATTTTTTTTTTGCATTCAACCATGTGTATGAAATGTATCATTTTACTTCATGCCACAAACAGACCATAGTGTTAAAATGCATGTAGGATCCTCAAAGCAATTCAATGATAATTCTCTTAGCACAAAACTTAAGGTACAAATGCATTGGGATGTTGTCTCTAAACATATATTACTCTCCTCGATCCAAAGTAAGTGTAATCGGACGAAGTACTATTTCGTATAGATGTATGTCAGGATGGTGACATGGCGACATAGTTGAAACCCGTTGCGACGCACGGGCAATTTTGCTAGTTGTACTTAAAGTAGCTTTCGGGTCTAGCAGGATTCCACTCCGCACGATGACTACAATATCCACAAAAGAGCATTTCTTTATTAGGATTCCTGCACACACCTCCCAAGAACAAACCGGAGGTGTCTTTCTATTTAACTATTTTATTTTATGCAGCCGGAGAAGTAGCATTATTACAGGTTGCGGAAATGGCTCCAGTATCTGCAGCCTAGGGATATGTGCAGTTGATTCATAACATAGTACACCGTGTTCACCTCAGACCAGTTGTTCATAGTACACCGTGTTCACCTCAGACCAGTTGTTTCCTTCAGATATCTAGTATTCTGATTGATCTGGCTAACGGGTGGTGTATAGGATGTTGAACCTTCAGTAACTCTAGACTCCAATGTATGAAGAGAACACACTCATTCAGTCATCATAGATATTTTTTTTCTTCCGTTGCATTTGTCGACAATTGGTACATGGTGGAAATGTCTTGAAAACGAGGATGTGCTTGATTGGACGGTGGTACTTTATATATTGTTGGTCGTACACGGCGTAGTTGTAGAAAACATTTAACTCAAATCAATTTGACATGATATTTCCTGCACGGAATGATCTTTCATAGTTAAATGTCCAACTCTGCTGCATGGAGTTGAGGATTGTGTGTGTGTGTGTGTGTGTGTGTGTGTGTGTGTGTGAGAGAGAGAGAGAGAGAGAGAGAGAGAGAGAGAGAGAGAGAGAGAGAGAATGTTGACCAAGGTAAAAATTCTCAAGTGATGAACTGCAGGTGGGAAATGACATCAAATTAATTTAGTTGCGTGGACTGCCATTAAATAATTATAGGTTTTAGCAGCACAGTCATCCACATCATCCATCTCTTATCAAAACCGTGCATCCTTGGGACTGCAAAACAGAACATCCCCTGAAATAGCTAATTTCAGAACGGTAGTTTGTTTGTTTGTTTATTATAAGGAAAATCATAGTTTGTCATACGAATTGTGAGCAGTACATTCAGTGATCATACGAATTGTCTGCAATACAAAAAATTGTCAATAGTGTTCTGAAAGCTTGCATCCAGTATCTTAGTGTTTCATTTTACAAAACTATTAAGTAGTGAAATGGGTCTTAAAGCCCTTGAGAATTGACATTGTGCTTTTTTTCCAAAGCAAACTGCAGTCTATTAATTAATCCCTTAAAGATGAGTGAATTGCAGAAAACCACCACATTAACGCTTACATTTGCTGAAAACACCAGTTTACGAATTTCTGCGAGAAACCGCTGATTCTCGGCCTAATCTTTGCAGAAAACATCAATCGACCGCTTTGGGTATTTTAACCTCTATTATTACATGTGGGGGCCACATTTGATGATGTGGCGTAAAGGTTGGTACCAGCCGGTGTTAGACAAGGTGTGACATGAATTTATGAAATAGTCCCAGGTATTTTGGCATAGACACCCTTGGGGCAAAAGTCAAAAAACGCAATCAGCTCCAAGGCTCGTACAAAACTGCAGTAGATGTGTAGGTGCTCATCGGGTGTCAAATGGACGGCCATGGCCCCCGCGCGCCAAGGTAAGGGGGCGGCGCATGGCCATCGCCGTCGACCGATGGTGTCGCGTCCGCATCAGGTGGTTGTGGGACAGACACCTGAAGAGGAGGTGGCGGCTGATGCTTGCGCCCATGCTGCGTACCACTGCTCTGGTGCTTCATGCGCCCACGCTGGTGCTGGGCGCCTCCGAGCTACCACTGAGGTGGTTCACGCCGCACCGCCGCTCTAGTTCACTGCGCTCGTGCTACGCACAGCCGCTGCTTGGGCCTGTGTTGCACGCCGACGGTCAACTGCTTGCGCCTGTGCTGCGCGCCACCGCTGTTGCTTGCTTCGGTGTAGGCCCAGCTGCCCTGGATTCCCGACGACAATGACGGCAAGGGCGATCGCATTAGAAGAGCGCGTTGAGCATGCCCTGGAGCACGATGGCCATGACAAGCTCGCCAGCCTCCCGTGCTTTCCTAGCCGATGGCAGATGGGTGTGGCGGCACCAGGGGCGGAGCCAGGATTTGGACACGAGGGGGCCGAAACACTATTTGACATAAAAGATGTTATATCACCGTATGTTAGGTCTCAATGATAGCATCCATGATAAATCATAAAATTATGGTTTTTAACTACAAAAGAAATGATAATTCTCAACAAACTGTTGGAACTTGAAGTTGAAGCAATTGGTTTGAAAACGTATTTACCCCATCAGTTGTTGTTGTCTTTTTTTTGCAGGGGAGTTGTTGTTGTCTTTCACTTAATCTTTAACTACTATATAAAAGATACATAATTACTAAAATAATTTACTATTTTATATGTAGCACTGTTAATTAAGTTAAGTATATTAAGATCGTAATTTATAAAATTACTATTACTATCGTTCCAAAATAATTGGAGTTTAGGTTTATCCTAAGTCAAACTTCTTCAAATTTGTAGAAAAATATACCAATATTTGAAACACCAAATTAGTTTTATTAGAATCTTTAAAAAATATTCATCCTATGTATATTTTATTTTTTAGATATCACATTTTTATAAATTTGATCAAATTTAATTAACTTACTCAACAAATGTAAAACTATAATTATTTTGGAACGGCGGGATGTAGTATGTAGTGTACGTGCATTTGTTCGGCTCACTGCATCTCTCGGTATTTGATCCGCCTGCATCTAGGCCTCCCCGTGCGTCGAGAGCTCTGTTGAAAAAGGCAGTGCCTAGGAGGCGCTTAGGCACGCCTAGGCATTAGGCAATGGCCAAACGCCTCGCCTAGGGCATAAATGGAGGTCTAGGCAGGGCAAGCAAAGAATTGCCTACCCAAGCAAGAAATCATGCCACAGACTACACTGATATGCCAAACTGGTTATATTACAATGGTAGTATACGGTAATTAACTTATTTATATGCCCTAAATTAATATCAACACCTATATAATAATCACAAATACACTACGAGTAAACACTATATTACCGCCTAGGCCGCGCATAGGGCGCTTAGGCACCGCCTCGGCACTAGGCGAAGGCCAACCGCCTCGCTTACGCCTACCGCTTTTTCCAACCTTGGTAGAGAGCGGACTGTAGATCAACGGACGGTGTTGTTGTCGTGGCGAGTAGCGGCTAGCGGCAATGGCGAACGCCCTGGCCCCAGAACACGCTGATGGCAAGCGGCGGCGACGACGGCCAACGCCCTAGCAGATGTGCAGCACACACACGCACGTCGGCACATATCAATCGATGGATCCGATGGATTGGACACTGGCCCGTGACGAAATAACAGCCAGCCACAACCACCGTACATGGGTTATTGGGTTATAATGGGCTTCTCTACTTCGGTGATGTTTGAGTTAATTATTAACATATTGGCTGGGCTAATTATGCAATTAGTTGCGGCCATTAGGCATATACAGTAAAAACTACCTACACGGCGTCGTTGACCCCTGCTCGCCCCTCCCTGTCTCCGCCCCTGGGCGAAACTAGGAGGGTGGGGTCGTGCCAAAGGGAGGGACATTTGTTTGGGAGATTTTTTCTGGGAGGGAGGCACTTCTTGGCAAAATGACCCTAGCTAACGTCGTTTGTTGTGAACCCTTACGCCACGTCAGCAAATGGTGGGCTGCATACCTGCATCTATCATAATCATTATTAAATGGTCCAAAGCCGCCAACTCGTATTTTCTGCGACAGGTTAGGCCAAGAATCAGTGGTTTCTCGCAGAAATTCATAAACCGATGTTTTCTTTAATCCTATGCATTAGTCACTAGTAGATAAACCATCATTAGCCCCGGTTGATAAGGGCCTTTTGTCCTAAGGGTCGTTACTAATGCCCTAGACCTTTAGTCCCGGTTCAGTCCAGAACCGGGACAGATGGGCCTCCACGTGGCCGGTGTGCCGAGCCCAGGCAGAAGGGCCTTTGGTCCCGGTTGGTGACACCAACCGGGACCAATAGGCATCCACGCGTCAACATTTCCGGGGCTGGGGTTTTTGTTTTATTTTTGAAGGGGGGGGGGGGGTTGGGGGTTTAATTTAGGTATTTCATATATTGTGTTAGCTAGCTAATTAATAGAGAGAAGTGTCCTCTCTTATGTCCGTGCTTGGTCGACGCTATGTATTATACATACGTATAGAGAGGACTAGACACGCTAGCTAGCTAGTAAGCAAACGAAGGAAACAGAAGATCGTCGTGAACATATATGCATACAGAGAGAAGTGATATTGACCACCTCTCCTTCTCCGAGAGATTGGTCGAACAACAAGTTCTCGTATATCTATCCGACACTACCGGCTACATATAAAACAATAATTATCTCTTACAATATGATCTCCTAATTATATACGAAGTCAAGCTCCACATGGTATTCTCCGTCTTCAGCGATCACGTGGTCAAGGAAGAATGCCGCCAATTCCTCATGAATTGCTCGCATACGATATGGTGGTAGGAGTTCATCCCGCATCCGAAAGATCTAATTTGAACAAGGGGGTCCATACATATATGCATGACACACAATTGGCAAAATAATGGCTTTCCATAATTTGTTTGCATGCGCTATTATCCTAAATGGTCAATGATTTCTTTCCAAAACACAAATAATCTGAACACTCATACTTGGGTGCGTATATACGTACATGTACCCAAGATATAATCATGTGTACACGTTTTTCGACAATGATACCTGTTAGTGGGTATTATACCCAACGAAAATATGTAAATGTTGTTTTATACCCAATGAAAATATACACATAAATGTCATAGCTTTTAATAAGTACGTATTGGTGTTATAATCAATAGAAATATACACATACATATACATACCTTAATGTGAATATACACATGAATATACATACCTCGATGTTATTATACCCATGAATATGTACGCGTTGGTGTTATACCCAATGAAAATATTCACATAAATATATATACCACGATGCAAATTTTATTTGTATATAACCATAAATTTCACACCTTTTAACATGTAGTACATGTACCCGAGATACCCACATGTACATTTTATTAGACCGTGATATCAGTTAATGAGTATTATACCTAATAAAAAAATGCACGCATTGGTGTTATACCCAATAAAAATAGAGCAATGCTACATCTACGAAAAGGTTCCTACGTACTTTACGTATAGGATGATTTGGCAGTCTTTAATTGGGCTTTAGTGGGGCTGGGGCCCACCCTGAAAATCAGGGGGGGGGGGGGGATGTTTAGTTGGTGGAAAAGGAAATTTACGTAGGTTACGTAGCAACCTTACGTAGGTCTAGCATTTTTGACAAAAATATGTATGTGGTGTTATACCTAAAATATGTACGTGTTGGTGTTATACCCGATGAAAATGTGTACATGCCGGTGTACGTGCTAAATATTGCGTATTATTTTTCTAATTAGTTATGTTGCATATACCATACATGCCAAAAAAGTATGATAAATAATTAATTACAATTGCCTATCAAGAAGGGACAAATAATGAGACGTATTAATTAGACAACCGTTATAAGTTCCCATACCAGTAACGCCATGCAAACAAATAGGAAAGTAGTAATGCAGGTATGCATGCAAAATTTAAACACATCTGATCAACAAAAACTAATATGATCCAACGGCATCTAGGCAAGGAGCCTGGGCACCTAGGTGTCTCAAACATATATATATATATATATATATATATATATATATATATATATATATATATATATATATATATATATATATAGGAAAAAGCAAAGATATAAAGTTTCGCTACAGAGATTGCAATCACGGACGTCCATATGTGTTGGGATCTGCTCCCCCACCTTTCCTCTTTGCATTTTTCTTCTTTTAAGTGATTGACGGATAATTCCTGTTATAGCCAAACCTGGACCACTCACCCTGCGTCCAACCCTGTCGCACGCGGTAGTAGGCTGGCAGGACGGCAGGTTTGGCAGTCGTGGGCCCGTGATTGCAGCCGGAGGTAAAGTTCTGGAGAACCCTCGGCCCATGTACATGATTGGTGCGAAACTTTATCCACCGTGTTTCTCTCTCGCTCGTTTATCCACCCCGTCTCTCTCTCTCGCTCGTTCCCCATCCCATCCAGATCCCGCCGCCCCCAACCCTCTCACCCTTCGCCTCCACAATGAGCCACCTCTACCATCCCGGCGAGTCGCACCGCCCCAACCCTCTCCCGCCCTCATCTCGGTGCTCCTCATCCCTTCATCATGCTACCCAACAGGCTCCCTCCCTCTTCTGCTGCACAAATACCAGCGAGATCCGAGGAGACGGGGCATGTTGATATCGTCATCAACCTCACCGAGCTTGATCCGGGAAGACCAGGGCCCCGGGCTGCCGTAGTGCTGGACGCTGTGGCCGTCTCCTCCCACTAGCGGGAGACACGAGGCCTGTTGCGGGCTTACCCGGGAGGGTCGACGGTGGGCACGACCTGTACTGCTTCCTGCTGGCCTTTCTCCTCCTGGTCCACAGCTACTCCGCGACTCCAACTTGGCGGCATTGAGAAGAAGCCTGTTTTTTGTGCTCGAACTTCTTGCTTCTTCCCTTTGATTGTTGGTGGATATGTGATTTTGTGGTTGCTCGGGCTGGATATGTCGTCAAGCTGCAAAAGTAGTAGTAGCCAGATTACTACTAATTTTTATAGATTACTTACTAGGACATTGAACGAATCCAATTCTTTCTAGTTTGTCTGCTAATGTGTATCTTAACTTTTGTGTTCCTACCTGCGGCCCTCTGAATGTAATGTTGTTGTTCTGAATTCCCCCCTCGCCTGCTCCCTGATCCGGGCCTGCTCCTAATCAATGTTTTTTTGTTTGGTTTCCTGTGTGATGCATTTTGGATTTGATAATGCAGGTGACTAGCCGTATATGTGGTCTGGTGTCCCAAGCTTCTGCCTCGAGGTGGCCATTCTTCACCAAGGATCATGACGGTGCTGCTGTGACGCCCCGAGACCGATGTGCCAGGTGTCCTCCGCTTAGTTGCTGTTGTTGCCTCATTTTTTGCTTGCGTGTCATGCATTTCATATCTTTGCATCATGTGCATTGCATCATGTCATAAATCTTTTGCTTCTCAACTAAATAAATTGCATGGATCTTCGGTCCATTTAAATCGAGGGAATTCACATGGTGATTCTCTTTAAAACATATCCTCTCGATATTTAGAGAGCTATATTAAAATATTCCATTAATTGGAATGCACCATAACACACTTGCAAATATCCCATGCCTTTTTCCTTCTCAACTATTGGTCTCTAGCTTTGTCACTTGTCCTTTCGTCATTTTCCGGAGCTCTTCCTAAATGTTCAACATTTTTGGACCTTTCCAACCCTCACTTCCTATTCAAACCATCTGAATTAAATTCAAATGAATTTGAATTTAAATCTCGCAATCATGCTCACTTCTATTTTCTTGGATCAAGCTCATTTTTACGAGTCCGGGAGATTAACCGTACGCTCAACTTCTTCCTCTAACCCCTCTTTCTTTTCTTTCTTTATCTCTGTTTTTTTCTTTTCTTTATTAGAGAGAGTGAGAGAAGGAGCCCAGCAGCTCCCAACCTCCCGCGCAGGCCCACCTAGGCCCAGCCGCCGGCCTCCTAGGCCCAGCCGCCCCCACCATCCCTCTCAACCCTAGCCCCTCGCTCAGCCCGACCCCGCACCTCTCCCCCTCGTTCCCTCACAGCGCCGCCACCCCCTCACCCCTCGATCCCATCTCTCTCCCGATCCCCGCTCCTCTCTTTCCCCCACGCCCGACCACCTCCTCGCTGTCCTTGGTGCCGCGCCACCAGGACCTCCGCCGTTCGCCTCCTGCAGCCCGAGCGCCTCGTCTCAGCGCGGCCCCGCCATGGATGCCGCCATGGACGCCGAGCTTCCTCCCCCACGCCCTGCTGCAGCTGCTCTTCCCGGCGCCGCCCGTCGCCGATGAGCTCCACCAGGAGCCCGTGCTCCTCGCCGTTCCCCTGCCCCGGCTCCTTCCCCGCGGCTTCAAGCCCTCGCCGGAGCTGCACCCAAGGCCGCCGCCGTCGCCAGTCTTCGCCTCGCCACGCTGCTCCACAGGAGGTCGCGCCCTCCTCTCGCCCCTGCGCCTCAAGACTCCTCGACGTCGCCCCGAGGCCCCGCTGCCACTCTGGTCGGCGAGCCCAGCTCCGCGCGCCCCTGCTTAGCTCCTGTTGAGCCGCACCAAGCCACTCGAAGACTGCCATGTTGCTGCCCCGTATGAGACCGTCAAGTTCCACGACGGACCGCGAGCTCCACGGATCCGCCAAGTACCTGGACGCCCGATGCCTAGAACGCCTACCGTCGACCCAGTGGACGTCAAGTACCTCTACGAACCGTGTACCACTACATGGACCGCCAAGTTCCACTACCGCCGCCCGTACTTCTACAGAACGTCAAGTACCCCTTCGAGATGACGAGATCGGCAAGTTCAAATGATGCCAAGTACCTCTACCAACGACACTGGTAGTATATGAGCGTGTACAACTACCATCCCGTGCATGTCACCGAGTACCACGACATCGACGACCCTTCTAGTTAGACTACGGACCGTGTACAACTACCGTCGACCCCGAAGACCTCGGATTCATCAAGTTCCCACGACGACTTAAGTGTACCCCTTTGGTTCGTCAAGTTCGACTACCGTCGCTACCTTGTACAACTACTTCCACTACTACCGTCGCGGAACAACTACTTCCACTACTTCCTTCAACGATCTTGAACCGTCCCGAATGCACGCTTCAAAGGTATAACCGCCGAGACGGCCGCCGTGAACGAATGCATGTGTTGTTATGATATGCCCGTGTTTTGCACCGTGTCCGAAATTGTCGCTTGCATGCTTCTCCTCGTTGCCATGCCTTCGCGTCGTGGGAACCCGGTAACCGGGAACACCCCACCATCTTGCTTAACTCGCTTCCGTCACGCTTCCTTTTGCACCGGTATCTCCATGAGTACCGGAACCGATATGTTGCCGTGGCACCATTTTCGGATTCGTTGCCGTGGCACCCCTTTCGTTCCGCCATGGTGACCAAATGCTTCATAATATGCTCATGTTAAAATTTTCATAAAATTGCATAAAACTTGAAATTGTCATCCGCATCATGATAACAACTTTTAAAATGCTTAAAGTTGATGTTTGCATTTATTTTGCTCAAATGCCATGGTAAAATGATTTAATTCATAACTATTTAACCGTAACTCGGATTTTAATAAATTATATATGTAAATGGGGTGGAAAATGCCTAGTTTGACATGTTGCACTTTATTTTCTTGTTTAACAACATTAAAATTGTGTTTAGGTCAGATCAGTCGCAAATTCAAAGTATGCATATGAGGATTTTCCGGAATTGTTGTTCGTTGTTTCCGGCCTCATTTAAACTTGCCTAAATAGATAGTTTTATTATGCTTCACATCTTGCCATGTTAATCAACATTTAACATTGTTGGGCACATAAACAAGAGAGAACTAAATAATTGTTGTGGTGTTTCGTCAATATGCAACTCGTTGCATATTGAGCTCCACTTAATTTGTAGTGTTGTTTGTTGCATTTGCCATGCCATGAATCATTAAACCGGACATGCATCATGCTTGTTTGTGCATCATGCCATGTTTATGTGTTGGTTGTTTACTATGTTGTTTGTTTCTTTCCGGGTTGCTTCTCGCGTTAGCTTCGGTTTCGTTCCGGAGTTGTGAGGATTCGTTCGACTTCGTCCGTTTGTCTTCTTCATGGACTCGTTCTTCTTCCTTGCGGGATTTCAGGCAAGATGACCATACCCTCGAAATCACTTCTATCTTTGCTTGCTAGATTGCTCGCTCTTTTGCTATGCCTATGTTGCGATACCTACCACTTGCTTATCATGCCTCCCATATTGTTAAGCCAAGCCTCTAACATACCTTGTCCTAGCAAACCGTTGTTTGGCTATGTTACCGCTTTGCTCAGCCCCTCTTATAGCGTTGTTAGTTGCAGGTGAAGATGAAGTTTTGTTCCTTTTTGGAACATGGAGATGTTGTTCCTTGTTGGAACATGTTTGCTTGTTGGGATATCACAATATATCTTATTTAACTAATGCATCTATATACTTGGTAAAGGGTGGAAGGCTCGGCCTTATGCCTGGTGTTTTGTTCCACTCTTGCCGCCCTAGTTTCCGTCATATTGGTGTTATGTTCCTGGATTTTGCGTCCCTAACGCGGTCGGGTGATTTATGGGACCCCCTTGACAGTTCGCTTTGAATAAGACTTTTCCAGCAGGCCCAACCTTGGTTTTACCATTTGCCTACCACCTATCCCTTTCCCTTGGGTCTGATCAACCCAAGGGTCATCTTTATTTAGCCCCCCCGGGCCAATGCTTGTCTAAGTGTTGGTCCGAACTGAGCTGCCTGCGGGGCCACCTCGTGGAAACTCGAGGCCTGGTTTTACTCGTAGCTAGTCTCATCCGGTGTTGCCCTGAGACCGAGATATGTGCAGCTCCTATCAGGATGTCGGCGCATCGGGCGGTTTTGCTGGACTTGTTTTATTACTGTCAAAATGTCTTGTAGCCGGGATTCCGAGACTGATCGGGTCTTCCCGGGGAGAAGGAATATCCTTCGTTGACCGCAAGAGCTTATCATGGGCTAAGTTGGGATACCCCTGCAGGGTTTGAACTTTCGAAAGCCGTGCCCGCGGTTATGTGGCAGATGGGAATTTGTTAATGTCCGGTTGTAGAAAACCCGAAGTTGATCTTATTTAAAATACACCAACCGTGTGTATAACCATGATGGTCTCTTCTCGGCGGGGTCCGGGAAGTGAACACGGTTGTTGGAGTTATGTTTGACGTAAGTAGTTCAGGATCACTTATTGATCATAGTTGTTCGACCGTGCATTGCCTTCTCTTCTCGCTCTCATTTGCGTATGTTAGCCAGCATATATGCTAGTCGCTTGCTGCAGCTCCACCTCATACCTTTTACCCCTACCTATAAGCTTAAATAGTCTTGATCTCGCGGGTGTGAGATTGCTGAGTCCCCGTGACTCACCAGATACTTCCAAAACCAGTTTGCAGGTGCCGATGAAACCATGCAGGTGACGCACCCGAGCTCAAGGAGGAGTTCGATGGAGATCTTGCCCTTTTATGTTGTTTCGTTCTAGTCGGTCAGTAGTGGAGCCCAGTTGGGGTCGATCGTGGACCTTTGTCGCTTTTGGGTTTTTCTTCTTTTATTTTGGCTCCGTAGTCGGGCCCTGATTGTAACTGTATGATGTAATGTTTTATTCATGTAATTATGTGAAGTGGCGATTGTAAGCCAACTATGTAACTCTTTCCCTTATGTATTACATGGGTTGTGTGAAGATTACCTCACTTGCAACATTGCTTTCAATGCGGTTATGCCTCTAAGTCGTGCTTCGACACGTGGGAGATATAGCCGCATCGAGGGCGTTGCAGATGCCTTGTGCTCGTCATGCGCAGAACTGGGGTCATGAGGAGGAAGACAAGGCCAAGCACGAGCAGATTCGAGACGGAGGTGGCACCAAACATAACTGGAGCCTGATTTTTTGCTAGCTTAGCGTTTTGCTTTCATAGGTCTGGAGCTCTAAATTTATGCTTTTGCTCTAAATCCTCAATTGATCCATAGGTTTCTGATCATTCTGAAAAAATGCTTGAACTCTTTGTTGTTTGATGTGATTTTGGAAGTTCAATAGACTTTGGAAAGTTGTTTGCTTTCCCTTAATCGATTTCTGAATCTCCTCCCTTCTTTAGTGGAGCTCCCTGCAAGTGTTATTGGTTAATGCATGGTTAAATTGAATTTTGGTCGAGGAACTTTTGTTTGTTTGTAGGGTGGCCCTTCTCCCCTTCTATCTCCCAACGGGCAGTGTTGTCCTTTGTCTTGGCAATGCTGCGTAGCACATGACACCTTTATACATCTGTGGCAAAAGCAGTGCACTGGTTATCTTGTTTTCTTTTTAGCACCCACGGTTGTGCATGTAAGTGGACCATAGAACTATCACTGGCTTGCATGTGTGTCTTGTCACGCAAATCTATTCATGGAGACGGTTGAATACTTTGTGATGTAAATGTGAGAATTACAATTAATAAAAGGATAACGGAAGAGCAGAAAATTTGCATCTTGTTCGCAGCACAAAACCACCGTCTCCATTGTTGCATGCTTCTTTTCTCCCCTCTCAGACGGCAGCGGCGCTACCCTGTAGTTTCTACTTTCTTGCAGGCAGTACGGTAGTGCTTCATAGCCCACCCCCTTGCAAAGTCCATCTGCCACGCTGGTAATGTTTAGGTCCATGTACTGTCGCACATGAGTGACAAAGAACAGAGGCTCAGTTGTCAGTCCATATAACCTTAGAGCCAGAGATTCAAAGTCAACAAGCAGAGAAAGGGCACTTGCAAAAATTAAAACGAGCTGAGAAAGGGAAGTACTAGTAAACAAAAGCAACGATAGATAGTGCACTAGCTTGTTCAATGACATTAAGGGAAAACAGGACCCAGTACAGTGGCTGCACGGGGATACAAACTTACCTCTAGTATTCGTTGGAGTAATAGATGCTTGATGTAGTACTCCAGTTTGCATCACGATGTGATGACAACTTCTATCTTGTGTACACCGATGCCTATGGATCCCGTGGAACTAATACTCGCCTTCTTCTGAAGATCCAAAATGAGCGTAGATGCGTGAAAGGACGTGGTGGGTGATGTCGCTATAGTTCTTGACAAGGCTAAAATGTCACAAAAAGTGCCGAACCGTACGCAGTGGAAGCAGATCATGGCTGGTCATTTTGCTAAGGAAAAGGTAGTCATATATGGAACCGTTTGTAGTAAGCAACACACCAAAACCTACTGCGTAGCCTTGCCAAAATGGTTGCACGCGCGAGCCCCAATGTTAGAAAGAAGCTGCACACAACCTCTGAATGTTTCTGAAATGTCAGGCCATAGGTTGCCATTTTGGTCTGCCCCCTTGTAAAGTGCTAGCACATGTCTTCCTCTTTGGTATATGCGATCCACCATAATTCAACATATAGGAACCTTATCCACATGAGAGTTCAGATCTTGATGCAAACTAACGGTTCCGATAGCAGAGTCCCTAGTAAGTGTTGATACAAAATCCATGCTCTCTATATATATATGGATAAATGTAACTCAACACAAATGATGGTAATAAAATAAAATTGTGAATATTATTGCTTACTCACTTCATATTGTTCGTTCACAGGTCGTTTAGCGGATGGACTCGCAAACATAGTATCCACAGAAATTATTCCCTTGATCCTGCCACAATCACTTTACAAGAAATAGAGGTCAATCAAACTGATAAGCAAGAGCATGCCAAATGGTATTGATGAAACTAGCGCTTGAATCACTAGGAGACGCGCGGAACATGCTACTATAGTACTTACTTTCGGGTATCTAAATTGCAGCTTCTTCGGCAGTCCCGGAGCTTTTCTGGTGAATTTTCTCCAAACCTTGCCAGACAAAAGAAAACAATTACTTGATATCAGGAAATGAACAAAGTTGCTGATATGATGGATAATGATCAATTTAACTTACTTCTCGAGGATTCCAGTCATGTCCGCATACTCCTGGGGATCTTTTCGTCTCGAGTCTAAGACGGTTACTAGTCCCTGCTCAAGCTTAATCTCTAGGAGAATATAGTGGAAACTGCACACGCATGCATAACTCATCAATTAAATTATTATAACCTGGACTAATATATAAGGGAAACCGAATATGCACAAGACAGTAACACTCACTTGAAGTTGTAAGGAAAGAGTATTATATCTTTGTTTTCATTTATTTTGAACGATCGTAGCAAGTTGGCCTCGGTATCTTCGGCATGAAATTTAACCTCAGTTGCATCTATGAGATTTGTGTTAATGAACCCAATATCGCCGACTTGTCTTTTCTTTAATTCGGCGATCTTCAATCTGCATAATATAGTGAGGATAATTATAAATACATGCAATGAAAGACCTGACCTATATAGAGAGACTTAATGACAGAAGTAGTAGTACTTACAGATAGTAGCAGGTGACCGTTGCTTTATCGAGGGCCCTTTGATTGAAAATCTGGAAGAACTCCTCAAATGGATAATTCAACAGTTCAATTCCAACGAGGTCATGCTCCTCTCTAACTCTCAGCGTCAAAAGTATTCCCCCCCCCCCACCAGACTCTCTACAGGTTTTCATGTACCAATCATGCAATCTTCGCATCATCGTTGATAGAGATCGTTCATCATTGACGAGAGGCTTCCCGTACTCGAATCTATGTACTGCCTCCACCTCCAAGGAATCATAAACAACATCATCGGGCAGGTAATCTCCAAGATTGCTATAACCGGGCACCATCCTCAGATCATTAGCGACGATGTCGCTAGGCACCTTGAGCGGGGGGCACCATCCTCACTGTGCCATTTCATCAACTTGGCATGCTCTCCGTTTCTGAACAGACGTTTCAACCGTGGTATTGTAGGAGCATACCACATCACCTTCGCAGGAACCCTCTTCCTGGGGGGCTCGCCGTCAACATCACCAGGGTCATCTCGTTTGATCTTATACCGTAATGCACCGCATACCGGGCATGCGTTCAGATCCTTGTATGCACCGCGGTAGAGGATGCAGTCATTAGGGCATGCATGTATCTTCTGCACCTCTAATCCTAGAGGGCATACGACTTTCTTTGTTGTGTATGTACTGCCGGGCAATTCGTTATCCTTTGGAAACTTCTTCTTCAATATTTTCAGTAGCTTCTCAAATCCTTTGTCAGACACATCATTCTCTGCCTTCCACTGCAGCAATTCTAGTACGGTACCGAGCTTTGTGTTGCCATCTTCGCAATTGGGGTACAACCCTTTTTTGTGATCCTCTAACATGCGATCGAACTTCAGCTTCTCCTTTTGACTTTCGCATTGCGTCCTTGCATCGACAATGACCCGGCGGAGATCATCATCATCGGGCACATCGTCTGGTTCCTCTTGATCTTCAGCAGCTTCACCCATTGCAGCATCATTGGGCACATCGTCTGGTTCCTCTTGATCTTCACCAGCTCCCCCTGTTGCAGCATCACCGTATTCAGGGGGAACATAGTTGTCGTACTCTTCTTCTTCGGCGTCTTCCATCATAACCCCTATTTCTCCGTGCCTCGTCCAAACATTATAGTGTGGCATGAAACCCTTGTAAAGCAGGTGGGTGTGAAGGATTTTTCGGTTAGAGTAAGACATCATATTCCCACATTTACTGCATGGACAACACATTAAACCATTCTGCTTGTTTGCCCCAGCCGCTTCGAGAAACTCATGCACACCCTTAATGTACTCGGAGGTGTGTCTGTCACCGTACATCCATTGCCGGTTCATCTGCGTGCATTATATATAATTAAGTGTGTCAAAAACCATTACAGAACATCATGAATAGATAATTAAGTGACCAAATTAATAAAAGTTCATCATCACATTAAAACCAAAGTACATACATAGTTCTCATCTAACAACATATAGCTCTCCGGAGCATCTAATTAATTAAACCATACATTGAAACTATGTAAAACAATTCAATGCGAAAACAAATGCAATCATGATCGCAACCAAGGTAACAATTGATCCAACGGCATAATGATACCAAGCCTCGGTATGAATGGCATATTTTTTTAATCTTTCTAATCTTCAAGCGCATTGCATCCATCTTGATCTTGTGATCATCGACGACATCCGCAACATGCAAGTCCAATATCATCTTCTCCTACTCAATTTTTTTATTTTTTCCTTCAAGAAATTATTTTCTTCTTCAACTAAATTTAACCTCTCAACAATAGGGTCAGTTGGAATTTCCGGTTCACATACCTCCTAGATAAATAAAATCTATGTCACGTTGGTCGGCATAATTTTCATAAACAATAAATGAACCAATAGTTATAAAGATAATATATACCACATCCGAATCATAGACAGGACGAGGGCCGACGGGGGCGGATACCAAAACACCAACGAACTATATAAGATGCAATAATAAAAGTAAGAAAATAATACAAGTATCTATCTAAACATACAAGTAAGAATATTTTTCCTTTCAGAAAGAAGATAAGAACAAGAGGCTCACCACGGTGGTGCCGGCGATGAGATCGACGCGGGTGATCGACGGCGGTGAAGACGGGGACGGCGCATGATGGACCGCTAAACCTAGACAAATATTGAGGAAAATGGAGCTTGGAGGTCGAGCTTGGAGAGGAGAAAGCTTAAGTAGTGTGGCTCAGGCATTCCATCGAACACCTTGTGTGCATAGGAGGTCAGCTAGAGCACCACCAAGCTCTCTCCGCCTCGGCGGCCAGAAAAAACAGAGCAGTGTGCTCTGCTCTTAAGCGAGGGGGTATATATAGGCACCTCATTGGTCCCGGTTGGTGGCATGAACCGGGACTAAAGGGAAGCCTTTGGTCCCAATTCAAGCCACCAACCGGGACCAATGGTGGTGGGCCAGGAGCAAGGCCCATTGGTCCCGGTTCGTCCCACCAACCAGGACCAAAAGGTCCAGACGAACCGGGACCAATGGCCCACGTGGCCCGGTCGGCCCCCTGGGCTCACGAACCGGGCCCAATGCCCCCATGGGTCCCGGTTCTGGACTGAACCGGGACTAATTGGCTGACCCGGCCTGAACCTTTGCCCCCTTTTCTACTGGTGAGTGTGGTGGTTTTCTGCAATCCACTCCTTCAAGATAGAAAGAACATTCATAAAATTGATTGTAGAAAGGAATGATGTCACTCATGATGATCAGCATAAAAAGTGTTGATAAAAGTCCTATCCAAATGCCTTCATTAGCTTCATTGATTTCATAGACAGAATGGGAATGTCAATATCAACTATTAGCATTGTTTAGGAAATTGGTAACTGGTAGCTGCTCGGTCAAATTGGGAGTAACGATTAATCAGTGGATTGGCCTATTAAATTGATTAATCGGTCCACCATTAACCGGTAGATTAAATAAGAACTTGCCAACATATATCTCGTTTTTATGTATTATACCATACTCTCATGTTCTAAGCTATGTAATATACTGAGATATGCTACTGGTTGGTCGAACCATGCATAACTATTGAGGAGCAAGAGGGGGATGGGAGGGCTTACGGGGCAAAATATTGGGCTTTGTTTGCCCACAAGTTTATGGGTCAGTAGTGATTAATTGGCCTAACAACCGATTAGTCGGTTTGACAAGCCAGTTAATCGGCCTCACAAGTTAACGCAACGAATAAGTGCTATTGGATTTGGCCACCCTATGAGTACCGATTAACTGGCCCGTAACTGATTAGTTGAAAGAATTCCTTAGATATTCAAAACGTACGTACGCCATGTTAGAATTTATATCTTACTAGCAAAAGGGACCGTGTGTTGCAATGAGAGAAAAAAAATCATAATCTCCAATGGTCGTGATCACATTTTGATGCATCACCGAGATACACTATCACTCACAATTTCATGAAACGATTAACAATTATTTAAACTCGTGAACATATTTGAAACCATGAACATTTTTCAAATTCATGAACAGTTTTATAAATTTTCGAATGTTTTCTAAAATCAATAACATTTTTGGAATTCACGAACATTTTATACTATTTGCAAAAATAAATAAATTGTGAACATCTGTCCAAAAAACTTTCATGAATCAGCGAACATTTGTAAAATGAACGAACATTGTTTTGAAAATTGGTGGAACAATTTTTGAAATTTAGGAATATTTATTAAAATGCACGATCACTTTTTGAATCAGCGCACATTTTATGAAGGAATAAACTATTTTGTAAGTCACGAACAGTTTTTGAACTTTTAGGATATTTTTCCATTCATGAACATGTTTTGACTTGGCCAAATTTCGTTCAATTTCATTAATACTTTCTAGTACACGAACTTTTAAAAAATCATGATTTTTTTTATTTCCCAAACATTTGTTTTCAAAATGTCAAACATTTTTTGAATAAGCAACCAATTTTTATAAAATCACAAACATTTTTTGAAATTAC
The DNA here is from genome assembly GCA_032464435.1 of Aegilops umbellulata. Classification (NCBI taxonomy): domain Eukaryota; kingdom Viridiplantae; phylum Streptophyta; class Magnoliopsida; order Poales; family Poaceae; genus Aegilops; species Aegilops umbellulata. Next base: position 584,768,849 of record CP136060.1, on the reverse strand, counting down.
AAAGATCTCATGATTAATTAAATATGTTACTTCTAAGTTCTCATTTTTTTAATTTTCAGAGTTTTTGAAGTCCTGCATTATCTATAAATGAAATGTTAAAAACAGACCGTCCGAACATGTAGCCGGCCTAAACGGGCGCGCTGCATCTTCTCCCGGTGCACAAAATGCGGTATAGGAGGTCCTACTAGATTAGCCGGCTCAGGCGGGGGATTCTGCTGTGTGAATTTCTCTTTACTTATTAATTATAGGTGGCATTGGTGGGTAATATTTAGTAACTTTGGGGGCGATTTCCACGACGAATTGATCGTCTCGGAAGAACTCGAGTGTGTATCATACGTGTGTACCTCGTCTAAAATTAATTTGCGAGTCACGTTCGGTTCGTTGAAGTTTGGACGACGTAAACACTGGGAGTCTGCAATCAGATGTTATAAATAAAGAAGAAAATTCCTGGGAGGCCTACGGGCCGACGCAAAATATTTTCTCCTGTGTGTTTCGGCGAGGTTCTGATCGGTTGCATCTAGCCGGCGGAATACATCAGATGTACCGTAGCTAGCTGACCCAACAGTCGATCCCCAGCTTATTTGATGTCTTCTAGCTTGTACATGCATGTTTAGTTCTCGTTCCTGCTTGTTGGACCGGCGTACAGGGTCGATCTGATCGACGGCAAGGTTTGCAAGGCTAGCATCAACCTCACTGGCTAAGATTTTCTTATAAAAGCCAGACAAAACATAAAATTTTGTCATTTGGGACTAATGAATAAAAATGTCATTTCTAGACTTCCAATATTTTCTTATATATGAACATCATTGCTCTGAGGATAAATGTTGTGGCTTTGAATTCAAGGGGAAAGTGTTTAGACTAACTCAAGTAAAAAGTGTTTAGACTAATTCAAGGGGACAGTGTGTAGCTTTTGGCATGAACGCATTGAAATCAGATTTGATGAGAAAGCGATTAATCCGCATAGGCATGGGGTTGGCGGCTGTTAGATTAGACAAGGTATAATTCTGATTCAGGACAGAGAAACTTGCTGAATTTGAAGATAACTAACAAAACAAAATTATTATGCCTGGACACCTCTGTTAGCAAAGATCGATCTCACAGTGTTCCTTCCTCTTGGGAACGTGATGATTTAAATTCACCACCAATTAGACAAGGGCATCTGCAATGATAGTCAGCCATCTTTGAACCTTGGGAGTTCTGCCCTTAACAAGAGTCGAAGTGCACTTAAATCTGTTAAATTTACAAAGGAGTCAATGGTTCTTCGGTTCATAGGGAGGTGGTCGAAGTACTAAAGCTGCACCAAGATGTCACGCCTGACCTTCCATCCTACCCAACTTCAAATATGCCGTCAAGCTACAGGGATGGATATAGGTACTTGCGCAGCCACGGACATGACTATCTCGGTCGATGCCCTCCTGCATGCGCTGCAGGCTTTGCTACGGAACTTGATCCACATTAACCTGTCTCCACCTCCAAGCCCTCACATGCTACCTTACCACAGGGCAGTGGCTTCGTTGACAGAGTGTCCATTGCGTTCATCAGCAACATGGAGTGAGAGCCTTAGCAAGAATCCCTTTGGGCAGCGACGGAGTGGTGGGTGGGGATGTCGCTGCATGCCTCCCACTAGATTGAGAAAAAAGGCAATCTTGTGAGGCGCCCAAGGTGGCCTGCTTGATTAGTTTGTCTGAGTCTTGTCTGAGTCTGTCTTGTGTGGACCGGTGATCCTGGGATCGGCATGTGAGAGCTACCCCATCACCTTGTATCGTTCGACCGTGTACTGGGTTCGGTTTGTGCTTTATATATAAAGCAGGGCGAAAGCCTGATTCGGAGTCTGTCTCTGCCAAACTCATGCGCAGGTGGTGGTCGGAGGAGTAGTTGTTCCACGCCGAAGCATCTCAACGTGAAGTACCCCCTCTCCCGACTTACTGCGAGCTGGCCAGTGTTGATTCCCTTCCTGAGGTCTCCCATTCTCACCCCATGTACATTTTGATTTTTCTTGCACTATTTTTGCTAGGAGCCAGAGTATGAGAGGAAGCTAGTGCACCTCCATGACTCCCAAGCATGAAGAAAACACACTGGATCACCACCCGCCTACCGCACGGAGGCAAGTTGTACGTGCACCTTTGAGCGAGGATTTTTGCTCACTGTGGTACATTATAACATGACAACTTTTTTTTTTTTGACAGGAAAGGCAGGAGCTCTGCCATTGCATTATAGATGGAAAGAATGGTTACATTTTGCGGTGAACCGAAGTTCTGAAGAGAGAAGGAAAGAGCAGATGAAAAAGATCAGATCAATCAGACATGGGCTGATTACCCCACTTCCTGACGAAACTACTCGCAAAATGCCTCCTTCAGGAGGGAAACATCATCGATCAGCAGCTGTAAGAGAGCAGGGACTTGGGCGGTTGTCGCCTGGAAGACCCGTCGGTTCCTTTCCTTCCATATATTACAGGCAACGTATATAGCAAACGTTACCTGCTCATGCCTTGTCTCTCTTGCGGTTCCTGTATTGATCTTACGCCACCAGGATCGAATAGATGTGGCTCCCAGTGCAATGTTGGCGATGCGCTGTTGTGTGCTCCTGACGGCCACCCAGAGCTCCTTGGCAAACGGGCAATGGAGGAGCAGGTGTACTGCCGTCTCCGGAGCCTGATCGCATAGAGGGCACACTGGGCTGTGCGGCCATCCCCAGCGCCCAAGTCGGTCAGCCGTCCAGTTTCCGTCCTGTAGAAGCAGCCAGGTGTAGAAGTTTACTTTCTGCTCAGCCTTAGTCCTCCAAACCATGCCAAGGTGGGGCTGTTCAATCCGGCCGATGAACTGAGCATCATAAGCTGACTTGGCCGAGTAACAACCATTGCTGGAGAGCTTCCACGAGATTTTGTCCCTTTCTGTAGTCAAATGGATCGCTTGCACCTTCTCCCACAACCTGATGAATTGGTGGATTTGGGTCTCAGTAACCATCCGTTGAATTCCACGCATCCATCTTCCCTCGGTCAGAGCTTCACAAACAGTCAGGTTTTTCCTCCAAGCTAAGGGAAACACGTCTGGTGCAATTTCTTTGGGCGACTCCCCATCGAGCCACCTATTGTGCTAGAAGCTAGTGATCTGCCCATTGCCAACAGAAATGGCGGTAGCAGCAGCAAAAAGGTTTTTGTCCGTTGAATCGCACGGTGTCGGCGTTCCTTTCCAAGGCCTTTCCACATCGTCCCACTCATACCAAAGCCATCTCAATCTTAACGATCTTCCGAATGCTTCAATGCTCTTTATTCCTAGCCCGCCAAACTTTTTTGGCATGCAACATTGCTTCCAGTTCACCATGCATTTCCCTCCATTGGCCTCTTCTTCACCTGCCCAAAGGAAACTCCGCCTTAACTTGTCCAGCTTTTTCGAGGCCCATTTATCCGCAGCAAAACACGTCAGATAGTACGTTGCCAGAGCAGTTAGGGCCGAGTTGACCAAAGCAAGCCGGCCTGGCCTGTTAAGCATCTTCCCCTTCCATGGCTTAATCCTTGATCTTGCCTTATCAAGGAAGGGCTGTATCTCAACTCTCCTGGGCTTCCTTGTGCTTAGAGGTAGACCTAAGTACCGGCATGGAAAAGTGCCTTGAGCACCACCAAAATCCATCAAGGTTTGTGAATGTGCAGCATCATTACATCCAATTTTGTATGCCACACACTTGCCCAGATTTACCCTCAGCCCAGAAATCTCTCCAAACCGTTTTAGGATGCGTTGAGTGGCGGCGACTTCATGCCTGACAGGATTTAGAAACAGAGCAGCATCGTCTGCATATAAACTGGTTCTAATCCCAACAGATTTGTGCTTGATAGGTGACAGGATGCCCTCCTCCGTTGCCTTGGCAAACAACCGCTGTAACGGCTCCATAGCCAGGATGAATAACATGGGTGATAGCGGGTCGCCTTGCCGGAGCCCCTGCCTGTGGGAGAAAGGAGCTCCTGGAGTTCCATTTAGTAACACTCTGGAAGATGAGGAAGATAGCAGAATGGCCAGCATATCCATCCAACGCTGCCCAAATCCATAGCCCTTTAAAATATCCAACAAATAGCCCCAGTGGACCAAATCTAAAGCTTTCGCTATGTCCAGTTTCATGAAGATCAGAGGTGACTTTCTGGAGTGTGCCCCCTTAATCACATTTTGCACGTAGAGGAAGTTGTCCTGAATACTTCTTCCTTTAATGAAAGCGCTTTGACTAGCAGAAATCAGCTGCGGTAACTCTGGAGCAAGTCGGTTGGCTAGAATCTTGCAAGCAATCTTTGCAACACTATGCATTAGGCTGACGGGCCTATAGTCATTCACCTGCTCAGCTCCCTCTTTTTTGGGCAAAAGGACAATATGTGCGGTGTTCAGGAGGTTCCAATTGTTTCCCCTCAGATTATGGAGTTGGTTTAGAGCGCTGAGCAGATCATGTTGGATAAAGTTGGACGGAAACCATAAGTGATAACTGCCACAACATGCAACTAATGAGCGATCTATTGCGATATGCAAACTGAGACATCACTAGAAGTGTTTGGTATGCACAACATCTCAGGCGGGCTATTTATTAGCCGACAGGTGTTGAATTTCAGGCGGACCCCTAGCTCCATGCCCTTCACCTGGAGCACTCAAGTGAACTGCTTAATGTCTCGCGCAGTTGCACTCAAGGTTGCATTATAAATTTTCAAACAAGTACCAAGGGAAGTATAAAGCATGCAAATGTAAATAAAAGGGATAAGTTATTTTCACCCGTGAACTCTCTCCGAGGAATAGAAATGATACCTCGACTGCAATACCAACAAAGTTTGGTTCCTCAACTTCTTAAACCGGATAAGCTTACTCCCTCATACTGTTTCAGATGGTTTTGTTGGAGACGTGGCATGGTTTTGACGTTGATATTCCAAGTTGACCGCCACTTCATCGCTTTCTTTCTCTCTCCCCTCTCCTCACCTTCTTTCTGTGTTTTCAAATGCAATGCACATTTTGTCGAATAGTTGCTACGCACACTCACGGGGTTGTACTGCATGCGCTTGTCTGCCCACTACTGCTGTCGCGTTGTCGCCCCCTAGAGCAGGAGATTGAAGAGGTGGGATGGGATGAGCCATACCGTGGAGCGAGGTAGGACGAGGCCATCGCGGCGGGGGTGAAGTTGTGCGTGCGCCGTGCGGCCAGTGGCGCAGATGCACGCAACGATGTCACCTTGTGGCAGCGCTGCCGGCTGCGATGGCGCGGCTAGAGGAGCATGACTTGGTCGTGGAGGACCTGCACGCATGTCTGCTTTGCACTCCAAGTTGACCATGCAGTAGGTCCTGGGCCACAGCTTGGATCACGGCTACTCGGTCAGCTCAGCAAGTGAACCAGATGCGGACGCGGGGAGCTCAGGCTGCGGTGGCTAGACAGAGCAGCATGAAGCGGTGACGCGGATGGTGAGCAGGCCCGGGGCTGGCAGTGTTTGTGTGCTAGCGATGCGCGCAACAAGTAGTACCAATGTGCAGCGGCCATGGCAAGTGGTAGCTCGGCAGAGCTCGACCAGCAAGCACGGACAGAGGTAAATTCAAAGATGGCCAGCGTTGATTACTTTGGGCGTACAGAAGCTATCCTCCACGAAGCATCCACCTGTCCGCTTCGAGTTACTTGCGTACGTGCGTACCTCGTCTAAAAGTAATTGGCGAGTCACGTTCGATCGCACGTTTTAAGTAATAAGATTTTCAAGTTCAGAAAAATAATTTATCTTGACAGCATCAGGATCCTCAAGCCATGAAACATAATGACTTATCTCCTCGCAGTTTAGTTTAGCCCTGGGATAGTGGTAGGTTATGTCTACCAAGCGCTGGACATGTTTACTTGAATGGAAATAAGCTGTCAATAGATATTAGTTATCAACTATTTTTGAATAAACAATATCGAAGACATAAATATGGTTGAGAAACTCACATAATGATAAAACTGGAGGCGTCTGCACATCAACCCAGATGTCGATATTACCTCAATATCATCTTCCAGACGAATATCAAATGTGATAAACATATCAGGCTCAAATGCATAAGCCTTGCATATTACTCTCTAATTTTTGCATTCAAAATAGGTACACGTGTCCGCATTGTATAATTTTGCGTCAAAAGTATGATCATGCTCGGTCCTCAAGTGAGCTCTCTTTACCTCCATAGTTTCCATAGGACAGAAAACAACCTTATCCAAGACTAAAATTCTTGCATGGCAAGGGATACGCTAGTAGAATAGTAAAAGAATTAAAATTATAAATTGAAGCAAATGAAGCATAAGTCATGCTTAATTACGAAAAAAGACTTGTCGTTCTGACTTACTGTATCCACTTCGAAGCTCTAATCCAGCTTGATGCTGAAGCGCCTATCATCAACTAGGAAATTTCTGTCGCACAGGCCACGCTCGTCTTCGCACATAACGAAATCCTTTTCGTCATCAGACATTTCCTATGTTCATAGTTGAAATATTAATCGAAAATCTTATCATCCAAACATTTCATTTCTATTAATTCAACTAATTCAACTAAGCACTTACTAAAAATAAACTAGTTCTATTAATTAATTTTCTTAATAAAAATAAACTAGTTCTATAGTAAATTTTTAATTAGATCATAAAATCTCATATACCTAAATTTTCTTACTAAAAATAAACTAGTTTTATTAATTCAACTAGTTCAACTAAGCACTCACTATAAATAAATTAATTAATTTTCTTACTAGTTCAACTAAGTACTTATTAATTTTCTTACTAATTCAACTAAGCACTTACTAATTCAAATCTCATATAGAATTTTAACTAGTTGCAACTTTTTTGTGTCGCGAGCGAGTCGACGGCGAAGATGCAGGCCAGGCATCGTGGACGTCGAGAATAAATACTTTTGACAAAACATATGTTAGATGAATTAGCTATATGCAAATATAACATTTTTTAAATTATTGGATTGTGATTTCTTATATACAAATTCTTTATGCAAATTCTATATGCAAATGTGACATAACATATGATATCTACCTAGCTAGCTAATTCATCTAACATTAATATATCTAGCTAATTCATCTAACATTTGATAAAAGTATATAAAAAACTAATTCATCTAACATTAATATATCTAATTTATCTATAACTAAAAATATATCAAAAAACTAACTTATCTAACATTAATATCTAGCTAATTCATCTAATTCATCTAACATTTGACATTAATATCTAACATTTTTATCTAATTCATCTAACATTTGACATTAATATCTAACATTTCTATCTAATTCACCTAACATTTGACATTAATATCTAACATTCCTATCTAATTCATCTAACATTTAACATTAATATCTCTCTCTCTCTCTCTCTCTCTCTCTCTCTCTCTCTCTCTCTCTCTCTCTCTCTCTCTCACACACACACACACACACACACACACACACACACATATATATATATATATAATTCATCTAATAATTTGACATTAATCTAACATTTATATAAACTAAAAGTATAAAAAACTAAAAAAACAAAAAATAGAAAATAATTAAGGAAAATCTATCTCTTTGTGTGTGTACTGTGTGCATGTGAGTGTGTGTGTGTGTGTACTGTGTGTGTGAGGGCGGCCATGGGGCGGCAGGGGGCGGTCTTACAGCGGGGCGACGGCCGGTGATGCGAGGCGACGGGGTTGGCGACTGGGGGCGGCGCGCGACGACGGGGGACGGGCGCGTGCAGAGACGGGGCGACGACGGAGACGGGCGCGGCGGGGGCGACGACGGGGACGGGCGCGGCGATGGGGTGGCAACGGGGACGGGCGCTGTCGGTGTCAAAACCGGCGGATCTCGGGTAGGGGGTCCCGAACTGTGCGTCAAGGTCGGATGGTAACAGGAGACAAGGGACACTTTATTTTACCTAGGTTCGGGCCCTCTCGATGGAGGTAAAACCCTACTCCTGCTAGATTAATATTGATGATATGGGTAGTACAAGAGTGGATCTACCACGAGATCAAGGAGGCTAAACCCTAGAAGCTAGCCTATGGTATGATTGTGTATGATGATGGTTGTCCTACGGACTACAACCCTCCGGTTTATATAGACACCGGATAGGGCTAGGGTTACACAGAGTCGGTTACAATGGTAGGAGATCTTAAATATCCGCACACCTAGCTTGCCTTCCATGCCAGGAAAAGGATCCTTCCGGACACGGGACGAAGTCTTCAATCTTGTATCTTCATAGTCCTGGAGTCCGGCTGAAGGTATAGTTCGGCTATCCGAACACCCCCTAATCCGGGACTCCCTCAGTAGCCCCTGAACCAGGCTTCAATGACGACGAGTCCGGCGCGCAGATTGTCTTTGGCATTGCAAGGCGGGTTCCTCCTCCACGTTCTTCAAGAAGATTGTAAACACCACAAAATAGTGTCCGGCTCTGCAAAATAAGTTTCCACATATTGCCATATAGAGAATAATATTAACACAAATCAAATATGCTGACGTATCCCATAGCTCGTCATAACACTGCGGCCAAGCCTTCTACATAAATTGTTTTAATTGTTCCACCTCAGCTCGATTGGCGAGGCGGTTTCCTTGGCACGTCTTGTCGAAGCAGAGATCATGTGCCCCCCTTTAGCGGGATTCTCATTAATACGGACGTGGGTAACCCAACCGCGCCATTTACCGCGGCGTTTGGGAGGCAAGTGAGTTTTATTAGGTAGGTGAGGACGCCTAACCGTACCTGCTTATATAAAGGGATAAGGATTCACCTTTTCAACCTACGCCTTCTTCCTCCTTTGCCAATCCATCTCTCGCGCACTCAAGCTCCAGCGCCCAAGTCCGCTCTTCCTTCCTCAACCTTCTCCAACAATGTCCGGAGCGGGAGGCAAGTGGATGGTCTCCTCCGTTACGGAGGCTCAAGTAAAAAGGCTAAGGAAAGCCGGATACTTGTCCAAGGACATCCCGCATCGGCTTCCTGATAAGGGGCAGCTTCTTCCTACCCCAAGGCCCCATGAGAGGGTAGTTTTCCTTCCCCACTTCCTCCGCGGACTGGGCTTTCCACTTCACCCATTTGTCCGGGAGCTCATGTTCTACTACGGCCTGGATTTCCACGATCTAGCCCCGAACTTCGTTCTCAACATCTCGGCGTTTATCGTCGTGTGTGAGGCCTTTCTCCGCGTCCGCCCCCACTTCGGCCTCTGGCTCAAGACCTTCAACGTCAAGCCCAAGGTGGTGTCCGGCACCCAGGCGGAGTGCGGAGGCGCTATGGTTGGCAAGATAGCCAACGTCCTCTGGTTCGATGGTTCCCTCGTGGAGTCCCTAAAGGGGTGGCAGGCTGGGTGGTTTTACATCACCGAGCCCCGCGATCCGAAATGGGTCGCGGCCCCCGAGTTCAGATCCAGACCCCCCACGCGGCTCATGTCCTGGAAAGAGACAGGCCTGTCGTGGGGTAACGAGGACGAAGTGACTGGGTTGCAAACGTGCATCCAGTCCCTGGTGGACAAGCCAATCCGGCTTGCCAATATAGTCCAGGTCATGCTCGTTCGCCTGATCCTCCCGTGCCAAGAACGGGATTTTACTTTATGGGAATTCGACCCGGCGCAGCACCAAACCCTCAATAGGCTCTTCGACACGACGTATGAAGACGTCTGGAAGGTGCTGACCAAAGGCGCCGAGTCCCCCACATCCGCCTCCGAGGATCGCGGATATAGCTCGTAGCGTAATGCTGGCGAGGTAAGCTATCTATACCCTTGACGGGTTCATTAAGCTTTTCTTCATAGATAAACTCTATGCGGGATCTAAACTCCCTTTACCTTTGACAGGCTTGGCTGGAGGTATACGGACCAATTAACTGTCTGGCTCCTCTGCCCGAAGACCCGGCCCCAGCTCTCTTGGTGAAGCTGATGGCTCCGGCACCTTACGTGGTGCCGGAGAGGAAGGCCAAGAAGAAGAAAACCACCGGGACTCGAAAAAGTTCCCGCAACATGGTGGTGTTGGACTCGTCATCTGACGAGTCTGCAACGCCCTCCTCTCGTGAAAACGAGGAGGAGGAACAAGGAAGCTCTCCCCCTCCAGCGAGAGGAACAAAGAAGAAGAAGGCCGCCCCAACAGGGGAGGCCGAGGGGTCAAGGAAAAGGAAGACCCCTCCGCCGGACTACTCCCACGACGCCGAAGAGGGCGGAGAGGAGTGGCCGGACAGAACCAAGCGTCCGGCAAAATCGTAAGTGTTTTCGTACCAGAGTGACTCATGATATCCTTTCAGTGTGCGGCTTTCCCAGATATCGCACGTATTTTATGAAGCCCGCCCCGGGCCGGACTCGACGATTCGTCGAGCGGCTCCCTGGATACGTCGGACGTGAACTCAATTCCGCCCGCTCTCTCCCCCCGCACTGCAGATGACGCCGAAGTGGTGTTGCGACAAGCTCCAGGGCAGGAGGAGGTGGTCCTGGAGGAGCCACAAGGCAATCCTCCGGACCCCAGGAGTAAAGGGGATGAAACCCCTCAGGGCTCCAAGTCCGGCTTTGTGCCGGACACCGCGCCGGACTCGACAGTCCCGGTCCGCTGTGGGCGAACTCCTTCTAAGAGGAGGAAGCCATCTGAGCCGGTGGCCTCCGTCCAACCGGAGGCGCCGGACAATCTGCTGGAGGTGCTTAAGGGCGACGCCATCGATGAGGAGCACCGTACTGTTATGAGTACGGTGATCCAAAGGATTCAGTCCGCCAAGAGCGGACTGAATGAAGCTTGCGCTAGCCTTCTAACAGGCTTCGAGGTTAGTAAAGATATGTCAAATTATTTACCGCATAGACAGTAGCCCCTGATGTTCTGTTCAGTGTTCGGAAAGAAAAGCCGGATAGAGGATCTAGTAATTTTCGCAGGAGTCTAACAAAAAAGGTCAAATATGCGTATGCAGGCTTCGCTGCTTTCCACCGCCACACTGACTGCGCAGGTGGAAGTCCTTAAAAAGGACCTTTTGCGGTCCGAGCAAGAGCTCGGCCTTGCCAAACGGCAGCTCGAGGAGAAAGAAGGTAAGAAATACCCTAAAAAGAAAGGTGCTTATAGAGAGGCTTGATTGCAGAAAGAAATAATAGGATTGTGCTGCTTATTGTAGGGGCCACAGCCGAGGTGACAACCCTGAAGCAGGCGCTGGCTGAGGCCAAGAAGAAAACGGCCGAGGAGCGCGCCGAGCGAGAAAGGCTTGGGGTCCAAGCCGGCGAGGTGCAGCAAGAGCTGCAAGCTCTCATGAAAAAACATGAGGGTTTGGAGCTTGAGGCGAAAACGCAAGCATCCGAGCTCGCCTCGGCCATTGAGACCGCCAAGAGTGCCAAGGCCGAAGCCCAGAAGGCCCTCCAAGAGTTGGAGGATGTGAAAAAGATAGCAGCGGGTAAGGCATTCTCAATGCAAAGTAGGAATATACAAGTAAATTACCTATTACTTACCCGAATCCGGAGTTCTCCAGGGGCGTTCTTCGATTTTCCCCGCAGCGCATCCGACGCCGCCGCGTTCTACCGAGCTGAAGAGGGCAGCTCGACAGAGAGTGTGTTCTGGTCTCAGTATTCTGAGGCCGGACACCCTGTGCCCTTGAGCGATCAGCTGAAACAGCTGGCCGAGCTCCACAAGGCGGCCGAACAGGCCATGAAGGGCTTACTAGTTCGGCTGTGGCCTGGAGAGGCCCTGCCTGGGAGCTATTTCGGGCTAGTGCGGCGGCTGGTGGATGCCTGTCCACGGCTTGAGCTTGTCAAGCACTCCGTCTGCATTGAAGGTGCCCGGAGGGCCCTTGCCCGTGTAAGGGTACACTGGGGCAAGCTGGACGGAGAGAAGCTGGTGAAGGACGGGCCGCCGCAGGGGAAGGAGCATCGCAAGCCCGAGAACTACTACAAGGAAGTTCTTGCCGGAGCCCGCCTTGTCGCGGATGAATGTACTAAAGATGTAATATTTGAATGAACTCGCTCGTTTGTAACCGGTGCGCTGAAAACTTGTTCATATGCGCTAAGCAATGCTTGTTTAATTTAAAATATTATTTTCTGTGCGGCCGTTTATCAAAAATTGAGAGATGGCGAGTCGCCGGCTTCTGCCCCCATGCCACTAGTGCTGGGGTGTTCGGGATAATCCTGAGGGCTCTTGTTCCCATAGTTGGGTCCTTCTAGGGAGGCGCTCAGCACAACGAACCAGGCAACCAGACTATAATGCTTGAACACTCTCACTTAGCCATAGAACGTTATAATTTTAAATTTCGGCTAAGCCCCTAGTTCGGAAGGCCGAATTCGGGGCGCTATCCACGCCTTTGACCGGACATAGCCACGTGTTTGGTTGGTTTGAATTTCTATGTAAAAACGAACATGGATCAGGTAGAATTACCATGTACTATGCTAGCGTAGTGGTAGCTAAGTTGTCTAATGGTCAGTAGGTTTTTGAGTTTGAATCATGATTACCATCATTTTTATTTATTTTGCAACAAATATACATTTGTGGCAAAAAAATTTGTCCTAGCTGAGATTCAAACCGTGGCAAGCACCTAGTTAGGCTATGGATTAACCATGAGGCTAGATATGTAATTGTGTTAATTTTGTGCTACACGTTCTTTTATCTATCTGATAAAATTTAAAATTATTTGAATTGAAACAAAAATTTCATTGATTTGTATGAAACAATTTTTGAAATTTCCAAAATTTCGAGCATTTCGAGGGTGAGCGAAATTTTTGCCACTTTGAAATCGTAAACCTTGCCGTTCATCAGCATCATTGAGTGAGAGCCTAAGAAAGAAAAAGTGGGGGGGCGACAGAGTGGTGTGTAGGGATGTCGCTGCATGCCTCCCACCAGACTGAGAAAAAGGCGATCTGGTGAGGGAGCACATGGCGACCGAGGTGGCAAGCTAGCCTAGTTTGCCTGAGAGTTTCTCCCCAAAATTCATGCACAGATGGTGGTCGGAGGAGTTATGGTACCACACCGAAGAATCTCAACATGCAATATCCTCCTCCTGACTTGCTCTTGCCTTCCCAGTGTTGATTCCCTTCCTGAGGTCTCCCATTCTCACCCCTTATTCAGATTTTGTTCTTGCACTATTGTTTCTAACAGCCAGAGTATGAGAGAAAGGTAATGCACCTCGATGACTCCCAAGCATGAACAAAACAGGCTGGATCACCACCCACCTACCCCAGGCAAGCAAGATGCACGCATGCCATCAAGAGAGGATTTTTGTGCATCGTGGTACACTATTACAGGACTGCTTTTTAACTAAGCGGACAACTGGCTGGTTTGATGGAAACCACAGCCTACCGCTAATAAGCAGTCAATAGAGATATGTCATGTGAGGGATCATTTGAATTGTTTGCTATGCACAGCCTACCGATATTTATCATCCTGCGAGTATTGAATAAAACAGTTCGGGTGGACCACTTTCTCCATGTCCTTATCCACCAGCTTCCTACCGTGGAGCACTCAAGCGAACTCCTTAATGTTTCGCGCAGTTGTAGTCAAGGTAGCATTGGTGATCTTCATAACCTTCACGTAGAAAGTATTATATATTTTAGAACAAGTACAAAGTTAAATATAAAGGATGCAAAAGTAAATCAAGACAGCTCATGACCGAACCTCTAGTGCACAATGAACAGGGGCTCATGGGCGGTGGAACCCTTGGAGTGAGCTTGTCCGACTGAGCCACCGTGGAGTATTTTTATTTGGAACACTGGTTCCTCTTTGGTGCTACACTAGTAGAAAAGGGGGCAATGGTCCAAGCCGGGTCAGCCCATTAGTCCCGGTTCAGTCCAGAACCGGGACCAATGGGGGCATTGGACCCGGTTCGTGAGCCCAGGGGGCCGGCCGGGCCACGTGGGCCATTGGTCCCGGTTCGTCTGGACCTTTTGGTCCCGGTTGGTGGGACGAATCGGGACCAATGGGCCTGGCTCCTGTCCCACCACCATTGGTCCCGGTTGGTGGCCTGAACCGGGACCGAAGGCCCCCCTTTAGTCCCGGTTCATGTCACGAACCGGGACTAAATGGTCGGTCCTCGTTGCGCTTCACAGTTTAGTCCCACCTCGCCAACCGAAGGGCGCCCACACTGGTTTATAAGCCCGTCCCTCTCTGCATTGTTGAGCTCCTCTCAAAATGAAAATAGTTGCCCCTATACAGGAAATTTGACCTAAATTCATAATGAATTTATCTGAAATTCATGGAAATTGATTATGAATTTAGGTTGAATTTTCTCTATAGGCGCATCTATGTTTATTTTTTTAGTAATTTTAATCACAAACTTGAGATTCACATAAATTTCAAAGAATTTAAATTTTAACTATTCTAATTTGAAAACTAATGGCACTAGTAAAGTTAATCACAAACTTGAGATTCACACAAATTTCAAAGAATACAAATTTCAACTATTCTAATTTGAAAACTAATGGCACAAACAGAAAGTTTATAATTTTTGGTATCTTTGTGTAGAAAGATTGTACATAGTAAATATAATACACAAAGTGTTTTCACACAAATTTAGTAATCTAGTGATTCATAAACACTAGTAGAAAAGGGGGCTATGGTCCAGGCCAGGGCAGCCCATTAGTCCCGGTTCAGTCTAGAACCGGGACTAATGGGGGCTTTGGCACCGGTTCGTGAGCCCAGGGGACCGGCCGGGCCACGTGGGCCATTGGTCCCGGTTCGTCTGGACCTTTTGGTCCCGGTTTGTGGGACGAACCGGGACCAATGGACCTGGCTCCTGGCCCACCACCATTGGTCCCGGTTGGTGGCCTGAACCGGGACCAAAGGCTGCCCTTTAGTCCCGGTTCATGCCATGAACCGGGACTAAAAGGTCGGCCCTCGCTGCACCCACAGTTTAGTCCCGCCTCGCCAACCGAAGGGCGCCGACACCTGTTTATAAGCCCGTCCCTCTCTGCATTCTTGAGCTTCTCTCAAAGTGAAAATAGATGCACCTATAGAGGAAAATTGGACATAAATTCATAAATAGAAATTGATTATGAATTTATGTTTAATTTTCTCTATAAGTGCATCTATGTTCACTAACAGAGAAGTTTTTATTTTTTATGCACTAAGTAGTGATTCACACTAAGTAGTAGAAATGAAAAAATAAATAGCAAAAAAGAAAAAAAAATGCCTATAATATTTGTTATGACTAACTAAAATTACCAAATTGAGTATAATGGCACTAGCAGAAAGTTTATAGTAAAGTTATTCATAAACTAGTGATTCACACAAATTTTAAAAATTTGAAATTTAAACTATTCAAATTTTAAAACTAATGGCACTAACAGAAAGTTTATAATTTTTGTGACCTAAAATAAAAAAGAAATCACTAAAAAACTATAAGTATTTAGTTCTAAGTAGAAATGAAAAAATAATGGCACTAGTAAAGTTAATCACAAACTTGAGATCAAATTTTAAAGAATTCAAATTTTAACTATTCCAATTTGAAAAAATAATGGCACTAGTAAAGTTAATCACAAACTTGAGATTCACACAAATTTCAAAGAATTCAAATTTTAACTATTCTAACTTGACACTAATGGCACTAGTAAAGTTAATCAGAAACTTGAGATTCACACAAATTTCAAAGAATTCAAATTTTAACTATTCTAATTTGACATTAATCGCACTAACAGAAAGTTTATAATTTTTTGTATCTCTGTGCAGAAAGATTGTACATAGTAAATATAATACACAAAGTGTTTTCACACAAATTTAGTAAACTAGTGATTCATAAACTAGTGATTCACACAAATTTTAAAAAATTCTAATTTAAACTATTCAAATTTTAAAGCTAATGGCACTAATAGAAAGTTTATAATTTTTGTGACCTAAAAGAAAAAAGAAATCACTAAAAAACTATAAGTATTTAGTTCTAAGTAGAAATGAAAAAATAAATAGCAAAAAAGAAAAAAAATGCCTATAATATTTGTAAAGTTATCCATAAACTAGTGACTCACACAAATTTTAAAAAATTCAAATTTAAACTATGCAAATTTTAAAGCTAATGGCACTAACAGAAAGTTTATAATTTTTGTGACCTAAAAGAAAAAAGAAATCACTAAAAACTATAAGTATTTAGTTTTAAGTAGAAATGATAAAATAAATAGCAAAAAAGAAAAAAATGCCTATAATATTTGTTATGACTAACTAAAATTACCAAATTGAGTATAATGATAAAACACAGTAATATTAAATAGCAGGAAAAAGATTGACTCAAAAATCAATTTTTATAGTAAAGTTATTCATAAACTATAGATTCACACAAATTTTAAAAAATTCAAATTTAAACTATTCAAATTTGAAAACTAATGGCACTAACAGAAAGTTTATAATTTTTGTGACCTAAAAGAAAAAAGAAATCACTAAAAAACTATAAGTATTTAGTTCTAAGTAGAAATGAAAAAAAATAGCAAAAAAGAAAAACATGCCACCTACTGGGCCACCACGGCCTGAATACGACTAGAAACCCAACTATGGGCCAGGATTTAGGCCCGCAGCAGGCCCAATAGGCCCACAGGCATTGCAGTGACAGATTAGGCCCGAAAGCCTGCAGTTGAGAGGAGCTCGTGAGGGTGGGCGCAACAGCGCTTATAAACCACTCCCGAGCCCTCTCAACAAGCGAGGTGGGACTAAACTTTTGGGCGCGGGGCAGCACAGATTGGTCCCGGTTGGTTGGACGAACCGGGACCATAGGGTGGCATTGGTCCCGGTTCATGGCACAAACCGGGACCAATGCCCCCCTTTAGTCCCGGTTGGTGCCAACAACCGGGACCAAAGGTCGCCGCTTCCCGCCCTTTGGGCTGCCAAAAGTGGCCTTTGGTCCCGGTTGGTGGCACCAACCGGGACTAAAGTGGGCATTCGTCCCGGTTTCTGTCACAAATCGGGACCAATGCTTCGTCTATATAACCAGGACTTGTGAATTTTTTTCATTCAGTTCGTTCTTCCCCGCCCGACGACGCTGCCGGGCTGCGCCTCGCCGTCGCCCTGCCTACGACGCCGTCCCGCGCGGCCGCAGACGCCGTCGCCGCCCCGTGCCCCCCTGCCTCCTCGCCGCCAATGCCGTGCCCCCTGCCTCCTCGCCGTCGACGCCGTGCCCCTCACCATCGCTCTCGCCGCCCCCTGCCTCCTCATTGCCCGTCGCCACCCCGTGCCCCCTACCTCCTCGCCGCCGACGCCGTGCCCCCTCACCGTCGCCGTCTCCACGCCCATCACCGTCGCCGTCGCCGCGCCCCTCACCGTCGTCGATCGCCGCCCCGGCCCGTTGCGTAATTTCCTAATTTAGATGTGTAGTTAATTTAGATGCGTAATTTAGGATGTAGAGTTAATTGAGTTGTTGTAGTAATTTAGATGCGTAGTTTAGATGTATAGTTAATTGAATTGTTGTAGTTAATTTAGATGCAAAAGTTAGAATTTTTTACTATTCATACATTTTTTTTGGTGATATTATTGTTGCATATGCAAAAGTTCGTGTGTTCATATATATACAAAGAATATGTCAATTTTTTCATAGAATTTTTATCAATATTTTGTTGTAATTTTGTTCATAGAATTTTTATTTTGTTCATAGAATTTTTATGATTTTTTTTGTTCATAGAATTATCTTTGCCGATTTACGTATATGTTCATATTTAGAAGAAAAAGAAGGAGAGAAAAAAGGAGAAATAAATAAGAAGATGAAAAAGAAGAAAAAAAAAGAGAAGAAGAAGAAGTAATAGAGGAGAAGAAGAAGAATTCTTCTTCTCCTCTATTATTCCTTCTTCTTCTCCTCTTTTTTTCTTCTTCTTCCTCTTCTATTCCTTTCTTCTTTTCCTCTTTTTTTCTTCTACTTCCTCTTCTTATTTTTGTTATCGGGTATGTCGTTGTCGATATACCCCCCCCCCTCCCCGATAACTTTTAGTAATTAGTACTCCCTCCGTAAACGCTCTTATATTAGTTTACAGAGGGAGTACTACTTAGAAAGTGTTTAATGGAATTAGTTAGAACTAGGTAAACTTGTTTATTTTTAGTAAGTACTACATTATTCTATTTATAGTAAGTGCTTAGTAGTTGAACTAGTTTATTTTACTATAGAAGTAGTTTATTTTTAGCAAGAAAATTAATAGAACTAGTTTATTTTTTCAGTTAAAGCAATTATTCCCGCATCGACGTGGTCGATGCCTATCCCGCATCCTCGTCGTCGAGTCGGCGGATGACGACACCTGCTTGACCAGATGGGCCATGTCCGGGACTGGGCTCCGCCGGGGTGGTACTGGGAGGCGCTACCTTCCGGGGGGCGTAGTTTGGTGAGGAGCCAGCCCGTCGTTGACCCGATCCTTGTTTGGTGGCAGTCGCGTGGGCCAGTAACGGTGCCGAGGCTTCCGGACACCGTGGAGGTGGTACGTCACCGTGTCAGCGAGGAGGACCAGCACGTCCGTCGCTACATGGTTGCGTTGGAGGGCAGGTTCGAGAATACCTGGCAGGTTCGTCAGGGATCTCACTGGAGCTATGATCCTGTGATGGTTCCTTCCCTTTGGGTGTCCAACGCCCGCGCCGATACCCGTCGGGCGCTACGGTTCTAGCTGTACTGGCGATATGTATGATAGTATTCGACGTGTATTAGCGATAATATTCGATGTACGGACACATGGAGATGATGTAGTTTTTCTTATAATTGAATGCATCCTAATTTGAATACTACTTTATTTTGCGATTTGATTTTTCTTATTGAATGCTCAAATTGGAGAGAACTATGCAAGGCATATGCATATGATTAGTTGAATAATAATGATCTAATTTAGTCTTTGAATTATGAACGTATAGGAAAGGTTATCATCGGACGACGGAAGTCTCCCGGGGGAGTGCGACTGGTGCCACGACGAACGACGTCAGTGCGACAGGCCTCACCTGGATGATGGTCGGCGCTTCAGCATTAAGCTCGAGGAGACCTTCGAAGTTGAAACGGTACGCAACGATGACAAGTGTTTTTTTTCATAATTAAGCATGACTTCAACTATTTCAACGTGTAATTTTCATCTTTTACAATTCGAGTATAATTTATCCCATGCCATGCAAGACGCTATGTCTTGGAGAGGATGGATTTTGAGGAGCATGAAAATTTTGAAACGAAGAAAATTCACCTAAGGACCCATCATGATGTGGATTTTGAAATAAAGTTGTATCATGCTGAGAGTGTAACCCATTTTGGTTGCAAAAATTGAGAAGCATTTTGCAAATTGTATGGTTTTGATGAGGGTATGCTTATCACCATGGATCTTGGTGATCCTGAAATCGAGCAAGACAATATGGACATTTGGGTCCTTGTTGATACGCCTCCAGTTCTACCGCTATGTGAGTTTCTCAAACATAGTTAATTATTAATAGAACTTATATTGTTCACTTCAAAATAGTTGACAGCTTATTTTCATTGACAGCTTATTTTGAAGTATCAAAGAATGTGCAGAAGATGGTAGATAGAACTTACTACACCGATGGCTCTGAGTTAACTTACAAGGAGAAAACTCATCTGGTTGGATTTTGTAATTATCTTGACAATTACAATATCTACAATCGAACTCCTCAACATTATGGTCAATATGTGCCACTAGTGCACGTGTTGAACTACGGTAACTACCATGGAGATACCCTGGTAAGATTTTTTACTATTACGACATCCGTGCATCTTTTTGCATACTTCTAAAACTAGTACATCATTGCTAACTACGAAGTTATTACTATGTTTTTCAACAGCTTATCCCAGAGGATTGTGTGCCTCATTTGATGTATCAGAATGGCGGCAGCCTTCGTGTTTTGAACATATATCCAGGTCATCCTAGGAATCTCAACTGTCCATACCGGATTTCAAAAAGAAGTGGAGACATGACAATCAAAGGATGGAAAAAATGTATGGAGAGTCGTAATGAGCTTCTTGGAAGCAAAAGGAAGCGAGGCGCAAGAATTGGAGACAGGATGATCTCCATTCTTCATAATGGAGAGTCAGGGTCTATATTGTTTTATGCTATTTTACCTTAAGTGTGTTTAGGTCCTACCTGATACTGATGATCATGTGCTAAAAACAATTATGTAGGGTTGGGTTCGATGACTATGAGGATGATGATCGTATGACTTATTATTAATAACGAGTAGAAGTTGTATGATGATGCTTGATTAATTATTAGTAGGACTTGTTATTATATATGATGATGTATGATGCGAGCATGCATGAGTTATTATATATATATATATATATATATATATATATATATATATATATATATATATATATCTGCGGGTGAAATGAACATAGCAGTAGCGTTGGTAAACCAAGAATGAAGATATAAGATATGACACTTCTCTCTATTAGCTAGCTAATAACAACCTAAAAATAACCCCCTAAACCCCTAAAACAGCCATTAAAAAAACAAAAAACTCAGCTCTAGCCAGCTGCTGACGCGTGGAAGACTTTTGGTCCCGGTTTATGTCACAAACCGGGACCAAAGGCGCCCCTGCCTGGGCTGCCGGCAGCGGCCATGTGGAGGCCCATCTGTCCCGGTTCTGGTTTGAATCGGGACTAAAGGGGGGACGTATTAGTAACGACCCTTTAGTCCCGGTTCATGAACCGGGACTAAAGGCCCTTACGAACCGGGACAAAAGGCCGGTTTTCTACTAGTGCTAGTCACCAGCTCAAACACAACTGTCACAGATATCCATGGTGGGTAGTGCAAAAAATGTCATAGAAGTGACGGGCATGGCTAGGCCAGTTTGGTTCTATGACATAGTGGGTTGCATTTCTATGACGATTTTTCAGATTTCAAAAACCATGGTGAGCGACCACATCTCTGATGAAACCAAGAAATCCGCCATCGAATTGCGCACATGGATGAAGGAAGTTTTTGATAGTCAGATTATATCATCATAGATAATTCCATCTGTTTTTTTGTGTCACAGATTTGTGTGCTTGATCTCTAACAAGGCATTGCACGAAACAAGCCTGGCATGGATATAAATTTGATCTTCAAAACAAAATTAACATGACACTCAAGAATACAATGAATATTTCTACGAGCATATACCACCGTACCACTCATAGCCTCCCCAAACATTCTGGACAACTCAGTCACTGCCAGGATAGGAGAAACAAGTAAAAAAGCCACCCAACTGAAACCCCTAGCTACTTTGTCCCCATTTGTTTGGGCTGTCAGCAAATCCTAATACCCACATAGAATTCAGCCCACTGCGGACCACCTTTTCGCTTTCTTTATTGTTTCTGTCTTTTCTCTCTCTTGCTCTCTCCACCAATCATAAGCGGACATGCCCGGATATGGGCGGGACGCATCCGCGGAAGTTTGAGGATCCATATTTGTGCATCGTGGTTGCAGATCTTCTAATGCTCTAATTCGGTAAAGTCGACAAGTCACGGCAAATTAATAATGTCTCAAGTGTGTTTGTAGCGGTCCTATGTGGAATGGTGTTGTGTTAGAGAACCATAATGTTCAACACCATATCGTCAGCAATTACAAAGTCTCCCCTTCCCAACATCTCCTATTCTCACACTAAAGGATCAAAACAGTGATTTCGGCCGGGGTAGGGCCTGGAATATAGCTGCGTGGCACCATATGCGACCAAGCGTTTGACGGTTCTGAGCATGAGGAGGTAGTATTGTCGTAATTGGGAGCTGATAACTGGAGGGTGCACCTTGTCCGGGAGCTGGCACATCTAACTGCTCACCCCTTTCTGCATGCTCGTCCACAGCCATGCCCAATGCTGCTAGTGAGCAGGCCATCGACCACATCACCGTTGCACTTAGGATGGAGGAACGACAAAGTGAGAGATAGATATCACCTTTCTGGTACAGTTCTTCCAAAGCAGGCTCAGTGTGCCCTTCCCGACGTCTACTATTCTTAGGCTGCCCTTTTTCATTTTTGTCTCATTACTAATTTTTTTGACGGATGTTGTACGAGATGTTGAACCTTTTGTTGAAAATCTATGCTTCGGAGTTCAAAGACACTGGGAGATTGTGCTCGATCAGACGATGGTGCTATATACACTGTGGGTCATGCAGGGGCGTAATTGAATATGCTCGATAAGACTAGAAACGTTGTTACTCGTGTAAGGTGTACATGAATATGCTCGATCACAGGGCTGCTATATATATACAGGGTGCTATATACGTTGTTGGTCCTGTAGGGCATACTTGTTGACACTATAAATGGAAAATCTAGTCTGCATAATATTTTTGCACGGAAATATCTTCATAATTAAAGGCCATCACCGGGTTCATGCTATTTGATAAAAGAAAAAACTTCATTTTACTATCCTGAATAAAGTTGATAGCTCACATTACCCGATGATATATTTTTCTGCTCTCTTCACACCTACACAAACCCATACCGGACAAAATAAACCCGTAGGTGGTTTGCCTTGAATTGCAGCTGATGCGGCGTTGGTCAATGGTGGTGTTGACCTGCAAGTGGGGGCCATGAGAAATAACTTAACCGAAACAGGAAATTAGCCCTCTTGCTATTTAGCCAGTGGGACCCGCTTGGCAGTGACTCAAGGGATGTATTAACTAAGTGCTAATGATAGGTTTAGCAGGTGGCTAACCGGAGCATGACAGACATCGCCGGACAGCCGATTCTGGTGGAGGCTAGATGTGCGCGTGAGCTCTACATTACCAGCGCGATGAGGCATGTCAGCTGGTTGCATCAGCAGGTGCCGGGGTGGCTGGTGCTAGCAGCGGCACTCGGGTGCATGCGGGCAACTGCGAAGGAGCATGCAGACGAACAAGATGAGTAGCGGCGTGGAAACTACGGGGCAGCAGGAGCTTGCTGGACAGCACATGGCCGTTGGGAGAGCTTGGGAGCGACCAGCTTATCGGCAGTGGCGGACAACGACTTCGGTCACGGCGGCTACCTTAGTTTGAGGACGAAATCGATGAAGCGGGAAGATGGTAAATGCGCAGGAGCTCACAGTGAAGTCGTAGGGCATGTTTCTTGCTCGAGGAGACTCTGAAGTTCCTAAATCGACATTAGTGATCTTCAGATGCCAACGAGGAAGACGACGGCGGTTAGCGCAATGTGTGTGTCCGAGCTCAAGTTCTTCTATAGAGATGTTCAAGGAGTTTAGGCGGAGCTCCTGAACATTTTGTTGTGGCAAGAGGTGGCCGGTGGCCACGAGGATAGGGGGTGGCGGCTGCGTTTTGATTTTCGGTTTGTGTTTTTTTCGTCCTTGGCCGAAATGGCCGAATTTCGGGAATTTTAAAATTTTCGGCAAAATCTCGGACGAAATTTCAAAATCAAAATTTAAAATTTTAGCCAAAATTTGGCCGAAATTTGTCCGAAATTTGGCCGAAATTCAAACAAGATTTGAAATAAAATAGAGCACAACGACCATCAGGATTGATCATATAAACTTCAGCAAATAAGCTCTAGGGATTAATAAAACTGCATCTGTCCAACTTAATAGGCACACATTAGTTATAAAGTGGCCTCCATCATAACCCTTAACAGTCCAACATCAGTTCAAGCATCACAGCGTAGTTCAGAGTTTAAATAGTCCGGTACAGCCAACTGACTTAAAGGATTACACATAGAAACAACAGCTCCAAAAGACAACCATCAAAGCATGACATTGAAACAGCAGCTCCAAGCTTGCCTACATCCAAAAGCTTATTGATATCCTTGGTTATTCTTCAAATGCCATTTCTGGTTTAGAAAAAACAGAGGAAGGGTCAGGATGGAGGTAGTTCTGCAACGGAATTATCTTCCGCCACTTTGTGTATAAAAAATAAAATGGACTAACATGACAAGTGGCTAGTAGAACAATAGTCAAATGTTATGCATGCTCATGAATCAAATAACAAATCTACTACAACAATATAGTTTTTTATTCACCAAAAAGCTTCAGGAGCAAAGGTTAAATTCCTCCATATACTAGAATGATGAATTCTAGTTCATAGTTTGTACCAGCCCATTGTTGGCTTGGACTAGCCATTTGTCAATTGTCATACAGAAGGAAAATCCACGGTGAAAAATGTGAATCAAAAATCATGCATAAGCTCAGACATATTACAAGATAAATATAGTGGTTAATATACCTATAAAACAGCAGGTCCAAGCTTGCATACATCCAAAAGCTTCTTGATATCCTTAGTTCTTCATGTGGCATTTCTGGTTTAGAGAAAACAAAGAAAGGATCAGGATGGATGTAGTTCAACACCAGAATTTTCTTCTTCCACTTTGTGCATAATGAAATAAAATGGACTAACAGGGAAGTGTCTAGTGCAACAATAGTCAAGTGGTAACAATTCAGGATAATATGAATACATTGCTTAACATGATAACGAGGCTAGGCATGGATAGAAAGCGAACACATCTAAGTAACTAGCAGCTCCAAGTAACTAGAATTTTCTAAGCAATTATCATGAATCATAAAACACTACAAAGAAGAGACTTACCAGCAGATTCTAAGCAACAGGGTATGGGCTGTTGACGTCCTTGCTCCTTGGTCTTCTTCTTGACAAGCCGTACAGATCTACGGGTCTCCAAATTGCCATCTCTTGGCAGTGTGTCCTTTTCCACTTGAATTTGTGTCTCTTTTTCTTTAGGTTGCACCCCCACCTTTGTGCTTTAGGCTGCAGTACACACAATCAAAACCACCATAATACGGCCATGCATGGTTCCAAGGATCATATAAGTTATTGTCTTTTATTTCTGCATTGCAAAGTTACAAACAACATCACTTTAAAATGAACCTAGCAAATCAAGATCATATGGTTCCATTTGCATCGTGTGAACAAGCATAGCATAGTAATACCTTTGCAAGATCTTTGGGAACCACTTGCATTTGCATCGTGATTGCCACTGCCACTCCTATTTGCAGTTCTAGGACCTGAAAATCACATGCCAAAAGAAGAACGGTCAGTTATGAAGAGTAGGTAAGTAAGGAAGCAACCCTTGCTTACTTTGGTGTCCTCATATGAATTATAAACAAAAACAATACAGCTTAATGCTCTCTAGTCTAGATACTAAGGAATAAGTAATTTATATACAACCTGATGCTCTGGTTTGCCAAAAAGACAAGTCAAAAAATTTAATCTATTATTGAGAAAGATACTGCAAAGCTTAGTTCTAGAACCACCGCTTAATGGTACCGCTGAACATTGAAATTAACCATCGGTCAACATCTAAATAATACACAAGTAACACAACTGATTTTTTATTGGACGTTCTGTAGATCTAAATAAATGATCAATTCAAACATGAGATGCTTCTGCAAACATACAAGCCCTTGGTTGGACGTGATAAAAAAACTTTAATATTGCACACAAGCATCATCTCAACAGCTCATAAACAAGCACACAACCCAGATCTATGGAACGATTATATATTTTAGGATGTTCAGAATAACATTTGGAACCCACTTTTTTGTTGGACCAAAATAAATATTACCAGATCGTGAGCATCCTTAGTGACTACCAGATGCATGTATGTTTCAGATTATATACCAAACCAAAAACATTGTGAGACTCCTTGGTGCCTACCAGATGCGTATATTTCAGATTAATAATCTCACTGCTATACGTTCAACTCATCAAGACTCACTTTTTCCCTGCGTATGATGTATGCATTTGCCAGCCATTTACTAGGGACCTCTCCTAAATCTAAAGCAGCACAAGTAGACACAGATTATAACCAAGAAACAAAGCAACATCGATCTGAAATTGCTGAAGAACTGAAACTGCATACACGTACTTGGACGAGACAAATTGCTGAAGACTGAAACTGCATACACGTATTGAAACTGCATACACGTACTGAAACTGCATCAAGAACATCTGTACCTTCCCGACCATGTGGCCGCCCTCCATGCTGCTGCTGCTGCCCCGTGCTACTGCCTCCATTGAACTGGTCGGCTCGTGCACCATCAGCTCCGATGCCGCAGCCGCCGAGCACCATGCTGCAGTCTTGGAGAAGCAAAGGACAGGATGGGATGGGGTGGAGGTGAGGAATATGGAGGAGGGCCGGAGAAGTGAGCGCCTTGGCCGGAGCTGTGGAGGAGGGCGAGTAGATTGGGTGGAAGTGCTCGCCTGAGATGTGTCCTGTGCGCAGCGGCGGCGCCGCACACAGGAGGAGGGACAGAAAACGAGCGATTCTAGGGTTAGGCTGTTGTGTTCGTGGTTTTGTCTCAGTGAAAGCCTAACCGGAAGGCTCTCGAAGCTGGGCCGGGCAAAAAAATCAAACTGGGCCAAATTATTCGGCCGATAGGCCCATATATTGGCCCCTAGCGAGATGGACGAAATTCGTTTTTTTTGGCCGAAAATCAAAACGCAGGGTGGCGGTGATGTTTTCTCTTGGAGATGCTCAGGGGAGAGAGCTAGAGAAGAGAAGAGGGAGTTGCGAAAGAGGGAAGAGGTAGAGGAGGCCGTGCACATCTCTCTGGTGCGAAGAAAGGCTCGGGGAGGTGCAGGACAGCGAGGAGCAGGAGGTGGCCGTGAGCGCACGAACGCCCACAACGCAGCGTCCTCCTAGCGAGGGGTTGAAGACGGAAAAACCTATTCCCGGCTCGCTGCGGCAAGATGTCGCTGTTTCGCACAGGCAATCGAGGGATCGTTCGGATTTGGGTCGGCCAGTTTAAGTGGTTTCAGCGTTCCGGTTTTGGGAACCTTCTCGAAGTTCCCAGCATGTTTTTACGGTTTTGGGAAACTTCTAGAAGGTTCCTAAACCGGGATTTTCTCTATTCTGCTTCTCTTTTCCTTTTTTTCCCTGTTTGTTCTTTTCCTTTTCTCTCCTTTATTCCTTTTTCTCTTTGTTTACTTTACTTTTTTTCATTTTTTTTGTTTTCTTTTTTCCTTTTCATTCTCTTTCTCAAATTTTCTTTTTCAAAAATGTTCAAATTTTCAAATTTTGTTCAGTTTATAGAAAATGTTTGAGTTTTCAAACTTTGTTCATAAATTCCGAAGGAAAACAAAATTTCTAAATTTGTTTGCTTCGTTCCAGAAAATGTTCGGACATTCAAAAAATGTTCACCTTTTAAAATTTTGTGCACAAACCAAAAAAATTCGTTTTCACAAAAGTTCCCATTTTAAAAAATTTGTTTATAAATTCCAAAAGTGTTCACATGTTTAATTGTAGTTCACAAATTCAAATATGTTTTGGGAATTTCAAAAAAAATGTTACTAGTTAAGAATACTGACAAATTTAAAAAGGTTCCGGAATTTTAATAATTCTTTCCATTTTGCGAATTCCAAAAATATATATTGTTTTCAAATTTTGTTCACATATTAAAAAAATCAGATTTCAAAATTTGTTCACAAATTCAAAAAAAGTATTGCATGTTTACTTTTTGTTCCGAAATTAAAAAAATGGAAATTTGAAAAATGTTCCTGTTTTTCAAAATTGTTCGCATATTATAAAAATGCTATAGTTTTCAAATTTTGTTCCTAAATTCAAAAATTGTTCACCTATTTAAATTTTTGTTCACAAATTCAAAAAATTACTGGAATTTAAAAAATGTTCATGTTTCCTGATTTTTTTTCACTAATTCAAAAATTGTTCACCTGTTTAAATTTTGTTCGTAAATTAAAAATGTTTGGGAATTTCGAAAAAATGTTTATGTTTCCACATTTTTTTACAAAACCAAAAATGTTATGGGATTTCCAAAATTCATTCCATTTAGCAAAATTTTGAAAATTCAAAAAATATTTGTTTTCATGTTTCAAAATTTGTTCACCAATTCAAACCAATTCTACATTGTTTAATTTTTGTTCAGAAATTAAAAAAATGAGAATTTTAAAAAATGTTCCTGTTTTCCAAAATTGTTCACATATTCTAAAAGTGCTATAATTTTCAAATTTTGTTCACAAATTAAAAAATGTTCTTTCAAAATTAATTCGTGAAGTCAAGAATTGATTGAGTTTCTGTAAAATTGTTTAATTTTAAAAAATGTTCAGTTTTTCAATTTTCGTTATTGTTTTTTAAAATATGTTTTGCATTTATGAAAAGTAGTTCGTAATTTCGAAAAAAGTCCTGCATGAATTTTTTCGTTCCTATTTGTTTGTAAAAATTTCGAGTGCCGTAATAATGTTTGCGTTTCAAAAAAAAATCTTGCAAGATTTATTTTTGGAATTTGGAGAACTGATTTTTATTTTTTGCCGCTGCTGGCAGTTTGTTTTAAGCGTGGTGCTGCCATTCTTGCCGAGTATCTTGCCTGATCTGGTGGCTAGCCCGTCGCGCGCGTAAGAAGCAGGTCATGGGTTCGATTCCTAGCAGTAGCCTAATCTTCTTTTTTGCGAATTTTACGTTCCGCGCGAGACAGCGAATGGGCGGGCCCAGTCGGGCGCCCCCTGTGCGTCGCGTGAGCTATTCGCCGCAAAATGCGGCGTATAAGAGCTCCCGTTGAAGACGACCCTGCCCCTCGCTGGGTTGGGCTGGGCCGAAACTTCCAATAGGTAAGGCCTAGGTACAGTACTTCCTGTCTATTTCTTAGATTATTTTAAAAAATCTGACAAGTTGGACCCACCCGCAGGTCAAATACCACCGTTGGCAGTGTTCATCTTAGCATCCGGTCTGGGCAAACCACCCAACTTTTTTTGTCTGGTATGGGATTGTTTAGGGGGGTAATGGAACCAAAAAAAACGTCAGGGGTTCGTCAATATCGCGAATAGCAAGATGTTTACTACCATGATTTTGCATGAGTCAATTACACCGGTGGTGCTAGAACTTGGCGTAAATGATCATTTTGATGCTACAAGTTGCAGTGTATATCGAAGTGGTGTAAAAATTTGGCTTGTCCATGCAAATACAGTGTTTATCCCGTTTTGTACACAGAATATGTCTGACTATGTGTGTGGGTCCGCTGTTAGCCAGTGAACGGGGAAGAAGGGTTTTTTCTTCGAAAACCCCCTTAGAATATATATTTTTGACAGAAAAAGACCATATGAATGTGGCATTTTTCTTCCATATGCCCAGTGGGTCTTGCCTGTCAATATTTACAGAAACCGATTTCGGGCAGGTTTCCGACCCCGCGACCATGGGCTACCAAAACAAAAAATATCAATCACTCCACCCTACATGCTGATAGTTTCAATGCTAATAACAATCTCCTAAATATTTAGCAAGGACACATGTGGAGCTTAAAATGGGCTGCAGATATTGCGGCCCATTTTCCACAAGCTATTTTTATAAGTTATTTTAGAAACATAACTATGTTCCAATATTTATGTGTTTCAATATTATATAAATAAAAGCATTGAAATATATACCCATGTATTATATATAAAAATAGTTAGTTAATTTGGACATTTAAATGTATTTTACATACAATGTTTAATGAATACAAAAAATATACACGTATAAATATTTAAATTTTAAAATGATGAATACAAACATTTACCTAATATCTATAAATATTTACATCTGTTCATTTTTTACTCATGACTTATGTTGAAAACCATTATATATTTTGTATATTATACACGATTGAATATTCATGAACAGTTAAAACTCAAATTTATGGATATTTTTAAATATACAAAAATTGAACTATATAAATAAGCTGATAATCATTGGAATGTTTGTATAATTAAAATAATAGTTTTAAATATAAATTTAAAAGAACTTGTATCATTTTGAATTATATAAACACTTTTTAACATTTCATAAATATTATTTCAAATATACGAATGTGTTTTGAAGTAACACGTGAACACGTTTATTTAATATACATTTTAAATGTTCGTATTGACTAAATATTTTATATAATACATGGGTGTATATTTAAATGTTTTCATTTACTAATCATAGTTTGTTTGTATAAAATTTATGGCAACAAATATTTTAACATAACTTTTATTACTTACGTCATATAAATGTTTATAAAAAGAAGCTCGCGCAAAATGGGCCGCAATATCTTTACCCCATTTAAACTTCAGATGCGTAGCTGTTTAATACATATAGTGTAGTTATCTATTTAAAACGTCGTAACAGGTTTTGCTTTTAGCCTTTGTCGCTTGTTCAAATCTTGGTCCCCACTTTTTGCTTCTAGTTTTGACAGGCGGGACCCGATGGTTAGAGTTGAAGAATGGCAGGTCTGATGGAAACCACAGCCTACCGCTAATGAGAAGTCAGTAGAGATATGTCAAGTGAGGGATCATTTGAAGTGTTTGCCATGCAGAGCCTACCGATATTTATCATCCCGCAAGTATTGAATAAAACAGTTCGGGCGGACCACTATCTCCACGTCCTTATCCACCAGCTTGCTACTGTGAAGCACTAAAGCGAACTCCTTAATGTTTGGCACAGTTGTAGTCAAGGTAGCATTGGTGATCTTCATAACGTTCATGTAGAAACTATTAGAAATTTAGAACAAGTACAAACTTAAATATAAAGGATGCAAAAGTAAATCAAGATAGCTCTTGACCGAACCTCTAGTGCACAATGAACAGGGGCTCATGAGTGGTGGAACCCTTGGAGTGAGCTCGTCCTACTGACCCACCGTGGAGTATTTATATTTGGAACACTGGCTCCTCTTTGGTGCCAGTCACCAGCTCAAACACAACAGCCACGGATATCCGTGGTGGGTAGTGCAAAAAAATTCATAGAAGTGACGGGCAGGGCAAGGCTACTTTGGTTCTATGACATAGTGGGTTGCATTTTTATGATGGATTTTCAGATTTCAAGAACCATGCTGAGCGACCATATCGCTTATGAAACAAAGGTTCCGCCATAGAATTGCGTACATGGATGAAGTCTTCGGTCGTCAGATTATTTCATCATAGATAATTATATCTTTTTTTGTCTCACAGATTTGTCTGCTTGATCTCTAACAAGGCATTGCACGAAATAAACATGGCATGGATATAAATTTGATATTCGAAACAAAATTAACATGAAACTCAAGAACACAATGAATATTTATATGAGCATCTACCACCGAACCACTCATAGCCTCCCCAAACATTCTTGACAACTCAGTCACTGCCAGGATAGAAGAGAGAAGTAAAAGAGCCACCCAACCGAAACCCCTAGTTACTTTTTCCCGATAAGTTTTGGCTGTCAGCAAATCCTCATATCCAAGGCATATATGCAGAGAATATAGGGATGTCCAGGCAGGGCGCCACATAGAATTCAGCCCACCGCGGACCACCATTTCTCTTTCTTTATTGTTTCTTTCTTTTCTCTCTATTTCTCTCTCAACCAATCATAAGTGGACATGCCTGGACACGG
Source organism: Aegilops umbellulata (assembly GCA_032464435.1). Lineage (NCBI taxonomy): Eukaryota > Viridiplantae > Streptophyta > Magnoliopsida > Poales > Poaceae > Aegilops > Aegilops umbellulata. Next base: position 584,737,712 of record CP136060.1, on the reverse strand, counting down.
CGGGGTGTGTCCGCAGAAGTTTGAGGATCCATATTTGTGCATCGTGGCTGCAGATCCTCTAATACTCCTACTCAGCAAAGGCCGACAAGCCACGGCAAATTACTAATATCTCAAGTGTGTTTGTAGTGGTCCTATGTGGCATGGTGTTGTGTTAGAGAACCATAATGTTCAACACCATATCATCAGCAACTACAAAGTCTTCCCTTCCCAACATCTCCTATTCTCAAACTAACCTACCTTTTCCTTTTCCCAATTTTACTAAGTTTTTTTGCTTATAGAGTGTGTATGAGAGGTTTTGAACTTTCGTGACCATAGAGCGTGGAGTGTATGTAGTGAGAAAGTGGTGCTGCATAAATTTTTAGTCATACTGGTGTTGTTGCCGAGAACATTTATTTCATGAGCTATTTTACTCGGAAATGTCTTATCCATCTCCCGTGCATATTATTGGACAAAATGGATAGAGTGTGTGTGTGCGTGTGTGTGTGAGAGAGAGACGGAGGGACGGATTATTTGTTCAGACGATATAAAATACACATGAACATGAAATTTCAAGGATGTAATTCATTGCCAGTTGAATTTATGTGGAAGTTGTTTGATTGCATCCTAGAGAACCAAGCATTCTCTTCATGATATTTGATTGGATGAAATCTTTAGTTCGGAATGAATCCAAGGAGGAAATAATTATTTGGAAGCATTCAATCCTACAAAGCAAACAATTCACATAAGAAACTTTCTGATTTTGATCCTTAATTGTAATGAAAAATTCCTTGCGTCAAAAACCTCATGACAATGGATGCGCAACAAAATTAGTGGATGATGCTCCCTGTGATTCATTTTCTTTGGCACAACTAAAAAATCTTGTACTTAGTTTGAGCTAAAAAGGATGAGAGGAAGTAGACAATTAACGTCTAAAATATTTGCACTTTCCATCTAAAAGTAATCTTCTCTTATTTCAAAGCATAGTAGTTATTTGGAACATTTCCTTGAACCAATCTATTGAAATTATTTTTACTTTTAAAAAATATTTTAATAATCTAAATGGAAAACAACATGATGCTGGAGTGAGTTAGCCAGAAAAAATTAGAAGATAATTATAAACCGAATATTCCCATATCCTGAACTAATGTAGTAAACATGCTACTCATCGGAGTTATATATAAATCAATGACATGGCATTGGTTCACACCAGTCGTCATCCGCAAGGTAACAGGTTGTGATTGGAACTGATAACCCACAAGTATAGGAGATCGCAATAGTCTTCGAGGGTAGAGTATTCAATCCAAATTTGATTGTGTTAAATATTTCGTGGATACCGCTGCTTTTCGTGATTTTAGCACTAAATATGGACTTGACTCTGAGATAGTAGCTTCTTTTTGTGAATCATTTGCTACTCATGTTGATCTCCCTAAGGAGAAGTGGTTTAAATATCATCCTCCCATTGAAGTGAAAGTAGTAGAACCTATTAAAGCTGAAGAAGAAACTATTACTTATAATGTTGATCCTGCTGTTCCTACGGTTTATACTGAGAAACCTCCTTTCCCTGTTAGAATGAAGGAACATGCTAAAGCTTCAACTGTGGTTCGTAAGAGTTATACTAGAACACCTACACCCCCTGAACAAATTAAAGGTGAACCTATGATTGCTATGCTTAAAGATCTCTTAGTTGATAATATTGATGGGCATGTTATTTATTTCTGTGATGAAGCTGCTAGAATTGCTAAACCCAATTTTAAAGATAAACATAGACCCGTTGTTGGCATGCCTGTTGTTTATGTTAAAATAGGAGATCATTGTTATCATGGCTTATGTGATGTGAGTGCTAGTGTGAGTGCAATTCCTTTTACCTTATATCAAGAAATTATGAATGATATTGCACCTGCTAAGATAGAAGATATTGATTTACTATTAAGCTTGCCAATAGAGATACTATATCACCAATTGGGATCGTCAGAGATGTTGAAGTCTTGTGTGAAAAAATAAAATACCCTACTGATTTTCTTGATCTTGGTTCCCCGCAAAATGATTTTTGTCCCATTATATTTGGTGGACATTTCTTGAACACTGTTAATGCTAAGATAGACTATGAGAAAGAAATTGTTACTGTAAGTTTTGGGGATATGTCTCATGACTTCAATTTCTCGAAATTTCGTAGGCAACCCCATGATAAAGAATTGCATAGTAAGGATGAAATAATTGGTCTTGCTTTTATTGCCGTGCCTCCTACTGATCCTTTAGAACAATATTTTGCTAGGTCATGAGAATGATATGTTTATGAATGAAAGAAAGGAATTAGATGAACTATTCTTTAATCTAGCGCTTGTTTTGAAACACAATTTGCCTGTTGCAATCCTTGGAGATCCTCCTCCACCCAAGGGTGATCCTGTGTTTGAGCTTAAACAATTACCCGATACTTTGAAATATACTTATCTTGATGAAAAGAAGATATATCCTGTTATTATTAGTGCTAACCTTTTAGAGCATGAAGAAAAGAAATTATTGAAAACTCTAAAGAAGCACCGTGCCGCTATTGGATATACCGTTGATGATCTTAAGGGCATTAGTCCCGCTCTATGTCAGCACAAAATAATATGGGGCCGGATGCCAAACCAGTTGTTGATCATCAACGACGGTTAAATCCTAAGATGAAAGAAGTGGTAAGAAATGGAATACTAAAGCTTCTGGAGGTAGGTATAATTTATCCTATTGCTGATAGTAGATGCGTAAGTCCTGTTCATTGTGTCCCTAAGAAGGGAAGTATTGCAGTTGTTCCTAATGATAAGAATGAATTGATTCCACAAAGAATTGTTACCGGTTATAGAATGGTAATAGATTTCCGCAAATTGAACAAAGCTACTAGAAAATATCATTACCCTCTACCTTTTATTGATGAAATGCTAGAAATACTATCCAAACATACACATTTTGCTTTCTAGACGGTTATTATGGTTTCTCACAAATACATGTATCAAAAGAGGACAAAGAAAAAGACCACTTTTACTTGCCCTTTCGGTACTTTTGCTTATAGACATATGCCTTTCGGTTTATGCAATGCACCTGCTACCTTTCAAAGATGAATGACTGCTATATTCTCTGACTTTTGTGAAAAGATTGTTGAGGTTTTCATGGATGATTTATCCATTTATGGAACTTTTTTGGATGATTGCTTAAGCAACCTTGATCGAGTTTTGCAAAGATGTGAAGAAACCAATCTTGTCTGAATTGGGATAAGTGCCACTTTATGGTTAATGAAGGTATTCTCTTGGGGCATAAAATTTCTGAAAGAGGTATTGAAGTTGATAAAGCTAAAGTAGATGCTATTCAAAATATGTCGTGTCCTAAAGATATCATAGGTATAAGAAGTTTCCTTGGTCATGATGGTTTCTATAGGAGGTTTATTAAAGACTTCTCTAAAATTTCTAGGCCTCTCACTAATCTCTTGCAAAAAGATGTTCCTTTTGTTTTTTATGATGATTGTGTAGAAGCATTTGAAATACTTAAGAAAGCCTTGATTTCTGCACCTATTGTTCAACCACCTGATTGGAATTTACCCTTTGAAATCATGTGTGATGCTAGAGATTATGTTGTTGGTGCTGTTCTAGGACAAAGAGTTGATAAGAAATTGAATGCTACTCATTATGCTAGTAAAACTCTAGACAGTGCCCAGAGAAATTATGCTACTACTGAAAAGGAATTTGTAGCAGTTGTATTTGCTTGTGATAAGTTCAGATCTTATATTGTTGATTCCAAAGTAACTGTTCACAACGATCATGTTGCTATTAACATCTTATGGAAAAGAAAGATGATAAACCTAGACTTATTAGATGGGTTCTCCTATTGCAAGAATTGGATTTGCATATTATTGATAGAAAGGGAGCTGAGAACCCCGTTGCAGACAACTTGTCTAGGTTAGAAAATGTTCTTGATGACCCACTGCCTATTGATGATAGCTTTCCTGATGAGCAATTAGCTGTCATAAATGCTTCTCGTAATACTCCATGTTATGCTGATTATGCTAATTACATTGTTCCTAAATTTATACCACCTAGTTTCACATATGTACCAGCAAAAGGAAAGGTTTTCTATGATTTAATACATTACTTTCGGGATGACCCAAACCTTTATATAGAAGGAGTAGATGGTGTTATTGGACGTTGTGTACCTGAGCATGAACAGGAACAAATCCTACACAAGTGCCACTCCGAGGCTTACGGAGGACACCATGCTGGAGATAGAACTGCACACAAGGTATTACAATCGAGTTTTTATTGGCCCACTCTCTTCAAGGATGCTCGTAAGTTCGTCTTGTCTTGTGACGAATGTCAACGAATTGGTGATCTTAGTAGACGTCGGGAAATGCATATGAATTATTCACTTGTTATTGAACCATTTGATGTATGGGGCTTTGATTATATGTGACCTTTCCTTCTTATAATGGGTATACAAATATTTTAGTAGCTATTGATTACGTTACTAAGTGGGTAGAAGCTATTCCAACTAGTAGTGCTGATCATAACACTTCTATTATGATGCTTAAAGAAGTCATTTTATCGAGGTTTGGAGTCCCTAGATATTTAATGACTGATGGTGGTTCACATTTTATTCATGGTGCTTTCCGTAAAATGTTTGCTAAATATGATGTCAACCATAGAATTGCATCTCCATATCATCCTCGGTCTAGTAGTCAAGTAGAGTTGAGCAATAGAGAGATTTAATTTATTTTGCAAAAGACTGTTAATATATCTAGAAATAATTGGTCTAATAAACTTGATGATGCATTATGGGCTTATAGAACTGCTTATAAAAACCCTATGGGTATGTCTCCATATAAAATGGTTTATGAAAAGGCTTGTCACTTACCTCTTGAATTAGAAGATAAAGCTTATTGGGCAATCAAAGAGCTCAACTATGATTTCAAACTTGCCGGTGAGAAGAGGTTATTTGACATTAGCTCGATTGATGAATGGAGAACCCAAGCCTATGAGAATGCCAAGTTGCTTAAAGAAACTAGTCGTCAACCCGTGCATCTGCATTGGCTAGCACTTTTAATATTTAATATGCCAAAGTTCTTAAGAATTAGACATGTTGGACAGTAATATAAATACGTTGTTATGGATTATTATTATATTGGTAGACAACATGGTTACAAATTGAAAGATGTTTCATGTATCATGTACGTGACCTATAAGTTTGTGAAAGGTATAATATTCATTTCCCCATTCTAGCATATTTCTTCCATTCTATCACCTACTTAAAAAACAAACATCTTCCTTTTTGCAACAGAAGACGGTAGAATTCGATCTTAAAACCCTTCGTAGATTATATTTTTATATACACATGACATTTAAGCAAAAGTCCTCCGTTTGGAACAATGGTGAGCAGAGAATTAACTATTTTCTCATTCCTTAAGAGCCATTGATTATTCAGATTTGATGTTGTATAATTATTTTTATTATTAACGTGGTTGGGAACTGTGTAGTAGATTATTCGGATTTAAATTCTTCGTACCAAAACATTCTTTAATAATTTCTTTTATGATCGTTCCTAATTTCTAATACTTACTATCCATACCATGCAAAATATTAATATCCCATATATAATCATGTGTTTATGTGAGACATTTGTGGCGAATGATATATCCAAATTTTGTTTTTGTTACTGTAGTAATTAGGTGTTATTTTCAAGATATTTTAATAGCTACAATTTTCTCTTACTTATAAGGAAAATAAAGTCGTGCATAGACGTAATATACACATATATAATATGTATTGGTAATCCGCACGTGTGAAGAATAATGTGAATCCATGAACCGCATGCATGGAAAAGTAGTCTAGATGTCAAAGCAATATAATTTTTTTAGAAGGAGATGAGCGTTTTTTTGTAGGACACATGTTTATTAAGTCTTTTTTCTGTAGCACAGACGTAAAATGGTGTTTGCTCGTATACAGTATATGAGAAATATGATGTGATAGACTACTCATTATTGGGGACATTAGCCGGCTTCCACTGTGCTATCTGCACCAACAAAACTCGGCAAGAATACAGAACTATAATTTAAGTGGCCAAATTTCGCCAGCTCAGGAAATAAAAACAGTATGTAATCTGATTTCTCAAAATTAATTTGTTCCTCAAAATAACATCCAGGTTCTTTATCTCCTCGACTATATCCATTAGTTTTGAGTCTTGACTCGAACCAAGTCTTTCCTTGCGGCACACCGCCCGGATAATCTTGCCGCCAGCTTCGAACAACTCCACATCCCGACATCCGTAGTTGACTAAGTTCAAGAAAAATACTGAATCTACAAAACATGAGATTTATTTTTTTAGCTGGCATATAGAAAAATATATTAGATATATGATATTGAATTGTGTGAAAAAGGAACATAGAAGTGCAAAACCCCTCTCTTGCGGCACTTGGCTCTTGCTTCAAACTTCAAACAGCCAATACAGCTCCTTCTACTAAATCGGACATTGTGAGATAAAAAGAAGGTACGCACACTGTAATATACATGTTCTCAGAACTTGGAAACTGTTTTTTTTTGTGGGTGCTCAGAACATGGAAACTGATATTGAAAGGTCAAACAGTAACACGATCAGCAGATCCGTACATGCGTTTTTGAGTGGATCGGACCTGCCAAATCAACATATCATTGGATAAAATAATGTACTGGAATATACATGCTAAATTTCTTGATTGAATCATACCTGGTAAATTAGCATCATGGGATATACATGATGGCTTTTCTACATGGATATTATGATTCAAAGGTTGAGATGGGTTGCGCTTAATATGCATGATGGTTGCTCTAGTTGGCAAGTGAGATTAAAAGATTGGAGAGCAACACGATTAGGATAGCTGAGCACCCTTGACTTGAAAGATAACAATCACCGCCACGAGCCATAGGTAGGAGAGCAGGGTTAAGAGAGAGGAGGAGGCAGAGACCACGTATAGGAGACAACCTAGATTTTAATCGGCCAACTATTTTATTCATGGACGTAGGCAATTAGCAGCATCGGGGAGATCCTAAAGAAAAGCAGCATCGGGGAGTTTTTTCCCCTTTTTCCGTTGGACTGCACTCTTTATGGTTGGAGGCTTCCTTTTGTGGAAACGGATGGATTTTTTTTCCTTTTGTTTTACTACAGCCTGACGTGTCACGTATGTTGGACGTGTCACATGCCTTTTTTATGGGACATCGGGACAATTTATGTTATGTATTTTTTTCCTTTTATCTTGAACGTATATTCTACGATCCAATGGTGTAATTAATATTAGTGATGTGGATTAACGAGAGTATTTGAAAGGTGCCTCCAATTAGTATATACTAGTCGTCAACCCGTGCATTCGCACGGGCTAGGATATTAAGAATGGCCGGTAACTCTTCCGTTTTTCGCGTCGCTTCATTTTTGGCTGCTCTAATGATGTAGCAACCCATTCTATCTGCCCTCGTGTATTTGCCAATTTGGATTATTTTATCGCCTCCTTTTTTATGCATTATATTTTTGTTATCTTTAAATAATACAGGTGGATTGACGGGGCATTTTAGTGTTCAAAATAGATGACCTTTTTCTTTCTACATTGTGTCAGTACTCCTTTCGTTGTTCTTTGAATACTTCTTAGTTCCTTCATTTTCTGAATGTCCAACATAAATATTGTATTCTGGAATTTTATCAATGCAGACACATCTATGAGTAAATTTATGCTTTCTCCTAATTAGACGGTTCTCTGAATATGAATTCATCTTTGTCTTCACTACTAAGTTTCTAATTCTTCAATTGTACAATACAACATATATTCCGGCCCTAGTCATTTTGGCGTCCTTCACAATTAATATATCATCGGCAACATGTGGAATATGTGTTAGTCACCACAAAATTATATATTACTGACAGATTTTTTCACAATCTATGAAAAAGATTCTATGCATAGTGTAATCGTAACCAAACTTGAGGTTATAGCATCCAGTTGATACTGAAATGCCAATCTCAATCCACATATATTTTGGATTTCTTTTGCATTCTCATTGGTGCCACAATCCCTATATATCAAGAATCTTGGAGATTTCTTAAATTTTTGCTTCTGTCTCAAACATGGTGCAAGTTGTTTCACTCAACATATCTTTAAATTAAGTTTGTACGTGCAAATAATGTGGCATATAATATGTGGGCCAGTACAGTATAAGCTACTTCCTATATAATAATATATTACCAAATTACCCTTGTATCAGCTCAGATTACTTTTCACACTTGGCACCATAGAAGTGATTGCCTTGTTTTTTTTGTTTTTTTTTGCTGCTTTTGCCGTTATGTAGTACCACTGCCCTGATGTGTTAATTGATTTAATTGATGCGTCATAGTATAGTTCTTTACATATCCATTATAGATTAAATTAGCAACAATAAAATATAACAATAGGAAAAATCGTGAAGTTGTTAACCATATGCTTCATTGCCTTGCCATGTATCACAGTGCCCTGAAAGAATTACAGTGTATTATGGAGAAGACTAAAAATGTTGGATTAAGTTATATAATCTCAGTAGCCCTACATATATTAAATCGTCTTGCAAACAATACGTATTTTGCATGTACGAATTAGTACTAATGGGTATGATATTAAAATTCCTGAACACCATACGTCATTACCTTCACATGTATCATAGCACCCTGAAACAGTTTAATGACTTATGAAGAAGCCTCAAAATTTGGAGTAACTTTTATATACCACAGTAGCCTATTTATGATGAATATGCCTATATTTTAACCAAAAAGCTGACCTCTTTTTCAAGTAGTATCATGTCAAGAATAATATAACTTAGTTGTTCTTGACGGTAATGGAATCTCCTAGCCTAATTACGCTGACCTTCACTTTCCAGGAACCATTCTAACTGGTAATTGCATTAAGAACATATTAGACGCCATTTCTTTAGAGCCTAAATTGTAGGAATAAATAAAACAGAACTTAATACAAATTTAATGAACACAAAAGGGTTAATATTATTAAATGCATAACTTGGAAAAAATGGTATTAAACTTTCATAAGCTCATTTTTCGCATGTAGTATGTAAGCAATATGAACTACATACGTGACAAATAAATGAGAAAATCATGAAATTACTTGCTTCTTTTGTCCTTTGTGTTAGTTGTTTTTTCCAATGTTTCCATGGTTGCATCGTAACCCCAAAACAATGACAATCAACAACAACTAAATGGGAGGTGATCTGCATGTTGAGGATTCTTTCCCCTTAGCTAGCAAGGAAAATGTGTATTGAGGCAGGGAGGAGATATATGACTGGAAACGATCTTGAACGAATTTGTTGCAGTTAAGGCAAATACTTAAATCACCCCGCCAAAAAAGGCAAATACTTCAATCAGTTTGAAGGAAGGAAAGACTGTCGTGTTGAAGACTTGCATAGTGCTAATCGTGCAGAAGATCTAGCTAGGTCTGTATAGGCTGAGAAATCTCTGAAAGAGAATAAATTGCTAACATGGACGTATTTTTATCACTAATAACAATTACGAACTGCACCTGTAGCTTCCAATCCTAAATAATAGCCTGCTGCATTTGTACTTATCAGTTGTTCTTACAAACAAACAGGTACGGAGTTCTCTTTAGTTTGCAAACCATTGGACCCTTATTTCATAGGATGCAGCAAATGAAAGTGTTAGTACCTTAGAATAGGGCAATTCAAGTGCATAAAATACTGAAAAATGAAAGTGTTTGTACCATAGAATAAGGTCGATCTGGTCCTCGTGCTGTTTATGGGGCACACAGACTGGCCAGACAGATCTTTCTCCAATTAACTTGTTATCCTAGCAATTAATAGCTAATGTTTTCTTGGGCAGCCAGTTGATACTGTGTGATTCCAAATATATAAATGCAAGGACTATATGATCAAATTATGAAATAGCCTGTCATATGAAGGACTCAGCCAGAATAGTGATTGATTTGTATATTTGGGCGATAACAAAACTGTACCTGATGCACATATACATGCTTCAAAATAAGATGAAGAATGTGAACCAAATTTAATCAAACCAACAGTATCCAAATTATAAAAACTGAGGTAATCAAGGATGATAAAATTACTAACCAATCCATTGGATCTTATGCCACTGTTACGGCACTCAAATAAACACCTGATTGATCGAAGGACTCTCAGTCTATAGTTTCAACACAACTCCATCAGAAGCATCAGACCGCCTGAAAAACATGCGAAAATATGCATGCATGTTACACAGAAATCTAGCAAATTTATTTTTTGTATAAGTACAGTACGTTTCCTGCTAAAAACCTAAAACAGATCCATGGAGCTTCCCACCAATTCAAAATCATTAATACTTGTTTTTTTAAGAACACAATAATTAAGTACTAACTAATGGATAGCCATTCTCATGTACTAATGGATTGACACCAGCTCTCAGCTGCTCGTCATCCATAACCTGTACTACACGCAAAAGTAAATATTTCCTATTATGATTCCTGGTAAATCATATGGTTCTATTCCAACAAACTGACACCAGACTTTTGGAAAAAGAGGATGGTTCATTGCCAGCGAACTGCTGGTTGATTGTTGTAGTTCTTGCCATTGAACAGAGGGGCGACCAAGAACCCTGCAGAAGTGCCCAAGTATATGTTAATAAGACAATCCTAAATAGATTGAGTAGAATAAAATTCTGATTAATTTAGATTCTCATTAAACTTTGTGGATAGCAGAAGGGACTCACCAACCTTGATTACAGGGATACACCAATTAGGACTTGTGGGTCCTGATGTTGTGCTTCGAGCCTTCCACTGGAGCCCATCTAGCCCTCGAATTGCTGCTCCAGAGGTGATTTTTTCTTTTGGCGACGTGAGAACGGGAGGAGGGTTTGAGAGGTGGAACCGTCTACGTGAACACTGTAGATGATCGATCCCTGTCCTCCCCACTATCGCCCATCAGAGGCATCATGGAATCCGAGACAGATCTGAAGGAGATTATGATTTGATAAACTTTTTGTTTGGCGTGAAGGGGAGATAGAGGATAGATGAGTCCCGTGCTGCAAGAAAGGAATAGAGAGTCCCATGCTCGTAAGACAGTACTAATAGAATAGAAACGTTTATAGGACATTTTGACTATTTTTTCGGGTAGAATTAAGGAGAATTTTGGGGGAGAAAAAAATCTTACATGGGTTGATCTCTACCGTAATAATTTGGTCCCATCAGATTAACGGCTCGTAAAATCTAATTAACGTGGGATTTTCTTGGAAGTCTAGAATTAGTATAGGTGTATATATATATATATATATATATATATATATATATATATATATATATATATATATATATATATATATATATATATATATATATATATAAGAAAGTTAAAAGATGGCATGACAAAAGGATACAAAAGCGCGAGTTTAATGTAGGTGATCATGTTTTGCTATACAACTCTCGCTTAATATTTTTTGTAGGAAAGTTTGTCTCTAAATGGGAAGGCCCTTACATTATCGAAGAGGTTTATCGTTCCGGTGGCATCAAAATCAACAACGTCGAAGGCACAAATCCGAAGGTGGTAAATGGTAAAATAATCAAACATTATATTACAGGTACTCCCTTAAATGTTGAGAAAAATATTATTAATACCATCACACCGGAGGAGTACATAAGGGATACTTTCCCGAATGTTTCAGACTCCGAAAAGAAATAGGTATGTGGTACAGTAAGTAAACCGACTTCAAAACTGTTCTAATGGCAATTTTTCTCTGTTTTGAAATATTAAAAAAATTAGGAATATTAAAAGTAGTCCAAAAGATGCACGAGGAGACCACAAGGGTGGAGGACGCGCCCCGCTGCCTTGTGGCCACCTCGTGTGCCCTCCGGATTCCGTTTTCTTGCACAATACTTATTTTGGTCGGTAAAAATCCATTATATAATCTCCCGAAGGTTTTGACCACCGTACCACGACAGTATCTCCTGTTTTCGTTTTGAGTTGTTTTCTACCAGAGTTTTCAAGGCCAGGCATCATGTCTTCCTCCTCCTCCAACAATGTGGACGACGATGCTTGGTTGATGCAGATGGACCTCAGGAGGGCGGAGACCAAGGAAGCCACAATGGAAGAAGGTCCACCCTCCGTCCTTAGAGAGAGGCACTCTGGGTGGCATCTCCACTATTCCCAATCCCCATCAAGCCGTAGGGACTACGAGTAACCGTGAAGGCATTATCATGGTAACTATTTGTCATGGTCTCTATCCCATTTGTAGTGCTTGGAGGTGGCGTGGTTTTGCGCAACACCAACATTTCATTTGGTACTACACTTTTCCCTGATACTAGGCATTCCTTTCCTGACATCTCCTATTCCCAAACTAACTTCCCTTTCCTTTTTCCTTTTTCTCAAGCATTGTTTTGGGTAGTCTATGAGAGGAACTGAACTTCCATGACTCCAAAGGTTGGAGAGAATCCAGTTGACATGTGGTGGCATATAAATTCTTAGTTGTACTTGGTGCGGTTGCTGAGAGCATTTATCTCATAATAATTTCATGAGATATATTACTCGGAAAGGTCTCAGTTGTCACCCATGGATGTGATTTCGAAGAGAGAGAGAGATAGATCTGGTTGCTTGGAGCATTGATATGCAGTAGGTTTTTTTTCCTAATGTGACTAAAATCACGCACAACCACACCACGAACAATGGCTCGGCTGCGTATATTACTAATTGTTCATATAGTCGTTGTCATGCTCTCTGTCATTTTTGTGTCCATGGTTGAGTTACCCTATGTCTGCATGTATCAAATATTCTATTCAGTTAATATAAAGCAGATTTAATTTCAATACTTTAATACATATCTCCGAAGTAATTAAAATCATACACAACCACCTACATAAGAACATCTCCAACACCGACGCTAAAATTGCCTGCAATCGTCCGGACCGCACGGTCCGAACATGTTGTGCCATCCAACACAGGTTGTATTGGTCCGCCAAGCGGGTGTGGACGTGATCTTTCCCGCAAACTGGAGACAAAGTGGGGGGGGGGGGTGCGGGCGTCCGAAACGCTGCCACGTCCATGTCTGGCGCCCATGGTCCACCCAAAACCCTCCTCCCCTCGCACATGTGCTTTCCCGCCTGGCGCTAGCTGCACGCTCGGCTGAACACGAGTCCTTGCCGCATTCAAACGGCAACAGATTGCCTGCCTGCCACCATTAAACCTGTGCGTGTGCCAAGAAACCTACTCCGACCACTTGTCCGTTCGTGAGCCGGCGGGCACTAAACAAAATGTAGGTTGGCTTCTCATAATGGATAGTAGCATATATGTGACATCATGCAAGCCTTCGTTGATTAAATTGTAGACTCGTTTTGTCTATTATGGTAACATATTATGTTATCACAAACATCTCTTTGCTTATTAATTACTTGCCACATAAGCAAATTTACCTTGGGGCGTGTTATGTTACTAGCTAAATTACTCCCGCTATGGTTAGCTTATGTTGCAAGCCGAGAATCACTTGAGTGATCATCCCGTGAGTCAGGACGCGGGCACAGTAAGAAGACAAGGAGGCTGACTAATGTGGATGAAGATTAATGTGTTTCATTGATTGATCGGATGACACATGTTGTCGTCGGTAAAAGCAATATGTAGATGTGAACTTCATTCTATAAAGGAAAAAGTCCGTAATAAACCTTGAATTCGTAGAGGGAGGCTGAATTTTACACTGAACTTCCATTCCCTGAAATTTGGCATCATAAACTTACTGATACCGGTCAATCTTAACCCTAGACCTATTTATTGCACCGGGAAAAGAAAGATCCCAGCTGGGATCACGTGCTTGTCTAACTGACTTTACGGACACACATGTCTTCATTTTCTCCTGCCACCGGCACTCTCTCTCTCTCTCTCTCTCTCTCTCTCTCTCTCTCCATTTTTTTGTATCAGGTGTAGATCCAAAATCATGCATCGAGACGTCATCGCTGGCTTGCTAGCTCTCCAGGCCACGAACTGAGAGGAGATTAGCATCCATGCTCCCGGGACATTCACGTGACGTACACGTAGGTGTCCTTCAGCAACACCACAAACACGTATGTACCCACGCCTCATTCAGGCTCCATACACTCCTCATCCACGCCTCAGATGCTGCAGTTGATGTCCCACATCGTCTCACAGCTTGGACATGGCACCCCGCAATGCGTACCCGAGGAGACGAGACGAGACGACTGAGAGCCTACACCTATCATCCACATTTAATCAAGCAGCTGCTGTGCAGATGAATACAACCCCCAAATTTAGTCAAAATGGTTCAAAAAGGGAACGTAGTGGCTGCACCCATGTTTGGTGCACCAACATAATGAACAGTAAAATAGAAAAAATCACAAAAATCTGAAACTTCATGGCATTGATTATGAGAAAATGTTTTACAACCTTGCAAAGTTTGCTCGTGAAATAACATCGAATGATCTCCATATGAAATACAAACTCTTGCTCTACTCCCACGTTTCAGATTTTATGTTTGAGCACAAACTTTCTTTCTTTTTTGTTGAGCTCCTCGGATGTCATTTGGCCAAAAAATTTGCAAGCTCCTAAAATATTTGCTCATAATCGGATCTGCAAAGTTTCAACTTCTTTTATTTGTTTTGCCAAGTTTTCGATCGTGGGTGTAGCAGGGGTGCAATGTTCCTGGGTGTAGAACATCCACACTCATTCAAAAATGCTTGAGTGGACCAGAGAAACGTACAATGTGGGGGATCGCAGTGCCTGGACCGCAGAGGTGTGAGGTTGTGTCGCGCGTCTGTCAGCGTCCACTCAGCCTCCTCGTGGCATGCCATGGAGCTCCCCACGCAAGCCAGACGTCAGTTTCGAGTCCCATGATAACAAGCCCGGCAATCGTATCGCCAAGCACAGCCAGGACCAGTAGCGGCAGGGCGGTGACGTAGAGCTGGACCGATGATAAAGACCGGGTGTGAGAAAAGGAGAGTGGAATGCATGTGACCGTCGCCCAGATGGAGCCGGGGTGGATGAGCGAGATGCAAAAGCCTATGTCTGGGACAGTGGGGAGGAGGCAAAAAGAGGGAAGTGAGTGGGAGATTGACGGAGAAGATGGATATGGCATGTAGGCCCACACACTTAGTGAAAGAAGCAATGAATCAAGTTAGAATTATCCTTCCCTGGCGCGAAAAAAGAAGTCTAGGACTGGCATAAGGTCGGAATTGACGGGGATCAGTAAGTTTATGGTTCCAATTCGAGGGAATGCAAGTTCAAGGTTAGGTTCAGACTCGCTCTACGAATTCAATGTTTTTTTTCAGACTTTTCTCTTTTATAAAACATAATGGTTGAATATTGAAAAGTGACCCCACCCCGGGCCCCACCCATTGAAATCAGGGGGGCGAAGATTAAGAGTTCACGGGAGAGAGAGAGCAGGGAAGGTCGAGCGATGTACACGCGCATGTGGGCTGATGCATTAACGTTGGTGGGCCCATCTGTCCTTTGGCTTCCGATAGCGTGAGGATACGAGACCGCTCGTTGGAACGCTCGCTTGCGAAGGAGCGTTTCCGTGAAAAGAGTAGGGGCAAGTAACACGTAAACCAAACATGTTTGGACAATGCAAGGGCAGCGAGCCCCTGCAAGAAGTGGCAGAGCTATGTTGGGGACAACCCTGCCTTGCCTAGCAGAAACACAGCCCAACTAGCCTGCCAAGTGGCCCGACCCATCTCTTTTCTATGCTTTCTTCTTCATGCTCGCGAGCCCAAGGAATCAACTGTAGCCCCCCTCCTGTGCCTACGAGGAAGGCTGTGCATGGAACATGAAGTCTGTGGTAATGTAATCGCGCCCCCCACAGTATTTCAAGAAAGTAAACACAAACATGCCAGGGAAGGGAGCAAGCGCGCTTGACAGATCGGCGTGCGCCGCCTTGGACCTCAGGAGAGCCACAACTAAAAGAATGAAAGATTAACATCAAAATAAGTATGCCCTTTCCGATGTCTCCTATTCCCGAGCTAACCTCTCTTTGTTTTATTTTTCCCTTTTTTTTCTTTTATCTATCCTCGTTCGTCAGTGGTGACCTCTAGCCTCCACCAGCAAGAGGCTAGCCTTCCGGCACCGTTCTCCGGCGGCTCCCCTCCACTGATGACCTCTCGGTCGTCAGTGGTGAGGGAGGTCGCCGGATCCCCTGCGTGCGGATTTAGCTTTTGGTTCTAGGGCCCTAGTTGCTTAGGTTTTTGGATCGTTCGACGACTTCGCTTCGGCGGCGGTGACGGCGATGCTAAATAAATAATCTCCGGATTCTTCTCCGGTGAGGCGATCGTTTCTATAGCCGGTGACGGATTTAGGAGCCAGTCTGTTCAAGCAGAAATGTTGTGGCGGCGGCAGCATCCTTGTGATGGACTTGTGACCTCGGGCTCGACCGTTGCGACGACGTCTGCTCTAGCATCGGCGCGGAGCTTGGGAGGTAGTCCTGGAGTGGATACAGATTGTGGTCTGCATCGACGACATCTGGAAGCCCAAACATGTGTTGTGTTAGTGGTTGATGGATGACAGGTATGGTTTCCACGTTCGGCATCTTAGTCGTGGTGGTGGTGGTGGTGGGGGGGGGGCAGACCTAGAGTTCGATGGCGTGTCCATGGTGCCAGACCTTTAGTAAGCTATCTTGG
The DNA here is from genome assembly GCA_032464435.1 of Aegilops umbellulata. Taxonomy (NCBI): domain Eukaryota; kingdom Viridiplantae; phylum Streptophyta; class Magnoliopsida; order Poales; family Poaceae; genus Aegilops; species Aegilops umbellulata. The sequence goes on along the minus strand of CP136060.1, from coordinate 584,721,097 downwards.
ATGTCCACAAAACTGCATAACAGTGATGGAGCCGCGTCAAGCTCGGGTGAGGTGGTGATCCGTCATTTTTTTCTTTTCTTTTGGTGGATGTTGTGGTGGTGCTTGAGGTAGGTGACAGATGTTGGAGTCAAGCTCAGATATCTTCTGGTGTCTTTTCGGCTGAGCTCTTTTATGGTACCCTACGGCAAATACTAGTTGTCCATTCATGATATCTGACTGTGGCGATCAATCTGTACTGCTCCAATTTGCCAATGCGTAAGGATGACAATTTTATCTACGGACATGGATACCCGCGGATATCCGACCCGAATGTACAGGGTTTGGATACAATCTTATACCCATGGACAGCGTCCAAACCCGGCCCGACTAATTGTGGATAGGGCATGGGTATAACTTTATACCCTTGGATACCCGAACCCGACCCGTAAGTATATACGCTGTCAGCTTTTCTTTATTGTAATAAAAAAATCAAAGGAAATTTCCCTAATCCCCACTGAGGAATTACTCCACCGCTCCTTCTCATTCTTATCTCCCCGGTAAATGACTTCTGAATCATCATTAAATATCTTCTCGTCTCCTCGACTCTTACTCCTGCAGACCTGCTCCCTCCTTCCATTTATATAGGGTCTAATACATTTTTCGAAGCTAACTTTAACCAAATGTTAGAGGAATAATATATGATATGTACTATTAATCTTGTCAATAGTCAAAGGTGGTCTTTAAAAAACTATTAGGCCCTATATAAATGGAAGGATGGAGTATATATAACCTGCGTCGCCATCCACATGTGGTGCCGCACTGCAGCTACCCACTCATCGGGAAGGTGGCTGGCCAAGTCCACCTCCATAGATCCGCCCCACATCTCCATCTCCATAGATCCGCTACAGTCCTCGATCTAAGTGTTTCCAAGCACGCAAGATACCACCAGTTCACATGTGCGGCAACGAGGTGGAGCACGGCGATGCAGCGTGCGGCGGGGCACACGGCCAGGAGTATGGCGGCGTCACCGAGGTGCAGCGAGGCCGACGCAGAGGGCGACGAGGAGCAGGACCGCGTCGTGGAGGTGACAACCACACCAAACAACCAACCATCAGGGTAAGTTTTTTGTTTCTGCTCGTGTACATCTAGTGCTTTTGTGCATGGATGTGCATGACGTACGTGCTTGTTCATGACTTTGTATTATTAGTAATTGGAGTAGAGACCAAAATATTTGCAGTGGTCAATTTATGTTTGTTAGTTGGTCTCAGTAAAAAAATGGACTTTACAGCATGACCTGATCTGTATTCTGCCATAGTCAATTTCTGTCAGATTTGACTACAAATCTGACTAAAGAATAATATCTGGCTGCAAATCAGAGAACAAGAGATTGTGGTGGTCAATTTCAGTCGATTATACTTCTCTACACATGACCTGATCTAGATATATGCATCTTAATTAGTAATTCTTGTTTACCAAATCAGTCAGTTCGTTTTTTTAATTTCAATCAAGTGGGTTATTGAAGATCTCAGTCCCTTGCTTTAGCAATTTCTTAATTTGGTTGTAAAAATTGCATTTTAGGTACAGAATTTGTACGGTTCATGCATTACGTACGTAGTTCCATTTTAACTGAAAGGGAAGACTTTCTTCATTGTATAGGGCAATGGCTTCTCATGATGGAGCACAAGGGATGCCTGGGCTATCGTTGGGAATTTGTTACTGAGTGTTCCTTCATCACCTAAAGGGATAGCAACTCCCCTCTCTTTGCGGCATTTCAAAGTGTTCTTGATGATAATGAAGAAACTATGATGTCATTATAGTTGATTTTTACATGATACAATATTTGTTTTTTTCTTCATTTTTTCAATTATTGTTCTTATGATCTGTTCACATCAAGGATGCGTCCGAGTCTATCATAACTGAAGATTAGTCCGCCATGCGTTGAAGAAAGAAGATTATGCCTAAAATAATACCTTTTTCATTCATAATAAGAACTATGATGAAAATATGTCTCCTGGTTGTACTTGTCATTATTTAATGTTGGACTATTCATATGTCATTTTGTAAGAAACTAAGACTGAGAAATTAAGTTGTGAGCATTTGAAAGCTTATTTAATGTTGTGTTGTTGTGCAATGCCATTTTAAGAGAATCTGAGTCTTCGTTCGAATGTTGTGCCATGTTATGTAATTTTTCAAGGTATTATGTATATGTGTTTATAGGACCCGATGGATATCCATCGGTTATGGATATCCATCGGATTTAGACATGGACATAATTTTTTGCCCACGAGTTTTTTCACGGATGGGCAAAGAATATCCTCATGGATTCGGATGGGATATTGTTCAACCCGGGCCGAACCCGATCCGTTGCCATGCGACCTCGAGCGGTATAGCTCGCACAGCATGGCTTTCTTCCTACCGTATACAAGTCCCGAGGTCATTTTGGGAAGAAAAAATTTCATGCACCCCTGCGTGTCGACCTGGCCCACCCCCGCCCCCGCCCCTGCCCTTCCATTTCGTTCCCGACCGCGCCCGCGGGTTCCAGCCGCCGCCGGCGTGCATGCCATCTATGGTGGATCAGGAGGTTCTCGAGTTATAGGCCATCTTCATCGTCATCAACCCCCTGCTTCTCTCTCCTCCCCTCCTCCTTTTCCTCTTGTTGCGAGGCGCTCGAGTACTCGCCACACCGCCGGCACCGCTGCTCCCCTGGGATCCTGTTGCGCCGGCGCTGACCCGTGACTGGTATTTCCACGTTTTCGTATCCACTGAAGGTCCTTGCCGGGTAGGCAAGACCATGGCAGCTGGCTGTTTCGGCCTGCCCTCTAGGATCGTGCTAACCACGGACGGCGGCGACGCAAGGGGAGGCTGTGGTGATGCTTCCGTACGGGAGGCGGGAGCGTTCATTGCGGGGCTGCGCTGCTGCGGAGCCTGCGCTCCGGCTGTTGCAGCGGGCGTGGAGCGCGAAGCGAACGAGTGCGCGTGGCTGGGTGTGTGCATCTAGGACGAGCACCGGGAGTGGACTCGTCCATGGCGGACAGGGCGCCGGCTTGAGGGAGACCACGCTACGGTGGATGAAAACGACAGGAAAGGATTCGCAGAGAAGCGGCAGCTCGCTACGGGCTCGATGGACCCGCCGAGATGGCTGGTGACGTGGCATGGTTTTGACCTTCATATTCCAAGTTGACCGCCACTTCATCTTTTTCTTTCTCTCTCCCCTCTCCTCACCTTTTTTCTATGATTTCAATGCAATGCACATTTTGTCGAATAGTTGCTATGCACACTCATGGGCTTCTACTACATGCGCTTGTCTTCCTACTACTGCCGTCGCGGTCTCCATGCCGTGGAGCCAGGGCCGGTCCTGAGATTTCCGGGGCCCGGGGCGAGACAACACAGAGGGGCCCTAAAGCCACATAAACATATGCATATTTTTTTGTCTATTTCAACTGCAAATAAATATTCGGTAGACTATAATTTATGGTGCCTTCTCTTTTTGACTATTAAGAAACCGGGGTCATAATAAACATTCACAGTAAAATTTGATCGATCTTGTCAATCTACCCTTATACAGTATATATATTTGTATTACTAGGTGAATTAGTATCACTATCATGCCTACTAAATTTTTTTATCTTCCTAAGTTTTCACTAGTTGTTCTTGAACAACTAAAGCTAACTCTTTGGAGTTCCTAGCAGTAGAAATACTGTTTTTTTTTTTTTGCAGCGAATCCGTAGAGCACTTGTATCTGCTCTAAAACAATGCCAACAACTCATGTGGGACTCAATTAACTCATATGCATGCATGTTTTTCCTCAATTATCAGATGGATTCTTTCTGGATAGCATCTTGCTAAATGAATAGCAATCTTGCTAATCAGCACACAACATATGATACAAGAAATTAAGAGTACTGCTAATTAAATAGGAGTGCGAAGAAAGGCATGAAACAAGGGGCCCCTTCCTACTCGGAGGCCCGGGGCGGCCGCCCCCCCTGCCCCCCCTCAGGGCCGGCCCTGCGTGGAGCCGAGGTACGACGAGGCCAGCAGGGCCGGGGTGGAACTGTGCGTGCAGCGTGCGGCCAGCGGCGCAGAGGCACACGACGATGGTGCGGCTAGTTGCGATGGTGCTTTGCGCTGGTCGTGGAGGACCTGCACGCATGTCTGCTTTGCGCTCCATGTTGACCATGCAGTAGGTCCTGGGCCACAGCTTGGATCACGGCTACTCGGTCAGGTCAGCAAGTGAACCAGACGCGGACGCTGGGAGCTCTGGCTCTGGCGGCAGCACGCGGCAGCATGAAGCAGCGTTTGTGTGCTAGCGCCCAACAAGTAGTACCAATCTGCAGAGGGTGTGGCAAGTGGTACCAATCTGTAGATGCGGCAACCATCGAACGACGGAGTGCAGCTCGACCAGCAAGCACGGATGTAGGTACAGTCAAAGATAGCCAGCGTTGATTACTTTGGTGCGTACAGAAGCTAACCTCCACGAAGCATCCACCTGTCTGCTTAGAGTTACTTGCATATGTGCTTACCTCGTCTAAAAGTAATTGGGGAGTCACGTTCGGTGCCTCGAAGTTGGAACGACGCCAACAATGGAGTCGGTAATCAGATGTTATAAGTAAAGAAGAAAATCCCCTGGTATGCCTATGGGCTGAGGCAAAATATTTTCTCCTGTGTGAGTTTCGGCATTGTTCATATTGGTTCCATCTAGCCGGTGGAATACATCGGATGTACCGTAGCTACCCGCAAAAAAAGAAGAAAAAAAGAAGATGTACGGTAGCTTTGCTTGCTTGCTTCTAGCTTGTACATGCATGTTTAGTTCTCGTTCCGGCTTGTTGCACTGTCATACGGTGGCGATCTGATCTATGGCAAGCTATGCAAGGCTAACATCAACCTCACTGGCTATGATTTTCTTGTAAAAGCCAGACTAAACATAAAGTTTTGTCAATTGGGAGCAATGACTCAAAATGTCGTTTCTAAAGTTCCAATTTTTTTTCCCTATATATGAACATCTTAGCTGTGAGGGTAAATGTTGTGGCTTTTAATTCAAAGGGGAAAGTGTTTAGACTAACTCAAGGAAAAAGTTTTGGCATGAACTTATAGAAATCAGCCTTGATGAGAACGCAATTAATCCACATAAGCATCGGGTTGGTGGCTAACTGGCTATTATAAGTTATAAGACAAGGTATAGTTCCTGTGAAAGTAAAACGAGAGAGGAAGGAGCAAATGATGGAACAGTTTTTTCTCATTAATTGAAGACTGGGTATTTATACCCTCATTAAAAGGCAGTTAGAGTTACAATGTCGGTAACTACAACCGACTTAAACAACCGACTTAAGCATTGATTATTAGGATTAAAATAATCCTTAACACTCCCCCTAATCTATGCTAGTCTAATATGCATCATCTTGATAAAGACTCCTTCGAATATGTGTTTGTTGCCTTGAGGATGTTCATCGTCTTCATTTTGAGAAAGACTCCTCCAAAAACCCTGTGGGAAAAATGTGAGGAGAATTGTATTTTATATGTTGCTAAAACTCCTTTAAACCCAGTGGGAAAAATAAGGAGAAAATGATGCAACATATAATGATTATTGTCTCTTGATAACCATATGAGAAAAACCTTTGAAGAAGGATAAAACTCACTAGTGAGTTTAGAGAACAATAAATATGTCTTGAGTACTTCCTTTAAAAACCCCGATAGGGAAAATAGAAAGTATGACATATAATCTTTTGAGAAGATATTGCCTCATTAAAAACCACTATGAGAAACTTTGATAGAAAACTCATAAGGGAAAAGAGTGCTATATGATATGCCATTGATAACTCCTTTAAAACCCAGTGGGAAAAATATAAGGAGAAAATGTATGACATATTTGTGTTTATATTGTCTCGTTAAAAACCTTTATGAGAAACCATTAGGGAAAACTCATGAAGGGAAAAAGAGTACAATATATGCAATCTGAGGATTGTTATTAGGTTATAGATTTGGGAAATTACTCCCCCTGAACTTTGCAAACCTGAAGAATGTGTAATACAAATTCCATTGATATGATCATGACATTATTAATAATCTGTAGGATTTTCAAAGTATGTTGTTTGCATATTGTTTCCTCACTTTCTATAATTTGCGAGGATAAGTAACTTTTGAGCAATGTGCTTTATGATATTGCTCTTCATATAACCTGTAGGTATTGAGTAACACAAGTGGTAGCGTCTTGATAAATCAAGTTATGTGATTCTGATGAATCTCAACCACATGATTTTGAATGTGGTTAATCATTCTGCTAAGCCATGCATATTTTGCAATGCTTTTAGATAAAGCAATTATGTCAGAATGATAACTAGAAATAGCCATTAAAGCCCATTTAGATGACTTCCATATGAAGGCTATTCCCGCAAATTCAGTCATTGATATGGCATTCTTGGGATCAAAGAAAGAGCCAATATCATTATATCATATCATGGTCATATCTTGTATTTCCTGATGGAAATATCCAAGCTTTATTGTGAGCTTGAGATATAAGCTAATATTTCTTATATCGGCCATATACCTTTTGTTGGGGGTTGCACTCTGAACAAAGATAGCAAATATAGTGTCAGGCCTGACGTATTTTGCAATTATATGAGTGCTTTAACATTAGTGAGATATAGAACTTCAGGTCCTGGTATCACTTCATTATCACCCCTAGGTATGAATGGATTTGTACACTATCAGGGGTAGTATGACCATACATGTCTTTTGTTGGTATGATATATCCACATTGAAATTCTCACCTATGTTTTGGATATATGTAGACTGATATGTATTCTTGAGAGAATGCTCAAGTAATAAACTTAAGCTAAATTTGGTTGAATCCAAATTTTCCGTCTTGAGATGATTTTGTGTATGTTTAGGTCTTGTAGAGACATTGATGATGAAATCATCGGTATACACTGAGGTGATACGAAAATCAAATAATCATCATTAGTCAGCAGTACCATATGATTTCCGACTATTCCAAGTCATAGAGTGACTTATGAAATTTTACACAAAAATTGTTGCGATTTGCTTTTGGATTCGGAAGTATAAGCCCTTCAGGGACTTCAATAGATATTTTCGGAATGAGTGACTAATATGAGTATGTAGCCACTTCATCCATCAACTGCATGGATAATATTATTATTTTTATTGCCAATGCTATTTAGTATCGAAACATAATTCCACTCATACCAAGCGGGTATGTTACATCGTAATCGATGTCGGGTCTCTGCGTGAACCCTTTTGCTACAAGCCTCGCTTTCTCACCACCTCATTGACTTTGTCTATGAATGAGAAGTTTTTAGTATTCCGTAGGGATGATACTTTTGAGGAGTAGGTATTACTACGGTAAATACTACTCATTTGGAGAGCGAGTACTATTCTTCGTTACTTGCTTCCTTTTATGTGAACCAATATGAATGCAAGAGGCACTCTACCATGGATTTTGGTTCAGGGCCCAAAATGGTTTTAGCAATTTGAGAAGAAATATATGTCGACAAATGTAGTCTTTAGTTTATATGATTCTGATGAAATCATTGAAGTTTGTGGATAAAATATTTACTCCTTTTTAACTCCTTGTGATTTCCTACAACAAATGGAGTCAAGGTGTTTCGATGTCCCGGCACGAAAACATTTGTGCACATTTATGCCGGGCTTTGGATTGATGAGCATCCAGTGAGGTGTCTCTCAACTTGATGTTGAATTACATTTACTGGTTGAGGATTTGATTTCCTCTGTTTCCGCGGAAGCATAAGAGAAGATATATCTCGTGTTGTCAGATTTTCTCCCCCTCTTGCTCTCATTTGGGGAGAAGAGTAGTTTATCAGGTACCTCCACTCTTTCTGACACTTTACTGCAGGAATATAGAATTTAGTAACACCTTCTTATCAGTAAATGTATGTGGCAGATTTGCAATGCTTTGCAAATATATGTTTTCTGAATACGTGGATATAAGGATTGAATGTCAATAACATTTCTAATTTATTTCTCGGCATTATTTGTGGTACTTATCTCCCCCTAATGCCAAAAAATATCCTTATTGCTGATGCAATCAGCATACGGGCTATGAATAATTTTGATTGACGGATAAATTGTTATTCCTCACATAGATCCCTAATTTTCTGTGAGTGCCCATTTATGTACGCTGGAGTGGTGATATCGGTATGTAACCAAAATATCGCAGATGGGAAATACTTTGTTGATTTTCACGTAGTAACTACAAGGGGAAAGTAGTATGATATGCAGTTGGTATGATTTAGATCATACTTACGGTGTGTAAGGCCGTATGTGTCCAACAAGAGGCTGGTAAATTTACAATTCTTTAAAAGTGGTCATGTAATTTATTTAACACTCTTTGATAAGAAATTTAGCTAAACCATTCTGGGTATGCACAGAAAATACTTAATGCAAAAAAAAATGCTCATTGAATGAGTTCAACAACATTGTTCATTCGAATGGGTTTATAGATCTTGTTTTCAGGAGAATTTGCTCTTACTTTGATAAGTTGAGCAATTTATTTAGTAAGATCATGCATGGTTGTGTGTGATAAGAGACACACTTAAAAACATTTTATGAATGTGTATATGAGTACCATGAAGTATCTAAATTACCCCAGGTAATGGTTAAGCAATCCACATATATCTTCTGAATGTGTTCAAGGAAGAATAAGTGTCCTGCTTAGAATTTTAAGGTGAGAGTTCCTTAAAACAGATTTCCCCTATGGCACATGTGGTGCACATATAATCTGATGATCTGGGGAATATTTTTGCAACTTGTTAAGTTGTGACCAACCGAATTGTCAACAATTTTCTAATCATCCCCAAGCCAGGATGGCTAAGGCTACCAAGCCAAATATTTAATTTATTAAGATCTAGAAAATTATTGTGTACGCAACAATATTTAGTATGACTTGATTCACACATTCAAAATTTATAGAATATCATGTCCGAGAAATAAGATATTGGACATCGCACTATTTGTAGTAGAACAAATATAGGCTAATAATATTTTGGGATAATTAAGAGATTACATTAGGTCTCCAATATTATTGAATTTTTTTATTACGCAAACATATCATCATTGCAATGGAATTCACCATCCTTTTATAGCACTAGATTTTTTTTCTCACCTTCTGATGAAGATTTGAGAACAATTATTTACCAGAATATTTTCTGGTTGTAAGTTTGCAAATTTTAAAATTTATCCCAAATATGTGGTGTGATTTGACTATGTATTTGAGGGTTTGGTAATCATAGGTATAATCTTGTTATAACCACACATTTGACAAACTTGAGAGTTGTCTTTGTGATCATTTGAAAACGATATATTCCCTATTAAGAGGTAATTTTGTCTTCGGTTGTCTCTTAGCCTCCATTTTACTTTGAAGTCCTCATGCTTCTATTTTGTGACTATGAAGTTGCACAAAATACTAAGTACTAGCAAGAATTTCAAATAATGTAATAGAACCTGTTGGGTGAATCTGATGATTTCAAGAAATTCCATGTTTCTCCATCATGGAAAATAGTAATACCATCATATGAGTATGTAAAGGGTATTAAGGGCTTTTTCAACCAGATTTACATATGAAAATATTTGATCATGGATCTCAACTTGAAATTGATTAAACGACAGAATTGTGATTTGCGATAGACTTGAGGTCTTGAAACTTGAACGGGTGATCATTCGGGATGTGCTCATGGCAACATGTTTCTCTTAAGTAAAATATTCTAGATGAATAAATATTCATCCATTATGTACTTAGTTTGAGAACTAAGTGAAGTTGGTGACACAAAAATTCCATATGTGCATATTTAGCTATCAATAGAATAGCCATGTGTTACATGAAATGATCATGCATTATTTAATTTACTTCTTGGAGTAAAAGATCTATATGGATGAAATGATCTTGTTGAGAAAAATCCGCCAAGGTGATGCTTGGTGAACATGGGGTGTAAACCTTCAAGTGCATGCGACGAAATCGTTACTAATGTTTTGGGCTTCTTTCTTGAGGAAAAAGGTGTGACTTTAGAGTCACGACCAAAACATGGACTTTGTAATTTTAACATTGGATAGGTAGTATGTAAATAACAACCACAATGTGATGTGGATCTTGCAACCGTGTTTGAGACACTCGATCATTGCAATAAATTATTGTATCCATCTTGATGGATGGACGACACCATAATTAGAAATAATGACATAGACTTCACTGCCATGCATTTAACCAATGTAATTGAAGACCATCATCGGGGTATGCACATATCTGCAAATGCAAAATATATATGTTCTTCGGTAATATGTGAAACCCCGGCTTCTAATGGACAATTTAGAAGTGTTGCACAAAACTTTAATGCAATTCAGGGAGATCCAAAAGTCATGTATATTTACTTTAAATCAAGGCTTAAATTAATAATAAGCTAAAAGGGCCAAATTGCAACGTCCAAAGAGCGCTTTGGTTGTTGAATGCACTAAACTGATGGCGATACAAGGGCTTTGTGCGAAATCTGAACAAAACATTGGGCTTCCCTGTATATTGATATGAAAGGATAAGGTTCTCAATCACTCCCTGTGCGTGCGTGGATAGGAATCAATTGATTTCTTCCTGTGCGTGTTTGGACAGGAATCAACTGATATAGCCGCCGTTGTTCGTGAGGTAGCCGATTCAAGGGAAGGGTAAACTGCCTGCGGTCGAGCCATTGTTCCAGCGCCGGGATCCGCGCGGCCGCGGTCGCGCATGAAGACGCCGCCCAAGCGCGTCGGCCAAAAAATTGCCTCCGTTACTGCTGTTGGATGCGAGCGATTGCACGCCGCGGGTCACGCGCCGGAGAGCGCTGTCGCGGGCCTGATCGACGCTTGGTCGTGGCCGCGTCGGGCTGGTACGGGAGGTCGCGCCCTCTCTAGGGCTTGTCCTGCCGCGCCGCCGTGCCGTGCCAAGGTGCCGCATCGGAAGAAACGGCTTCCTGGGCGATGGCCGACACGACTGGGGAAGAAGCGACGGAGCCATCGCGCGCTCCGTGATGGAAGCCGCCGGTTGGAGACGCCTCCGCGCCGAGGCCGAGGGCCATGGCTAAGCCGTGGGCGTTGTCGGGTTGGTGCGCCGGTGGGCACCGTCGTCGTGCGGGGAGGGCGAGGCTGCGCCCGCATGCGTGTGGGCGTGAGGGCCACGTTACGCACCGGCCGATGGCCGTCTCCGTCGAGGCTGGCGACGGCGCTCGTGTCTTCTTGTTCCTGTCTGATGCCTAATCGCTCTAGATTAGGGCAAAGTGCTGATAACGTGTGAAAGTAAAACGAGAGAGGAAGGAGCAAATGATGGAACAGTTTTTTCTCATTAATTGAAGACTGGGTATTTATACCCTCATTAAAAGGCAGTTAGAGTTACAATGTCGGTAACTACAACCGACTTAAACAACCGACTTAAGCATTGATTATTAGGATTAAAATAATCCTTAACAGTTCCCATCCAGGAGAGAAACGTGCTGAATCTGAAGGTACCTAACAGAATGAAATTATTAAATCCTGGACACCACTGTAAGCGAAGATCAATCTCGCAGCGTTCCTTCCTCTCTGAACATAGTGATTTAAATTCTCCACCAATGAGACAAGAGCGTCGGCAATCATTCTCTGCCATTTCTGAACCGTGACTGATCTACTCTTAACAAGACTCGAAGTGCACTCAAAATCTGTTAAGTTTATAAAGGAGTCAATGGGGCTTCGGTTCATGTGGAGGTGGTCGAAGTACTAAAGCTGCATCAAGATCTCATGCCTTACCTTCCGTCCAAGCTACCCCAGCTTCACCTATGCGGTCAGGCTCCGGGGATGGATAGAGTTACTTCCTCAGCATCAGACATAACTATCTCGGTCGGTGCCACCTGCATGCGTTGCAGGCTTCGGTACAGAACTTGATCCTCTGGATGACACAGGCTACATTACCACAGGGTGGCTACTTCGTTCACCTAGTGTCCATGGCGTTCATCAGCACCATGGAGTAAGAGCCTGAGTAAGAAAATCTGGGCTGCGACTTAGTGGTGGGTAGGGATGTCGCTGCATGCCTACCTCCAGATTGGGAAGAAAAGGCGATCTCGTGAGGGAGGACAAGGCGCCCGAGGTGGTCAGCTTGCTTACTTTGTCTGAGCGTTTCTCCCCAAAATTTCATGCGCAGATGGTGGTCGGAGGAGTTATGGTGCCACGCGGAAGCATCTGAACATGCAGTACCCACCATGGTTTTCAATTTCAGTTTCAGAAAAATTTCAGCACCAACCGAAATCACTGAAATTCAGTGAATTTCAGTGATTTCAGTTTCCATTTCAGCCAAATGACCGAAATATTCACTTGAATTCAATTAAAAATTTGAGATTTTTTAAAAATATTTTAAAAAATATTGGAATTGTTGTGCTATACTGAAATTGCTGAAATATTTTGGCTGAAACATAATATTTCAGTGTCTGCTGAAATTACTGAAATTCAGTGAATTTCACCGAAATCTCACTGAAAGTGAAAACCATGGTACCCACCTCCTTACTAGCTCTTGCCTGCCAAGTGTTGATTCCCTTCCTGAGATCTCCCATTCTCACCAATTGTTCATTTTTTTTTCTTGCTCCATTTTTTTTCTAACAACTAGAGTATGAGAGAAAGGTAATGCACATCGATGAGTCCCAAACATGAAGAAAACAGACTGGATCACCACCCCACCTACCCCAGGGAAGCAAGATGTACGTATACCATCAAGAGAGGATTTTTGTGCATCGTGGTACACTATTACAGGACTGCTTTTTAACTAAGCACACAACTGGCAGGTTTGATGCAAACCACAGCCTACCGCTAATGAGCAATCATTAGCGATATGTCAAGTTATCACTGGTAGTGTTTGCTATGCACAGCCTACCGCTATTTTTCTCCTCCATTGTCTTTCCCAATTGCAGCAGGACAGAAGAAGTACTAAGTTAACCCTGAAACGAACTTTCGTTTGGTCGAAGGTGCAACATTCATCAATAATGAGATGTTTATTGGTGACCTTTGTTGTCATTTTTGAAATCATGCTATCTTCTTAGGCCCTCAAACTATGAAAGAACACATTTTCGTCTCATACTGGGTGTTTTGTTCCTCACGTCTTCTACTCTCAAGCTATAACCTGAAGCCTCTTTTCCCTATCGATATGACAGACACAGTGGTTGCTGTAAATAATTACGCTATGTTTCGCGTCAACTATTTCCTCCGTGAACATTTTTTTCTTCCCAACTTGATGAACGTCACGAAGCCCAAGACGAGGCCGCCCTCCCAAGAGGGAGCTTGCCCTCGACCTTCCTACCATGTGTCTGGATGGTCATGACAACAACATTATTCTGGCTGAAGTAGCCTAAAACACATATAATGGCCGTCCAAGCCTTCCCCATAGCCGAATGGCACTGTCTTAGCCTATGGCAAGACCGATGTTCAACGAGACCAGCAAGTTTTTCCACCTAATGTCCGAGCTCGCCATCACTTGAACCACTCTCTCTCAAGGCGATAAGTTCCGTAGCCGTGTGTGGTGTATCTATTGAGGGCACCTTGGGCATGTTAGTGAAATAAGCCACGGCGGCGGTCCAGGGCGTGTCCGTGCGTGTGCTGGGCATGTCGAACACCAGTCGGTAGCCGCGGCCGGCCGGTGATAGTGTGTGTGTGTGTGTGTGTGTGTGTGTGTGTGGTGTGTGTGTGTGTGTGTGAGCACGTGTATGTGCGTGTGCGTGCGTGTTAGTTGGCGAAGCGTGCGGCTGTGTGACCACGTCGGGCGCTGGACCCGGTCGCGTCCGATAGCGTGCGTGCGCGGCGAGCGCGCGAGCCGTGGAGTGCAGGGCGTGGCGAGTGCGTGAGCGTGGTGCCTTCGGGAGTGCGGCGTGGGGCATCGGTGCGTGTTTTCTAGATGCAGCTCAAGTTTCGTGCTTGAGGAAGAAAAGGCCGTTGTTGCGGCGGGCGTTCGTGCGCCGGGAAACACCACTGTGTCCGCTCCTTCTTCCCTTCTTCTTCATTTTGTGGACAGAGAGAGAGAGAGAGAGAGAGGAGGCGGAGCGACTGTGAGCTAGGGCAAGGGCTAAGACCCATCATTTGGCATCAAAGTCGTGTCTCTTGTCCCGTACAGCGCTGCCGGCCATGTCTCTTGTCCTGTACAGCGCTGCCGGCCATGTCTCTTGTCCCGTACAGCCCTGGCGGCGGTGGCGCGATGTCGTTGCCCGTCCCACCATTGGCAACGACGAACAACACCTCCTGGGCGGCCAAAGCTGGAGGCGATCCTTGATGCCCAGGGGCTGTGGGGCGTGGTAGTGCGGGCGGACGGCGCGGCCACCGACGCCAAGAAGAGCAAGACCGCTCGGGCATTGTTGCTCGGGGCGCACTCGGAGGATGTTTTGATGCAGGTGGCGACGAAGCTGACGGCAAGGGAGGTGTGGGACAACGTCAACTCAAGGTTCATCGGCGCCGATCGCGTCAAGGTGGCGCGGGTCGCAATGCTGCGTGGCAAATTCGATTGCATGCCCATGGATGAAGGCGACGAGCTGGACGCATACGCCGGGAAGGACAGCGGCATGGTGGCGAGGTATGCGTCCTCAGAGCGACGCTCAGCCATGCGGCGATGGTGAAGAAATTGCTCCACACTGTGCCGGACGGGCTGTACGTCATGGTGGCCGACATTGAGCAATTATGCGACGTGGATGCGATGCTGTTCGAGGAGCCGCTCGGACGGCTGAAAGCTTTCGAGGAGTACACGCGGCACCGCACACAGAATAGCGGCGGACATGACGGTGACCAGCTCATGCTCACTATGGCACAATGGGCGGAACGGCGGCGACAGCAGGGAGGCGGCTTCGACCAGGACAACCACGGCGGTGGAAGCATGACATCAGGTGGTGGAGGGAGGCGGCGCGGTCGCTGCTACAATTGCGGCCAGAACGGCCACTTCCGGCGTGAGTGCACCAGGGGCGGAGCCAGAAAATTTAGCCATTGGATTCGCTCATTGACTTAGTGTAAGGAATTGTGATGAATTAATTAACTATAAAGTCCAGTTTTAGACCATCGAACAACAATAGTATATCACTCAAAGATAACATAACAGAAAGAAATATAATACTCCTTCCGTCCCGAAATACTTGTCAAAGAAATTGACAAAAATGGATGTATCTAGAACTAAAATACGACTAGATACATCCATTTCTCCGACAAGTATTTCCGGACGGAGGGAGTACCAACTATAGGGAACATACCAGCTGGATAATTATAAAACCACTTTACATATTGTAAAACGGAGTAGTGCAAAAATAACTTCATAGCTTCCAGTACCATTTCTCGTCCTCTTGAAAACATCTGAAAAAATAGCAAATTTTAAAAAAGCACCATCAAGCAAAAAAAGCATGTAAAATCATCACATTTATAGTGTCCCCTTTCAGTTTTTTCGTCATCTAAAGAATATATTTTGGATTAGTTTGGATTGCTTACCACATATGCCATCTAAAGAATATTAAATACATAATCATTAGAAACATATATTTCTTCACATAGCAAATTAGACAATCAATTGTAAACTGATAACCCATTTTATTACAGAATTCTTTTTTTACAACATCCAAAGCTGAAAATAATCTTTCCACTGATATCGTGGCAACTGGCAATAAACATCACACTAGCTTTAGAAATCGATAGACAAGAGTATAGAAAATTTTGCATTAAATCTTCATGGAGCATCCCCAATGATCCTCAACGGATAACTAAAATCAGGTGGTGACACGAAAGGCCCCCTGGTTAAATATCTTCACCTAATTTCATTTTACTTCTTAGTGAGATCATCTAAATTATTTTCTCTATGAATGGAAGGCTCTGAGGGATTGCTTGCAATTTACCGGTATCTAACGGGTGGCTCTGAACCACTATCTAAATGTGGCGATTGGTTTATTTTTGAGAAATAATAATAGTCCATAGACTAGATTAAAGTTTCTAAAAAATCAATAAAATGAATGTATCTAGCACATGGTTAGATACATCTGTTTGAGCGACACTTAATATAGGACAAAGGAAGTATATTATACTACTATAGGTTATATTGGACATGCACAAGACGAATTTAGGAAGAAGATGTAGTGATGTGACCACGTACACTAGTAGAAAAGGGGGCTATGGTCCAGGCCGAGGCAGCCTATTAGTCTCGGTTCAGTCTAGAACCGGGACCAATGGGGGCATTGGACCCGGTTCGTGAGCCCAGGGGGCCGGCCGGGCCACGTGGGCCATTGGTCTCGGTTCGTATCACTGGTAGAAAAAGAGGCTTCCGTCCAGCCCCATTAGTCGCGGAACTGTAGGAACCGCGACTAATGAAGTCTTTAGTCCCGGTTCGGCAGACGAACCGCGACCAAAGGCCTGCGCCCAGGGCGCTCGGTGGCCAGCTGGTGCACGTGAGGGGCTTTAATCGCGGTTGGCCAGGCCAACCGCGACTAAAGGAGCCCAAAGGCCTTTAGTCGCGGTTGGCCAGGCCAACCGCGACTAAAGCTCCTCCCCTATATATACCAGTTCA
Source organism: Aegilops umbellulata (assembly GCA_032464435.1). NCBI lineage: Eukaryota > Viridiplantae > Streptophyta > Magnoliopsida > Poales > Poaceae > Aegilops > Aegilops umbellulata. Next base: position 584,704,584 of record CP136060.1, on the reverse strand, counting down.
ACGCACTCACTTAGCCATTTGGTGCCACTTCTCTTCACAAGCTTCACAAGGGGGTGTAGGTTTGCTTTTGGTTCCTCTTATGCACACAAGGTGTTTGATGAAATGCCCCAAGAGCCACACTTGAGGTTCCTCATTCATTTTTTTCCTCCTCGATCGCGGTTAGCAACTTGAACCTTTCATGCATGTGTGTCATTGATAAAATATGCATGTGTGTTGTTCATTGTTTAATTTCTATTGTTTATAGCTAGTTAGTTTAACAAATGCATGATGGTTAATTATATATTTTATATTATAATAATGCAGATGAATCGGCAATGGATGTACGGTAACCGACTCTCCCGCGAGTTCACTACGGGTTTGAAAGATTTCCTCGTAGTGGCTAATGCGAACAAGCAGAAGGGTTTTGTTATCTGTCCATGTGTTGACTGTAAGAATCAGAAGGGTTACTCTTCCTCAAGAGAAGTTCACCTGCACCTGCTTCGGCACGGTTTCATGCCAAGCTATAATTGTTGGACCAAGCATGGAGAAAGAGGGGTTATAATGGAAGAAGATGAAGAAGGGGATGATTTCATCGATGAAAGCTATCTTGCTGATTTCGGTGATACTTTCATGGAGGATGCTGAAGGTGAAGGGGAAGGTGAAGGTGAAGGTGAAGGGGAAGGTGAAGGTGAAGAAGAGGCACGTGATGAGACCGTTGATGATCTTGGTCGGACCATTGCTGATGCACGGAGACGCTGCGAAACTGAAAAGGAGAGGGAGAATTTGGATCGCATGTTAGAGGATCACAGAAAGTCGTTGTACCCCGGATGCGATGATGGTCTGAAAAAGCTGGGCTGCACACTGGATTTGCTGAAATGGAAGGCACAGGCAGGTGTAGCTGACTCGGCATTTGAAAACTTGCTGAAAATGTTGAAGAATATGTTTCCAAAGAATAACGAGTTGCCCGCCAGTACGTACGAAGCAAAGAAGGTTGTCTGCCCTCTAGGTTTAGAGGTTCTGAAGATACATGCATGCATCAACGACTGCATCCTCTACCGCGGTGAATACGAGAATTTGAATGAATGCCCGGTATGCACTGCATTGCGTTATAAGATCAGAGGCGATGACCCTGGTGACGATGTTGAGGGCGAGAAACCTAGGAAGAGGGTTCCCGCCAAGGTGATGTGGTATGCTCCTATAATACCACGGTTGAAACGTCTGTTCAGGAACAAAGAGCATGCCAAGTTGTTGCGATGGCACAAAGAGGACCGTAAGTCGGACGGGGAGTTGAGACACACCGCAGATGGAACGCAATGGAGAAAGATCGACAGAGAGTTCAAAGATTTTGCAGCTGACGCAAGGAACATAAGATTTGGTCTAAGTACAGATGGCATGAATCCTTTTGGCGAGCAGAGCTCCAGCCATAGCACCTGGCCCGTGACTCTATGCATCTACAACCTTCCTCCTTGGTTGTGCATGAAGCGGAAGTTTATTATGATGCCAGTGCTCATCCAAGGTCCTAAGCAACCCGGCAACGACATCGATGTGTACCTAAGGCCATTAGTTGATGAACTTTTACAGCTGTGGGGCAGACCTGGTGTCCGTGTGTGGGATGAGCACAAACAAGAGGAATTTGACCTACGAGCGTTGCTTTTCGTAACCATCAACGATTGGCCTGCTCTTAGTAACCTTTCGGGACTGTCAAATAAAGGATACAATGCATGCACGCACTGCTTACATGAGACTGAAAGTGTACATTTGCCAAATTGTAAGAAGAACGTGTACCTTGGGCATCGTCGATTTCTTCTGAAAATTCATCCAGTAAGAAAGAAAGGCAAGCATTACAACGGCAAGGCAGATCACCGGCCGAAGCCTGCAGAACGCACTGGTGCTGAGGTATTTGATATGGTCAAGGATTTGAAAGTCATCTTTGGAAAGGGTCCTGGCGGACAATCAGTTCCGAAGGGAGCTGACGGGCACGCAGCCATGTGGAAGAAGAAATCTATATTCTGGGAGCTAGAATATTGGAAAGTCCTAGAAGTCCGCTCTGCAATCGACGTGATGCACGTTACGAAGAATATTTGCGTGAACCTCCTAAGCTTCTTGGGCGTGTATGGGAAGAAAAATGATACAAAGGAAGCACGGCAGGACCAGCAACGTTTGAAAGACCCTGATGACCGGCATCCGGAATGGTTTCAAGGTCGTGCCAGCTACGCTCTGACCAAAGAAGAGAAGGTCATCTTTTTTGAATGCCTGAGCAGTATGAAGGTCCCGTCTGGATTCTCGTCCAATATAAAGGGAATAATAAACATGGCGGAGAAAAAGTTCCAAAACCTGAAGTCTCACGACTGCCACGTGATTATGACGCAATTGCTTCCGATTGCTTTGAGGGGGCTCCTGCCGGAAAATGTTCGAGTAGCCATTGTGAAGCTATGTGCATTCCTCAATGCAATCTCTCATAAGGTAATCAATTCAGAAGATCTACCACGGTTACAGAACGATGTGGTCCAATGTCTTGTCAGTTTCGAGTTGGTGTTCCCGCCATCCTTCTTCAATATTATGACGCACCTCCTGGTTCACCTAGTCGAAGAGATTTTCATTCTCGGTCCTGTATTTCTACACAATATGTTCCCCTTCGAGAGGTTCATGGGAGTATTAAAGAAATATGTTCGTAACCGTGCTAGGCCAGAAGGAAGCATCGCCAAGGGCTATGGAAATGAGGAGGTAATTGAGTTTTGTGTTGACTTTGTTCCTGACCTTAAGACGATTGGCCTTCCTCGATCGCGGCACGAGGGGAGACTAAGTGGAAAAGGCACGATCGGAAGGAAATCAACGATATGTATGGACGGCCATTCTCTGACTGAAGCACACCACACTGTACTGACCAATTCCAGCTTGGTGGCTCCGTACTTTGAGAAACACAAGAATATTTTACGCTCGGACAACCCGGGGAAGCCCGAATCCTGGATTAGGAAGGCCCACATGGAGACTTTCGGCAGTTGGTTGAGAAAACATTTAATGAATGACAATGATGTTGTAGATCAGCTGTACATGTTGGCCAAGACACCATCTTCGACTATAACGACTTTCCAAGGGTACGAGATAAATGGGAATACATTTTACACGATCGCCCAAGATAAAAAGAGCACCAACCAAAACAGTGGTGTCCGCTTTGATGCAGCAACCGAGAATGGGCAAAAGGTCACATATTATGGTTACATAGAGGAGATATGGGAACTTGACTATGGACCCTCCTTTAAGGTACCTTTGTTCCGGTGCAAATGATTCAAGCTAACAGGAGGTGGGGTAAAGGTGGACCAGCAATACGGAATGACAATGGTGGATTTCAACAATCTTGGTTACCTTGACGAACCATTCGTCCTAGCGAAAGATGTCGCTCAGGTTTTCTATGTGAAGGACATGAGTAGCAAAGCGAGGAAACGGAAAGATAAGAAAACGATCAGTACATCATGCGATGATCCAAAGCGCCACATTGTTCTTTTAGGGAAAAGAAACATCGTGGGAGTGGAGGACAAGACAGACATGTCAGAAGATTATAATATGTTTGCTGAAATTCCGCCCTTCAAAGTGAACACCGACCCAAGCATTAAGTTAAATGATGAGGATGCTCCATGGATACGGCACAATCGTAAGCAATCACGGACACAAGGGAAGAATTGATGTGTAATAATTTATTGTACCAAACTTTGTATTTGGTCGATGAACTGAATAATGTATCAAACCTTTTGTCAAACCTTCAAGGGATTAGTTTTATTTTTCTGATTTTTTTGATATATAATTGTATTTTTAAGATTTTAAAATGAATTAGTTTTATTTTTCTGATTTTAAAAGGAAAAAGGAAGAAGAAGAAAGAAGGAAAAAGGAAAAAAACAGAAGAAAAAAGGAAAAACAGAAGAAAAAAACAAACAGAAGAATAAAGGAAAAACAGAAGAAAAAACAAACAGAAGAAAAACATAAGAAAAAACAAACAGAAGAAAAACAGAAGAAAAAAGGAAAAAGGAAGAAAGGAAAAAAAAGAAGAAAAACAAGAAAAAGGAAGAAAAAAACAGAAGAAAAAAATAGAAGAAAAAAGGAAGAAAAAAACAGAAGAAAAACAAGAATTTAAAATGAATTAGTTTTATTTTCTGATTTTTTTGATATATAATTGTATTTTTAAGATTTTAATAACATAAATAAATAAGTAATTAGAAACTTTAATAGCAAAAATAATTATCATAAAGTAAAATAAATAAGTAATTAGAAACAAAATAAAATAAAATAAATAAGCTTTTTGTTGTAAGTAGAAACAAAACAAAATAAATAAAGCAAAAATGAAAACAAAAAACAGGCAAAAAATAAAAAATATGCCACCTACTGGGCCACCACGGCCTGGATACGACTAGAAACCCATTATTGGGCCAGGATTCAGGCCCGCAGGAAGGCCCAGTAGGCTCACAGGCTAATAGTAACAGAATAGGCCCGTAAGCCTGCATTTGAGAGGAGCTCGAAGTGGTGAGCGCAGCCGCGCTTATAAACCACTGTCGAAGCCTCTCGGCTAGCGAGGTGGGACTAAACATCCCACCGCACCGAGCCAGTGCCAGCACAGACCTTTAGTCGCGGTTGGTGTGGCGGACAGTCGCGGTCCGCCTCCCCAACCGCGACTAAAGGCTCTTCCTGCGCGGGAGCGAAAGCGGCGCCAAAACCCTTTAGTCGCGGTTGGTGTGGCGGACCGCGACTAAAGCTAGCCTTTAGTCGCGGTTGGTGTGGCGGACCGCGACTAAAGCTAGCCTTTAGTCGCGGTCCGCCACACCAACCGCGACTAAAGGTGCGTCTATAAATACTGCACTTGGCAGTTTTGCCACTTCCCATTCTCCTCTCTCTCGACGCCGAAGCGCTGCCCCGACGCCGATCGACGCCGACGCCGACGCCGAAGCCCTGCCCCGACGCCGAAGCCCTGCGCGCTGCCGCCCCCGTCCCCAGTGAGCGCCGCCTCCGCCCGTGCCTGCCCTTGCCCGCCGCCCGTGCCCTGCGCCCTTGCCCGCCGCCCGACGCCCTGTCGCCCGACGCCCGACGCCCTGCCGCCCGCCGCCCGACGCCCTGTCGCCCGACGCCCGACGCCCTGCCGCCCGCCGCCCGCCGCCCGCTGGCCCTGCCTGCCGTCCTCCGCGCGCAGCCCGCCGCCCTGCCGCCCACCGTCCGACGCCCTGCCGCCCGCCGCCCGTCGCCCTGCCGTCCGAAAAAGCAAAGGAAAAAGAAGAAGAAGAAAAAGAAAAAGGAAAAAGGAAAACACAAAAAAAAACAAATTAAACAGAAGAAAAAACAAAAGAAAACAAAAAAACAGAAGAAAAACAAAGGAAGAAGAAAGAAAAAGGAAGAAAGAAAAAAAACAAGAAAGAAAAAGAAAGAAGAAAAAAGAAAGGAAGAAGAAAAACAAAGGAAGAAGAAAAAAAGAAAGAAGAAAAAGGAAGAAGAAAAAAAGAAAGAAGAAAGAAAGAAGAAAGAAAAATGAAGAAGAAAAAACAAGAAAGAAAAAGGAAGAAAAAAATGAAAACCAAATAAAAACCAAATGAAAACCAAAAGAAAGAAGAAAGAAAAAGGAAGAAGAAAAAAAGAAGAAGAAAGGAAGAAGAAAGAAACAAAAAAGAAAAAGGAAAGAAGAAGAAAGAAAGAATAGAAAGGAATAAGAAGAAAAGGAAGAAGAAGAAAGAAAGAAGAAAGGAAAGAAGAAAGAAAGAAGAAGAAAGGAAGAAGAAGAAAGAAAGAAGAAGAAAGGAAAAAGGAAGAAGAAGAAAGAAGAAAGAAGAAAGAAGAAAGAGGAAGAAGAAGAAAGAAGAAAGAAAGAAGAAAGAAAAAGGAAGAAGAAAAAACAAGAAAGAAAAAGGAAAAAAAAATGAAAACCAAATGAAAACCAAATGAAAACCAAAAGAAAGAAGAAAGAAAAAGGAAGAAGAAAAAAAGTAACTTAAAACTTGATAATTAACAAAAAAACCGTAAAATTTGATAATTAACCAAATGGCGAGGGTTATACATGTGTGTTGTCCTCGCCTCCCTCTCCGTGACGCCGTCGTCTGCCGCCCCGTCTCGCGCTCTACCGCGACACCCTCTCCCACCCCTTCCTCGCCCCCTCCTTTTGCCACCGCCCTTTCGCCACCGCCACCGCCACCGCCCCCCTTCTTCACTTAATTAATTTGTTTTTACTAGATGTTTTCAGGACTGACATAATGGCGGACGATAGAGCTGACCTGATTATGGACAACTATGATCCGGACGGTGAAGCACATATGTTCGGCATCATAAACGGCGATATTCAATATGTGCCGACCGGACAAGAAGAAGATGATGTCTCTTCTTATCTGAACCTTGACGATGAAGATGAAGGGCGCCGTCAGCAAGATGATGCCGAACAAACGTCGATAAACGACGATCTTCAAATGGAAGTAGCAACCACCTCCGGCGCCGAGGTATATATATACATTGAGCCTCTGGTGATACAAACTAACTGATTTAAATAAATATGTGTGTACTAACGGGCGCGACTCTCTTTCTTATTTTAGCCCTCGGCCGGATCGTCGAAACAATCGAGTACGTCGTCAAAGCGTGGCGCAACCAAGACGATGAAACAAGGAGAAACATGCACCATCGAGGTTGTCGACAGTGCAACCGGCAGGCCGCTGGAGCCCCGCAAGAACGCCATCAAGTTTGTCAGCCAATACGGAGCCGTTGTTAGAGACAACGTCTCGATCACCGTCCAGGAGTGGAATGAGCCAAAGAAGGCACGAATTGCTGGTATCACTTTTGTCGATAAGAGAACAAAAAAAGATTGCTTCAAGAAGCTTATGGAACATTTCGTTCTACCTCCGGAATACAACAAATTTGATGAGGAGGGTAACAAGATTGAGGAAAACAAGGAGAGGAGGAGGCTAGTCAAACAGTTCGCTCTTCATAAGATGGCCGACGCATTCCGGAAATTCAAGCAAAATCTAAACCATGACTTTGTCAAGCAGAACAAGACTCCGGATTTCAAAGGACAATATGAGAAACTGAAACATGATTGGCCAGAATTTGTGAAGCAAAAGAAATCGGAGCAGTTCATTCAAATATCGAAAAAAAATAAGGAAAATGCGGCTAAGAAGGAGTACAATCATATTATGGGGCCAGGAGGGTATCGCCTTTGGCAGCCTAGGTTGGAGAAGATGGAGAACGAGCTGAGGGCGCGAGGAATCCGTCCAGGTACGGAGGGATGGGACCCAAGGGCCAAAAGCTGGTGGTACGGGCATGGGGGAACGCTGAACCCGGAGACAGGGGAGTGTGTTTACCAGGGCAAAATAATGAAACCCACCCAAGCCCTTATTGACGCAATGAGGGATGCTCAAGAGGGGAAGATCAAGTTCAATAGAGAGAACGACGCACTGACAAAAGCCCTCGGGAATCCTGAACACGGAGGACGTGTACGAGGCATGGGGCACATTCCGTGGAAAATAGGGTTCCCCCAGAACGATGACCCGTACGGTTACAGAAGCCGTAAGAGAAAGATGGATCGGGAAGCAGATGTTGTGGCGCGGTTGGCATCGGAAATGGATGTGATGAAGAAAACCGTGAGTGTACTAGTAGCCGAAAGAGATGCAGCTTGGGCGCAGCATGAAGATCATCCAGCGGATCTCGATAGCCAGCAGCGGAGAAGCAGCGTGGCCTCTGGTGGTCGAAATTACTGCACCGGAGCCTCTTCGCTACCCCGTGGACGATATAAAGGAGAGGAAAGAATGTCATCTGTATTATCCTATCGGGAACATGTCCATGAAGGTAGCCATCGGCAGTGCTTTACCATGTTTACCTGGAGCACTCCACCACAACAACCCCATTCAAGATGGCTATGCTCGTGTCACGGTGGAGGACATAGTCCAAGGGTTTGAGGACCTGGAGATTGACATTGCTACACCTGAAGGGGAGAAAAGACTTGGATATGTCAAGCGCCATTTCATTCTATGGCAAAAGAAGTTTATCAAGTTTCCAGGCGAGGCGCCAAGGACAACAAGTCCACCCCCCTACGGTGGTGGTGGTGGCGGTGGCGGCGGTGGTGGTGGTGGTGGTGGTGGCGGTTCACCTACACCTCCGTCACCTCAGCCGACGCCTCCCAGTCCACAACGTCCGGCGGGTGATCAGACGCCGACCCCAGTCCTCGTCCGGCGGGTGATCAGACGCCGCCCCCCAGTCCTCGTCCGGCGGGTGATCAGACGCCGCCCCCCAATCCACCTCCGGCAAAGAAGCAGAAGCAGTCCTGGATTATTAACCCGGACCCTTATGTACCTAAGACCACAAAGGTACCGGAGCCATCACTGAAGCCTCTCCCCACAAGGCCTTGGGAACGTAGTGCCGAGGAAACTGCCGCGGCCGCGGCTGCTGATCTTGAGAAATGGAAGGCGGACTGCAAGAAGAAAAGAGAGCCCGAGCCCAAGCCAGTATTTTTTGATGAGCAAAAGAAGTGGGCTAAGTCATTTTTGAGCACACCGTCCCAAGCCGCGAAGAATCTGCCTGAGGACTATGCACGTGAACTTCGTAGGCAGGCACTCATGTTGAAGGAGAAGAAAGGGCGGGCGGATGACCCCGATCCGGAACAAAGTAAACGAGTTGCCCAGCTCGGGGAACAAAGTAAACAATCAATTGCCGCGCTTATAGTGAAAGCCGCCGGTCCGGATGACCCCGATATCATAGCAGCTGCGGCAGCACTTGGATTGACTGCAACGAGTGCCAGAGAACAAGCGGCCAACTTAGGTATTACTCTTCGTGAACTGTTAGGCCTTGATGAGGCGCCAGTGAAGGAGGTAGTAATTACATATGTGAAGAATGGGCCTCTCGTCGAGCCTGCGCAGGAACAGGATCTACCTCCACAAATGAAAGGTCTGCTGAAATGGTACAAGGGTTACATAAAAAATAAAAACGCCAACGAATATATTTATGCGGAAGTTAGACATGAGCATCACTTCAAACATTACTATGTACAAATTCATCTGAGTGAATTGTTCCAGCTTTTCAATCTGCGCGAGCTCGACAAATCTATCATCAGTTGCTACGTTCTGTAAGTGATTTATTTCTACCCCATCTCGTTCATATTGCCTGCACTATATATATGTCCTAACTATATTGTTGTGTCCGCTATTATACATGCAGAATGAAGATTAAGGAATGCAGAGTAAGGAACATCCATGATGTTGGGTTCATTGACCCACACATCGTTAATGGATATGTGTTGCGGCATCACCCCGACGACATGGAGGCAGACCTGTGGCAGTTTCTTACAAAGCAGGAACTCAAAAGTGATATTCTATTTCCTTACCATTTTGGGTGAGTGTTTCTGTCTTGAGCACATTCTCTTTTGTTTACTCCATGCATGGTATGTGGCCGGCTAATCGATGAGTTATGCATGCCGTACTGTGCATGTATCGTGTCCGCAGGTTCCACTGGATTCTGCTAGTAATTAAAGTTGACACCTCAGAATGTCTCGTCCACGACTCTCTGAATATGGATCCAAAGATTTGGGGCGACCTGAGAAAAATGCTACAGAAGTAATTATTTTCATTCATTTGCGCTCTATATCGATCGGCCTATTTCGTTCATTTCCTAATATCAAGTAACTAATAACTCTCTTGTTCATTTAATTTTCTTTGCCTCGTAGGGTTTGGAGACGGTTCGTAGATACAAAGGTCGGTGAATTCAAAAAAGAGCTAGAATTCAAAAAGTCAAAGGCTAAGAATGCTGGGGATATTCAGCCAGCGGGGACCAATCTATGTGGATACTATGTCTGTGAGATGATCCGGAGATACACCTCTGAGCGGGTTCCGAGTGATACCAATGCTCAGAGGAATAACCTCCGGATGATGCTTAGTCCAGAAGCTCGCTTCCGACCACTTCAAGAGGAACTAGCTGGATGGTTCAGGAGGGAAGTCCTCCATCCTAAAGGAGAACACCATTACGAGGACGTAGAACTTTATATGCCTTAAATTATGTATGGAAACTTGTTCAAAATTGTATATGGTCATCCGATGATATTTAATATATACTGTATATTCCTCTTGAATTCTTTTTGGTTCTAATTTCAAATTTGTTTGAAATTGTACATTCATATGCATGTATGTAGTAGCGTAGAATATGTGAAACTCCTTCAAAATTAAAATAAAGCATAAAAGAAATAAAACAATACAAATTAAGCAGAAAACAGGTTTAGGGGGGGCAGGTTTAGGGGGGGGCTAAAACCCTAAACCTGCGGCGGTCTTTAGTCGCGGTTGGCCAGAAGAACCGCGACTAAAAGTCCTCCGCCCCGACGGCCACCTGGCGCCCACGTGGACGGGCCTTTAGTCGCGGTTCTTGAGCAACCGCGACTAAAGGGTGGAGCCTTCAGTCCCGCCTGTTTGGTCGCGGTTGCGCAACCGCGACTAATGGCAGTTGCGAACCGCGACCAAAGGCCCTTTTTCCACCAGTGTATGGACCCTTTGGTCCCGGTTGGTGGGACGAACCGGGACCAATGTGCCTGGCTCCTGGCCCACCACCATTGGTCCCGGTTCATGGCATGAGCCGGGACCAAAGGCTCCCCCTTAGTCCCGGTTCGTGCCACGAACCGGTACTAAAGGGTCGGCCCTCGCTGCACCCACAGTATAGTCCCACCTCGCCAACCGAAGGGCGCCGACACCTGTTTATAAGCCCGTCCCTCTCTGCATTGTTGAGCTCCTCTCAAAGTGAAAATAGATGCACCTATAGAGGAAAATTGGACATAAATTCACAAATAGAAATTGATTATGAATTTATGTTTAATTTTCTCTATAAGTGCATCTATGTTCACTAACAGAGAAGTTTTTATTTTTTTGACCTAAAAGAAAAAAGAAATCACTAAAAAACTATTAGTATTTAGTATAAATAGAAATGACTAAAAAAGAAAAAGAAAAAAATGCCTATATGCACTAAGTAGTGATTCACACTAAGTAGTAGAAATGAAAAAAATTAATAGCAAAAAAGAAAAAAATGCCTATAATATTTGTTATGACTAACTAAAATTACCAAATTGAGTATAATCGCACTAACAGGAAGTTTATAGTAAAGTTATTCATAAACTAGTGATTCACACAAATTTTAAAAAATTGAAATTTAAACTATTCAAATTTTAAAACTAATGGCACTAACAGAAAGTTTATAATTTTTGTGACCTAAAATAAAAAAGAAATCACTAAAAAACTATAAGCATTTAGTTCTAAGTAGAAATGAAAAAATAATGGCACTAGTAAAGTTAATCACAAACTTGAGATTCACAAAAATTTCAAAGAATTCAAATTTTAATTATTCTAATTTGAAAACTAATGGCACTAGTAAAGTTAATCACAAACTTGAGATTCACACAAATTTCAAAGAATTCAAATTTTAACTATTCTAATTTGAAAACTAATGGCACTAACAGAAAGTTTATAATTTTTGGTATCTCTGTGCAGAAAGATTGTACATAGTAAATATAATACACAAAGTGTTTTCACATAAATTTAGTAAACTAGTGATTGATAAACTAGTGATTCACACAAATTGTAAAAAATTCAAATTTAAACTATTCAAATTTTAAAGCTAATGGCACTAACAGAAAGTTTATAATTTTAGTGACCTAAAAGAAAAAAGAAATCACTAAAAAACTATAAGTATTTAGTTCTAAGTAGAAATGAAAAAAAATAGCAAAAAAAAATGCCACCTACTGGGCCACCACGGCCTGAATACGACTAGAAACCCAACTATGGGCCAGGATTCAGGCCCGCAGCAGGCCCAATAGGCCCACAGGCATTGCAGTGACAGATTAGACCCGAAAGCCTGCAGTTGAGAGGAGCTCGAGAGGGTGGGCGCGGCAGCGCTTATAAACCACTCCCGAGCCCTCTCAACTAGCGAGGAGGGACTAAACTTTTGGGCGTGGGGCAGTAGAAGGCCTTTGGTCCCGGTTGGTAGGACGAACCGGGACCAATGGGTGGCATTGGTCCCGGTTCGTGGCACAAACCGGGACCAATTCCCCTCTTTAGTCCCGGTTGGTGACACCAACCGGGACCAAAGGCCACTTTTCGGCAGCCCAAAGGGCGGGAAGCGGCGGCCTTTGGTCCCGGTTGGTGTCACCAACCGGAACTAAAGGGGGGCATTAGTCCCGGTTTGTGCCACGAACCGGGACGAATGCGCCGTCTATATAAGCAACACTCGTGAAATTTTGGTTCAGTTCGTTCTTCCCCGCCCTCCTGACGCCGCCAGGCTGCCCGCCATATCCGCCTCGTCGTCGCCGTCGTCGCCCCGCGCCGCCCCGTCGTCGCCGTCGCCGCCCCGCGCCGCCCCGATCGACGCTGTCGCCACCCACCGCCCCGCGACGCCGCCCCGACCCGCCCCGCCCCTGCCCGTCGCCGAGCCGCCCCGCCCCGCGCCGCACCTCGCCGTCGCCGTCGCCGTCCCCGACACCGTCGTCGTGAGCAACTGATTTAATTTGATGTTACTAGTATAGTTAATTGAGTTAGATTTTGTTAGATTTTTTGTAGTTCATAGATTTTTTGTTATATGTGTAGTAATTTAGATGTGTAGTTCATAGATTTTTCTGTTAGATTTTTTTCATATTGTGTAATTAATTTGTTCATATTGTGTTAGATTTATTTATGATTTTTTTCTGTTGTAATTTAGATCTATTAATGATTTTTTTGTTCATAGTATTTTTTTTGTCAATTTATTGTGTATGTATAGGAAAATTGTGAATGATATATGTCATTTATGAATAAGTTCATATTTAGAATAGAGGAAAAAGGAAAAAAAATAAGAAGAGAAAGTGTTTAATATAATTAGTTAGAAAAATAATATAACTATAGTTAAACTAGTTTATTTTTAGTAAGTCGTACTATTTTATTTTATTTATAGTAAGTGCTTCGTAGTTGAACTAGCTAGTTGATTTAATAAAACTGGTTTATTTTACTATAGAAGTAGTTTATTTTTAGCAAGAAAATTAATAGAACTAGTTTATTTTTTTAGTTAAAGCAATTATTCCCGCATCGACGTGGACGATGCCTATCCCGCATCCTCGTCGTCGAGTCGGGGGCGGACGACACCTGCTTGACCAGATGGGCCATGTCCGGGACTGGGCTCCACCGGGGTGGTACTGGGAGGCGCTACCTTCCGGGGGGCGTAGCTTGGTGAGGAGCCAGCCCGTCGTTGACCAGATCCTTGTTTGGTGGCGGTCGCGTGGGCCAGTGACGGTGCAGAGACTTCCGGACACCGCGGAGGTGGTACGTCACGGTGTCAGCGAGGAGGACCAGCACGTCCGTCGGTACATGGTTGCGTTGGAGGGCAGGTTCGAGAATACCTGGCAGGTTCTTCAGGGATCTCACTAGAGCTATGATCCTGTGATGGTTCCTTCCCTTTGGGTGTCCACCGCCCGCGCCGATACCCGTCGGGCGCTACTGTTCTAGCTGTACTGGCGATATGTATGATATATAGTATTCGACGTGTATTAGTGATAATATTCGATGTACGGACAAATGGAGATGATGTAGTTTTTCTTATAATTGAAGGCATCCTAATTTGAATACTACTTAATTTTGCGATTTGATTTTTCTTATTGAATGCTCAAATTGGAGAGCACTATGCAAGGCATATGCATATGATTAGTTGAATAATAATGATCTAATTTAGTCTTTGAATTATGAACGTATAGGAAATGTCATCATCGGACGACGAAAGTCTCCCGGGGGAGTGCGACTGGTGCCACGACGATCGAGGTGAGTGCGACAGGCCTCACCTGGACGATGGTCGGCGCTTCAGCATTAAGCTCGAGGAGACCTTCGAAGTTGAAACGGTACGCAACGACGACAAGTGTTTTTTTTTTCATAATTAAGCATGACTTCAACTATTTCAACGTGTAATTTTCATCTTTTACAATTCGAGTATAGTTGATCCCATGCCATGCAAGACGCTATGTCTTGGAGAGGATGGATTTTGAAGACCATGAAAATTTTGAAACCAAGAAAATTCACCTAAGGACCCATCATGATGTGGATTTTGAAGTAAAGTTGTATAATGCTGAGAGCGTAACCCTCTTTGGTTGCAAAAATTGGGAAGCATTTTGCAAATTGTATGGTTTTGATGAGGGTATGCTTGTCACCATGGATCTTGGTGATCCTGAAATCGAGCAAGACAATATGGACATTTGGGTCCTTGTTGATACTCCTCCAGTTCTACCGCTATGTGAGTTTCCCAAACATAGTTAATTATTAATAGAACTTATATTGTTCATTTCAAAATAGTTGACAGCTTATTTTGAAGTATCGAAGAATGTGCAGAAGATGGTAGATAGAACTTACTACACCGATGGCTCTGAGTTAACTTACAAGGAGAAAACTCATCTGGTTGGATTTTGTAATGATATTGAGAATTACAATATCTACAATCGAACTCCTCAACATTATGGTCAATACGTGCCACTAGTGCACGTGTTGAACTACGGTAACTACCATGGAGATACCCTGGTAAGTTTTTTTTACTATTACGACATCCGTGCATCTTTTTGCATACTTCTAAAACTAGTACATCATTGCTAACTACGAAGTTATTACTATGTTTTTCAACAGCTTATCCCAGAGGATTGTGTGCCTCATTTGATGTATCAGAATGGCGGCAGCCTTCATGTTTTGAACATATATCCAGGTCATCCTACGAATCTCAACTGTCCATACCGGATTTCTAAAAAAAGTGGAGACATGACAGTCAAAGGATGAAAAAAATGTATGGACAGTCGTAAGGAGCTTCTTGGAAGCAAAAGGAAGCGAGGCGCAAGAATTGGAGACAGGATGATCTCCATTCTTCATAATGGAGAGTCAGGGTCTATATTGTTTTGTGCTATTTTACCTTAAGTGTGTTTAGGTCCGATCCTACCTGATACTTGATGATCATGTGCTAAGAACAATTATGTAGGGTTGGGTTCGATGACTATGAGGATGATGATCGTATGACTTATTATTAATAATGAATAGAAGTTGTATGATGATGCTTGATTAATTAGTAGGACTTGTTATTATATATGATGATGTATGATGCGAGCATGCATGAGTTATTATATATATATATATATCTGCGGGTGAAATGAACATAGCAGTAGCGTAGGTACGTAAACCAAGGACTACATATAAGAGAGGACACTTCTCTCTATTAGCTAGCTAATAACAACCTAAAAATAACCCCCTAAACCCCTAAAACGGCCACTTTTTTTAAAAGAAAAAAGAAAAACCTCCTGCTGACGCGTGGAACCCTTTTGATCCCGGTTTATGTCATAAACCGGGACCAAAGGTGCCCCTGCCTGGGCTGCCGGCAGCGGCCACGTGGAGGCCCATCTGTCCCGGTTCTGGTTTGAACCGGGACTAAATGGTGAGGGCATTAGTAACGACCCTTTAGTCCCGGTTCGGGAACCGGGACTAAAGGCCCTTACGAACCGGGACAAAAGGCCAGTTTTCTACTAGTGGTACCTTGAATTTGGACCGTAGTTGCTTTGCCGTAGCCGGCTAGCCGAGCGGCGGCGATCGGCAGCTGGGTGAAGGGAGCAGCGGAAGGAAGAGACGAGAGTCTGCCGATAGGGAGTAACCGATCGCGTCAATTCTGGAGACGTGCGGCGTGGTGCGTTGCATTCCGTCCATTGTGGATGGTATCGAGTAAATCTTGCGATGGGGTTCAGCTTTATAATACGTTAAAATGGGCTAGTCACGTTAAGAAGATTAATGGGCACAGAGACAATTAACTTGTGGGCTTCTGGGCCTTTCGATGGGGTCAGATTTGATTTTTTAATGGGTTCAAATCACTAAATACCTGTACGTATAGACGTGGCAGCCAAAAGTCGTTGGATTCAACTGAACCCAATGACTATGCGCTGGCTCCGCCCATGGAGTGCACAAGACACGTAAGGCAAAGGCGGCGGAGCAAGTTCTCGTTGCGGAGGTCGGCGACAATGTCGGGCTGGCACTCCTCCAGGTCGTGGCTTAGGGGGTGAATGTTAGGAAAATAAACCACGGCCGGTGTCCAGGTCGTGTCCGTGCGCGCGCTGGGCGTGACGAACGCCTGTCGGTAGCCGCGTCCGGCCAGCGGCAGCGTGTGTATGTGTGCATGCATGTGTGTGTGCACGTGCTTGTGTTAGTTGTCGAAGCGGGCGGGTGTGTGACCGCATCGGGCACTGGACCCGGTCGCGTGCATGCGCGGTGGGCGCGCGAGCCGTGGAGCACGGGCCATGGCGACTGCATGAGTGGGATGGCGTTGGGAGCATGAGTGGGGTGTGTTGTAGCTGCAGCTCGAATTCGTTCTTGAGGAAGAAAAGGTCGTCGTTGCGGCGGGCGTTTCGTGCGCGGGGAAACACCACCGTGCCCTTCCCAGCAAAGGTGAGCTAGGGCAAGGGCTAAAACACTCCCCTGTCGTTTCCATTGCCCCGGGTCGCCCTGGAGCGAGGCGCCCGCTCATCCTGTATATCTCGTCCGCCACTGTCGCAGGCTAGGAGCAACAGGTAACTCCTGTCGAGCGTGCTGGTCGTCCGGGAGGCGCTCACAGGCCGGGAACCAGGGGCATCGGGCACCTCCTGTCGAGCTGGCTTGTTGTCCCGGAGGCGGGGACTCGTCCGAGGAGCAGAAGTGTGACGAGGAGACCGACATCGGAGTAGAACCTACAGTACCCGCGTTCCCATCTTCGATCCCACCCCATGGAGCTCGGCTCGTCGGCTCCTCTCGAGGAAGCGACAAAGGCCGCCATGATCAATCCGATGAAACCCGCTACGACGGCGTCTCCGGGCGCCGTTGCAGCCTGGCCGGCTTCGGCTACATGGAGGCCCTTTTTGGCCGGCCGGGCATGGGTAACGGCAACGAAGAGCCGTTTTGCATGGAAACATTGTGCCTAATTGAGATGTTTGACGTAGACGGCGGGCGAGTCAAGCTGGACGTCATAGTCGTGCCGCCTCCAGCCGGTGCCCGAGGTGTCCGCCAATATGCTTGACATCGACTTCGAGTCTTCGAATACGGCTCAGCTTAGAGCATCTCCAGCCGTTCCCTCCCCATGCGTTTGAAATATCGCTACCTGGGGCGAATCGGCGCAAAAATCGGCCTGGGGCTGGTCGGGTTCCCAGCCGCCGCCCAGCCCGAGGTCGCCCCCAGACGCCGTTTTTTGAAAACTAAAATTGGCCAAAACATCTCCAAACGAGCCGATTTCAATGATATTTTATAAAAACTTAAAAACAAAAAAAAACAGACTAAACTCACGGCTAGCTACCGCCGCCGCCCGTCTTCTACATGCCGAAGAGCCTGTAGAATCGGGTGTAGTCGCCACCGTCGTCATTGTCGTCACCATCGTCGTCGTCGTCATGCTGGATTCCGCCGCCGTCCCTGCTGCACCCCTCATCGGCGTCGCCGATATGCGGGTGGCTGGACGGCCCCGGCGCATCCTCGTCGTCGTTGTCGAGGACGACCGCGCCGCCCTCCTCGCGTTCGCAGTGTCGAGCGGCGATTTCGTCGAAGGACCGACGCTGGCGCTCCAACTGCTCGCGGACGTAGTCCTCCTTCGCCCACCTAAGGGCGGTCCCGTCGGCGGCAGCCATGGCTTGGTGCTCCTCCTTCACGGGGAGCAAACACGGCTCGGGCTTCGGCCGGACGAGGCGGAAGGAACGAGGAGATGTGTCGGTGTCAAAACCGGCGGATGACGGGTAGGGGGTCCCGAACTGTGCGTCAAGGCCGGATGGTAACAGGAGACAAGTGACACGATGTTTTTACCCAGATTCGGGCCCTCTCGATGGAGGTAATACCCTACTCCTGCTTGATTAATATTGATGATATGGATAGTACAAGAGTAGATCTACCACGAGATCAATGAGGCTAAACCCTTGAAGCTAGCCTATGGTATGATTGTGTATGAAGATGATTGTCCTACGGACTACAACCCTCCGGTTTATATAGACACCGGATAGGGTTAGGGTTACACAGAGTCGGTTACATTGGTAGGAGATCTTGAATATCCGCATCGCCAAGCTTGCCTTCCACGCCAAGGAAAGTTCCATTCGGACACGGGACGAAGTCTTCAATCTTGTATCTTCATAGTCCAGGAGTCCGGCTGAAGGTATAGTCCGGCTACCCGAACACCCCCTAATCCAGGACTCCCTCAGTAGTCCCTGAACCAGGCTTCAATGACGACGAGTCCGGCGCGCAGATTGTCTTCGGCATTGCAAGGCGGGTTCCTCCTTCAAGTCCTTCATAGAAGATTGTAAACACCAAAAATAGTGTCCGGCTCTGCAAAATAAGTTTCCACATATTGCCATAGAGAGAATAACATTAACACAAATCAAATCTGCTGACGTATTCCGCAGTGCGTCATCACACTGCGGCCAAGTTCCTTTCGAATCGTTTTTACTTTTCCACCTTAGCACGTTTTGCGAGGCGGTTTCCTTGGCATGTCCTGTCGAAGCAGAGATCGTGTGCCCCTTTTACGGGATTCTCATCAATACGGACGTGGGTAACCCGACCGCGCCATTTACCACGGCGCTTGGGAGGCAAGCGAGTTTTATTAGGCAGGTGGGGACGCACAACCGCATCCGCCCATATAAGGGGATAAGGATCCGCCTTTTTACCTACGCCTTCTTCCTCCTTTGCCAATCCCTCTCTTGTGCACTCGAGCTCCAGCGCCCAAGCCCGCTCTTTTCACCTCAACCTTCTCCAACAATGTCCGGAGCAGGAGGCAAATGGATGGTCTCCTCCGTCACGGAGGCCCAAGTAAAAAAGCTAAGGAAGGCCGGATAGCTGTGCAAGGACGTCCCGCACCGGCTTCCCGAGAAGGGGCAGCTTCTCCCCACCCCAAGGCCCCATGAGAGGGTAGTTTTCCTTCCCCATTTTCTCCGCGGACTGGGTTTCCCACTCCACCCATTTTTCCGGGGACTCATGTTCTACTACGGCCTGGATTTCCACGATCTGGCCCCAAACTTCATCCTCAACATCTCGACGTTTATCGTCGTGTGTGAGGCCTTCCTCCGCGTCCGCCCCCATTTCGGCCTCTCGCTCAAGACCTTCAACGTCAAGCCCAAGATGGTGCGCGGCAGCCAAGCGGAGTGCGGAGGCGCCATGGCGGGCAAGATGGCCAACGTCCTATGGTTCGAGGGCTCCTTTGTGGAGACCCTAAAGGGGTGGCAAGCAGGGTGGTTTTACATCACCGAGCCACGCGATCCGAAATGGTTTGCAGCCCCCCGACTTCCGATCCGGACCCCCCACGTGGCTAGTGTCCTGGAAAGAGACGGTCCTGTCGTGGGGCAACGAAGAAGAGGTGACCGGATTGCAAACTTGCATCCAGTCCCTGGTGAGCAAGCCAATCCGGCTTGTTAATATAGTCCAGGTTATGCTCATCCGCCAGATCCTCCCGTGCCAACAGCGGGCCTTCAATTTGTGGGAGTTCGACCCGGCGCAGCACCCAACCCTTAACGGGCTCTTAGACACGACGTACGAAGATGCTTGGAAGATGCTTTTCAAGGGCGCCAAGGCTCCCGCATCCGCCTCCGAGGACCGCGGATACAGCTCGCAGCGTCACGCTAGCGAGGTAAGCTATCTTCTCCTTTTACAGGATACTAAGCTCTTTTTTCCTTTCACAGTTTTGACTCTGTGCGGGATCTAAACTCCCTTACCTTTGACAAGCCTGGCAGGCGATATCCGGACCAATTAACTGTCTGGCTTCTCTGCCCGAGGACCCTGCCCCTGCGCTTCTAGTGAAGCTGCTGACTCCGGCACCTTATGTGGTGCCGGAGAAGAAGGTCAAGAAGAAGAAGACCACGGGGACTCGAAAGAGTGCTCGTAACGTGGTGGTGTCGGACTCATCGTCTGACGAGTCCGAGGCGCCCTCCTCCCGCGAAAACGAGGAGGAAGAATAAGGCTCCCCCCCCCCCCGTGGAGGGAGAAGAGGAGAAGAAGGCCGCCCCAGCAGGGGAGGCCGAGGGGTCTAGGAAAAGGAAGACCCCTCCGCCGGACTACTCCCACGACGCCAAAGAGAGCGAAGAGGAGTGGCCGAACAGGGCCAAGCGTCTGGCGACATCGTAAGTTCGGATATCAGAGTAACTCATGATGTTCCTTTGTTGCACAGCTTTCCTTAATGTCGAATGTAATTATGCAGCCTGCCCCAGGCCGAATACAACGAATCGCCGGGCGGCTCCCTGGACTCATCGGACGTGAACTCCGTTCCGCCCGCTGTCTCCCCCCGCACGGCGGATGACGCCGAAGTGGCGTCGCGACAAACTCCGGGGCAGGAGGAGGTGGTCCTCGAGGAGCTGCAAGGCAACCTCCCGGACTCCAGGAGTGAAGGGGACAAGACCTCCCAGGGCTCCAAGTCCGGCTTTGAGCCGGACACCGTGCTGGAATCTTCAACAGTTTCGAACCGCGGTAGGCGAACTCCTTCCAAAAGGAGCAAGCCTTCTAAGCCAGCGACTTCCGTCCAACCGGAGTCGCTGGACCATCTGCTGGAGGTGCTTGACGGCGCCTCCATCGACAAGGGGCACCGTACTATCATGAGCACGGTGATCTAGAGGGTTCAGTCCGCCAATAGTGTGCTGACTGAAGCTTGATATAGCCTTCTCACAGGCTTCGAGGTAAGTAAAAATATGTCAAAATATTACCACATGATCAATCCGATGAAACCCGCTACGACGGCGTCTCCGGGCGCCCTTGCAGCCTGGCCGGCTTCGGCTACATGGAGGCCCTTTTTGGCCGGCCGGGCATGGGTAACGGCAACGAGGATCCGTTTTGCATGGAAACATTGTGCCTAATTGAGATGTTTGACGTAGACGGCGGGCGAGTCAAGCTGGACATCATAGTCGTGCCGCCTCCTTCCGGTGCCCGAGGTGTCCGGCAATATGCTTGACATCGACTTCGAGTCTTCGAATACGGCTCAGCTCGGAGCATCTCCAGCCGTTCTCTCCCCACGCGTTTGAAATATCGCTACCTGGGGCAAATCGGCGCAAAAATCGGCCTGGGCTGGTCGGGTTCCCAGCCGCCGCCCAGCCCCAGGTCGCCCCAGACGCCGTTTTTTGAAAACTAAAATTGGCCAAAACACGTCCAAGCGAGGAGATTTCAATGATATTTTTTAAAAACTTAAAAACAAAAAAAATCAGACTAAACTCACGGCTAGCTACCGCCGCCGCCCGTCTTCTACATGCCGAGGAGCCTGTAGAACCGGGTGTAGTCACCACCGTCGTCATCGTCGTCACCATCATCGTCGTCGTCGTGCTGGATTCCGCCGCCGTCCCTGCTGCACCCCTCATCGGTGTCGCCAATGCGCGGGTGGCTGGACGGCCCCGGCGCATCCTCGTCATCGCTGTCGAGGACGACCGCGCCGCCCTCCTCGCGTCCGCAGTGTCGAGCGGCGATTTCGTCGAAGGACCGGCGCTGGCGCTCCAACTGCTCGCGGACGTAGTCCTCCTTCGCCCACCTAAGGGCGGTCTCATCGGCGGCGGCCATGGCTTGGTGCTCCTCCTTCACGGGGAGCAAACCCGGCTCGGGCTTCGGCCGGACGAGGCAGAAGGAACGAGGAGATAGGCGGCACCCTCGTTGATGACGAGGGCGCCACTGCGGGCGCGGCGCCTAAGGGGCGTCTTGGGCGTCTCCTGCGGCTCCGGCGAGCCGAAGAACATGGAGCCAGAGCCCGACGTCGCCGTCTCCATTCGGCGCGGCTTCCAGGAGTTGCCGCGGCGGTGAGAGGAGGGGCGTGCAGTATACTCCAGGCGCGGCGTGTTGCCGGCATCGATATGCTCGAGGACGGCTTCGAGGGTGCGGCATGGCACACCCCACCATAGGCGCCGTCTGTCGGAGTTGTGGAGGCCTCGGGGCTCGACGCCGTTGGTGGCGGTGACCTGCTCCTCATGCCGCCGCTCGAAGTAGGCCGTCCACAGGGGTTGCTGTCAGTTGCGAGCCTCTGCTGGTTCCAATATGGATCCGGCATGGAAGACCGGATGCGTACAATTTCGGCACGCCGGGCCGCTCCGGCGGGCGCAGGCGGCACCGGAACCCCGCCGGCGCTGCGCCTCTAGGTATCCGGCACCCGCATGTCCGGGGGTGCCGGGTAGTCGGCCTCATAGAGGAGGCGTGCCTCTTCCTCGCGCAGGTGGCGACGGTCGAAGCCGTTCGCCGCTGCGCCGTCACCTGGGAAGCACCCAGCCATTTCCGTCGGCAGGGGAGAGAGTAGGAGAGAGAAGGGCGAGAGCTTGTTCGTTCACCAGCGAGGGTAGACGACTTTATAGCTGCGTATGGGCGGTGGGAGAGCTGCCGCGTGGCGGGAGGAGGCGGGACGCGCGTCTCCATGACTTCACTGCGCCGCCCCTGAGTCATCAATGGAAGGCTGACCGGCGCCTAGGCATTGATTCCTCGTGAGAAACCGAGGCGTTGAGGACGACTAGGTGCGCGGGTCACTGACTCGGCGGGCCTGCCGTTCTTTCCCGTAAAAAACGATTGCCCCGGCGCCCCCTAGCGCGCCGGGTTCGACATGGGTCCGCCGGCGCTAAAAAAAGTCCTTGGGGCCTGTTGGGAGGGTGGCTGGAGATGCTCTTAGGAGACAACGGACGAGAACGCGGCAAGAAGCGGTGCTACTGCCGACATTCAATAGTTAACTGCCTAAAATGCCCCTAGCTACTCATATACTACTGAAAATCTACTGTAGTATTGGCTCATCTGGACCCTCCAGTCACATAAAATGAATAGTCCAAATAGATTTGATGTACCCTAAAAGTTCTCTGAATGATTTGTTTCATATAGTGAGCGGATGACACATCACACCACTTTGCGGCGAAACAAGATTTTTAGGGATCCAACTCTTGCCATTTTATGGTTGGTAAACGCCAAAAATAGATGTGCACTCGACTTTTACATCCTCAAATTTGAGTGAGTGACGACCGGCTTGTACTCTGGAGTTAGTTGGTAGCAGAGCAACGTAGACTTACGGTCTATAGACGCGTATGAGTGTGAACGGGGTAGGCATGTACCTTCACACCACACACATCTCATGTGAGCATTGGTCCCGGTTCGTGCGGCTAAAGTAATTAATCCCGGTTTAAATGAGCCCTTTAGTCCCGGTTTGAGACACGAACTGGGACTAAAGGGTGCGATGTCCTTTAGTCCCGGTTCGTGTCTCAAACCGGGACTAAAGGTCCACGAACCGGGACTAAAGGATGCGATGCACTTTAGTCCCGGTTTATGTCACAAACCGGGACTAAAGGTCCCATTTTCAAACTCTACCTCCCCCCCCCCTCCCCCATCTCCTTTTTTGTTTTGAAAAAATCAAAAGAAAATGATAAAAACTTTAAAAAATAAAATCCTTCGAGAGGTAGTTATATTAGTACATCTACTAGTTAGGAAAATTTAAAAACTTAAATTTGGACATGTTTTGCAAAAAAATATAGGAAAAATGTAAAATGGCTATAACTTTTGCATAAGATGTCGAAAAAAAAGTATAATATATAAAAATGTTCAGAACGAAAATCCGCTTCCGGTTTTGACCGCCTACGGCCTGTTTGCAAATTTTTAGAATCCTCAAATTCTAAAAGGAAAAAAAGTTATGCTCAAATTTCAGTTTTTTTGTATTTTCGTTAAATCTGGTCAAACTATGGTAAAACTACTTATTCAAAAGTATTAGTGTTACTAAATAATTATTCAAGTATATTAGTGTTACTAAATAATTATTTCAGTTTTTTTGAATTTTTGTCAAAACTGGTCAAATTGTGGTCTAACTATGGTCAAACTACTTATTCAAAAAATATTAGTGTGACTAAATAATTATTTCAGTTTTTTAAATTTTGGTCAAATCTGGTCAAATTATGGTCAAACTATTTATTCAAGAAATATTAGTGTTACTAAATAATTATTGTTTTGTACAATAATAGTTTCAAACTCAAACAATGAAATTGTGACTTCATACTCAAGCTAAACTTCTGAGGGTTAATAGGATTGACATCTTACTATTGTGAGGATAACAACAAGTGCAGACTTGGAAACGAAGGAGAAATAGAACCAGAAACTTAAGCACGCTCGGGCTGGAGTAGTGAGAGGGATGGGTGACCGGTCGAGAAGTTAGATGATTTGAAATGATAAGGGGTGATTAGAGATTAAAGGTTAAATTGACCAGTGATGAGGGGGGTGATTAGAGATTAAATTATAAAATAATTCAAAAATTTGAAAATCGAGAAAAAATTTCAACAAAAATTTCAAAAAAAAATTACCTTTAGTCCCGGTTGATTTTACCAACCGGGACTAAAGGTGGAGCTGGTGGAGCTCTAGCCAGCGGCCACGTGGAGGGCCTTTAGTCCCGGTTCGTGTAAGAACCGGGACTAAAGGGGGGCCTTCAGTAACGACCCTTTAGTCCCGGTTCGAAAACCGGGACTAAAGGCCCTTATGAACCGGGACTAATGACCCTTTTTCTACTAGTGAGTAAAGAAAAGCTACTCCCTCTCTAGTGATCTAAACGCTTTTATATTCTTTACGGAGGGAGTACATACGGGCATGCATGAGTAGTTGAGTACCATGGACTGAATGTACGATCTAACGATAAAAAATATTTGGAAAGCCCTCGTGGTCAATAGACTGATCATGCGCAGACATCCACCGCTTGCGCAACCATTGGATTGCGCTTGATCGCACCGCCACACCCAATCGCTGCTCCCCCTACCAGTCATGTGTCCCACCTTATCTTCAAACAACCTCACCGTTTTATCCCAATCACCCCCTTCCTTTGCCCCTCTCTCTCCCCACACATAATCCAGCTTGATGCTAGGGATGCTAGGCCAGTCGTCTCTCTTTCCAGTTTTGGGTAGTTGGTTCGTCCTACAGAAAGGCACTACTCAACCGCTGCCGTCAAAGCCGTCACGCTCCTTCCCAAGCGCCGGTGCAAAAGAGGCAGATAGGAGCTCATCGGATTGCAACATGGGCAGCACTTCAGAAACATCGATAGCAGACGTCGGTGCAGGGACATGTAACAGTGATGGTGCTTCTTCTTTTTTTTGAGATAGCTCACCACTCATGTCAAGTGGTGCAGTGATGGTGCTTCTACAGCATACAACATAGGCTATGTTGTAACTCACATTGGTGGTGCTACAGAAACCGCGCCACAATGGCACGTGCCAACAAATCCACATGGCCGGGTAGGACCGATCACAAGATCGTGTCCTTGAATAACGCTAACCGATATGGCCGTCGTTGGACCATGGTACTTTCATTATGGATTAGATGTCAGGCTAAGGACTGAGTTTAACTATTAGTTTAACCGCACAAAAAACAAGGAGTATAACCATATTTTTAGACGGAGGAAAAAGATTTGCCTCATCGATTGATTAAGCAGAAGAGATTTGGCCAGTTATCCCTCCAAAAGAAAGAGAATTGGCGAGTTAATTAACATATAACCGGACGAAAACCGTCACAAACTGTTGAGCGGCACTCACATAGTACCCCAGACACAACTCAACATAGAGGGTCTCGCCAAGATCGCACACCGATGTGATCGTCATCACTTCTCCCCAACTGGCATCATCACGCTCCCAAAACTCCGAGCAAGCGACTCGATCCGACTTCACCAAAGCTGAAGATCGACCCAATCATCGTCATTGAGGCAGTGAGGAAACATGAGAAGACACGTCGGAGAAACTCAGCCACTCCGCGCAAAGAGCAACGCAATTCCGACTCTGAAGGAGGGCTCTGAAGGAGAAACTCTGCAAGGTTGGCGCCGTTGAAGAACACCGAACAGACCACCTGTTGCATGTCATCGTTGCCACCGGGGCCCCGCCACCGTAGCTCTAACTTCATTGTAACAACACAATCCGATATAATTCCATGGGCACGCAAGAGAAAAGCCGACTACCTCAACCATTGCCACGTCTCCGACATCGCTCGCCCCGTCATTGTTGCCACAGAAGCCCCGATGCCAACACCCTCACCATCCACATCAAACCACACCGGTGTTGGCAAGACCAACACCCTGATAGTGGATATCACCGTCGATGCCACGACAAACCCCATCTCTATCATGTATGCAATGTTGTGTATTAGACCTGATGTGTGCCTTGCTATAAGTTTAGCAGGGAGGTACCAAAGTAATCCAGGAGTGGATCACTGGACAGCGGTCAAGAACATCCTGAAGTACCTGAAAAGGACTAAGGATATGTTTCTCGTATATGGAGGTGACAAAGAGCTCATCGTAAACGGTTACGCAAGCTTTGACACTAATCCGGACGATTCTAAATCGCAAACCGGATACGTGTTTACATTAAACGGTGGAGCTGTCAGTTGGTGCAGTTCTAAACAAAGCATCGTGGCGGGATCTACATGTGAAGCGGAGTACATAGCTGCTTCGGAAGCAGCAAACGAAGGAGTCTGGATGAAGGAGTTCATATCCGATCTAGGTGTCATACCTAGTGCATTGGGTCCAATAAAAATCTTTTGTGATAATACTGGTGTAATTGCCTTGGCAAAGGAATCCAGATTTCATAAGAGAACCAAGCACATCAAGAGACGCTTCAAATTCCATCAGGGATCTAGTCCAGGTGGGAGACATAGAGATTTGCAAGATACATACGGATCTGAATGTAGCAGACCCGTTGACTAAGCCTCTTCCACGACCAAAACATGATCAGCACCATGACTCCATGGGTGTTAGAATCATTACTGTGTAATCTAGATTATTGACTCTAGTGCAAGTAGGAGACTGAAGGAAATACGCCCTAGAGGCAATAATAAACTTATTATTTATTTTCCTTATATCATGATAAATGTTTATTATTCATGCTAGAATTGTATTAACCAGAAACATAATACATGTGTGAATACATAGACAAACAGAGTGTCACTAGTATGCCTCTACTTGACTAGCTCGTTAATCAAAGATGGTTATGTTTCCTGACCATAGACAAATAGTTGTTATTTGATTAACGGGATCACATCATTAGTTGAATGATCTGATTGACATGACCCATTTCATTAGCTTAGCACCCGATCGTTTAGTATGTTGCTATTGCTTTCTTCATGACTTATACATGTTCCTATGACTATGAGATTATGCAACTCCCGTTTACCGGAGGAACATTTTGTGTGCTACCAAACGTCACAACGTAACTGAGTGATTATAAAGGAGCTCTACAGGTGTCTCCAAAGGTACATGTTGGGTTGGCGTATTTCGAGATTAGGATTTATCACTCCGATTGTCGGAGAGGTATCTCTGGGCCTCTCGGTAATGCACATCACATAAGCCTTGCAAGCATTGCAACTAATGTGTTAGTTGTGAGATGATGTATTACAGAACGAGTAAAGAGACTTGCCGGTAACGAGATTGAACTAGGTATTGGATACCGACAATCGAATCTCGGGCAAGTAACATACCGATGACAAAGGGAACAACGTATGTTGTTATGCGGTCTGACCGATAAAGATCTTCGTAGAATATGTAGGAGCCAATATGGGCATCCAGGTCCCGCTATTGGTTATTGACCAGAGACGTGTCTCGGTCATGTCTACATTGTTCTCGAACCGTAGGGTCCGCACGCTTAAAGTTACGATGACAGTTTCATTATGAGTTTATGTATTTTGATGTATCGAAGGTTGTTCGGAGTCCCGTATGTGATCACGGACATGACGAGGAGTCTCGAAATGGTCGAGACATAAAGATCGTATATTGGAAGCCTATATTTGGACATCGGACTCGTTCCAGGTGAAATCGGCATTTTACCAGAGTACCGGGGGGTTACCGGAACCCCCCCCCCCCCGGGGGTTATTGGGCCTCCATGGGCCATAAGGGAGAAGAGGAGGGCCGGCCAGCGCAGGCCGCGCGCCCCCTCCCCCCTAGTCCGAATAGGACAAGGAAGGGGGGCGGCGCCCCCCTTTCCTCTTCCCCTTCCCCCTTTCCTTCTCCAACAAGGCAAGAGGGGGGGAGTCCTACTCCCGGTGGGAGTAGGACTCCTCCAGGCACACCCCAAAGGGGTCGGCCGCACCTCCCCCTCCCTTCTTTATATACGGGGGCAGGGGGGCACCCTAGGACACACAAGTTGATCTTCGTGATCGTTCCTTAGCCGTGTGCGGTGCCCCCCTCCACGATATTACACCTCGGTCATATTGTAGCGATGCTTAGGCGAAGCCCTGCGACAGTTGAACATCAAGATCGTCACCACGCTGTCGTGCTGACGGAACTCCTCCCCAAAGCTTTGCTGGATCGAAGCCCGGGGTGCGTCATCGAGTTGTACGTGTGTCAAGAACTCGGAGGTGCCGGAGTAACGGTGCTTGGATCGGTTGGACCGGGAAGACGTAAGACTACTTCCTCTACGTTGCATCAACGCTTCCGCTCTGGTCTACGAGGGTACGTAGACAACACTCTCCCCTCTCGTTGCTATGCATCACCATGATCTTGCGTGTGCGTAGTAAATTTTTCGAAATTACTACGTTCCCCAACAGATGCAACAGGCAAAAAGAATGGAAAAGGAAAAAATGTATGGTCGGATGCGGAGAGAGTGCCAAGGGGCGTGCGTGTCCAAGGGAGAGAGCATGGACGGAGGCGGTGGGCGAGCGTATTGCCCTCGCCACCAAGCGTCACGACGGGGGGAGTGGCCGTGAGAGTTTCTGATGGATATTGGGGAGCAACTGGAGGGGCCTTTTCATGCTGAGTCTATCGACTTCTCGCTTCAGGTGGAGCTACGCAAACCGTTCTGGAGGCGAGGCAACTTCTCCTAGCGCCTGGGTGAGCTGGCAGCCCAGCTGGGGCGTTGAAGCCCACCTTCTTGCCACCTTGGGCCGGCTGGAAGCAGCCCATTTCGGGCTAAACTGCACACAGGCTAATAAAAAAGAGAGAGACGAGCTGGGCCTGCTTCCTGGGGTGAATGGCTGGCCTTTTTTTTCACAGGAGATAATTTGTGCGATTTCTCCAGTACACAGAGAGGTGTACAGAGAGGTACAAGTCTACAGAGAGCTGGGCCTGCAGCCGCCATGTATTTTTGAACTGTACATGGCTTATTTTGTAACATATTTTTTAACTAAGAGGTGTATAGAGAACTACACACAGCCCGCATGTATTTTTGAACTTGCCAAAAATATTCCTAGTTGAGACAAGTTATAATAAAGACGAATAACCAGCTTTGTTATATGTCATACAACAAAAGTTTCATTTGCATATAAGTTCGCAAATCAAAATGGTGTCACATCTAAAGACATGAACATGATTACTTCACCAACTAAGAGCAATGGCGGTGGCTAGTTCATATCTAAACAAATCCATGTGAGGACCACTTTCCGCCGGTGTTGAAGAATCCGATGCATTTGAAGGAATAACATACTTCTTGTATCTCTCTGGAATAGTTGGGACATAATCTGGATCCCTCTCACACCGAAAAAAGTGGATATCCTCTTTGTCATGGAGGCGGACATAGTTGTGTAGTGTCATGGTAGCCGCAATTATCATCTTTTGTGTTTGCATCGAATAGTTTGGCATCTTGAGCAAGATTTGCCATTTCATCTTCCACACACCAAAGGTTCTCTCTATGGTATTGCGCTTAGAGGAGTGGATCCGGTTGAACTTCTCTACAGGAGTAGTTGGGGGTGCACCTCGTTGAAAGTCGGGGACGTGATAGCGTTCATCTTTGTATGGTGCTAGATAGCCATCCCTATTAGGATAGCCGGCGTCTACAAGGTAATACTTGCCTATAGAAATGGACAACAAACATGATTGTGAGTTGAAGGACATGTTATATAAATTGCAACAACAAGAAATACTTACCCTTGGGAGGATGTGGGAATGTGGCCTTGTCATTTTCAATTGCATGAAATAGCACACTTGTATCATGCATAGAACCCGGTTGTCCAATTGAAGCATAGGTGAAATGCATATCAAAGTGACATACTGCCATCACATTTTGTGTTGTTGCACCGGTTCTTCCAATGTACCTTATTTTCGAAGGTCCTTCTGGAATAGAAGCCCTAATATGTGTTCCATATATTGCACCAATGCAATCTTTGAGATGAGGATAAGCCCTTTTGTCACGCTTAATCCTATCATAGACGATGTGAAAATTTGGGTCTTGAGGCCTAATGTAGCGAGATGACATCTTGACCACACATTGTAGAACCTCATGGAACTTACGGTGAACTGTATCTGCTCCATGTTAGAAACGGTTTTGGGTTCTCCTGTTTGATTCACAACCGCCCAAGGTCCACAAGAACATAGCAAGAGACTCATAAGTGGTAACAAAACATGTTTCTTTGAGGCCATACTCCGCCACCAACTTGTCATGAAGATCAAAGAACACATTTGCATTCATTCTCAACATTGTGTACGTCTCTCCGGGTGTGCCAATAGTCTCTCGCAACCATTCAGCAGCCCCAGCCATACTTGAAACTTCTCTAAAAAATGCATGTCACTTTGATAAATACAAAAATTATACTTTTCTGCACAGCCAAGGGCATGTAATATCTGAACTAGCAGTACATTTGCACACATACACCACTAGACTTATGATAATACATTGCAAACATATGGCAGTACATTTTCTGCATAGCCAAAATTGTATTTCACTTTTCTGAAAATTGTAACACATTACCACTCATAGCAGTACCCACATAGCAATATGCATTAACTTATGCACACATATACTCCAGAGTAGCAGTACATTTTCTGCATACCCAAAACTGTATTTCACTTTTCTGAATGGCAGTACCCTCATAGCAATAGGCATTAAAGCTTATGATTCCAGAATTGCACACATATATTCCAGATTTGCACAATAAACAATAGGTTCCACTGTAGGAATTTGCACACAACAAATACAACTCTGAAAATAAACTGCACAGACGTACAGAACAGAGGACATGCGCGAGGAGACCAATCCATTGGGAAGAAGAGAAGGGGACGAGCTCACCTTGCAGTTTATGCTTGGAGGCGCGGTCGTCCTGGTGCCACTCCTGGCTTGGGAGCGTCGCTTGGGCGTCAATGGCGTTGGGGCCAGCTCCTCCGAGCCATGGGGTCGCAGCTCCTTGCACCGGGCGCGACGGACGGCGAAGACGATGGGATCCGGCGGGAAATAGACTGGGGCGGCCGGATATGTAGTCAGAGTCAACGATTTGTCCGGCGATGGGGGCTGCCGGGCGTGGCGGCGGCAACGGCGGCGGTAGGGCTACAGAGGAGAAGCGAGGGGAAGGGAGTTGTGTGCGACCAGGTTGACCTGCGGGATCGAGCGAGGGGGAGTTGAGCGAAACGTTTTTCTTGGCGGTGGCAATTCGGCCGCAAATAACGAGCAGCTTCTGATTCACGAAAACGGGAAGCTGGGAATCTGTCGCTTCGAAAAAATGAACTACAACCCATCGCGGCTTCCTGAATTTTAGCTTCGTGAAGCTAATCCGTTCGGGCTGGCTTCGGGTACAAGTTTTTAGAAGTATGGAGTGGGAGGAGATCAGAACAGGCCCTTAGTGCACACAGATGGATAGTCTCTCTAGTCTAACCGTATGACTGTCTTGTAATGCGGTAAAACCCACCACTGCTTCTCACTCCTGGCAGCTTCTATCCACCGAAACCTAAACAGAATTTGCCCCAATGAAATCGAATGTACTCGTCCTTAGCCAAGAAGGAACTGGGGAGACTTGACGCTTTTTCAATAAATGGGAAAAAGAATGATTACAGGTCTAAGAAAACCAACCTTGAATATGGTAAACAAAAAAGCAACCAACGTCAATGATCCAATGCTATAATTGAAGGTTAGAAGTATAAACATACGGCTATTATGTATTGATATAACAACTAAAGATATAGATAGGATTAGCTTAAACCACAATGCGTGCCACATGTCCCAAGTCTCCCCTCCATCGTACGTACTCTATAAACCACATGAGGGTCCATATTTAGGCTTTCCATAATTTTTCAGAAGTTTTTGGGATGAAAGTTATGATTTTTCACATTACGGGAAATATGATTAGACAAAAGCAATTCGAGGGGAGCTAAGCAACATTAAGTTTGGCATGACTTGCACCAGCTCCTTCTTGATAGTACTACTGACGTATGAAAATTGTTGACACACATTTTTCTGCAGCCGTGGATCGAAGGACAGCATTGCGCTGAAGGCGATTGAGGAATCGCTTAGAGTTCTCCACGCAGCTATCACTCAGCAAAAAACCTTATAACTAAGCTTGACACTGCGTTTATAATTCGCTTTAAGTTTTTCTCTGACTTTAATGTTTCCTAGGCTGATAAAATTGGCATGAATGGATGTAAGACTACTGTACGTTCGTTGGGGGATTTATTGATGTTAAATGTGGGGATCCCAGTGCCTTTCATCGAAAAATGATTACACCGTAGCAGGGTAATGGAGGCATGCCAGCTCATGGAAGACAGCGAGGTATGCCTTGCGACCAAAGGAGTATGCGGCCAACCATAAATATTGTGCTGAGCACCTGCTTGTCCCGTGGTTGGCACAGCTAGTTTGTGATCAGGATGCTAAACAGAATGATAGACCTCCATGCGAGAAATCATACACACTTTTGTAGGCGTGCATTTCTTCTGTCACAGTGGGTAACACACTGAGACAGCAATCTACTACACGTTGACGAGTTCCGCGGCAGTGAGGGCCTTGGTAATTTCTGATACGCCCACCTGTACGAGCTGGCTGTGGGCACTGTGGGTCTGTGGCAAGTGGCAAGGTCCCATGGTGAATGAGGTTAACAAATACAAGATGATCTTCAGTTTCTAAATTTTTTCCTCCCTATGTCTCTCATTCTCAAGCTAACCTCTATCTTTTTTTTGTTATATTGCTTCCTTTATTTTTTGTAGATGAGACATGCATCAACTGACTCATGAAGCATGGAGGGAACACAAAAGATCAGGGGTGCTATATATATCCTATCGTTGTTGATGTCTCAATTCTATTTCCAATGGCAATTTTGCAAGGTAAGACTTTCATAGTTACTGACCATCTCCCATCCGCTGAATGTTATTGAATGACATGTGTGTGCGCTCACGTGCACACATACAAAGTGGAAGAGAGAGTGTGTGCGTCAGAAAGAGGAAGGTGATTGTCATTGAGTGGTCGTAATTTCCTTGTACCTTTTGTCCCAGATGAACAAACACTATTTTTTATTAGAGTTCTAGTAAAACGGCCCATGCATTGCAACAGAAGAAAAAAAATCAATGGCCATGACCACGTTTTGCTGCATCACCGAGATACACTATCACTCTCACTTTCGTGAAATCGTGAACAATTTTTAAAACTCACGAACATATCTGAAATCATGAACATTTTTCAAATTTGTGACATTTTTACTGAATTTCGAATATTTTCTAAAGTCATAAACAAATGAATTCACGAACATTTTATACTATTTGCAAACAATTTTAAAAAAAAATTGAACATTTTTAAAAACTTTTTCCTTAAATATGCGAACATTTCTAGAATCGACAAACATTTTGTTGGAAACTGGTGGAACAAGTTTTAAAATTCACAATTTTTTTATTTTAACAAACATTTTTTGAAATGCATGATATTATTTGAATCTGCAAACATTTTATGAATACATAAACTAATTGGTAAGTCATAAACAGCTTTTGAATTTTTTTTTTGGATATTTTCCAATTCATGAACATTTTTTTAAATTGGCAACATTTTGTTCAATTTCATTAGGATTTTTGATACACGAAATTTAAAAAAAACACGAACATTTTTATCTTTCCCCAACATTTTTTTTCAAAATTGCGTGCATTTTCTGAATATGCAAACATTTATAAAAACCATGAACATTTTCTAAGTCCACAAACATTTATGAATTATTAAATATTTTATTTCACCATTCATATTTGTTCAATTTTCTAAACGTTTTTGAAGTCCCTAATTATTTCAAGTAGAAAAACGAAGACGGAAAATGAATACGAAAAATAAAAAATGTAATATAAAAAACAGGCCATCGGACATGGGCCTGCCAAAACAGGTGCCGTGTGTCTTCTCCCAGCGTGCAGAGTGCAGTATAGAAGGCTCCTACTGCATGGGCCGGCCCAAGAAGGGTTCCAAACATTTTTTTATCACATATGGATGGCATTGGTGAGCAATATTCTGCAACTTTGGGAGCAATTTCGGTGACATACCGCCAGAAGCAATAGCCCCTTTATTATTAGGTATAGATTAATCAGTAAGCCTATAGTGTTGACATATAAATGTATTGCCTAATCTCTTCCATCAGATCGGTCTTTTAATTGCATTGGCTACAGCATGCACCCAGCGGGCGCAATTAAATTGAATCCCACTTCGGTCCACGTTAAGGCCGGAGGGAGTGACACGTGAGGGAGAGTGTTGACATATAAATGTATTGCCTAGTGACTTCCATCAGATCGGTATTTTGATTACATTGGATTGAGCATGCACTTCTACATATAGGTGCCTGCAATTTATGTTTTGTTTATAACTAATTTTCACATATTTTTATCGAGAGCAAACCATGTGACTATAGCCGTGGACTTTGGTAAGAAAAGCAATATTTTGTCAAAACAATGCAGAGGGCATAATCATAACTAAGAAAAGCACTTCTGTAACTTAGAAATTTCTGAAATACGTAGAACTAATAGGAAACTCATAATTTCATGTTTTGTCAAATTTTCATAATTCG
Source organism: Aegilops umbellulata (assembly GCA_032464435.1). Taxonomy (NCBI): domain Eukaryota; kingdom Viridiplantae; phylum Streptophyta; class Magnoliopsida; order Poales; family Poaceae; genus Aegilops; species Aegilops umbellulata. Next base: position 584,669,977 of record CP136060.1, on the reverse strand, counting down.
ATCTATGCTAGCATATAATACAATTATTGATTATGTCAAGTTACAACATGGAGTTGTACTTTTTTAACGTGCAATGAAGTTGTATTTTTTTAACGTGGAATGAAGTTGTATTTCTTCATACTAGTGTAAAACGAATTGGTACTCAAAATATTAAGTCAAGATAATGAATGAAATGTTTCATGTAATTAATATAGAGATTTACTATTTTATAATGATTTATCTATATGTTTAAAGTAAGAAATGATCAAAGAAAACACTTGCATTTGGGCCTAATGCCCATTTTATTTCTTTGTTTGCCTGAATCCCACTTCTCCACTCGGCTGAATGCTAGCTCCCATGCAGAATGGTCACAGAGTTAGCGCAACTCGTCGCTGACTGCAACTTCCACAAGCACGTGCACTATATCGATGCTCGGTATCGGTCCCATCAATGACATGTTGATTGTGCTCGCCATGGAATAGCGCTCACTATTCTCTCGTCAAGAAGAAGAAAGACTAGGCGGCCCCCTATGCCACTAGAAGGTGCAGAGCAGGACATAGCAACAAGGACGGCGACCGTGCCTAGCTACTCAGATTGCATCACCGTGTCTCTCAACCGCACGTGTTTTCCAGAGGCCGTGTGGTATCACCCCCGAACCATTAGGACTATCAGTCCCATCTTTACAAACTGTTTCATTCTTGATGCCTCCTAATCACAAGCTATAACCTTCCTCCCTTTTCTTTTGTTTGTATTACTTTTGTTAATAATTGTGACGAAGTGTTGAACTTCAATGCATGAGTCTAGAGAAAAGAAATGACACACTCGATGGGGAACTTTATATAACCGGTTTTTTCCTTGCATTTTTTCCACTAGAAACTGGTGTGATAGGGAAAGATGTTGAAACGATCGATGAAGCATGAAAAGGATGTACTCCATCTGTCGTAATATATAAAGAGTTTGTTGTGCAGGGTACGGTTACTTAAATTATTCATCTTACATAAGTATCAAAAGTATATTTTCACTTTCCCATGGAGTGGTCTTCAATAATAGTGGGTGTCCCCGAACATGTCACTCGAGCAAATATGAGAGAGAGAGAGAGAGAGAAAGAGAGAGAGAGAGAGAGAGAGAGAGTGTGTGTGTGTGTGTGTGTGAGAGAGAGAGAGAGAGAGAGAGACTTGCCATAAACAAAAACTTGATGACCGCACAAATCAGCGATTGAGGATTGCTGAGTCAGTGTGAGTATTTAAACTTGACTTTCAACATTCCAATATTTTTGGCTTCGATATAAGAGAGTGACTCAAATAGGTCAAAGATCGAAGGAGTATAAAAACCAGAGTTCGAGCATTTTGATGTGAGGAACTAACCCGCAACAGAAATGATATGAGGAACTAACTACAATATGTATTTGTTAATATCCTAGATGATATTTTATTTCATTTAAATTCTCAAACATGCACTATATTTTCAATTTTCATGTGATGCTAATATGTGTGGCAGAGTGTTTAGCCTGAAATAGAATACTGAAGTATGGACATATAGCTTTTCATATATAAAATGAGATGCATCTCAAAGCAGTTCACTATTTATTCGGGAAAACAAGACACACTACAGAATCCAACATGTCGAGAGGTGAGCTACATCAGCAGAGAATGCCCAAGAACTAATCAGTAGGACCATGCATATGCCATGATCTCCTAGGCAACAATCAGGGTGGACATGGTGAGAGTAGAACATCGACTTGCCCTTGACAAGTTGTTCCATTGCTGACATGCTCCTGGGTCATTGGGCCATGGCTTGCCATCTCAACAAGGGTCTCAACCGTAAGAGATTGTGCATCAAGCTTGGTGCGGATGTCGTAGCCACTTGGCATGTTGTCATGCGTTATTCAAAGCTTTTGAAAAGAAGGTGACTACATAGAGGATGATGGTGGAGGTAAAAATGGTGCTTGTGCCTGGCCCCGGCCAATCAACCAGAGAATCATCTGCAGCTGGATGGAGGCTTACCTAGTAGGCTACAAGGCACAGTTATCAAAGACGCAAAGCATTGCCCAAGAAGAGCAGAAATAAGGCCGGACCGATCAAACGTAGAAGTCACTCCGGTTGGCGCCCATTTCATCCGAAACCTCCTATTTTGACTCCTATATGCGTCAAGTAGGTTAGGGCACACCTGATCAAAGGTGTAAATGTGCAAGCTTACTTGAGCAGTGTTTTCCTTTGTCTTTTTTGTTTCAATTTTATTCTTTTGGAAAAGAGGTTGTTGGATTTTGTTTATGGAGCTGAATTACACATATAATCCTATTAAAGACATTTTATTTTAAAAAAACTCAATGTGTATATAAAAAATATCATCACATATTACAAAATGCTCACCAATATCGAAATATGAACAATATATTAAAAGAATGTTCATCGTATAAGAAAAAACTTATTGTGCATTTGGGAGTTTGTTCACCGTATATTAGAAATGTTTACAATATACTCCCTCCATTCCAAACTACAAGGTGTATCAATTTTCGTGCAACTCCATCATGTGCATGTTTGACCAAGATTATAGAATAAAATATCAACATCTACAATACACAATAAATAAAATTTGAAAATATTTTTCATGGTGGGTCTAATGAAAAAAATTGATATTGTAGATACTGATGCTTTTTTCTAACACTTGGTCAAACATGGACATGTTTGACTATTGAGAAAACTAATACAACTTATATTTTGGAACAAAGGGAGTATAAACTATAGAAAAGAAAAGGCCCAGAAGAAAAAACAAGGGACAAATCAAATCCCTAAGAAAAAGGAAAAGAGGTGGAAAAAACGTAAGGCAAATCATAAAGCAAAAATAGAATGAAAAAAAATAGAAAACCAAAAAGAACAACACAAGAGAAAAGAAAATGAAAAACTACAATAGCTGCATAGTAACAATATTGCAGTACACGAATACACCACTGGGACGGCCCAACTCAACTCTAACAGAGGCGAGGCCTCGCCTAGGTGTCGCTAATGGGTTAGAGCCAGTTTGGTTTGCGTCCTCACCACCGTGCTTGGAGAAAGTCCGTGCCTGAGTTGCGCCTGAATTTTTTTTGTTTTGTGCCTGGGCAGGCTAGCCTGGGAGAGGTTCGTTTGGTTGGCAGCCTGGACTGAAAAAATACAAGAAAGATTTTTTTTAGTGTCAATAATCTGTACTGGTATGGAGCCCATCAGCCCAGGCATGCACCAGGCATCCGAAAGAGATAGCCTAGCGCAGTCTAACGATGGTGCCACAGTTAACCCCAGGCTCGGAGATACCCTTAAACACAACAGTGGACGCACCCAGAAAAAGACCTTCCCTGCTCCTGCACACTTGAGGCGATGGGAGTCAGAGAATCGATGGCACTAGCTGAGGATCTCCAGTTGCAAGCGATTCACGTGGCGACGGACTGCATGGAAGTGGTGAACGATATCAAGCAGAAGAGTAGCCCGAGCTATAGGACCATTATACATGAAATCATAGAGTACTCTAGTAGTTTTAATTCTTGTGCTTTTGTTCATGAGTTTAGGAGCTCGAATGTCGAAGCTCATAATCTAGCGAAGCATGCTTTGGGACTGGGGACCGGTCGCCATGTCTGGTTAGGCCACCCCGGTGATCTTTCTTTCGTCCCTGTAAACATTGTGACGGGTTGAATTAAAAGCTTCGCGTGATTGTCTCAAAAAAAAAGTTAACCCCAGGCTAATGACGATTCCAGGCTTGCTCCGGCCAGTCAATCGTTCGATTGTTTAGAAAACAATCCAAACCGATGCCAGGCAGGTTCTAGAGAAACTTGTGGCCAGACATGAGATGGCCAGGGTGCCAACCAGACTGGCCCTTCGACCTCCTGGTCGCCGCCTTAAGCACCGGCTATGAGAACTGGCGCCCACACGCTTGCATTCTGGGCCAGCCTAGTATCACGGTTTCGTTAAAAAAGACTGAGGGCCGATCAGGGTTTCGTCTGTGATTTCAAAAATGTTTACAGGCTTTTTAAAAAGTTCACAGACAACAAAATGTTCAAGAATTTAAAAAAAAATCTGAAAAAAAATTCATTGATTTTGAAAAACAATGCATAAATTTGGAACATGTTCATCCATTTTGGAAAAAATAAAAATATTAATTTTTTTGCGGATTTCAGAAAAAAAATCATGGAATTTGAAAACAGTTCATTGATTTTGAAGAAAATTTTCATAAATTTTCAAAAAAAGTTCATCGATTTTGAGAAAAAAAGTTCATGAATTTGGAAAAAGTTCATGTAATTAGGTAAACAAAAATAAAAATAAAAAATATTAAATAAAGAGGAACAAGTAAAAAAAATAAGAAAAAGGAACATAGCTCTCTATTTACAGCAAACTGAAGAAAGAATAAAATTTAAAAAATAATTTATTAAGCACGAGTCTGAAGATGTGGTAGTGGTTTCTGCGGTTCTCTGTAAATCGAGACGTCCCAAGTTTGACCCTTTCGTCTGCACCTTTTTTGAACCTAAGCAAGAAAGAATAAAAGGTTACTGGGTGGGCCCAACACGGACGAGGTGTGCGCCGGCTAGCGAAAAGGCCTTTAGCCACCGCTGGAGGCATCAAATAGGGTTTGCCCTAATGAGCGTCAACTAGGATTTGCCTAGCCGCAGATTCTGGAGGATTTTGGATGGACACTAGCAAAAGGGCCCGTTGTAACGGGAGTAAAGAATACCGCACGCTCTTAATTTACAAAAAATGGTCTAATCTAAGTATTTGTAGCTACGACCCAAATAAAGATGGTCTTTACCTACAAAAGCGCAAGTTTGAGATTCCACATGTCTTTTATTTGACACGCCTTGCATTTAGATCTAATACGTACAAAGAAACGGGCAAGTGATCTTCAATTTTGTCTCCAATCCTGTGATATGAAAGAAAGACGGATAGTGCACTATTGATTGTGATTACACCCTAAATAGTATTATTTTTAATGGTTAACAGCTAAAATAACATCATATTCAGATTCTATATATTTTTCTAATCAAATTCCATATATAACATGTTAAATTTGGAGTTATGGTTGAGAAGATATGAGTGTTTTAAAAAACATTCGATATGTATTGCGGGTTTAATGTCAAAAACATCAGGGGTTTTCTATAAAATAGTATGATGGACTAAGAATATCTATTTCTTTATTAATAGGTATAGATATAGATAGATATCTTCCTACTAGTGTGATAGGGCCTCACGTCAATCACCTCCATCGTGAAAGGATCTGCTATACATATTTATTATAGTTTGTTAATAAATAATATTTTTATTAACAAATATAATATGTTTGTTTACAGAGGGAGTATGGAAGAACAAAGAAGATCTAATAAAAACATATTTTGTCTACAAGTAATTGCCACTTTCTATTATAGTTTGTTACCAAAATACATTGGCTACAAGAACAAAGAAGATCTAACAAAGAACAAGCAAAATGCAGAGGGAGTACAAACTGAGTAACAAAATACTCCCTCCGTTCCAAAATAACTGTCTCAACTTTATACTAGCTCTAGTACAAAGTTGTACTAGGCTTCGGACACTTATTTTGAGACGGAGGGAGTATAATATATATGCTTAAAGAGGGAGTACAAAAGAACAAAGAAGATCGAATAAAAACTTCTTTTTGTCTCGGAATGAGGTCTTTTTTTTATAAAAAAAAAGGAAGATAACCTCCGGCCTCTGTATCAGGACGATGCATGCAACCATATATTATTAACAGAGCAAAATCTAGCAGCCGAACACCATGAACCCGGAAAAAAGAGAAAAACAAAGCCTGAGGCCATACTCCCCTAGATAACCACTAACCCTATGATACAAGACACAGCATAAGCGAAAAATACACAACTCCAAGACTACCCCTTCAACAAGGAATTGCCGCACGTGTGCCGACTATGGCGAGTCCACCACAAGGTTCAACTTCAGATCCTCATCCCCAAAGCAAACTTCAATCCACCACCTTCAGCAAGGACACGACGCAGGCGCGCGACGATATAGCCCGATCGGTGATCTTGTGTTTCCACCAGAGTGCATAAGCTCGTCGTTGAATCTGTCTGTACCATCTGCCTTTGTCCGTCTATCGACGCCTCGATAGCTGGATACCTCTGCAGAAGACAATGGAAGACAAAGACGTCCCATACCGTCTGCCTCCCACCACTGTCGCACCACCTTCGATCCAACAACAACAGGCTAAACTTGACACCTCCGCCAGAGCCGCCGTGCATCACCTGCCGCAAGCAGACGATGGAGGGGACGTCCCATACTGCCACCAGCCTCAGAAGGCCATCACCCTCTCGAGATCCGAACTCCGAGTCGCCCACATGACCCCGGAGTCCGCAGCTGTTGATGAAGAGGGGCCGCCGCCCCGATTCCAGGAGCTACAGGGAGCACCCACCGCCGCGCCAGCCGCTGTCGTCGCCCATACAACAGCAAATGCTGTCGCGATCCCGCATCAAGCGTCGTCGACGTCGGAGGAAGTTCTGGCCGACACGCGCGTCCTGCGACGAGCCCGGGCACGGGATCCCAAGATCCTCCGCCACCGGCGCCGCCACAAGGACCCACCACCTGGCCCGTCATCCTCGGCAAAGGGGACACCGCCACCACCATGGTCAGATCCGGGTCAGCCGTCGCCATCGCCACCGCCAAGACCGGATCCGGGCTGGACGCCGCCGCCACTGCCACCGGCCACACCCAGCCCCACCTCCATTCTCTAGCCCCGTCTAGCCGACCGGCGCGCCACGCCCAACCGATCCACCCGCGCCACCAAGCGCCTCCGCCGTGCCGCTGTGCCATGGACCCGCAGGACGCCATCGCTGAAGCCATCGTCCCGCGCCGCCCGGCATCGTGCGAGGAGAAGGGGATCCCCGCCGCCGCCTACGCCGACCGGATATTCGGCGCACGCCGGCGGCGGCGAGGGAGGGAGGGAGAGGCGCGGACTAGGAGCGGCGGCTGGGGTTCTCCCCCTCGGTCGCTCGCGGGAGGTCTACAAATGATTGTTCATTAATGATGGAACTAGGAACTCATTAGACGAATTTTCCACAACTTCGATGCGGAAGAAATAATCAGGATTGCAATCCCTCAAGCGGACGTGAATGACCACATGGATGGCATTACGAAAAGAATGATGTGTTTACTGTGAGGACTGAGGAGTGCCCATAAGCTGGCCGTGTCTTTAAAGAACCAGAGCTCGCCCGAACCATCTAATTCTTCATGGGAGGTCCAGAACCGGAGCATCTGGGATGTCGTTTGGAAGGAAAAAGTTCCACCCAAAGTCAGAACTTTTGGATGGAGGGTTGTAACCAATACCCTTGCAACAAAGAAGAATAAGTTCAGGCGAACTCTTGAGGTGGATGCCATTTGCAACATTTGCGGGTGTGGCCAGGAGGATGAGTTCCATGCAGTTGTGGAGTGTACAAAAAGCAGATCCTTGAGAGAAGTTCCACTGTTTTAAATAGCCCGCTATAACACGCTATAGCGTTTACAAAAGGTCTTGCGCTAAAAGACTTTGGTTCAAACAAATAAAGAAACATTTTAAATAGCGCGCTATAGCATTTCAAATAGGTCTACCGCTAAGATGCTTAGCGCGCTATATAAAAATATGGATCTTCCCCAGAAATTGCATTCCCGCGTATTGGTCCGGACTGGCTTCATATGCTCCTTTGCGCAGAAGCTGAGGAAACTAGGGCCAGAGTTCTCATGTTGTTGTGGAGGAGTTGGCACCTGCGTGATGATATTGTACATGGGATCGGGAAAGAGCCTGTTAGAAAATCCGTCCTCTTCCTGTTGCAGTATGAGAAAGACTTGGCAAAGTCTACGCTGGCACAAGTTTCAGACCCTGGAAAGGATCCGTGGTTAATGGCTGACGACAAACACCGAGAGACAGAGCAGTGTCATACCCAGTGGACTGCCCCAATCTCTGGAACTGTTAAAATCAACTCTGATGCAGCTTTACTTATGCGACGGAGGTGATTGCTGGGCTGGTGCTGTCGCTAGAGACCATAGGGGACAGATTATACTATCCATGGGAAAACAGCTGCCGGCTGCGGGCAGCGTGGAGGAGGCTGAGGCCATGGCGGCCCTGTGTGGTCTGCATGATCTGGCATCAGTATATAGAGGTCCAGTGGAGTTGGAAATGGATTGCCGCATAGTTATCAAGGAACTGATGGCAACTGGACCTTGCTTAGCTCCATGCTTCGCTGTGATACAGGACATTAAGGAAACACTCAGGGGCAGATCCAGCCCAGCCCAACGGCCCGGGCCCCTTTTGTATATTGTAGCACTTGCTACAGTATTTTACTACAGCCCACAAAGGAAACACTGAATCTGTTTGCATCGCACTCAATTTCCTTCACTGGTCGGGAATGCAATACACTGGCGCATGAACTAGCTGCTGAAGCTAGGAAGAGGGGAGATTTGCAAATAGCTGATGGAATACCAGAAAGACTACAAAGCGTGATGCGGAGGGAGTGTAACACCCATCTTGAGTAAATTGTTTACTCTGGATTTTCAAATAAAAGAAAAGAAAATTGCAATATTGCAGGTAGAAAAGAACTGAGTCCAAACAAACAGTAGAGTGGAATTATTGTAGTTAACTGATTCAGCATACATATGGCACAGCTGCTCCCAAAAATGAGTGCCTTTACTAATCACTGGATTTGGAAAGTATTCATTGCTCACTGCACTTGCAAAGCTAGCTACCACGTGATGGAGCTGCCAAGGTGCATCCATCAACCATTGTGTTGAATCCATGGGAGTTCGAGTGCCCATAATTTATTCCAGTATACATAACAATAGACCAAGCTGCACAGTTCTGCAGTCTGAACACCACCTTATTCCCCTATATGGCGCCAGTCACCAGCTCAAATACACAGGCGTCATGGACATGGCACCGGTTGTCAACAACATAGTCTATCAACGTGTTAACATGCAGGTTGTGCATGTGGTCGGCCTCTGGCTAAGCTTTTCATTTCCAATGTCTCCTATTCTCAAGCTAACCTCCGTTCCCCTTTTCTTTTCCTTGTTGCTTTTGCTAACACTTGGTATGTGAGATCAAGGTGCTGAGCTTGAAGCACGGAGAGAACACTCAATTGGCAGTCTTATATAAATTTTTTGTTTTCTTGCATTGTTTCTGCCGACAATTGGTGTATGCACTGGTGGAAAAAGGGCCTTTGGTCGCGGTTCGCAACTGCCATTAGTCGCGGTTGCGCAACCGCGACCAAACAGGCGGGACTAAAGGCTCCACCCTTTAGTCGCGGTTGCTTAAGAACCGCGACTAAAGGCCCGTCCACGTGGGCGCCAGGTGGCCGCCGGGGCGGAGGACTTTTAGTCGCGGTTCTTATGGCCAACCGCGACTAAAGACCGCCGCAGGTTTAGGGTTTTTGCCCCCTCCCTAAACCTGCCCCCCCCCCCTAAACCTGTTTTCTGTTTAATTTGTATTGTTTTACTTCTTTTATGCTTTATTTTAATTTTGAAGGAGTTTCACATATTCTACGCTACTACATACATGCATATGATTGTACAATTTCAAACAAATTTGAAATTAGAACCAAAAAGAATTCAAGAGGAATATATTAAATATCATCGGATGACCATATACAATTTTGAACAAGTTTCCATACATAATTTAAGGCATATAAAGTTCTACGTCCTCGTAATGGTGTTCTCCTTTAGGATGGAGGACTTCCCTCCTGAACCATCCAGCTAGTTCCTCTTGAAGTGGTCGGAAGCGAGCTTCTGGACTAAGCATCATCCGGAGGTTATTCCTCTGAGCATTGGTATCACTCGGAACCCGCTCAGAGGTGTATCTCCGGATCATCTCACAGACATAGTATCCACGTAGATTGGTCCCCGCTGGCTGAATATCCCCAGCATTCTTAGCCTTTGACATTTTGAATTCTAGCTCTTTTTTGAATTCACCGACCTTTGTATCTACGAACCGTCTCCAAACCCTACGAGGTAAAGAAAATTAAATGAACAAGAGAGTTATTAGTTACTTGATATTAGGAAATGAACGAAATAGGCCGATCGATATAGAGCGCAAATGAATGAAAATAATTACTTCTGCATCATTTTTCTCAGGTTGCCCCAAAGCTTTGGATCCATATTCAGAGAGTCGTGGACGAGACATTCTGAGGTGTCAACTTTAATTACTAGCAGAATCCAGTGGAACCTGCGGACACGATACATGCACAGTACGTCATGCATAACTCATCGATTAGCCGGCCACATACCATGCATGGAGTAAACAAAAGAGAATGTGCTCAAGACAGAAACACTCACCCAAAATGGTAAGGAAATAGAATATCACTTTTGAGTTCCTGCTTTGTAAGAAACTGCCACAGGTCTGCCTCCATGTCGTCGGGGTGATGCCGCAACACATATCCATTAACGATGTGTGGGTCAATGAACCCAACATCATGGATGTTCCTTACTCTGCATTCCTTAATCTTCATTCTGCATGTATAATAGCGGACACAACAATATAGTTAGGACATATATATAGTGCAGGCAATATGAACGAGATGGGGTAGAAATAAATCACTTACAGAACGTAGTAACTGATGATAGATTTGTCGAGCTCGCGCAGATTGAAAAGCTGGAACAATTCACTCAGATGAATTTGTACATAGTAATGTTTGAAGTGATGCTCATGTCTAACTTCCGTATAAATATATTCGTTGGCGTTTTTATTTTTTATGTAACCCTTGTACCATTTCAGCAGACCTATCATTTGTGGAGGTAGATCCTGTTCCTGCGCAGGCTCGACGAGAGGCCCATTCTTCACATATGTAATTACTACCTCCTTCACTGGCGCCTCATCAAGGCCTAACAGTTCACGAAGAGTAATACCTAAGTTGGCCGCTTGTTCTCTGGCACTCGTTGCAGTCAATCCAAGTGCTGCCGCAGCTGCTATGATATCGGGGTCATCCGGACCGGCGGCTTTCACTATAAGCGGGGCAATTGATTGTTTACTTTGTTCCCCGAGCTGGGCAACTCGTTTACTTTGTTCCGGATCGGGGTCATCCGCCCGCCCTTTCTTCTCCTTCAACATGAGTGCCTGCCTACGAAGTTCACGTGCATAGTCCTCAGGCAGATTCTTCGCGGCTTGGGACGGTGTGCTCAAAAATGACTTAGCCCACTTCTTTTGCTCATCAGAAAATACTGGCTTGGGCTCGGGCTCTCTTTTCTTCTTGCAGTCCGCCTTCCATTTCTCAAGATCAGCAGCCGCGGCCGCGGCAGTTTCCTCGGCACTACGTTCCCAAGGCCTTGTGGGGAGAGGCTTCAGTGATGGCTCCGGTACCTTTATGGTCTTAGGTACATAAGGGTCCGGGTTAATAATCCAGGACTGCTTCTGCTTCTTTGCCGGAGGTGGATTGGGGGGCGGCGTCTGATCACCCGCCGGACGAGGACTGGGGGGCGGCGTCTGATCACCCGCCAGACGTTGTGGACTGGGAGGCGTCGGCTGACGTGACAGAGGTGTAGGTGAACCGCCACCACCACCACCACCGCCGCCGCCGCCACCGCCACCACCACCACCGTAGGGGGGTGGACTTGTTGTCCTTGGCGCCTCGCCTGGAAACTTGATAAACTTCTTTTGCCATAGAATGAAATGGCGCTTGACATCTCCAAGTCTTTTCTCCCCTTCAGGTGTAGCAATGTCAATCTCCAGGTCCTCAAACCCTTGGACTATGTCCTCCACCGTGACACGAGCATAGCCATCTTGAATGGGGTTGTTGTGGTGGAGTGCTCCAGGTAAACATGGTAAAGCACTGCCGATGGCTACCTTCATGGACATGTTCCCGATAGGATAATACAGATGACATTCTTTCCTCTCCTTTGTATCGTCCACGGGGTAGCGAGGAGGCTCCGGTGCAGTAATTTCGACCACCAGAGGCTCCGGTGCAGTAATTTCGATCGTCGGTGCATCTGCACCAGCCGGTGGGGCCTCCGTGGAAGCCACGCTGCTTCTCCGCTGCTGGCTATCGAGATCCGCTGGATGATCTTCATGTTGCGCCCAAGCTGCATCTCTTTCGGCTACTAGTACACTCACGGTTTTCTTCATCACATCCATTTCCGATGCCAACCGCGCCACAACATCTGCTTCCCGATCCATCTTTCTCTTACGGCTTCTGTAACCGTACGGGTCATCGTTCTGGGGGAACCCTATTTTCCACGGAATGTGCCCCATGCCTCGTACACGTCCTCCGTGTTCAGGATTCCCGAGGGCTTTTGTCAGTGCGTCGTTCTCTCTGTTGAACTTGATCTTCCCCTCTTGAGCATCCCTCATTGCGTCAATAAGGGCTTGGGTGGGTTTCATTATTTTGCCCTGGTAAACACACTCCCCTGTCTCCGGGTTCAGCGTTCCCCGGGTTGTCCGAGCGTAAAATATTCTTGTGTTTCTCAAAGTACGGAGCCACCAAGCTGGAATTGGTCAGTACAGTGTGGTGTGCTTCAGTCAGAGAATGGCCGTCCATACATATCGTTGATTTCCTTCCGATCGTGCCTTTTCCACTTAGTCTCCCCTCGTGCCGCGATCGAGGAAGTCCAATCGGCTTAAGGTCAGGAACAAAGTCAACACAAAACTCAATTACCTCCTCATTTCCATAGCCCTTGGCGATGCTTCCTTCTGGCCTAGCACGGTTACGAACATATTTCTTTAATACTCCCATGAACCTCTCGAAGGGGAACATATTGTGTAGAAATACAGGACCGAGAATGAAAATCTCTTCGACTAGGTGAACCAGGAGGTGAGTCATAATATTGAAGAAGGATGGCGGGAACACCAACTCGAAACTGACAAGACATTGGACCACATCGTTCTGTAACCGTGGTAGATCTTCTGGATTGATTACCTTCTGAGAGATTGCATTGAGGAATGCACATAGCTTCACAATGGCTACTCGAACATTTTCCGGCAGGAGCCCCCTCAAAGCAATCGGAAGCAATTGTGTCATAATCACGTGGCAGTCGTGAGACTTCAGGTTTTGGAACTTTTTCTCCGCCATGTTTATTATTCCCTTTATATTGGACGAGAATCCAGACGGGACCTTCATACTGCTCAGGCATTCAAAAAAGATGACCTTCTCTTCTTTGGTCAGAGCGTAGCTGGCACGACCTTGAAACCATTCCGGATGCCGGTCATCAGGGTCTTTCAAACGTTGCTGGTCCTGCCGTGCTTCCTTTGTATCATTTGTCTTCCCATACACGCCCAAGAAGCTTAGGAGGTTCACGCAAATATTCTTCGTAACGTGCATCACGTCGATTGCAGAGCGGACTTCTAGGACTTTCCAATATTCTAGCTCCCAGAATATAGATTTCTTCTTCCACATGGCTGCGTGCCCATCAGCTCCCTTCGGAACTGATTGTCCGCCAGGACCCTTTCCAAAGATGACTTTCAAATCCTTGACCATATCAAATACCTCAGCACCAGTGCGTTCTGCAGGCTTCGGCCGGTGATCTGCCTTGCCGTTGTAATGCTTGCCTTTCTTTCTTACTGGATGAATTTTCGGAAGAAATCGACGATGCCCAAGGTACACGTTCTTCTTACAATTTGGCAAATGTACACTTTCAGTCTCATGTAAGCAGTGCGTGCATGCATTGTATCCTTTATTTGACAGTCCCGAAAGGTTACTAAGAGCAGGCCAATCGTTGATGGTTACGAAAAGCAACGCTCGTAGGTCAAATTCCTCTTGTTTGTGCTCATCCCACACACGGACACCAGGTCTGCCCCACAGCTGTAAAAGTTCATCAACTAATGGCCTTAGGTACACATCGATGTCGTTGCCGGGTTGCTTAGGACCTTGGATGAGCACTGGCATCATAATGAACTTCCGCTTCATGCACAACCAAGGAGGAAGGTTGTAGATGCATAGAGTCACGGGCCAGGTGCTATGGCTGGAGCTCTGCTTGCCAAAAGGATTCATGCCATCTGTACTTAGACCAAATCTTATGTTCCTTGCGTCAGCTGCAAAATCTTTGAACTCTCTGTCGATCTTTCTCCATTGCGTTCCATCTGCGGTGTGTCTCAACTCCCCGTCCGACTTACGGTCCTCTTTGTGCCATCGCAACAACTTGGCATGCTCTTTGTTCCTGAACAGACGTTTCAACCGTGGTATTATAGGAGCATACCACATCACCTTGGCGGGAACCCTCTTCCTGGGTTTCTCGCCCTCAACATCGTCACCAGGGTCATCGCCTCTGATCTTATAACGCAATGCAGTGCATACCGGGCATTCATTCAAATTCTCGTATTCACCGCGGTAGAGGATGCAGTCGTTGATGCATGCATGTATCTTCAGAACCTCTAAACCTAGAGGGCAGACAACCTTCTTTGCTTCGTACGTACTGGCGGGCAACTCGTTATTCTTTGGAAACATATTCTTCAACATTTTCAGCAAGTTTTCAAATGCCGAGTCAGCTACACCTGCCTGTGCCTTCCATTTCAGCAAATCCAGTGTGCAGCCCAGCTTTTTCAGACCATCATCGCATCCGGGGTACAACGACTTTCTGTGATCCTCTAACATGCGATCCAAATTCTCCCTCTCCTTTTCAGTTTCGCAGCGTCTCCGTGCATCAGCAATGGTCCGACCAAGATCATCAACGGTCTCATCACGTGCCTCTTCTTCACCTTCACCTTCCCCTTCACCTTCCCCTTCACCTTCAGCATCCTCCATGAAAGTATCACCGAAATCAGCAAGATAGCTTTCATCGATGAAATCATCCCCTTCTTCATCTTCTTCCATTATAACCCCTCTTTCTCCATGCTTGGTCCAACAATTATAGCTTGGCATGAAACCGTGCCGAAGCAGGTGCAGGTGAACTTCTCTTGAGGAAGAGTAACCCTTCTGATTCTTACAGTCAACACATGGACAGATAACAAAACCCTTCTGCTTGTTCGCATTAGCCACTACGAGGAAATCTTTCAAACCCGTAGTGAACTCGCGGGAGAGTCGGTTACCGTACATCCATTGCCGATTCATCTGCATTATTATAATATAAAATATATAATTAACCATCATGCATTTGTTAAACTAACTAGCTATAAACAATAGAAATTAAACAATGAACAGCACACATGCATATTTTATCAATGACACACATGCATGAAAGGTTCAAGTTGCTAACCGCGATCGAGGAGGAAAAAAATGAATGAGGAACCTCAAGTGTGGCTCTTGGGGCATTTCATCAAACACCTTGTGTGCATAAGAGGAACCAAAAGCAAACCTACACCCCCTTGTGAAGCTTGTGAAGAGAAGTGGCACCAAATGGCTAAGTGAGTGCGCTGAACTGGTATATATAGGGGAGGAGCTTTAGTCGCGGTTGGCCTGGCCAACCGCGACTAAAGGCCTTTGGGCACCTTTAGTCGCGGCTGGCCTGGCCTACCGCGACTAAAGCCCCTCACGTGCACCAGCTGGCCACCGAGCGCCCTGGGCGCAGGCATTTGGTCGCGGTTCGTCTGCCGAACCGGGACTAAATGCTTCATTAGTCGCGGTTCCTACAGTTCCGCGACTTATGGGGCTGGACGGAAGCCTCTTTTTCTACCAGTGATGGGAGAAAGTGGAAAGAATAGACTCAACCGGTTGTATATAAATTGCTCTTTACTGCCATTTTGGGTGTCTTTGTTTGCTGAAAATGTTTATCTGCAGTCAATTGCACTAGATATTTTTGCACGCAAAGACCTTCGTACAGGTAATAACGTGCCCACATGCCATCGGCAGAAGTGTTGAAAGAGAGCGGAAGTGACGAAAAGTCTATGCCTGGTCTTGAGCAAATAACTATCCACGAATAGAAATGAGGAATGATTATTTCTTGACCAAATTACAAGAAGACATAGATCTAGCCAATGAAATGCAAGCTAATAATAATACACGCGTAGGTTGAATGTATCTACATACACCAGCAACAAGTGCAGCCAGCTCTCACTGTCGATGACTAGTCCATGATGACGATGGGCTCGTCGGCGGTGTCTCCTGTGGTGGCGAGATCCTCGGGCTCCGGCAGGCCACCACCTCGAAGCACCTGCACCTCCAGCACCACCTCCCTTTTGCCGCCATCTCCAGCATACCCGGACACCAGCTCGAACACACACGCATCGCCGACCTGCAGCCGGTTGTGGACGGCGAAGTCCGCCCAGCCCTGGTCGAGCCTCTTCAGCTTGGTGTCACCGCAGTAGCTCATGATCCACGAGCTGCCGCGGCACCGGAGCACCACCGCCGCGCGCCTCGCCGGCAGCCGGCGCTGGAAGTGGGTCGGGATGATCTGCACGGTCCGGCGCATGACCAATTGATTATGAAGCTAGCCGCCATTGTTGCCTGCTACGAGCGTTTGGGAACGTCACGTTGCAGCGTCGTATCATACCAGCAGATAGGGCTTCTGGACGTGCGTCTTGCACATGACGGCGGTGAAGAATGGCCGGTCACCGGAGAGTGGGGTGGTCTCATCATCCTCGCTAGCACGCTGCTGCAAGACCAATTTTTGCACAGAAAAAAATATGTTCATAAGCAAAAAACAGTGAAAATCAAAATATTATAAGTATATCCCAACGAGGGACAAGGGAAGGGGAAAATAAAACTGAGGGAGGAAAATATAATTCGGGGTGTGGGGGAGCAGATCACCATGACTACCAGAGAAGAAGAAGCCACTTTACTTGGATGCTCCACTGCTCATTGTGGAGCGACTGTGCAGCCAACTTTAAGGCTTCCGAACCAACCAACCAACCAGCAGTACTATAGAATTAAAGCAATTAACTGATTTAGCACACATATAGACATATAGTACAACTGCTCCCAACATAGGCAAAGTATTCACTGCACTGCATTTCGTAGCTAGCATGTGATGGAGCTGCCAAGGTGCACCCATGACTCCTGGAGTTATTTTTCCTCTGCTGAATCCATGGGAGTTTTAGAGAGCATCATTTATATTTTAGTTTGCCAATACAACATCTCATAGGAGCTACACTAACATTGCTCATGTTTGCAAAATATTCTAACACAAGATCACATACATTGGCGCCAAGTAATTACCATGGACTTCTTTTACTTACGAGGTTACGATAATCTAAGATCGTGTACGGAATCCAAACCCACAAAATATTATACATCCAACAATTTGTATATCCCATGTTACGTTCATTTGTGGAATGCCAGATTGTTAGGATTTCAGATATCAGAGATGTCGTTGCCGCTCCCTGGAAAGGCAAATGAGAAATTGGAAAACAGATTGGAGGTCTACAGTTTTTTTTTTTTTTTGAAATAAAACGAAACTTTATTCATTAGAAATAACCAATACATCGTTTGTGAGGAAGAGTACAATTTCATTGATAGGCACCTCGAACCAATCTGAAGTTGAAGAAAATCTAGCTAACTTAGCAAGTTCATGTGCTACTCTATTTGCCTCTCTATTACAATGTTCGAATCTAGTCATGATAAAATCACATGCGTAGTGGAAGCAGTCATCGAAAATTGCCGCTGCCGCATCCGTTGACTGTCCTCCATCCTGCATGGTCTCAGTCACCTCCAGATTATCTGAGTTGATGATTAGGCGATTGCACCCTGCCCTTTGCGCTAGTGTTAGTCCAAATTTGAGGGCTAAAGCTTCTGCCACCAGAACATCCGCACAATGGTCAATCTTTTCATTTCCTCCTGCAATAAACCTACCTTTGTCGTCTCACAAAACCGCCCCCATCGTACCCTTCAGCATGTCATGGTCAAAAGAGGCGTCAACATTGAGTTTCACGAAACCCCTAGGGGGACAATGCCAACCCCCTTTTTTCATGGACGCCTTTGAAGATGATGCATTTACAAAATTGTATGTGAGGGCTATGATCCCCATTGATATCTGAGTTGCATTCTGAGTTGTTTCCTTGTGCACTAATTTCCTTCTCTCCCACCATAGATACCAAGCTGAAATAGCTATCATTTCTCGTATATTTTGGTACCCCATAATACGCAAATCTTGATCTGGAAGAACTAAAAGGTATTCCAGTACCGTCTCTCCAGCACGATCAACCTCACAAGCTCTATCAATAATCTCATCTATTCCTAGCCTCTTCCAAACCTCCTTTGCTTTATTACATAGGAAAAGCATATGCTTCGTGTCTTCTACACCCTGAGAGCAAGTAGGACAAAGGGGCGAGACCTTCATGTGTCTATTAGCAAGTGTTGCCCGACATGGGAGAGTGCCATGTAACGTACGCCATATAAAAATTTTGACTTTTGCCGGACAGGATAATTTCCATATCTGACACCAAATAGGGTTAGTTATGGTTCGCTCCATCCCGTTAGAGTGTTTTAGTTTACTGCCGTACTGATTATGGTTCACTCCATCCCGTTAGAGTGTTTTAGTTTACTGCCGTACTGATTGGAGGTCTACAGTTTGTCGCACGCATGTAAAAGAGAAGGATGCAGAACACAATCTGAAACGCAAGAGTAACTGGCTACCAGTGTGCATAAATCAACATAGTCTCACTGTTTATCCATTTAATTCCAACTAAATTATCAGCGACTACCTCTGTAAACAAATATAAGAGAGATTTAATTTACTACTTTAGTGATCTAATACATCTTATATTTGTTTACAGAGAGGGTATAAAAGAATAAAGATATATTAAAAATATTTTTTGTCTCAGTATGAGGTCTACAAATTATAATTTTTTAATTAGGTAAAATAGAAAGATGCAGAATAGCAGGTACTCCATCTGTAAAAAAACATAAGAGCGTTTAGATCACTACTTGAGGGAGTAACAAAGAACCGAGTCCAACAAACATTACTGTGGAATTATTGCAGTTAACTGATTCAGCATTCATATGGCACAGCTGCTCCCAAAAATGAGTGCCTTTACTACTCACTGCATTCGGTAAGTATTCATTGCTCACTGCACTTGCAAAGCAAGCTACCATGTGATGGAACTGCCAAGGTGCTGAATCCATGGGAGTTCCAGTGCCCATCATTTATTCCAGTATAGCAGTACAACACCTTATTAAGCTGAGCTTCTCTAAGCTGCACAGTTTGTAAAATTCTACAAAATCCCATACAATGGCTCCGAGTAATCGCCAAGAATTTTTTACATAGGGGTTACGAGAATGTAAAATCATGTGTGAAAACCCCCAGGAAACATTATACATCCAACAATATATATTCAGGCTCCCTCAATTTGTGTAGCCCAGAACAGCATGGCGGAGTGTTCGGCGTTCAGAGATCAGAGATACATTTGCCACTGATGAAGTCTACCACTTGCATGACTGCCTGGTCAAGCGCCATCGTCACCGAGATCAGGTTTTGCAGAAACTCCTCGGCTGTTGGCTTCTCCCCATCAACAATGTCAGTCACAGCTTTGACAAAGATAGCGGGTGTTGAGAACAAGTCAGCAACATATGCCACCGCTGCTCCCTGGAATGGCAAATGAGAGAAAATAAAACAAGTATGAGATCTACAAATTATAGTTTGCTAGCATGTACAAGAGATGGATACAGAACAGTAACAAAACTGAGTTGACAGCCATAATTAACATCAATGGGTATATTAGTGCTTTATCTATTTAACTTCAACTATAGCATCACCTAGCAAGAACTATACAGATCAGTAAAGAACTACTCAAAGCAATAATTGAAAACAATGCCCGAGCTCATCTATACCCGATGAACAGTAAATTAAAAAAGAAGTAAAAATAAAACCTGAAATTTTTTGGCATTGAAGATGCTCATGTGAGCAAGGTGCTTAGAAATTTTCATGGTGCTTGGACATCTGAGGAGTTTGCAAAAAAAAAAGAATCGGCTATGAATAGTGTTCTTCAACACACCCGGTTTTTTTATTGGTACGAGGTCCTCAGATGTCCAAGCACCACGATATTTTGCACGAACCTTGCGCACACGAACATCTTCGTTGCCTCAAAATTTCAGATTTTTTATATTTTTTACTATTTTTTCGAATTTACTGTTCACACCCAGGTGCAGACTAGCCGCATCCTACTCAAAGGCTCTAATAAAAATATAGGTGCCTACAGGAGAACAAGCACCCTCTCAAAATTTTAGATTTCTTAAAGTTGTCCTGGAGCAGTAGGGTGAACAAACTCCATTTGCGTGTTATTTGCTCATGTTTGTAATTCATAAGCTGAACTCTCAAGCAAAAGCATTTACCTCCATATCCTTGACTGTAGCTTCATTGCTCAGTATTGCTGTCTCATCATGGGGGGACATATCCAGAGAATCACCAGTTGACAGTTTCCCAACCTGAAACAGAGGAAGCAGAGCAACTTTAGAGAGGTTGCTAGCTCCTGAGCCTAGATATGCATTACTGAATGAAAACAAAAAATTCATTTCAGAAACAACACTGTTTTGAAATAAACAGCAAGGCGTATTCATGTATATTCATGCCGTCAAGTATGGCCAAAAACATAATCCAGCAGGTTGACAAGTGGCAACAACTAGCATCCAGCAAAGCCCTATAAGGGCATCTCCAACGCTGGGCGCTAAACCAGGGCGCCAGGATTTGTTTCCCGATCGATCAGCAGTTGGATGTTCCAATCCTGGTGCCAGTTACGGCATCGGCGCAAAAAGCGGAACCAGGCGCTTGGGATTTTTTTGCCGCACAATATAGAGTGGCGAGTGCAGCCGACAGCTTATTAGCGTCCGAGATTAGCGGCTGCCATTGTAACAAGAGGCGCTAAGTTGCTTCTCTAATTCTACGGGATTTACTTTGTTCTCTAAGCCCCTATACAAGCGCTTTCCATTGAAGATGCCCTAACTTACCTTCAAATTGAGTTCCTTCACTATATTTGGGGTTTCAAATGTTTTTCGTGCTCCAATTCCATAACTGTCAAAAACCTACAGAAGAAAGACCATGTCAACATCAATAAAGTTTCAACAGAGAATGAAAGAATGACATAAGAGAGGTAATTTCTACAGAAGAAATAACATACTAAGCCCTAAAGAGATATCAAACCACAAGCGTAAGCGAGTAACATGCATTTAGTCCCACATGATTAGCTGTGATGATACAACCAGGGCAGAGAACTCTTACTAGTTGGAACAATATGGATTGGATTATTGAATTCATTTGGTAGAATTAGCTATGCACAATTCCGCACATGTATGACTTCCTAATTTCAAACAACACTGAAGCTTATCAATGCAGTCCTGCTACAAGAAAATGGATGCAATTCCACTGTGGATAGAGAAGAAACATAAGACAGGACTCACAGGAATGGGTATTCTCCTGTCATGGAATGCAACATCTGAAGCTAAGAAGACATCCCCAATACCTGCTCCTCTGGCCTAAAACGCAGCAAGACAGAAGATCAGCAAAATTGTAATGCACAAACGATGGCATAAACATCTGAAACAATGAAAACACTACCTTGAAACCACCAGCAGTACCAGCGTTGATGATAAGGTCTGGCTTCAACAATTGTATAGAAGCATAAGTCACCAGAGCTGCAGATACTGTACCAACACTGTCCACTCCTGAAAGAGATTAGCTCTTGGTAAGGAATGAAGTTCATGTATGGACAATTATATCAAACAAACCACAATTCTTCAGAGAAGTTGATCAGAAAAACCGAACTACACTGATCCACAGAGAAAACCAAACTACAGTGATCCACAGAGAACATGTCCTCGCAGCCAGCTGGGAATACCGGCATACTGATAAGAACTTACCGAGCACAGGGTCTTTTCCAGGCCAGACGAGATCGATGTGGAGGCCTTTGTAGTCGCCATGGTACCGAGTCCAAGGGGCACCTTTAGGAAATCTGTTAGGTGTGCGCCGACAAAGAAAGGCGTTAGCTTGAGAGCATCCAAAGAAAACTGAGGACCAACTGGTTCCAGCCTAATTCATGTACACAGCGTATTGGGTTCTGTTATACGGTAACTAGCCATCCAACAAATCTGTCCAACTGAAACAAACCGCTGCTAAATTTGCCCAGCTCGCCATCAATTCCGGCGATGCATCTATGCTGCACCTCCGCGCAGACACAACCCTTGCAGCAACTACACAGGAAATCTATCTAGATACACACTTGCATCTAATCTCCACTGTATTGTGCAGCTTGGCACCGAGCTAGTGGGCTACGCGTATCACCGCAGAACAACATGGCCAAGTAACTAACTAACTAGCATGCCATATCGACCAGTAAGCAGCTGCTCATCCGTTTCTAAGTTCTGAATTCTGAACCAAAAAGGGGGAGGGGGAGCACTGACATGGATTCGTCGGCGGCCGCCTCGACGAGCTGGAACCGGGTGACGAGCGGGAGCGCCTCCGTCTGCATCGCTGCAACCAACCAGACGACCCCCACACAGTGAGCAAGAAAGCAAGCATGGCACGAGGGGCGGCGGGGAGGGAATCTTGCACGGGGGAAAAGCGCGCGCACCTATGACGACGAGGACCTTGGAGATGGCGCCGGCCCCGGCGGCCTCGGCGGCGGCAGAGGCCGGCTCTTCGGAGGACGGCGGCGCCATGGCCGGAGGTGCGGGACGGCTGCGGCGGCGCGGGATCTGGTCGGCGACGGCGGCGGCGGCGGCGGGCGAGGAGGGGCCAAGCCGCGGTTCGCTTCCTTATACACTTCCGTGAGGCAGTGGGGATGGCATGATCGGCGCCGCTTCTCGCCCCACCTGCCCACCGGCCACCCGAATTATTCGGCCCAGTAGGTCTAGTCTGGGCTGGCTGACTCACCTCCACAGGGCCCACTCATTCGGCCTCCCTACAAATGGCGCCATATATATCTAGAAAAATATATTTGCTCAAAAAAATATTTAAAATATATATGTATACTACTCAAAATAGAATAAATATATGTGTATTAATCAAAAAAATAGAAAAAATATATGTGTGTGTCTGAAAAAACAAATCTAGAGAAAGTATATATAAATATAGCTAGTGCTATGTCTCGCTTAGTGGAACACCGAAAGAACCCTCGAAAAACCACGGTTACAGGTAATAGCCCAACTGGTGTGCCCACTCGTCGCCATATGTCACGTGCTTGGCCTTTTGGATATATTTTTTATTTTTCCGTATGTGTTTTCAAGGTTTAGATGGATTTCCCCCCTTTTCAGTGTCCGCCTGGTTTTTTACTATGTTTTCAAGAAATTTGTGTTGCATAGGAAAAAATGTGGTGCTTACACCAGAAGCACAGATTTACTCCGTGTGAAAGCACGTACTTTCTTCCCTGAGAAGCACAGTTGTTCTACTCGGGAAAAATTACGCTTCCAAAAGAAGCATACATTTGCTTCCACAAGCTCCAAAAAAGGAAAAAAAAACATAACCTGGGCTTCCAAAAAAAGGTGAAAACCCACAATACGGGCTTCCGGGCTCCCATTTTTTCTTCCTTTTATTTGTATTCATATTTTTATGTGAACTGGATTTTTGAGTATTAAAAAAATGAGTTTTTTGGTTTTTTGTTATTTTTACATTAAAACTTATTAACAAGAAATCTAGTTTCGAATAACTCGGCATGAGAAATCAAACGGTGAAAACGGTTCCGTATTCAAACGCATAGTTCAAGAGATTGAACATTTTGAAAAATTAATCTATGAAAAAAAGGAAAACTCCCAAATTGCGATTAGTGGCGTACATGTAGTATAACATTTGTCAAACTAGATGATACCCCGCGCGTTGCTGCGGGACATTTTGCCTTAGCTTCCAGAAAAAGTGTGATCAATTGAAAATAAAAATGGCTATCAAATATTCAATGAAACATTGATATATTTATCTTCAACAAATACAGTTTGGTGCAAACCTACCAAGACTTAGCATTACCATAAAATTCTCATCCTCGATCACGTTAGCATTATAAAACAACTGACATAAGTTATCTTATTTATTTTCAGTATGAATATTTCCTACAGTTTCTGGTAAGTTATAAATCCATGTACCATAAAAATGTATGCTTCATTGTTCTGATGTAGGAAGCCAGATAACACATTTGCCCAACAATCTAAAAGACCAATAAATAAGCATGTTTTTTGACATGGCAAGTATTACGAACATTCACTCATCGCCGAACATAATTACAAAAGGCACCGCAGTAACAGTATATGATAACGTCACGGTGAGCAAGATATTAGAGAAGGACGGAGACATCGAGGAATCAGAAAGTTAAATGCATTGAGAGGATTGAAACAGGGCAGATAGAATCCAAAATGTGAGAATAATGCCGTGAGGTAGGTACCAAGTACCAACAGGCAAAAGGAGACTACAAATGCCGCTTGCTGGAACAGAGTCAGACGATGCGGAAACTGAAACCAATGACATGGCGAGGCTAATTCAGAGATTTAATAATGGATTAAGCCGTTAGCTACCTGCTTAGATAGAAATTGCTCGGCACCATCGACATTACATCGGTGGCAGAGTGTATCTGACGTGGAGGCGCTGTCACCCCATCGTTCATCCATGAGGTCCATCTTGAACCCACACCATGATCTCCAGCAGCTTCACCTGATCAACAGTTCAACTCAAAAGTAACATCGCCAATGACGACCCATTCAATCTAGGACCACCAACCTGAGCATGGGAGGATGTAAGCAGAATCACATGGGCATGCCGAAGCTTGGGAAGCCAGAAGGAGTTGAGTTGTTCCCGCTTGTCGATCATGTCCCTTGCGTGCATCAGCACCACGCGGCCGCCGCATGGCATTCCGTAATCAGATCCGTTCGCTGGCCGATGCTACAAAATTCAAACATGAGGTTATGACGAAACACATACCTCAAAACACGGGGTTAGAGAAGGAAAAATTCCGTCAGTACTTGTGATTTCTACAAAGTAGAACCATATAATGAGCACAACATTTCAGAGTGGACAACCACCACAAATGAATGAAATGAACCTTCCGGGTCTCCCCATCCAGGTTCTCAGCAAGCTTCACTATGCTGCCTAATTTACCGTTTGACAAACATCTTTGTTAACTGATAAATAAAACCAACAGCGTAGGTAAATAAACTCATTTTCACATGCTATGAGAATGATCTTCTTCGAGCCGCCGAAAAAGTAGAATAACAATAATTTATGTTGAACCAATCATATGGCCTATTTTGGAGAACATTAGTCAATTAAGTAAGCAGATAAATATTGGACCAAGGAGAAGGTTGTGTAAGTGTAACTCATAAGCCTGGGCACCTGCCCACCGGCCACCCGAATTATTCGGCCCAGTAGGTCTAGTCTGGGCTGGCTGACTCACCTCCACAAGGCCCACTCATTCGGCCTCCCTAGAAATGGCGCCATATATATCTAGAAAAAATATATTTGCTCAAAAAAAAATCTTGAAAAAAATATATGTATATTACTCAAAATAGAAGAAATATATGTGTATTAATCAAAAAAATAGAAAATATATATGTGTGTCTGAAAAAACAAATCTAGAAAAAGTATATATAAATGTAGCTAGTGCTATGTCTCGCCTATTGGAACACCGAAAGAAGCCTCGAAAAACCATAGCTATAGGTAATAGCTAATTAACGGTTACCCCTTGCTGTGAACCTCCAAGAGTAAATTTCGGTGGCCTGGGAGCGTGTCAACTGATGCGTCCACCCGTCGCCACATGTCGCGTGCTTGGCCTTTTGGATATATATTTTTATTTTTCTATATGTGTTTTCGAGTTTTAGATACATGGATTTTCCCTCTTTTTGGGCTTCCGCCTGGTTTTTTACTATGTTTTCGACAAATTTGTTTTGCATAGGAAAAAATGTTCCACCAGAAGCACAGATTTACTCTGTGTGAAAGCACATATTTTCTTCTATGAGAAGCATAGTTGTTCTACTAGAAAAAATATATTATGCTTTCAAAAGAAGAACAGATTTGCTTCCGCAAGCTCCAAAAAAGGGAAAAAAGCACAACCTGGGCTTCCAAAAAAGTGAAAACCCGCAATATGTACTTCCGGGCTCCCGTTTTTTCTTCCTTTTTTGTATTCGTATTTTTATGTGAACTGGATTTTCCAGTTTTATTTTTTTTGGTTTTTTGTGATTTTTTCATAAAACTTATTCATATGAAGTCTAGTTTCGAATATCTCGACGCGAGAAATCTAACAGTAAAAACAGTTCGATATTCGGACGCATAGTTCAAGCGATAGAACATTTTGAAAAAATAATATATGAAAAAATGAAAACTCTCAGATTGCGACTAGTGACATACATGCAGTACGACATTTGTGAAATCAGAGAAGGTGGGGGAGTAAGCATTGTGAGGGGTATCGCTTAACTAGTGATTTTGTTATTTACATGCTAGTACATGGGATTTTATCTTTTCTTTTTTTCTTGTACTTTACTCGGGTATTTCTGGCATTTTCTTTTTAATTTATTTTCTTTCAAAAAAATGGTGAACACTTCTTAGAGCCATGATTTCGATCACCATGAATCATCCAATTCGCATGCCCTCTCTGGAGCCAAAAACAATTCCTGCTGATCTAGCAAGTTTTCAAGCAAAACTCGTATCTCCTTTTGTTTCACAGTACTTTCAGGATTGTTTAGTCCGCATCTTAAATTCTCCAGTTCTCTTTTAAAAAAAAATTGGACCTTTGAGAACATCTTTGTCCAACTATGAAGGTCTGCTTTGACCGCACGGGTACGGTGACCTAAGGAAGGACCTAGGCCAGCCAACTTAGCTCGATTCCAGGTTGTGGTCGAAATTTTGGAAACGGTTTCTTGCTTGAGCCATTTAGCTTCAAGCAGGCGGCCACCGGACGATCTATGGAACTGCCCCCCTTGATGATAAGTAGTGTCAAGAACAATCATCAGGTGAGAAATCAGCTGTTGGAAGCCCATTAACTTTGTTGCACTCCTAGTTCTATGTGTGTACTTGCATCATCTCAAGATTGCCGTAAACACTCTCATGTATTTTCTTTGTGAGGAAAATGTCTCCCATGCATGCGTACTATAGCCTATTTCTTACCAATTCTCATAAAAACATATTTATTTCTACAAGAACACGTCGAAATAAAAGAGTTGCGATGTAAAAGAGTAAAGTGTGAGCAAATGAGATATGATACTTTCTTTCGTTCTCAAGTGAAGATGAGATGGACTATATAGGGGAAGAGAATGGTGTCACTATTTAGATAAGTGAAGGCTGGTGGAGGCAGCTTTCTATATGAACACGTGTCAATGAAGGTAGGTCTACCAGAGTTACGACCCTTGGCATTAAGGTCAGGAAAAATACCGAGCAAAATATATTCAGCATCCGTGCGTAGTCCATGGTTGTTATCTTTTTGAGGGAAGTATTGTGTGATAATTCAAATATGCTTTTGTAATATGTGGTGTACAGCGAGGTAAGTCATAATAATTAAGCTGGTAAATGAATTTGGTATTCCAGAAAATAGGCTTTAAATGCACCCTATTTTACATATAAATAAGTAAATTGATTTGCCTTATGATAGTCTCAAGGAAATTCAAACAAAGAAAGACAAAATAAAAACAAAGTAGTAGTTGGCAGCACCAACTTAACAATAATACAAGACATCCGTTATCAAGACGACAAGGGTAAGGTGAAAGTCATTGTGCCAACACATGAAATCCAAAAATGAGAGTCAAGATGGACTTCTTGCTCGTTGCTGCGAAAAAACACATAATTTTAAGATCAAGGCATTAGTGGAATGTCTAAAATGGATATGCTCAATGGCATCATTGTTTCTAATAGTCCTAGAGATGGCACCACAGCCCGGCCATGGTAGGCGTTGTGAGTAGCCTGAGGAGCTATGCTGATGTCATTGAAGTAAACGAAGCTCGTCAGATAGAAGCTGCATACCTTTGCACCCTCCACACAGTTCCAAAGAAACTGGGCGGTGCAATAGAAGAAGATGTGGTTACATCCTCATCCATGCCACCAAGGAGGCAAAGTTCAGCCCATGGGTTGTTGCACTTTTGGATTTGATCGCACTTTAGGACATACATTTCAATACCTTTGATGGTACAAAAACTCCCAAGTTAAGTCAATTAGATTGCTCCATTCTTTACCAAGGAGTTAACTCGAGTGTATCTCATATATGATTATCAAAGGAAGACAAGGACTAACTAGCCCATTCCTAATTTGTCTATTTAGCTTATTGAGTTTTATTAACCATCTCCTGATGCGAACCAACCTGTGGTTGGGATGCTTAGGTGGACAGTGGTATCCCCAGCCCACTAGGGTTGGGAAGAGACGTTCCCGTCGACTACGAGGTGCCTATGGTGACTTCGTAAAATCTCAAGATGATATGCCGGCCAGTCTCTCGGAGGTGCTCATAGGGGTAGGGTGTGCGTGTGTGTGTTCATAGGGATGAGTGTATGTGCGTTTATATGAGCGCTTGCATCTGTA
Source organism: Aegilops umbellulata (assembly GCA_032464435.1). Lineage (NCBI taxonomy): Eukaryota > Viridiplantae > Streptophyta > Magnoliopsida > Poales > Poaceae > Aegilops > Aegilops umbellulata. The sequence goes on along the minus strand of CP136060.1, from coordinate 584,641,724 downwards.
CTGTGTTAAGAAAACATCTCCTGATGGGCGGCCCAACAGAGATCCGTCGAAGAAATCCTAATTCCTAATTCGTCTATCTTACGTTTTGTACAGTCCATCAAAGAAATCCGCCCCACAGAGACCAGAAATCTTCCCAACGTTTTGTAAGTAGATTCGAGCTTGTTGCAACTCAACAACATTTGGCCCATTTTATTTTGTGGGGCTGAGACTACTACGAATGCTATTGAAGGATTGACCGCGAGAGCTATGTCTCGCTTATAGCGAGACCATAGCTTCTCTCATTGAAGGTTTTATTACCTCGCACAGAAACTGGGGCGACCCGGTTATTTTTTTCATCGATCGCCGAACTGCGATGCTCGCGGATGAGTGATGGATTCGCTAGTTCGAATTCAGTTTTTTTCCCTTCTATTTGTTTGCTTCTTCTCCGGGTTTTTTGTTTTTCCTTTGTTTTTAACCGGTTTTCTTCATTTTTTCACGGTTTACTTTGGTTTCTCTATTTTATTTGCTTTTTCATTCGTTTTGTTCTTTTATTTATCGGATTTCACCCGTTTTTTTTATTTTTTTTTCTTGATTTTTATTATTTATTTCTCATGTTTCATTGGTTTATTTCTGTTTCTTTCTTCTTCTTTTCTTGGTTTTCATCGATTTTCTTTGTTTTTCATTATTTCGTTCTTGGTTTCATTCTTTTGCATTATTTTCTATGATTTTTCATTCTTTTTTCCTTGTTATTCTATTCGTCTTTCTCTGGATTTCTTCATTTTTCTTGGTTTTTGTTGATTTTGATCAGTCTCCTTTTTTTCAGCATGTGTTAACTCATTTTAAATACTCATTCAATATGTTTTTATACATCAGAAACATTTTTATATACACGTTTAAAGTTTTGGGAAAACATGATTAACATTTTTTGAGAAATTATATTTTTGGATGACTACTTTTTTCCATACACATTGTAAAATTTTGGTATGCACTATCTAATTCATTTTTCTACTACATGTTTTTTGTATACAGTTATACACACCATTTTTCAAATACAAGATTAACATTCTTTAACACATGGTCAACATTTTTGTATACACATTTAACTTTTTTCAAAATGCTTCATTATTTTGTTTTGGAATGCAAGATTAACATTTTTTAATACATGTCTGACATTTTTTCTATACACATTTACTATTTTCAAATGCTTGATTAACATTTTTAAATACTTGTTTCACTTTTTTTCAAATGCTTGACTAATATTTTTTAAATACATAATCAAATTTTTTAACACACATTGTATATTTTTTCATATACACGAGAAACATTTTCTCTATAGACATTTATCATTTTTCAAACGCTTGGTTAACATTTTTTCCAAATGTTTTATGTATCTAATTTTTGTAATATATTTTATTTGTAATATTTGGAAGTATAAACAAAAGTAAAAAATGTATGCAAAAAACTAAAAGAAAGTGGTTGTTTTCTCTAGCTCCTGGGCTGGCCGGTCTCACGGTGCCCTTGACGCGAGGGTTCCCATCGTCTCGCTATAAGCGAGACATAGGGGAACCCAGAAATAGCAATGGATTGCTCTTGCTCAGTCTATACAAAGCAATGTCTTTAAATGTTTGTAAAAAAGAAATGTGTTTAAATTTATTTATTTCCTCATGCCTCCTAGTCCTATCTCCTACTATGTGTGTACCTGTATCGTCTCGACTGATGAACATCTCGCATGTTTCTTTTTTATTTTGGAAAGAAACATCTCACTTGCTTATCTGTAGGGCATCTTATTTGTGACAGTGTACTGCAACCTATATTTGCTACTCCCCATCAGGCCGGTCAAGGAGATTTTCAGTGAAGTGCACTGTAGGTTCTCGAACTATTTCAGGAGTGTCACGTAGGTCCTTGAACTATGAAAATCGTCATCCAGGTCCTCGAATTGCAGTAAGTGTGTCATTCAGGTCCAAAATCTGCCTGACCCCATCTGACTGGCCAGCTAGCACCGTTAACCATGACACGCCGAACAGGGGGGCCCCGCAGGATAACGCATGTTGGTGGACAGTGCATCGGCGAACAGTTTTCGTACGCGATGAACAGTGTATGGTGAAGAGTAAATTCATAAAAATAGCAAAAAACAGTCAAAAATCCTATAGCGCACTACCATACCAAGAACGATCAATTTGAAAATGTTCACAAACGATAAATTAGAAAAATATTTGTTAATTACTTTTAAAAACTGTTCACGAACAATAAATTTGAAGACGTTCGCGAACTTTAAATTTGGAAAATATTCTAAAAACATATTTGTTCATGACTTTAAAAATATTTGTGGTTTGCGACATAAAAATATGTTCATGAACATTAAATTTGAAAAATATTTGTTCACAATTTTATAAAAATGTTCGCGAATGATAAATTTGAAAAACATTTTTTATTTGAAAAAATGTCTGTTGCTTGTGACTTTAAAACAATGTTCGCGAACGATAATGTAAAAAATGTTTATTAAAGATATTTCTGATTCATGGCTTTCAAAAAAACATTCGCAAACAGAAAGTTCAAAATTTTTTGCCAATGATAAAGTTGAAAATGTTCGCGGACGATAAATTTGAAAATGTTCACGAACGATTAATTTTAGAAATATTTGTGATTCGCGAACATTTTTTAAAGTCGTGAACTTTAAAAAAAAATTGCGATTCACGACTTTAAAAAATGTTCACGAACCCTAAATTAAAGAATAATTTAAAAAATTATTGTGGTTAGTAACTTTAATAAATGTTCGCGAACGTTTAATTTGAAAATGTTCGTGAACGATTAATTTGAAAATGTTCACGGACGATTAATTTGAAAATGTTCCTGAACAATAAATTTGAAAATGTTCTTAAACAAATTTTTTGAAAAACATTTGTTCACGAATTTTAGAAAATATTCACGAACAATAATTTTGAAAATGTTCACGAGCGATAAATAAAAAAAACGCGAACGATAAATTTGAGCCGGTGACTGTTCAATTGGCGCACTGTTTATCTGGTATGAAAAACTATTTGCCGGTGCACTGTTGACCAATGTCCGTTACCTTGTGGGTTCCCCTATCCGACGTGTCATGGTCAACGGCACCAGCTGGCTAGTCAGAGGGGGTCAAGCAGATGTTGGACCTGTATGGCACACTTACTGCACTTTAAGGACCTGAATGGCGATTTTCATAGTTTGACGACCTACGTGACACCCAAAATAGTCCAAGGACCTACAGTGCACTTTACTCTTAGATTTTTAGGGTCCGGTACGAAACTAAAACCTTTTTTTTTGGAAATGGAGGCAAGCCCCCGGCCTCTAAATCATGGTGACGCATGCAGCCATTTTATATAAAATCTACAAAGTACCGTCATAATAGTCTTACAGCTCGCAAACGGAGCAGAGCAAATGTAAAAAAATGAAAATTACATGCTGACAAAGACAACGGATGCGGTAATATGAAGGATAAGCTCCCTAGACTCCTATCCTGTTATGCGAGCGCCATCCGAACCGGTTGAAGATAACCCGAGCTACCATCTCCTACTGGTTGCACCCAGTAACCAAAGACTTCCTGTAATTCATAGGAGTGAGTAAGAATCACGTACGGATCCAAGCTGTAGCTCTGAATATGACCTGCAAGAAAGTTAAAGTGTGTTGTCTAAAACCCGAAGCCCCTTAATATAAACTTCAAAATAATACTGATATATAATTTTGTAGCCATTTTTTGATATTGGAGATCTAAGTTGAAATTGCCGTCACTAGCTGGCATCCTTCTCCACCGCGCTTTTAATTTTCTAAAGGGAACACTTCTCATACCGGCAAATTTAGCAAGCTTCCTTCTCCACTGCACTTTTAATTTTCTCAAGGTCACGCCCATCATACCTGCAAATTTAGTTGGCAATCAGTTTCTTTTGTCCATGCCATCATTTCTAGTACGTCTATAGTTTCAGCACACGACAAGGAGACATCGCATGGGAGCAGATGGAGTATAGTGACTCGTTGATCACTTGTGCAAGCGAACATGCATGATATCACTGTTAGTGCTTTTGACTTGTTGGACTGAGTAATTGCATGAATTAAGGATCTCACAGAAGAAATGTTGTATCAATTTGGAACGTAGGAATCATAAGAAGGTCTCGCCGACTTCTTTTTGCCGAGCTGGATTGTCGAGCTTCATGTGCTTTTTCTAGGAGGCATGGGCTTGGCTTGTTGGAACTTCAGGGTGAGCTAAACACGAGCAAAGCCTTGTCAAGCCTCGAGCCATGCTTCGAGCCCCTAGCTATATGTTCTATCCTACGTGCGATCGATTGTGTAGTGGCAAGTCACTAGGAAACCCGGCACGGCTTGTCGAATCGGCCTTTTCATGTCATATGTTGAAGAGCTCACCGCACAGCAGACCTCCGTCTACTTCAGGCCTTTGTTGTGTCCAGCCTTCCGTTGGCCTCTACAGTAACATATCATTAAAAGGTACAAAAATGAAATTGGTTCTAGAAAATACAGTGATATATAACAGTTCTCTTAATACAAAGATACGAGCTACTAGCCTGCTAACTAATTTTAGAACACCAACAAATATCACTGAGTGTATCAGTCGATCCTAGTACCGAAGAAGAAGTAGTCAAAGGAGATAGCTAGTCCAGAATAAATTCCTACGCACTAACGATTCAGAGCAAAGCACGACGATTCCGGGTCGAACATTCATGAAGCAGCACTGGCACGTGCAGCCATGGCCTCCTCCATGAACCACATGTTTCAGCTGTTTGAGGCTGATGCTTTGCATGACGACACAATTGCTGGTGATATTTACCTCGCAGATGTAGCAAATTACCTACCTCAAGTAGTGATTGTTTCCCGTCAGAATGACGGCGGTAAACATGTATAACAACGGTTAGTCGGTTACTGTTTCGAAGCCCAACTTACAACCATAGGCTTTAGCAACACGACGACTTTTTCTACATGTTGCATAAAAGAGCAATGTATTTGTTTCTTTACATGTGCCTCCCAGTCACATGTGTTTACTCTCTTAACATTGTGTTCATCATCTCCCATGTTTATTATATCAAAATGTTCACGGCAGAGTTATGTGGAAGTGTAAGACATGGATGAATGAGAGATGATGGGCTTTCCTACGTGTTGACGCAAAGATGGGGTGAAATATATAGGAGGGCATGTGCTCTTTAGACATGTGAGGGTGGTTGGGAAACTTAACAAGATGCATGCGGTAGTGGTGTCAGCATGATTTTTCTATGAAAACATACATTCTTTTTACCATTCAATTTCAATTTCATGTGTGTGGGATATGATGTCTGCCAATGCGATCAAGAAAAATGCCTCAAAAAATATTTTCATTTTCTGTGGGAACAAAAAAGATGCTGTGCTCCAGGTATCCGGCTACTTTAGGTCCTGGCGTGTCCAGCCCTTTGTCAACCTCTATGGTGAGCCTCAGGAAGGCCTCCCATTTCTGATCCAAATCACTGTCTGGACAATTTCCAGACGAAAGACTGGGTGAGTTTCACTGCGCCTAGTTCCATATTGCTTGCATATAGATTGTGGAGATGAAACACTGGGCGAGTGTTTTCGGAGAACTAAACATTAGCAGCCAGTGCTCAAGTACTGCTAAATGAACTAGACACCCAACACAAACACAAGGGATAATATAACAAGTAGAGATGATACTGTATTGGTTAACACTTGAGATTGACACCAATAAATTTTAAATTTTAAATACACCCAAATTTTTTATTTAAAAGGTCTCAAACTTGAAGGCGTATCATAAAAATGTAGTAACAGACGCACAAGATAGCATACATCACTAGAAATATAAAATGAAGAGGCAAGATACAAACATGCAGGAGTCAAATTTGCCACTGTACTGTAATATTTCTTTTATGTAAGTGAAACTTATGTGTGTGTCGTAAGTCATCCGAGCTAACTTAGACATAGGTAATGTGCATTATCCTTATGTTACCTGGATATAGGCCTATAAGGTAGTCCACAATTGGAGGTTCATAAAAGAATGGACGATTTAAATCAGAGGGGGCGAGGTGAGGTGTAGGAAGAGGTTGCGCCTAAGCTACAATGCATAATTAAAGAAGCTTCTCTTCTCGCTTGCCACCTGCCCGCCGCATCAGTGGACCCTTTACGTAAACTCCGACTGGTTACCAGCCAGCTACACTAGGTCCATTGTTCTTGCTGGGCTAGACGAAATGGTAAATACTATATATTAGTTGCCCTGGCCGAGCTCCATAAATCTGAGCCTTGCTTCTTCGATCCCGATGGCAGCGGCACCATGCAAACTTGAAGGCACTAATGCAGAACCGGGCAATAGCACCGGTTCGTAAGGCCCTTTAGTGCCGGTTCACTAAAGGCCCCCCCCCTTTAGTACCGGTCCAACACGAACCGGTGCTAAAGGGCAACCACGTGGCACGAGCCAGCTCCGGGGGCCGGGAGCCCTTTAGTACCGGTTGGTAACACCAACCGGTACTAAAATGTTTGGGGGGTTTTTGGTTTTATGATTTCTTTTCCATTTAATTTTATGTTTTCCATTTTAATTCTTTTTCGTTTGCTGGTATTTTATGATACTTCACATTGTACACGTTATGCATATATATATATATATATATATATATATATATATATATATATATATATATATATATATATATATGTATATATGGTAACTAGTAGAACCAATCATATATATATATAGATCATCAATGTCTCACAAATCACTATATTAATTCACACATACACACATGTATAGCTATATATACAATTTCTCGTACATATGCATGTTGCCTTCGGAGCCAGTTTGCATTAGCCTAATTGGTGCCTTCGGAGCACGATGACAAATTGGAAGTGGTTCATGACCTGGTCGATGGGGGCGGTAGCGGGTAATAGTATTCTCCCTTCGGATTTATGACCTGGTCGAGCAAAAATCCCGCTATTTCCTCTTGAAGTGCTTGTACGCGCTCCGTATCTAGGAGCTTGTCCCGCGCCTCTGTGAACTGTTAAGAAGGAGATCAATATGCATGTGTATTAGTTGTGTGACTAGATATCGATAATGGTGCACAAATTGTGAATAGTGTTCTGACAAGCGTACCCATTCCTGTCTTTGAGATCTGCTACTTTCGGACGCCATCATGCGAATGTTCTCGCAAACGCAGTATGCACACAGATCAGTCCCCTGCACCTGCTTTATGGCCTTTACGACAATGGAATTTAATTTGATCAGATAATAATTAATCAAGAATGATAATATTAAAAAGATGGCAGCTAGCTACCACACTACTTAATTACTTACCCTAGGTCGAAGCCATCTCAGCTGTCGTTTCCATTCGCCTTCCGTTTTGTTGATGAACCTTGCCCAAGCCCTGTCCGCCGAAAAAGAAAAAGAATAAAGGGGTTATTAAATAGTTCATATCATGAAATGACGAACTAAATAGGCCGAGATATATAGTTAATAATGATTGAAATTACCTGTTGACTATCCCAAACAAGATGTTATAGTCACTATTTTCTGAGAGTAGTGAGTCCAGTATTTCAACTGTTCCTTCGTCAACTTTAATGATACACAAGATCCAGTGAAATCTGCATGCACACACGTTTACATGTCTTAAATTAAGCGGGCATATATATGTAAGCAAAAACATGTAGCTAGCTAGCTAGTAGGCAAAAACAGAGAATTTGTAGTATAAGAAAGTGTGACTCACTTGAAGTTGTAAGGAAGTAGTATATCTTCATTGTATTTGAGGCGCTTCAAGAACTCGAACATGCTGTCCTCTACCTGCTTTTTATAGTAGTCGCTTATATTCTATGTGTATTCATTAACGGTGTTTGGGTCAATGAACCCAATGCCATAGCGTCCACCTTTTTTCATTTCATACATCTTCATCCTGCATAATACTACAGAAAAGAATATAGTGAGGATAATTACAGATAATGATTGATCAAAAGGATCAATACAGCTAGCTTGAGACTTAAATTACAGAAAGAAATCACTTACAGACAATAGCAACTGACGATAGATTTGTCGAGTGCGTCTTGATTGTATAACTTAAACAGTTCAGAATACTCAACGGTCCCAGGTTTCTCATGGTAGTAATGATCTTTGTTGACTTGCACCATGAGGGACTGTCGATTGGATCTCTTGGTAATGTCCATGTACCATTGATGCAATTCATACATTCTCGTTATAAGCTTCTTGACATCTTCTGGCTTGACCAAAGGTTGGTCCCGGACATATTTCCGTTTTATTTCCTCCTCTGTAAGCACAGGCATGTCCTCGATCTCGAGGAGTTGTCCAACAGTGATCTTGAGTTCTTCAGCCTGCATTATATGCTCCTGGGTTATTACCACATCGCTGTAACATCCCAAATTTTCAATTTGGAATGTTATACATTAGATCATCATGCATAACATATTTTCTTGCATTTTGGTCGATCCGAGAAATTTCACGCAACTCAAGGACCCTCGGAGAGAGTTGGAGATTTCGTTATTTTCATATTTGAGTTTTCTCAAATTTTGAAAAGAGGATCATTTGATTTTATTTATTTCATCTTCAATTATTTTTCCAATAACAAAAATATGAGAAGGGAATAATGTGACTTTCCCAAATTTAGGAAAAATAAAGATTTAATAGATAAATCAAATTTTGGATTTTCCGGAGTTTATTTGCATTAGGGAAAAATGCGTGTTTTGAAAATATTGCATTTAGGCCCCGAGTAAAAGTTCATTTTGTTCGAATCATTTTTAGGAGTCGGGAAAAATTAACTTCGGGATTTTTGGAGTTCGTTTATACTTTCTTTTATTTGTTTTTTTCTGCGCGCGTATCTATTTAAAAAAAAAATTTCGCAGCGCCCGACTGGGCCAAGGGCCCAGCCAAGCCGGCCCGCACCGCGCCCCACCCCTCGCGCGCGCGCCGCGCGCAGCCGCCTCCGCCGCCGCCGAGTCCGGATCGAACTCCGCCGCCGCCGCCTCTTTCTTGCCCCCTCCCCCAAGTCTCCCCCCTCCCCTCCTATTTATACCCAAGCCCCCCCCTCTCCTCCCCACACCGCCAGCCCCGCCGCCCCGCAGCAGCAGCCGCCGCCGCTGCCGCTCGCGCCGCCCGCCGCCGCCAGTGCTCGCCGCCGCCGCAGCCGCCCGCGCCTCGCCCCGCCGCCCCGCCGGAGCCCCTTGCCGACGAGGTAGCCCCGCGCCGCGCCACCCTCGCCTCGGTTCATTTTTTTAAAACCGTTCCGGTTTATTTTATTTCGATGTTTCGGTTTTTTCGAAACCCTAGATCGTTTTTTCGTTTTTTTCGGTTTAGTTGTTTAGCGAGCGTTCGCCGGACAGTTCGTCTTAACGAACGTGATCACCGGTTATTCTCGGTTAACGGACGCCCGTTCGTTTAACCGTTCGTCGTTTTCTTTTTCGTCGGATTTATTCCGCGATATTTCTGATCGCGATTTCAGATCCGATCTTCGTTCTAGTTTTTCTTCTCGCTCGTTTATCGGAATCAGGTGATTCAAGCGCCTGGAGTTTCGTTTTGAAACCGCCATTCCGACTAATCAACTTAAACAAGTTTTTGCTACTGTAAAATTTGACCTAGTTTCAACTTGCTAGAACCGAGTTGTTTTCTTCCGCCGTTTGTTTTCCGTTGCTTTGTTCGGTTCGTTTTCTCTTTGCAACCGGAGTTCTTAAGTTGAACTTTCTGGTTCGATCTTCTGTTCGAGTTTTACCTGTGCATTAGATTAGTACTTATTGTATGCTTGTTGTTTGTCTGTGATAGATCACCCGGAGTGCGCCGCCTGTTTTTTCGAAGCTCTAGGTTTCGCAGATCCTCAGCAAGGCAAGTAACACTTTGATCATACCTTCTCATTGCCCAGTTTTTATTGCATTAGATCAATCCTCAACCATTGCATGATTAGGATCTAATTAAACTGTGGGATGGGAAGTAGTTGAGGTAGTACCTATTACCTGTTTTACTTATGAAACCTTTGGGAGTTACTTCTACGTTTGCTTATTATGCCATGCTATGCTAGTAGACGTGGGTTGGGTGAGTGATATCCATGACAGATGTGAGTATTGTTAATTAATGGTTTTATCTAAGGTGGCAACTTAAACACACATCTGGGTGGATAGAGGCACCTGGTTTCTATCAGGACTTGCCTGTTTTTCTTTTGGACCGCCACCCAGGCTCAAAGGGATCATAAGATTATTCATGCTAGTAACTTCCGTGTGCAGCCACAAGCCATTATGGGCTCTGGCATAGTTGACTAAGTCGTGCGAACTCTTACAGGGTAGACTAGCAGATGTAGGGGAAAGTAGGTGTACCGGTCTATCCAAACGTAAGGTGCTAGCGCTTCTGAAAGACTATGTCTCGGTCATCCGTTTCTCAAACACCCTGTAGTGCGAGAAACCAAACGGAGGCGATCGAGTCTTGTGGGGAAAAGTGCGCAAACCTCTGCAGAGTGCACAAACTAATCATGATTAGCCGTGTCCCCGGTTATGGACAACTTGAGTATCTAGTACTTGAATATCATGTGAATCTCATCATGTTACTTCTAAATTAATATTGTTGGGTTATTTGATGACTATTTTTAATTGGGATTGAGGATGCTGTCAACCATTCTCAATGTTTAACAACCACCATGATAGTTAAATAAATTTATTCCTTTGTAGTAGGGAAAAATTGGCTTTACGCAAAACTGTAACCATAGAGCTTTCCACCAGCCATACATGCATATAGTATAGCTCATTACTGTTCATTACTCTCTATGTGTTACATTGCCAGCATATTCCATGTGCTGACCCGTTTTCGGGCTGCAACTTTCATGTTGCAGAATTTTCAGACGACGAGTAAGGTGTTTTTAGGTCGTGGTTCTATACTCAGTGATGCCGTTGGAGTTGATGGACTCACTTATCTTCCAAGTCTTCCGTTGTTATCGTTATTAGATGGCCTTAAGCCATATTTATTGTAATAAGTTCTTTTTGAGACATCGATGTAATAAGTGTGTGATTGCTACTCTGTTATAAATCCTTTGAAGTACTGTGTGGTGTCAGCATTACTGATCCAGGGATGACACCGGAGCACAGAGACTTGACCATCTGAGGTCGGGTCGCTACAGAGATGTTATCAGAGCACACGCTGACTGTAGGACATGACCACTAAGTTAAAGCCATATATCACTATTCTCCTCTCATTTTCTAACTCCTCATTTTCTACTCTTTTAGGATGACGGACGCAAAGATCAAGTACGCTCAACCGGATGAAGGCACACCTTTTGGATTTCACTTGAAGGAAGTCACCAAGTACCTGAACATTGGACTACCAAGCTTCATCGGGACCTTCAACGCCACTCTGCCTGAAGAGGAGTGCTGGAAGATTCAAGCTCACGTTCCGGGAAGGACATTCGCGCCAATCACGAAGCCCATAGATAGTGTTTTCAGTGCACCAACCTGGAGTCTGGGAAAGAGCATGGCAGCTCATATCACCATGGGACGCATTGGAGAAGTTTATCAAGAAGACCTCAAGGACACTATCTACCATATTTGCGGATGCCGAGATGAACAATGGGAGATAGTCAGCACCAAGAAGGATAGATCCATTGCAGCTTTCATCCAGGAGTTAAACCAGCACATTCGACGCCAAGAGAACCAGATGTGCAATGATATGATAGAGTTGAAGAATGCGAAGGCAAGGATCATCGAGCTAGAAGGAGAACTGAAGGGTACACGCAAGGACTACATGGACGAGATCGTAGCTCTAGCAATTCACAATGTCGATCTTAAGCAGGAGATTGAAGAACTCAAGGGGAAATTAGCATCCAAGAGGGAAGACAAGTACGTCGCATGTCCGGACAACTACATCATCATCGACGACACCGATTCGGATCCAAGTGAACCCGACTTTGAAGACGAAGCTGGAGCAGACATCATGGAGTTTTCCACCGATTCAAATTTCTAGATGACCACCCAATATTAGTAGTATTTCCCCCATGTATACATTATAGTTCGAGCACTTTTGCGATAGTTCTAGACCGTTTGTATGCCCTTGTTTGAATTGAATGAAGTGATTTTGTGTGAATTTGTCTCATGTGCATATGGGTAGTGTTTTCTCTTTAGACCTCCCTCTATTCTTAATTCTCATCTTTTCTAAACCCTCATATGCCTCCGAGACGTGACAATGGATTCCCACTGGAGCTCACTCAGTTGATCCAGCAGCAGAATCAATTGATGCAGTTGTTAGTCCAGAACCAGCAGAACAACAACAACAACCCTCCGCCGCCACCACCTGTTGATCACCTAACCCGTTTCCTTAGACTGAATCCGCCGGTGTTTTCCAGTAGCACCGAGCCAATAGTAGCAGACGATTGGCTCCGCAAGACAGGAAGGGAGTTGACCACTGCAGGATGCACAGATGTTGAGGAAGTGAAGTTTGCCGCACATCAGCTTGACGGACCCGCGGCAGCATGGTGGGAGAATTTCACAGCCACTTACCCAGTTGACACTGTCACATGGGATCAGTTTCAGCAAGCTTTCCGCACTGCCCATGTTTCAGCAGGAGCTATGGCCATGAAGAAACGTGAGTTTCGCAACTTACGCCAAGGAGGAAGGACAGTTGGCCAGTACGTTGACGACTTCAACAAGTTAGCACTTTATGCCCCAGATGACGTTGCTACGGATGCAGCTAAGCAGGAGAAGTTTCTAGAAGGACTGAATGATGAGCTAAGCATGCAGTTGATGGTAGCAAGTTTCAACAACTACCAGGAGTTGGTAGATCGTGCCATCATGATTGAAGGGAAGCAACAGCAGATTGAGAACCGCAAGAGGAAGTATGGACAGGGGAAGTATAACTCTGGAGCCCAGCAGAAGCCCCGTTTTACCCCTAAACCGGGAGTTCAGTTTCAGCATACCCATGGAGGAGGTAGTTCGCACAACCATAATGGCCACAAGAATGGTAATGGGAATGGAGGAAGCAACGGCCAGAACCGTACCACCCCATCAACCCCAGCCAAGAGAGATCTGAGTCAAGTCACCTGTTTCAAGTGTTCCAAGACCGGACATTATGTCAATGAATGTCCCGAAGGCCAAAATGGAAATGGAAGCTCTGGAAAGAAGCCAAACCCTTTCAACAGGGGACAGGTGAACCACATTAGCGTGGAGGAGGTTGAAGCTCAACCTGATGCAGTAATCGGTAAGTTTTTGGTTAAGTCATTTACTGCACTCGTTCTTTTTGATACTGGTGCATCGCATTCATACATATCAAGGGGATTTGTGGAAAAGTATAACCTGCCCACTAAGATTCTTAAAACACCTATGCTAGTAAGCTCGCCAGGAGCAGAGTACATGGCCAGACAAGGATGTTTTCAAGTGCCATTAAGTATAGGAAGGCATGTTTTCCCAACGGATTTAATCATTCTGGAATCCCAAGGTTTGGATGTAATTCTCGGTATGGATTGGCTGTCGATGTATGGAGGAAACATCGATTGCGCCAGTAAGACAATCTTGCTTACAACGCCCGAAGGAAGAAGGATCAAGTATGTATCACGACATGGGTCAAATAGGAATCAAGTAAATTCTTTATCAGGAGTTGTTTAGGAAGAAGTACCAGTGGTGAAGGATTTTCCTGATGTATTTCCTGAGGAATTGCCAGGCATGCCACCGGATAGAGACATTGAGTTTTTGATTGAGCTTTTGCCAGGCACTGGGCCAATATCAAAGAGACCGTACAGGATGCCCGCACAGGATTTGGTAGAAATTAAGAAGCAGATTAAGGAGTTACTGGATAAAGGTTACATTCGCCCAAGTTCTTCGCCTTGGGGATCACCCGTACTTCTAGTGGAGAAGAAGGATGGATCATTAAGGTTGGTTGTTGATTATCGAGGACTGAACGAAGTAACCATCAAGAACAAGTACCCACTGCCAATGATAAATGATCTGTTTGATCGTTTGCAAGGAGCTAAAGTGCTTTCCAAGATAGATTTGCGATCGGGGTACCATCAGTTGAAGATTCGAGAGCAGGACATACCTAAGACAGCTTCTACCACGAGATACGGATTGTATGAGTATACCGTTATGTCATTTGGACTGACTAACGCACCTGCCTATTTTATGAACCTGATGAACAAGGTATTTATGGAGTTTCTGGATAAGTTCGTCGTAGTGTTCATTGATGACATCCTGATTTTCTCAAAGAATGAGGAAGAGCATAAGGAACATTTGCGTTTGGTTTTGGAGAAACTAAGGGAACATCAGTTATATGCCAAATTCAGCAAATGTGAATTTTGGTTAAAGGAAGTTGGATTTCTTGGACATGTTATATCCGGAGAAGAGATAGCAGTTGACCCCACAAAGGTTGAGACCGTAACCGAATGGGAAGCACCAACGACAGTTGGAGAGATCCGGAGTTTTCTTGGACTCGCAGGATACTACCGGAGATTCATTGAGAATTTCTCAAGGATTGCAAAGCCTATGACTGAATTGCTGAAGAAGGATACCAAGTTCAATTGGACTGAGGAATGTGAGGCCAGTTTTCAGGAGTTGAAGAAACGATTGATTTCCTCACCAGTGTTGATTCTGCCAGATCAGACCAAGGATTATGAGGTGTATTGCGACGCTTCCCGTCGAGGACTTGGAGCAGTGCTTATGCAGGAAGGAAGAGTTGTTTTGTATGCCTCACGACAACTGAAACCTCATGAATTAAATTATGCTACGCATGATTTGGAGTTAGCAGCCGTAGTGCATGCATTGAAGACATGGAGACATTTCCTCGTTGGAAATCATTGTGAAGTGTACACGGATCACAAGAGTTTGAAGTACATTTTCACGCAGAAGGAGTTGAACCTCATACAAAGGAGATGGTTGGAACTCATCAAGGATTATGATATGAGATTGCATTACCATCCAGGAAAGGCTAATGTTGTGGCTGACGCATTGAGCCGTAAGAGCCATGTCAATACATTGATGACCGGAGAGTTACAGAGGGAATTGGACGAAGATCTTCGTGAGCTATGTTTGGAAATAGTTCCGAAAGGCTATGTAGCAGCATTGGAAATTCAATCTACCTTGATGGATAAAATCAGAGAAGCTCAGAAAACTGACAAGGAGATTGCAGATATAAAGAAGAAAATGAGCGAAGGAAAAGCAAAGGGATTTAGTGAGGATGAGCACGATACCCTATGGTTTGAGGACCGTGTTTATGTGCCCAAAGACCCGGAGATCAGGAAGTTGATTCTGCAAGAGGCACATGATTCACCCTATTCGATTCACCCAGGAAATACCAAGATGTATTTGGATTTGAAGGAAACATTCTGGTGGACCGGAATGAAGAAGGATATTGCAGCATATGTAGTAGTTTGTAATGTGTGTCATAGAGTAAAAGCAGAACATCAGAAGCCAGCCGGATTGCTAGAACCATTGCCGATACCCGAATGGAAGTGGGATAAGATAGGCATGGATTTTATCACAGGACTACCCAGGACGAAGGCAGGCTATGACTCGATATGGGTAGTAGTTGATCGTTTGACGAAGGTAGCACATTTCATCCCAGTTAAGACCACTTACACCAGTGCTAAGTTGGCCAAGATATACATGACCAGGATCATTTGTTTGCATGGAGTTCCGAGGAGTATCGTATCAGATAGAGGAACCCAGTTTACCTCAAAGTTTTGGAATCAGTTGCATGAAACTTTAGGAACCAGACTAGAGTTCAGCACAGCTTTTCACCCACAGACGGATGGACAGACTGAGAGAGTCAATCAGATTTTGGAAGATATGCTGAGAGCCTGTGCACTAGATTATGGATCTAGTTGGGACGATAACTTGCCGTATGCGGAGTTTTCTTATAACAACAGTTACCAAGCCAGTTTGAAGATGGCACCTTTCGAAGCTTTATACGGAAGGAGGTGCAGGACACCGTTGTCATGGGACGAAGTTGGAGACCGTCAGTTCTTTGGACCAGATTTGATTAAGGAGTCTGAACGGAAAGTTAAGTTGATTCGCGATAGGCTCAAGGTAGCCCAGTCCAGGCAGAAGAGCTACGCAGATTCTAAACACAAGGAGACAGTTTACGAAACCGGAGACAGAGTTTATCTTCGAGTATCCCCACTTCGAGGAGTTAAGCGCTTTGGAGTTAAGGGAAAGTTAGCACCGCGTTTTGTTGGACCGTATAAGATCTTGCAACGTATGGGAGAAGTCGCTTATAAGTTGGAATTACCAGAGGGACTGTCAGGAGTTCATGATGTATTCCACGTTTCTCAGTTGAAGAAGTGTCACGCCGAGATGGCGGAGGTACCGCTAAGAGATACAGTGCCGCTTGAAGCGATTCAATTGAAGGATGACTTAACGTATGAAGAGAAGCCAGTCAAGATTCTCGACTATGCCAGCAGAGTTACCCGCAGCAAGGTTATCAAGTTTTGCAAAGTTCAGTGGAACCACCACTCAGAGGATGAAGCCACCTGGGAGAGAGAAGAAGATTTGCTCAAGGACCACCCTCACCTATTTTCTAGCCAACCCGAATCTCGAGGACGAGATTCATCTTAAGGGGGGTAGGTTTGTAACATCCCAAATTTTCAATTTGGAATGTTATACATTAGATCATCATGCATAACATATTTTCTTGCATTTTGGTCGATCCGAGAAATTTCACGCAACTCAAGGACCCTCGGAGAGAGTTGGAGATTTCGTTATTTTCATATTTGAGTTTTCTCAAATTTTGAAAAGAGGATCATTTGATTTTATTTATTTCATCTTCAATTATTTTTCCAATAACAAAAATATGAGAAGGGAATAATATGACTTTCCCAAATTTAGGAAAAATAAAGATTTAATAGATAAATCAAATTTTGGATTTTCCGGAGTTTATTTGCATTTTATTTGCATTAGGGAAAAATGCGTGTTTCAAAAATATTGCATTTAGGCCCCGAGTAAAAGTTCATTTTGTTCGACTCATTTTTAGGAGTCGGAAAAAATTAACTTCGGGATTTTTGGAGTTCGTTTAGATTTTCTTTTATTTGTTTTTCTTCTGCGCGCGTATCTACTTTAAAAAAAATTCGCAGCGCCCGACTGGGACAAGGGCCCAGCCGAGCCGGCCCGCACCGCGCCCCTCCCATTGCGCGCGCGCCGCGCGCAGCCGCCGCCGAGTCCGGATCGGACTCCGCCGCCGCCGCCTCTTTCTTGCCCCTCCCCCAAGTCTCCCCCCTCCTCTCCTATTTATACCCAAGCCCCCTCTCTCCTCCCCACACCGCCAGCCCCGCCGCCCCGCAGCAGCAGCAGTAGCTGCCGCCGCCGCTCGCGGCGCCCGCCGCCGCCGCCGCCCGCGCCTCGCCCCGCGCCTCGCCCCGCCGCCCCACCGGAGCCCCTCGCCGACGAGGTAGCCCCGCACCGCGCCACCCTCGCCTCGGTTCGGTTTTTTTTAAAACCGTTCCGGTTTATTTTGTTTCGATGTTTTGGTTTTTTTTCGAAACCCTAGATCGTTTTTTTGTTTTTTTCGGTTTAGTTGTTTAGCGAGCGTTCGCCGGACAGTTCGTCTTAACGAACGTGATCACCGGTTATTCTCGGTTAACGGACGCCCGTTCGTTTAACCGTTCGTCGTTTTCTTTTTCGTCGGATTTATTCTGCGATATTTCTGATCGCGATTTCAGATCCGATCTTCGTTCTAGTTTTTCTTCTCGCTTGTTTATCGGAATCAGGTGATTCAAGCGCCTGGAGTTTCGTTTCGAAACCGCCGTTCCGACTAATAAACTTAAACAAGTTTTTGCTACTGTAAAATTTGACCTAGTTTCAACTTGCTAGAACCGAGTTGTTTTCTTCCGCCGTTTGTTTTCCGTTGCTTTGTTCGGTTCGTTTTCTCTTTGCAACCAGAGTTCTTAAGTTGAACTTTCTGGTTCGATCTTCTGTTCGAGTTTTACCTGTGCATTAGATGAGTACTTATTGTATGCTTGTTATTTGTCTGCGATAGATCACCCGGAGTGCGCCGCCTGTTATTTCGAAGCTCTAGGTTTCGCAGATCCTCAGCAAGGCAAGTAACACTTTGATCATACCTTCTCATTGCCCAGTTTTTATTGCATTAGATCAATCCTCAACCATTGCATGATTAAGATCTAATTAAACTGTGGGATGGGAAGTAGTTGAGGTAGTACCTATTACCTGTTTTACTTATGAAACCTTTGGGAGTTACTTCTACGTTTGCTTATTATGCCATGCTATGCTAGTAGACGTGGGTTGGGTGAGTGATATCCATGACAGATGTGAGTATTGTTAATTAATGGTTTTATCTAAGGTGGCAACTTAAACACACATCTGGGTGGATTGAGGCACCTGGTTTCTATCAGGACTTGCCTGTTTTTCTTTTGGACCGCCACCCAGGCTCAAAGGGATCATAAGATTATTCATGCTAGTAACTTCCGTGTGCAGCCACAAGCCATTATGGGCTCTGGCATAGTTGACTAAGTCGTGCGAACTCTTACAGGGTAGACTAGCAGATGTAGGGGAAAGTAGGTGTACGGGTCTATCCAAACGTAAGGTGCTAGCGCTTCTGAAAGACTATGTCTCGGTCATCCGTTTCTCAAACACCCTGTAGTGCGAGAAACCAAACGGAGGCGATCGAGTCTTGTGGGGAAAAGTGCGCAAACCTCTGCAGAGTGTACAAACTAATCATGATTAGCCGTGTCCCCGGTTATGGACAACTTGAGTATCTAGTACTTGAATATCATGTGAATCTCATCATGTTACTTCTAAATTAATATTGTTGGGTTATTTGATGATTATTTTTAATTGGGATTGAGGATGCTGTCAACCATTCTTAATGTTTAACAACCACCATGATAGTTAAATAAATTTATTCCTTTGTAGTAGGGAAAAATTGGCTTTACGCAAAACTGTAACCATAGAGCTTTCCACCAGCCATACATGCATATAGTATAGCTCATTACTGTTCATTACTCTCTATGTGTTACATTGCCAGCATATTCCATGTGCTGACCCGTTTTCGGGCTGCAACTTTCATGTTGCAGACTTTTCAGACGACGAGTAAGGTGCTTTTAGGTCGTGGTTCTATACTCAGTGATGCCGTTGGAGTTAATGGACTCACTTATCTTCCAAGTCTTCCGCGGTTATCGTTATTAGATGGCCTTAAGCCATATTTATTGTAATAAGTTCTCGTTGAGACATCGATGTAATAAGTGTGTGATTGCTACTCTGTTATAAATCCTTTGAAGTACTGTGTGGTGTTAGCATTACTGATCCAGGGATGACACCGGAGCACAGAGACTTGACCATCTGAGGTCGGGTCGCTACAATCGCCCACCTGGGGAACGTAAACTGTTTGCCCACAATAATATTGGCCGCACGTACTGTCACGTGTTGTTGGCGGCACAACAAGCGGGGGGATCGGTTGCGCCCACTGTTCTCCCAGCTGGGCAACGGTTCTCCTGCATTTTTTGATAGCTGCTTGTTGTTTGCTCGAGCTCGAGTTCGCCTCCTTGTGTAGACGTTGTCGATGTAACTTCCTGATGTGGCGCTCATAGTCTGTGTCAACAGGCTTAGGAGCTGGTGGTTCAGCCATACGAACGAAGTGGTCAAGAACTTCCACAGGCACTTTCTGTTGGGGAACGTTGCAGAAAATTAAATTTTTTCCTACGGTTTCACCAAGATCCATCTATGAGTTCATCTAACAACGAGTCATGGGAGAGAGAGATTGCATCTACATACCACTTTGTAGATCGCGAGCAGAAGCGTTCAATGAACGGTGATGAAGTAGTCGTACACACCATGATCCAAATCACCGGAGATCCTAGCACCGAAAGCACGGCACCTCCGCGTTCAACACACGTACGGTCAGCGTAACGTCTCCTTCTTCTTGATCCAGCAAGGCAAAGGAGAGGTTGGGGAAGAAGGCTACCGCAGCAGCACGACGGCGTGGTGATGGTGGAACTACAGTACTCCGGCAGGGCTTCGCCGTGCTCAACGGAGGAGGAGGAGGTGTTGGGGAGGGAGAGGGAGGCGCCAGGGCAAGGGGTGCGCAGCCCTCCCCTCACCCCTCTATTTCTAGGGGAAAGGGCAAGGGGGGCCGGCCCCTCTACATGGGATCTAGAGGGGGGGCGGCGGCCTAGGGGAGGAGGCTTGCCCCCCAAGCAAGGGGGGCGCCCCCCTCAGGGTTTCCCCCAACCCTAGGCGCATGGGCCCTTGGGGGGGAGGAGCACCAGCCCACTTTGGGCTGGTTCCCTTCCTCATACAGCCCATGAGGCCCTCCGGGAGAGGTGGCCCCTCCCGGTGGACCCCTAGAACCCCTTCGGTGGCCCCGGTACAATACCGATATGCCCCCGAAACTTCCCGGTGTCCGTATGATGACTTCCCATATATAAATCTTTACCTCCGGACCATTCCGAAACTCCTCGTGACGTCCGAGATCTCATCCGGGACTCCGAACAACATTCGGGTTACTGCATATACATATCTTCACAACCCTAGCGTCACTGAACCTTAAGTGTGTAGACCCTACGGGTTCGGGAGACATGCAGACATGACCGAGACGGCTCTCGGGCAATAACCAACAGCGGGATCTGGATACCCATGTTGGCTCCCACATGCTCCACGATGATCTCATCGGATGAACCACGATGTCGAGGATTCAATTAATCCCGTATACGATTCCCTTTGTCAATCGGTATTTTACTTGCCCGAGATTCGATCGTCGGTATCCCAATACCTCGTTCAATCTCATTACCGGCAAGTCACTTTTCTCGTACCGTAATGCATGATCCCGTGATCAAACACTTTGATCACATTGAGCTCATTATGATGATGCATTACCGAGAGGGCCCGATGATACCTCTCCGTCAAGCGGAGTGACAAATCCCAGTCTCGATCCATGTCAACACAACAGACACTTTCAGAGATACCCGTAGTATACCTTTATAGTCATCCAGTTACGTTGTGACGTTTGGTACACCCAAAGCACTCCTACGGTATCCGGGAGTTACACGATCTCATGGTCTAAGGAAAGGATACTTGACATTGGAAAACTCTAGCAAACGAACTATGCGATCTTATGCTATGTTTAGGATTGGGTCTTGTCCATCACATCATTCTCCTAATGATGTGATCTCGTTATCAATGACATCCAATGTCCATAGTCAGGAAACCATGACTATCTATCGATCAACGAGCTAGTCAACTAGAGGCTTACTAGGGACATGTTGTTGTCTGTTATTCACACATGTATTACAATTTCCGGATAACACAATTATAGCACGAATAAAGACAATTATCATGAATAAGGAAATATAATGATAATGCTTTTATTATTGCCTCTAGGGCATATTTCCAACAGTCTCCCACTTGCACTAGAGTCAATAATCTAGTTACATTGTAATGAATCGAACACCCATAGAGTTCTGGTGCTGATCATGTTTTGCCTTAGGGAGAGGTTTAGTCAACGGATCTGCGACATTCAGATCCGTGTGCACTTTACAAATTTCTATGTCTCCATCTTGAACATTTTCATGAATGGAGTTGAAGCGACGCTTGATGTGCCTGGTCTTCTTGTGAAACCTGGGCTCCTTGGCAAGTGCAATAGCTCCAGTGTTGTCACAGAAGAGTTTGATTGGCCCCGACGCATTGGGTATGACTCCGAGGTCGGTGATGAACTCCTTCACCCAAATTGCTTCATGTGCTGCCTCCGAGGCTGCCATGTACTCCGCTTCACATGTAGATCCCGCCACGACGCTCTGCTTGCAACTGCACCAGCTTACTGCCCCACCATTCAAAATATACACATATCCGGTTTGCGACTTAGAGTCATCCAGATCTGTGTCGAAGCTAGCGTCGACGTAACCTTTTACGACGAGCTCTTCGTCACCTCCATAAATGAGAAACATTTCCTTAGTCCTTTTTAGGTACTTCAGGATATTCTTGACCGCTGTCCAGTGTTCCTTGCTGGGATTACTTTGGTACCTTCCTACCAAACTTACGGCAAGGTTTACATCAGGTCTGGTACACAGCATGGCATACATAATATAACCTATGGCTGAGGCATAGGGGATGACACTCATCTCTTCTATATCTTCTGCCGTGGTCGGACATTGAGCTGGGCTCAATTTCACACCTTGTAACACATGTAAGAACCCTTTCTTAGATTGATCCATATTGAACTTCTTCAATATCTTATCAAGGTATGTGCTTTGTGAAAGACCTATGAGGCGTCTTGATCTATCTCTATAGATCTTGATGCCTAATATATAAGCAGCTTCTCCAAGGTCCTTCATTAAAAAACTTTTATTCAAGTAGGCCTTAATGCTGTCCAAGAGTTATATATCATTTCCCATCAAAAGTATGTCGTCTACATATAATATGAGAAATGCTACAGAGCTCCCACTCACTTTCTTGTAAACACAGGCTTCTCCATAAGTCTGTGTAAACCCAAACGCTTTGATCATTTCATCAAAGCGAATGTTCCAACTCCGAGATGCTTGCACCAGCCCATAAATCGAGCGCTGGAGCTTGCACACCTTGTCAGCATTCTTAGGATCGACAAAACCTTCCGGCTGCATCATATACAATTCTTCCTTAAGGAAACCATTAAGGAATGCCGTTTTGACGTCCATTTGCCATATTTCATAATCGTAGAATGCGGCAATTGCTAACATGATTCGAACGGACTTCAGCTTCGCTACTGGTGAGAAAGTCTCATTGTAGTCAATTCCTTGAACTTGTCGATAACCCTTAGCGACAAGCCGAGCTTTATAGATGGTCACATTACCATCCGCGTCTGTCTTCTTCTTAAAGATCCATTTATTTTCTATCGCTCACCAATCATCGGGCAAGTCTGTCAAAGTCCATACTTTGTTTTCATACATGGATCCTATCTCGGATTTCATGGCTTCTAGCCATTTGTCGGAATCCGGGCCCGCCATTGCTTTCTCATAGTTCGAAGGTTCACCGTTGTCTAACAACATGATTTCCAAGACAGGGTTGCCGTACCACTCTGGTGCGGAACGTGTCCTTGTGGACCTTCGAATTTCAGTAGGAGCTTGATTAGAAGTATCTTGATCATCATCATTAATTTCCTCTCTAGTCGGTGCAGGCACCTCAGAAACGTTTTCCTGAGCTTCGCCATTTTCCGGTTCAAGAGGTAACACTTCATCAAGTTCTACTTTCCTCCCACTTACTTCTTTCGAGAGAAACTCTTTCTCTAGAAAGGATCCATTCTTGGCAACAAAGATCTTGCCTTCAGATCTGAGGTAGAAGGTATACCCAGTAGTTTCTTTAGGGTATCCTATGAAGACGCATTTTTCCGACTTGGGTTCGAGCTTTTCAGGTTGAAGTTTCTTGACATAAGCATCGCATCCCCAAACTTTTAGAAACGACAGCTTAGGTTTCTTCCCAAACCATAATTCATATGGTGTCGTCTCAACGGATTTCGACGGAGCCCTATTTAAAGTGAATGCGGCAGTCTCTAAAGCATAGCCCCAAAAAGATAGCGGTAAGTTGGTAAGAGACATCATAGATCGCACCATATCTAATAGAGTGCGATTACGACGTTCGGACACACCATTACGCTGAGGTGTTCCAGGCGGCGTGAGTTGTGAAACTATTCCACATTTTCTTAAGTGTGTGCCAAATTCGTTACTCAAGTATTCTCCTCCACGATCTGATCGTAGAAACTTGATCTTTCTATCACGTTGATTTTCAACCTCACTCTGAAATTCCTTGAACTTTTCGAAGGTCTCAGACTTGTGTTTCATCAAGTAGATATACCCATATCTACTCAAGTCATCAGTGAGGGTGAGAACATAACGATAGCCACCGCGAGCCTCAACACTCATTGGACCGCACACATCGGTATGTAAGATTTCCAATAAGTTGGTTGCTCGCTCCATTGTTCCTGAGAACGGAGTCTTGGTCATTTTACCCATGAGGCATGGTTTGCACGTGTCAAATGATTCATAATCAAGAGACTCTAAAAGTCCATCTGCATGGAGCTTCTTCATGCGTTTGACACCTATGTGACCAAGGCGGCAGTGCCACAAATATGTGGGACTATTGTTATCAACTTTAACTCTTTTGGTATTCACACTATGAATATGTGTATCATCACGTACGAGATTCATTAAGAATAAACCATTAACCATCGGAGCATGACCATAAAACATATCTCTCATATAAATAGAACAACCATTATTCTCGGATTTAAATGAGTAGCCATCTCGAATTAAACGAGATCCAGATACAATGTTCATGCTCAAACTTGGCACTAAATAACAATTATTGAGGTTTAAAACTAATCCCGTAGGTAAATGTAGAGGTAGCGTGCCGACGGCGATCACATCGACCTTGGAACCATTCCCGACGCGCATCGTCACCTCGTCCTTCGCCAGTCTCCGTTTATTCCACAGCTCCTGCTTTGAGTTACAAATGTGAGCAACTGCACCGGTATCAAATACCCAAGAGCTACTACGAGTACTGGTAAGGTACACATCAATTACATGTATATCACATATACCTTTGGTTTTGCCGGCCTTCTTGTCCGCTAAGTATTTGGGGCAGTTCCGCTTCCACTGACCACTTCCCTTGCAATAAAAACACTCAGTCTCGGGCTTGGGTCCATTCTTTGGCTTCTTCCCGGCAACTTGCTTACCGGGCGCGGCAACTTCCTTCCCGTCCTTCTTGAAGTTCTTTTTACCCTTGCCCTTCTTGAACTTAGTGGTTTTATTCACCATCAACACTTGATGCTCCTTCTTGATTTCTACCTCTGCTGATTTCAGCATAGCATATACCTCAGGAATGGTCTTTACCATCCCCTGCATATTGTAGTTCATCACAAAGCTCTTGTAGCTAGGTGGAAGCGACTGGAGGATTCTGTCAATGACCGCTTCATCCGGGAGATTAACTTCCAGTTGAGTCAAGCGGTTGTGCAACCCAGACATTTTGAGTATGTGTTCACTGACAGAGCTATTTTCCTCCATCTTACAGCTAAAGAATTTGTCGGAGACTTCATATCTCTCGACCCGGGCATGAGCTTGGAAAACCATTTTCAGCTCTTCGAACATCTCATATGCTCCATGTCTCTCAAAACGCTTTTGGAGCCCCGGCTCTAAGCTGTAAAGCATGCCGCACTGAACGAAGGAGTAATCATCGCAGCGTGACTGCCAAGCGTTCATAACGTCTTGTTCTGCAGGGAGAATAGGTGCGTCACCCAGCGGTGCTCGTAGGACATAATCTTTCTTGGCAGCTATGAGGATGATCCTCAGGTTCCGGACCCAGTCCGTATAGTTGCTGCCATCGTCTTTCAGCTTGGTTTTCTCTAGGAACGCGTTGAAGTTGAGGACTACGTTGGCCATTTGATCTACAAGACATATTGTAAAATTTTTAGACTAAGTTCATGATAATGAAGTTCATTTAATCGAATTATTTAATGAACTCCCACTTAGATAGACATCCCTCTTCTAGTCATCTAAGTATTACATGATCCGAGTCAACTAGGCCGTGTCCGATCATCACGTGAGATGGACTAGTCAACATCGGTGAACATCTTCATGTTGATCGTATCTTGTATACGACTCATGCTCGACCTTTCGGTCTTCTGTGTTCCGAGGCCATGTCTGTACATGCTAGGCTCGTCAAGTCAACCTAAGTGTTTGCATGTGTAAATCTGTCTTACACCCGTTGTATGTGAACGTTAGAATCTATCACACCCGATCATCACGTGGTGCTTCGAAACAACGAACTGTCGCAACGGTGCACAGTTAGGGGGAACACTTCTTGAAATTATTATGAGGGATCATCTTATTTACTACCGTCGTTCTAAGTAAACAAGATGCAAAACATGATAAACATCACATGCAATCAAATAATAAACGTGACATGATATGGCCAATATCACATAGCTCCTTTGATCTCCATCTTGGGGCTCCATGATCATCTCGTCACCGGCTTGACACCATGATCTCCATCATCATGATCTCCATCATCGTGTCTCCATGAAGTTGCTCGCCAACTATTACTTCTACTACTATGGCTAACGCGTTTAGCAATAAAGTAAAGTAATTTACATGGCGTTTCTCAATGACACGCAGGTCATACAAAAAATAAAGACAACTCCTATGGCTCCTGCCGGTTGTCATACTCATCGACATGCAAGTCGTGATTCCTATTACAATAGCATGAACATCTCATACATCACATATAGATCATTCATCATTCATCACAACTTTGGCCATATCATATCACAAAGCACTTGCTGCAAAAACAAGTTAGACGTCCTCTAATTGTTGTTACAAGTTTTTACGTGGCTTAATTAGGGTTCTAGCAAGAACGTTTTCTTACCTACGTGAAAACCACAACGTGATTTGTCAACTTCTATTTACCCTTCATAAGGACCCTTTTCATCGAATCCGCTCCAACTAAAGTGGGAGAGACAGACACCCGCCAGCCACCTTATGCAACTAGTGCATGTTAGTCGGTGGAACCGGTCTCACGTAAGAGTACGTGTAAGGTTGGTCCGGGCCGCTTCATCCCACAATACCGCTGAAGCAAGATAAGACTAGTAGCGGCAAGAAAGGTTGACAAATCTACGCCCACAACAAATTGTGTTCTACTCGCGCAAGAAGAA
The DNA here is from genome assembly GCA_032464435.1 of Aegilops umbellulata. Taxonomy (NCBI): domain Eukaryota; kingdom Viridiplantae; phylum Streptophyta; class Magnoliopsida; order Poales; family Poaceae; genus Aegilops; species Aegilops umbellulata. Next base: position 584,615,146 of record CP136060.1, on the reverse strand, counting down.
CTACGCATAGACCTAGCTCATGATGCCACTGTTGGGGAACGTTGCAGAAAATTAAAATTTTTCCTACGGTTTCTCCAAGATCCATCTATGAGTTCATCTAACAACGAGTCATGGGAGAGAGAGATTGCATCTACATACCACTTTGTAGATCGCGAGCGGAAGCGTTCAATGAACGGGGATGAAGTAGTCGTACACACCGTGATCCAAATCACCGGAGATCCTAGCACCGAAAGCACGGCACCTCCGCGTTCAACACACGTACGGTCAGCGTAACGTCTCCTTCTTCTTGATCCAGCAAGGCAAAGGAGAGGTTGGGGAAGAAGGCTCCAGCAGCAGCACGACGGCATGGTGATGGTGGAACTACAGTACTCCGGCAGGGCTTCGCCGTGCTCAACGGAGGAGGAGGAGGTGTTGGGGAGGGAGAGGGAGGCGCCAGGGCAAGGGGTGCGCAGCCCTCCCCTCACCCCTCTATTTATAGGGGAAAGGGCAAGGGGGGCCGGCCCCTCTAGATGGGATCTGGAGGGGGGGGGGGCGGCGGCCTAGGGGAGGAGGCTTGCCCCCCAAGCAAAGGGGGGCGCCCCCCTCAAGGTTTCCCCCAACCCTAGGCGCATGGGCCCTTGGGGGGGGGGAGGCGCACCAGCCCACTTTGGGCTGGTTCCCTTCCTCATACAGCCCATGAGGCCCTCCGGGAGAGGTGGCCCCTCCCGGTGGACCCCCAGAACCCCTTCGGTGGCCCCGGTACAATACCGATATGCCCCCGAAACTTCCCGGTGCCCGTATGATGACTTCCCATATATAAATCTTTACCTCCGGACCATTCCGAAACTCCTCGTGACGTCCGGGATCTCATCCGGGACTCCGAACAACATTCGGGTTACTGCATATACATATCTTCACAACCCTAGCGTCACCGAACCTTAAGTGTGTAGACCCTACGGGTTCGGGAGACATGCAGACATGACCGAGACGGCTCTCGGGCAATAACCAACAGCGGGATCTGGATACCCATGTTGGCTCCCACATGCTCCACGATGATCTCATCGGATGAACCACGATGTCGAGGATTCAATTAATCCCGTATACGATTCCCTTTGTCAATCGGTATTTTACTTGCCCGAGATTCGATCGTCGGTATCCCAATACCTCGTTCAATCTCATTACCGGCAAGTCACTTTTCTCGTACCGTAATGCATGATCCCGTGATCAAACACTTTGATCACATTGAGCTCATTATGATGATGCATTACCGAGAGGGCCTGGTGATACCTCTCCGTCAAGCGGAGTGACAAATCCCAGTCTCGATCCATGTCAACCCAACAGACACTTTCAGAGATACCCGTAGTATACCTTTATAGTCACCAAGATACGTTGTGACGTTTGGTACACCCAAAGCACTCCTACGGTATCCGGGAGTTACACGATCTCATGGTCTAAGGAAAGGATACTTGACATTGGAAAACTCTAGCAAACGAACTATGCGATCTTATGCTATGTTTAGGATTGGGTCTTGTCCATCACATCATTCTCCTAATGATGTGATCTTGTTATCAATGACATCCAATGTCCATAGTCAGGAAACCATGACTATCTATCGATCAACGAGCTAGTCAACTAGAGGCTTACTAGGGACATGTTGTTGTCTGTTATTCACACATGTATTATGATTTCCGGATAACACAATTATAGCACGAATAAAGACAATTATCATGAATAAGGAAATATAATAATAATGCTTTTATTATTGCCTCTAGGGCATATTTCCAACACTTTCTCCCTTGGCGGCGGTGGCGGTTTCGGTCCAAAATGGGCGTCGACTTCTGCCCGCACTATGGCATTGGTTTGCTCCTTGGTCCTGTCGTAAGCCATCTCAGGAAGAGGAGTACTGAGGTTTGGACCATATTTATATCGCTTGCCTCCGCCTGTACTTCCTGTACTATGACCTCGACTGGTACCGCTACGCACCATAGCTGCGGGGTGTCTCTTCGTGGATTGCTGAGGCGGCGGAGATGGCTGACAGGGCTGAGTTGGACGAGGAGGAATGGCCTGAAGCTGTGCCGTACTTGGAGGAGGAGTGGCCTGACACTTTGCCGGACTTGGAGGAGGAGTGGACGTCTGGCGCTGTGTCGGACTTGGAGGAGGAGTGGCCTGACACTTTGCCAGACTTGGAGGAGGAGGAGTGGCCTCACGCTTGGTGGACTTGGAGGAGCGGGAGTCTGCTGACTCGGTGGCGGACTTCGACGAGGAGTCGGGTGACGCGGTGTCGGGGGCCTTCGAAAGATGATGCAATCCTTTCTCCATAGGATGAAACGATGTTTGGCATCTCCGAGTGTGTGCTCCTCGTCACCTCCAGGAATGTCAAGCTCTAGCCCCGAATATTGGTCCACCACCTCATCAACCACGACACGAGCATAGCCTGATGGAATCGGGTTGCAATGGAAGGTTGCATCGGGGTAATTTGTATAAGCAATGCCGTCCGCCACCTTCATGGATATGTTCTTCATTTTGAAGTGTAGCTCGCAGTTAGTGTTCTCCATGATGTCATCCACGGGGTATCTATCCAGCATTGCATCAAACGGGGCGGAACCCACACTGCTTCTCGGCATGGATGGGGTGGTGGTATCCAATGCTGGATCATCCGCTAGCTGTTGCAGCTGCTGAGACCCCCTTTGCTGGCTAAGTGAGTCGATCTGCTCCTGCTGCTGCTGGAATTTGTCTCCCAAGTCTGCGTACGTGGATTCTAGGCCTTGAAGGCGTTCATAGTCCCGCTTCCTCTTCTCCTCCTCCATCTTCCTCTGCTTCTCCTCTGCAATCTTCCTTCTCGCACGGGTTCTGTAGTTGGCGTTCCATTCCGAAAACCCCTCATACCACGGAATAGTGCCCTTGCCTCGTGTTCTTCCCGGGTGTTCAGGATTTTTCAGGGCACATGTAAGCTCGTCGTTCTCTCTGTTCGGCTGGAACACCCCCGTTCGAGCCTCTTCTATTGCAACAAGTATGTCATCATCGGCTCCATTCAGACATGCCTTCGTCAAAACTTTGCCTGTCTTCGGGTCCAACTCCCCCCATGCGCATAGAACCAACTCCTGCACCTGGGGGGCCAGCTCTTAGTAACCGGAATGACACCTACATCCTCCATCTCTTTCTCAGACTTATCCCACTTAGGCATTGCCACCGCGTAGCCACCTGGCCCCAGCTTATGGAACTTATCCTTTTTTTCGGCATTCTTCTTGTTTATTCTCGACCGTTCCTTAGCTAATTCTGAATCCTTGAATTTCATGAAATCGTCCCAATGAGCACTTTGATTCTCTAGTATCCCCTCGAATACTGGAGTCTTCCTTCCTCCCTTGACGTACTTCTCCCACGTCGTTCTCTTGTGGTTCTTGAATGCAACTGACATCTTCCTAAAAGCAGCGTCCTTGACTTTCTGCACATCTGCTTCTGTGAAATGATCTGGTAGGGTGAAATGTGTTGGAAATATGCCCTAGAGGCAATAATAAAAGAATTATTATTATATTTCCTTGTTCATGATAATTGTCTTTATTCATGCTATAATTGTGTTATCCGGAAACCGTAATACATGTGTGAATAATAGACACCAACATGTCCCTAGTAAGCCTCTAGTTGACTAGCTCGTTGATCAACAGATAGTCATGGTTTCCTGACTATGGACATTGGATGTCATTGATAACGAGGTCACATCATTAGGAGAATGATGTGATGGACAAGATCCAATCCTAAACATAGCACGAGATCGTATAGTTTGTTTGCTAGAGTTTTCCAATGTCAAGTATCCTTTCCTTAGACCATGAGATCGTGTAACTCCCGGATACCGTAGGAGTGCTTTGGGTGTGCCAAACGTCACAACGTAACTGGGTGACTATAAAGGTATACTGCGGGTATCTCCGAAAGTGTCTATTGGGTTGACACGGATCGAGACTGGGATTTGTCACTCCGCATGACGGAGAGGTATCACCGGGCCCACTCGGTAATGCATCATCATAATGAGCTCAATGTGATCAAAGTGTTTGATCACGGGATCATGCATTACGGTACGAGTAAAGTGACTTGCCGGTAACGAGATTGAACGAGGTATTGGGATACCGACGATCGAATCTCGGGGAAGTAAACATACCGATTGACAAAGGGAATTGCATACGGGATTGCTTGAATCCTCGACATCGTGGTTCATCCGATGAGATCATCGTGGAGCATGTGGGAGCCAACATGGGTATCCAGATCCTGCTGTTGGTTATTGCCCGATAGCCGTCTCGGTCATGTCTGCATGTCTCCCGAACCCGTAGGGTCTACACACTTAAGGTTCGGTGACGCTAGGGTTGTAGGGATATGTATATGCAGTAACCCGAATGTTGTTCGGAGTCCCGGATGAGATCCCGGACGTCACGAGGAGTTTCGGAATAGTCCGGAGGTAAAGAATTATATATAGGAAGTGCTGTTTCGGCCATCGGGACAAGTTTCGGGGTCACCGATATTGTACCGGGACCACCTGAAGGGTCCCGGGGGCCCACCGGGTGGGGCCACATGGGCTGTAGGGGGTGCGCCTTGGCCTACATGGGCCAAGGGCACCAGCCCCAATAGGCCCATGCGCCTAGGGTTTCAAAGGGGAAGAGTCCCACAAGGGGAAGGCACCCCCTAGGTGCCTTGGGGGGGAGGGAATCCTCCCTTGGCCGCCGCCCCCCCTAGGAGATTGGATCTCCTAGGGCCGGCGCCCCCCCTAGGCCCTCCTATATATAGTTGGGGAAGGAGGGCTTTTTGATCTACGCCTTTGGTTGCCTCCTTCTCCCTCTCCAACACCTCCTCCTCCTCCAAAGTGCTTAGCGAAGCCCTGCCGGAGTACTACAGCTCCATCACCACCACGCCGTCGTGCTGCTGCTGGAGCCATCTTCCTCAACCTCTCCTCTCCCCTTGCTGGATCAAGAAGGAGGAGACGTTACGCTGACCGTACATGTGTTGAACGCGGAGGTGTCGTCTGTTCGGTGCTAGAATCTCCGGTGATTTGGATCACGTCGTGTACGACTACCTCATCCCCGTTCTCTGAACGCTTCCGCTCGCGATCTACAAAGGTATGTAGATGCATCCGATCACTCGTTGCTAGATGAACTCATAGATGGATCTTGGTGAAACCGTAGGAAAATTTTTGTTTTATGCAACGTTCCCCAACAGTGGCATCATGAGCTAGGTCTATGCGTAGTTCTTCTTGCGCGAGTAGAACACAATTTGTTGTGGGCGTAGATTTGTCAACTTTCTTGCCGCTACTAGTCTTATCTTGCTTCAGCGGTATTGTGGGATGAAGCGGCCCGGACCAACCTTACACGTACTCTTACGTGAGACCGGTTCCACCGACTAACATGCACTAGTTGCATAAGGTGGCCGGCGGGTGTCTGTCTCTCCCACTTTAGTTGGAGCGGATTCGATGAAAAGGGTCCTTATGAAGGGTAAATAGAAGTTGACAAATCACGTTGTGGTTTTCACGTAGGTAAGAAAACGTTCTTGCTAGAACCCTAATTAAGCCACGTAAAAACTTGTAACAACAATTAGAGGACGTCTAACTTGTTTTTGCAGCAAGTGCTTTGTGATATGATATGGCCAAAGTTGTGATGAATGATGAATGATCTTTATGTGATGTATGAGATGTTCATGCTATTGTAATAGGAATCACGACTTGCATGTCGATGAGTATGACAACCGGCAGGAGCCATAGGAGTTGTCTTTATTTTTTGTATGACCTGCGTGTCATTGAGAAACGCCATGTAAATTACTTTACTTTATTGCTAAACGCGTTAGCCATAGTAGTAGAAGTAATAGTTGGCGAGCAACTTCATGGAGACACGATGATGGAGATCATGGTGTCAAGCCGGTGACGAGATGATCATGGAGCCCCAAGATGGAGATCAAAGGAGCTATGTGATATTGGCCATATCATGTCACGTTTATTATTTGATTGCATGTGATGTTTATCATGTTTTGCATCTTGTTTACTTAGAACAACGGTAGTAAATAAGATGATCCCTCATAATAATTTCAAGAAGTGTTCCCCCTAACTGTGCACCGTTGCGACAGTTCGTTGTTTCGAAGCACCACGTGATGATCGGGTGTGATAGATTCTAACGTTCACATACAACGGGTGTAAGACAGATTTACACATGCAAACACTTAGGTTGACTTGACGAGCCTAGCATGTACAGACATGGCCTCGGAACACAGAAGACCGAAAGGTCGAGCATGAGTCGTATACAAGATACGATCAACATGAAGATGTTCACCGATGTTGACTAGTCCATCTCACGTGATGATCGGACACGGCCTAGTTGACTCGGATCATGTAATACTTAGATGACTAGAAGAGGGATGTCTATCTAAGTGGGAGTTCATTAAATAATTCGATTAAATGAACTTCATTATCATGAACTTAGTCTAAAAATTTTACAATATGTCTTGTAGATCAAATGGCCAACGTAGTCCTCAACTTCAACGCGTTCCTAGAGAAAACCAAGCTGAAAGACGATGGCAGCAACTATACGGACTGGGTCCGGAACCTGAGGATCATCCTCATAGCTGCCAAGAAAGATTATGTCCTACGAGCACCGCTGGGTGACGCACCTATTCTCCCTGCAGAACAAGACGTTATGAACGCTTGGCAGTCACGCTGCGATGATTACTCCTTCGTTCAGTGCGGCATGCTTTACAGCTTAGAGCCGGGGCTCCAAAAGCGTTTTGAGAGACATGGAGCATATGAGATGTTCGAAGAGCTGAAAATGGTTTTCCAAGCTCATGCCCGGGTCGAGAGATATGAAGTCTCCGACAAATTCTTTAGCTGTAAGATGGAGGAAAATAGCTCTGTCAGTGAACACATACTCAAAATGTCTGGGTTGCACAACCGCTTGACTCAACTGGAAGTTAATCTCCCGGATGAAGCGGTCATTGACAGAATCCTCCAGTCGCTTCCACCTAGCTACAAGAGCTTTGTGATGAACTACAATATGCAGGGGATGGTAAAGACCATTCCTGAGGTATATGCTATGCTGAAATCAGCAGAGGTAGAAATCAAGAAGGAGCATCAAGTGTTGATGGTGAATAAAACCACTAAGTTCAAGAAGGGCAAGGGTAAAAAGAACTTCAAGAAGGACGGGAAGGAAGTTGCCGCGCCCGGTAAGCAAGTTGCCGGGAAGAAGCCAAAGAATGGACCCAAGCCCGAGACTGAGTGTTTTTATTGCAAGGGAAGTGGTCAGTGGAAGCGGAACTGCCCCAAATACTTAGCGGACAAGAAGGCCGGCAAAACCAAAGGTATATGTGATATACATGTAATTGATGTGTACCTTACCAGTACTCGTAGTAGCTCTTGGGTATTTGATACCGGTGCAGTTGCTCACATTTGTAACTCAAAGCAGGAGCTGTGGAATAAACGGAGACTGGCGAAGGACGAGGTGACGATGCGCGTCGGGAATGGTTCCAAGGTCGATGTGATCGCCGTCGGCACGCTACCTCTACATTTACCTACGGGATTAGTTTTAAACCTCAATAATTGTTATTTAGTGCCAAGTTTGAGCATGAACTGGATCTCGTTTAATTCGAGATGGCTACTCATTTAAATCCGAGAATAATGGTTGTTCTATTTATATGAGTGATATGTTTTATGGTCATGCTACGATGGTTAATGGTTTATTCTTAATGAATCTCATACGTAATTATACACATATTCATAGTGTGAATACCAAAAGAGTTAAAGTTGATAACAATAGTCCCACATACTTGTGGCACTGCCGCCTTGGTCACACAGGTATCAAATGCATGAACAAGCTCCATGCAGATGGACTTTTAGAGTCTCTTGATTATGAATCATTTGACACGTGCGAACCATGCCTCATGGGTAAAATGACCAAGACTCCGTTCTCAGGAACAATGGAGCGAGCAGCCAACTTATTGGAAATCATACATACTGATGTGTGCGGTCCAATGGGTGTTGAGGCTCGCTGTGGCTATCGTTATGTTCTCACCCTCACTGATGACTTGAGTAGATATGGGTATATCTACTTAATGAAACACAAGTCTGAGACCTTTGAAAAGTTCAAGGAATTTCAGAGTGAGGTTGAAAATCAACGTGACAGAAAGATCAAGTTTCTACGATCAGATCGTGGAGGAGAATACTTGAGTCACGAATTTGGCACACACTTAAGAAAATGTGGAATAGTTTCACAACTCACGCCGCCTGGAACACCTCAGCGTAATGGTGTGTCCGAACGTCGTAATCGCACTCTATTAGATATGGTGCGATCTATGATGTCTCTTACCGATTTACCACTATCTTTTTGGGGCTATGCTTTAGAGACTGCCGCATTCACTTTAAATAGGGCTCCGTCGAAATCCGTTGAGACGACACCGTATGAATTATGGTTTGGGAAGAAACCTAAGCTGTCGTTTCTAAAAGTTTGGGGATGCGATGCTTATGTCAAGAAACTTCAACCTGAAAAGCTCGAACCCAAGTCGGAAAAATGCGTCTTCATAGGATACCCTAAAGAAACTATTGGGTATACCTTCTACCTCAGATCCGAAGGCAAGATCTTTGTTGCCAAGAATGGATCCTTTCTAGAGAAGGAGTTTCTCTCGAAAGAAGTAAGTGGGAGGAAAGTAGAACTTGATGAAGTGTTACCTCTTGAACCGGAAAATGGCGCAACTCAAGAAAACGTTCCTGAGGTGCCTGCACCGACTAGAGAGGAAATTAATGATGATGATCAAGATACTTCTGATCAAGCTCCTACTGAAATTCGTAGGTCCACAAGGACACGTTCCGCACCAGAGTGGTACGGCAACCCTGTCTTGGAAATCATGTTGTTAGACAACGGTGAACCTTCGAACTATGAAGAAGCGATGGCGGGCCCGGATTCCGACAAATGGCTGGAAGCCATGAAATCCGAGATAGGATCCATGTATGAAAACGAAGTATGGACTTTGACTGACTTGCCCGTTGAGCGGCGAGCCATAGAAAATAAATGGATCTTTAAAAAGAAGACATATGCGGATGGTAATGTGACCATCTATAAAGCTCGGCTTGTCGCTAAGGGTTATCGACAAGTTCAAGGGGTTGACTACGATGAGACTTTCTCACCGGTAGCGAAGCTGAAGTCCGTCCGAATCATGTTAGCAATTGCCGCATTCTACGATTATGAAATATGGCAAATGGACGTCAAAACGGCATTCCTTAATGGTTTCCTTAAGGAAGAATCGTATATGATGCAGCCGGAAGGTTTTGTCGATCCTAAGAATGCTGACAAGGTGTGCAAGCTCCAACGCTCGATTTATGGGCTGGTGCAAGCATCTCGGAGTTGGAACATTCGCTTTGATGAGATGAGCAAAGCGTTTGGATTTACGCAGACTTATGGAGAAGCCTGCGTTTACAAGAAAGTGAGTGGGAGCTCTGTAGCATTTCGCATACTATATGTAGATGACATACTTTTGATGGGAAATGATATAGAACTCTTGGACAGCATTAAGGCCTACTTGAATAAGAGTTTTTCAATGAAGGACCTTGGAGAAGCTGCTTATATATTAGGCATCAAGATCTATAGAGATAGATCAAGACGCCTCATAGGTCTTTCACAAAGCACATACCTTGATAAGATATTGAAGAAGTTCAATATGGATCAATCTAAGAAGGGGTTCTTACCTGTGTTACAAGGTGTGAAATTGAGCTCAGCTCAATGTCCGACCACGGCAGAAGATATAGAAGAGATGAGTGTCATCCCCTATGCCTCAGCCATAGGTTCTATTATGTATGCTATGCTGTGTACCAGACCTGATGTAAACCTTGCCGTAAGTTTGGTAGGAAGGTACCAAAGTAATCCCGGCAAGGAACACTGGACAGCGGTCAAGAATATCCTGAAGTACCTGAAAAGGACTAAGAAAATGTTTCTCGTTTATGGAGGTGACGAAGAGCTCGTCGTAAAGGGTTACGTCGACGCTAGCTTCGACACAGATCTGGATGACTCTAAGTCACAAACCGGATATGTGTATATTTTGAATGGTGGGGCAGTAAGCTGGTGCAGTTGCAAGCAGAGCGTCGTGGCGGGATCTACATGTGAAGCGGAGTACATGGCAGCCTCGGAGGCAGCACATGAAGCAATTTGGGTGAAGGAGTTCATCACCGACCTCGGAGTCATACCCAATGCATCGGGGCCAATCAAACTCTTCTGTGACAACACTGGAGCTATTGCACTTGCCAAGGAGCCCAGGTTTCACAAGAAGACCAGGCACATCAAGCGTCGCTTCAACTCCATTCGTGAAAATGTTCAAGATGGAGACATAGTTATTTGTAAAGTGCATACGTACCTGAATGTAGCAGATCCATTGACTAAACCTCTCCCCAGAACGAAACATGATCAACACCAGAATTCCATGGGTGTTCGATTCATCACAATGTAACTAGATTATTGACTCTAGTGCAAGTGGGAGACTGTTGGAAATATGCCCTAGAGGCAATAATAAAAGCGTTATTATTATATTTCCTTGTTCATGATAATTGTCTTTATTCATGCTATAATTGTGTTATCCGGAAACCGTAATACATGTGTGAATAATAGACACCAACATGTCCCTAGTAAGCCTCTAGTTGACTAGCTCGTTGATCAACAGATAGTCATGGTTTCCTGACTATGGACATTGGATGTCATTGATAACGAGATCACATCATTAGGAGAATGATGTGATGGATAAGACCCAATCCTAAACATAGCACAAGATCGTATAGTTCGTTTGCTAGAGTTTTGCAATGTCAAGTATCCTTTCCTTAGACCATGAGATCGTGTAACTCCCGGATACCGTAGGAGTGCTTTGGGTGTGCCAAACGTCACAACGTAACTGGGTGACTATAAAGGTATACTGCGGGTATCTCCGAAAGTGTCTGTTGGGTTGACACGGATCGAGACTGGGATTTGTCACTCCGCATGACGGAGAGGTATCACCGGGCCCACTCGGTAATGCATCATCATAATGAGCTCAATGTGATCAAAGTGTTTGATCACGGGATCATGCATTACGGTACGAGTAAAGTGACTTGCCGGTAACGAGATTGAACGAGGTATTGGGATACCGACGATCGAATCTCGGGCAAGTAAACATACCGATTGACAAAGGGAATTGCATACGGGATTGCTTGAATCCTCGACATCGTGGTTCATCCCATGAGATCATCGTGGAGCATGTGGGAGCCAACATGGGTATCCAGATCCCGCTGTTGGTTATTGCCCGAGAGCCGTCTCGGTCATGTCTGCATGTCTCCCGAACCCGTAGGGTCTACACACTTAAGGTTCGGTGACTCTAGGGTTGTAGGGATATGTATATGCAGTAACCCGAATGTTGTTCGGAGTCCCGGATGAGATCCCGGACGTCACGAGGAGTTTCGGAATAGTCCGGAGGTAAAGAATTATATATAGGAAGTGCTGTTTCGGCCATCGGGACAAGTTTCGGGGTCACCGGTATTGTACCGGGACCACCTGAAGGGTCCCGGGGGCCCACCGGGTGGGGCCACCTGCCCCGGGGGGCCACATGGGCTGTAGGGGGTGCGCCTTGGCCTATATGGGCCAAGGGCACCAGCCCCAATAGGCCCATGCGCCTAGGGTTTCAAAGGGGAAGAGTCCCACAAGGGGAAGGCACCCCCTAGGTGCCTTGGGGGGAGGGAATCCTCCCTTGGCCGCCGCCCCCCCTAGGAGAGTGGATCTCCTAGGGCCGGTGCCCCCCCTAGGCCCTCCTATATATAGTGGGGGAAGGAGGGCTTTTTGATCTACGCCTTTGGTTGTCTCCTTCTCCCTCTCCAACACCTCGTCCTCCTCCAAAGTGCTTAGCGAAGCCCTGCCGGAGTACTGCAACTCCATCACCACCACGCCGTCGTGCTGCTGCTGGAGCCATCTTCCTCAACCTCTCCTCTCCCCTTGCTAGATCAAGAAGGAGGAGACGTTACGCTGACCGTACGTGTGTTGAACATGGAGGTGCCGTCTGTTCGATGCTAGAATCTCCGGTGATTTGGATCACGTCGTGTACGACTACCTCATCCCCGTTCTCTGAACACTTCCGCTCGCGATCTACAAAGGTATGTAGATGCATCCGATCACTCGTTGCTAGATGAACTCATAGATGGATCTTGGTAAAACCGTAGGAAATTTTTTGTTTTATGCAACGTTCCCCAACAAAATATTCCATGAGAGTATCCCAAAGCAGTTTTTTTTATTCTCGTCGACAAAAGTAACATCTGGACGTGGCTTTGCTGGCTTTCTCCATTCTTGAAGGGAGATCGGGAGTTGGTCCTTCACAAGAACTCCGCACTGACGAACGAACTTGTCCGCAATCTTCTTAGGCACTAATGGTTCGCCATTAGGTCTGAATGCCTCGATATTGTACTTTACGCCCTCCTTCAACTTTTTGTTCGGGCCTCGTTTCATCCTTTTGCCTGAAGATTTGCTCGATCCGGATGGCTGAAAGAAGAAAGATCGATTCGTTAATATATCTTCAACTCATTTAAAACATGCGATGATCACCAGATTCCTGCTTATATAAATATATATACCTCGCCGGTGTTTGTTGTTTCAGGATCAACATGTTCTTCGTCATCGTCATAATCGTAGTTCATGACTTCATCAATTCGGTCGTCGCGATCGAATATCATATCACCCTCTCTGGTGTTGTTTAGAAATTCGGAGCCGTCAAAATCTTCTTCATTCTGATCATCATCTGGCCCGCGTATCATATCGAACATGGTCTGTTCTCTCTCTCTGTCGGTATTGTCCGCCATAGCTTTTATTCAACTATGCCAAAAGAAATATAAAACAATTTAGTATAATCTCGAATAATAGATATAATCTCGAATACATCGTCTCGAATAATAGGTTTAATCTCGAATACATCGTCTCGAATAATATATAATATTGAATAGTACATCACTGGCTAGGTAGCTAATTAAAGATCGAATACTACAGAAGAATCTAGGACACTCGCGGTTCCTGCGGCGCGGGCGGTGGACACCCAAAGAGAAGGAACCCTCACAGGATCATAGCTGAAGTGAGATCCCTGAAGAAACTGCCAGGTATTGGAGAACCTGCCGCCCTCTAACGCAACCATGTAGCGATGGACGTGCTCGTCCTCCTCCCTGACACGACGACGTACCACCTTTGGCGGGGCCGGCTCCCTCTGCACCGAAACTGGCCCACGCGAACGCCACCAAACGAGATCAGGGTCGACGACGGGACCCGGGGCCGGGTTCCTCATCAAGCGGCGCGCCCCTCCAGGCAGCACCTCCCAGTGCCAACCCGGCGGAGCCCAGTCCCGGACATGGGTCAGCTGGACGTCGTCGCGGACGTGTCGACGACGAGGATGCGGGCCGGGCATCGTCGACAACAAATACTAGCTATACGCCCGCAAAAAGTAACATTTTTTTAATGATTGGATTTTGATAACTAAAATTTCTAACATTTCTATAACATTTCTAACAATGCTATATATAACTAACATTTCTATAACATTTCTAATATTTCTATAACTAAAAAACAGCAAAATTTCTAACAGTTCTAACTTTTTTATAACTATTTCTATAACTAAAAAACAGAAAAATTTCCAACAATTCTAACTTTTTTATAACTATTTCTATAACTAAAAAACAGAAAAATTTCTAACAATTCTAACATTTCTAACATTTGTAACATTTCTAACTATTCTAACAATTCTAACATTTCTAACTATTTCTAAAAAACAGAAAATGTCTAACTATTTCTAAAAAACAGAAAAATGTCTAACAATTTCTAAAAAACAGAAAAATCTATAACTAAAAATGTATGTGTGTGTGTGCGCGCGCTCACCGGCCGGCGAGGCGAGAGGCGACGGGGGGCGCGCGGCGACGGGGACGGCGACGGGCGCGACGACGACGGGGACGGGGACGTACGGGCCGGGGCGGCGACGGGGACGGGGACGTACGGGCCGGGGCGGCGGTGACGACGGGGACGACGGGGACGGGACGACGGGCGGCGATGACGGGGACGGGGCGGCGACGGGGGCGGCGACGGGGCGGCGGCGGGGGCGGCGGGCGACGGTGCAGAGGAGAAGAAGTAGAGGGAGAGATGAGAAACTGACGAAATTTTGAAGTGTTTTCTTATATAGAACCCACCTTTAGTACCGGTTGGAGCCACCAACCGGTACTAAAGGTCTGTTTTGGCTAGCCCAAGCGGCGGGAGCCCCCTTTAGTACCGGGTCGTGGCTCCAACCGGTACTAAAGGCCCCCCTTTAGTACCGGTTGGTGCCACGACCCGGTACTAAAGGGTGTGCGCTGCCAGGCGAGGGGCATAAAAGTTTAGTCCCACCTCGCTAGCCGAGGGGCACTCGCACCTGCTTATAAGCCCCGCCGTCGCTGCTGTCTCGAGCTCCTCTCATAAGCAGGCCTTCTGGGCCTACCTCTTCTGCGATGCCCTGTTGGGCCTACTGGGCTAGCGGGCCTGCATCCTGGCCCAACTTGAATTTGGGTTTCTAGTCGTATGCAGGCCGCTGTGGCCCAGTAGGTGGGCTTTTTTTCTTATTTTTTTGCTTTATTTATTTTTGTGAATAACTTAACTTTGAAAATAGATTTTTCAGTGATTCTTTTTTCTTATGTTTAATATTAGTGTGTTTTATCATTATATTCAATTTGGTAATGCTTAGGTTATTTAAAAAATGAAATGCCTTTGTAACGGATGAGTTTTCGTTCGAAACCCTGATACTTCGAAACAGATTGTTCATTTTGTACACGAAGTGCATCCAGTTTTTGCGATAACCCTCTCTACTTTTTTGCACATGCTATGTGGGTGAAATTATGATACCATGCCAACTTTCAACCTTTTCTGTGTTCATTTGAAATGCTTTTCAATTTCAGGGTCATTTAGCTGAAAAAAATCAGTAAATGCATGAAAGAATTTGCTTGCACATAAAATTTCTTCGCGTTTCAAATGCCAAAACACATAACTAGCTACCCTAACTATTACAGAGATCCCTCCTGGGTGTGAAACACAGAAGAAAGTGATGATAGTTAAGCCGATCACATCCCAGATCTTTGGGTGTGAAACTTTTTCTTCGCGTGTGTCCCTTTGTGTCCTAGCCATGGAAAATCTTCATCATTTAACGGGATGCTCGGGTCAATATTCACTGTGAATGGAGCAATTTAATCAAACTTTTCATAATCTTCTGACTTGTCTGTCTTGTCATCCACTCCCACGATGTTTCTCTTCCCAGAAAGAACTATGTGCCGCTTTGGCTCATCGTACGATGCATTCGCTTCCTTATCTTTTCTTTTTCTTGGCTTGGTAGACATGTCCTTCACATAGAAAACCTGTGCCACATCATTGGCTAGGACGAATGGTTCGTCTGCATACGCAAGATTGTTGAGATCCACTGTTGTCATTCCGTACTGCATGTCTTCCGTTACCCCGCCTCGTGTCATATTGACCCATTTGCACCAAAACAAAGGGACCTTCAAAGCACGTCGATAGTCAAGTTCCCATATGTCCTGTATATAACCATAATATGTTTCCTTTCCCGTCTTGGTTTCTGCATCAAAGCGGACACCACTGTTTTGGTTGGTGCTCTTCTTATCTTGGGCGATCGTGTAAAATGTATTACCATTTATTTGGTACCCTTTGAAAGTCATTATATTCGAAGATGGTAACTGGAACAGCAAGTACAGGTCATCTTCAATAGAGGTTTCATGCATGGTACGTGCTTGCAACCAGCTGGCGAAACTCCTGGTTTGTTCATGTGTAATCCAGTCATCAGACCGCTCCGGGTGTTTGGAGCGTAGCAAATTCTTGTGTTCATCCATATACGGAGCCACCAAGGTGGAATTCTGTAGAACTGTGTAGTGTGCTTCAGTGAGAGAATGTCCGTCCATACATATTATTTGTTCCCCTCCTAGCGTGCCTTTTCCATCCAGTCTGCCCTGATGCCGCGATTCAGGAACACCAATCGGCTTAAGGTTTGGAATAAAGTCAATACAAAACTCAATGACCTCCTCATTTTGACAGCCGTTGGAGATGCTTCCTTCTGGCCTAGCACGGTTATGAACATATTTCTTTAAGACTCCCATGAACCTCTCAAAGGGGAACATATTGTGTAGAAATACAGGACCCAAAACGTTAATCTCTTCGCATAGGTGAACTAGGACGTGCGTCATGATGTTGAAGAAGGATGGTGGGAACACCAACTCGAAACTGACAAGACATTGCACCAAATCATTCTGTAACCTTGGTATGATTTCTGGATCGATTACCTTCTGAGAGATTGCATTGAGAAATGCACATAGCTTCACAATGGCTAATCGAACGTTTTCCGATAGAAGCCCCCTCAATGCAACCGGAAGCAGTTGCGTCATAATCACGTGGCAGTCATGAGACTTTAGGTTCTGGAACTTTTTCTCTGCCATGTTTATTATTCCCTTTATATTCGACGAGAAGCCAGACGGTACCTTAATACTGAGCAGGCATTCAAAGAAGATTTCCTTCTCTTCTTTGGTAAGAGCGTAGCTTGCATGACCCTGATGTATGCCGTCTTTTCCGTGCATACGTTGCTGGTCCTCCCGTGCCTCAGGTGTATCTTTTGTCTTCCCATACACGCCCAAGAAGCCAAGCAGGGTCACACAAAGATTCTTCGTCACGTGCATCACGTCGATTGCGGAGCGGACCTCGAGGTCTTTCCAATAGGGCAGGTCCCAAAATATAGATTTCTTCTTCCACATGGGTGCGCGTCCGTCAGCGTCATTCGGAACAGGTTGTCCACCAGGACCCTTTCCAAAGACCACCTTCAAATCCTTGACCATATCATGTACATCAGCACCAGTACGGTGGCCAGGCTTCGTCCGGTGATCCGCCTCACCTTTGAAATGCTTGCCTTTCTTTCTTACGGGATGCCTGCTCGGAAGAAATCGACGATGTCCCAGGTACACATTCTTATTAGCCAAATATATACTGTCGGAATCGTCCAAACAGTGCGTGCATGCGCGGTATCCCTTGTTTGTCTGTCCTGAAAGGTTACTGAGAGCAGGCCAATCATTGATGGTCACGAACAGCAACACCTTTAGGTCAAATTCTTCCCCCATGTGCTCATCCCACGCACGTACACCTGTTCCATTCCACGGTTGTAAGAGTTCTTCAACTAATGGCCTTAGGTACACATCAATGTCGTTGCCGGGTTGCTTAGGGCCTTGGATGAGCACTGGCATCATAATGAACTTCCGCTTCATGCACAACCAAGGAGGAAGGTTATACAAACATAGAGTCACAGGCCAGGTGCTATGGTTGCTGCTCTGCTCCCCAAAAGGATTAATGCCATCTACGCTTAGACCAAACCATACGCTCCTTGCGTCATCTGCAAACTCCTTCCCATACTTTCCTACGATTTTTCTCCACTGCGACCCGTCAGCGGGTACTCTCAACTTTCCGTCTTTCTTACGGTCTTCTTTGTGCCATCGCATCGCCTTAGCATGCTCTTTGTTTTGGAACAAACGTTTCAACCGTGGTATTATAGGAGCATACCACATCACCTTGGCAGGAATCTTCTTCCTGGGGCGCTGGCCCTCGACATCACCAGGGTCATCACGGCTGATCTTATAGCGCAATGCACCACATACCGGGCAAGCGTTCAAATCCTCGTACTCACCGCGGTAGAGGATGCAATCATTAGGGCATGCATGTATCTTCTGCACCTCTAACCCTAGAGGGCAGACAACCTTCTTTGCTTCGTACGTACTCTCGGGCAATTCGTTGTCCTTTGGAAGCATATCCTTTATCATTACCAGCAACTTTCCAAATCCCTTGTCAGATACACCATTCTCTGCCTTCCATTGCAGCAATTCCAGTGTGGTTCCCAGCTTTTTATTGTCACCTACGCAATTCGGGTACAATAATTTTTTGTGATCCTCTAACATGCGCTGCAACTTCTTCTTCTCCAAATCACTTGTGCAGTTTCTCTTTGCATCGGCAATGGCCCGACCTAGATCATCAACGGGCTCATCTGATGCCTCTTCTTCAGCTTCTTCCCGCATTGCCGGTTCAGCATTGCCGGCTCAGCTTCTTCCCCCATTGTTGTATCATCGTATTCAGGGAACCCATGGCCAGGATAGTTGTCGTCGTCCTCTTCTTCTTCATTGTCTTCCATCATAACCCCTCTTTCTCCGTGCTTCGTCCAAACATTATAGTGGGGCACGAAACCGGACTTAAACAGGTGGAAGTGAATGGTTCTTGACTTAGAGTAATTTTGACCATTCTTACAGGCAGCACATGGACAAGGCATAAAACCATCCGCCCGCTTGTTTGCCTCAGCCGCAAGCAGAAAAGTTTGCACGCCATTAATGAACTCGGGAGAGCATCGGTCATCGTACATCCATTGCCGGCTCATCTTCATTACACAACACCGAATAGACCAAATTAATACAAGTTCATACATAAAGTTCATACAATAGTTAAATGCAACAAACAAATAACTCTCTAGCTAAAGCATTTAAATGCAACAACAAATGCGATCAAGATCGCAACTAAGGTAACAATGGATCCAACAGCATAATGATACCAAGCCTCACTATCGATGGCATATTTTCTAATCTTTCTAATCTTCAAGCGCATTTTCTCCATCTTGATCTTGTGATCATCGACGACATCGGCAACATGCAACTCCAATTCCATCTTCTCCCCCTCAATTCTTTTCAATTTTTCTTTCAAGTACTCGTTTTCTCTTTCAACTAAATTTAACCTCTCGACAATAGGGTCGGTTGGAATTTCCGGTTCACATACCTCCTAGAAAAAATTTCTATGTCAACTTGATGGGCATAATTTGTCATAAACACGAAATGCAACTAGTTTTAAAAGAGAATATATATACCACATCCGAATCATAACAAGGACAAGGGTCGACGGGGACGGATATCAAAACCATGGCACTATATGTATAACAAACAACGTACGGGTAAGATAATTATACGAGTAACTAGCTATATATCCAAATCACACAAACATCAATTTTTATATAAAATTTCATGAACAAGGTGGTGCCGGCGACGGGACGGTGCGGGCGATCGACGGTGGTTATGGCGGAGATTTAGAAGGCACTAAGTAAACCACACCTACATATGCAAACTAAGTGTTATTTTTGACCTCAAATTGCATATAAATCAAATACTAGCACATATATATATATATTTCCTCCCAAATTACTAAACTCACAAATTAATCACTATATAAAGCATTGCAAGAGTAAATCTAGCAATGAGAGATGAAAGGACAAAGTTGCTAACCTTTGTGATCATTTCAATGGATGGGGGCCTTCAAATCTTGACAAAATTTGGGCAAAATGTGTGATGAGCTCGAGAGGAAGAGGGGAAGAACAGAGAGGAGAGGGGAAAGGGGAAGAACAGAGCGAGCTCGGGTGGACGAAGGGTTTATGTAGGACGACCTTTAGTACCGGTTCGTGCCAAGAACCGGCACTAAATGGGCTGGAGGGGCCCCAGTCTGACAACATCCTGCCACCACTCTCATTAGTACCGGTTCGTGGCACGAACCAGTGCTAAAGGTTCGCCACGAACCGGTATTAATGAAAGCGGCCCGGCTAGCCGTTGGAACCGGCACTAATGTACACATTAGTGCCGGCTCAAATACAAACCGGCACTAATGTGCTTCACGTTTGACCCTTTTTCTACTAGTGAGGATGGGTACAAATTGAAGCAATCGAGGTTGACAAAAGGAGCATTTCCACTTCCGTACCATGGGACTAATACCACCATGTCAATGAACCACCAACTCTTTTTGTCAATTCCCTAAAATTGGTGAAGAACTATTACTCTATTGGCCAACCATGCTTCACCAATTATCACTCTAAAATTGGCGAAACATTATCGCTCTATCACCAATTTTAGATAGTAATACATACTATCGGCTGGGCTGCATAGCATTGTTGAATCATAACATAGTTGATTAAATCAAAATATCCAAGATTATCCTATGCAAGCTAAGCCCCTAAGGAGATTGATATGATGAGATGTTACATACATCAACACGTACAGCAAACATAACTTACAAGGCCTGCACCACAATCTTACCTGAAGTACTGTTTTTGATGGATTCGGCAACGGGAGTGCTCCTGATTGTTCTCCGATTTAACCTCACAGTAATTATTTTTTTCCCTGTGCCCCCTAGTCCTATGTGTGTACTAATATTATCTCGAGATAGCTATAGATGTTTTGCATGTTTTTCTTTTTGTGAGGAATATCTCTAACATGTAAGTTTACAATGCAACCTATATGTTGCTAATTCTCATAAAACTTGTATTTTGCTAGATGAAAAATATTCAAATGGAAGAGTTGTGATGTAAAAAGTAAGGCATGAAACGATAACATATGATGCTTTCTACCATGCTAAGTAAATATGAGGTAGAATATATAGGTGGCGGAGGGGGATGGGGAGGAACTCTATTTTCACAAGTGAAGGTTGGTGGTGTTTGAGAAGGTATGTCAACTCGAGTTATGATGTTTGCCATTGCAGTAAGGAGACAGACCAAGAAAAGTATTCTCATCATCCATGGACGTACAATCCGTGGTTGTTATCTCTCTGAGGAAAAGTACTGTGTAATAATTCATATATGGCATTCCACAAAGTTTATGTAGAAAACCTTGTGCAATCTCTGTGACATCAAACAGAGTTATCCTAAATGAACTGTGTCCACGGAAAAGAAAAAAATGAACCATGTGCAATAATTGTGACATCACACACAGTTCAGTGGCACCAACCGTCCGTGCATGATGACACCCACATCGTCCATGTACATTCATGTACCGGTCCTGTAAATATAAATAGTCCATGTTCTTTGCAGCGCAGAAGATTTCAGCTCGCAAAGCATTGGCATTGGGTCTTAAGGTAAAGATGCAAAGCCTGAAACCAAATCACCATTTCTCTGGTAGAAGAAGCAGAGAACAGAGTCAGTGTCTGGTTAGCTTTTTGACCAACAAGGTTATGAGTAACATTCTGCACCTATCCATATAATTAGGCAATGACAATTTCCATGGATATTCTAGAGGTTTATACATCAGGACTGACACTAATTTGGTGTAGTTTCCATCATCACCATTTCTGTGCTTCTCCAACTTCTCAGGGGATGTCGCTATGGCATGCTACTTGTTCTGGGACATGGAAATCATTTGCTTTGCCACCGACAGACCAGCTCTGCTTTTAATTTTGTGCCACAAAACATTCAGTATAAAGATTTAATGTCAGAGCCAATATATGTATGATGGTTTCTATTGGGGTCTCACCGCTTGTTACCAGTACGAAGAAATACAGCAAAGAATTTGGGGTTAAGAGATACATTAATGTCAAATGCATAGCACATACCACAAAGATGAACTCTAGAAGAAATTGTGTGCGATAGACGATGACTAGGCTGAGCATATCATCCTAACAACCCGTGCTCTCTCCCTCTCCACGCATAGTTACCTGGGTGTGCTATTTTTTCAGATTTCTGTTTCGACAGAAGTTATTTTCAGATGTTCTGCTTTTGTTGGTAGTAATACACGTGACTAGACAATCCCCCAAAATGACACTCATTTTCAAGTTCAATTCTACAAATAAAGTGCAACAACAAAAATTGCGTTACCCATGTACATGATATCTAGCCATATGATGTACAATCCTGAATCCGAGCTAGGGTCGGAAGAACTTTTGAAGGGCAAAAGATTTGTTGCATTCATTAATTAAGAGGGGATTTTAAGTTCTGTATAAGCCCGAGGGACATCTGAAAAATCATAAAAGTATACTCTCCCGGCATCAAATTACTCCAACTTAACCCAATTACTAGCCTAAGCATGGATTCCTTCAAAGATGATGACCAGACATACATTTCATTCTACGATGACATAACTAAAATACTTGTCCGCAGTGCTCTGCTACAACCAGTTTGACATCTGCTGCTGAACTGTAGCACAGTGACGTGCATAAGCAACGTCAGAAGGGCCACTGTAATGTCACATCTGCCTAAGTGCATAATCCTGCAGGTCATTTGTGGGAAATAATGGAATGGTGTCACGCTAGAGAAACAGATGTGAGAGTACATTCATTTTATTTTTCTTGCATTGTTGTTGCTAAGGTTGGTGTAAGAGAGAATTAGTTAATATGGTGAAACTCAACGACTTCTGAAGATGGTGTGGTGTGTGTATATATACATATTGTAGCCATACAAAGTATGTGTGTTTGGTAGAGATATTCGTCTTGAAACAACTTTGCAAAGGACTGCCTCCAATGTTTTTTTTCATAAATAGTTTGGATTGCTTACCCATGTGTCACGTGGTGACTGACTCCAATGTTATGTATACATCAAAGGGTTCGTGTTGCTTTTTATCTTAAGCTTAGTCTAGAACTATCCTGATCATTTCACATTCAGTCAGGCATCTCATCTAATTCTCCCTTAGTTAATTATTTTTAATAAAATGAAACATACAAAGGCATCTCAATCTATTATCCCGCTACTGAAACATAGATACTTTAGTCTAGAATTACTTTTAATATAAACTGAAATATACAAAGAATCGCAAGTAAATAACCGCATGTTCGGCTCTCCGGCAGGTGGATTCTACTTTGATGTTATGGTATTTACATACTTGAATTGTCTGAACCCAACTCCGATTATCTGTATTCATGGTCTGGAGGGTATTTTGGACACCGTGGAGGTAACTGGCGATGAATTCGTCTCTCGCCTCACCAATCTGAACATGGAGTTTTCAAATCCAATATTGAATTAATAATCAGATTCTTCATTTCAAATTCAAAGTTTTCAAAATCTTTGAAAAAAAAGATTAATCGGAGGTAGTGGCTATGTCTCTTGGTCATCTGGGCGGCAAGTAGTGTAGTGGTGGGTGGCTTAGGCATGTACTCTTTCGCGGGCAGTCACGTTTCCCAGATCTCGATTTGGTGGCATGGGTCTGCTGAGTGAAAGCTCCGTGCTCTGGAGTCGACGGCGACGACGCCCCTTGGTGCCGTGATCCTCTTAAGGACGTCAATGTGGTTCTTCTCTCTGTGCCAGGGTTTTCAGGTGAAGTCTCTTGTCCATCCCAGACTCGATAGTGGCAACACACAGCGTTGTTTCCCCTCTTGAGGTCACTGTCGTGGAACTTAGGTATCCTAGGGTGTGTCTTGATGTTGTATTCAGGTCTACCTGTATTATCTTTCGGCAAAGCAGTTGCGTGCGTATGTAAGAGGGCTACCTCACCGCCTTGTATCCCGCTTTATCTATAAATCAGGATGAGAGCCTTTTTGGAGAGAATCGGGTTCTTCATTTTTTGGGATCCCATACCCATGAACAATAGTTCTACGATATTTTTCTGTATTAAAATGGATATACACAAGGGGTTACAAAGTAGGGACAAAGTAATAGGGAACAGAAAATTATCCTATGCCAGTTTTGGTTATCGTTAATAAAAGGGGTCATTCTGAACTAAGACAACATTTTCTCTAAATATTTAAAGGGGAAATTTCCCCACCTGAAATCAAAAGGCACCACACAACTGGGACTGCCCACTCCGCGACACCACTTGTGTCGCAAGGTACATTTGAAAGGTCACGCGATGCAGAGACGACGCCACAACACCTAGGTGCCACACACAAGTAGATCCATCACAGAGGTAACTAGATCGGGGCAAAGCGGATGCACATAGAAATGAGCTGCATGAGTAGCAGACCAAGGCGTCATGCAACCAGGTGCGAGCCAACCACAATGACGAAGATGAGCATGCCGCCAGAGAACTAGGCCGCTACCTAGTTCGCCAGCGATGGCGAACGCAAGAGCACGCAGGGCCCGACGAACAACCTGATTACCAGCCTCAAAGGCGATGATGAGCAGTAGGGGCGATGGAGGGCCATCAATGTGTGGAGGGCTAAGGGGGGCGCGTAAGCATGACAACGTGATACCTCGCCGTCGCCGAGCTTAGTTCTGCGGCCTCCTCCAACGATGGCGAAGGTAGGGACGGTGGTAGTGCCGCTCTAGATTAGTTTTGGTGGGGGCCTCTAGAGTCACCCTAGAGAGATGAGCAAGGGGTGTATGAATCTAAACTAAGACACCATTATCTAGATGAGTGTCAATCCATCTCTGCAAGCAATCAACATTCTCTCTTTTGACTCTATGTTGAAGGAGAATAAGATCCTGCTTGAAAAAAAAAATCCTGGTGGTGAGTGCAGAAGCTTCCATTCAAATCCTGCCATTTCCTTGGTTCCAAATTTCTAGTATCCCAAAATAATGATGCCCAAAGGTATTTCCTTATGGAGCTCTTTGAAGGCCAGTAGAATATTTTCATCAAAGATGTAAATACCCTTTTTCCTTTTTTGGGGAGAATACACTCCGAGAAGCTTTGAGCTAAGATCAGAAAAGATGCATGGCAGTTTCTTCGTTGCAAAAGAGACAATTTTAGTAGTAGAATTCATCAAAGAAACTCTTATGCGGCTAGGGTTTCTCCTACTCCCGTCAGCGACGCCGGCGGTCCGCCTCGCCTGCCATGGCCTTTGGGCCGTGGAGGTGTCAAGGATCCTGGGCCCTCGCCAGCGGGAGGGATCTCACTCTCATTCTTGTTTCGTTCAACTGCTTGGTTTGGGTTGTGTGGCGGCAGCGATATTCCCTAGTAGAAATAATGTCTCCCACGTCATATCCACGTCGTGATCGTGCGTCTAGTGTCATCAGAGGGCGTGTGGTATTGTGTCTCCAACGGATCTCACGGGGTTCTATTGGTGCTGGTCATTGCTGGATCTGTTTGGATCCAGTCCTTGTTCGTCTTTGGTTGTGTGCCTATCAGTTTGATCCTTCCGATCTACGCTTCTCTTCAACGGCGGCAGATGCTGTTCTGGTGCGCCGATCCCGTGGGGCCTTAGCATGACAACTTCCCGACTTTCTACCAACAACGTTTGCCTAGCTTCTGCGAGGAAGGGGCAATGACGGCGGCATGCCTTCGGCTCACTCCAGTGCTTGTAGTCGTCGCTAGGTCGTCCATGGACCTAGTTGTAATTTTTGCTACTTCTGGTGTTCTATGTACTGTCACGACAGATGATGAATAGATTGAAAGTTTCTCTCGCATAAAATATGGAGTTCATACAAGGTCACACCGAGAAAAATACCGAAGTTTGACACTGAAGTTTCAGTATTTGATTATACAATACCATGAGACACCCAGCTACCACTAGTGAAACCAACGGTTGCAAAAGAATGAACCCATGTGACTCACCAAGTGCATGCATTGCAACTATGCAAGTAAGTTGAAACCATGTTATCTAGGTGATGGGCTACGTTCCAAACAGTTGTGAGGTGGAAACTTCTAGCAGAAAGGACACGGATGGAGACCCATTTGAATACTTGTCCCGGCCGGCTAATAGTTCCAAAGGCACCATTTTAGTGTACTTCGTGGTTTCATGGTGGCCAAATTCTAATAGTGACACAATAATTTCTTGACCTGGCCGGCACATAATGGTGCTAGAAACAGGCACACAATTACAGTAGTTATTTTGGTTGCTAGATAGTGAAGTGCCCGAGTCAAGACGCTATGTGGAAATACTTGTCTCTATACGGAATAAGGAGAGAAATTTATTTATAACCAGGTAGCAACAAGTTGAACTTAAAATTTTAACTAAGTACAACATTGACGTACGTAATAAAAGTGCATTTTATTTGTCTTCTATTTTTCCCAGCAGCCCGGCATGACCATACCTCCTGAAGACCAACTCAATGATTCCAGAAACCAAGCGTTATTGTTGCCTTGATTAGTTCCAAGTAATCTGTTGATTAGTCAGTACTACTGAACGGAAAACAACTGACCAACAAGATGCAGAAATCAACTAAAAAAATGCTCTAGTATTCTCTTCTCCAGGCGAGCGATGGTGACTTCCCGTTAAATAAGTGCACGGACTGAATTGTTCATCTGGATTGAGAGAAGAGCAACAACATGCAGTTCTGAGCAAGGCATGGCGACAATCCTGCTGCTCCTACTCAGCAGCCTCACACCATTCCTGGCGGCAGCTGATGTATTCTGCGACAACGTTAAGGTCCTTGCTGCCACCCTCCCTAACAAAACATCCTCTTCCCCAGTACACTTTGCCACCGCCACCATCGGCCAAGCCCCCGACAACGTATACGCGCTTGCGCTCTGCCGTGGCGATGTCCTCAATGACACAGCCTGCGCCGAGTGCATCACAAATGTATTCGGCATAGTGCAGAATGCTACGCCGCCAGAGGTAGAGTGCTTCAGGGCTGCCTCCTACTTTGCTGATTGTATCCTCATCTACAACTTCAAAGACATCCTCGCTCCGTCATTCACCAATAGCACAGAAGGAGAAAATGGTGGCGACCCTCCTTTTGAGAGGTGGAATGTCAGAAATGTCACCGGCAACGTGCCCCTCATCACTGGTCTCATCCACGAGCTGCTGGTGGAGACTATGGAGAAGGCAGCCAGCGCGTCGCCGAGGCGGTTCGCCACTGGTGTCGTGGACAGCGGCACAAACTTCCCGAAGGTGTACTCCTTGGCGCAGTGCACGCCGGACCTGTCTTCCGGGGACTGTCTAGAGTGCTTGCAACATCTCCTTGGCATGATCAACTCCACCATGTCCCTCCGCATGGGGGGACAGATGGGTGTCATACGGTGTTATTTCAGGTATGATGCGTCTCAGTTCTATCAAGGCCAACCAATGATAAGTCTGGGGCCACTAGCTCCAACTCCAACCCAACACAAGAGTAAGTCCAATCCCAGGGTTCCTATATGTAATTTTGTGACATGGAGGTAAAATTCTCTATTATATACACACCTCATTGGCTGTTATCGTATTTGTTCATATCAGGGCGTATGAAGAAGCTGTTGGTAATTCCCATAGTTTTAATACCTCTAGCTGCAGCAACATTTCTCTTCTTCATCTTATACTTTCGTCGGATCAGAAAACAAAGAAAAGGTATGCCACTAATAATTAGTTAGTTTCTGAAATGATGGGCCATTCTATTGTTTCAATTATTTCCCCTTTAATCATAGTGTTAATAAGACACGATTAATCATATATCAATAAAGAGGGATTGCGCCGATTCTCAATGATGTAGGTGAAGTGATGAGGTTACAAGGATCAAGGCGTTCTCAGGATTTGGAAGGAGAGGAACAACTAGTTTGGCAAGGAAAAAATTCAGAGTTCTTGGTGTTTGACTTACAAGAGCTACGACAGGCCACAAATAATTTTTCGGAAGAAAACAAACTTGGACAGGGTGGCTTTGGTGCTGTATACAAGGTAAATTACTATGCGTGTGTTTTTTATATGTTTATTTCGAACTTGTTTAGCTTCCTAACCTGATAGCTAACAAAGTAGCCCACATTTATAACAATGGTTAGGAGGTTTATAGTGCAAAGTGGATGTGCCTAACTTTAGTATATATATTTTTACCAGGGCAAGCTTGCTGATGGATTGGAGATAGCAGTTAAAAGACTTTCTTCACATTCAGGACAAGGCTTTGTAGAGTTTAAAAATGAAGTCCAGCTCATAGCCAAATTACAACACAGTAATTTGGTTAGGCTCTTTGGATGTTGCTCCCTAGAAGAGGAGAAAATATTAGTGTATGAATACTTGCCCAACAAAAGCTTGGATTTCTTTATCTTTGGTATGTATATGCATTTCTTGTTTGAGTTTACACAATATTTATTGATGCATCAGAGTAACTAAAATTGACTCCACATTTTATTTTTCTGTTAACCCCATGAGTCTAATTTCATTACATACGTAACCAAGTAGCACAAATTTTGATCAGTTAACCTGGCGTATTTCTCATGTTATACCAATGTTTGTCTGATGTGTAGATGAAAAAATAAGAGCTTTACTTGATTGGTCCAAACTTGTAGCAATAGTTGAAGGCATAGCACATGGACTTCTTTACCTACATAAGCACTCCCGGTTACGTATCATACATCGAGATCTTAAACCAAGTAACATTCTCTTGGATAGCGAAATGAATCCAAAGATTTCAGATTTTGGTCTAGCAAAAATTTTCAGCTCAGATAGCACTGAAGGAAACACTACTAGAAGAGTGGTTGGTACATAGTAAGTTTCAGAAACACAATCCACTCTTGAGTTCTTATATTACACCTCAATCATATGCAATAATTTTGACATGTATCATATACCATTTCAGTGGCTACATGTCCCCTGAGTATGCTTCGGAGGGTGTCTTCTCTATTAAATCGGACGTCTTCAGTTTTGGTGTTATTATTTTTGAGATACTTAGCGGAAAGCGGAATTCTGGTAGCCAGCAATATGGTGATTTCATCAATCTTCTTGGATATGTAAGATTATACACATAAACTTAAGCAAGTAATTTTTTCTATATTTTCTGTGTGGCCTACATTTTTTTAGATATTTGAAGACATAACATAACCTAAAATCTGCAAACAGGCATGGCAATTATGGGAAGAGGGAAGGGGAATTGATCTTCTTGATACATCATTGGTTCCCAAAGGTCAATCGCCGAAGATTATGAGATACATTAATATAGCATTATTATGTGTACAAGGGAATGCAGCCGATCGACCAACTATGGCAGATGTTATAGCAATGCTGTGCACCGATGATATGAACATCGACGAGCCTAAGCAGCCGGCATATTTCAACATAAGGGTCGGAAATGAAGAGGAGTCTACTGCTACAGCGTCATGTAGTATTAACGACATGACCATATCTGTCGCAGTTCCTAGATAGTTTTTCTCTCCTTGTTTACTATGTTTGTGATGTCCCAACGTGTATTGATGATATCGTAACCATTGTATCAAAGTATAAGTTTAAGTGGTCCATTCTAGTTTTCACAGACTATGTTGTTGCTACCTTGACTTCAGTTGTCCCTAATTTTATTTTATTTTGCATATTTTTAATGAGGCTTATTGGTTTATCTATAGCATTTTTATTACATTTTCTATCTAAATATTAAATTGGAACACACATCACATTGTATCGAAATAAAATATAATAAGAATTGTTGATGGTGTGCCCTAAGCGGTTTTGTTTATCATAAGCTGATTCGAGTTTTAGACACATGATGATTTAATTCGTGGGGATGTACACGACAATTATTTTTAAGAACGAAGGTGCAGGATGCGCCCGACTTTAAATTATTAGAGCCCAGCCAGATAGAGTAATAAGAGGTTCATACAACCACCAACCACAGACAACAAAAGTAAATGATGTTCAGATACAGAGCTCTAAGCTGAATATGAGTGTGCAGATTCGAAAACATTTTGCTAGACTACGTGGCTGGCGACATTGCAGCCGTCCTCGCCATGGCATCAGTAGGACCAAGCCGCTGGATCACCGCGTCCCCGTTGCCTCAACCTTTGCCTTTCCCAACAGAGCCCACTGCTGCCGAAAAAGTTACCACTGATACGTGATGATTTGACACAAAAGTATGGTGTTGTAAACTTTTTTGCAATATAATAGCCACGAAGTCATAACTCTTTTTCTTTAAAAGATGTTGTCCAATTGATAGATCGTGTGTTGGAAATTTCATTCAGGCGAGTAGTTATTTCATTATATAAACCTGTGACGCCTTGATTGACTTCTGGATTAACTAATTGCTCTATTCGATCCCTGCCGGTTGGTAGCCGCCATGAATAATTGTTTCATCGACACCGTGATTGATGGTTTCCATTTCGTTGACTATCTTTTTTTACCAGAGAATTATTGACTGCTGAGCTGATTGGTGAAAGCCACGCAATGATACGCAACTGAGGAAGCAAGCAAGGTAAAATTAGGACAAACAGAAAGAGAGCGTGGCCGGCCGTGCCGCGGTTAGCTAGCAAAATGTTGATGCTCGGCGTCCTGCTCCTTTTTCTGATGCCGATGTCGGCAACGGGAACCGCACAGCTCTGCGGCAGCGGCAGCAACTACACCACCAACAGCACCTACCAGTCGAACCTCGCCACCCTTGCCGCCACCCTCCCCACTAATGCCTCCTCCTCCCGTCAGCAATTTGCCGCCGCCACCGTTGGCCAAGCACCTGATGCGGTGCACGCGCTCGCGCTCTGCCGCGGCGACTTCGCCAACGACACGGCATGTGCGAACTGTGTTGCCGCCTCATTCCAGCGCGCACAGCAGACATGCCCCAACAACGAGGCCACCACCGTCTACTACGACTATGACGACGTAAACAATCAGAGGCCAGGATGCGTCCTCGGCTTTTCTGGCGACAGCGATTTCCTCAGCCCAGCGGCCGGTCTCACCGAGAACGGTACGCTCTTCGAGGCATGGAATCCGGGGAACATCTCCGCAGACGGCACCATCACCGCCGCAGACGTCCACAAGCTGCTTACTGTGACAGCTCAGGACTCGGCCGCCGACACGGCGAGGCGGTACTCCACAGCGGTCATGGATGCCGTGCCAACGCTCTACTCCCTCGCACAGTGCACGCCGGACCTGTCCGCCGGTGACTGCCTGGTGTGCCTCCAGCGGCTCATCGGCATGGTCAACGCCACCACGTCCGTGCGCCAGGGAGGACGGATCTTCATCCTGCGCTGCAACATCAGGTTCGAGACGTTTATGTTCTTCGACCAACCTATGCGGCGGATCAATCCATCCTCCATAACTCAGGCTCCTCCAACAGGCAAGATTATGTACACAAACTGTTCATTTTATTTAATTTTGTTTCGTGCGTGCCCAGACAGTTAAAAGATTACTGTCGATCATGCTCTTGATAATTCGTTCAAGGATGTTTAATTTTAAAATACAGGAATCAAAGCTTGGATAATTGCAATATGTCTGGCTTCTGCTGTGGCACTAGCTGCTTTCTGCTTCATGGTTTATTGTCGTTGCCTCAGAGGAAGGATCAGAAAACGTGGGTAAATGTGTTTCTGAAATGCTACTATATACTCCACTAAATATACAGAGCAGTAATTATAGAGATCGATCGGTTGCGCCGATGTTCAATTTTTCAGGTTCAGTGAGATTGCGAGAAAAGCGTACTAATAAGTTGCACGGAGGGGATCATGAACTAGTATGGGATATAGAAACAGGAATATTATCTGGGTTTTCATTTTTTGAGTTTGATCAGATACAGGAGGCCACGGGTAACTTTTCTGAAGAAAATAAACTTGGAGAAGGCGGATTTGGCCCTGTATACAAGGTATATATATCATACTCTTCTAAATCCTCCTTTTATATTAAATAGAGAAATATTTTATATGCCCCTGAAAATTCATAACTCTTAAATAATAATAATAATAATTAGTATCCCACATATAGCCTCGTTATAAATATTACTCCGAAGAACATCGATACAAAGTGGAGTTAATTTCCATTTTACTAATTACTTGGTAGTTGTGCTCTTTTTTTCTATAGGGACATTTTCTTCAGGGAATGGAGATAGCAGTTAAGAGGCTTGCTTCACATTCAGGACAAGGTTTGGTGGAGTTCAAAAATGAAGTTCAGCTCATAGCCAAGCTTCAACATAGGAATTTGGTGAGACTGCTGGGATGTTGCTCTCAAGGAGAGGAAAAGATACTGGTCTATGAATACATGCCAAACAAAAGCTTGGACTTCTTCATATTTGGTACACATTTGCATTTTTAGATTCATAGATATCGTTTAGTATATTGTCGCCATAAATATGACTTAAAATATCCTACTGTAATGTTCTTAGAAATCCTATATGCCTAATAGCACTCTCTTGAGAATTAAGGTGTCCAACTTTTATTGTTTAGATGTCCTTTCTCTGCTATACTAATATTTAGTTCACGCAGATGAACACAGAAAAGCTTTAATGGATTGGAACAGACGTCTATCAATAATTGAAGGAATAGCAGAAGGCCTTCTTTATCTACATAAGCACTCTCGTCTGCGTGTTATACATCGAGATCTTAAGCCAAGCAACATTCTCTTGGACAATGAAATGAATCCTAAAATTTCGGATTTTGGACTAGCAAAAATATTCAGCCCAGATAACAACGAGGAAAACAGTACGAGAAGAGTAGTTGGTACATAGTAAGTTTCAAATAGTTACACCACTTATGAATATTCATATACTACAACTTAACCATATATACTAACTGGACTTATGTTATTACATCATTTCAGTGGTTACATGGCTCCCGAGTATGCTTCTGAAGGCCTATTCTCTATCAAATCGGATGTATTCAGCTTTGGTGTTTTAGTTCTCGAGATCCTTAGCGGGAAAAGGAATTCCGGTAGCCATCAATGTGGTCATTTCATCAATCTCCTCGGATATGTGAGTTCATACATGTCCATATAACATGAAAACAATTGCTTTGTTAATCATACTTAAGTGTATCATGAAATTGCGAATAGGCTTGGCAGTTATGGGAAGACAGAAGATGGATTGATATTGTTGATGCATCAGTTAATTCATTTCTTCCAAAGACTCACCCAACAGAAATTATGAGGTGCATTAACATTGCACTACTATGTGTACAAGAGAATGCAGTAGATCGACCAAACATGTTGGATGTTACTGCAATGCTAAGCAGCAAGACAATGATCCTACGTGAGCCCAAGCACCCACCGTATTTCAATCTAAGGGTAGGCAATGAAGAGGATACTTCTGCTACACAATCGTGCAGTATCAATGGTGTTACGCTATCTATAGCAACTGCTCGATAGCAGTTTCTGTTTGAGTTATGTGTTCTTTACTAAGCCATATGTAAAATCAAAGATTCTGTAGATGTTGTACAAGGCATAATTTTAAGTCTTACTCTTACATGCAGTGCAGAGATGTTTCCCTAAATCACATTGAAATGGAATGTATATTGGAATGTGGACGTAACCAATCAAAACCATGGTTGTGTTTCTAATAAGGTTTCTTATTAGATAGTGGTAGCGAAGGTGAGTTCACATCCCGAAGGCTGTAGATAATCCCACAAACTACGAGGAAAAATAAGGCAAGACAATGACAAAGCCGCAGAATGAGCATCTTCATCAAACCACCGTGCATAGATAGCCAGCTCATGATGATAAGTGTCGAGAGCCATCTGGTAATAAGAAACGTTATAGACGGCAACAACACCACCATCAGTAAACTTTTTCCGCATCCTTTTAAGTCTGGGAAACACTGGCGGCAAGTGCCGGTTGTGCTGGTGGAGTAGGATCAACCGGGGCAACCGGACACGGGGGACAAAAGACCTCCCCGGACAGAACGCACCATACACGACCTCAAATGTGAATGCACATGTAGGCGATGAAGTCGGTGTCATTAACAGCTTCAAATATCACTGGATATTTAGGAATGGAAACATACCCCGACGACAAAGACATTGTAACTCTTTTCTAAATGCATACAAACGAATCAGCGTACCAGGGTTCTCCTGTGGATCAAAAGGCCACAACTTATGAGGGCACACAACCTTGGGGAAGAAGACAAACTGGAGGACCTTTGGGAGGTGGGTGGCGGAAGGCGACTGGGAGCTTTGGTCTAGAGCAAGGGCAGTGACGTGAAGCGACAATTTGGAGCAGGTGCGACAACCTGATGGTGTGTATGACGACCGATGTAGACGTGCGGGGCGTGGAGGGGGGGGGGGGGTGTTTGACCTCGTTCAAGACCCCGAGATTTCCAAGCTGGGTTCGGGGCTGGTAGGGAAGCTACTGCCGTGGTACCTTGGGCCCTATCTAGGACAGGATCAATCCTGAGCCGGCAAACAACATGAGATCAAAAGTGAATCCAACTAGGAGTTGCCGATCCACAAGAGAGGGAAAACGAAATCAATGGGGAGCCCGAGTTGTGCTTGCGGGGTAAAAAGGAAAATCTAAACCAGCTTATCTTTATTGCATATATTACACAAGACTTCGGGGACAAGGATGAAAATATAGACTAGTATGGACTCCTAGATCAATACTAATACTATTTAACACTCGATATAAATCAAAAAAATATGTATGTTCAACTAGACTTTAATCTAACAGACCAAATGCAAGAGCGCCGACAACATCAAGGTAGAAGAATGAACTCCAGTAGAATAAAATCAAGACCTATGGTTAGACTGCGATAATTATATTAGCTCCGAAAGTTCAAGAGATAACCGCATAAAAATGGGTGATAATAGTAGTACCCTCTCTATAACATGATAAAGTTGCATAACCGACTTCGAAGTTTAGCTACAAGCCTACAATTAAGTAAAAACTGTCCACAGATTTATATCATTAGAAATCATTTTATGGGGGATATATATCATTAGAAATTTGTCTCTGCAATTTAGATGTTTCAACTATACCTCGCGATTGAAATCCTTGCTTTTTCTCATGGCTCTGGAAAATATTGCTTCGATCATGCGTGCCGATTCTTGTGTTCCTCTGAGTTTCAGAGACTCAAACCCTTGGCACCGATCTCCGTCGTGCAGTTCAGACTCAAACTCAGACCAGCAAGGCTGTTGGAGAATCCTTAACAAGCACAAGACTGGATGATTCACTGCATACGACGAATTTCCAAAAGCATTTAGTCAGATCCTCAAATCCCATTGACATTGACGAACTCCAAATTCACGCAAATCACATAAAATGCAGAGCACACGTACCCAGGCTTGTTCACCTGAACGGAGTGGGTTTGGATGCAACCCTTTGTGTGTGTGCATGGTTCTCTATTTACAGCGGTCGAACCGTGACAGGTAGTCCCCGTCCAGAGCACCATGCGATTGTACGGGGAACCAGGGGAGCAATTCGCATACGCTACGAGCCTATGATCGATGCTTACGCCCGATGGGATAAGCTTGCTCTACGATGCTCCACCAGGACTTCTGTGTGGGCAACCTGAAGGACACCGCACCACAGAGGTCGCCATGGTCTCCATGGTAACCGCGCGCAGCACCAACAGGTGGGTCGCGATGGGCATCTCACCGGCGATAGAAATTGCCGCCAAGGCGACGGAAGGGCAGATGCGACGGTGGGCTCTCCGCCTGTGACCTAGGCCATCGAGAAGAGAGACTGATCTGGTGTTCGAGGTCGCAGAGGGACGCTTTGCGGCGAGTTGGATATCACCGCGAGAAAGGTCAACACGGCCGACGGCCCACATGTCAGCTCATGCTCGTAAGACATCCTCTACATATAGAAGATTTTTTTCCACTAAAAAACGTATAGAAGATTTTACATGACTTTATTGCTCATCGAGAGATTTATCTTCTTTCCTTATAGTAATATATCCTGTTTTATTTTTTACTTTTCAGGAAACTTTCAATTAATTCATTTTTTATCATGGTACTATAACGAACACCAAAAATAATAAAAATTACATTCTGATCCATACATCACCTTGCGATGATTACAAACACAGCGAGGTGAAGGCGTGTCGACTTCTTCGCTTCTCACTCGCCGGAGCTAGGGAAAACTTGTTGTATTAGACAGTCGGGAAGTCATCGTGCTAAGATACCATAGGACCAGCGCATCAGAACAACAACGCCACCGATGAAGAGACGCGTAGATCGGAAGGATCCAATCTCAAGACACACAAATGTGGACGAAAAAAATAACGGATTCACCATGAACTCATATTTCAATAGTTATTTATTTATTTGAGGTGGTACAAGAAAATTTCGGGGTTCTTGGCAAATTTGGACTTTTCCTGAAAAAAATTCACCATGAACTCATATTTCAATAGTTATTTATGTGATTTGTAACATTTTTTGCTATGCTGTTTTTCTCACAAGAAAAAGTATATTTTGGCTCCTAAAATTTACCAAAATTATGCAGATGGTCCCCCAATATTTTTTTGGGTAATATTTGATTCCTCAAGTCTCGAAAACCGGACACCATTAGTCCAAAACAAGATTAGAAAGAAAAACGAGCCAGATCTTTTTAGTTTATCTCCCCTTACTGAATCTGGCAGCGCCGCCTGCATGTGTCCTCCTCTCCTCCGAATATGCCGAGTAGGCAATAAAATTGAAAAACGGTTTTTTGTAGCTTGGCCTACGTGGTACCCACTATCTGAGCCATCCATTCTGGTTTCTCATTCATGTGGATGTGTGCAGCAGTGCAAAAATTAGCAGTAGGCGTCAGGCGCTCGAACTGCACTGACATGATGGGTCATGTCTCCTTCTTTTGGAATCTCTCAGGCATAGGCTGCACCCTCTTTCCTCGGTCTTTCTCACATGACTGCACAACACAACTCTCTAGCCTCTCTCTCTCTCTCTACACGCTCTCTTTCCCTCTCCTTATAAACAGTCTCACATTCACGTGCATGCACAACAGTACATGCCTCATATGAACAGTGATACATCTTGTTTTTATTTTTGCGGGCAGAAAATCTTGTTATGTTTAGCAGCAAACTTTACATATTTCGTTGACCAAACCCATGGATAGAACGAATCCACCACGCAACAACGACAGTGCTGTCCAATGAAATGCACTGCATGATGATCCTAATCTCTCTTTTCAGCATGCATGTCGGGCGATTAAAAAGACGGTACAAAAGTAAATTCGTGGGGCTGACTCGAGCAGCTTCATACTCCATCTCCGGTGAGCTGCATAGAGTAGCTTGCAGGCCTATGCCTTCTTGAGGTTACTTTTCAGAAGGACATGACCGCACCTACTAATTACACTGCTGCACCGCTCCTAATGTGTCTTCACCACACAAATCTCAAAGCAAAACCAACGATGTAGATAGTGGGTACCATGTAGCTCGTGTTAGGAAGGAACTTTGTGATAAAATTGCGACCCCGAGCTCCGACCCGACGCTGCTGGCTGCACGTTCTCCCGATGACCTGACATCCCTCCCCGACAGATCCAAGTTGCGTCAACCATGATCCTACACATGGAACTTCACATCGACCACTTTTGTACTAGATCGAGCGCGGCCTCCGTTATCCTACATGGCGACCTAGGAATCGAGTGCCTCATGGAAGTTCCTTTTTCCAGCGTACCTGGATGCGCCGCCAGTTGCGGCCAATTTTCCAGAGCTCGTGCCCAGCACCACATGCGCGTCCTCCTCCTAGGTTATCGCATGATTAAGCTCCCTGCTCCATCGCCACCGTCTCCCCTCCAACCACTGTGCGGGAGGGTGGAGGTGGGTTCATGCACGACTCCCTCCCACGGCCTCCCCGCGATGCCCCCTGCAGATCCGACCACCACCGCCATCGACATGGCATCGAGTATGCACTCCCGGCCGTGTGCTGAGCATCCTCTCCATCAGCCACCACTGCCCCCTCCAAGACCAGGATTCTTACAGTCGCATGAATTGTGGATCTTTCTCTTCTCTCCTCTACGTCCATGATGATGATCGGTTACAGCAGCTACACACCAAGTTCATGTTGGTGACCTCTATTTATTTCTTCTTCTACTCTGGCAAGGAGAGAGAAAACCGCTGCCATGTGGCAGGTTTTTCAGTAAAATCTGGTTTGGATGAAACATACCTGGTTTTGGGACATGGGGGTCCAAATGTCATGTAAAAATTCTTGAGGGACCAGTTGTTTACCTTTGGTAAACTTGACGGACCAAAAAAATATAGTTTTGGCTAACATTGTTTCATGTGTGTGTGTGTGTGTGTGTGTGTGTGTGTGTGTGTGTGTGTGTGTGTGTGTGTGTGTGTGTGTGTGTGTGTTTGTGTGCAGTTATCATATCATTTTCTCGGTTTTATTTTATTATACTGAAATTCTTAAGAAAGTTTTTTTAGCACAATTCAAACGCAGATGCCCACATACACACATACAGTCACGCACGCACCGGAGTCGCATTCACAGTCGATGGGAACCTCTTGTCCACTGAATGAACATCAACGGGAAGTCCAAGATAAATCAAGAAAATACTCAAGGAAGTTGTGGCGTTCAAGTGTTGTATGCAGTGGCGGACCCAGGAATTGTTGACGCCCCAGGCGAACAACTAATGGCTAAAAACTACCCAGAAAAAACTTCAATTTCAAGGCATACAATAATCAATCTATGTTTTGCATAACTAATAAGAAACCAAACATGATATTCAATGGCAGCATTTGTTCCATAATGGGTCAACTAATAAAGCAAGACAAATCAAAAGACAATATGTGGCATAGATAAATGATACAGAAGATTGATACCAAATCAAATGATTGGTTGATCCGAGCCTCCCATGACTACATCTTCAATAGGAGACATCGCTAAACCTTCAATCATCAATTTTGAAATGCGAATCAGTGCATAATATAGCAGGCAAAACTAATTAACAATAGATGAAAAATGTGAAAACTTATGTGTAGGACGAGGCGAAACACCTTTACGTGTGCGATAACCTTGAAATCGCTCAATGATCTTGGATTCTTCGATACTAACAAATACATCTCTCTCA
The DNA here is from genome assembly GCA_032464435.1 of Aegilops umbellulata. Lineage (NCBI taxonomy): Eukaryota > Viridiplantae > Streptophyta > Magnoliopsida > Poales > Poaceae > Aegilops > Aegilops umbellulata. Next base: position 584,576,852 of record CP136060.1, on the reverse strand, counting down.
ATGTAACATACCATTCTATGATTCATCCAATCATCACCCATTTTGTTCCTCAATCCGGTCTTGATAATGCTCATTGCTGAGAATGCCCTTTCCACGGTTGCCGTTGCAACCGGTAAAATGAATGCTAACTCAACCATACGGTAAACTAAGGGAAAAGTTGTGTGCATATCACTTTTAACCATATTCATGGCAAGATGACCAAGATCATTGCAATTCATCAAATGTGGATCACCTCTTGCTTCCCCAATGAATGAGTCTAGTTGGTTTCTAAGTACAAAAGTAACTTCATATGTAGAGAAATCAACAGCATACATATTAGCAAGATCTACTAGCTTGTCTTCATTATAATTGGCAAATGAATTCTTGGGGTCAAGACAAGCAATGCATCTCAACAATTGAGTAGACCTTTCAGCAAAGCGGTTGTTCAACTCCACAATAAGCTGATCATGCAACACATTGAATATTTCAAATTTGAAATGATGGTTGTAAGTTACCAATTGCCCACCCCAAGACCTTGAACGGCCATTAGCGGTTCTTGTATCTTCCATATTTGGCACTACAATGTTGAATTTGACACAAAAGTTTGTTACCTCTTTGAAGAGCTCATCCCAACCATTCTGCCTTATCTCTTGAATATCCTCCAATGTGGTTTTAATCAATCCCACAACACGTACAATATTTTGATTTTTCAATTGCAAGCATTGTTACAGATTGTTAGTCTTGCCTAATAATCTAATCATAAGATGCAATATGAGAACAAATTCAAAAGACTCCAAGTGCTTTATCAACCCCGCAGCTGTGGTTCTTTGGGCAACATTATCTGCATCATTGTGTAAATTTTCTAATACATTTAGAACTGGTTTCCACATCTCAACAAGACGACACAATGTTTTATGATGTGATCCCCACCGTGTATCACCAGGTCTTGCAAGGTTAGTTAGTTGGTTTTTCCCTTTTCCCTCAAGAAGTTCCCCGGACTCTATTTGGTGTACTATTTCATCATGTTGCTCTTGGGCTAACTGATCATGTCTTTTACAAGAAGCATTAACAATGTTAACAACCATGCTTGTGTACTCAAAAAAATCCCTTACTGATGAACAACACTTGGCAACAACAACAACCACTAATTGTAACTGGTGGGCAAAACAATGTATATAATGAGCATAAGGATTTTCCTCCAAGATCAATCTTTGCAACCCACGAAATTCCCCTCTCATGTTTGAAGCCCCATCATAACTCTGCCCTCTCAAATTAGACATAGATAAGCCAAGATTACCAAACATACCATCCAAAGCTACCTTTAGTGAAGTTGCTTTAGTGTCAAGAACATGCTCAACTGCCATGAATCTCTCAATCACCTCCCCTCGTTTGCCGAGATACCTACAGAAAACAAAGGAGCATGAGTAATATATAAGAACTTTAAGAAAATACACCTATAAGGCTACAATAACACACACACAAGCAAATGTACTGACCTCAAACACAGCCATTTGCTCCTTCGTAGATGCATCTATGGACTCATCAACAAGTAATGCAAATTTACTATCTCCAATCTCCTCAAGAATGGCACTGGTGGTCTCTTTTCCACAAGCCTTGCATAAATCCTTTTGTATCTTATGTGATGTCAGCTTATGGTTATCTCCCGCATCCCCTAATAATTTTGCCACCTTTGGGTCTTTCTTTATGAACAAGTCCAACAACTCTTTAAAGTTACCCTTATTCATTGACCTAGTAGACTCATCATGACCGAGAAAAGCAAGAGCTTGTAGTATCAAAATTTGACAATACCCAATATAATCAAGAGACGGGCTTTGTATTCTTCTTCTTGCTTCTGAGAACCCCTATCAAAGACATGTGGCAGATTTTGTCTTTGATTTTTGAAATCCTCATAATGTTGCCTAGATTTATTATGAGCACTATTATGCTTGCCAACATGTTGATTAAAAACTTTAGGTCCATCCTTCCAAGATTCGAATCCATTTCTCGTGAATGCTTCAATACCATAGTTTTCAGCTCTTGGTTGCTTAAACAGAAAACAATAAAAGCAAAAGGCTGATCTTTTTTCAATGCTATATTCCAACCAGCCACGATGATCATTGAACCAATAGTTATGAAAGCTCCTACCATTTATCTTTTCATATGTATGATTAGTTGGTTGGCAAGGACCCATACTAATGTACTCCCTTCTAGCAAGATCTCTAATATCTGGATCTAACTCCTCAATTGGTATTCTCTTACCGGGGTCATATTCAACATCACCGGGTTTGAGTTCAGCTCTAACATTAGGGGCAGATTCAACATCAGTTGTTTGAGCTGAAGGACCCGTTTCTGCGGCTTCGGTGGTTCTAACTTGAAAAATAGAATTCAATGTCTTGTTTCTTTTGCTCATCTTGAGCTCCTGTAAAATTTTAGAGAAACAAAAATTTCTCAATGTCAAAATTGGTATCTAACAAACAGACAAACAGTGGCATCTAGCAACTAAAATCATCATCATCCAATCAAGACAATGGTATCTATAAACAAAAACAGGGCATCAAGCCATCAAAATTGTACTGAGAAAGTGACTAAGTGAGGACTACCTCGCTGGACGCTGGGCCGGGCAGCCTGCAGGATGCAGTCTCGCACGGTCGCGCCCTAGCCGGGTTCGTTGCCTCGCCCCCTCGCCGCCTCGCAGGACGCCAGACACGGCGAACTACATAGCAGCCGCAACCCGCAGCGGCAGCGACACAACCGGGGGGGGGGCGCTGGAAGGGGGGATCCAGGGGGTACTGCCGGACGGAGGCAAGAAGCTAATCGGCGACGGCGGGCGGCGAGCAGCGACGGCTTAGGGTTCGTCAGGTCCAGAGTCGGGGGCAGAGCGTCTGGTCGTGCGGCCGTGCGGTGCGGGTGAGTTGGCCTGGGAGGCCTGCCGGCTGGGCCTGTTCGCCTGGGCTGCCTGGGCTTGGACCTGGGTTGCGTCCCAGGCCAAAGTTTTTTTTTAAATTTAGGCCTACGATTTTTTCCACGCCCCAGGCAATGGCCTGGGCTGCCTGGGGCCCAAATCCGCCCATGGTTCTATGCGGAACTGCAGATGGGCAGGAGGCTGAATTTGGCTGGCTTCCTACGTGAAGACGTTGTACTCCCTCCGTCTAGGTGTGTAAGTCACCTTACGAAAACCAAATAATTCCAAAACACTTAGGCACGGTACATTAACTCCCTCCTCGTTTCTTGTTTTGTAACATATCAACCAATAAGAGACGTGGGTCGTGCATGCTTTCAATGACTTGAGACTACCAAACATGACATGCAGTGGTTAGTTCATTGCATGCAATGCTATTAATCAGCAAAAAGACATTAAGTTTTCTCTTTTTCCTTTCCGCCTTGGTCGCGGTGCACAACGTAAGGTGATTTAGGCTAGTCATAGTGGGAGTAACTTAGCTAGTAACATAGCGCACTACAAGAAATTTTTGCTTATGTGACAAGTATTTAATGTGGGAGCGGGGACCGGACGGCCGAGTTCCTCGTCTTCGCTCAAAAAGCACAAAACGTGGCTGGCGCTATGGAGTACAGATGCACCGAACAAAGCTAAGATACATACCTGGAGGCTCATGTGGAATGGATTGGCTGTAGGGGCAGAGTTGCACCGACGAAGGATCAAGGGCGGAGTATTCTGTGTAGCGTGTGGTAGGGAGGAGTCTATCTACCACCGTTTTTGGGCCTGCCCGCACTCCCAACTATTCTGGCGAGCTCTGAGAGAGGAGATGGAGGCTCCTGTTGTAACACCGCCGGAGCTGGATGGTTCTTTTAGCTCTATCTCGTCATGGCTGCAGGAGTGGTTAGCCGACGCGACTGATGCAGAACGGGACGGGAGACGATGATCCAAGCTCTCTAGGGCATGTGGTTAGCAAGGAATGACGCGAGAGATGGCAAACGGATAGCTGATGCAAGAGCGGTGGCTGGGAGGGTGTGTGCCCATATTAAAGAGTGGAGAGAGGTGCATCCCAAAGGACCCAGAGTTCCAAGTACAAAGCTAGTGGAGGCGTGGAAGCCACCTAAAATGGGCTGGGTAAAAGTGAATGCTGATGGTGCTTCGACGAAGTTGTGGACAAAAGGAGGAGGAGGAGTGATCATACGGGATCATGTTGGTGCGTTCAGAGGAGGGGCCTGTGCGTTCCTCCCAAGCACCTCCGACCCTCGGCTGCTGGAGGTAAAGGCGAGTCGACAGGCAATGCAACTCGTGATTCAGCAGGGATTTCCGAAGGTTCACTTGGAGCTTGATAGCAGAGAGGTGGTGGCCATGCTCAACGACAACATCAAGGATCTATCTGCGGTTGGGCCACTCGTTGATGAAGTGAAAGCGATGCTCCGTACGCGACAGGAGTACAAGGTCAGTTGGGTGAGAAGAACAGCAAATGGTGCGGCACATATATTAGCTAAAGAGGGGGTTAGCATGGAACTGAATAAAGTGTGGCTTGAAGGGCCACCAGATTGCATCCTACAGGTTGTTGCGAAAGAGATTCCGGATGTGGTCTAAAGTCTGCATGTAGTGCAGTTTCGACGTTCTTCATGTTTTTTATTTCGTTTTTTTTAAACCTCTACCTGCAGTTTAAGACAGATGAGACTTCGGTTGCTGTGGACCTGGTTTATTTTTTGGATGAATAAACGCTTTACCCCTCAAAAAAAAAACAGCCAAGTTCATATTTTCGAGGCCATTTCTAAACGGAGCATAGCAAACCTACAACGAGCGGACTACAACAAGCCAATCCCTATGCTAATGGGCTGATCCGGTTGCACTGCGCCTGAGGCGAGAGCTCCTTCTATCTCGCTATAAGCAAGATATAAATCTTGCAGTAGCTAGCTATGTACTACCTCTCTCGGCATGCGCGTACTCCTAGATCGTCAATTTGACCAACCTAATACAAGTCATATATTACAAAAAATATAGCAACATAAACATCGGAGTTTCTACTTTCAAAAGATATAATTTTTGTGTTATATAGTTTATATTTGGGTGATAAAATTGATAACCTAGATATACGCGTAGGACTTGTAAATTGAAACGGAGGTAGTAGCTATTTTGAGTCGTGGGCTAGTTTTCATAATTCAGAGTTAGGATCTTCTATGGCTGTTAGCTGTTTACTAGAAAAAATATACAATATTTAATGGTTCCTATAATATATTCTGTGGTGCTTCGAACTGCAGACGAATTCGCAAACCCAATATCTGGATATCGCAACCGGAGATAAATACCCCCCCGGCGCGAATCCAATACAGTTGGTGAGCTACTTGTTTTGCATCAATAAGTTTCATGATGAAACTTCTGACATCAGATGAAGACACGTATCTTGCACTATTACATTGACAAATACATTCAAGACATATCAATGCTTTTTTTTTCTTTCATAAATTTTAAAAATTATGACAATGAATCTTGCTCCCCGCGTACCGTCAACCCAGTTTAGAATACGGGGCTGATAAGGAATGTGTATGATATATTTTCACACATCTTGCATCGGTCTAGACTGCAAGATGCAACGATTCTATCTGCCATCGAAGAACACTGTCGTGCTGAAACGATATCCTATATGGATTCTAAGCATACATAGCCCGATGTCTCCTACTCCTATAGTATTGTCAAGCCAGCATCAGTAGCCTACGTTGCCTTTTTCTCTGAGAAATGTGCTAATCCCCTAGCCGAAATATGTGGAGAACATACGTACCAGATTGGTTCTCAATGGTATATATGCTAGGAGTGTTCATGTATCTTCTGGTTGCTAGGAATTAATTTCGTGAGATAATTTTGCATGGAAGATCATAAAAAACACGGAAGATCTTCATAAATAATTACATCCTCCGCGAAAATTCATTTCTGCACCCGAGCTCATCTGCACCTGCGCCGACGAAAAAAATCAAAACAAATACTAGAAAAATTTAAAAAACTCTAAATAAAATTTGTGTGGTAGAAAATTTGATGCGTGAGGTCCGCTCCAAATTTCAAGTCATTAGGAGATATGAGCAGCTCTCAGCAAAAAAGACAAATTGGGGGTCTGTAAAAATGTTTACTGTTCATGTACTGTTTTGGCCTGCTGAGAGCTGCTCATATGTCCAAATGACTTGAAATTTGGAGCGGGCCTCAAGCATCAAATTTTTTACCACATAAATTTTATTTAGAATTTTTTGAATTTATTTTGAATTCTTTATGAATTTTTTTTAACCGGGTGCAGATGAGCCTGGGCACCAAAACGCCCTACTCCATCCTCCGAAGCTATACAACAAGGGTGTGTGCTTTCTTTGGCTTTATCTTTTTATCAGAATTGTTCAGACCGTTCAAATAACTCGCACCGGGCTACCAGGATTTTTTTTAACGAGGAAAGAGACTTACCATTTTCATTGATCAAGAAGAGAATTGCCCGGTTAATTGATGAAAAACTGGGCTAAAACTGATAAACCCAACCTACATGACATGGGGACCATCGGCCAACCGTGCCACCGAAATGGAACATAGAGCTGCAAGGAAGAAAGACACCAGCCGAGGAGTCGCAAGCTTCCCTGTCATCGCCGGTTGCCTTGAACGGTCGACTCCGACTTCACCATAGAGCTCCATCATAGAAGCCAACCCGCAAACAGCTGTAGAAAACACGGCGGCACATGCCAATGGGTGGCCACACATGCAAGCAACCTAAAACTCCGACTTTGACGACGAGCATCGCAAGGGAAATATGCACGACTTCGCTGAACGTGCCCACCGCAAACGACCATCGAATGCCTGTCATCGTCACCACCTGGACTCTCCGATGCAATTCCGACTTCGAAACAACCAAGCAACCACAGAAGAGCACCTCGGACACGCCAGGAAGAGCCCACGCCTCGACCCAAGCTCCTCTCGACGCCATCATCATTGCCAAACAGAAACCAGCGCCCTGCCTCAGCAAAGCACACAACGAAGATGCTGCCCATCCACTGCGAAGATGCCGCCATCCAGCAGTCTCCCACTCATAGCTAACTACGAGACGAAGCCCCCAAGGGGGGGAGAGACGCGAAGATGCCTCCTTCACCTGATCCAACTAATCTGGGGTTTGCCTCCGGAGCCAAAGCCGTGGGGAGCACGAGGAGCAGCCCTCCATGATGACGCTTCCAAGAAAGATCACAACACCCGCGGACGCCGCTGTCGTCGGCTCCAAAGAAGACCGGAGCAAGGATTTCTACCGGAGATGACCACCTGCAGCTACCGACCGCTAGCCTTCGACCAGCAACTGCCGAGGCTGACCTCACTCTGGCCACGGGATCCCACGATCCCCTGTGACCAGACACACACCACCCCTTCGCCGTAGCCGCCGTCCACCACTGTAGTTGCCGAAGCCGCATCGCGAAGTGCAGCACCCAGATCAAAGAACTAGCTCACACCAGATCCAGATCGAAGCTGGACTATACGTATACGTAGATACACATTCTCCATGTGTCGTCCTTCTTTTGCCACAGAATGGCTGACAAAGAGAAGGTACCGGCGCGGATATGGATAGCGTTAGACACCAAAAATTCAGCGACCAGTTCTCGGTACTGTTCTTGAGCTTAGCGAATTAGATTTTAGTGGAACCGGCTTGCATCCTCGAAGAAGAGGTATGCAGTGATCGCACTCACAGCGATGTAGAATCCCTTCGACTTCTTCAAAAACGGCATTAAAGTTTACCGGGAGTTAGCGCATGGTTTCTGGTATGTGTCCACTGCAGTTGGAGCGATAGTGTGCTCGAGGAGTTGTTTCATGGTCTTATCAAACTGATCAACATATTTAGCGATAGGACCCAGTTGTTTAAGATGATAAAATTGGCGGATCAATCCTTGGTGTTGATCGCCCCTACGAGTACAGAAAACTCTGTCCACGAGATACGATGAAGTCCAAAGCTGGCGGCCTTGAGCCAGAGCGCTACATTGAGATTGAAGTGCATGGATGCGAGACAACTAAATTCATGGGTGCACTTCATACATCTTGAAATAATCGGTGCAATGAGCGTGCTAGAGTTTGTATGAAGGCACGCTTCGGTGTTGCAAGCATCGGGTCATGCGTAGTCGAATGAAGTTAATGTTGACAAGGCACCACATCAGGCTTGCCAGGACAGGGGACACATCATGGACGAAGCACGAGTCAGCGTTGCCAGCATCGGGCATGCGTAGACGGAGACCTGCACGAGTTGTAGGCCATGTTGAGGGGGCTAGCAAAGGACTCAACGATGATTGTGTTACCAATTTGGCGTGGGGCCGATGTAAGCTTTGAGCACGATGTCTCGGAAGCCTGGAAGACATGTCCAGAAATTCTCAAACTTGAAGCATCTTGGTCGCTTTGGCCCTTTATCATCAGCGAGGAGGAGAGGACAATGATCTGAGAGTGAGGAAGAGATGGCGTGGAGCACGTGCGATCCAAAATGCATGTCCCAATCAGCATTACAAAAGACCGAGTCAAGCTTGCATAAAGTGGGGTTTTTCGGCTCATTGCTCCAAGTGAAACGTCTGTTCTGTAGGTGAATTTCTTTGAGTTCGCATGAGTCGAGAGCATCACGAAAGCGGTTAATATGGATGCGGTTGACATTTCTATTGTTTTTGTCTCTGGCTCTTGAGATTTGGTTGAAATCGCCCATGGCAATCCATTTGGTTCCAGTAGTTGGCTTTTGGGCGATCAAGTCCTCGAAGAAATCATCCTTTCTGTTGGAAGCCGTGGGTCCATAAACAGTAGTTAACTTGAATGACGTCTCGGAATGAAGCATGTTGACAGTTACCGACAAGCAAAATTCGGAGGTGTGGATGTCCGAAATACGGACGACACTATCATCCCAAAGCATTAGCATGCCGCCTCTAGTGCCCACAGCAGGCCGTTGGGCGAAGCTCCGTAGCCGATTTCCGCCTAGGTAGGTGGCAACAAATTGGTCAACATCCTCCAGCTTAGACTCCTGGAGGCAAACTATGTGACAGGACGAGGAGGCGATCGTCTCGTGCACCGTCGCGCGTCTATGAGGATCATTCAGCCCTCGCACATTCCAACTGAGGAAGTCGATTTTTTGGTCTGTCATGGGGAAACAATGGTTCTCATGGCACTGTGGAACAGCGCCCAGCAAGGTTGCATCACAGGGGGACAGGGAATAGGCGAAGACATAGCTGCAGTGGAGTGTGGACTGACTTGGGGAAGGCTCCAGTGCACAGCAGAGGCAAGTAGCCAAACACATGCATTCTTCATCAAACTAGGAAGCAGTACAACGAGGATACAACCAGCTACAGAGGTACAGCAGGCCGACACACGGTTACAACCATCAGGGAGGCAAGAGAAGCTTAGCCACCGATCACTGGAACAATTAACTTGAGCTAAGAAGGATAACATTGGAAACTAGCTAAAACTCGCTTCGGTTGGTGCCTGCTGAACAATCAGGCAACTCCTGTAGCCTCGACCACCTCGTGGTCCAGAGCAGCCTGACCACCGCGGTTGATCAGGGCGTCTTCGACAGCCGTGGCCTCCTCGTCATCAAGCTTGAACAGAGCATGTAGCGCCGATATCACTGTCGGCGATAGCTCGTGCTGGAAATGGCGGCCCAGTTCATCCAATGCATCCTTTCTGACATATTTGCCGTCTTGCACGATCCCAATGCATCGGCAGACGAGGTTCTCAGCCTCCACCGAGACCGGAGCAGCAGCCCGTCGCTCCTTAGCTCGCGCAACAGTGAGTTGATTGTGACGCCTGCCATGGTCTTCCTTCGAGTGATCTGTGCGCGTGACATAGGAGGTGGTGCAGACAGGAGTGCAGCCTCCGGCTGTTTGAAGAGGGCGTTGAAGCTGTCGTGGCCATGGCGAGTCGGCGATGGGGTGCGGCGAGCTGGCTGGCTTGTGACATGAAGAGGCGTGGCCAACAAGGGGCGTGTCTGGCTAGTAGCCTGACGAGGCGAGCTGAGCGGAGTGGAGAGCTCGTATCCTAGTGGGCGTGCTGGCGTTGAGGAAGAGGCAGACATCGTTGGGGCAGGGGTTGGAACCGGAAGAATGCGCAGGATGGGGCTAGCAGCCGTGCCTCCGACCGCGACTGCTTCCTCAGGCATTATCACCAGAGATGGCGGAGTTGGGAGGACGGACGTGGGGGAAGTCGAGCGCGCCGCGTCGAGAGGGTGCGTGCAACGCGAAGAGCCACCCCGCGGGCTCCTGGCAGGGCTGGTGGAAGAGTCAGAGGCTCCAGCTTGCCGACGCCTGTGCGCATCCCGACCATCGCGGTCATCGCGTCCCCGCCTCTGGTCGTCACCACGGTCACCGTCGTGGTCACGGGCAGCGCGCGAACGGCTGCGTCCCGGCCACCTGGAGGCCCTATCGTCACGCCCGTGGTCGCGGCCTCGCCGCACGTCATCTTCGTCATCGTCGCGACGCCCACGGCCGTGCCCATCGCGAGGCTCCTCTTGGATGTTCGACGGCGCCCGGTCGCCATCCACCACACGGTGGTGCCAAGTGTGCTCGTACATGTCCGGGTTGGCCTTTTGGTCGTCGTCGTTGGCGTCGAAGTAGTCCTCGTGGAGCCCCAGGTGGACCAGGACTCTGTAGCGGAGACGGCGCCGGCCACGCCGTCGCCGCTGGGCGTGCTTGGCAGGCAACGAGAGCTGCATCACCTTTGGGATGCAGCTTGGGCTCGTCGTCCACGCCCAGATGCCGAGCGTGCGTGCGTCTTCCTTGTGGGTGGAGCGTGGGAGGATGTAGTCGAGCTCGCTGTCGACGCCAATGACGCGGCCGATGGTGTCGTCATTCCAAGCATGCAGGGGGATGCCCTCCAAGCTGAGCTGAACTTGGTGCTTCATCTCTTGGTGCTCTGCTTGCGCCTCCATGATCCAAGGCTTGGGGTGAAGCTAAAGCTGGTCATGTTCGAAGTTGCCACGGGCGATGACGTCGTCGCGGTGGTGAGGGTGGGTGAACTTGGCGAGGAAGTCCTCTGGGACGTGGCGCACGACGGTGACGAGGTTAAGCGGCACATTGAACTCCTTGTGCAGGTCGTTGGCGACGGCCGAGGTGGAAACAGAGCGGCGGCGGTCACCTCCCAGCGAGATGAGCACGCAACAGCTGGCGAGGGCGTCAGCCTGCACCTCCATGTCTGGCGTTGCCGGCGCGACGACCCACCCATGGCCGGCCTGAGCTGCGGGGCGCCAGTGCAGCGCGCCATCAAGGCGTCACGGTAGGAGAGCACTAGTGCAGAACCGGGCAATAGCACCGGTTCGTAAGGCCCTTTAGTGCCGGTTTAGGAACCGGCACTAAAATTTGGGCACTAAAGGCCCCCCTTTAGTACCGGTTCAGCACGAACCGGTGCTAAAGGGAAACCACGTGGCACGAGCCAGCTCCGGGGCCCGGGAAACCTTTAGTACCGGTTGGTAAAACCAACCGGTACTAAAATGTTTGGGGGGGGGGTTGGTTTTATGATTTCTTTTCCATTTAATTTTGTGTTTTCCATTTTAATTCTTTTTCGTTTCACCCGCAGATATATATATATATATATAATAACTCATGCATGCTCGCATCATACATCATCATATATAATAACAAGTCCTACTAGCTAATTAATCAAGCATCATCATACAACTTCTACTCGTTATTAATAATAAGTCATACGATCATCATCCTCATAGTCATCGAACCCATTCTGATACATCCTGACTCTCCATTATGAAGAATGGAGATTATCCTGTCTCCAATTCTTGCGCCTCGCTTCCTTTTGCTTCCAAGAAACTCCTTACGACTGTCCATACATTTTTTCCATCCTTTGACTATCATGTCTCCACTTCTTTTAGAAATCCGGTATGGACAGTTGAGATTCGTAGGATGACCTGGATATATGTTCAAAACACGAAGGCTGCCGCCATTCTGATACATCAAATGAGGCACACAATCCTCTGAGATAAGCTGTTGAAAAACATAGTAATAACTTCGTAGTTAGCAATGATCGATGTACTAGTTTTAGAATTATGCAAAAAGATGCACGGATGTCGTAATAGTAAAAAAACTTACCAGGGTATCTCCATGGTAGTTACCGTAGTTCAACACGTGCACTAGTGACACGTATTCACCATAATATTGAGGAGTTCGACTGTAGATATTGTAATTCTCAATATCATTACAAAATCCAACCAGATGAGTTTTCTCCTTGTAAGTTAACTCAGAGCCATCGGTGTAGTAAGTTCTATCTACCATCTTCTGCACATTCTTTGATACTTCAAAATAAGCTGTCAATGGAAATAAGCTGTCAACTATTTTGAAATGAACAATATAAGTTTTATTAATAATTAACTATGTTTGAGAAACTCACATAGCGGTAGAACTGGAAGAGTATCAACAAGGACCCAAATGTCCATATTGTCTTGCTCGATTTCAGGATCACCAAGATCCATGGTGACAAGCATACCCTCATCAAAACCATACAATTTGCAAAATGCTTCCCAATTTTTGCAACCAAAATGGGTTACGCTCTCAGCATTATACAACTTTACTTCAAAATCCACATCATGATGGGTCCTTAGGTGAGTTTTCTTCGTTTCAAAATTTCATGGTCTTCAAAATCCATCCTCTCCAAGACATAGCGTCTTGCATGGCATGGGATCAACTATACTCGAATTGTAAAAGATGAAAATTACACGTTGAAATAGTTGAAGTCATGCTTAATTATGAAAAAAAACACATGTCGTCGTTGCGTACCGTTTCAACTTCTAAGGTCTCCTCGAGCTTAATGCTGAAGAGCCGACCATCGTCCAGGTGAGGCCTGTCGCACTCACCTCAATCGTCATGGCACCAGTCGCACTCCCCCGGGAGACTTTCGTCGTCCGATGATGACATTTCCTATACGTTCATAATTCAAAGACTAAATTAGATCATTATTATTCAACTAATCATATGCATATGCGTTGCAAATAGTGCTCTCCAGTTTGAGCATTCAATAAGAAAAATCAAATCGCAAAATTATTCAATTTGAGCATATATAGTCCACGTCGATGCGGAAATAATTGCTTTAATTAAAAAAATAAACTAGTTCTATTAAACACCTATATGTAGCCAAATATATATTCATCTAACATTTGTCATTAATATATCTAACTATATATTCACCTATATGTAGCCAAACTTTTCTATCTAATTCATCTAACATTCGACATTAATCTAACATTTATATAAACTCAAAATATAAAAAAAATTAAATAAACAAAAAACTCATTAACAAATAATATTTTAATTAGATCATCAAATCTCAGATACCTAAATTTTCTTACTAAAAATAAACTAGTTATATTAATTATTGAACTAGTTCTAATCTCATATACCTAAATTTTCTTACTAAAAATAAACTAGTTATTTTAATTATTCAACTAGTTCAAATCTCATATACCAAAATAAATTAGTTCGACAATTTTCTTACTAAAAGTAAACTAGTTATATTAATTAGTCAACTAGTTCAAGCTCACATACCTAGGTATTTAATATCTAATTAAATTTTCTAAAAAACAGAAAACAGAAAACAGAAAATAAGTAAAAAATGTGTGTGTGTGTGTGTATGCGTGTGTATGTGTGTATGTGTGTGTATATATGTGTGTGTATGTTTGTATATATATGTGTGTCGTGTACATATATACGTATATACACTGCAGTGCGCGGCCTCGTACGCCGCCCCGTACGTACGAGCGGGGGCGCCGACGTACGGGGCGGGGGCGGGGGCGTACGTACGGGCCGGGTGCGCGCGCGGCGCGGGTACGCGAGAGCGAGAGAGTACGTACAGACCGCAGCGCGACGACGACGGGCGGCGGGCGACGGGCGGCGGGCGAAGGGCGGCGGGCGGACGACGGGTGACGGGCGCGGCGGGCGGCGACGACGGGCGCGGCGGGCGGCGACGACGGGCGAAGGGCGCGGCGGGCGGCGACGACGGGCGAAGGGCGCGGCGGGCGGCGACGACGGGCGACAGGCGCGGCGGGCGGACGACGGGCGACGGCGCGCGAGAGGTTGGAGACGAAGAAGTGGGGAGATGTAACTGAATTTACGTAATTGCTGTATATATAGGAGAGGCCTTTAGTACCGGTTGGTGGCTCCAACCGGTACTAAAGGCCAACTTTGGCCAGGCCAGGAGGCGGGAAGAGCAGGCCTTTATTACCGGTTGGTGGCTCCAACCGGTACTAAAGGGTGGTCTTTAGTACCGGTTGGAGCCACCAACCGGTACTAAAGGCCTCGCGCTGCCTGCACAAAGTTTAGTCCCACCTCGCCGGGCGAAGGGCAGCCGCACTGGTTTATAAACCCAGCCGCGGCTGCCCTTTCGAACTCCTCTGTATAGCAGGCTTGTGGGCCTAAACTCTGCGCGCTGCCCTGTGAGTCTGCTGGGCCTATAAGGCCTGTAATTGCACGCCCGTGGCCTAGCAGGCCCACAGGGCAGCGCCTCAATTTTTTTTATTTTTCTTTTCTGCTTTATTTTCTTCTATTTGTTTTTCTTTTCTGCTTTATTTTCTTCGATTTATTTCTGCGTAGTTTTTTGTATAGTTTTTTCTTTTCTGTTATATTTATTTGTGAGTAGTGTTTCATCTAGTTTGCCTAAATTCAACATTTTCAGAGTTCATTTGATAGTGATTTTCAATTTCACGGTCATTTTGTGAACGATTGAAAAATAGCAAATACATTTTTTTTCTTTTCTGCTTTATTTTTTTTCTTTTATTTATTTCTGAGTAGTTTTTAATTTCACGGTCATTTTGTGAACGATTGAAAAATAGCAAATACCAAAGTTATAAAAAAAGAAATGCCGACGTGTAGTGTAATAAGTCCGGAGTTGTAATAAGTTATTAAAAATAAAAAAGAGGTGCAATGCTTCGTTAATTTGCTTCAAGCCTTTCGAAATAGTGTAAACTGCACTGCGCGTAACTCTGTGCAATCTACCATATTTCTGAAGGCTTGAAGCTAAGCAACGTGAGCATTGAGCCTCTTCTTCATCGTCTCTGCACTCAGGGCTTATAAACCGCTCCTAGTCCCTCTCTCTTGGCGAGGTGGGACTAAAAAAGAGCCTGTAGTACTGGTCACCCTTTAGTACCGGTCGGAGCCACCAACCGATACTAAAGGTGGTGCTATGCCTGCACAAAATTTAGTGTCGTTTAGTTCAAAACAAATCATTGAATGCATGAAAAATAGCAAATGAAGGTAGAAATGATTAAAATTTGATGGCGTCGCTTTGAATGGTGCATACTGAATGCACAAATATTCTGGAGTTGTAATAAGTTTAAAAAAATAAAATGCCTTTGTAACAGATGAGTTTAATTTCGTCAGAAACCTGAATACTTCGAAAGAGATTGTCCAGTTTGTAAACGAAGTGCATCCAGTTTTAGCCGTAAGCCTCTCTACTTTCTTGCACATGCTATGTGGGTGAAATGATGATACCATGCCAAGTTTTAACTTTTTCAGAGTTCATTTGTAGTGCTTTTCAATTTCCAGGTCATTTAGTTCTCAAAACAAATCATTGAATGCATGAAAAATAGCAAATGAAGGCAGAAATGGTTGAAAGTTGGTGGCGTCGCTTTGAATGGTGCATACTGAACGCAAAAAATATAAGAGCATTTACATCATGATCTTATATTTCTTTACGGTCTACATTGTCAATATGATCTTATAACATAAAAAATACCTTGATCATCAATGATCTTTGTGTGTACAATCTGAATTGTCAATATGAGTCATCAACGATTTATAAACCGATGAAGACTCATATTGCAGCCACAAATTGTACACATAGAGTTCAATGAAGACCAAGTGCTTGTGATAGTTTGAGAAATAACACATTTAAGGTGGTAAAAGGCTTGTTAGGGGGGCGAGGTGGGACTAAAAACAGTCTGCCACAACGTTATTAGTACCGGTTCGTGGTCCGAACCGGCACTAAATGGTGATGGTGGGGCCATAGCCTGACCGCGGGCTGACACAGCCTCTTTAGTGCCGGTTCGTGGCACGAACCGGTACTAAAGGTTCAACACGAACCGGTGCTATTGATCGCCGCCACGAACAGGCACTAGTGTACACATTAGTGCCGGCTCTAATTCAAACCGGCACTATTGTGCTTCACAAAAGACCCTTTTTCTACTAGTGGAGGTCTTGCGGGAGAGGCGGTCGCAGAGGAGGAGCGGCCTGCCGAGCCCGAACTGGAGCAGCAGGGCGAGCAGAAGCAGGAGGACGCCCCCTGTTCGGGCACCCACGGGCCCGATGGCCATGCCGGAAGCAGGCGTTGCAACGCACCTCCTCCGTGCACTCCCTGATGTGGTGAAGTGGGGAGAAACAATTGAAGCACTTGCCCACGAGGTGCGGGGGGATATGAAGGCGCTTGCAATGTGCAGAGGGCGGCGGAGGCAGATGCGGCCGCTGGGAATCGCACGCCGAGCCCACGCGCGTCTAGCCTGGCTCCAGCAGCTCGCTCTGAGCATGGCCATGAAGGCGCGCGGTGGGGGCAGCGGGAGACCGTGGAGAAAGCTGGGGAGGCGCCATCCCGTTGCCGCATGCCCCATCACCCGCATTGATGGCGGCATCGCCATGAATGCCCACTGCAGGGGCGACGATGATGGACGCGACGCGCACGCATCCGCCTTGAAGCTCCGGTTGCGTCTCCGGAACCACGCCCGCATTCAAAGCCTCCTGGATCCGCGCGCAGGAGGACGGCGAGGGCAGAGAGAATCCAGATCCGCGCGGCGGCCGATCTAGATCGGGCAGGGACGCGTCAGCGGCAGCAGAGATCACCACCGGGACGAAACCGCGCGGCAGGCGGGGCGGGGGCGATGGCAGCTGAAACGGGCGCAGCGAGAGGGAGGAAGCGGTGGCCGGCGAGGCCGGAATGGCCCTCGCCGGGAGGGGCTGGTGGTGGTGAGGCGGGCTCCGGGGTGGAGGGTCGCTGCGCTCCATGCACATGGATATAAGCAAGATATAGCTCTTGCAGTAGCTAGCTATGTAGCTATTTTGAGTCGTGGGCTAGTTTTCATAATTCAGAGTTAGGATCTTCTATGGCTGTTAGCTGTTTACTAGAAAAAATATACAATATTTAATGGTTCCTATAATATATTCTGTGGTGCTTCGAACTGCAGACGAATTCGCAAACCCAATATCTGGATATCGCAACCGGAGATAAATACCCCCCCGGCGCGAATCCAATACAGTTGGTGAGCTACTTGTTTTGCATCAATAAGTTTCATGATGAAACTTCTGACATCAGATGAAGACACGTATCTTGCACTATTACATTGACAAATACATTCAAGACATATCAATGCTTTTTTTTTCTTTCATAAATTTTAAAAATTATGACAATGAATCTTGCTCCCCGCGTACCGTCAACCCAGTTTAGAATACGGGGCTGATAAGGAATGTGTATGATATATTTTCACACATCTTGCATCGGTCTAGACTGCAAGATGCAACGATTCTATCTGCCATCGAAGAACACTGTCGTGCTGAAACGATATCCTATATGGATTCTAAGCATACATAGCCCGATGTCTCCTACTCCTATAGTATTGTCAAGCCAGCATCAGTAGCCTACGTTGCCTTTTTCTCTGAGAAATGTGCTAATCCCCTAGCCGAAATATGTGGAGAACATACGTACCAGATTGGTTCTCAATGGTATATATGCTAGGAGTGTTCATGTATCTTCTGGTTGCTAGGAATTAATTTCGTGAGATAATTTTGCATGGAAGATCATAAAAAACACGGAAGATCTTCATAAATAATTACATCCTCCGAAGTTGTACACCAAGGGTGTGTGCTTTATTTGACTTTATCTTTTTATCAGAATTGTTCTGACCGTTCAAATAAGTCGCACCAGGGTACCAGGATTTTTTTTAACGAGGAAAGAGACTTGCCATTTTCATTGATTAAGAATAAGAAGAAGAGAATTTTTCGGTAAATTGACGAAATACCAGACTAAAACTGATACAACCTAACCCACATGACATGGGGACCACCGGCCAACTGTGCCACCGAAATGGAACATAGAGATGCAAAGAAGAAAGACACCAGCCAAGGAGCCGCAAGCATTATTGTCATCACCGGTTGGCTTGAACGGTCAACTCCGACTTCACCATAGAGCTCCATCATAGAAGTCAACTGGCAACCAGCTGTAGAAACCACGGCGGCACATGCCAACGGGTGGCCACACATGCAAGTAACATACAACTTCGACTTTGACGAGGAGAGTCGCAAGGGAAATATGCACGACTAGTGCTGAACGTGTCCACCGCAAATGACTATCGAGTGCCTATCATCGTCACCACCTGGACTCTCCAATGCAACTCCAACTTCTAGACAACCAATCAACCACGGAAGAGCACCTCGGACACGCCTAGAAGAGCCCACGCCGTGACCAAAGCTCCTCCCGACGCCATCATCATTGCCAAACAGAAACTAGCGCTCCGTGTCAGCAAAGCACACAACGAAGATGCCGCCCAAACACTGCGAAGATGCCGCCATCCATCGGTCTCCCAGTCGTAGCCAGCTGCGATACGATGACCCCAAGGAGGAGAGTGACGCAAAGATGCCTCCTTCACCTGATCCAGTTGATCTAGGGTTTGCCTCCGGAGCCAAAGTTGTGGGGAGCAAGAGGAGCAGCCCTCCATGATGACGCTTTCAAGAAAGAACACAACAACCACGGGCACCGCCGTCGTCGGCTCCAAAGAAAATCGAAGGAAGGATTTCTACCGGAGATGACCACTTGCAGCTACCAACCGGTGGCCATCGACCACAACATGCCGAGGCCGTCCTCACTCTAGCCACGGTATCCTACGATCCCCCGTGACCAGACACACACCACCCCCTGGCCGTAGCCGCCGTCCATCACCGTGACCTCCACGCCGAAGCCGCATCGCAAAGTGCAGCACCCAAATCAAAGAACTAGCTCACACTAGATCCAAATCGAGCTGCACCATAGGTATACGTAGTGGATACACATTCTCCAGGTGTCGTCCTTGTTTTTCCACAGGATGGCCGAGAAAGAGAACGGACCAGCGCGGTTACGGATAGCGGTGGATACCAAAAATTCAATGACCAGTTCTTGGTATTGTTCTTGAGCTTAGCGAATTAGATTTTAGTGGAACCGGCTTGCATCCTCGAAGAAGAGGTATGCGGTGATGGCACTCACAACGATGTAGAATCCCTTCGACATCTTCAAAAACGACGTTAAAGTTTACCAGGAGTGCGTGCATGGTTTCTGGTATGTGTCCACTGTAGTTGATGCGACAGTGCGCTCGATGAGCTCCTCTGGTGCCACTTGCGGCGTATAATAGCCAGGTCATCGCTGGTGTTGATGTTGTAGCTGGAGCGTTATGGTAAATTCCATGAACCATCAACTTCTCCATGTTCCGTTCTCAAGGCTAGAGTTTTCTCAACCCAATCCACTTTCCTTGGGCTGCTGGCGATGAGCCAATTCATTCTGTGGATGATGTCGTAGGCTCTTAGGACATAGGAGTATGGAATATTTGCCCATGGAGTGTTGGCCCAGTCCCGACGCCGAGTACTTCCGGCGACGGCGATACGACCGACGACGAACGACGATGATGAACGAAGCTCCCTGACGAACTCGACGAAGTGCTTTACGCCAAGATGCACCGTGCACTGTAGCAAACTTGCCACCAAATGCCCACGTACAAAGATAGTAGGACAGATCAGCCTTGGTTGATTGATGATCAGTACCGTGCACTAGTACTCGCCGTAGCTAGCTAGCCAAGCAACCAACCCGATTGATTCTAGCTAGAATAACACACGTACGAGAGACAGATTTGATGGCCACGCAGGCTCGTGTCGAGGCTGCTTTTCTTTATTGCTTCTCAAACTCACGGTGGTACAAAAAGTACAGGGTACATGAGTATTTATATTAGCTAGCTAACCTGCCAACTAATCTAATCCTACTCGGTGAAGAATAGGAAAACTAACACGAACACGTACATGCACGTATTGCCGGACACGGACACGTCTTGTCGTGTTTAATTCCAACAATCACCCCCTAAACACGAAATCGTCACGTTACAGCGCCGACGCCGATTCTTCTTCGCAGCCCCAAGTACTTCTCTCGATCCAAAGCCTTGGTTAGCATATCCGCCAGTTGATCATCGGTGCGAATGTAGTTGACCTTCATCTTACCTTCTTCTACGCAGTCCTTTATGTAGTGATACACCGTACCAATGTGCTTGCTCCTATCATGCCACACTGGATCTTCACGTAGAAAACTTTCAGACTTGCTATCAACATTGAGCACCACTTGTTCCGGATCTCGATCCATGAGATCACCATGCAGCCTCCCTAGCCACACACCTTGACACATCACAGTGGCAGCTGCAATATACTCTATTGCATCAATTGCGGGTGCTTTACTCTTCTTGCTTATCTCAAGACAAGGTTTCATTGGAGCGTCAATTGGATTGTAATATTTCATGCCACGACTTTCAAGTATCTTCCTTGCGTATGCCCCCTGACATAGTGTGATCCCCTCCGGCTTTTGATGTACCTCTATCCCGGGGTAGTAGCTCAAAAGACCGAGATCATCCATCTTGAAAAGCTCTTTCATCTGTAGCTTGAACTTTGCAATAACCTCTTCATCCGCTCCAGTAATCAATAGGTCGTCGACGTAGATGCCAACTAGTAGACGATCCCTTCCTTCACCTCTCTTGTACATCTCATGCTCTAGTGGGGCTTTCTCAAATCCAAGAGAAATCATCGTTCGATCAAGTTTGATGCTCATGCCCGAAAGCCTTGGCGTAGCCCGTACAAGACTTTGTGTAGATTCAGTACCTTGTATTCTTCTTCCTCTTTGATGAATCCCGGTGGTTGGCTCACATAAACGTCTCCTTCTAACTCTCCGTTCAGAAACGCGGATTGTACATCCATGTGATGTATATTCCATGATTCTTGATTCGCAAGAGCTAGCAGTAATCTCACCGATTCCATCCTTGCAACGGGAACGAACACTTCTTCGAAGTCCACACCTTCCTCTTGCACGTACTCTTTGGCTACTAGCCTCGCTTTGTGCTTCATGGACCCTTCGGCTTCTTTCTTGACCTTGAATGCCCACTTGAGCTCCATAACCTTTTCATTGTTGGAAAGATCCACAAGCTCCCATCTATTATTGTCATGAATCGGCCCCAACTATTTTTCCATAGCATGACGCCAACACTCCTTCGTATTTGCGTCCACAAATTCCGCCGGTTCCTCGGCGCTTGCTAGACACCGTCGCCCACTCCCGTTCACCATTACCGGGTTAATCGTCTGAAGAAATTTCTCCGGATATGAGTGTAACCCCGGATGTAGATGATCGGTTGTAGATGGACGTGTCGTTTTCTCCAGTACTTTCGAAGGCGACATAGGTGCCGAAGTGACATCACCTTCTGCGTACAATTCTGCTAGCAACTGCGAGCCACCACCGATGCTCGCTTCTAGGCTGACAAATAGAGTACTGGACATACTTGCTGACTGGCCACCACCAAGTGATGCTACTGCACCCCCTGCGCATGAGATTGGTGCTGCATCATTTACACGTAGTAAAGTTCCAGGTGCCACCACGTATGAACCATGAGACACTTGCCCAAGTGGGTCTTTTCCTTCCTCTGGATGTTGCCCACGTTCTGGCCCATGCACCATGCCTCCACGTGGTGATGCTTGAGCTGCTAGCTTGCAGTGGCCACCACCGCCCAACTCGCTGGAGTGACCGGCTTCTTCTGGGTACCCGTCCTTTTCTAGGCTGCGCCCCCCGACGCACATGGCTGGGCTTTGCAACAGAACGCGTGTGCCTCGCTCGCCTTGACTCGCTACTTGGCGACCGCCTGCAACGCTCTTTGCCGAGTTGTTTTCGTGGACATCTGGCGCCACGTACGCCATTACGTCATTGTCTTTTGTGTCGCTTTTGTGGCCGCCTACGGGCCTCTCCTTCAGTTGACCAACCCAAAGAATGCTTCTCCATGGTCGAGCACACGCTGTTTTCGTTGCATCCGATCCAGCAAAGTTAGCACTTACGTCTGTAGCATCGACGTAAGTTTCCGTACCATGTTTATGAAGGTGAACTTTTTCTTCCACGAGCACGACAATTTCTTTAGCCGGCGCTTGAAGAACTGGATCCTGCTTGTCCACGAGTTCACACATCAACATCATGTCACTTTCATCTCCTTGCCGGGCCATGAGCGCCTTCTGCTTCGGTGCTTCCTCGCAGTTAGCCTTGAAGTGGCCGAGGAGGCCACAATTATAACACCTCACTTTTCTGATGTCAAACTTTCTCCTCGGTGGTGGTGCAGCCTCATCCTCCGAGTCGTCCTCCGATTCGGCGTCCGAGTCGGCGAAGTTCTTTCTCACCGAACGCTGCTTCCCCTTCTTCTTGCTGCTGCTCGTGGATCCGCCTTGCTTTTCCTTTGACAAAGCGACCCACTGTGCCCTTGTGAGCATCACAAGCTCGTCGTTCCTCCCATCCCCAAGACTGTACCGCATCCGCTCATCGTGAGCCTTGTACCGTCCGACAAGATCGTCGATGGAGAGAGTCTCGAGATTGACGCACTGCTCGATCGCCGTGACAATTTGCAGGTACCGGGGAGGGGCTGCGCGCAAGAACCGCCGGACAAACGAGGCCTCCGTGAGATTTTCTCCAAGCGCGCGAATCCGATTGACGAGAGTAGCCACCCGTGAAGCGAACGCATCCACGGACTCATCGTCGCCCATGACCAAAGTCTCATAGTTTCTTAGGAGAGTTTAGAGATTAGCTTGCTTGACACGGGTGTGTCCCTCGAACATGAGTTTCAGCGTATCCCACACCTCCTTCGCCGTTTCCTTGGCGATCAGGTGTTGGAGGACATCCATCGGCATCACCGAGTAAATCGCTGACGCCGCCTGCCGATCCTTCCGGTGCTCGGCTCCCTCCTTCTTGAACGCCTTGCCTCCTGGGTCGACCGTGTCCCATAGCTCGTTGGCGCGGAGACCACACTCCATGAGGGCCTTCCAAACCCCGAAGTTCTCGCGATCAAATCGTGGGTACGACGAACTCGCCGGAGCAGCAAATACTTTAGCTGCACCGGAGTACTCCGCCAGCTGCTTGTTCTTCTCGTCGTCCGCCATGATCCTCCGTTACTAGAAGATCAACCTTGCTCGTCTCCACTCGCAATCAGGAATGTATCGTGAGCATTGCAGCCTGCTGCCATCGGCGACCATCACCTGGACAGATGATCTCATGTTCTTGCCCCTCTTCATTCTTGTGTCGGTGGTGAAGGTTAGTAAGGTGTGCCTGCTCCCTGAGTCACCAAGCATAAGCACTTCACGCCCTTCGACAAGCCCACCAGGTGCACGGTGGTGGGACAAGTGATGCCGGTGATAGCCTTATATGATATGGACAGCAAACTACGCGGTGGTGTGGCAATCGGTGTGTCTTCAGGGTCTCCGAGAGTGACTCGTCGGGGAAAAGGGCTATGTAGTGCCTCAACAACATGAATTTGTACCGTGGCTGCGCACCGGTGATCTGGCCCCAACTTCTCGCTGCAAGTGAAACACAGGCCTCACGGTGTGGTGGAACGCGAGCGGAGTGGCCACCTTGTCTCCCTTCACGGCCGTGATGATTCCACACCGTGTTTATCTTCTGCGGCAGCTGCGGGTGCCAGCCGAGGCGTTGGAGAAGGAACTAGTGGGAGGGGAATTGCGGCTGTAGCTGCCTTCTAGTGGGGCCCAGGATCCTACTCGTGGACCTCGTCGACGTCTTCCAGTAATGGGAGAGCAACAACTGTTCCCATGTCCGGGGACGATAAATAAGAATAACAATACTAAAAAATCGGATCCACATCTTTATCATAAGCAACTTGTTTCATGGTCTTATCAAACTGATCAACATATTTAGCCATAGAACCCATTTGCTTAAGATGATAAATTTTGCGGATCAATCCTTGGTGTTGATCGCCGCCACAAGTGCAGAAAACTCTGTCCACGAGATATGATGAAGGCGAAAGTTGGCGGACTTAAGCCAGAGCGCTACATTCAGAATCCATGGGTGCGAGACAACTGAATCCATGGGTGCACTTCATACATCTTAAAATAATCGGTGCAGTGAGCGTGCTAGAGTTTGTATTAGTTCCGTGGAACGACGTGAAATGCGTGTGTACGTTACCTGAAACACCACCACCAAAATACAGAGGACCCCAAGTTGAATCACGAGCATCAAACAAAAATTCACATTCACCAAACGGAGACAAGTGGGGTTGTAAAAGGGAATCGAAATAGATTTGTGGAATTGTTGTTTTTTACTTGAGCCATGTGGGTATATAGGAGTACGTGATCATCTTGGAGTATAAGACAAGGTAGAATAAATCCTACACTATCATATCTTTCCTAACTAATCATGATACTCAACATTTTCCCACAGTCATAACGGTAGCGACACAGACGGTGAGACTGGATAAAGAATTCGAAGGTTACAAGCCGACGGACATCCCCCCCCCCCCCAAAAGTCGTAACGGTGAACAAATCACGTAAGTTGTGGCTAGAGTGAAAACCGCCGAGGTTGCTCAAGCAAGGCGCTAGCCCTTTGTATCGTTGTCGATGGAGCCAAGAGCGTAGGGTCGTGTAGCCGTGGTCGAGGTTGCCTTGTGAGGGCCGCCGTGGTCAATGTAGAGTCGGGGTGGCCGGCCGTGTCGAGGTAGTCGACATGGTGCTGCGGGTGCAAGTAGGTGCCGAGTTAGTCATGGACGCAGTGGTGTCGAGGTAGTGGTACGCTGGGAAGAAGACGGTGTTGACGAGGCGTCACACCAGGTTTGCCAAGCCCGTGGACAAGTCATGGATGAAAACACGCGTCGGTGTTGCAAGCACCGGGTCATGCGTAGTCGGTCGAAGTCAATGTTGACGAGGTACCGCATTAGGCTTGCCAGGACCGGGGACACATCATGGACGAAGCACGAGTCGGTGTTGCCAGCACCGGGCATGCATAGATGGGGACCTGCACGAGCTGTACGCCATGTTGAGGCGGCTAGCAAAGAAGGACTCAACGATGGTCTCGACACCAATTGGCGTGGGGCCGGCGTCTCCGGCGATTGTCGTAGTAGATGAAGTTGTCGGGGTAGATGACGGTGACGCTGACGATGAATTGGTGTTGGACAAACATGAAGAGGTGGATGACAGTGGCGGCAGTGACAGAAGAGCGGCGGTGTCGGCCTGAGCAGGAGGCGGCGGCTAGGTTAGGAGCTCGGTGGCTGCGGTGCTCGAAGTAGGCGAGGAGAACCCGACAGCGTTAGAAAGACAGGCGGTGTTCTTACGGCCTGTGAGCCGGGGCATACCACATAGAAGTCGACGCGCAGGAACGACAGAGTGGGCTGCGTGCCGCGGCGCTACGGCACGAAGGGGCGATGCAGGGGCAGGGTGTGCGTCAGGGCGACGGTGCGAAAGACCTCAGGGCGGCGGCAAGGACCATGTGCAATGCTTGCTATGGCACGATGGGGCGATGCAGCGATAGCGCGAGGGTCGGTGCAGCCACGATAAAGGCATGGAGAGGACGGTCTCGAGGCAACATTGGACCGCGGACCGTGGCACTACGGCCCGAAGAGGCGACACAGCGGCAGTGGGTGGGTCGGTGCAACCGCGAGAACTGCCTTGGGACGACGGCGTGGAATGCATGCCTCGGCGCTACGGCCCGAAAGGGCGACACATCGGCGACACGGGTTGTGGAGCAGTGACCCAATGGGTCGACGCAATAGCAACCCAGTGCTCGATTGGAGGGCGCGCTATGCTCGAACACGATCTTCATCGGAACCTGCGAAGCTGGCAAGAAACATGTGTAAGAAGGCTGATCTAGGCTGGTGGCCCAACGCGAGCGGCCGCCCGCTTAGGCGCGTGTGCAGCCATCCACATCTGCATCAGGCGCGTGTGCGTCCCTGGGCTGTGGCCACTTGGCACCGGATGATGGCCAGCGAACCGTACGAGCAACCGCCGCACGCGCGCATGAACACGTCGCAGCCTAGGGCACGGTGCAACAACCAATCCAACTGGATGCAGACCAGGGCGATGACTAGGCGGACAACAATGTGCAGATGTAGTCAGTTCGATGTCAAAGTAGAGGCGCGGGAAGAGTCGATGGGTGATGGACGACATAAAGCGATCTAGATCAGAAAACCAAAAAAGAAACACCGATCAACACAATCGGCGGGAGAGAAAAACACGGATCAAAGGATCAGGAAAAATACTTTCTAGGGCTGCCGATCAACATGACCGGCGGACGAACCCCAGGTACGGGTGTTGTGGACCCCGGTGACGATCATTGAGATTGACCGCCCCAGGGACGTTGCAGTGCGGGAGCGGCGGCGTCTAGGGTTTGGATCGGGTTAGGCTGATACCATGTAAAAGGGAACAGAGAGGGATCGGTGAAAAATTTGTTTATTGCTTGAGCCTTGTTGGTATAATATATATAGTCCTGGAGAATAAGACGAGTAGAATAAATCCCACGCTATCCTATCTTTTCAAACTAATCACAATACTCAACAGGTATGACCGGGGAAATTTTAAGACAACCGACAGGTAGCGGCAACTTAAGGATAAGAGCCAAGGGTTTCTCGACGCCCGACTTCTAGGTGTCGATGGAGCCCTTGAGCACCTGGTGAACTTGGGCTTGATGAGATAGTCCAGCAGATCCAGCATGAGAAGTAGGCTCTGATCTGATTAGAACTTGTTAACAACTCGATACAGTGTAACTCTCAACTTCCTCAATTCACAGTCACTGAAACGAGCCACAAGTGGGCATAAGTCCATCCCAGCTGCATCACTATATCTAGCCATCCCAGAGTGGGCATAAGTCCATCCTAGCCGCGATATAAAATTCCTAATCAGCATATGTCTCTCTGTCATACTCGATAGTGATGCGGCTGGGATGAACTTATGCCCACTCTGGGCATGCCATTCTGCTGCTAGGGCTTCTGCTTCTAGTGCTGCATCTGAGTGTGGGTCACAGTCTCACAGATCCTCTGGCAGCCTCTCCTTGTCGCCTTGGTGCTCCACCGGATCATCTTGTGGCTCAGAGGAGTGGACATCCTTCGTGCCTCAAACCGGGACTAAAGATTAGACCTTTAGTGCCGGTTTGAGGCATGAACCGGGACTAATGGGGTTGAGACCTTTAGTCCCGGTTCGTGCCATGAACCGGTACTAAACGTCTCATTTTCAAACTCTACCCCCTGTGGATCGCCTTTTCAGTTTAAAAATAAAATAAAAGAAAATGATGTAAATGTCAATAAAATAAAATAAAGTAAGTTTCCCATGTGATATGTGGTCTAGTTGTTGGGAAAATTTGCAAATGTGAATTTTGACTTTATTTGCAAAATCTCTATGAAATTTGTAAAAATGGGCATAACTTTTGCATACTAACTCGGATGAAAAAGTTTTTTATATGAAAAATCCTCTTCAGGACGTCATTGTGGTTCTTCTCTCTGTGCCAGGGTTTTCGGGTGAAGTCTCTTGTCCATCCCGGATTCGATAGTGGCAACACACAGTGTTGTTTCCCCTCTTGAGGCCACCGCCGGGGAAAGAGCATCGCAAACCCGATAACTATTATAAGGATGTTCTGAAGGGTGCCCGCCTTATGGCGGATGAATGTACGAAGGATATAATTTTTGAATGAACTCGCTCGTGTTGTCCTGTGCGCTGAAAACTTGTTCATATGCGCTAAGCAATGCTTTTTGAATTTCAAATATTACTTTCTGTGCGGCCGTTTATCAAAAATTGAGAGATGGCCAGTCGTCGGCTTTTGCCCCCATGCCACTAGTGCTGGGGTGTTCGGGATAAACCTGAGCGCTCTTTTTCCCATGTTTGGGTCCTTCGAGGGAGGCGCTCAGCACAACGAACAAGGCAATCGGACTATAATGCTTGAACACTCTCACTTAGCCATATAAATCTACACTACTGGGAAAAGAGCTATAGATATGATTGATACTAATGGCGCACCAGGGAAGCAGTGCGCCACTAGTATATACTAATGGCGCAC
Source organism: Aegilops umbellulata (assembly GCA_032464435.1). Taxonomy (NCBI): domain Eukaryota; kingdom Viridiplantae; phylum Streptophyta; class Magnoliopsida; order Poales; family Poaceae; genus Aegilops; species Aegilops umbellulata. Next base: position 584,548,906 of record CP136060.1, on the reverse strand, counting down.
CTGTTGGTGATATGCCATTAGTGTGGAAGACACTAATGGCGCACCAGAAACGGGGTGCACCACTAGTGTTAATTTTTTTTCCATTTTTCCATACATACTAATGGCGCATCAGGTCGAAGTGCGCCATTACTAGTTCTAACTAGTAATGGCGCACCAAACAGACAGTACGCCATTACTGTAATTTTTTTTATTCTTTTTTTTTGCAAAACTACTAATGGCGCATCGTTTCACAATGCGCCATTACTGTCGTACTCTTTACATGAGGATTCCTCCCTCCATCTCGATTCCCCCCTCCATCTCGATCTCGATTCCTCCCTCCATCTCGATCTCGATCCCCCTCCATCTCGATCGCTATCCCCCTTCATCTCGATCTCGACCCCACCCGCACCCTCTCCCGCTAGCTCCACCGCCGCCAACGACCCACCGCACCCTCCCCCGCTCCACCGCCGCCGACGAGCACCCCCCGCACCCTCCCCCGCTCCACCGCCGCCGACGAGCACCCCCCGCACCCTCCCCCGCTCCACCGCCGCCGACGAGCACCCCCGCACCCTCTGCCGCTAGCTCCACCGCCGCCGACAACCCACCGCACCCTCCCCCGCTCCACCGCCGCCGACAAGCACCCCCCGCACCCTTCCCCGCTCCACCGCGGCCGACGAGCACCCCCCGCACCCTCTCCCGCTAGCTCCACCGCTACCGACGACCCACCGCACCCTCCCCCGCTCCACCGCCGCCGACGAGCACCAGCCCCCCGCACCCTCCCCCGCTCCACCACCGCCGACGAGCACCCCCCGCACCCTCCCCCGCTCCACCGCCGCCGCCGATGATATTTTCAAATAACAAATTTGATGATATTTAAAAAAAATTATTTACTGTTTTTATAAAAAATTATTACTGTTTCATATTCATATTCATTTTCTAAAAAATAATAATAGTAACGTGTAGACTATAATTGTTGTTAAACAACACTTATTACTTTTTTATAAAAAAATATTACTGTTTCATATTAATATTTTTTTTTAAAATAATAATAAATAAACATACTAATGGCGCACCGGTCTGGTGGTGCGCCATTGCTATCTAAAAAACAGATTTCTAATGGCGCACCTCTCGTGCGTGCGCCATTACTATCTAAAAAAAGATTTCTAATGGCGCACCGCTAGGAGGTGCGCCATTAGTAATCTTCCCCCCTAACTAGCCCGACCCCTTCGTCCCTCCCTCTCGCCAGTTCCACTTCCGCCCGCTGCCCCGACCCACGCCGCCGCCGCCCCCGCGCCCCCCACCACTGCAGCTCCTGCCCTGCCCTCCGTCGCCGTCGCCGACAGCCCCTGCCCACGCCCCCATCGCCGTCTTCGAGGAAGGGCTCGGGGAAGCAAGAAGGCGCCGCCGCCTCCTCGACGCGTCGCCTCCTCCTCGACGCGCCGCCGCCTCCTCGTCACGCCGCTTCCGCCTCGATGCGCCGCCTCCTCCTCGACGCGCCGCCGCCCGCTGCCTCCTCGACGTCGGCGCCCTCCTACGGCAGCATGCCGTTATCCCACAGGTGATTCCTCACCTCTCCCCCTTCCCCTCCTCCCCCCTAGGCTACCTTCTGATGTGTTCTAAGGTTTGATTCCTACCTAGAGAACAGAAATCATTATCATCTCTGTGAAGCTGAACTAGGCGGACTGAACTGATTTGGGTTTACAAATTCCAAAGTCTTCCACTAGCGGCATATCGTATTAAAGCACAGTAGCATCAAAACGAATAGTTCACATATCAAGGTTTAATGTGGATTTTAAATCTGTCCATAATAGCATCAAAGAACTGATTTGATTCAACAACTTTTACTGAAAGTCTGAAACACAATAGGAAAAGTTTCAGACCACATAAACTGTTTTTCAGACTAGTAGTTTCAAATACCCAAACTTTTACTAAATGTGACAAGATCATGTGGTTGACAAACTTGTTTCTTTTGTTTCGATAGAAAAAAAGATTGCTCTGTTTCTGCTTGCTGCATTTGACAAGATCATGTTCTTTCAGATCAAAAGTTCATAGTATCATTAGTTGAATCTGCAGGTTTATTTTCTCTCTGAAAAAACTGACCTCCCTTTTCAGTTCAAAAGAAAAGATTACAGTGAACAACGATCCAATTGGTATCACACTTGTTTTAGTAAGTGTATAAAAAAGATATCATCAAACAAATCCTATAGTTATTGTCTCTGTTCATGCTTATCTCTGCACAAATAGTTGTTGCAACGGGCTATTGGAACTTTCGATGCTCAAAACTTGCTTCCATGCTCTGCTTCACTTGTTTTTCCTAGCAGCAGAAAAATAGTAGTAGCCATGTACTAGGAGTGCATTTTTTTCTAGGGTGATGGATAGATCTAGTGAGTACTGCATTTCAGTTAATTGTTATGGACAATTGTCAATTTTCTGTAATGATGATGGAACATTATCAAGCATTAATCGTACTCCAGTGTATATGAAGGATACAAAAAAATTAGCAACTTCTCTGATTTTATAAAGTTGTTCTTATAGGGGTGAAACTTCACTTGTTTTTAGGCTAGTGCAGGGTGTTTCTTTATTATTCTGTCATCATTTGTAACTATGTTACAAATAAATTTTTCCTTCTTCTTTATTTGACAAGTAATGACTTGCAAAAATGATGATCATCTTGCAAGTTTGCTGGGTTTTGTCTCCGACCATTGTGTCGTGATGAATTTGCAGGTACCCCGAGAGGCCCTTGAGATTGCCGGAATGTCGATTAACTTCCGTTCCGGCAAATTCGGGTACTCCATATGTCCTATTTTCAGCAAAGGTCATGCTGAAATTCCTGTGTGTGTGTAGTTGCTTGTTTTTACTTTAGTTGTGGCTGCTTTCTTCTTGTATCTAAAAATATCTCTTCTGCTGCTTATCAAAGATGGCGGGAAGCAGCCGCCGCCGCTCTGCGACACCGCAGTACGACTTGGATGCTTCCGAGTTCTTCACTATCATACTTGGGACTTCAGTATCATCCATGACGCAGGTATATAAAATGAGAGATCTCCCCTAGCTTCACCCATCTCATTATGATATCTGTTGTTTGCCTACATCACTCATTGTCCCAAACTGCAGAGGCTGCCTGACAGTTTTAAGAACATGCTGATGGGTGAAGATCCGCCAAATAATGTGAATGTGCGACAGGCCGGCAGCGGGTTTCGCAGGCTGTGGGATGTGGAGTTGGTGATCAAGGAGGGCCACATGTACTTGTCTCGTGGGTGGGAGAAGTTCTACCATGCCTACGACCTGCGGCTGGGGTACTTCCTTCTCTTCAGGTACGACGACGACGCCACCACGCTCATCATGAAGGTGTTCAACACGACTATGTGTCGCATGCGCTACGCTGAAGATTATAATGCCGGTACGTTCTGCCTCTTCTTATTCCTCTACATTTGGCTTTGTCTCACATTAATTGTTAACGGTCATTGTTGCATTTGGACAGGTAATGGGAGCAGCAGCAGCGACAATGGCTACAGCCAAAGCAGCAGCGACCATGGCTGTAGCGAAAGCAGCAGCGATTCTGGCAGCAGCATAGACAACAAGAAGGATGATCCGGACTGGAGTGCGGGAGAAGTGGAGCAGAGTGGAGATGAGGAGCTGCAGGATGACGATGACGATCAGGCTGACGATGACCTAGCGCTGGTGGTGGCTGACCAAGGGCAAGAGATGGTGATGGCTGACCAAGGGCAAGAGATGGTGGTGGCTGACCATGGGCAAGAGATGGAGGTGGCTGAGGATGACCTAGTGATGGTCGTGCCTGTAGGTGGCCTCGCGATGGTGGTGGTGCCTGACAATGACCACGCACCGGTGGTGGCGCCGGCGATCCCATAGCTGGGCGACATGACCACGCCAATTGAGGTAGAAGACTACATTCCACTGCCTCCACCGCCTCCACCGCCTCGCCGCTCTTGGCGCATCAGGGTGAGGAAGGAGAAGGAGAAGAACAATGCGTGAGAACTCAACGGTATTGGATGAACAATGTGAAACTTTTGTAATATGTAACGATGGAACTATGTGTTGGCTATGTATGTATATATGATGGAACTTGTGTGTTGGCTATCTATGTAAATATGATGGAACTTATGTGTTGGCTATGATTGTTATATGGATGCTTGTTGTATATCTCATAGGTGAAATAGTGACCTGAGATTAAGAAAAAAAATAAAAAAATTGTTACTAATGACGCATTACCGTGTGGTGCGCCATTAGTATAGCAAACACTAGTGGCGCACCGTGGGCAAAACTAATGGCGCACTGCCCGGTGCGCCATTAGTATACCAGATACTAATGGCGCATCGGTGGTGCGCCATTAGTAAGATATACTAGTGGCGTGCTACTAATGGCGCACTGGTAATGCGCCATTAGTAGGCAAAACCAGTGCGCCATTAGTAGGCTTTTTCCTAGTAGTGCTATAATTTTAAATTTCGGCGAAGCCCCTAGTATTCGGAAGACCGTGTTCGGGGCGCTATCCACGCCTTGGCCGGACAAAGCCGGTCCTCGCTCTAAGCGGCATAAGTCTTTAAGGACTCGAAAAACCTCTCGAACAGCGCCCTTTCTCTCACTTCGTCGTGACAGTCAGTTTTAGCTTTCTCTATTGAGGTGCTCAGCCCAGCTCAACTGGGGCACAATTACAGTAGTTCTCCTAGTGCTACCTTAGCTGATATAGCGGAACGTAAGGCACCAAAACATAGGAGCCGGGCAAACCCAACTATTGACCCAAGACATGATTCCGAGCCGATGCATATAATGCTATAAGTTCGGGGCGCCGCACTTGTGAAAGTCTTCAGACTTCTCACACCATATTGGGGGGTACTGAAGCCCTTGGCGTATTTGCCGTACCACAGTGTATGGGTGCAACATGTCATTAATGAACATATATTTGGAAAAAGGTAATGCAAAAAACAGATAAAGACTATGCATTGTTTAAAAGGGCTACGATCAAAGCAGAACGATACAAATGGCGCGATAATCGAAGAGTTGGACTATTTACATTTCCGGTCTAGGGGCGGGCCGCGGAACTTATATGCAAAACAGGTATACTGCTCGTGATCGAGACCACCTGGGAGTCCATAATGCGGCATGGCTTGTCTGCTTCCCTGTTTCTTGCATCGTTTGTGCGACAGTTGAATTGCCGAACAGGTCGTCCGAAGTATGGAGTCTTGAAAGTAAGAGAAGATAAATAAAGAATTCGGCAGCCCCTAGTACGGTTTAAGCCATGTTTTGGGCGTGCAATGATGGTGCCCCTTCCCCTGCGCCCATGGTACTTTGAGAGCGTAGTTATGTACGCGAAGCACTGGTTTTGCTATTTCGCGAGGGCTGGGGTTGGGGCCGCATTGCTACGCCTGCTCAGAACGTGCCAGGCGGTCTTGTTGCAGGTTACTCCGGGCGCGCTTGACAGTGTCCGGCCTTTTAACGGCCGGACTGGAGAATTACCTAGAGAGGTTGCTTTGTACTTCCGCTGCGAGGGCCGCCGTGTGCTCCTTTGTTCGGAGGGAGCGTTCGGTGTTTCCATTGACCGTGATTACTCCTCGAGGGTCTGGCATCTTGAGCTTGAGGTATGCGTAGTGCGGCACCACATTGAACTTTCCAACCTAATTGGAGACCCCGACGCTTGCCCGGAGTGTTACACCACAATGTTTGAGCTGCGAACACCACCAACCGTCTAGGGCGCCCAAGCACTCAAGAGGAACAAGCTCGCTATGGCACGATGGGGCGATGCAGTGATAGCGCGAGGGTCGGTGCAGCCACAAGAACGGCGTGGAGCGGACGGCCTCGGGGCGGCATTGGACTGCGGACTGCGGCACTACGGACCGAAGAGGTGACGCATCGACAGTGCGTGGGTCGGTGCAACCGCGAGAACGACCTCGAAACGATGACATGGACCGCATGCCTCGCGCTACGGCTCGAAAGGGCGACACAACGGCGACACAGGTCGGTGCAACCATGGGGAGCACCACGGAGCGGCGGAGCTATGACCCAAAATGTCGATGCAATAGCAACCCATTGCTTGATTTGAGGGGTGTGCTGTGCTCGAAGACAATCTTCATCGGAACCTGCGAAGCTAGCAAGAAACATGTGCAGGAAGGCTGATCCAGGCTGGTGGTCCAACGCGAGCGGCCGCCAGCTTAGGCGCGTGTGCAGCCATCCACATCCGCATGAGGCGCGTGTGCGTCGCTGGGCTGTGGCCACTCGGCACCGGACGACGGCCAGCGGACCGTACGAGGAGGCACGGTGAACCAACCAATCCAACTTGATGCAGACTAGGGCGACGACCAGGCGGACAACAATGTGCAGATGTAGTCAGTTCCGATGTCGAAGTAGAGCCGCGGGAAGAGTCGATGGGTGATGGACGACATAAACTGATCTAGATCGGAAAACAAAAAAAGAAACACCGATCAAGACAATCGGCGGGAGAGAAAAACACGGTTTAAAGGATCAGGAAAAAGACTGTCTAGGGCTGCTGATCAACACGATCGGCGGACGAACCCCAGGTACGGGCGGCGTGGCCACAGGTGACGATCATGGAGATCGACCGCGTCTAGGGTTTAGATCGGGTTAGGATGATACCGTCACTACTAGGAAAAGGGCTATAGATAAGATGGATACTAATGGCGCACCAGGGAAGCAGTGCGCCACTAGTATATACTAATGGCGCACCTGCTGCTGATACGCCATTGGTGTGGAAGACACTAATGGCGCACCAGAAACGGGGTGCGCCACTAGTGTTAAATATTTTTGTTTCCATTTTTCCATACATACTAATGGCGCGTCAGGTCGAAGTGCGCCATTACTAGTTTTAACTAGTAATGGCGCACTAAACAGACAGTGCGCCATTACTGTAATTTTTTTAATTCTTTTTTTTGCAAAACTACTAATGGCGCATCGTTTCACAGTGCTGTCAGGTGGAGATCGAGCAGTTTTTCACCTGCCTCCTAGGAGTCAAACTTCCTTACCAACGACCCCCCGCACCCTCCCCCACTCCACCGCCGCCGACGACCCACCGCACCCTCCCCCGCTCCACCGCCGCCGCCGACACCTCGCACCTTCCCCCGGCCCGCTCCACCGCCGCCGCCGACACCCGCACCCTCCCCACTTTTTGAAGATATTTTCAAAAAAAATTGATGATATTTGATGATATCTTCTGTTCTAGTCCTCATGAAAATAACAAATTTAATAAAAAAACAAATTATTAGATGCAACAAGAAATAATGAAAAAAATTACTAATGGAGCACCAAAGGAGGGTGCGCCATTGCTATCAGAAAAAAAAACACTAATGGCGCACCAAAGGGTGGTGCACAATTGCTATAGTGTCTAGCTGGATACCTCTTCGCCCGATCCCCCCCTTCCCTCTCCCTCGCGAGATCCCCGCCCCCTTCCCTCCCCCGCCGCCACACCCGCTCCGACGACCCCCGGCCCGCTCCACACCCGCTCCGGCTCCCCCGCGCCCGCTCCGACGACCCCCGCGCCCGCTCCACACCCGCTCCGGCTCCCCTCGTAGCCATCCCCAAGGTGAGCTATCTGGGCTGGGTAGGGTTCACCGCAAGCAAAGAAAGAGAGGAAGAAATCCCCCCGTCCCCCCGCCCCTTTGCTGAATGTCGATGGAATCAAATTTGCCGCCCCGCAGGTGAAGGAGGACGGTGCTTTCCTGCTGTGGCTGCGGAGCAAGGCCGGGTCCGCCATCTCGTCGGCGCTGCGCATCGGGACCTCGCCGCTGGGAAGGTTTGTTCTTGGCTACCATCGATTTGCTACATACAGCAGAGCAGAGCAGAGCAGAGCAGTAACAGTGTCCTTGTTCGCGTCGCAGCTGATCCAGGAGGGGGGCTGCACCGGATCCGCCATCGCCGAGGAGCCGCACAGCACCGGATCCACCTCGTCCTTTTCCTCGGGTCGCCGTCGTCTTCCTCAACTTCGGCCACCTCAACTCCGGTCTCCGCTCCACCTCTTCTCCGTGGTTCAGTACACTAATCCTATTGTCTTTGACTACTTGATTTAACTTGCTGTACTTCCCACTACAAGTTGATTTACTGAATATGCTACTCTAGTTCCCGGAGCTTGCTGTTTCTAGTTTGTGCATCACTATAAGAGGAGTGCATTTTTCTAGGTTCTCTCACTATCTCCATATGTTAGTTTGTTATCTTTTATACTTACAGTACAACAGGTTAACAGTTTGAAAGCCAGACAGTGAGGCTTTCTAGTGTATGGTCCTAACACACATCAATTTTATTAGTGAGGCTTTCTAGTGTATGGTCCTAACACACAACATTTTTATTAGTGTATGTACAAGATCAGTAAGATAATAGCTTGTTGTTTAAGCATCGTTGCAGTCAAACTCTGGAATATTTACAACGAAAATGACCAAAGGTATGGCCAGTGCCATCAGAGAATCACAGGTGAACCAATGCATCATAGTGGAACGCTAAACTGACAATTCCATCATATGTATCACCAATCTTCTTGATTAGTGATTATCTGAATTAGTTTGTAAACTGTAGAGGTGGTTAGGCTCTGGTTAAAAATAAAAACAATAATAGAAGTTTTGTATTTTCTAAGTAAAAAAACCCCACATATGCACCAGGATGTGATCTGTCAGAACCAAGGTAGACCTAGCTCTGCATTAGTTGTTGCATACTTTTTTACAAGTGCTGCAAATGCATACTTTTTTTTACAGAATGGCGTCATAATCAGAACAAAGCTGCCGCAAATGCATACTTTAACAGAATGGTGTCATAATCAGAACAAAGCTGCTGCAAATGCATACTTTTTCTTTACAAGTGCTAACGGAGAATATCAAAGCAGAGGCTGCCCTTTATTGGTGATCCCGATCACCTGGGATGTCCACTAAGACCATTGTAACATAAACTGAAAACCACCTCCTAGGAGGCATGTAATTTGTCCTGTTGTAGCAGCAAAACTTATCAAACAACATATTGAATTATTGGAGGATGACCACGATGAAACTATGATGCAATATGGTAGTGATGATGAAGATCACACTGGTCACAATATTGGTGATGATGACGAGTAGTTCTTATTATCTTCTGTGTTCACGTCTCTAGATTTTCAGCAAAGATCATGCTGAAATTCCTGTTCCTTGAGATTGCCGGAATGTTGATTAATTTCCGTTCCGGCAAATTAGGGTACTCCATATGTCATATTTTCAGCAAAGATCATGCTGAAATTCCTGTGTGTGTGTGTAGTTGCTTGTTTTTACTGTACTTGTGGCTGCTTTCTTCTTGTATCATAAAAATATCTCTTCTGCTGCTTATCAGAGATGGCGGGAAGCAGCCACCGCCGCTCTGCGACACTGCAGTATGAGTTGGATGCTTCCGAGTTCTTCACTATCATACTTGGGACTTCAGTATCACCCATGACGCAGGTATATAAAATGAGAGATCTCCCCTAGCTTCACCCATCTCATTATGATATCTGTTGTTTGCCTACATCACTCATTGTCCCAAACTGCAGAGGCTGCCTGACAGTTTTAAGAACATGCTGATGGGTGAAGATCCGCCAAATAATGTGAAGGTGCGACAGGCCGGCAGCGGGTTTCGCAGGCTGTGGGATGTGGAGTTGATGATCAAGGAGGGCCACATGTACTTGTCTCGTGGGTGGGAGAAGTTCTACCGTGCCTACGACCTGCGGCTGGGGTACTTCCTTCTCTTCAGGTACGACGACGACGCCACCACGCTCATCGTGAAGGTGTTCAACACGACTATGTGTCGCATGCGCTACGCTGAAGATTATGATGCCGATACGTTCTGCCTCTTCTTATTCCTCTACATTTGGCTTTGTCTCACATTGATTGTTAACGGTAATTGTTGCATTTGGACAGGTAATGGGAGCAGCAGCAGCGACAATGGCTACAGCCAAAGCAGCAGCGACCATGGCTGTAGCGAAAGCTGCAGCGACCATGGTTGTAGCGAAAGCAGCAGCGATTCTGGCAGCAGCATAGACAATAAGAAGGATGATCCGGACTGGAGTGCGGGAGAAGTGGATCAAAGTGGGGATGAGGAGCTGCAGGATGACCTAGCGCTGGTGGTGGCTGACCAAGGGCAAGAGATGGAGGTGGCTGAGGATGACCTAGCGATGGTCGTGCCTGAAGGTGGCCTCGCGATGGTGGTGGTGCCTGACAATGACCACGCACCGGTGGTGGCGCCGGTGATCCCACAGCTGGGCGACATGACCACGCCAATTGAGGTAGAAGACTACATCCCACTGCCTCCACCGCCTCCACCGCCTCGCCGCTCTTGGCGCATCAGGCTGAGGAAGGAGAAGGAGAAGAACAATGCATGAGAACTGAACGGTGTTGGATGAACAATGTGAAACTTTTGTAATACGTAACAATGGAACTATGTGTTGGCTTTGTATGTATATATGATGGAACTTGTGTGTTGGCTATCTATGTATATATGGGAACTTGTGTGTTGGCTATGATTGTTATATGGATGCTTGTTGTATATCTCATAGGTGAAATAGTGACCTGAGATTAAGAAAAAAAATTCAAAAAATTGTTACTAATGGCGCATTTCTGTGTGGTGCGCCATTAGTATAGCAAACACTAGTGGCGCACCGTGGGCAAAACTAATGGCGCACTGCCTGGTGCGCCATTAGTATACCAGATACTAATGGCGCACCAGTGATGCGCCATTAATAAGATATACTAGTGGCGTGCTACTAATGACGCACTGATAATGCGCCATTAGTAAGCAAAACCAGTGCGCCGTTAGTAGGCCTTTTTCTAGTAGTGCGTGTAAAAAGGAACAAAAAGGGATTGGTGAAATTGTTGTTTATTGCTTAAACCTCGTTGTCATATATATAATGTTGGAGTACAAGACAAGTAGAATGTTGGCCCAAAACTACGACGTAGCTGGCTAATATCCTCAGGAACGAACTACAGTAACAACCAGTCGCTGAAGCAGCAGCACACACGTACTAGCAAGAGCGTAGCTCACTTGCTTCTGCAATGAATATGCGCGCGCACACACACACGTGATAGAGGAGGAGTACTACTTGAGGCTTAGATGATTGAAATGGAATGGCCTGAGTTACAACCCAGTGTGTGAGGCTCCTTATATAGGACAGCCAAACCGACCTAAGCAAAATATCAGCTAGCAGTGAGGTAAGCACTTCGTCACTAGCTAGCTTACAAAGTAAGCTACGTTTCTACTTCTACTAAACTTCACTAGTAAGGCATGCAGCCTTTGTTGCTGCCGACATGCATACTACAAGCTAGTAAGTAAATACTGCTACAGCTATATGCATGCTGTGCCGCTACATGCATGTTGTAGACCATCCGGAGACCAAGGTTGACTCAACATAGAATAAATCCTACGTTATCCTATCTTTTCAAACTAATCACAATACTCAACAGGTATGACCGGGGAAATTTTAAGACAGCCGACAGGTAGCGGCAACTTAAGGACATGACCGAAGGATTTCTCGACGCCCTACTTCTAGGTGTCGATGGAGCCCTTGAGCACCTGCAGATCGCCACCTTGATGCTGATGTCTCCCCTTGATTTCGTCCAGACTCCTCGTCGTCCCGAGGATCTCAGCTTCTTACGCTTCCATCGCCGTCATGTGGTTATGTTGCCGTGTAGTGAACTTGGGCTTGATGAGATAGTCCAGCAGATCCAGAATGAGAAGTAGGCTCTTATCTGATTACCACTTGTTAACAACACGATACACTGTAACTCTCAACTTTCTCAATTCACAGTCACTAAAACAAGCCACAAGTGGGCATAAGTCAATCCCAGCCGCATCACTATATCTAGCCATCCCAGAGTAGGCATAAGTCCATCCCAGCCGTGATAAAATTCCTAATCAGCGTATGTCTCTCTGTAATACTCGATGGCTAGATATGGTGACGCGGCTGGGATGAACTTATGCCCACTCTGGGCCTGCCATTCTGCTGCTAGGGCTTCTGCTTCTAGTGCTGCATCTGAGTGTGGGTCACAGTCTCACTGATCGTCTGGTAGCCTCTCCTTGTCGCCTTGGTGCTTGACCACATCGTCTTGAGGCTCAGGGGAGTGGACACTCTTCCAGACGCAGCATGAGTCTTTATGCAATCATGCAGGGATTGCAATCTACAATTGTTTCACTGGTCTTTCAGTATTGCACATTGATGGATGACGCAACGAGATGAGCAGCTGATCGAACGCTCTTTCTGGGTGTCCAAAAAATCATCCGACTATTTCTTACTTTCCTTATGCCTCCTAGTCCTATGTGTTTACGATACAATCCCAATTTTTATTTCATCATCTCTTATGCTCAAATGTACTGCCACTTACTATATGAAAGAGTGTGTAAAAGTGTACGTATGCATGCACGTGATGGGCTTTTCCGGGTGCTCATGTCAAGATGGGGTAGTTCATATAGGAGAGAGGCAGTAGTGATGCTATGACCTAAAACTTGCGACGTCAATGCTTGTCAGCGACTTAAACATTCAAACTCTAGTTTATGTAATTCGAAATGTGGTAGTTGGGAAAGCTGTCAATAAAGAAAGCACACTTGTCTTCGCCAAAGATTTTCACCCACCATTTGCGTTTTGAAGGGGCCCAAGTAAAGACTTTACCCCATAAAAAAAGATACGATTTTAACTCTTTATTTCACTTTTCACGAGTCATTATCTTTTCGGTTATGGACAAGATAAATGACCACAAAATTACTTTCAGTGATCCTTGCATAATCTGTGGCTCGTAGATGGACATTGCATCTTAGTAAAGTTTTCGTTCTACACTTATACGGTACGAAAATGCTAAGCTACTTGCGCTTCCATGGCTACTTAGTAAATCACAATGAGGATCTCAGCTACTTGCACTTCCATGGCTACCAGGTGCTTGTGTTGCCGCATAGTGAAATTGGGCTTGATGAGGTAGTCTGGTCGATGCAGCGTGGGAAGTAGGCTCTGATTATCACTTGTTAACAACTGGATCCATTGTTCCTCTCAACTTCCTAAATTCACAGTAATTGATACAAGTCGAAGGAGTTTGCAGAGCTGCGGGGAGGAAGACGAACATAAAGCGCAGCGGGTGGCCGTCACAAGACAGTTCCTAATCAATCCATGCCTCCGAGAGTGTACTTTCGTGGCTACATATAGAGGGTGTTTGGATCACTAGTGACTAGAGACTAGAGACTAGTAGTAGTCACTTTTAGTCAGTAAACCTCCAAACACCCCTGACTACTGGGTGACTAAAACTAGTTTAGTCCCTAGTCACCCCACCCCCAACTAAAAGTGACTAGAGACTAGTAATAGTCACCTTTAGTCAGTAAACCTCCAAACACCCCTGACTTTTACTGACTAAAGTCCCCCTCTCTCTCCTCTAATTGGTGTTGCCTTCCAAACATTTAATACTGAAATATTTAATGCTGACTAGTAGTAGTCACCTTCCAAACAGGGCCTGACTAAAAACTTCTACTCTGACTACTACTAGTCACATGACTAGAGAGTATCCAAACACCCTTATAGTCACGTGGGCGTGGCTGGGCTGGCCATATGCCCACTCTAGACCTGCTGTTGTGTTATAGGGCCTTCTAAGTGTGGATCCCACCTCGTCAGATACCGTCTCGTGGTCAACTTGTCGCTCCAGACCACTGTCTTGACGCACATGGGTGCTGGCATTCTGCCAGACGTGGCATGAATCTGTATGCAGTTGTGCATGGATTGCAACCTAAACCTGCCGCATAGCTCGTTCAATATTCCACATTTCCGGATGAAGCAAGTTCAACAGCGGCGTCACAACCGCTCTGTCTGGATCTTCAAGAAACCGTCTGCGTATTTGTTACATTCCCTATGTCTCCTAGTCATATGTCTTTTCCATACCATCTAAATTTTGATTCCATCGCCTCGTATGCTCAGATGTGCTACAACCCACTATATGAAAGAGCGTGTAAAATTGCATGTATGCATGTGACTTGATGGGATTTTCTTGTGTGCTCATGTCATGATGGGGTAGCTTATATAGATAGAGGCAGTGGTGAAGCTACGACCTAAGACCTCCGACTTCAAGGCCTTGTCAGCGCCACATCCATACTCTAATGTATTACTATACAATATAAAATGTTATAGTGGTAGTTGGACAAACTGTGAATAAACTTGTCTTTGCCAGTCATTTTAACCCTCTATTTCTGCTTTCATGGAGCCCAAGTAAAAACTTTACATCTCTGTTTCACTTCCCATGACTCATGATCTTTGTTATTATGGACAAGAGAAATGACCACGAAATTGTTTTCGGCGATCCTTGCATAAACCATAGCTCGTTAATGGATTGTATCTAGTAAAGTATTCATTTTGCACTTATACGATATGAAAACACTCAAATTAGGTAAGTCTATGTAATAAGTCTGCTGTTTTGCTATGTTTATGCATAAAAAGCACCGCCCATTACAACATGTCACACATGATCTTGCTTAATCACCAAATCCTTGACTGATCCAAGTATAAAAATGGAGCATGCTCATCACGTTGTCCAGCAATCCAACGAGGCTTGCATTGCATACCAACATAGTTAACTATAACTGCTCAAAATGTGTGTACTAATATCATCTCGATCATGCATTAAGCATCTCACATGTTTTTCTTTTGGAGAAGAAAGACCTTCCATTTTTGTGGAAAGTGTTCACATGGAAGAATGCTGATGTGAAAAAGTAAAGTGTTGACTAATATGTAGGAGAGAGAAAAGTCAGTATTTATTATTTAGATAAGTAGGAAAACTGGGGGCAAAATAACCTCCTGATCCGGGAAAATCAGATCGGCGATTTCAACCTCCCGATCGCCCCGGCGACCTGCAGGTGGATGGATCCCAACAATCATGGTCCCCCAAGGGGAGGGTGAAGAGCAGGGGCGGCATGTCGTGTTTGGTGACCGGATTCTCGTTCGTGGCGGAGAGGTGCACTATCCTGGCAATGGCATGGTTGCACGCGTCCATGCATGGGCTTGAAGCTGACCTGCCATGCCAACTATAACTCGGTGCAGCATGGGGCTCTGTGCCGACGGGGTGCACTGTCGTGGCTGGCTAGGGTAGGGGAAGGATGCCGGGCTGAGATCGGGCCCAATGCACCGGACGGGGATGAGGAAGAGCGCCTGAGGGGCAGGAGAGGGGAGAAGGAGATGGGGGGAGCGCCCCGCCGCCGCCGCATGCTGGCCGGAGTGCGCCGGCGAAGGCGGCTAGGGAGAGGAGCATGGAGGCGGGGGTATTTGGGCGGGCGGCGGCGGTTGCCTCATGTGTCGCAGCAGCGACCCACGAGACGCGAGCAGTACAAAGAGATTCAAATGCATCTCTACCGGAATGTGATATTGTCTTGAGTTTTGACTGTCACGAACAGATGTAATATGGTGCAAAAAACGTGGTTAATAGGGTTCTTGAGTATTATATTATACTCGGGAAAAAAACACTCGACCATTATGCAGTTGGCAAAATATAGGTTTCCCGGGTAATTTTAAAAAACTGTGGTACAATAATAATATGTCGATAGTTCTTTAGGCGCTCGGGGAAAAACCAAAAGACTGGGCAATCATTTCATACTACCATCAAATGGTAACGGAACAGACAGAGTTCACCAAACAGTTGTCACTGCAGTACAACTGGTAGTAGCTCGCTGGAGCATGCCGCAGGAGAGCTGGACCAAGGCCAGTGCGGACGGTGCCATTTCAAAGGATTTGGTGTTCGTTGGTGGAGGAGGGTTAGATCTTGTGTGGGGAGCATGCATGAACGACAATTATAGCTATCATATGCCACCATCCATGCATTAGTTGTTGACACATGTTGACATGCCAAACCTAATGGAGGAGTTGTGTGCTTGCATGGAGGGCTTATCGTTTGCGATTCAGAGAAGTGAGCTCCCAGTTGTCATTGAGATGGACTCATTAGTTGCGGTCAAGATGATCCAGGGGCATGATCAAGACAGGTCTATTTATGCATCTCTAGTTAAGGAGATTAGATATCTCTTATCTCTTCGTGAAAATTGTATTACTCATATTAGTCATTCCCAAAATAAGGTTAGCGATAGCTTAGCGAATTTCGCTCGCACAGAGGGTAGAACAATGACTTGGAAAGGTTCTGGTCCCTCTTGCGCTATGGAACTAGCTACTGCTGAGTGTAACACTACTATGGTTTGAGTAATACAATTTATCACCTGCAAAAAAAAACCTAATGGAGGAGTATAGGCTGGTAGTTTTAATAGCACAACATCATGCATTGTCCACTAAGTCATGGTCTTGTACCCGGCGTTTCCCATTCCCAATGCTTTTTGCACAGTACTTTTATGTTCTTCTACTCTCTGTTAGGAGCTACTTTCTTTTTCTTGATCTGCCACTTATTTGAATGTAATGTAGAAGTGATCCGACAAGTAGAAGTCGATGCAACTATGTGAGTGAAGATATACAGGTATGTATATATACTGACAGACCAAAAACGATATGTTAGTCATGGTTGGATATTGTTGGATGTAGTACTTTGCAATAACTTCAGGTCCTGACTTTTTGTAAGTGTGTTGATGAGATATTCTTCATCCTCCTTCTAGTTTCTGTTCAACACAATACTATATTCAGTAACCATGAATCCATGATGTGAGGTCAATAAAAATAGCTCCAACATTTCTAGACAAATGGAATACCCCTTTTATAGACAGAATGGAGCCAGTACAATCAATTTTCAGCGGTAGGTTGTTGTGCACTAAATGCTCACATATGGTGAACCTAAGCCTGTCAAAAAACCAGCTATACAATGCATTTTCTTTCATAAAACATTTCTTGTTGGTAAGGGTTTCAATGTTATGTGAGTTGGTGCATGTATATAGGAAACCTCTTTGTGTGGATGGGAAATACATGACCGGCATAGCCTTGTTAGAATCAGTACAACGGAAAGAGGTTTCATCAGTACAATTCTAGGATCAGTTTCCTTAAACATTCAGTTCAGAAGAGCACTTGCAGGTGAGCGATGTGTTAGACGGCTACATCTCTTCCGTAGTTTGATGGAGATCAGCTTATCAGATGAGCCAGATACACTATACTGTTCGGTTCGGTCCCGTACGAAGCACCCCGCATGAGTGCCTTCCGTCGAGGATGTACACCCAGGTAACCTTGCTTCTTGGTGCGTTTTGCCCCGCTTATTCTTTTGGCCGACATATCCGTATCAATTATTATGTATACTTAGAGAACCAATCTATGATTGGATGGTTAGAGGGACAGTGGTATCCCCAGTCCACAAGGGTTCAAGTCCCGGTGTTTGCATTATTCCTAGATTTATTACAGAATTTTTGGCGATGCACTTTCAGTGAAAGGAGAAGTTCCCGTCGACTGCCAGGCGCCTACGGTAACTTCATAAATCGATATGCTGGAAAAAGGGATCGACCCAGTCTTCCTCGTCGCCTAGCTCTGGCGACACAGAGGGGGGGGGGGGGACCCCAGCCCCCTCTGCTAGCTATGCCCCCTTCCGCCCCCTCCACTGCATCACCGCGTCCGGAGGGCCGATCGGCAAAGCCGTGCCGGACCCTAGGAAGGTGACAGAGGGGCAGATCTAGCCCCCCCCCCCGCCCCGACCCCCCACCCTTATACCTCGCGTCTCGCACCCACGGCGGCTGCCACCTACTGGCCCGACGACGTTGGCTCCGGTCCTCCGACGGCCTGCCTAGCGCAACTCCGGCCTGCCTCGCCCCGCACCCGTCTACGCACCTCATCCTTTTCTCCTCACATTCCCACGCCCCCGAGATCCCATCTGGTGCCTCACAGGTGTCCTCCTCCAGCTCCTTCACGGACTTGCCGGTGGTGGCGGATCCGGCGCTCCTGGCCGCTGCCATGGCTGCCCCTTGCAGCCTCCCCCTAGGCGTGACCCAAACCTCCTACTGCCACTGCCAGCCATGGAGCGGCATGGGACGTGCCACTACTAGGAAAGGGTTTATAAGTGAACCCTAATGAGTGGCAGGCGAAGCAGGGCACTCGCCACTGCTAATTTTGAAAGAAAGTAGTGGCGAGCGCTAAACCTGCTCGTCAGTACTATGCAAGTAGCTGTGGTGGGCCGCAAAGATAACCCGCCACAGCTATGCATTCTTGAATTCGTGCCCGCCTAGCAACCTACTGTGGCAAGTGCAGATAGGTGCCACCATACTTCACTTCCACACCTATGGGGGGTGGCTTTTTGAACCCGCCACAACAATATTTGGGGACTCATGTGCAAAATGTTTTCAAATATTTTCAGATAGCGGGTGGTGGGTTCTAGCAGTAGCTGGCCGTAGCTATATTTTTTCATGTGGCCACCTCCCATGCTTATACTGGGGTGGCAGGCTACTCTGTGCACCCGTCACTGCTATACAAGTCCTTAACTAACCCCCACGGCAGTCGGATGTCATTCTAAACACAAACTCTTTCTCCCTCCTCTCTAGCCCCTGCCAGGTTGTGGCATCGTCTATCGCCACTGGCGAGGTCGTAGTTCGCTGCCTCGAACTGCGTCAAGGAGCCAATCCTCCCCGTCGTCCGCGCCATTTGTCCCCGCCTCTTAGTTCGTCAGTATCACCGTGCAATGCTATGTCGAACTACTTTCCCCTTGACCGTCGCCTGTGCCTTCCTTCGCATCCAACATTGTCTTCGTCTCCCTCGAACTCGTCATCCGCCGACGCCTCTGCCATCGACCTCCGCCTTGTCCAGCCCGCCGTCCGACCCCGGCCCGGTAAGCACACCTCCCTTCTCTCTATTAATGGTTACTTGTCGTATGGGCTTTATATGGATAGAAATATTCATACAACATTTTATTAGTACTAGTCGTCAACCCGTGCATGCGCACGGGCTAGTTGTTTATAATACCTTATATTTATATTTCTTTTGCGCGGGAGATTTGATTAGTACATATAATATTGAATTAATAATAATAATTTTTGTGTATGGATAATTTCATATATATAAAACAATGTACATATTATAAGTCTACCTACCAAACACATGCAAAATAGAGGGTGCTGGACATAATTGTTAGTTGTAGATCAATAGAAAGTAAGTTATAGATAAGTTGAAAATACTAAGACTTGAGACAAATATTTAAATCACTATAAATCATAATGTGAAGCAACAACTTGAGAATTTCACGGCATCGCCTATTGGCACATGCATGCCTCTTATGCCTTTATTTAACGAAAAGTTCCTAAAATTAAAGCTCATCGTCAAGAAGTTCATAATTTTTATGTATTTCTTCTAAATGAACTAAAAAGGGATGAATGATTAATGAATTGAATGCTAATCTAAGCACCATAATTGCAACATCGACAGTGTACAACTTTATAGATCACCTAAAACTTCTCTAGAAAAGCGGGATAATAAGCTTATTAAGAAAATGACCAATTGATTTCACATGAATAACAATTGTTTTTGCATTAGAGTTCACTGAATCCTTTTGATGTAAGCGCATGTCAAACATTACGAAATCTCTGACACAAAAAGCACTTTGGTCTCGTAATGACTATCAATGAGTTGTATTATGTCAATTCTATATGGTTTATTATTCTATAACAGTGTGACTTGATTCGTTTGCACATCCTCTAAGAGACCAATTACATATTTGCATAGCACAAATGTTTGCTACTTGTTATCCTTGAAAAAAAAACGACTGGAACATGTGTACTGTTTAGGGCAAAAGAATCATAGCACTAAGTGGAAAGTAAACAAACTATGGACATATTCGTTGAGGGAAAAATCATATTTATATTTAAAACTGCCTTTAGAAGTATTATTTGAAACATAATACACATTTTTCTGCCTCTTCTATAAGAACTTTAAAACTTGCTGATGATATCACTAAATAATCTGCTTACTGACATCCAAAAAATAGAGCAAGTGCGTCAAGTACAGACAAAATATAAACTACTTAAATAGGTACGAAGGAGTAGTGCATTATAAAGCCTGACCCAAGGGATTTAACTTTGCGGTAGCTATTATGTCATATGCGAAGTATACTGATTAGCAACTGTTGTGATGTTACCTTGCAGTTGCTGGCCTACGGCCAGGGATGTTTGCAACCATGTAAATGCAAACAAATTTGAAGACCTGTGAGTGGTAGTGGAGCTAAAGAGAAGAAATAATTCACGAGGAGCAAAGAAAGAAAGATGCAGCAGAAAGAGGAGAAATGTATACTACATCCGATTACCAGATGTGGCAGGCGCCTTCCTAACTAAATACGATTTAGAAAAGATACACTACTAGGGAAAACCTTATACACAGAATCTTAGCAGCAGCGCGGCATAAAAAGAGGCGCTGCTGCTACTAGCAGCGCGGCTTCGGAAACCTCGCTACAGGTGCAAAACTAGCAGTAGCGCGTGACGTTCAAACCGTGCTGCTACGAAAATCCACGGACAGTACACAGCGACATAAGTTTACCAGTAGCGCTGCTGCTAATGTCATAGTAGTAGCACGCTTTTTTTCCACCTCGCTGCTGCTAATTTTGAAATTATGCACAGGGTTGGCCCGTTTAGCAGTAGCGCGTGAAAGGGAAGCGCGTTGTTGCTACGCTCTTAGCAGCAGCGCACTTTCTCTCGCGCGCTACTGCTAAGACGCATCACCCACCTACCACCTTTTTCACCTCCCCCTCCCCATCTCCTCTCCTCCCTTTCCCCTACCTCCCACATCCTCCCTCTCTCCCTCTTATTCTTCCTCAATACTTCTCCCCCCATTACTCTCCCTCTTTACCTACCTTTCTCTCTCTTCATTACTCCTAGCTATAACTACACCGCATCCATTAATTCATCTCCTTTCTCTTTTTCCTCCCCCCTCCACTAGTTGAAGTTGTGTCCTCCCAAATTAGCTAGCTAGGTAGATCTAGCATTTAGTTAAGCGACCTATTTGCCCCCTAACTAGATCTTTCTTTGTCAAGAAGTGCTTTGTGCACTTTTGACCTCCCTACATCATCATCTCCACCGTGTGCTCGATCTCGAGATAGAGGTGTGATTAATATTTCATGCTTGTAAAATGGAAATATGTTTATGCATGTGTGTGTGATATTTTTATGGAAATTGTGTGTGTGGCATGAGTTGACGCCAAATTGTGCATTTGAGTTGCCTATATTTTGCCGAAATGTCGATTTATTTCCGTTTCGGCGAATTCCGGGAAAACTCTAGATCTATATATGTCCTATTTTTAAGGAAGGTCATGCCGAATTTTTGTATGACTTTGATGAATGCACACATTTTTATAATCAATTTGTTTATTATTACCGTGCAGAGTTGACGATGGTCAGTGGAACGATGGTGGACAGGTGGTTGCGGTCGGCGGTGCAGGACATGAAGGAAAATAACCTGACAGAGGTTTTATGTCCGTGTCGAAAATGCAAAGGAATAGTTTGGCTTGACCCCATGTCGATGGTCGTGTCGAAGCGCACCTGCTCATGACTGGTTTCATGGATGGCTATACTCGGTGGATAATTGAAGATGAGGATGACGATGTTGAGGATGCCGACGGGGCAGGCAATGATGACACGGGGCAAGACGAAGAGATGATCGGTAATGGCGGCGGGGAAGAGGCCGGACATGGCGGCAGAGAAGGGGCCGGACATGGCGGCAGAGAGAACGACATGGACTCCACGCAGCAGAGTTCGTCGGTACTAAGTTCAATCGTGCGGGACCCTCATGTTCAAGCATTGCTTCGCAAGGAGACGAGTACTGAGAGAGCTGCTTCTAGAGAGGAGGCTAAGATGGAGCAACTGGTGGTAGACTCGAACAATCCATTGTATGATGGTTGCAATCCTGAGGTGACCCGCTTGAGTTTCACTCTCCAACTCTTGAAGACGAAGGCTAAAAACAAATGGACCGACACTAGCCTCGATGAGCATCTCAAGTACCTAAAGGATGTTCTTCCCGAGGGTAATCTATGTCCTAGTAGTGTTGATGAGGCCAAGAAGGCTAATATATATATGTTCCCATTTTGTATACACATTCAATTAGCCATTATTATGCATGGGCCCAATGATGTAATATATATGTTCCTATTATGCTGAGAAAAAGAAAAAAGGGAAACTGGTTATAGCAGTAGCGCTTTAGTGAAAAAGAGCTACAGCTAGTCAAGGTAGCAGTAGCGGTTTTTGCAGAAATCGCTATAGCTGCTCGTAATAGTAGTAGCGCATTTGGCGTAAACGCGCTACTGCTACGTCCACTTAACCCAAAATTCTCCCTCTCCCTGCTTCATCCCGCCTCTTTTCCCCCAAAATCCCCACTCTCTTCCCCGGCCCCGTCGCACCGCCGCGCTCGCCCCCGACCCCGGCGCGCCCGCCCCCGACCCCGGCGCGCCCGCCCCCGACCCCCGCCGCCCTCGCCCCCGGCGCCGACGCTCGCCCCCGACCCGTCGGCCCTCGCCTCCCTCCTCTGCTTCCTCCCTTCCCAACCTCGACCGTCGTCGGTCCTGCCTCCTCGCCCTGCACCCTCTGTAAACCACCCCCCCTCTCTCTGCTAGCTAGGGTTAATTTACTTAGGTTTTACTTATGTTTAATTAGGTTATCTATTTAGTTATGAATTTAGGTAGGTTTCCAAATTTGCTGAATTTATATGCAAATTTGAACTGGGCATGTGATATGTGGATTTCTCATGTTTTGGACATGTCATGTTTTATTAAATGATCCGACTGGCCTATGTTAAATGATCCGAGTGGCCTATGTTACGCCGGAATGTTGATTCATTTCCGTTCCGGTGAATTTCAGGCACTCGATATGTCCAATTTTTAGCAAAGGTCATGCCGAAATTTCCCGTGAATAAAGGCATGATTTGTGCTACATAGTTGGCATATCGAGTGCTGGCACGTAGATTTCTTTTTTATCTCATTTCTCATTTATTCATACTTTTACACATAAATGAGGACACTTAATCATAGGAAACACTGGGGCAGGGGTTAAGGAAGGGTCTAGAAGGTGTGCCCAAGAAAAAGGAGAGAAAGAGATCGGGGAAGATAGCTGCCTCCAAACAAGCCAGACCACATAGCAGCCAGACGATGCATTCTGAAGAGCGTGTACCCGTGAAAGGTGCGGCCATGTTCCATCTCACGGGCGAGCCGATGCTACCGCCGAAACCGCTGGAGGCACTATCAGGGGATCTCAGGAGACTGCACGACCATGTGCTGTCGGCTGAGAAAAGCCTACTAGCCTCAAAGGATCCAGGATATCCGACATACGCGGCTCGTGTGCCTGAGGGGAAGTGCTACGTCGAGACACGGCCCGCGGAGGTGTTCTTCCTGCTGTTTGACCATATCTTTGAGATGTTTCTGACAAGGCGGCTCGATTTTACAATCGTCCACCTTTTTGCGCTACATATGAGCTCCATCATGAACAGTGAAGAACTCTCGCAAATCTGTGTGGCGGATCCGTACTACATGCACGAGTCTTTCTTGAGTCTCGGCGACTTTGAGCGTGAAACTGCTAGGGACTACCTCCAAAACTTCATGGTATAGAATAAGGACCGGGAAATTGTCCTCGTGCCTTATCATCGAAAGTAAGTCAGTTTCGAACAACCCTTTCATACATTTCAATCATTCCTTCTCTCTATATGGGGAATAATTTGAGGTGTCTTTTCCCCGCAGCAACGGGCGCGCCGTCCTTATCGTTCTTTATCCGCAAGTCTCCCACGCCGTGTATTTTGACCCTTCCAGAGGCTACGAGAAAAAAGACTACACCCACATAATGAATATTCTAGATGATGCTCTCCAAGGCTTCAGCTTTAGAGGTGGCCACATGCAGATCAGGAAACAAAGGAACAAGAAGATGGGTTTCGCGCATAAAACTAACTTCTCCTGCATCCAAGTCCCAAAACCAAGCAACAAGGATGGATTCTACATCCTCCATCTCATGATTCAGTTCAACACGGATCACCAAAAGCTTCGCATGAGAAGCAGAAGTGATGATCATATCCACAAGTGCCTAGAATCTCATGGAGAAGCGGATTATAAACTTAGATATGACTTCTTTCGCATCCAAAGCGACATTGCGACGATCATCATGAAAGAAGTCGTCGATGAGAAGGGGATGTTCCACCACGGCCCTATATCGCGAGCTGACGTCCGAACTCGCATAGGCATGCAACGTCTAGACCTCACGCCATTCAAGAAGCTAGGGTCCATCCTCGATGATATGGAAGGATGGAACTTCTAGTGATTTACGATGCCGATGATGATGATATGTGTCGGTTGAACTTGTATACTATTTGTAGCGATGCAACTTTGTGATGTCCACGATCCCTGCCGAACTTGCGTAACGCTACTTTGTTAGTTTGCGTACGATGACCTGCGTACCTCTAGTTAATTAATTTGCGTACTGTATGTTGCATCTAGTTGCTAACCCTTTCTTTTTCGGTGTTCTCTAGTATATTTTGTTGCATATATATGATTGTACATCCTCTTCATGAACATGCATCTCTAACAGGTACCTAGTTTCTTGATGACGAGATGGAACTGCTATGTCGTGTACAAAGGGAAGGTTTCGGGGGTGTACAACGAGTGGCATGAGTGTCAGGCGCAAGTGAATGGGTTCTCGGGCGCCAGCCATAAAGGCTTCAAAAGCAGACAAGAAGGAGAAGCTAGTTACTTGAGGTTCACGCTAGCGCGAGAGAGGACTCGTAACCGCCATCTCATGTACTGCATAGTTCCGCTCTCACTCATAGTGATAGCTCTTCTCGCGTATATCTTTGTTTAGATGGATGACGTTGTAGTTGCAAGTATTCGAGACTTGCATGTATCACTATTTTCGAGATGATGACAAGATACCACTTTGTGTTGGATGATGATTATGACGAGACTATTTGTATGTATATGCTATGATTACATTTGTGGTCTCGCAAGCATTTGTATGTGTATCATGATGACATTTGTATGTGCTAAAGATTCTTCTATAAAGTCTGTTCAAATACAAAACAAATATGCCGGAAAAAAAACAAAAAACAACTAAAATTAGCAGTAGCGAGTGGAGAAAAGTTAGGAGCAGCGCGGTTGTAGCAGTAGCGCGCACCGGGGAAGCGCGCTATAGCTATTAGCGGTAGCGAGGTTCCTTTAAGCGCGCTGCTGCAACACTAGCAGTAGCGCGTGTGGACCAGCGCTACTGCTATATGTTAGCTGTAACGCCTTATTAGTAGCGCCGGCCCCCGCGCTACTAAAAGGCCCAAAACCCGCGCTGCTGATAGGCTTTTCCCTAGTAGTGATATGATACATTACTGAAATTAATTACTATACCATTTGCCAGGGTATCTGGTTTGTTGGTGGCGAGTATTGATCAGAGTAACATCCCAAGATAAAGTAATAGACTGCTCTTACAACTCTGGATATCCAAGTATTTAGAATCCTCCTTGTTCTCTCTATAGCTCATAATATGGAGATGCCTATATAAGTAACAATTTCAAAAAAATAAAGATACATAGTCTTGTAAGCCAAATAATTCTCGCCGATTATATTATTTCTTCTCCTACATGTTATGCATAGATGCTACAACTCAATTTTTTTACCTACAATGCTAATCATTTTTTTGTATCTTTTAGATGCTACAGATAGATACTACAACATAACCTGTTGCAGCAGTTAACCGACTGTATCACTTACTTGTGCTAATCAGCCAATTATAAGTACCAATAGTTGCTAGACTGGTTTGAATATATCATCATATATACTATATAAACTGATCAATGTGAGAACGATCAAAAATCACCTCAATCTTTAACATGCCCTTGTCCTATGGAGATTTGTTGCATACATCATAGCGCGTACTCTTGCCATCTGTCACACTTGAAGATCACATATTCTTGGTCTTGTGTTTACACAGTCCCCTCTCTCGAGCAAAACAAAATGCCATGAATTCAATTTTAGTGCATAAATTTCTCCTCTGAATAGACCTAGCCTCTGGTATATAAAACAGGACAAAACATTGCTTGGTTGGAAATTCATTGAGAGCAACTTTTAGAACACATTATTATGTTGTCAATTCCTACAGGTAACAAAATCAGCATTAGTAGATGCAAGAAGTAAATTGTGATTAGACATAAACAATTAGTACAATGTGATAACCTTATGTATATCTCTGCAGGTAGCATAGTGAAAGAGCAAGATCGATGGAGAACTTATTAGAAGTATTGAGCAATAGAGTTGGAATACCATGAGATCACAAAAAGAAGGTTTATAACTTGTAATTGAAGCTGTTAGCTTAAGAAGATTTGTCACGGGAGATATATGCGTATCATGCACAATTTAGCATGAGGCATGCAAGTAATACGTGACCCCCAGCTTCATCCATAAACAACTGTCTACATAGTCGATAAAACAGTACATATATTGAGGAGTGTGACCTGCAATGATTGTCAAATTGTCAACCACATCAGTGGACAAAGATAGTGTAGCTGGACAAACATGTTTGCTGTAGCTATGCTTCTCGTGCAATCGACCGTAGCAGCAGTGAAGTACGAAAACTGCTCGTCTACGGCAGCCAGTTGTATTAACCGACCATGGTCACTATGTAGTATACTCCTAGACTACCATTTTTCCAGATCAATGAAAGAAACGGATCAAATTAACACAAACGAATACCTCATGATGTAATTCTAGGTCCTACTGAGAAGTGGCGGCCATATTACCTGTGTGTAGATGCTCTGGAAGGGGACACACGCAGCCCTACTGCTGATGGAAGCACCTGCTTGCCATTGGGTTAGGGAAGACCTGGTCGCTGGTGTGCACAATCAGCAATGGAGATTGTCACTAAAGGAAGATAAGAGAATAAGAAGACACGAAGTAACCCAGGTCAGGGCAGAGAACAGAAGGAGAAACGGCACCTATAGGTTCCGGCACAGGTACCCAGCACCGTCGCACGCTGAGTGGAACCGGTCAGGGTGCCGGTTGCAGATCTCCGGCTGTGGCGTCACGATGACTCCATCTGCTTGATTCCTTTCCGATGAGATCCTTCGGGAAGCTGGCACATTGTTTGTTCAGCGAGATGTACATGTAGAAGGCTGCTCAATTGACCCAAACATGCACATACACAACCTCCCTGATCGAACGTGCACTGCTGGAAACACAACGGAGGACAATGTAACCAAAAATCAAGTTAGATTGTGGGAGAGAAAATACGCGGAGGAGGATGTGCTACCTGGTGGTGGCATGATCTCAAGCCCTAGAGCGAATAGGATAGAACCCTAGAGCACGTCTAGGCGGACTCAGAATCGATCAGAAGAGCCCATCATAAATCGTGGATCCTAATTTCCTCCATGAAAATAGATGGGAAATGAAGAAGTTTAAGTTGCATTGGCCTGATGTTGACCGGGAAGAGATAGAACTGTGCGTTTAGGCGGACTCAAAATTAATCAGCAGAGCCAATCACAAATCATGGATACTGAGTTCCTCCATGAAAATAGATGGGGAATCAAGAAGTTTGGCACACTGTAATGGTTGCTGCATGTACTTGCCTATTTAGAACGTGCAAAATAATCTGTATCCGTGTAGAGGCGTGAGTTTGTTTTAGTAAATTTTCGGAAAGGAAGTTTGTGCGTTGCACGTTTTATAAGGAGATAATGAAGGCATGATTATTGAAGGGAGTTTCTACTTTGCACGCTTTTAGGAGATAATCAAGGGATATTTTAGCAAAAAAAATTAGTTTCCTTTACTGTTTCGTGCAGTAGTAGTACGATAGATTGTATTTTTTTTACAGTTACCCTAGATTGTTTTTTTTTAAGATCGGTTGCGATCAGATTGCTTTTTTATGCGTGCGATCGGATTTTTTTACCACGATTGCTTTTATTAGATGGGCTGGAAACAGAGTTGGTAGTTCTTTTTTCCTGGACTCTACTCACCGAGGCCATATCATTTAAACGCATGAGGAAAAAGAGTTTTTTTTCTATTGATTTTTTTCTCTGAGAGTCCATCTACACCATTAAAATACGGCCCCACCATATTAACGGCTCGTAAAATCTAATTAACGTGGTAATTTCTAGGGAGTCTGTAATTAGTATAGGTATAGATAGATAGATAGATAGTTAAAATGTAAAACATATGGATAAAAATCTGTACAATATTAGTTGTAGTTAAAATTTGTTGTATGATGTACCATTGAATGTTCATAAGTGAATGTCTTAAAATTGAATGCGTGTGTTACATAAAATGTACTACATATGGATGACCATATGGTACATTAGTTTTTTCATTATGCAGGTGTATTCATAGTGGGTGCCAATATTTTTGTGAAGCGTGGATTATGTTCCGTTTCACTTAATTTCTGGCACTCAATATGTCCAGTTTCTATCAAAGGTCATGCTGTTTTTTTTCTAAATGTTAAATCTAAATGTCAAATTGTTTAATGCGATTTAGATGAAGAAGCCAAGACGCCTGGTTAGACTCCTACACCCATAGACAGAATTCCTACTGCCGTAGACATCGTCACGAGGGTGGCTCAGTATACTAAGACCGTGCTCGCCTATCTCGAGAGTGCTCGAGTAGCCACCAAGAGCGCTCTGTCATATTCCGAGAGCGCTCGGGCATATTCCGTTGCGAGTGTGCAAGCAGCCGCTGCGAGTGTGCAAGCAGCCGCGGAGAGTGCTTGAGCAGCCTCCAAAGCTGCGAGGACCACCCAAGAGGAGATCACGAAGATGAAGTAAGGCGAGGATAGCTCATGATGGATCTGAACAACTAGTGCACTACTTTCATGTGATCCATATGATCGATGCGTGTGAACTTAATTTCTAAGTTGCTATGATGGAGCTAAACTTTTGCTTCCGAACTACTAATGAACCGTCCAACATGGTGATTTGTATCGTCTATGATGCTATTAGGATTATGATGTGACTTTGCTCTATGTGATTGGATAACTATGAAATTAACTTGTTTGCTTCTTTATTTATTTACGTAGATGAAGTGGAACTGGTATGTGGTGTACACCGGGAAGAATCCCGGAATTTATGCAAGGAGCAAGTGGACGGTTATGAAAACAGATGCTATAAAGGATATAAGACTAAAAAAGATGAGAGTCATTCTGCCAACTACGTCTACAGAGAAGTTGATGATCATTATGTCAATTACGTCCACAAAGAGAAATCAACTATGAAATATGCAAGACCGTGTGGACAAGTGGACCAGTAAAGAATTTGATTATCTTTATCCAGCTCATTGTCATTATGATATTGTTCTTATCATGATGCCTTGTATGTATGTGTGCATACTAATGATGCGACATGAGTTATTGTACACTAAGGCGTACAACTATTTGTATGAAGTTTAGAATATTGATATGTTAAATATAATCTGTACGATCGTTATGTTAGTTGTATGTTGTAATGTCGTTATTATCATCCTGTAATGTGTATCAGGTGCTGGAATGGATGGATGCTGAAGAGGCAACTGTGGGCTGTGGCGGGTGACAGGTACCCGCGCCACAACTAATAACATATACCAATGGCGGGCAAGTAGGATTGCCCGCGACTGGATAGGCTCTAAAAGTGGCAAGCACCTGCCCACCACTGATGGCATTATAGAAGTTGCAGAAGGTTAGTGGCGAGCGCCCCTGGGAGTCTGGCCTACCACTGTTGGCCATTTGGCAATGGCCACTACTAGGCCTTCCTGCAGTAGTGTGCGTCCGGAGGCGGCGCCGTTCGCGGCCTGCCTTCCATGCAGGTGCCCCCCCCCCCCTCGTCTCCAACGGACCTCCCTCCCCCCGTTCCATGGTGACAGCTCTCGCATGGAGGCAACAATGCTTCTCTGGTGTGGCAGACACAGGGCTCCTCGTGGTGGATCATTCCTCGCGCTGTTTTGGCCCCGACGGCCTCCAGCCTGCGTCTCTTCATTGTCCCGCGCTTCCAGCGTACTGCCAGGCAGCTCCGGCCTTGCGACCGTGTAGTTGCATCCCTCCAGCTTACCCAGCTCGTCGACGTACTGACGGATAAGGCCACGGTAGCACGGATCTGCGTCCCTCTAGTCCTTGCTTGCCGGCGTTGCTGGACGCCGCCACCCCAGACCCAGCTGCATTGTTCGCTTCGTCCCCGGCCCTGCCTCGTATGCCTCAAAGCATGAAATTTTTCCTGATCCAGTGCTCGTGGGTTCGAAGGCGGTGCCACCCCCCGACGGCAAGTGCAGCACCGCCAACCTCCTCCCAACATGGTGGTTCTGATCAACTTTGGCTTCCTCATATTCGATTCAAGACTCGGTGGATATGGGATTGCTCAACCTCAGGCTAGGGAGAGATCCATGCTAGGCTTGCCTATGCTGACAGCGGCGGCGCCCGTGGGTGTCATTTTCTTCTTGGAGATGCTACCAAGGCGTTCAGCTGCGCCCTCCTTTGAGCTCAGGGGAAACCCCAGGTCCGGCTCCACGGACCGGATAGCGGCGGTGTCACAGCGTTGTGTTCGTTCTTGAAGGCGCTATCTTGCGAGCTTGTGGTGTCCCCGGTTTTGGCACGGACGATGTTGAAATTCTTGCTGGTTCGGCATTGCCGTTCTTGGTTCACATTTGGTAGGTCTAACTGTGATGTATCCTCTTTTCGGGCCGAGCATCCTCTTCTCTCTGCTTCGGGCACCATGTTCATGCCAGCCTGCGTCCGTGTCATGTATTGTACCCCGTTGTATTCACTCTACTTCTTCTATCAATGAAATGATACGCATGCTTTGTGTATTCCTGAAAAAAAGATGATATGCCGGCTCAGTCTCTCGAAGATGCTCATAGGGATAGGATGTGTGTGTGCGCGTTCATATGGATGAGTGTACGCGCGTGTGTATAAGCACTTTCATCTGTACTGTCTTCAAAAAAATTTATTTTGTACACGAGCCTTACAAGTCAATCCGCCGGCTAGCTAGACAAACACGGAGAGACGGAGACACGTAGATTGCAAAATAGGAACCTGTCGTCCTGGTTGTTTTTGCTTTTTTCAACTTGATGATTACAACGTAGTTGTACAAGGATTTATAAAGTCGCTAACTCTCATATACAAAATCCTAGTCCGTTGATTGTTCCAGCCCAAACCGGACACGGACAATGTGGTTATTTCCAACATATTCCGCATGCGCCTCACCCCGATGCATCCCTTGCAATCTCGCAGCTGCAGTCTGAACCACATCGTTTTTTCCACGGTAGTCCATGATGTGTGGGCTGAGGGCGCGTCGGGGCCATCACTCTGTGGTAAATTTCGTTGCGCCTGCATGCGCCATCGCGCGTTCTCCTCCGCACACGCCGGGCGACACGGGGCCGGGCTGTCAGTGTCACGCGTCCTCTTGCCGGGCTTGGTCGCTTGCACGCTGCTGGGCAGTTTTGTTCATGATAGCCGGCCCGATTCTCGATTCCTCCCGTTCCAAAGTTACCCCCTCATTTCTTTCTTGATTTTATCGTCGCCGTTGCTAACAGTGGGTGCAGAAGATAATCTGTCATGGCGCTCAACCTCAGTGCTAACTCTAGTGAAGGATGGAAAATGCACCTTGTCGTCGGCCATATATATATATACACCGACATGTATAATACGATATTTTTGGCTGCAAGGTGTGGTTGGTGAGAATATTTATTTGGGATCAATATTCTAAGGTCTGTTCATACATAGAACGACTTATAAAATGGTGACCCTCCCCAATGCTATAAGGTCGTGGTGGAGAATTATCATAATCTCGTTTCGAATTCGCGAGCCAACCCATTTACTACCTAAGCATGTTCATAATCTCGCGAGCTCATGGACACGCCACCCTTCCTTGAGAAACCTAAGCACGTTACCAGCATGCAATGCTCAGATAAATCTATCGTTTTTAGCCCATCTACCACCACCACCCGTGAACACTGCTAGCGCATTGATTATGGTGTTCGATGACACGTGAGGTCTTGTTTGCCATTCCAAGGCAGAACGTCCTAGCTTCACATATTTTCGTTACACGTCATAAACCAGCATGAAAAGCAACTGCATGGACCTTCAGGATTGTGGCTCCGTGGGCCCATTCCCCAATTACATACTGAGCAACCAGCGAGATCCAGGCCATGGCGGTGAGTGTATCCAGCAGGTAGGAGAGTCCATGCTTGGAGCCGACCTCAGTTAAAGAAGAAAAGGGTTTAAGGGTTTAATACAGAGGAAAGATTACAAGATCGTCCAGGTTGTTTCTAGTCTTGACCTCTACTTCAAGCTACACAAAAGATAAGATCGACTAGTCTAACAACCTGCCCTATACACAACAATACGCAAGCAATACCCACACAATACACCCATCATGACACTTGTCACGTTACATAAAAGCCTACTCTTTAACATCCTCCCTCAATCTCCACATGTCAAGGTTTAGATTGTTCTTGAAGGCTTGTAATTGTCGAACTTGAAGCAGTTTAGTGAAACCGTCAGCAACTTGATCTCCGGTTGGAATAAACTTTATCTCCAACAATTTTTGTGCAACTCTTTCACGAATAAAGTAAAAATCAATCTCTATATGCTTTGTCCTTGCATGAAACACATGATTTGCTGACAAATATGTTGCACCAAGGTTATCACACCACAAACGTTGTTTAAAACCTTTCACTACTGGACTGAAGGTGTCCTCCTAGTCAATACCATAACGTTGTTTAAAACCTTTAGCTACTAACCTAGCTTTGTATCTGTCTATTGTACCATCAGCTTTCTTCTTGATTTTATACACCCACTTACAATCAATAATATTCCTCCCTGACTTAGGTGGAACAAGATGCCACGTCTGATTTTTTTACTAATGCATTTATAGCATTTTTCCAACTCTTATCATTCAAGGCTTCCATCACATTTTTTGGTTCACCGGTGGAAGCAAAGTTTGCAAGTTTAAAATTCTTGTTCTACCTGACCGTGCCATCCTTGGGTACCACCGGTTTAGTAATACCTCGTTGCGAACTTTTCACACGTGTAGTTGCACTCGTGCTGGGTGCACCGGCGGGCACACTGGATCCGGCTCCGGTCGGCATAGGCGATCCAGCAGCCGCAGAAGATCTGGAGGGCGGGCCGCCTCCTCGTACTGGCGTGGGCGAATCGTCCTCAACGACCATGCGATCAGAGGCCCACACGGGGCTGTCGGCGCCATCATGCGTCCGTGGGGTGGGAGACCCCCACCCAGCCGGCTCGTGCCAACTGGCGGATAGCGAAAGGCGTGGGTCCATCCCGACCGACCACACTGGAACGCCCGATGACGTGCCAGGCGGGGACTGGTTTGTCCCGACGCGTGCAGAGGAATCCATGCCGCGATCCGCCGCGTCTGCTCCTGCACCACCTGCGCCAGATCTCTCGGGATCCGCGCCCTAGGCTGTGTCAGCCGGATCCTCCTCGTGTCCAGTGCCTGTACTACCAGCTAGATTCTACATAAAATCACAGATTTGAACAACGTTTTTTCATTGTTTCCATTAGCATCAGGTTTATGACTATTAGCCAAATGATCAGTAGCATATTTATCTCCCCCATGATCAGTTGGATTCAAAAGCTCCGGAGAAAGAGGAAGGATTTCAGCACGTAGACGTGCACCGGCATTGGGATGCAAAGTGGAGAAAGGAAACACTGTTTCATCAAACACAACATCCCTGGTAATATGAACTCGGCCGGAAGAGATGTCTAGGCACTTAAAACCTTTGTGCAAATTACTGTAGCCTAAGAAGACGCATTGTTTGGAGCGGAATTGGAGCTTGTGGGTATTATATGGACGTAGGTTCGGCCAGCAAGCACATCCAAAAATCCGAAGAGAAGAATAATTAGGCTTTTCATGGGATATTTTTTCAAGAGGAGTTTCAAAGTTGATCACTTTGCTCGGTAATCTGTTGATGAGGTATGTAGCAGTGATGAAAGCCTCATCCTAGAATTTAAGAGGCATGCTTGCTCGAGCTAGGAGGGAGCGACCAACAACCTCGACTATATGTCGATGTTTACGTTCTGCTGACCCGTTTTGCTGATGTGCATGAGGGCAAGAAACGTGGTGAGATATCCCAACTTTTGTAAAGAAAGAATTTAGCTTCACATATTCTCCTCCCCTGTCCGTTTGGAGAGCAAGAATTTTGCGATCAAATTGACGTTCAACAAGATTTTGGAAGTCATGAAATTTTTGAAAAACTTCTGACTTATATTTGATTAGATAGATCCACGTGAACTTACTGAAATCATCTATAAAGCTCACATAGTATTTCTTTCTGCCTACTAATTCAACAGCTGGACCCCAAACATCAGAAAAAACAAGTTCCAAAGGAACTTTGATTCACTTATTGAGTTCGGATAAGGCAACTGATGGCTTTTGCCTAGTTGACAAGAATCACAAATAACTTCAGAATTGAATGACTTAACACATGGGAGATTATTCTTGCTAATTATTTTGCTAACCATGGTTGGTGAAGGATGCCCTAGGCGCCGGTGCCACCTATCCGAGGAGGGTGTGGCACTGAGCACGTGCTTATTGGCGCCTTGTCCCATGTGTTTGATAGGGTATAGGCCTCTCCTACCCCTGCCTTGCAGCAGAACCCTCCTCGTTTCCCGATCCTTTACAAGAAAGAATAGGGATGAATTTCAACGAAGGAATTGTTGTCAATAGCAAGTCGGCTTGCAGAGATTAAACTCTTGTCAACCTCAGGAACATGTAACACATTTTTGAGAAGAAGATCACGTTCGGGGGTATAAATATGAGATTGACCAATATGTGCTATAGCCATACCTGACCCGCTCGCGGTGTGGATTTGGTCATCTCCGGTGTACCGATCCCGGATGGTGAGCTTCTCTGGGTCTCCTGTGATATGGTTTGTCGCACCACTGTCCAAGTACCAGTTGGTGTCAACGCCATACTGCGGGGCTGCCATGTTTGCACAGCGTTCTCCCCCCTCCCCCCCTGATAGGAGGAGTCGTAACGCTTCCAGCACTTCGACGCTAGGTGACCAACCTTGCTGCAGATCTGGCACGTTGGTTTGGCGGCGTTGTTATTGTCGTTTCTGCTGCCACCGTTGTTGCCTCCAGGGTTGCCACGGTTTGGTGGCTTGGGGAAGGTGCCACGGCCATGATCACCGCCGCCGCCTTGCCTGTTGCTGAAGTCGCGTCCACAATCACCGCGGTCACCACCGCCGCAACCGCGACCGCGCCCGCGTGCTGCCGCCTTCACCGATGACTGAGAGGACCCGCCACGTAAATTCATGCAAGTCTCAAAGCTCAGGAGCTGCGAGTACAGCTCCGGGACCACGACAGGCTCAACCCTAGAGCACATGGCAGACACCACGGGGTCGAACTCCTCGTTGAGTCCAGCGAGGATGTGAGAGACGACATCCTCCTCGTCCACCTTCTTCCCTGAAGCAGCTAATTCATCACAAAGGGTTCGGATCTTACCAACATATTCAGTGATCGTCATGTTGCCCTTCTGGAGGTTTGCCGACGCGATTCTGACGTTGACAGTCTGCGCACGGGTATGCCATGCAAGCATCCCCTGCACCGTGTTCCACAGCTCTGCTGCGGTGTGGCACATCGCCACCTGGATGTCCGTCTCGCGGGGCAGCGTGGTCAACAGGTAAGAGAACACCTGCTGATTGCGCGCATACCATGCACTGAACTCCGGGTTGGGGGCCTTGGACTTGGTCTTGCCGTCGTCGCTGGTGACTTCAACATGCATCGGGGGCACCACCTGCTCGACGTCGAGGAAGGACGCCATCTGCGCTCCCCGTATGGCCGAGAGCACGGTGGTGTGCCATAGCGCTTTGTTCCCTCTCGTAAGCTTCTATGTTGCGATGTGTGCAAACGGAGATGAGGGGAAGGAGTTCGCCGAAGAGCTTGCCATGGATGAGTTCAAGGTAGGCTCTGATTACCATGAAAGAATAGAAGGGTTTAAGAGTATGCACCTCGGCAGGGACGCGTGTATGTTAATATAGAGGAAAGATTACAAGATCGGCCAGGTTGTTTCTAGTCTTGACCTCTACTCCAAGCTACACAAAAGATAAGATCAACTAGTCTAACAACCTACCGTATACACAACAATACGCACGCAATACCCACGCAATACACCCATCGTGAGACTTGTCACGTTACATACAAGCCTACTCTTTAACACTCAGGGGCACGGAGTAACCAGATGCGACTTTACGGCCAGTGGGACAAGAGGCCGAGCACGATATCCCATCTACCACTCTCCACGCCCAGAAATCTGACGTGTTTTTCGGTGCCACTATTTGCTTCTCGAGATTTAATTGGACCCAGAATCCAATCGTGGTACATCCTTCTCCAGCGGTTGTTCGCGGTGCAATGGTCACATGGGTCAATTCTTAGTGCAGTCTATGTATAGAGCGTTAATCCAGTCTAACGTGCCAGTTGATAATAAAAAGAAGAATTGAAAGATGAAGATGCCTTTTATGAATAAAATCTTTGCATGGTATCTTCATCGCGGAGTCATTCTTACTAAAGATAGCCTTATTAAGAGGAATTGACATGCAAGTCCGCAATGTGTCCTTTGTCATCATGATGAGACAATAAAACATTTATTCTTCCAATGCAAATTGACTCGTTCTATATGGTCAATCATCCAAATAGCTTATGACTTGTATACTCCTTGTAATGTCGCTAATGTATTTGGCAACTGATTACATGGGGCAGATCACATTAGAACTCTTCTTAGAGCCAGAGCGCTTACCATCATTTGGTCGCTTTGGCTATGTAGAAATGATAAGTTTTTTAACAATAAAAGTACTTCTCTAATGCAGGTTATCTACAAATATACCAGGATTCTTTGTTTATGGTCCTATCTACAACGTGTGGAGAATCAAGACCTGTTTGGGAAGGTGTGTACACGTTAAAGGATACGACGAGAGATACTTTTACCCAACATGGGTCGCAGCATGATCTTAGGATTGGCCCACCTTCACTTTAGGCGTTATACGGACTCTACATGTTTCTTTGTATTTTGCCTTCTTATTTTTGTTTGTGCTTGAGGACTTCGTTTGGCTGTGTATATCTTAATTATGCAGAGGCCGTGTGTAATGCTTAAAACTTTTGAGTAATAAAGCGTTCCTTTTTGAAAAAAAATCTTCTCGAGATTATCCAGCTGTCAAGGAAATCAGATGGATAGGATGGCCTGCCCCATATCTTTAAGGAATACACCACGAGGTTCAAGGTTAAGGGTACCGGGAGGTACGTATTTTCTGAAGGAGTGTTACTTCTACCCGTGTGCACAAGAAATGGTCGAGCTTATGGAGAGTAGAAGATGGTGTTGTCCAAGAGCAGCTAACATTTGAAGTGTTTCATTCTCGATTCCTACCATTCTCAAGTTGGCCTCACATCTTGATCCTATCATTGTCGTTGCTAACAGCAGGTGAATTTAGGCTGAACCTCAGTGCTCATTCTAGTGAGACATGGAGATCATGCACCTGGACGATGGCCATGCATGTATACACAGACATGTATAATCAGTAATTTTTTTATTATGGTGTGCAAGGTCTGGTTGGTGAGAATTTTTATCTGGGACGACTTATAAATAGTGACGGTCTCCACTTCTGTATGTAAATAACACGTGATGTTATTACTTTAAGCCTGGTCTTCAATTATATTAACCGTTTCAAATTCGTGAGCCAACTCATTTATTTATTTTATTTTTAAACACATTCATGTATCTAATGGAATGTTTAAACCATTTGACTCCATTACCTAGAAAAGAAAACACCCCATATAGTGAAAATAATGGGCAACACTAGTAGAAAAATTGCATAATGTGAAGCTCATTAGTCCCGGTTTGTAATTGAACCGGCACTAATGTGACCATTAGTGCCGGTTCCGACGGCTAGGCGGATGACGCTCATTAGTACCGATTCGTGGCGAACCTTTAGTACCGGTTTATGCCACGAACCGACAGTAAAGAGGTGGTGGCCTTTAGTACGGGTTGGTGGCTCCAACCGGTAATAAAGACCCCCCCCCCATAGTACCGGTTGGAGCCACCAACCGGTACTAAAGGGGTGCGCTGCCACCAGAAGTGGACAATGTTTAGTCCCACCTCGCTAGTTGAGAGGAGCTCGCACCGGTTTATAAGCCCCGCCACGGCTACCGTGTCGAGCTCCTCTCTAAGCAGGCCTTTGTGGGCCTATTGCAAGTCTTCTGCCCTATGGGGCCTACTGGGCCGTACAGGCCTGCATCCTGGCCTAACTAGAGGTTGGGTTTCTAGTTGTATGCAGGCCTTCCGACCCAGTAGGCGGGCTGTTTTTGCTTTATTTCAAAAAAAATAAAAAAAGGTCCCGCAGACCACGGCGCGCATCGTGCCACGTGGGGGGCCTTTGGTCACGGTTCGTGTTGAACCGGGACTAAAGTGGGGGGCTTTAGTCCCCACCCTTTAGTGACGGTTCCAGAACCGGTACTAAAGGTCATTACGAACCGGTACTAAAAGTCGTTTTTCTACTAGTGCAATAACACACTTTGTATGAACAACCAAATGCCGTTCCGAGAAGAGTAAATCATCAAATGTTGGATGCTCTAATCCATCATCAGAAAGTTCAATCATGTGTGTGGACAAGGTGGCACGACCTATTGTGTTTCGTCGATTGTAATACAATATACATTATTTACGTATGCGATGGTGATGTGATGGACATGCGGTTAGACAGGCGATGTAATACAACATACATCTTGCCATATTGATTTAGCTCGAGCCCTGCTCATTAGGCCAATAGGTGTGTGAAGGTCGATTGCATCTTCCAGCGAGTTCATGTAAATAGGAGAAAACTTGTTCATAACCTTGGCGTGCTGATCTTTAACAACAACAAAAAACATGGCTTGGTTGAGCTTATTATCTTAGATCATAACAAATTATAGCTGAAAGTGAAAGGATCCCATTTGTGACACCACCATGTCCACCTGGTGGTGCGGTACCATTTGGTCGATACCCATGGGCTGCTCCATACCAGTGATATTATCTTGCATGTCTAGTTTATATACTTTTTGCACATGCCCATGGCCGAAATGGTATGGTACGGCTATGGAAGATGAGTGGTTGACCCTACACCCTAGCTCGGTATTTTTTGTGCGAGGTAAAATCTATCACAGGTATGTAGCTTGGCTGTGAGAGGCAAAATCTACCACGGACATGTAGCTTGGCTGTGAGAGGCAAAATTGGCGCCGCAACCGGAGTTGTCCAGTTAGTAGTTTTTATTCCGTAAGTGTGGCACTTACGGAATAAAACCTACGGACTGGACGTACGCACCAACTCCATCCCCGGCCATGGGCCGCCCGGCCCGAACAGCCCGGCCCGAAAAAACCCGGCCTGACCCGGCCCGACGCTGCTCCCGGGCCGGGCCTGGGCCTAGGTTTTGAGCCCGAAGACTAGGTCGGGCCGGGTCTGGGCCCGCTGTTTATGCCATTTACTGAAGAGGCCCGGCCCGAGGCCCGAGGCCCGACGTGTTTTTTGCTGTGATGGGCCGGGCTCGGGCCTGAAAACTAGGCCCGACGGCCGGGCCGGGCCGGGCTCGGGCCTGAGTTTTCTACCTCGGGCTTGGTCAGGCCCGGCCCGAAGCCCGGCCCGGCCCGGAGGATGGCCAGGTCTACCCCACATCGTGATTTCAACCTCTTCCCCATGAGTGCTCTACGTCAGTATGTAAGGGGATTCCGTAGCAGGAATTCCGTAAGTGTAGCATTGTTGCCAGAAGCTCGGGCTACTCGCACGGATGTGCATAGTCAACAGGCGGTGGCTGTTCACCCAGGGCCCGGAGCAGCTGGGCAGGCCACACCCGCTGCTCGTGATGGAGGCCGGTATGGCAGGCGGGCAGCGCTGCAGCTCTAGACGGTGGGTGGCATGGCGGCTAACGTTGCCGCGGGGGCTTTGGCTACGGTCGTACGTGCTTTGGAGGATGATTCGGTGGCGGTGATTGGTACTACGAGTCTACCACGGCTATGGGTTATAGAGATATACTTCCTTCATTTTTATTTAGTCCGCATATTAGCTTTGGTCAAAGTCAAGCTTTGTAAATTTTGACTAAATTTATAAACAAAAATATTAACATATATAATAAAAAATTAATACCACTAGATTCATTATTAAATGTACTTTCACATCATATAGATTTGTTATGGTAAATGTTTATATATTTTTCTATAAACTTGGTCAAACTTTATAAAGTTTGATTTCGGTCAAACCTAATATGCAGACTAAATAAAAACGGAGGTCCTTTGTCCTACTCATCCAGGTGGTTGTGTGTAACACAGAGGTGATGCCGGCCCCTGTGGGGCTACTGCTCCACCGGTGGCATCTCCGGCGGTTCGCAGTGCTGCAGCCGGCTATTACTCAGCCAGCGCCCACTGCCGCGGTGGCAGTTGGAGCGTTGGCGGCGGTGCCGATGGAAGGTTTCGTCGTGCAGGCTGTTGTTCAGGGCACATCTTTTGACAAATCCGAGGCGGATCACATCGGTAAAGGTCCAAGGAAGAATGAGAAATTTTATTGCTTCCAATGCGGCGAAGGTGGTCATTCTGCGGTGGACTGCATTTTGGGATTATTCGGATTATGATGTATTCAATGGGGAGGGGAACAGGGCAGACCAGAATCCTTCATTTTTGTGTCATATTAAAGCTAGGCTTTCAGTCGGTGGAGGAATCTGGTGAGCGTCATTTTCTTCCAGAAAGTGTTGTCGTTGGAGAACCCAACTTGCTTTGCTTGAGATGTGTGTGTGTGTGTGTGTGTGTGTGTGTGTGTGTGTGTGTGAGCACGCACCTACACGCGCCGCGCGTGAGGGTGTGTGTGGATGCGCTCGTATAGAACATGAGTTGCACGATTCTATGGCATCATCTTTGATCATTGTTCTCATCGGTTGGGACTTCTTTTCTTCGTACTCCACCATGGCATAGTTTCATTGTTATATAACTTTGCTATATGCCGATGTGATTTTTTGGGTGTCTCTATTCATGTTAACTGTGTGCCTACTAACTGTGTAGACACCAGATGTGCGTAGCACCGATGTCTTGTACTCCTCTATTTGCATTGTTTTCTGCTATAATTTCACACATGAGAGAAATGTCTTAATCCCACTATTTTGAATGAGCATTTACATGGAAGACATTACCTAGCAATCTAATGGATTGTGTTGTTAACGTGCTCCCAACTGCCAAGTCACGGGAGCATACTGTTGTTGCCGCTCCTTGCCTTAGCTAGCCCTCTCGCTCTCGCAGCTCACTTCTCTCTGGAATGGACTGAAGAGGAAGAAAGAATATGAGGTGGACACGGAGATGCCGGCGCACAAATGCCACTACCGCTCGAACGGCTTTTGTTTCCTTGAGCACAAACTCAATTCACAGCTGAACCAGTACACATGAGGGAGACTTATACGTGTGCGCGCACGCACGACGCTGCACTCCACTCTCCCACACCCACGATCAGCAAGCCCGGCGCGCCCACGACGCGCACAAACGCGTCCTACGCAGCCGGTTGCACCCGATCACCATGCAACCTCTGGCTACTCTCGCCAACAGACTCATGCACGCACGCACACTTGCCACGGACTGGGCGCGGCCACGGACTCGCGTCCAGCAAGCTCACCGCGCACGCACCCGTACACTAGCTGGACTAAGCCTAGACACAAGTCAGACTAACCCTAGACACCAGTCGGACTATGCACAGACCATGGCCAAGCCATACACTCGTCGGACACAACCCAGAATATGGTGAGACAAGTGCTCCGCCGTGGCTTATTTGCTAACACATACTATAAGTTTTTTTATAAACCTAGCCAGCCACTAAGAAATAAAGAAAAAAAATGCTACTATAAATAGTAGCATACAGATCATGGTTTGATCACAAGTCATGTTAGCATCTGTTGGGTCCGCGGCGCGCTCCACGCGCGCGCCTCAGGAGATCCCGATCGGCCGCCGCCGCCGTCGCCTCCCCAACGTCGCCTTCCCCTCGCCGCCGCCGGAGTGCGCCTGCCAGGCGAAGCCCGCGCGGCGCGGGCGGCGGCGGGGCATTCCCTCCTTCCTCTGGTCCTCGTGGCGGCGGCGCGGGACGTCAGATCGGGCACAAGGGCGCCTCGTCCGGCTGGTCTCCCGGAGGCGGGGACGGCTGGATCCGGCGGCGACTGGGCTAGGAGGAGG
Organism: Aegilops umbellulata; assembly: GCA_032464435.1. Taxonomy (NCBI): domain Eukaryota; kingdom Viridiplantae; phylum Streptophyta; class Magnoliopsida; order Poales; family Poaceae; genus Aegilops; species Aegilops umbellulata. Next base: position 584,506,928 of record CP136060.1, on the reverse strand, counting down.
TGGCGCGGTGTGGCGGTGCTGGTGGCAGGGATCCGGTCGAGGCCGTCTTCGATCTGGATCGGGAACTCCATCCGGGGCGTCGCACGGCGATGGGATCGGATCGGCGGCAACGTCACCGGTTCGGCGGAGGGCTCCGTTCCAGCCAACCGCGAGATCGGGACGCCGTGGCTTCCGGTGAATATCGCGTCTGACTGCGGTCATGGCGGACGATGGCGGCGTCTCGGACGTCGTTCCCTTCTCGAGGCATCGTCGTTGCAGGTCACGTCAACCTGATCGAAAGGTTCCGGGGGAAACCCTAGATCTGGATCTACCGGATCGGACGATGGCGATGTTTCGATGTCGTTCTCCCTCCTGGGGGCATCGTTTTGGAGCAAGTGTTGGCTGGAGGGGACAAGAGGAGGAGCGGCGTGGCATCTGGCACGTCGACAACGGCGGGTCTTAGCGGCATGGAGCAGCGGGGGTCTCGCCGGTGGGCGTGTGATGATGGACGAGTGCAGGATGGTGGCGCTGTCTGGCGTTGTGGTGGCGTCGATGGCAGTGAGGCCTGGCACGGTTCATGCAACACTTCAGCTCTGAAGATGGATTGATGGTACGTGGCTGCGGCGGCCTCATACCCGGCAGGGGGCCTGGTTGAAGAGCACGTCGGACTGGTGGGTGCCCATACCCGGAAGGAGTCCTGGTTGGGACCTCAGGTCTCAGATGTTAGGTTTGGCTGCGAGGTCTGTTTGGTATTATGCCTAGACCATCAGTTAGATAGGAGTAGCGACAGAGGTTGCGAAGATGGTGGCTTTGGTCTAACTGTTGTACGACTTTGTAAGGTCTTGTGTTAATAATCAATAAAGTGGCCGTATGCATCGTCCAGATGCAGAGGCCGGGAGTATTCCTCCTTTTTGAAAAAAAAACAGCCGAACGCGTACGACTGCATCAACACAGTGAACGAACTCGATCCGTCTACGTCCACACGCATCGGCTCAGATCACCGTCTCGCGGAGCCGCGAACGCGTCATCTTCGGCACAGGCGCAACTCCGGCCGGCTTCGATTTGGCGACACCCGCGACTGGCAGCACAGGACTCCATCATCATCGATCTCCGTGCGGCATTCATCCATGGATACACCAGTAGCGGCTCCATCGACAAATCCTTTGCGGCCACAGGTGGACCTCCGTCACGAGCGGAGGCATGCATCCAGCAACACACGCGTCGGCGGGCCTTCAACCAGTAGCTGCTGTCCAGGTACAAGCGCTCACGCATGCATCTTATGGGCTTCCATGTCCAGGGGCACTGCGACTGCGTGTGCATGTGCACGAGCAGATCCGGTGCTCGGAGCAATCTAGCAAACCCATGTCCATCGTCACCAGCGCGTCTTCATCACGCGACACCCAAATCTACACCAAGTCTGCATCATGTATACCGAGCCCACGCAGCGAACCACATGGACACCTCCCGAGCCGAACGACGTTGAGTCGTACGACTACGCCATGCTACGAGCCAACATACGTCTTCGGCATATGACACGGCATCGACACTTCGTCGCTGCAGAGGGACGCCTTCAAGCGACATCATCGTCGACATGCCGTTGCAAAGTCATCGCCGACACTTCATCGGCAAGGTCTCCATCAATGTGGTCTTCACCAACATCTTCGTCAACACACCGCCACCGCCTCATTCACAAGATGGACACCTAGCATCCTCTGACAGACTTTTCTGCAAGACGCGACCTCGACGACGGCAATGACCGCGTCATGACGACGGCATCGACCGCATCACCCACGACAGCAAGATTGCATCGACACAGCGTCACTATAGTGGCGACCCCTACACGGCCACACGGTCCTGGCAAAACCAATGGACTTATCGCCGACGACACCCTCTGACATCCGCAAGGTGCATCGTCTATGACTGCAACTCTGTCATCTACAACATAGCGCATTTTTTTGCGCCTCCAGCTTTGTGCGGCTTCATCATCCACGACGACTACCTCGACCACGGCTACATCACCATGACCGGCTACCTCGACATCGATATACAGGGCTACGTCTACAACAACACATCGGCAACAACTCCAGCCACAGTGTCCGCAGCGTCCACGCCACTACCGCTATGACTGCGGGAGGGAATAGAGGAGAGACAAGGGAGGCACCAGAAGGGGACGCAGTCACCGCCCTAGGTGCCGACCCATGAGACACGCAATTGATGATGGCGCAGCGGAGAAGACTACAGATGCGCAAGACTTCAGGTTCAGTCGCAATCGTTGGTTTCACTCCCGGTACGACTGAGGGGGAATGTTAGAGATAATATTTGAGAGTTAGAGATAAATATATATTTAGAGATAAAATAAGTTTACACAACCTTGCCTTGTACTCAGGGGCGGAGCTACATGTAATACTGGGGGTGCCGCTGCTCCCCCAGCCATTGCTTAATTACTGAAGGAAATGTTTTGTGAAGCCTTAAATTTAGTGGAGTGCATTCATTTGGCCCCCCCAAAGTTGCATATATTCTCTTTGGCCCCCCTGAGATCCTTCGCTAGCTCCGCCACTGCTTGTACTCCAAGCCTATCCCTCTCTCATGTACTCTATATATACCCTACACAAGGGTCACATCAATACAATGAATATTGTAGGTTCTGTATTTTCTACATACTAGTCACGTCTTCCAGCGTCACTAACAGAATAACAGAAAACACCTAACTGAAACTACTGACGAAAAATGAAGACTACTACGACAGCTAGAAAACGCAGCGCCATGGCAGGGATAACTAGTGACCATGCCACACTACCTTATTTTGCTAACAATTACGACAACTGAGTACACGTCTCTTATATTTCAAAATGTAAATACAACTTAGCCCTAATAGCATACGGTGACAAGGACCACCATAGCATCAATCCATTGGCTAAGTGTGCACCATACATATTCAGTTTAAGGTGTAGAAGTAATCATCCCTTGCTATCGAAAATGAGAAGGGTGTACTTGAGGAACTCCTATCCCTGTTTGCACAGACCAAAGTTGTAAGGCTCCATGGTCCACGCTCTATACACAACTTAATCACTCACGTGCATAAATGGGTGTTGATCGATTAGTAGTGCATCATATCTACCAACAATAGTAGGACTCGATGCATGATCCAGTGAGCAGGTTTCCTCTTGTTCCTGATGTCTCCTATTCCCTGATGCTTTTTCAGATCTGTTTTATAGTGACCTATCTACTCCCAGGACTAGGTCCTTTTTTTCTGCACTTGCCACACATTTGAATGTGAAGGATAAGTCGTAAGTGTGGCAACTAGGAAAACAGGATGCTACTACTCAATTGAAGATTCAGATGTATATATAATTATATATGCATGCCCACCACATAAAGGACATGGTATTCTTGGTTGGAAGTTTGTTGGATCATCAATACTATAGTGAATTGACCTTATGTCCTAACACATTATAAACATATAGATGAAGTATTTATTTATCCATAGTCCTTGTTTCAAGGTTAGTACTGGGACAATGCTCTTTAAACGTGAAACGAGGTCAAGTACTCCTCAGAACTATCCAGTTACAAGAGAGCGAAAATCCCATAAACGAAAAACACAACTCGCACCTCTTAGTTGAACTGACCGAAGTTACAAAGAGGAGAAAATAGGAGCAGAGTCACTGAAAGATGTCGTACGTGTTGTCGAGGCGGCTGTACAGCAAATGCGCAGACCTCTCACTATTATCTATGCTACAAAGGTTCGAATCCTGCTCCAAGAAGATACAGACTCTTGCCTATCGGAAGAAACACAATGTCCATTACTAGGCGCTCTTATCACAATAGGCGGCCTCGTCCTGATGTCCTCTATTCTCAAGCTAGGGTTTCTCTTTCGTTTTTTCCTGCATTATTTTGCCTAACAGTTGGTCCAGCAGAGAAACGTACTAATATGACCCCTGAAATGCGAATAGAGCTTGACATGTCACTAGCGGTATATATATTATAAACAATAAGAGACTTGGTAGATGTGAATACTCATTTCGGAAACACTTCAAATATACGGACGTGGAGTATGTGATCACGAGCGCACACGGTCTCGGTATCTGTCCCGTACGCTATGTCTTCGTGATTCGTTTTCCCGAGCACATGTGACTGCTGCATGGCCCACTGGAGGCCGTGAAATAGGAATTTTGAAGGGAAAATCTTACTGGACGGTGGGCCAGGACGGCAAGATCAGTGGACGCCGTCGCGAGGTCGCATCAGAGCCGTGGCTCGAGACGTCAGCGAATTCCCGATCCGTGGACCAGTTTCCGTTAACGTCGTCATTACGGTGGAGTAAATGGAGATATGGGTAGGTGGGTGGAGCTGCCTGCCTCCTACCTCCTGCGGTTGCCGATCTAGGTGTACTGGGAGCGGCTCGGCGGCACTACCACATGTCCTTAGGGTTACGGTGTCCCTGCTCAGCCGCTCATGGAGTTCATGATGCAGTCGCGCAACAGGTGCCAATCTGCCCCGTGTGTGTTCTTCGGCCGCAATTTGGATTTGAGTTAGGAGTTCCTGCAAGATCTAACTTTCTCTGCCGTCGGTGTTTTTCAGCAGTAGAACGCTCATAGAGGAAGTGAATGGCAGCGACGTACCAATGGACCATTAAACTGTTTTGTCGGCGGCGGCCGGCGAGGTGCCGGCGGCGACTGCTTCCAGTGCGGACGCGTGGATCTGTGCGACGGCGGCAGCTGTAGCACAAGGAGGGAGTGCAGATAGGCCTCAAGCACCTGAACACTCGATAGAGCAAATTGATCCACAGACACCCGGCTGGGCACGAAGGTATAGTTTAACTGCCACACCCCGTAGCAGGTAGAAACTGTTGGCTAAGTTATTAGATTACTACTACATTTGGCACTCGATTCATCGCGCGGCTACTGTTGTTGTGATATAAATAGATTAATTTATCATGGTTGCCATCTGTGGAATCCATGAGGGATGTATTGCAGATAAATTCAATGCAGAGTAAACAAAGGGGGTGGGAGATGTATTTGACATGAGAAGTGTCTATGGTAGAGAATGAGTCACTTAAAAATATGTAATGATTAAGTGATGTATATATTGTGTTCTAGGACATCATTTCCAAAAATGCATGAAAAAAAATGGCAGGCATCTTGTAATCTGGGATGCTCTGTTTTGTATTTTAGTAACTAATTGTGCATGCAAATTCTTTGATTGAAATTCAGGGTCAGGACTAAATGTGTGGCAATTTGGTGGCAGACTAGGTTGAAATAGTTAAAATCTTTCTGTACTGCTGTCATTCTTATGTGAGTGGGTCTTGCTGTGCAAGGTAATGGTTGAAGTCAGTGCGCCGGGTAGGACGCCATGCCCGAATCGTGCGTTGGCACTATAGAAAATGATTAGGTGCTTGCTGATGATCCTGGAGAGAATGAATGTTGTTGTCCCAGTGCTGGGAACAATCTTCCACTGGTTGTGGGCGAACACTCTCTGCCTTGTGCTACGTCTGATCACCTAAAGAGACAGTGCCTGAGGAATCGCCATTCGCCAACGCCTTCACTCATTGCGCAAATCACTTGGTTTACAAAAGGACACACTTCAGGCCGTAAGTGAGATGTACATCGACCTGCCGAATGATGGTAGCACTACTGTCTTTGGTGGGTGTTCTGCCTGGGCTTCCAGAGAAACCCCTGGATTAGGGGAGTTGCGCCATACCCACCTCAGGACCTCAAGCTAGCGGTACAGAACTATTACCACTTTCTCAAATCAGGAACTGTCAAGTCAAGTTTTTTTTACATGTGCTTCTAAAAGCATCTGTCATGACATGCACATATTTGCTCTGCAGGAACTATCTTGTGCATGAGGTACCAAGGTTGATTAGGATAACGGTCTCAGCAATAAAGGATCAGCTCGGAGGTACCCGCCAAATTGATCATGAATTCATGTCTATAATCATGCGCTAGTATTGCCAGCTTGACTGTGAGCTAGACCTAGAATTCTTGGTAAGTACCCCTACAGACTTAGTTATGTCGCAATGATGCCTAAGCAACTGAGTTTAAGTCCCCACCATTCTAACGTATGTATGTTCCTTTCCAAGACACTCGTGCTATCTGATTTGGACCATGTGCACACATTGTCGATCCAGAAACAATTTGGCGATGACTCATGGAAGTACTACCTCACATCTGCTCAGATGGTATGTCTCAGGTTGGGCATTTCAACTACAAAGTGTTTAATCGTCAGATCGTTGAATCTTTTTTGGTTTCTCCAATTTCTACTCTACCACAGTTCTTAACAACTGTCCCGCACCCCAGCAGATGGCTGCTCATCATGTGGGACATGATGAGCAAGGTTATGAATGACATGGATCCTCTCTACTTGAAATATTGCCCTCATCCTCCCATGGAAGAACTGCATATGATGCTTTGTTCAATTGCCTTAAAGAATTCTACCCTGGATGACCAAGATGCAAGGACGATTGGTCCATCAACTTCCCAGTATTAACGGACACGAGTTTTTATTTGGTAAAACACCTATTTGACATATGTTTCAAATATTTCCTTTTCCTTTTTTGCACACACAAAGTTAGTTTCAAAACACCCATTCGCACCTTGCATATATGCAGTGAGGAGACTGGAGGTTATGTTATCCATATTGCTTGCCAATACAACGGCAACGGTACACAACCGAATTCAATACCATCTTCGTACAGCAGTATCATACCCTTTTGTCCCTGCCTCGATAACTCACTCCCCATGCACAGCATAATGTATCCAAAACCAAGATGGAAGCCCTTGACGAGTGGTTAAAGCTCCAGGGGGACTTCTCTGCACTCATGAATACTATGGAAGGTTCTTGCGCCGTCGGACTCTGCATTTGAACTTAGAATATCCACGGCCTGCAACATAATTGCCATTTAGCCACCAATCTCCCCCCCCCCCCCCCCCCAAACCTATTAAGACTTCCATGCTCATTAATATCATCATGCTATTTCGGATCGCCTGCTTGAACGATTGTATCGCTGATCAACCATTTCACCATCCATGTCAAATCATGTACCTGTGCTTTGCTGTGTGTTATGCCAACATTCTAACTCTACTCGTTCAAATATGACATTATGATTCCAGACAATTTCTTCTCATATCCTCTTACGTTTATGTTGCCTTATTTAACTCCTCCATTTCCACCAGTGTAATTAAGGAGATCCTGATTCAGATGATTACTATCTTTCCCATACTGCTGAGTCTGCTTTGCCTTTTTTCACACACCACCCAAAGAATTTTTATATATTCTTTAATGATTTTTCTCTACTGCCGTTGATGACATTCAACCGCTCTGCTACAATCAGATCTAAGCATAAGCAAACAAGTGCATCACCTAGCTCACAAGTTTTCCACTCACAAACTCTGGTCCACACGTCTATAATTTTGCTCAACCACTTTGGGATTAGCATGCAACTCCACACCTACCTACTGGGATGAAAGCTAACAGGTGAGAGTTCTTACGGACATTGAGAATCATTTCAGTTTCAAGTCATACATTCTGCGGTACATTCAAACATCTGTCACAGCCAAATCTTACAGAAGCAACCAATTTTCACCTCCTCATTTTTAGCACACAAAGTTCTGCATTCGATTTTTTTTAATCACATGCCCATAAGTTTCTCAAGCACTCTGCTGGCTCAAAATAGTGGTCTCTAATAATTTACAGAAACATAACTTCCCCCGGTACACACAAAAGGATCGCAAGCACATGGTGTGACGACTCGCCAGAGGATTTCCGCTTCCTCTAATGGGCTCTCTCACCGCTGGAGGCCGACGATTAAGACCGGCAAGGTTTGTCGTGATAAAAAAAAGAGTGTACAGAATTAGATGTGCTAGATCTGTGATTGTTCCATGTTGTAACAAATCGCTCATCTCTATGTTGACGTATTTGTAGAATCGGGGCTGTACGGAGACAATCCTTCGTTGTTTCTTCCCTCAGAAAATGTAAGCAACCTGAAACTTCAGTTGTTTCGGAGAATTCATGCATTATTGCTTACGATTCGATTTGTATTCCCTTGCAGGGTGTGAAGGCAGGAGATGCTGCGCTATGGGACCATGCAGGTGAGGTCGGCGCCGGACAACCGGCGTTGGCAAATGCTGAGGAGGGCTATGGCAACCATGATCCTTAAGCTGGTTTGAAGACAGTCAGATAGTTCAGATGAAGAGTATGCAGAAGGCACTGAGCAACCTTGAGATTCAGTTATGGATGACGATGTTGTTGAAGAGAGTACGATCTCTGTTGCCAAGCGTCGTAGGATTATGTAGGGATCTATATTTAGAGAGGTGTAAGCTAGTCATGCAGTTTAGGTATTGACGTCATTACCGTGACGATAAGTGGTGTGTGTAATAAATTGGTGCCTCCAACGGGAAGATGCATTGAATGGAATTATGTGCCTCCGTTAGTCCAGAATCTCCTTTGGACCGGCTCATATCGTCACCGAATTTCTGATCCGCGACGCGCACGCCTGACGGCGTATTCAGCAGTGCATCCGACTGATGGGCCATGGGCCATAATAAAAATTCTGGACAGGAATAGGAAAGAGACCCACTGCCACGCATCACGAGGGAGCCGTATGGTACAGATAATGATAGCACTGCAACTCGTGCTCACATTAGCACTTTCCCAAATATACAAGCATCCTATACAATATGTGTCTCCCATACTGACAGTGTAGGAAGTTAGACTGAACTCACTTGCAGCTCGAATGATTAGATTATAGTAGCGGCAACAACAGAGGCTGTGTTCAAAACACAGTCTCTTAAAAGTATTTTATCAAGCGTGTTAAACTAGTAAGGTTCCACATTACATTTCGCTAGTGCAGATCAGTGGTATTAAGAATTTAAGACACACCTGTCGCACACCCTAGCATATGCGATGAAGGCATCACACATGTTACAAAAATAAAGCCGTGTGCCTAAAAAATAAATATGTGTGATGGCCAAAACATTGCGCAAGAATCGGCATGAAAAACTGTGTGCAATTCGTTGCAGACAATTCTTCTCAAAGAACCGTGTGCGATGTACTGAAATGTTGCACACATATTGGCAAAACGAATTGTGTGTTCTGCATAGCACATGGTTGTGCTGAGAAAATTGAATGTGATTTTGTCAACCAGCCATCACATAATTCTTTGGTTCATCGTGTGCGATTTAAAACTCATTGTTCATTTTGACTAATCGAGTGAGATCATTGGATATATGTCTACCATCGCATGCAGTTACACATAAGAAGTCGTGTGCGATATTTGTCAGATAGTTTCAATATCAAAATGTTTTCGCGGCTGCATGCTGGCCACCTCACTTAAATGCCATGCAAAATATTTAAAACATAAAACAGTAAACTACAAAGTCACAATAATTCATTGGCTCTGAATTAAACAAAATATTTATAATATAATATATAGACTAGCTAAGCATGTATGAAATCAATGATCATCTACAACTTCTCTGCACGCTTGCCAGCATTCACCTGTAGAAAAAGGGTCAAATGTGAGACACATTAGTGTGGGTTTGAAGTTGGCCCGGCACTAAAGGCACCATATGCACTAGTACCGGTTCGTGTTGAGCCTTTAGTACCGGTTCGTGCCACGAACCGGTACTAAAGGGGTAGTGGCAGGCTGGCATCAGGCCGGGTCCCCACGAGCCCCTTTAGTACTAGTTTGTGACACAAACCGGTACTAAAGGTCTAACATATAGTACCAGTTGGTGCCACGAACCCACACTAAAGGGGACAAGCCTTTAGTGTGGCTTCGTGCCACGAACCCACACTAAAGGGGGCAATTTTCAAACTCTACCCCCCCCCCCCCCGCGTGTATCGCCATTTCAGTTTTGAAAAAATCAAAAGAAAATGATAAAAACTTCAAAAAATAAAATCCTTCGAGAGATAGTTATATTACTACATCTACTAGTTAGGAAAATTTGAAAACTTTAATTTGGACATGTTTTGCAAAAAGTGTAGGGAAAATGTAAAATGGCTATAACTTTTGCATACGATGTCGGAAAAAGACGTATAATATATCAAAAAATTCAGCACGAAAATCCGCATCCGATGGAGACCGTACGTCCTGTTTGCAATTTTTTAGAATCCTCAAATTCCAAAAGGAAAAAAATATGGTCAAATTTCAGTTTTTTTAAAAAAATTGGTTAAATCTGGTCAAAGTACTTATTCAAGAAGTATTAATGTTACTACATAATTATTCAAGAATATTAGTGTTACTAAATAATTATTTCAATTTTCTGAATTTTGGTCAAATCTGGTCAAACTATGGTCAAACTATGGTCAAACTTATTCAAGAAATATTAGTGTTACTAAATAATTATTGTTTTTTAGAATAATATATAGTTTCAAACTCAAACGGTGAAACGTGTGACCTAATGCTCAAGCTAAACTGCTGAGGGTTAATAGGATTGACAACTTACATTTGTCAGGAAAACAAAAAGTGCAGACTTGGAATGTAGGGGGAATAGAACTCCAAAGTTAAGCGTGGTCAGGCTGGGGGAGTGAGAGGATAGGTGACCGGCCGGGAAGTTAGGCGATTTGGAATGAGTGATCCACACTTGAGCAGTTAAGAGAGGTGATTAGAAACTAAATCATCAAAAAATTCAGAAAAATTAAAACTCGAAAAAAATAAAAAAATTTCCAAAATTTTCAAAAAATAAAATAAAAACCTTTAGTACCGGTTGGTAACACCAACCGGTACTAAAGGTCCCCATACCAGGGCGCGAGCTCACGCCACGTGGTGGCACTTTAGCGCTGATTCGTGCCGAACCGGTACTAAAGGGGGGGGGGGGGCTTACAAACCGGTTTTAAAGCTCTGTTTTCTACTAGTGATTGCAGCTGCTGCCGCGTGACACCTCAAGGTCTAGGGGAAGGAGACACGTTCTCATGACAATGATCGGCATGTACATGTCGTAACTCGTGTAGGCGTCCCTCGCCACGTACGTGAGGTGTGTGGACTCAATATTTTATCCCAGATCTTGTACCAGCGAAGGTTGTCGATGCCGTCTTTAATGCTGGCGTTGAACAGGCCGATGATGGCGGCTGCGAGGTCAACCACTGGTCATGCTGCTTCCCGTTGCTGAGGATGTTGTATTGCTTCTGGATGTCAATGATATTCGAGCATGAGACGGCCAAATTATGGAGCACTTGTGCATCGTTGGTGGTCTCCACCATAGCAAATTCATAACTAAGTCTATTGACAAACCTAGCAAAGAAATTGGCAAGGTCTCGTGACACTGTAGTTGTGGTAGACGAGGACATGCTGGCCCAGACATAACTGGGCGACAATGGCTTTTGATCATACCCGGGACACGTGTGGACTTACCCGAGGTTGAGACCGCCTACCTTGTATGTGTCCTCCCTCAGGATCTGCTTGAGCATGGCCATGGTGCACTCCACCCACTCTGGCTCATTGGTGTGAGGCGCAGTGAGGTAGGTGGCATTGTGTGATCTCATGGTGAACTCCATGGTGAACTGCTCGTTCATATTCACCCCCGGGATCGTCATTGTCGAAGCATCGATCCCCTTTATATATGTGATCTTTAAGTGGCAACGTTATTGGGGTTGTAGGATGATTAAAAGGTTGGAGAAGACGTAGTTAATGGTGGAAAGAGTAGTGCATCAGACCGTATTTATATGGGCCAGCTCGACGGGAATACCATCGTGCGCGTTAGTGGGTGATATGCACTAGTGAGTTCAAGTGTACGATGTCGCCCCGCGTGCCGCAACTGGATTCATGGACCCCAACCGAGAATAGAGCGCATGGAGTCCACCCCAACCGTGAGCATGCCCATATTATCGAAAAGGTGCCCATATTGTACAATGGCACACTTACTTACTCTATACGATAAAATGTCAGACTTGCATTTCATAGGTATAAAAACCTAAAACATAACATCTAAGCTAGGTAGGCGCAGTGTTTTGCATCAACACTTCGACCCACTGCACCATGACGGCTTCGTAGCCCGCCATAGATTTGAACACCGCGACATAATCGCATGCAATGGGGGGTGGGGGAGGGGGCTGATCTGGCCAGGAGGTAGCTTCCGCAAATATGCAGGCCTATGCGTTCAGTGTTATAGAGGAATATTTCATCCAACTCATCCAGCTCGCAAGCATGCTTCTACTATGACTTTTCATCCAGGCAGGCATATTAGTCGCCCCAGAAATCATCAAATCCGTCATCCTGGGATGGAGGGGCATTGACCTCCGACTCGGCCTCTGACTAAAACACAAAGAGTAAGGGCTAGTAAATAGGCAGAGACTTTGCCGAGTTTCTCTCTACACATCTCTGTAATGTAGGCGCGGGGCGCAACTAGGAGTGGGGTGACATGGCATATAAATGAGTCAAGTTCCTGACACTCGGCAAAAAGCACGTGCATTTGCCGACAGTGACGGCTCTCGGCAACGGCACGACATACAGCGAACTATGATGAATTTTCCAAGCCGTGGCTCCTAGGAAAGATCCTACCCCCCAGACAATGGACAGTTTCTACTTCCTATGTGTCCGGGTTTATTGAGTCTCATTCTGAGGAACTGAGCAAAGGCCGATGCCATGTAGCATGCATTGTGTCCGCTGCATGTCAAGAAGCTTTATTGTGTTGATACCTCACCTGTGGACTTCAGCAACATGTTTGCCAAGACCTCAGATCACATCCACATGGCAGCCAGGAGACATTACAAAGCATCTGTGCATATGGGGAAACAAAATTCCAATTGCAAATTCGGAAAAGCTACATAGTGCACTAAGCAACACTGCTTCCATTCCCGGTGACTCCTATACCCAAAACATTTTCCACATTCTCATCACTCATTTCTATTAGCTAGCTCTATTGCCTTCCACTCTCAAGACCTATCAGTTCTGGTAGCGTCCATGCCCCATAGAAGTGGCTCTTTAGTAGTAAAACTTGATTCTACTTGATAGGAGAAAGAGCATTATATATTCATGCAGGTGTGCTGAATTCACCCATCAATTCTCCTCGGGATGTCTACAATTGTCCTCATGATCAAGTGAGTAGCCACATGAATAACCTTAGGTATGCTCGACACCAAGTACTGGTCCCATGATCTGAACATTTTTTTTGTGGGGCATAAATTTGAACATTGATTATGTCTGCACTTTGCAAAATAAATGCACCTTTGGCTAACTAATTTACACTTTGGCCATAAATAAACGATCTATTTACTAGAGGATTCAAAGGGTCCACAACAAATGAACAACTAGAAACTAGAACGCCACTTAACCCAAGGAGAAACTTCCATCTGTTTTCCGATACTTTTATACCTAAGTTAAGTTCATAATCTTATTACATTTCTCCCTATACTTGTCCTATACATGGAGCTAGTGAAGTTACCATGAAACCAGCTAGCTGAGTATTGTTGTAGAAGTGGTCAAATGCCTTGCTTATCAGATTCTAAAACTGGTGGCTTCATGAAATTTTACTGGCAATTCACAACCTGATTAAAATTGTTCTGCTAGTCCAATTGCTTTTCTAAGGGGCCCATTATACCGGACAATTTTGTATATCTGCATAATGTCAAACTACTACAGGAAAGACTACCATGCATGCAGACTATTAGAGATATGAACAGTGATTATGTCTACATAAACATAAGATCGTGGCAAAGAAAATGCCCCTTTGGCTATCTATTTTACACTTCGGTAAAAACAAATGATCTATTCCTAAGAGGATACGAAGGTTCCACAAAAAATGAACATTTGGGAAACAACACGACATTACAAAGATTCCTCCACAAATTATCTATTTTGTAGTTGTTGAGCCAGTGGTAGGAGCATCGTTTTGCATTGATTCATTTAGTGCATAGTACTTCAGTAATCATGATTGAGACGCTTATAGACTGGGTGTAGCGCAAGTATCTGACTAATATTGGGTTAACATACAATTTGCCATACATCTTTGGCACTAACCAGCATTCCCATGTATCACTACAAGAATGTGATATTGTCTTGAGTTTTCAGTGTCGCGGATAGATGTAAAATGATGCAAAACACCTAGTTCATAGGTTTCTTGAGAAATATTATACTCTGGAAAAAATCACTCACCCATCACGCAGTCGGTGAAATATAGGTTTACCGAGTATTTTTTTTAAATGGTGGCTACAATAGTAATATGTTGAGAGTTCTTTAGACACTCGGGAAAAATCGAGAACACTGGAAAATCATTTCATATGGCCATACAATGGTAATGGAACGGATACAGAGTTCAGCTAACAGATGTCACGGCGGCACAATTGGTAGTACCTCGCTGGAGCACGCCGGAGGAGAGCTGTACCAAGGCCAATGCGTATGGTGGCCTTTCAAAGGATTAGGTGTTTGGCGGTGTAGAAGGGTTAGATCTTGTGTTGGGAGCATGCATGAACGACAATTCTAGCTATTATTTGCCATGATCCATACATTAGTTGTTGACACATTTGGACATGTCAAAGCAAATGAAGGAGTATAGTCTGGTAGTTTGCAATAGCACGACACCATGCATGGTCCACTAAGTAATGATCTTGTTCCCGGCGTTTTCAATTCCCAATGCTTTTTGCAAATTATTTTGTTTTCTTCTATTCTCTCATAGGACGAGCTACTTTTTTTTTCTTGATCTGACACCTATTTGAATGTATTGTAGAAGTGATCCGACTAGTAGAACTCGATGCTATTATGTGAGTGAAGATCTCTCGGTATGTATATATAATCACAAACTAACTTTAGGTCCTGAGTTCTTGTAAATGTGTTGATGAGATGTTTCTAACATGGCTGGTCATGGTTGAATATTGTTAGATGTACTACTTTGCATTAACTTTAGGTCCTGAGTTCTTGTAAATGTGTTGATGAGATGTTTCTTCATCCTTCATCTAGTTTCTGTTCAACTTGATACTATATTCAGTAACCATGAATCCATGATGTGAGGTCAATAAAAATAGCTTTCACATTTCTAGACAAACAGAATACCCCTTCTATACAGAATGGAGCCAGTACAAGCAATTTTCTGTGGAAAGGTTGTTGTGCACTAAATGGTCACATATGGTGAGCGTAAACCTATCAACAAACCAGCTATATATTGCATATTTTGTTCAGAAAGCATTTCTGATCGGAAAGGGTTTTGATGATATGGGAGTTGGTGCAAGTATATCGCAATCCTTTTGTGCGTGGACGAAAAATACATGACCGTCATAGCCTCGTTAGAATGCATGTAAGCCACACATTTTACAACACCAAAATTATATAGCTTTCGTCGATGCGGCGTTGTCGGCATTATTTCCCTAGTTTTTCTCTTGTCTATTCTTTTGGGCATAATTGTGTTGTTTGCCCCAGCGTTGCTCAAACTGTTGTATCAGGTCATTGATATATTAATATAGCGGGGCGAAAGTCTATTTCGAGGAACTCAAGTACAAGTGGCGGTCTTAGTTTTGTGTTCATCACTTGTAGTATTTCTCCCACGACAAATCTCGACAATTGTTACCTATGGCAGGCGCAAACTGCCGTCCGCCACTGGAAAGCCAATAGCAGTGGCGGGTGCTGGGTGGCACAGGTAATTTTTTAGATTGCCAGTGGCAGGCGCTAGAGTTCGGTGGCCACTAATGTGAGTTCACCTATAAGCTCTTTTCGAGTAGTGGCTCGAGCGACTTTGGGACTATCACTTCTTGCCCCTGATCCCAACATTTGGCCCAGAGCACTTACCATCCTGTGGAAAGTATGGGACTCGTGCAATCCTCCAATCCTCTGCAACAAGCACCGCATTGCAAGGATCAGGCTTCGAAACATTATCTTTTATTTCTCGCCATGAAAGATTCAAAGTCATTCAAAGTCATTTCTCTATGCTTGATCCCCTGTTGTAACAAGACCAGCAATGTTGGTTGAGTGGTATTACATTCTGATGGGGACCACTAAAAAATTATTCATGCTTCATTGATCCTATTAATGTCCCACCATCCTTATTCATGCTCACCATTCTTCGGTTAAGGGAGTAGTTGCTAGGAAACATGCGCTCCACACCCATGAAAGATGATTCTCACGGTGTCTTAACAACCTGGACGTTGACATCTGAATGAGACCAGCTTTTCTACTCTCGGGTGTAGGTACACCCAACATGATCAAACAATGTCAAAAAAATCTGCAGTTTGGGGACATGAAACTTCATCAAATGTTCAAACTTTTTGCAAGAATTCAGCGGAAAAAAACATCAGAGGATCTCTCGGCAAAAAAAAAATACCAATGTTCTAAGTTTGCGCACTGTTTGAGCACTGTTTGAGCACTGATTTTGTTTTTTTTGTGTGAGAGCTCCTCGGATGTTGTTTTTAGCTGAAACTTTGCAAAAAGTTCAAACACTTGATGAAGGTTGTTGTCTCAAGATTTCAGATTTTTCGGACCTTGTTTTATCACATTTTTTGAAGTTTTGCAAACTCGGGTATACCTACACCCGAGAGTAGCCACAACTTTCCCCATCTGAATGTTCACCAACCTTCCTTCTTGTGGATCTGGTCAATCTCGGAATCAGTGGATGGAGAGAGCCAACGGCAGGTAGGGGCGCCTTGAGAATTCCCTCCACCATTCGTTGCAGGCTCCCCCCAGCCGCCTGGAAACGGGAGAAGGATTTCTCCATGCCTAGCTTCCAGGGTTCGAAGGAGCCCTCGACCGCCAATAGATCTCTGCCTTGTTGCTGCATCTCCTTGATATGGTTGATGCTCCTCACCCTTCAAGGATCTCAGCTACTTGGGCTTCCATTGCCATCACGTGATTATGTTGCCATGTTGTGAACTTGGGCTTGATGAGGTAGTCCGTCAGGTACAGCGTGGAAAGTAGTCTGTCATTACCACTTGTGAACAACTCGATCTATTGCTCCTCTCAACTTCCTCAATTGATTGTAATTGATATGAGCCACAAGAGTGTACAGAGCTATGGCGAAGAAGAACAAAAAGGCGAGAGGGTGGCTGCCAGAAGAAAATTCCTGATCAATTGATGCCTTCCTGAGTGTATAGTGTATACTCGATGCCTTTCTCCCTATTTGTTCTTGTGCTGCGCCGAAGTGTAGGTACCTCCCTGTCAGATGCCTTCTCGTCATTTCCTTGGTGGTCCATGGCGCCGTCTTGATGCACATGGGTGCTGCCACTCTTCTACACGCAGGATGTTTCCCAGTTGGTTCAATATTGCATATGAACGAATGATACAACTAGAACAACAACATGACAACTGCTCTTTCTGGGCGTTATCGAAACACACTATGTATTTAGTACTTTCCCTATGCCTCCTAGTCATATGTGTTTACGATGCAATCTTAACTTTGATTTTTTCATCTCTTATGCTCTAATGTACTGCAACTTACAATATGAAACTGTGTGTAAAATTATGTATGCATGCGACATGTTAGTCTTTTCCCGTGTGCTTATGTCAAGATGGGGTAGTATATATAGGAGAGAGGCAGTGGTGATGCTACGACCTAACACCTGCGAAGTCAATGCTTATAGGCACCTTAAACATCCATGACCTATATTAATTTTCATTTTAGAGTGGTAGTTGGGAAAGCTGTGAATAAACCAATCACAATCGCTCTCTACCATAGATTTTGACCCCCCCCCCCCCACACACACACATGTGCCTTTAAGAGGCCCAGGTAAGGACTTTACGTCAGTAAGAAAACCGAAGACTTTGCCTCCCTATTTTACTTTTCATGAATCATTATCTTAGGTTTTATGGATAGAGAAATGACCACTTCTCTGTGATCCTTGCATAATCCAGGACTCATAAATGCACATTGAATTTTAGTGAAGTTTTCATTCCACACACATGTGGTATGAAAACAATCAAATGAAGTAAATGTGTAATTAATAATCCTTTGCTGTTTTGCCATGTTTCTTCTTCATAAGCTATGTCCCAGTTGTATTTCCTCTATTTACATATTCCTGGGAAAGCTAAATAAAATGAGTTATGGTTCCTTTATCCATAGGCCAGGGATAATCCTCCGGTTTGAAAAAAGAAAAAAACAAATTAAACTAATGTATAACACTTATTCTTGCCTAATTGCAAAATTCTTGAAAGATCGAAGTATAAAAATGGGTGTATGGTCATCATGTTATCCATCAATCGAATCACGGTCCTGTATGGACATATCATCGGGGACTATATACCAATAGGGTTAATTACACTGCTTACAAGGGTGTACTAATATCATCTTGACATTTGAGTAAGGATCTCTCACATTTTTCTTTTGGAGAGAAAGACCTTCCATGTCTGAACATTTTCAGATGGAGGAATTGTGATGTGAAACAATGAAGTGTGGAACAATATATATGATATGTTTTGAAAAGCAGGATTACACCCAACCTCTGCATCAAGCGATTCAAAACACATCCATTTTATTATAGTTTTCAACATGACCCGACAAAACAAATACATTAATCAACTCAGAGTCACCTGTCTACCAACCACTGTCGCTACACCTACAAAGCTTGATGATGTGCCCTAACCTTGCATCAACACACACCATCTAATAGGGTGGCCACACCCAGCTGCCCGCCGGCAAGTCGAGAGCACCAACCAGTCTAGCAGACCCTCTGCGTGCACCACGTGCACACACCATAAAATCAGCCACCGCCATCTTCCGTTGTCCCTCCTTTAGGAGCGATCCACGTATTCAACTTGCTAGAACAAATTCTCGTCGACGCCACCATGACGCCAAATAGTGTCGTCCTCTTGCGCGCGCCCATCAACATGCATCAAACGCCCAGACTCCACTGTGCCACGCTGCTGAGACCAGCTATCATCGATGCGGAAGATACAACAACGCTCCACCTCTGGGCCCCTCCAATCAGTAGCTGCTCCAAAATGATGCCGCCAGGAGGAAGGATTGCACCTAAGGCGTCATCATTTTCTGATCCAGGAGACTCAGATCTAGGGTCTACCTCGGAGCAGTAAAAACTCGGTGACACATACTGCAATGATGATGCCTCGACGAGGACACGACGTCAAGGACGCCGCCACCGTCCGCCGCAACTAAAGTTAGCATGGTTTTCATCGGCAGTCGCGTCATCCCGACCAAGCAACTGACTGGGTCCACGCGGATCCGCGCCATGGAGACGAACACAATCGGTGGACAGCCAACAGAGGGCCTCCAACCGCCCCTCACAGGCCCACCTCCTGCCGCCAGCCGCCCAAAACCATACCATGGCGTATCTGGATGGACACCAGATCGACGGCTGCCGCTGCCAATCATCACCAAACAGGGCAGCCCAACAGAGCACACAACCCGTCGGCCATGTAGTCAGCTACGGCCGCCACACAGCGAGCCAGGCTGCCCCGCAAAAGCCGCACCAGCCGCTTCCTGGGAATCAACATAGCACCCGCCGGGTCCGGGTGTAGGCAATATTTGCCCAAACCCTTACCCGTCTAAATATTTTTCGCCCGTACCCACAGCTCAAGTTTCAAATCATGCCCATACCCATTCCCGTCTGTGTGTGAGTAATACCCATGGGTAAAAATACCCAGACTAGCATTTCTGCTGGTAGGAAAAATATCAAAAAAATTAATAAAGTGATGCAGATGTACAAAAAATGAAAATTATTAAACGAATATAATTATTCAATATATCTTCCAGATGCTAATATCAACCGATAAGAAAGATATAATTATTCAGTACTCAGTATATGCACTAACATCACTTTTCAAGAGAATTAACAGTCTGGAGCTAAATAAAGCCCCTTTGTACTACATGAGGGACTTGACGCTCCGTTAATGCTTCTGTTCGGCGAGTCTATCCGTGGGAAGCGCTGCAGCTCACAGTTATGGTGCAGGGCTGCTGCCGTGGGGCGTCTACCTCCAACTTGACTCTTGCCGGCTGCGGCACTAAGTTTGCTGACAATAGACTCGCCAAACTGGAAAGAATCGAGCAGAGCAATATGGAATTCTGTAGTCCAGACTAACGAGGCGCAGAACAGGAGGTCCATGCGACCAGGCATGAAAGACACAATAGACAGACTTGTCCAGAACACTCAGCACAAGTTGGAGCCAATGGATTTTGGGGAACCTGTGCGAGCTCACAGCTCACACGGGCCTATCGACGGCCTGCATGAACAATCAACAAGCCGAGCAGAGGGCGCCAATATCTTGGAGGATTACAAAAGAGATGCGTCTCTGCCAGATGCATCATGAATCTTCCTCCAGTTGTGCATTGGCTGCAACATCCATTTGCTGCCTTGAATCTTTCATGAGTATAGCACGAGCATGGACGAGTCAAGCACCACAGGTGCAACGCAACCACTTCTACCGGGTGTTCAGCTAGCCCATTTCGTATTTCTTTCTTTACCTATGCCTCCTAGTCATATCTCATATTTGTTTACCGATAGTCTCTCAATTTTGAATACATCATCTCCACGTTCGCATGTACTGCAACTTAGTGTACGAAAGAGGTGTGGAAGTGTGTAGGCAAGAGACATGATTGGCTTTTCATGTGTGATAGGGTCCAGATGGGGTAGTATATATAGGAGAGAGAGAGGCTGTGGTGATGCTAGGAACCAAGACCTGTGGTGTCAATGCTTGTTAGGCTTTAAGCATTCATAACGTAATGTTACAGATTTAAAATATTAAAGAGAATTTTGGGCAAGCCGCGACAGAAAAATCATTCCTCTTCACCAAAGATTTTGCCGCTCAATGTCGGCTTTTCATGGGGTACAAAAACAAAAGACCCAACAACAAATTTCTGTTTTCGTGAGTTCAGAGCTTTGGTGTTCTGGAAAATAATGATGACCAAGAAAATTATGTTCAGCCATCCGTGCATAATCCGTTGCTTTTCTATTTTCTGAGGCAAAGATGACTGGAATTTGTCTTTGTCTTCTCTAGCACACAAGGAGGGTAGTCGTATTCAGTGTTTTGGTTACTGAAAGGGGCTTCTTAACCAAGGGGTCCGGTAAACGTGGGTACCACGGTTACCATGAAATGTCGAGCAAGTTTCAAACAAAATTTATGATTGAATTTTAAATTCAAATTCTCCCAAAACAGATATAGATACCAGTATAACTTATATTTATCATAAATGAGCTTCTAGATCAGTGGAACGTTGTACGCGCGTGCTGTCAGGTCGCAAGTTTGACTGCTGGGTCCTTTATTTTTCACCTTTTCAACTGACAGGAAATAAGTTGTTACCACAACACCAAAACTAACTAGGTTGAAACAACTGAGATTCTGCCATACTTTACTGTACATTGAGCGTTTAAATTCAAAACAAAAAATCCTCGAAATGCCCATTTACAAGAGGGCATCGAAATACACGGTAACCATGGTAATTCTCAAAATGTCCAGCGGTAACCAAAACCCTGGTTGTGATCACTGCTATATCCAGATTACGTTCTAGTAGAGTTTTCTTCCCCTTATTGTATTTTTTCTCTTCTTATTAAACAACTTGAAATATTGCTAATTAACAAATCCTGTTATGTCTGGACTTGTTTCCATTCCAAACGCTTTGATCCAGTAAAATAAAATTTAAAACATGGTTCTCCACAGCCATACAAATCCTTCAGAGAGATATCTTCTTCAGTCATCTTAGTACAAAATTGGAGTACGCAAGTAATATCCTCCACAAACCTAGGTATTGTAATGACATATTGCCGCCCTCTCCAAATCAACTCTTGGCAAGATACACATACCTACCAACCATTAATTTTTTGCTTGCTTGCCGCCATTGCATCCTCATATGCACACAATCGTAATTTATAAATGTTGATGAAATGCAAAATCCCAAAGTCACCAATGGCCAGAGTAAAAGACATAGAAAATTAGGACATCCATTACATGATATCCTCCTCGCAATCGGTCTAAATATTGATAAGCTCACTACATTCTTTGTTGCTCCCAATCCATTTGTGTCATGCATGGCCATGGAGCTCTCGGAATGAGGTTCCAAATAATGGGGCCTCTATCATCCATGTCTCTAATCAGGATGCACCAGGTGTGTTGTCAGGTTAACATAGTTAACCAGTGGAGCTTGTGTTAGGTACCAGTTCACGATCTACTAGGAGCACTCCATTACAGTGGATTAGAGTTCAGATACAGGGGACTGAGGAAGGAGGAAGGAGGAAGACGGGAGGTGGGAGTAGGGAAGGAGAGAGCCCTCGTTGCCATTGCAATGATCCAAGCACGGATGCTTCTTCTCTGTGTTTCCCTCGGTTACTTGTAGTCGGCCTTGACCCTGGAATGGTACTCAGACATGCCCGGACCATTCGCTGGTCGGTCGGTGGGCTCCCTGCTTGGGCTACCATGGCAGTGCTTCCTGTGGACGCTGCTGCAGATGTAGCTAAACCTGCTGCGATGGTAGCAGTTCTGGATGATGTAGCCTTAGTAGTATTTTGGGTCGCTGACATCTTAACCATTTGACTAGTCGTGTCAAAGAGGATACCAAGAGACCTCTGGTTACTTCGTTCATATCTATTATATTATATTATATTTCTTTGAGATGTCTACATGGGCGAACAACCCACCTGAACACCTGAACAACCCACCATGCCGGTGCGTGAAGGAGAGTGGCCGCATGGAGTTTGTTAGTGGGTGAGTTAGTTGGTTAGTGGATCAAGTCGTGTGGTGCATGGCATGAGAACCGGGCAGGTTGTTGCCTTGGTTACGTGTGGGTCACTTGTACTGAGTATTTAAGTTGGACTAATTAATGAGGAAAGTAAGGCCGTGAGTGCTGAGCACCAAAGATGTAGCCAGTGTGTTACCAAGGAGAGAGCCTCTCGGCAAAGCGGCAGTCGGTCTTCTCCTTGTTGTATGTGTGCTTGTGTGTGTAGAATTTCATCATGTGTCTGTGTGTGTTCTTGAGAGAAACCTTGAGCTGAGAGAGTTCCAAGGGAGAGGAAGAGGCGCCGCGAGGAGAGGCGGCGCCAACAGTGTCACCTTGCCAGATCTTTACTGAGGATTCACACCCAATGGCCCGAGTCTATTAATTAGCACTAATCTTGATATTGTATCTGCATATTTAGTTAGATTTTGCTATGCTTGTACCTTGTAGAATAGGTTAGGGAGTAACTAGTCTGGCGAAGCGACAACGAGGACGTGTGGAGAAGGCGGGATGCCAGGCCGCTGTGTGATATGGCGAGATGACGTTGGCAGCGTGAGGCTCCGGGTGATGCCGCAACTGCGTGGGCGGTTGGAGCCGGCCGGCTAGACACCTAGTTGGAACCAAGAGTTTTAGGTTGGTTAGTTAGTGCTTGCATGCACAGGAGTTAGCTCAGAAGAGGCTTGCCGCAGTTAGTTACGTTGAGACAGATTGCATTGGTGGACAAATGTTTATCACTTCATGTTACATCAACGTTAAATTATATCTCTGTACCTAAAAACATGTAAGGATTACTCATCTCATTCCTCCGAATTGCAAACAATCCACCAAGTTTAGCCTATGCAAGATAACTTCCTAAGGAGATTGATATGATAAGATGTTACATACATCAACATGCGGAGCAAACTTAACTTACAAGGCCTGCACCACAATCTTTATCCACAGTAGTGTTCTTGATGGATTCGGCAATGAGACAGCTCCTGCTCAGCGCTGGAATTAACATCAAAGTAATTATTTCTTCCACTGTGCCTCCTAGTCCTATGTGTGTACTAATAGCATTTCGAGATAGCTACAGAGGTTTCTCAATTTTTTTAAAGAAACATCTCCAACGGGTTTCTTTTGTGCAACCTATTTGTTGCTAATTCTCATGAGAACATATTTATTGCTACATGAAAAAGTGTTCAAATCAAATGTAAGAGTTTTGATGTAAAGATTGATGTGTGAAGGAATGATACATGATGCTTTGTAGAGCCCTCAAAGAATATTGGGGAGCGGCGCGCTCAGCTCGAGTTAAGATCTTTCTCATTGTGGCCAAGGAAACACACCAAGAAAAAATTCATCCTCCATGGACAAGCCATGGCAGTTATCTGCTTACGGAAAACTACAGTGATAATTCCTATAGGGAATTCCACATAGTTTATATAGGGAAACCATTTGCAATCTCTTTTAAATCGCGTCAAGTTATCCCAAAGAACCATGTGCAATATTTGTCTCCCCCAAGTGTGACACTTCACCCCTCATCCTTCGCCGCGCGGCGGCCATCGCATATTTGCTCATGTATGTCGACGACATCATCTTCACCGCTAGCGCCACGCCACTTCTCTCATAGCTTGTTGCGTCTCTTACCCAGGAGTTCTCTATGAGTGAAGTTGGTGACATCCAACGCTTCTTGGGCATCAATGTACATCACAACACCGCTGGCCTCTTTTTATCTCAAGAGTAATACGCCAAGGATATTTTAGATCGTGCTAACATGTTAAACAACCACCCCATCTCTACACCTATTGGCACTCGTGCTAAACATTCCACTATCGACAGCAAACAATTTTCTGATCCCTCCAAATATTGCAGCCTCGCTAGAGCTCTTTAGTATATCACTCTTACTGGGCCAGACTTCACATATGTTGTCCAGCAGATCTGTTTGTTCACGAATGCCCATCTCAACACACACTTTCAGATATTAAAGCGCATCTTGCACTACCTCCGCGTCACCACCCACTATCGCTTGCTGCTCTATCGCTCCTTGCAGCATGATCTTATCTCTTACAGCGATGCTGACTGGGCCGGGTCTCCCGACACTCGCAAATCCACCGCTGGCTTACGTGTTCCTGGGCTCTAATTTGATATCTTGGTCGTCCAACGATAGCATACGGTCTCACAGTCCAGCGCTGAGGCCGAGTATGGTGCCTTGGCCAACTATGTTGCAGAGTCTTGTTGGCCGGGTGTCACGAGCTACCGTTGTTTACTGTGGCAATGTTAGTGTGGTGTATCTGTCTTCTAATCCCGTCCAACATTAGTGGACGAAGCATATCGAGATTAATCTTCACTTCGTCCGAAATCGTATGGCTGTTGGTGAGGCCAAGGTGCGTCACGTTCCAACTACATCACAGTTTGTGGATACCTTCACCAAGGGGCTGCCGTCGATAGTGTTTTGTGATTATCACTGCAGTCTGAATGTCCTGCCGAGCGACGTTCGAACTTCGGGGACTTGTTGAATTGTAACGTGTCATTGTGTGTGTGTGTGTGTGTGTTTGTTTGTGTGTGTTCCGTGTATGTGGCCATTGTAACAGTAGGAGCTAGTCTCTCGACACTCCTACCTTATCCCTGCATGTACGGATCTCTCACGGCATCTATATGCATGGCTGTTGGCATATGGAATACAGTGAGCGTTTTCCATCATTATCTCATTATATGTCTAGGGATATTGCTGTTGGCTAGACAGTGGGGACTTAGCTGTAGCCCGCACAAGATTGGCTCGGCAGTACATTCTGTTTCCAAACATCCAGTCGCCACGTAGACCGTACAACATAACCCACATCTCGTAGTATGCGCTAGGCTGATACTAAGAGTGCACTTCCCAATGTCTCATATTCCTATTTGTTTTACTCATATTGTGCTAACATTCAGCAGAAGAGAGAAAGGTGATAACTCTCCTGAAATATGGGGTGAAGAGTCAATCGCGTGGTGTCCATTATATATGGATGGTTAACCATACATGCAGTTGTAGGTAGGAACAAATTTCTCGAGATATTTTGAAGGAAGGTGGCCTGCATAAATGTTGTCTGTCTCCAATGGTATACATCGAGGACACACGCTCTCTTTTATTTTACTTGTTTCTCCAGGCTTGTGCTGGTCATTTAGAAATTGATGGGTGAGCCAACTCATTTAGTTCACTGTCTTAATTAGTTTGTTTCAATGAGACGCATTTTGACACTATGAGAGAGGGAGTATTTTTTTGGCGAATAATTTGTTCCAATTATATACTTATTTATCTATGATGTGATATAAACTAGCACTGAGCCAAAATGTGTAAGAAGGGTGCATATACCTTCCCAGAAATAGAATGATTCCCCATTCTTTCAGCCAAGATGATTTTTAGACAACATACCATTAGCGTTAGGGTATTTACCGAAAAAGTCTTTCGCCCCGCTTTATATATAAAGTAACGATTCACAGCACATCGATACAAACGCACGCCACCACAACACACGCACACAACCAATGCAAGATACATAGGCGTTGATCGCAGCAACACTACCCCTAGCACTACAAGAGCAACAGGGGGCTTAACCGGGAACACATCACCGCCAACAAATGAGGCCGCATATGATGAACTGTGGGCTCCAAGACTGTGCCTTCAAGAAGGATATGATACCGGAGCGCCGCCACCGCCCGATCCAAGGATCACAGTTTCCCCTGGAGCAACACGACGGACAATGAGAGCCGCGACGACGCCTTCAAGAAGGGAATGAGCCTCGCCGCCGTCTGTCCGTCCGAAGATAGAACAGGTTTTCACCCCGGCCAACACTCACCGCCACCGAACGCCACACACCGGCTACCAAGCCGCCCACATGGCCATGACCACCGGGAAACACCAAGACACGGACTCTGCCCTTGAGCACCGCGCTACCACCACCAGGGCCGCCACCCCGGCACCCAAGACCATGACACCACCTCACCCGAGATCCGCCGCAAGCCCAACCAAAGAGACGAGCGGAAAGGACCTGCTTTTCACACCCCTGGGCATCCCCCAGTGCCGAACCAAAAGGCAGGCCAAATCTGGCCTCCATCAGCCCGTCATGCAGCATCGGGCGCAAGACGAGCTCAGTCCTGCGACACTGTGTACGAGACGAGGTCGGTCCTGCTGCACCGTGGCCGAGACGAGCTCAGTCCTGCTACACCACGCGTAGTCCTGGCCATCTCCGGCCCGGCCCTAAAATCCAGGGCCTAGGCCCGATGGGCTTGTTTGTGGGCCGGGCTTGGGCCTAAGTTTTGAGCCCACCAGCAGGGCCTGGACGGGCTTGGGCTTCACATATTGGCATTTTAAGGAAGAGGCCCGGCCCACGGCCCTAGGCCCTAAGGGCTTTTTACCAGATGGGCCGGGCTTGGGCTTGAAAAGTGGGCCTGGCGGTAGAGCCCAGGAGGGCCCGGGCCTCAGTTTTCTGCCGTGGGCTTTTTAAGGCCCGGTCCATGGCCAGGTGTCCACGCGCGAGACGAGGTCAGTCTTGCCGCACCGGGCGCGAGACGAGCGATGGACCACAACTAGGAGAAGGACAACCCTTTGATGGAAATAGCGCCCGAAGGACGAGGGAAGAGAGCGAAGGTCGTCCCAAATCACCTACGAACCAACCGACGCCGAGACATGCCAGCCGCCGCCGCAGTCGACTTGCCAAGCTGCCATATATCCATCCATGGTCGGGGCAGCAGCGACACCGGGCTACTGCCCAACTCGCGCCACCCGGAGAGCTCGAAGTGCCGGAGCCGCCGGGCACGCATCCGTGCGGCCACCGCCACTGCGCCGCCACCCTGACCAGCCGAGGGATCCTCGGTCAGGGCCGCCGCCGGCAACCCTAGCCATCGCGGCCCGCGCCGCCGAGAGGTCAGATCCGAAAGAGCCGCCGCGGCTATCGTCTCCAACCTCCGGCCCGCAACACCAACACCAACTGTCGCGGCCACGACAAAGGTGGCCACCTGCAGCCCACGCCGCCCACAGCCCCCCACACCTGGAGTCGCCGTCGTCTCGGGCACAGGCGCGCCACCCACCTAGCCGCCCGCCGCGGGGAGGCATGGACGAAAGAGCGCCGCATCAGCCCGCCGCGCCGCCGTGGAGGCCGGCCGCAGCACCACGACCTGGCCCGGGGCGCCGGCCCGCGCCAGCACCGCCTGAGCGGGGAGACAAAGGGGCCCCGGCGCCGCCGGCAACAGCAGGTCTTCGCCCGGCCGCGCACCTGGGCGGCGGCGAGGGAGGAGGAGGGGGCTGCGGCGAGGGTTGGGGTTGGCCTTCGGGCCGCCTCGCGGGAGACGACGCGGAGGAGGAGTCCTGCTCTTCTCTCGATTATGCGATATTGCAGATGCGCTAGACTATCTTCAGGACAATTTCGTTAGGGTATTTTGCTGTCAGGTTCGCGTAACTGACGCCCCACGAAGCCGCGCCGGCTCCGAGGAAGGTGATGGTGGGGCCCTTCTGGCCAGTTCTTGGGATACTGGCTTGGTCCGCCCGATGGTTGCAAGGCGCCGCCGGTGGGTGTGCAGGGCGTCCTGGGTGGGTGGAGATGCCGTTGGGCCCCGACGACGCTCGAATGTGCTCGCCAGCAGCTGTGTCATGGCACCACTGTGATGGCCAGGCGGTCTCTGCCACTTTGCCGGGCCCTTCGGGCTATTCCTCTCTGGTTCGTCGCTCTGCTTGCTGGCCGCCGGTGTGACGGTGTGGCCCCGGTGGTGTGAATGCAACGCAGCGGTGTGGCGTGCTCGAAGCGTGGCCGGGAGTGCTCGGGGTGGGCAGAGTGCTGCGGTATTCAGATGGTTGTGTGCTCCTGATGATGTGTAGCGACTGGCGCTCTGTATGGACGCCCTTTGGCGATGGTGATTTGCTTTTGTGCTCCTGTCCGGGCCATGTCCGCCCTTGGGTAGGCTAGACTAGGCAGGGCTCTCTCCGTCGAGGTGCAGAGGGAGCAGAGAAAACCATGAAAGAGAGAAAAAAAAGGGAAGAGCGTCAAAGGGGACGAGCGACCATGGATGAAACACTCAAACATGGCATGGTAGGAAGAAGTATACGTACTCTCTCCGTCCCAAATTACGAACTCAACTTTGAGTCAGTTAATTTGGGACGGAGGGAGTAGATACAAACAGCTTCCATGAAGACCAGTAAGCATAACAAAAACAGAAAGATTGATGAGCGACGAGAAGACAAGAAAGAGCAACAGGGCGTAAAAGGTACCTTTACCCAAGTACTTGTATCTCTACCCAAGAAAGGCATGGGGTGCCTGCTCCTCACTGAAGAGGAGTGGCACGCCCGTCTCAAGAACGGCGATCCACATGCTGGCGGCTCGGGCTCCGGCTTGTCTCGAGGCCCGCGCGGGAGAGGTCGTGGGCGCTGCGGCGGCGGCGGTGGACGCGGCCAGAACGGGGGTGGAAATGCCGGTGGCTCCGGCGCCGGCAACGACGACGATCGCGACAAGTGTCGCTACTGCGGCATCAGCGGCCACTGGGACCGTGACTGTAGGAAGAAGAAGCGCGACGAAGAGGCGAAGGCCCTTCTCGCCCAAGGGCACGGCGGGGACGACGCCGGCCGATCCCACGCACCTCCTCATGGCGCAGGTGTGTGAGCTGTCCGCGGTTCCAGGCGATCGCGAAGGTCACGTCGAGCTGGTCGAGGAGCGCATGGAGGCTCATTTGGGCCTGGCCACGGACGCATACTCCGGCGTCTCGTACCTGGACACAAGGGCCAGCAACCACATGTCCGGGCAGGAGGCCTTGTTCAGTGAGCTCGACCGTCACGTCACCGGCAGTGTCAAGTTCGGGGATGGATCGGTTGTCGACATCCGAGGGGGCGGCTGTGTGCTCTTAACCAACCACGCCGGTGGTCACCGCATCCTGAGCGGTGTCTACTTCATCCCGCGTCTCAAAAGCAACATCATCAGCATCGGGCAGCTTGACCAGATCGGTGCCGGTCGGAGATAGAGCACGAGGTCTTCACCCTCTATGACCAGCAACATCGGATCATGGCAAGGGTGCAGCGCGCCGGCAACAGGCTGTACCTGTACGCGCTCCAGCTCGCGCGCCCTGTCTGTCTGGCGGCACGGTGCGCGACAGACGAGGCGTGGAGGTGGCATGCCAGATACGGCCACCTCAACTTCTAGGCTCTGCGCAAGCTCGCCCAGCAAGGCTTAGTGTGCGGGCTGCCTTCCGTCGACCACGTCGACCAAGTGAGTGACGGGTGCCTCGCCGACAAGCAGAGGCGTGGCTCTTTTCCCGCAGAGGCAAACTACAGAGGGGAGCAGATCCTGGAGCTGGTGCACGGTGATTTGTGCGGGCCGATCACGCCTACCACGGCTGGCGGACGGTGCTACTTCCTCCTCCTCGTCGACGACATGTCCAGGGACATGTGGCTGTCAGTGCTACGTTCCAAGGACGAGGCCGCCGGGGCGATCGCGCGGTTTCAGGCGCGTGTGGAGACAGAGACAGGGCGCCAGCTGCACGCTCTGCGGATGGACCACGGCGGCGAGTTCACCTCCGTCGACTTCAGCGACTACTGTGCAGACCGTGGGGTGCAGCGGCAGCTCACGGCGCCGTACTTGTCGTGGAATTGTCACGACAGATGTCCTCTTACAAGGACTTAGTCGTGGAGCCATCGCAGATAGGAAGTTTAAAGTGGTTAATCGGGACAAAGGACACGAGAGAGTTATACTAGTTCGGCCCCTTACGGTGAAGGTAAGGACTACGTCTAGTTGGCTTGGTATTGCTGAGGTTTCGATGACCTAGGAGCGAGATACGCTATGCCTGGTTCTTGATGAGTTGTTTCTTGCCCTAAGCTGCCGCGGGTCGTCCCCTTATATACACGGGTTGATGCCCTACGGCCTACAGAGTCCCGGGCGGCTCATAGACAGTGTCCGGCTCGGTGACTAGTTAATTCTACCTTATGTTACAAGTCATGCCATCATGGTGGTTTACCACTATGGGCCTTAAGTCGCCTGTGGGCCTTAGACCCTCTTATTGAACCGCCATCTTCATGCTTGGTCTTGGGCTTCTTTTGATGAATCCTTCTTTGCATAAACCGGCCCCTCCTGGGCGGCTTACACAAATAGTTATATCCCCAACATTAGACCCCAGATTGATTTGAACCGGTTCATGTCAATCATAAAATATCTTAAAAACAAGCCTTTTTGTCTTCTGTCAATGCAGAGGTCATAACCCGCTGTGACGTCATCTTCTGGATCCGTGTTAACCCGCCATGACGTCATCTCCAATTAAATCCCTACTAGTCGTCAACCCGTGCACTTGCACGGGCTAGGGTGCTAATTGTTAATTTTTTATCAGTCTTTACTAACAATTGCAATGACATAATATTTTGAGAACATGTCCTACTGGAATGATGGAAATGATGATCTCACCAAACCTACACACTTGAAGCCGAATCAGATCGCTTCAAGAATAATATTAGATGAACCATGGAAGTTGCCACATGCATTTTTTCATAAGCAAATGGTTTTCCTTATTAAACAATGTCCTGATGAGAAACAGCAATATAACTTCTTAATAGTAGGACAACGGTAGTGCTCATATCCGTCCCCGTAATTTCTCGAGACACGCCATTTGTTCACCTGGCATTGCACGATGCATCAGTATTGCTGCAAGCCGCTGCTAAAGAATTCCTGCATTGTGTTGTCATCCCACACCAACCCGACAAACTTTTCACCTCCCGTCATCACATTATGATAGTATGCATACAATAATAGTAGTGATCTAGTGATTGAACATCCATCATCTAATCTTGATTCACAGGCCCATCTAATTGTTTAGCTAAACCCGAAGTAACCTTTTATAGTGATTTTCATGTCTCATTATCTCTTCTTTCATTCATGTGTAATTAGTGATGAAAATAATGAGACACGGAAAAAAGACTAAAATAACAAAATGTATATAAATCCATTGTGTTGTACATGCTTTTATGCTGAAACTAATGTGCTAGAACTGCGTTCTACTTACTTCGGGCATTATCTAAGCAATAAAGGGATAAATCAAGAGAAGAGATAGATCAAACTCGATGATAAATTGGTAGATATTTTCACCTCTTCCATTGATGCGGGTTAGAAGAACAAATAGTTAATTGATTAGAAGCACGTCACGCCATCCAAAACCTAACTTAGTTGTGAACCTTTGCATTCCCAGGGCCTGGTGTTTGTGTTCGCCGCAATATGTGCAACTTGACTACCCCATAAAATAGGAAATACTAAATGATCAAACTACTAATTAAATCTAAGGCTCTTCATCACTCTTCTATCTAGAATTTGTCTAGTGGTTAACATATATCGAGCATCTTTGGCGAGTTCGACTGAACAAAAATTTGGGCTGAATGAAATCTTAATGTTCATCTATCTATCTTGTGTGCTGACATTGTAGGGTCATTAATGTGAACATGTTAAATTTGTGTCAAAATTAGTGTCCTTTTTTACAGAGTCACCTTCCATGGTGGCTCCTCGGCAATCATTGTGTTGAACTATAATATCTTGTAGTGGGTGTAGCAGTCACTATTTTATATCACAATCAGTAAGTATGATTTCCTGTTTAATAACTTCATGGCATGCTAAGTTTAAATGCTCTAGCATTTACTTTTTGAGTCTTGATCCCATGGTTAATTGTACTAACAACTCAAAGTGTTATCATTATTTTAATGAAAAGGACAACACATCATGATTTTAGTAAGAAAAACAAAACAAATCATGTACATCAATGGTGTTCTTGTATGTCACCTACTACTAAAGAAATGGAAATTGCACAATCTACCGTTCTCAATATTTAAAACTTCCAAAGCTAAATGACAAAATTTTCAAAAGGAAGCTTCTCTAACCTGGTGTAAGCAATCACTGGTGGAAAAAGGGCCTTTGGTCGCGGTTCGCAACTGCCATTAGTTGCGGTTGCGCAACCGCGACCAAACAGGCGGGACTAAAGGCGCCCCCCCCTTTAGTCGCGGTTGCTTAAGAACCGCGACGAAAGGCCCGTCCACGTGGGCGCCAGGTGGCCGTCGGGGCGGAGGACCTTTAGTCGCGGTTCTTCTGGCCAACCGCGACTAAAGGCCGCCGCAGGTTTAGGGTTTTAGCCCCCCCCCCTAAACCTGTTTTCTGTTTAATTTGTATTGTTTTATTTCTTTTATGCTTTATTTTAATTTTGAAGGAGTTTCACATATTCTACGCTACTACATACATGCATATGAATGTACAATTTCAAACAAATTTGAAATTAGAACCAAAAAGAATTCAAGAGGAATATACAGTATATATTAAATATCATCAGATGACCATATACAATTTTGAACAAGTTTCCATACATAATTTAATGCATATAAAGTTCTACGTCCTCGTAATGGTGTTCTCCTTTAGGATGGAGGACTTCCCTCCTGAACCATCTAGCTAGTTCCTCTTGAAGTGGTCGGAAGCGAGCTCCTGGACTAAGCATCATCCGGAGGTTATTCCTCTGAGCATTGGTATCACTCGGAACCCGCTCAGAGGTGTATCTCTGGATCATCTCACAGACATAGTATCCACATAGATTGGTCCCCGCTGGCTGAATATCCCCACCATTCTTAGCCTTTGACTTTTTGAATTCTAGCTCTTTTTTGAATTCACCGACCTTTGTATCTACGAACCGTCTCCAAACCCTACGAGGCAAAGAAAATTAAATGAACAAGAGAGTTATTAGTTACTTGATATTAGGAAATGAACGAAATAGGCCGATCGATATAGAGCGCAAATGAATGAAAATAATTACTTCTGCAGCATTCTTCTCATGTTGCCCCAAAGCTTTGGATCCATATTCAGAGAGTCGTGGACGAGACATTCTGAGGTGTCAACTTTAATTACTAGCAGAATCCAGTGGAACCTGCGGACACGATACATGCACAGTACGTCATGCATAACTCATCGATTAGCCGGCCACATACCATGCATGGAGTAAACAAAAGAGAATGTGCTCAAGACAGAAACACTCACCCAAAATGGTAAGGAAATAGAATATCACTTTTGAGTTCCTGCTTTGTAAGAAACTGCCACAGGTCTGCCTCCATGTCGGCGGGGTGATGCCGCAACACATATCCATTAACGATGTGTGGGTCAATGAACCCAACATCATGGATGTTCCTTACTCTGCATTCCTTAATCTTCATTCTGCATGTATAATAGCGGACACAACAATATAGTTAGGACATATATATAGTGCAGGCAATATGAACGAGATGGGGTAGAAATAAATCACTTACAGAACGTAGCAACTGATGATAGATTTGTCGAGCTCGCGCAGATTGAAAAGCTGGAACAATTCACTCAGATGAATTTGTACATAGTAATGTTTGAAGTGATGCTCATATGTAACTTCCGCATAAATATATTCTTTGGCGTTTTTATTTTTTATGTAACCCTTGTACCATTTCAGCAGACCTTTCATTTGTGGAGGTAGATCCTCTTCCTGCGCAGGCTCGACGAGAGGCCCATTCTTCACATATGTAATTACTACCTCCTTCACTGGCGCCTCATCAAGGCCTAACAGTTCACGAAGAGTAATACCTAAGTTGGCCGCTTGTTCTCTGGCACTCGTTACAGTCAATCCAAGTGCTGCCGCAGCTGCTATGATATCGGGGTCATCCGGACCGGCGGCTTTCACTATAAGCGGGGCAATCGATTATTTACTTTGTTCCCCGAGCTGGGCAACTCGTTTCCCGCTTTTTTTTACTTTCTAATTCCGTTTTCTCGGCCTCCTCCAAGGCTTTGTTCTCCTGGTTCTCCGCCCGCTCTTTCTTCTCCTTCAACATGAGTGCCTGCCTACGAAGTTCACGTGCATAGTCCTCAGGCAGATTCTTCGCGGCTTGGGACGGTGTGCTCAAAAATGACTTAGCCCACTTCTTTTGCTCATCAGAAAATACTGGCTTGGGCTCGGGCTCTCTTTTTTTCTTGCAGTCCGCCTTCCATTTCTCAAGATCAGCAGCCGCGGCCGCGGCAGTTTCCTCGGCACTACGTTCCCAAGGCCTTGTGGGGAGAGGCTTCAGTGATGGCTCCGGTACCTTTGTGGTCTTAGGTACATAAGGGTCCGGGTTAATAATCCAGGACTGCTTCTGCTTCTTTGCCGGAGGTGGA
Source organism: Aegilops umbellulata (assembly GCA_032464435.1). Taxonomy (NCBI): domain Eukaryota; kingdom Viridiplantae; phylum Streptophyta; class Magnoliopsida; order Poales; family Poaceae; genus Aegilops; species Aegilops umbellulata. The sequence continues at coordinate 584,472,259 of CP136060.1, read as the reverse complement.
TTGGGGGGCGGCGTCTGATCACCCGCCGGACGAGGACTGGGGGGCGGCGTCTGATCACCCGCCGGACGTTGTGGACTGGGAGGCGTCGGCTGACGTGACGGAGGTGTAGGTGAACCGCCACCACCACCGCCACCGCCACCACCACCACCGTAGGGGGGTGGACTTGTTGTCCTTGGCGCCTCGCCTGGAAACTTGATAAACTTCTTTTGCCATAGAATGAAATGGCGCTTGACATCTCCAAGTCTTTTCTCCCCTTCAGGTGTAGCAATGTCAATCTCCAGGTCCTCAAACCCTTGGACTATGTCCTCCACCGTGACACGAGCATAGCCATCTTGAATGGGGTTGTTGTGGTGGAGTGCTCCAGGTAAACATGGTAAAGCACTGCCGATGGCTACCTTCATGGACATGTTCCCGATAGGATAATACAGATGACATTCTTTCCTCTCCTTTATATCGTCCACGGGGTAGCGAGGAGGCTCCGGTGCAGTAATTTCGACCACCAGAGGCTCCGGTGCAGTAATTTCGATCGTCGGTGCATCTGCACCAGCCGGTGGGGCCTCCGTGGAAGCCACGCTGCTTCTCCGCTGCTGGCTTCCGAGATCCGCTGGATGATCTTCATGCTGCGCCCAAGCTGCATCTCTTTTGGCTACTAGTACACTCACGGTTTTCTTCATCACATCCATTTCCGATGCCAACCGCGCCACAACATCTGCTTCCCGATCCATCTTTCTCTTACGGCTTCTGTAACCGTACGGGTCATCGTTCTGGGGGAACCCTATTTTCCACGGAATGTGCCCCATGCCTCGTACACGTCCTCCGTGTTCAGGATTCCCGAGGGCTTTTGTCAGTGCGTCGTTCTCTCTGTTGAACTTGATCTTCCCCTCTTGAGCATCCCTCATTGCGTCAATAAGGACTTGGGTGGGTTTAATTATTTTGCCCTGGTAAACACACTCCCCTGTCTCCGGGTTCAGCGTTCCACCATGCCCGTACCACCAGCTTTTGGCCCTTGGGTCCCATCCCTCCGTACCTGGACGGATTCCTCGCGCCCTCAGCTCGTTCTCCATCTTCTCCAACCTAGGCTGCCAAAGGCGATACCCTCCTGGCCCCATAATATGATTGTACTCCTTCTTAGCCGCATTTTCCTTATTTTTTTGATATTTGAATGAACTGCTCCGATTTCTTTTGCTTCACAAATTCTGGCCAATCATGTTTCAGTTTCTCATATTGTCCTTTGAAATCCGGAGTCTTGTTCTGCTTGACAAAGTCATGGCTAGATTTTGCTTGAATTTCCGGAATGCGTCGGCCATCTTACGAAGAGCGAACTGTTTGACTAGCCTCCTCCTCTCCTTGTTTTCCTCAATCTTGTTACCCTCCTCATCGAATTTGTTGTATTCCGGAGGTAGAACGAAATGTTCCATAAGCTTCTTGAAGCAATCTTTTTTTGTTCTCTTATCGACAAAAGTGAAACCAGCAATTCGTGCCTTCTTTGGCTCATTCCACTCCTGGACGGTGATCGAGACGTTGTCTCTAACAACGGCTCCGCATTGGCTGACAAACTTGGTGGCGTTCTTGCGGGGCTCCAGCGGCCTGCCGGTTGCACTGTCGACAACCTCGATGGTGCATGTTTCTCCTTGTTTCATCGTCTTGGTTGCGCCACGCTTTGACGACGTACTCGATTGTTTCGACGATCCGGCCGAGGGCTAAAATAAGAAAGAGAGTCGCGCACGTTAGTACACACATATTTATTCAAATCAGTTAGTTTGTATCACCAGAGGCTCAATGTATATATATACCTCGGCGCCGGAGGTGGTTGCTACTTCCATTTGAAGATCGTCGTTTATCGACGTTTGTTCGGCATCATCTTGCTGACGGCGCCCTTCATCTTCACCGCCAAGGTTCAGATAAGAAGAGACATCATCTTCTTCTTGTCCGGTCGGCACATATAGAATATCGCCGTTTATGATGCCGAACATATGTGCTTCACCGTCCGGATCATAGTTGTCCATAATCGGGTCAGCTCTATCGTCCGCCATTATGTCAGTCCTGAAACATGTAGTAAAAAGAAATTAATTAAGTGAAGAAGGGGGGCGGTGGCGGTGGCGGTGGCGAAAGGGCGGTGGCAAAAGGAGGGGGCGAGGAAGGGGTGGGAGAGGGTGTCGCGGTAGAGCGCGAGACGGGGCGGCAGACGACGGCGTCACGGAGAGGGAGGCAAGGACAACACACATGTATAACCCTCGCCATTTGGTTAATTATCAAATTTTACGGTTTTTTGTTAATTATCAAGTTTTAAGTTACTTTTTTTCTTCTTCCTTTTTCTTTCTTCTTTCTTTTGGTCTTCATTTGGTTTTCATTTGGTTTTCATTTTTTTCTTCTTCCTTTTTCTTTCTTGTTTTTTCTTCTTCCTTTTTCTTTCTTCTTTCTTTCTTCTTTCTTTCTTCTTTCTTTTTTTCTTCTTCCTTTTTCTTCTTTCTTTTTTTCTTCTTCCATTTTCTTTCTTCTTTCTTTCTTCTTTCTTTTTTTCTTCTTCCTTTTTTCTTCTTCCTTTTTTTTCTTCTTCCTTTTTTTCTTCTTTCTTTTGGTTTTGTTTTGTTTTCATTTTTTTTCTTCTCCCTTTTTCTTTCTTCTTTTTTTCTTCTTCCTTTTTCTTTCTTCTTTCTTTCTTCTTTCTTTTTTTCTTCTTCCTTTTTTTCTTCTTCCTTTTATCTTCTTCCTTTTTTTCTTCTTCCTTTTTTTTTCTTGTTTCTTTTGGTTTTGTTTTGTTTTCTTTTTTTTCTTCTTCCTTTTTCTTTCTTCTTGTTTTTTTTTCTTGTTTCCTTTTTGGCAGGGGCGGCGGGCAGGGGCGGGCAGCGGGCGGCGCGCGGGCGGCGGCGGCGGCCAGGGGCAGGGCCAGGGGCGGCGGGCGGCGGGCAGGGGGGCGGCGGGCGGCGGGCGGCGGGCAAGGGCAGGGCAGGGCAGGGGCGGCGGCGGCGGCGGCGCGCTAGGGCAGGGCACGGGCGGCGGCGGCGCTCACTGGGGGCAGGGCGTCGGCGTCGGGGCAGGGCGTCGGCGTCGGCGTCGATCGGCGTCGGGGCAGTGCTTCGGCGTCGATCGGCGTCGGGGCAGGGGGCTTCGCCGTCGAGAGAAGAATGGGAAGTGGCGAAAACTGCTAAGTGCAGTATATATAGGCAGACCTTTAGTCGCGGTTGGTGTGGCGGACCGCGACTAAAGGGTAGCTTTAGTCGCGGTCGGTGTGGCCGACCGCGACTAAAGCTACCCTTTAGTCGCGGTCCGCCACACCAACCGCGACTAAAGGGTTTTGGCGCCGCTTTCGTTCCCGCGCAGAAAGAGCCTTTAGTCGCGGTTGGGGAGGCGGACCGCGACTAAAGCTATCCTTTAGTCGCGGTTGGTGTGGCGGACCGCGACTAAAGGTATGTGCTGGCACTGGCGCGGTGCGGTGGGATGTTTAGTCCCACCTCGCTAGCCGAGAGGCTTCGACAGTGGTTTATAAGCGCGGCTGCGCTCACCACTTCGAGCTCCTCTCAAATGCAGGCTTACGGGCCTATTCTGTTACTATGAGCCTGTGGGCCTACTGGGCCTTTCTGCGGGCCTGAATCCTGGCCCAATAATGGGTTTCTAGTCGTATTCAGGCCGTGGTGGCCCAGTAGGTGGCATATTTTTTATTTTTTGCCTGTTTTTTGTTTTCATTTTTGCTTTATTTATTTTGTTTTGTTTCTACTCACAACAAAATACTTATTTATTTTATTTTATTTTGTTTCTAATTACTTATTTATTTTACTTTATGATAATTATTTTTGCTATTAAAGTTTCTAATTACTTATTTATTTATTTTATTAAAATCTTAAAAATACAATTATATATCAAAAAAATCAGAAAATAAAACTAATTCATTTTAAATTCTTGTTTTTCTTCTGTTTTTTTCTTCATTTTTTCTTCTATTTTTTTCTTCTGTTTGTTTCTTCCTTTTTCTTGTTTTTCTTCTTTTTTTTCTTCCTTTCTTCCTTTTTCCTTTTTTCTTCTGTTTTTCTTCTGTTTGTTTTTTTCTTATGTTTTTCTTCTGTTTGTTTTTTCTTCTGTTTTTCCTTTTTTCTTCTGTTTGTTTTTTTCTTCTGTTTTTCCTTTTTTCTTCTGTTTTTTTCTTCTGTTTTTTTTTCCTTTTTCCTTCTTTCTTCTTCTTCCTTTTTCCTTTTAAAATCAGAAAAATAAAACTAATTCATTTTAAAATCTTAAAAATACAATTATATATCAAAAAAATCAGAAAAATAAAACTAATCTCTTGAAGGTTTGACAAAAGGTTTGATACATCATTCAGTTCATCGACCAAATACAAAGTTTGGTACAATAAATTATTACACATAATTCTTCCCTTGTGTCCCTGCTTGCTTACGATTGTGCCGTATCCATGGAGCATCCTCATCATTTAACTTAATGCTTGGGTCGGTGTTCACTTTGAAGGGCGGAATTTCAGCAAACATATTATAATCTTCTGACATGTCTGTCTTGTCCTCCACTCCCACGATGTTTCTTTTCCCTGAAAGAACAATGTGGCGCTTTGGATCATCGCATGATGTACTGATCGTTTTCTTATCTTTCCGTTTCCTCGGTTTGCTACTCATGTCCTTCACATAGAAAACCTGAGCGACATCTTTCGCTAGGACGAATGGTTCGTCAAGGTAACCAAGATTGTTGAAATCCACCATTGTCATTCCGTATTGCTGGTCCACCTTTACCCCACCTCCTGTTAGCTTGAACCATTTGCACCGGAACAAAGGGACCTTAAAGGAGGGTCCATAGTCAAGTTCCCATATCTCCTCTATGTAACCATAATATGTGACCTTTTGCCCATTCTCGGTTGCTGCATCAAAGCGGACACCACTGTTTTGGTTGGTGCTCTTTTTATCTTGGGCGATCGTGTAAAATGTATTCCCATTTATCTCGTACCCTTGGAAAGTCGTTATAGTCGAAGATGGTGTCTTGGCCAACATGTACAGCTGATCTACAACATCATTGTCATTCATTAAATGTTTTCTCAACCAACTGCCGAAAGTCTCCATGTGGGCCTTCCTAATCCAGGATTCAGGCTTCCCCGCGTTGTCCGAGCGTAAATTATTCTTGTGTTTCTCAAAGTACGGAGCCACCAAGCTGGAATTGGTCAGTACAGTGTGGTGTGCTTCAGTCAGAGAATGGTCGTCCATACATATCGTTGATTTCCTTCCGATCGTGCCTTTTCCACTTAGTCTCCCCTCGTGCCGCGATCGAGGAAGGCCAATCGGCTTAAGGTCAGGAACAAAGTCAACACAAAACTCAATTACCTCCTCATTTCCATAGCCCTTGGCGATGCTTCCTTCTGGCCTAGCACGGTTACGAACATATTTCTTTAATACTCCCATGAACCTCTCGAAGGGGAACATATTGTGTAGAAATACAGGACCGAGAATGAAAATCTCTTCGACTAGGTGAACCAGGAGGTGCGTCATAATATTGAAGAAGGATGGCGGGAACACCAACTCGAAACTGACAAGACATTGGATCACATCGTTCTGTAACCGTGGTAGAACTTCTGGATTGATTACCTTCTGAGAGATTGCATTGAGGAATGCACATAGCTTCACAATGGCTACTCGAACATTTTCCGGCAGGAGCCCCCTCAAAGCAATCGGAAGCAATTGCGTCATAATCACGTGGCAGTCGTGAGACTTCAGGTTTTGGAACTTTTTCTCCACCATGTTTATTATTCCCTTTATATTGGACGAGAATCCAGACGGGACCTTCATACTACTCAGGCATTCAAAAAAGATGACCTTCTCTTCTTTGGTCAGAGCGTAGCTGGCACGACCTTGAAACCATTCCGGATGCCGGTCATCAGGGTCTTTCAAACGTTGCTGGTCCTGCCGTGCTTCCTTTGTATCATTTGTCTTCCCATACACGCCCAAGAAGCTTAGGAGGTTCACGCAAATATTCTTCGTAACGTGCATCACGTCGATTGCAGAGCGGACTTCTAGGACTTTCCAATATTCTAGCTCCCAGAATATAGATTTCTTCTTCCACATGGCTGCGTGCCCGTCAGCTCCCTTCGGAACTGATTGTCCGCCAGGACCCTTTCCAAAGATGACTTTCAAATCCTTGACCATATCAAATACCTCAGCACCAGTGCGTTCTGCAGGCTTCGGCCGGTGATCTGCCTTGCCGTTGTAATGCTTGCCTTTCTTTCTTACTGGATGAATTTTCGGAAGAAATCGACGATGCCCAAGGTACACGTTCTTCTTACAATTTGGCAAATGTACACATTCAGTCTCATGTAAGCAGTGCGTGCATGCATTGTATCCTTTATTTGACAGTCCCGAAAGGTTACTAAGAGCAGGCCAATCGTTGATGGTTACGAAAAGCAACGCTCGTAGGTCAAATTCCTCTTGTTTGTGCTCATCCCACACACGGACACCAGGTCTGCCCCACAGCTGTAAAAGTTCATCAACTAATGGCCTTAGGTACACATCGATGTCGTTGCCGGGTTGCTTAGGACCTTGGATGAGCACTGGCATCATAATGAACTTCCGCTTCATGCACAACCAAGGAGGAAGGTAGTAGATGCATAGAGTCACGGGCCAGGTGCTATGGCTGGAGCTCTGCTCGCCAAAAGGATTCATGCCATCTGTACTTAGACCAAATCTTATGTTCCTTGCGTCAGCTGCAAAATCTTTGAACTCTCTGTCGATCTTTCTCCATTGCGTTCCATCTGCGGTGTGTCTCAACTCCCCGTCCGACTTACGGTCCTGTTTGTGCCATCGCAACAACTTGGCATGCTCTTTGTTCCTGAACAGACGTTTCAACCGTGGTATTATAGGAGCATACCACATCACCTTGGCGGGAACCCTCTTCCTGGGTTTCTCGCCCTCAACATCGTCACCAGGGTCATCGCCTCTGATCTTATAACGCAATGTAGTGCATACCGGGTATTCATTCAAATTCTCGTATTCACCGCGGTAGAGGATGCAGTCGTTGATGCATGCATGTATCTTTAGAACCTCTAAACCTAGAGGGCAGACAACCTTCTTTGCTTCGTACGTACCGGCGGGCAACTCGTTATTCTTTGGAAACATATTCTTCAACATTTTCAGCAAGTTTTCAAATGCCGAGTCAGCTACACCTGCCTGTGCCTTCCATTTCAGCAAATCCAGTGTGTGGCCCAGCTTTTTTAGACCATCATCGCATCCGGGGTACAATGACTTTCTGTGATCCTCTAACATGCGATCCAAATTCTCCCTCTCCTTTTCAGTTTCGCAGCGTCTCCGTGCATCAGCAATGGTCCGACCAAGATCATCAACGGTCTCATCACGTGCCTCTTCTTCACCTTCACCTTCCCCTTCACCTTCCCCTTCACCTTCCCCTTCACCTTCAGCATCCTCCATGAAAGTATCACCGAAATCAGCAAGATAGCTTTCATCGGTGAAATCATCCCCTTCTTCATCTTCTTCCATTATAACCCCTCTTTCTCCATGCTTGGTCCAACAATTATAGCTTGTCATGAAACCGTGCCGAAGCAGGTGCAGGTGAACTTCTCTTGAGGAAGAGTAACCCTTCTGATTCTTACAGTCAACACATGGACAGATAACAAAACCCTTCTGCTTGTTCACATTAGCCACTACGAGGAAATCTTTCAAACCCGTAGTGAACTCGCGGGAGAGTCGGTTACCGTACATCCATTGCCGATTCATCTGCATTATTATAATATAAAATATATAATTAACCATCATGCATTTGTTAAACTAACTAGCTATAAACAATAGAAATTAAACAATGAACAACACACATGCATATTTTATCAATGACACACATGCATGAAAGGTTCAAGTTGCTAACCGCGATCGAGGAGGAAAAAAATAAATGAGGAACCTCAAGTGTGGCTCTTGGGGCATTTCATCAAACACCTTGTGTGCATAAGACACTGGTGGAAAAAAGGCCTTTGGTCGCGGTTCGCAACTGCCATTAGTCGCGGTTGCGCAACCGCGACCAAACAGGCGGGACTAAAGGCTCCCCCCTTTAGTCGCGGTTGCTTAAGAACCGCGACTAAAGGCCCGTCCACGTGGGCGCCAGGTGGCCGTCGGGGCGGAGGACTTTTAGTCGCGGTTCTTCTGGCCAACCGCGACTAACGACCGCCGCAGGTTTAGGGTTTTAGCCCCCCCCCCTAAACCTGCCCCCCTAAACCTGTTTTCTGTTTAATTTGTATTGTTTTATTTCTTTTATGCTTTATTTTAATTTTGAAGGAGTTTCACATATTCTACGCTACTACATACATGCATATGATTGTACAATTTCAAACAAATTTGAAATTAGAACCAAAAAGAATTCAAGAGGAATATACAGTATATATTAAATATCATCGGATGACCATATACAATTTTGAACAAGTTTCCATACATAATTTAAGGCATATAAAGTTCTACGTCCTCGTAATGGTGTTCTCCTTTAGGATGGAGGACTTCCCTCCTGAACCATCCAACTAGTTCCTCTTGAAGTGGTCGGAAGCGAGCTTCTGGACTAAGCATCATCCGGAGGTTATTCCTCTGAGCATTGGTATCACTCGGAACCCGCTCAGAGGTGTATCTCCGGATCATCTCACAGACATAGTATCCACATAGATTGGTCCCCGCTGGCTGAATATCCCCAGCATTCTTAGCCTTTGACTTTTTGAATTCTAGCTCTTTTTTGAATTCACCGACCTTTGTATCTACGAACCGTCTCCAAACCCTACGAGGCAAAGAAAATTAAATGAACAAGAGAGTTATTAGTTACTTGATATTAGGAAATGAACGAAATAGGCCGATCGATATAGAGCGCAAATGAATGAAAATAATTACTTCTGCATCATTTTTCTCAGGTCGCCCCAAAGCTTTGGATCCATATTCAGAGAGTCGTGGACGAGACATTCTGAGGTGTCAACTTTAATTACTAGCAGAATCCAGTGGAACCTGCGGACACGATACATGCACAGTACGTCATGCATAACTCATCGATTAGCCGGCCACATACCATGCATGGAGTAAACAAAAGAGAATGTGCTCAAGACAGAAACACTCACCCAAAATGGTAAGGAAATAGAATATCACTTTTGAGTTCCTGCTTTGTAAGAAACTGCCACAGGTCTGCCTCCATGTCGGCGGGGTGATGCCGCAACACATATCCATTAACGATGTGTGGGTCAATGAACCCAACATCATGGATGTTCCTTACTCTGCATTCCTTAATCTTCATTCTGCATGTATAATAGCGGACACAACAATATAGTTAGGACATATATATAGTGCAGGCAATATGAACGAGATGGGGTAGAAATAAATCACTTACAGAACGTAGCAACTGATGATAGATTTGTCGAGCTCGCGCAGATTGAAAAGCTGGAACAATTCACTCAGATGAATTTGTACATAGTAATGTTTGAAGTGATGCTCATGTCTAACTTCCGCATAAATATATTCGTTGGCGTTTTTATTTTTTATGTAACCCTTGTACCATTTCAGCAGACCTTTCATTTGTGGAGGTAGATCATGTTCCTGCGCAGGCTCGACGAGAGGCCCATTCTTCACATATGTAATTACTACCTCCTTCACTGGCGCCTCATCAAGGCCTAACAGTTCACGAAGAGTAATACCTAAGTTGGCCGCTTGTTCTCTGGCACTCGTTGCAGTCAATCCAAGTGCTGCCGCAGCTGCTATGATATCGGGGTCATCCGGACCGGCGGCTTTCACTATAAGCGGGGCAATTGATTGTTTACTTTGTTCCCCGAGCTGGGCAACTCGTTTACTTTGTTCCGGATCGGGGTCATCCGCCCGCCCTTTCTTCTCCTTCAACATGAGTGCCTGCCTATGAAGTTCACGTGCATAGTCCTCAGGCAGATTCTTCGCGGCTTGGGACGGTGTGCTCAAAAATGACTTAGCCCACTTCTTTTGCTCATCAGAAAATACTGGCTTGGGCTCAGGCTCTCTTTTCTTCTTGCAGTCCGCCTTCCATTTCTCAAGATCAGCAGCCGCGGCCGCGGCAGTTTCCTCGGCACTACGTTCCCAAGGCCTTGTGGGGAGAGGCTTCAGTGATGGCTCCGGTACCTTTGTGGTCTTAGGTACATAAGGGTCCGGGTTAATAATCCAGGACTGCTTCTGCTTCTTTGCCGGAGGTGGATTGGGGGGCGGCGTCTGATCACCCGCCGGACGAGGACTGGGGGGCGGCGTCTGATCACCCGCCGGACGTTGTGGACTGGGAGGCGTCGGCTGACGTGACGGAGGTGTAGGTGAACCGCCACCACCACCACCATCGCCGCCGCCGCCACCGCCACCACCACCACCGTAGGGGGGTGGACTTGTTGTCCTTGGCGCCTCGCCTGGAAACTTGATAAACTTCTTTTGCCATAGAATGAAATGGCGCTTGACATCTCCAAGTCTTTTCTCCCCTTCAGGTGTAGCAATGTCAATCTCCAGGTCCTCAAACCCTTGGACTATGTCCTCCACCGTGACACGAGCATAGCCATCTTGAATGGGGTTGTTGTGGTGGAGTGCTCCAGGTAAACATGGTAAAGCACTGCCGATGGCTACCTTCATGGACATGTTCCCGATAGGATAATACAGATGGCATTCTTTCCTCTCCTTTATATCGTCCACGGGGTAGCGAGGAGGCTCCGGTGCAGTAATTTCGACCACCAGAGGCTCCGGTGCAGTAATTTCGATCGTCGGTGCATCTGCACCAGCCGGTGGGGCCTCCGTGGAAGCCACGCTGCTTCTCCGCTGCTGGCTATCGAGATCCGCTGGATGATCTTCATGCTGCGCCCAAGCTGCATCTCTTTCGGCTACTAGTACACTCACGGTTTTCTTCATCACATCCATTTCCGATGCCAACCGCGCCACAACATCTGCTTCCTGATCCATCTTTCTCTTACGGCTTCTGTAACCGTACGGGTCATCGTTCTGGGGGAACCCTATTTTCCACGGAATGTGCCCCATGCCTCGTACACGTCCTCCGTGTTCAGGATTCCCGAGGGCTTTTGTCAGTGCGTCGTTCTCTCTGTTGAACTTGATCTTCCCCTCTTGAGCATCCCTCATTGCGTCAATAAGGGCTTGGGTGGGTTTCATTATTTTGCCCTGGTAAACACACTCCCCTGTCTCCGGGTTCAGCGTTCCCCCATGCCCGTACCACCAGCTTTTGGCCCTTGGGTCCCATCCCTCCGTACCTGGACGGATTCCTCGCGCCCTCAGCTCGTTCTCCATCTTCGCCAACCTAGGCTGCCAAAGGCGATACCCTCCTGGCCCCATAATATGATTGTACTCCTTCTTAGCCGCATTTTCCTTATTTTTTTTCGATATTTGAATGAACTGCTCCGATTTCTTTTGCTTCACAAATTCTGGCCAATCATGTTTCAGTTTCTCATATTGTCCTTTGAAATCCGGAGTCTTGTTCTGCTTGACAAAGTCATGGTTTAGATTTTGCTTGAATTTCCGGAATGCGTCGGCCATCTTATGAAGAGCGAACTGTTTGACTAGCCTCCTCCTCTCCTTGTTTTCCTCAATCTTGTTACCCTCCTCATCGAATTTGTTGTATTCCAGAGGTAGAACGAAATGTTCCATAAGCTTCTTGAAGCAATCTTTTTTTGTTCTCTTATCGACAAAAGTGAAACCAGCAATTCGTGCCTTCTTTGGCTCATTCCACTCTTGGACGGTGATCGAGACGTTGTCTCTAACAACGGCTCCGCATTGGCTGACAAACTTGATGGCGTTCTTGCGGGGCTCCAGCGGCCTGCCGGTTGCACTGTCGACAACCTCGATGGTGCATGTTTCCCCTTGTTTCATCGTCTTGGTTGCGCCACGCTTTGACGACGTACTCGATTGTTTCGACGATCCGGCCGAGGGCTAAAATAAGAAAGAGAGTCGCGCCGGTTAGTACACACATATTTATTCAAATCAGTTAGTTTGTATCACCAGAGGCTCAATGTATATATATACCTCGGCGCCGGAGGTGGTTGCTACTTCCATTTGAAGATCGTCGTTTATCGACGTTTGTTCGGCATCATCTTGCTGACGGCGCCCTTCATCTTCACCGTCAAGGTTCAGATAAGAAGAGACATCATCTTCTTCTTGTCCGGTCGGCACATATTGAATATCGCCGTTTATGATGCCGAACATATGTGCTTCACCGTCCGGATCATAGTTGTCCATAATCGGGTCAGCTCTATCGTCCGCCATTATGTCAGTCCTGAAAACATGTAGTAAAAACAAATTAATTAAGTGAAGAAGGGGGGCGGTGGCGGTGGCGGTGGCGAAAGGGCGGTGGCAAAAGGAGGGGGCGAGGAAGGGGTGGGAGAGGGTGTCGCGGTAGAGCGCGAGACGGGGCGGTAGACGACGGCGCCACGGAGAGGGAGGCGAGGACAACACACATGTATAACCCTCGCCATTTGGTTAATTATCAAATTTTACGGTTTTTTGTTAATTATCAAGTTTTAAGTTACTTATTTTCTTCTTCCTTTTTCCTTTCTTCTTCTTTCTTTCTTCTTCTTCCTTTCTTCTTCTTTCTTTCTTCTTTCCTTTCTTCTTTCTTTCTTCTTCTTCCTTTTCTTCTTATTCCCTTCTATTCTTTCTTTCTTCTTCTTTCCTTTTTCTTTTTTCTTTCTTTCTTCTTCTTCCTTTCTTCTTCCTTTCTTTTTTTTTCTTCTTCCTTTTCCTTTCTTCTTTCTTTTGGTTTTCATTTGGTTTTTATTTGGTTTTCATTTTTTTTCTTCCCTTTTCTTTCTTGTTTTTTCTTCTTCATTTTTCTTTCTTCTTTCTTTCTTCTTTCTTTTTTTCTTCTTCCTTTTTCTTCTTTCTTTTTTTCTTCTTCCTTTGTTTTTCTTCTTCCTTTCTTTTTTCTTTTTTATTTTTCTTTCTTGTTTTTTTTCTTCTTCCTTTTTCTTTCTTCTTCCTTTGTTTTTCTTCTGTTTTTTTGTTTTCTTTTGTTTTTTCTTCTGTTTAATTTGTTTTTTTTGTGTTTTCCTTTTTCCTTTTTCCTTTTTCCTTTTTCCTTTTTTCCTTTTTCTTCTTCTTCCTTTTCCCTTTTTCTTTCTTCTTCTTCTTCTTCCTTTTTCTTCTTCTGATCTTCTTCTGCCGGCGGAGGACGGCAGGGCCAGCGGGCGGCGGGCGGCGCGCGGAGGACGGCAGGCAGGGCCAGCGGGCGGCGGGCGGCGGGCGGCGCGCGGAGGACACGGCAGGCAGGGCCAGCGGGCGGCGGGCGCGGCGGGCGGCGGGCGGCAGGGCGTCGGGCGGCGGGCAAGGGCGCAGGGCACGGGCGGCGCTCACTGGGGACGGGGGGCGGCGCGCAGGGCTTCGGCGTCGGGGTAGGGCTTCGGCGTCGGCGTCGGCTTCGATCGGCGTCGGGGCAGCGCTTCGGCGTCGAGAGAGAGAAGAATGGGAAGTGGCAAAACTGCCAAGTGCAGTATTTATAGACGCAGCTTTAGTCGCGGTTGGTGTGGCGGACCGCGACTAAAGCCTAGCTTTAGTCGCGGTCCGCCACACCAACCGCGACTAAAGCTAGCCTTTAGTCGCGGTCCGCCACACCAACCGCGACTAAAGGGTTTTGGCGCCGCTTCGTTCCCGCGCAGGAAAGAGCCTTTAGTCGCGGTTGGTGTGGCGGACCGCGACTAAAGGCTAGCTTTAGTCGCGGCCCGCCACACCAACCGCGACTAAAGGTCTGTGCTGGCACTGGCGCGGTGCGGTGGGATGTTTAGTCCCACCTTGCTAGCCGAGAGGCTTCGACAGTGGTTTATAAGCGCGGCTGCGCTGACCACTTCGAGCTCCTCTCAAATGCAGGCTTACGGGCCTATTCTGTTACTACTAGCCTGTGGGCCTACTGGGCCTTCCTGCGGGCGTGAATCCTGGCCCAATAATGGGTTTCTAGTCGTATTCAGGCCGTGGTGGCCCAGTAGGTGGCATACTTTTTATTTTTTGCCTGTTTTTTGTTTTCATTTTTGCTTTATTTATTTTGTTTTGTTTCTACTTACAACAAAAAACTTATTTATTTTATTTTATTTTGTTTCTAATTACTTAATTATTTTACTTTATGATAATTATTTTTGCGATTAAAGTTTCTAATTACTTATTTATTTATGTTATTAAAATCTTAAAAATACAATTATATATCAAAAAAATCAGAAAATAAAACTAATTCATTTTAAATTCTTGTTTTTCTTCTGTTTTTTTCTTCCTTTTTTCTTCTATTTTTTTCTTCTGTTTTTTTCTTCCTTTTTCTTGTTTTTCTTCTTTTTTTTCTTCCTTTCTTTCTTTTTCCTTTTTTCTTCTGTTTTTCTTCTGTTTGTTTTTTTCTTATGTTTTTCTTCTGTTTGTTTTTTCTTCTGTTTTTCCTTTTTTCTTCTGTTTGTTTTTTTCTTCTGTTTCTCCTTTTTTCTTCTGTTTTTTTCTTCTGTTTTTTTTCCTTTTTCCTTCTTTCTTCTTCTTCCTTTTTCCTTTTAAAATCAGAAAAATAAAACTAATTCATTTTAAAATCTTAAAAATACAATTATATATCAAAAAAATCAGAAAAATAAAACTAATCTCTTGAAGGTTTGACAAAAGGTTTGATACATCATTCAGTTCATCGACCAAATACAAAGTTTGGTACAATAAATTATTACACATAATTCTTCCCTTGTGTCCCTGCTTGCTTACGATTGTGCCGTATCCATGGAGCATCCTCATCATTTAACTTAATGCTTGGGTCGGTGTTCACTTTGAAGGGCGGAATTTCAGCAAACATATTATAATCTTCTGACATGTCTGTCTTGTCCTCCACTCCCACGATGTTTCTTTTCCCTGAAAGAACAATGTGGCGCTTTGGATCATCGCATGATGTACTGATCGTTTTCTTATCTTTCCGTTTCCTCGGTTTGCTACTCATGTCCTTCACATAGAAAACCTGAGCGACATCTTTCGCTAGGACGAATGGTTCGTCAAGGTAACCAAGATTGTTGAAATCCACCATTGTCATTCCGTATTGCTGGTCCACCTTTACCCCACCTCCTGTTAGCTTGAACCATTTGCACCGAAACAAAGGGACCTTAAAGGAGGGTCCATAGTCAAGTTCCCATATCTCCTCTATGTAACCATAATATGTGACCTTTTGCCCATTCTCGGTTGCTGCATCAAAGCGGACACCACTGTTTTGGTTGGTGCTCTTTTTATCTTGGGCGATCGTGTAAAATGTATTCCCATTTATCTCGTACCCTTGGAAAGTCGTTATAGTCGAAGATGGTGTCTTGGCCAACATGTACAGCTGATCTACAACATCATTGTCATTCATTAAATGTTTTCTCAACCAACTGCCGAAAGTCTCCATGTGGGCCTTCCTAATCCAGGATTCAGGCTTCCCCGGGTTGTCCGAGCGTAAAATATTCTTGTGTTTCTCAAAGTACGGAGCCACCAAGCTGGAATTGGTCAGTACAGTGTGGTGTGCTTCAGTCAAAGAATGGCCGTCCATACATATCGTTGATTTCCTTCCGATCGTGCCTTTTCCACTTAGTCTCCCCTCGTGCCGCGATCGAGGAAGTCCAATCGGCTTAAGGTCAGGAACAAAGTCAACACAAAACTCAATTACCTCCTCATTTCCATAGCCCTTGGCGATGCTTCCTTCTGGCCTAGCACGGTTACGAACATATTTCTTTAATATTCCCATGAACCTCTCGAAGGGGAACATATTGTGTAGAAATACAGGACCGAGAATGAAAATCTCTTCGACTAGGTGAACCAGGAGGTGCGTCATAATATTGAAGAAGGATGGCGGGAACACCAACTCGAAACTGACAAGACATTGGACCACATCGTTCTGTAACCGTGGTAGATCTTCTGGATTGATTACCTTCTGAAAGATTGCATTGAGGAATGCACATAGCTTCACAATGGCTACTCGAACATTTTCCGGCAGGAGCCCCCTCAAAGCAATCGGAAGCAATTGCGTCATAATCACGTGGCAGTCGTGAGACGTCAGGTTTTGGAACTTTTTCTCCGCCATGTTTATTATTCCCTTTATATTGGACGAGAATCCAGACGGGACCTTCATACTGCTCAGGCATTCAAAAAAGATGACCTTCTCTTCTTTGGTCAGAGCGTAGCTGGCACGACCTTGAAACCATTCCGGATGCCGGTCATCAGGGTCTTTCAAACGTTGCTGGTCCTGCCGTGCTTCCTTTGTATCATTTGTCTTCCCATACACGCCCAAGAAGCTTAGGAGGTTCACGCAAATATTCTTCGTAACGTGCATCACGTCGATTGCAGAGCGGACTTCTAGGACTTTCCAATATTCTAGCTCCCAGAATATAGATTTCTTCTTCCACATGGCTGCGTGCCCGTCAGCTCCCTTCGGAACTGATTGTCCGCCAGGACCCTTTCCAAAGATGACTTTCAAATCCTTGACCATATCAAATACCTCAGCACCAGTGCGTTCTGCAGGCTTCGGCCGGTGATCTGCCTTGCCGTTGTAATGCTTGCCTTTCTTTCTTACTGGATGAATTTTCGGAAGAAATCGACGATGCCCAAGGTACACGTTCTTCTTACAATTTGGCAAATGTACACTTTCAGTCTCATGTAAGCAGTGCGTGCATGCATTGTATCCTTTATTTGACAGTCCCAAAAGATTACTAAGAGCAGGCCAATCGTTGATGGTTACGAAAAGCAACGCTCGTAGGTCAAATTCCTCTTGTTTGTGCTCATCCCACACACGGACACCAGGTCTGCCCCACAGCTGTAAAAGTTCATCAACTAATGGCCTTAGGTACACATCGATGTCGTTGCCGGGTTGGTTAGGACCTTGGATGAGCACTGGCATCATAATGAACTTCCGCTTCATGCACAACCAAGGAGGAAGGTTGTAGATGCATAGAGTCACGGGCCAGGTGCTATGGCTGGAGCTCTGCTCGCCAAAAGGATTCATGCCATCTGTACTTAGACCAAATCTTATGTTCCTTGCGTCAGCTGCAAAATCTTTGAACTCTCTGTCGATCTTTCTCCATTGCGTTCCATCTGCGGTGTGTCTCAACTCCCCGTCCGACTTACGGTCCTGTTTGTGCCATCGCAACAACTTGGCATGCTCTTTGTTCCTGAACAGACGTTTCAACCGTGGTATTATAGGAGCATACCACATCACCTTGGCGGGAACCCTCTTCCTGGGTTTCTCGCCCTCAACATCGTCACCAGGGTCATCGCCTCTGATCTTATAACGCAATGCAGTGCATACCGGGCAGTCATTCAAATTCTCGTATTCACCGCGGTAGAGGATGCAGTCGTTGATGCATGCATGTATCTTCAGAACCTCTAAACCTAGAGGGCAGACAACCTTCTTTGCTTCGTACGTACTGGCGGGCAACTCGTTATTCTTTGGAAACATATTCTTCAACATTTTCAGCAAGTTTTGAAATGTCGAGTCAGCTACACCTGCCTGTGCCTTCCATTTCAGCAAATCCAGTGTGCAGCCCAGCTTTTTCAGACCATCATCGCATCCGGGGTACAACGACTTTCTGTGATCCTCTAACATGCGATCCAAATTCTCCCTCTCCTTTTCAGTTTCGCAGCGTCTCCGTGCATCAGCAATGGTCCGACCAAGATCATCAACGGTCTCATCACGTGCCTCTTCTTCACCTTCACCTTCCCCTTCACCTTCCCCTTCACCTTCAGCATCCTCCATGAAAGTATCACCGAAATCAGCAAGATAGCTTTCATCGATGAAATCATCCCCTTCTTCATCTTCTTCCATTATAACCCCTCTTTCTCCATGCTTGGTCCAACAATTATAGCTTGGCATGAAACCGTGCCGAAGCAGGTGCAGGTGAACTTCTCTTGAGGAAGAGTAACCCTTCTGATTCTTACAGTCAACACATGGACAGATAACAAAACCCTTCTGCTTGTTCGCATTAGCCACTACGAGGAAATCTTTCAAACCCGTAGTGAACTCGCGGGAGAGTCGGTTACCGTACATCCATTGCCGATTCATCTGCATTATTATAATATAAAATATATAATTAACCATCATGCATTTGTTAAACTAACTAGATATAAACAATAGAAATTAAACAATGAACAACACACATGCATATTTTATCAATGACACACATGCATGAAAGGTTCAAGTTGCTAACCGCGATCGAGGAGGAAAAAAATGAATGAGGAACCTCAAGTGTGGCTCTTGGGGCATTTCATCAAACACCTTGTGTGCATAAGAGGAACCAAAAGCAAACCTACACCCCCTTGTGAAGCTTGTGAAGAGAAGTGGCACCAAATGGCTAAGTGAGTGCGCTGAACTGGTATATATAGGGGAGGAGCTTTAGTCGCGGTTGGCCTGGCCAACCGCGACTAAAGGCCTTTGGGCACCTTTAGTCGCGGTTGGCCTGGCCAACCGCGACTAAAGCCCCTCACGTGCACCAGCTGGGCACCGAGCGCCCTGGGCGCAGGCATTTGGTCGCGGTTCGTCTGCCGAACCGGGACTAAATGCTTCATTAGTCGCGGTTCCTGCAGTTCCGCGACTTATGGGGCTGGACGGAAGCCTCTTTTTCTACCAGTGAGAAGAACCAAAAGCAAACCTACACCCCCTTGTGAAGCTTGTGAAGAGAAGTGGCACCAAATGGCTAAGTGAGTGCGCTGAACTGGTATATATAGGGGAGGAGCTTTAGTCGCGGTTGGCCTGGCCAACCGCGACTAAAGGCCTTTGGGCACCTTTAGTCGCGGTTGGCTTGGCCAACCGCGACTAAACCCCCTCACGTGCACCAGCTGGCCACCGAGCGCCCTGGGCCCAGGCCTTTGGTCGCGGTTCGTCTGCCGAACCGGGACTAAAGACTTCATTAGTCGCGGATCCTACAGTTCCGCGACTAATGGGGCTGGACGGAAGCCTCTTTTTCTACCAGTGAATGATGCTGCTTGTCAAGAGAGAGAAATCTCGGCAGGGATCCCATGCTAAGTATGAGCTTAGTTTTGGACCAACCATCCTACTCCTTCTTTCTGGGCTGTGTGCCACATGATATGTAGATAGATCAACATTATGAACATCCATTTGGTGCCTATGAGACACCTCACAACTGGTCAAATAACAACTTGCAGCTGGTCTCACTGAAGAACAGACTCTTGTCCATCCAGGTGAAAGCCAAGACATGGACAGAATAATCATGGAAGCAAAACAATCATACAATTTAGAAACCCGATAGAAAAGAGATTATAATATTCAGGGGATAGACTATGAGGAGAAGAACAAATCTGACAAACTAACCTGACAATGGGACGTGTACCCATGATCCATTTAGGAATAGAATCTGAAAAAAAAAATCAGATCCAATTATATAATATGATAAAGCTAACTGATCTGGCTGACCGTTCATTGTAAATAGCCAATATCCTATTTCATCAAGTATTGTTTGCAAGTAGAAAACTAAAAACTAACCACGTGCTGCAGGATCTATAGATTTCTAGTTCAAATTTTTTTCACTACTTGTAGAGTCGCAAAGATACGTAATCTTCTTGTAGGTATATATAGTAGATGTACACTACTTAAATATATAATGTCTCCTGCGGGGTGCAGAATAATTGCAAAAGGAAAAATATGAATCAAACGTATAAATATCTAGAGATTGAGCGATCAGAAGAATTTATGGTCCTATGAAAAGGAGAATACATACGTATCAATGTGATATTGTATAGCTCTTGCCGTTGCGCTGTTTGTATGCCTGAAGTCTTGCAGCTCGCCTCACGCCTCATATTACCAGACCGCTCCAAGGTGCCGAGGAGCAGCAACACCACCAGCTCTCCCTGTCGAGGAGCAGTACCGCCGGGCCTTCGAGTCCTGGAGCACCCTATAACTGGTCAATGACCACTACGGTGATATTGTAAACTAACCACGTGCTGCAACAACTATAAATTTCTAGTATAGTCACAAATATAGTAATCTTCTTGTAGTTATACATAGTACATGTACATCACTTAAATATATAACGTCTCCTGCGGGGTCCAGAATATATGAAAAAAGAAAGTATGAATCAAACGTATAAATATCTGGAGATTGAGCGATCAGAAGATATTGATGGTCATATGGAGAGGAGAATATATAAGTACCAATGTGATATCATATAGCTCTTGCCATTGCGCTGTTTATGTGCCTGAAATCTTGGAGCTCGCCTCATGCCTCCTATTAGAAGACCACTCAAAGGTGCCGTGAAGTCTTGCAGCTCGCCTCACACCTCCTATTAGCAGACCGCTCAAAGGTGCCGAGGAGCAGCAGCACCATCAGCTCTCTATGTCGAGGAGCAGTACCGCCGGGCCTTCGAGCCTTGGAGCAACCTATAACCGGTCGATGACCACCGTGCAAAATAGAACCTGACAAAAACACCTCAACTCGGATGCAAACGGGGATGATGGTGCGCGGATCGGAGTTGCATTCCGGCAACGACGCCATCTAGCAGATCGGGCGACGGGTGGGATCAGCCTGGCAACGACGTTATCCTGTAGATCGACCACAGCTTGTCATGTGGTGGAAATCCTGTAGATTGGTTCACGCTGCTTTTTCACGGGAAGAGGAAAAGAGGGTAGCGCAACATTGTGGGCCTTATCTCCTTCCTATAGATTGGTTCACGCTGCTTTTTCACGGGAAGAGGAAAAGAGGGTAGAGCAACAATGTGGGCCTTATCTCCTTAGGTTTCTTTTTTGAAAGGCTTTATTTCCTACAGCCGTGAGAGGATGGCTTTCAAAGCAATTCATCTTACGGCCAATTTGTTGTACAACTTGCGTAGTTTCTGAAAATAAATATGTTGCACAGCCGTAAAGGATTTTGGGCCTCTTATGGTCAAACTATGAATTTTTTGACCGAGAACTATAAGGATTAATCTACATCGTAATAATTCGGTCCCACCAAACTAACGGCTCATAAACTCTAATTAATGTGGGAATTTCTAGGAAGTCAAGAATTAGTATAGGTATAGATAGATAGAGATAGATATAGATTTTATTCTGTCATATCTTCAATGGATCTTTGCCTTTACTGAGCATCCCGAAAACCGAGGCGTCGGGGTCGCTGGATAATGATGTTCGATCTCCTCGTTTCTCGCGCCTTCTCAGTCGGCCCTTCCTTATAAATAGGTGCGGCCTAGGTCTTTCCCATTCTCCTTCTTCGGTCGTCTTCCTCCTTGCACTATTTCTCTTCCGCTCGAGCTCTGCCGCCGCCGCCGCAGATCTCCTCGTCTTCTCCAACTCAGGCTGCTGCATCAACCTGACTTTGACCAGAGAAACGCGACGGAACCCTGCAACAGCTCTGCATCCGTAAGTCCTTTTCCTTCCCTGCTTTTGGATCTGCATTGCGGCCTCCCGAGTTCGTCGGTGTTCATCGCCGCCCGTTGCAAACCATTGATAGTTTTCCTCTCCAGTGCTCCTTTTTGATCTTTACACAGCTAGAACTACTGCGGTGGCTGTTCCGCACCCATCTCGAATAGAAACAGATCTCATTTCCCTTGTTTAAAGGCCTCTTTCAAGTGTATGAACTTCTTTGTACTGATTTTAGGTCTAGAATTTTTTCTTTTCAGAGCGACCGTTTGATCCAAAATAATAACTACAACTTGTGAAACCTGTTTGTCCCACACTTAGCCAAAAAACTGCATCTGTTGAATCTGTTTAACCACGGTAGTCCACATGGCCGGTTTAAGACAACACCGGTTGTCAGTCTTGCTTGTTCTGGCAACTTTACATAATTTAACTGCTTCTGAAACCCGTCGCGGCTTAAATGCAAAAAATAACATTAGCCATATGTCATTAGGCCCCATCTTAAGCCGCCATTTTGAATAGACTTAAAAATACTTTCCGTCCGGGTTAAAATTGAACCGGAACTTCTTATTTTGTCATAGGCTTCCACTTACGCAATGGCACCTAAGGCTCCCAAGGCTCATGTGACCTGTAATTGGGTCAAGTTCATTGTCATGGAAAGCAAACTGTCTGAATTTGTGAAGTCTGGCCACCTGCCCAAGAAGGAGGTCATGTCTTATCGTGCTCCTAACCCGTCCGAGGAGAAACCTCAACCCAAAGAGGGGGAGGTGATCGTTTTTATGGATCATATGAGCCGGGGATTTGCTCCACTCGGTTCAAAATTCTTCAGGGATGTTTTGCATTTCTTTGATCTCAGACCTCAAGACATTGGGCCCAACTCCGTGTCAAATATTTGCAACTTCCAATTTTTCTGCGAAGTGTACCTTGGAGAAGAGCCCAACCTACTTTTGTTCAGAGAGTTGTTCTATTTAAATCGGCAGAACGAACGTGCCAACGGGCCCAGACTGGAACTCGGCGGCACCTCAATTCAGCGGCGGAGAGACTGCCTCTTTCCTTATGCCAAACTGCCAAGCCACCCAAAGGACTGGAACCAGACGTGGTTTTATTGCCAGGACACCTCTCCGGCTGACGAGAACCCTCTGCACGGCTTTCGCGCTCTGCGCTTTGAATCCAATCACCCGCTGCCGGACAAATTAACCGTTGTTGAACGTCTATCACTTGCCCCCACAATCAAGAAGATCAAAGCCCTCTTAGGCAATGGCTTGGATGGCATTGACTTTGTACGAGTCTGGGTCTCCTGGCGGGTGATCCCGTTAAGCCACCGCCCCGGCTTAATCTGCACGTACTCTGGCGAGAAGGATGACCCGTTGCGCCACAGTTCTGACGACTTACCAGATGATATGGTTGAAGTCATGACCCAGTCTTTGCTGAAAGAGGGCACGGTGACTAGTAATGCCTTTGGCTTACTTCCTTTCTGCAAGAAGAACCCGACCCCTGCAGTGAGTCATCAACCTCAATAATTACTCTTTACTGTGTTATGCCTTGGTTTTACTCATAACCCTTTATCATTTTTCACAGTCAAATGATAATTTTTGGAAAGTCAAATATGATCATGAGGCTGTCAAACAAGCCAGAGCGGCCAAGAGAGCCAAAACAGGAACTTCTAGGAAGAGGAAGCCAAGCGCTTCAGATATGTTGAAACTTGACGATCCTGATGACGATGAAGAAGAGGTAACTTTTAACTCCCTTGACTCCTTTACCATCACCTTACTGACATTAACACTTTTCAGGAGGACACGGGAAACAGCCAAGCCGTCGAGGAAGAGGTAACTATAATCTCCTCCGACTCCGAGCCCTTGCCGCGGCAGAAAATTCGAAGAGTGACCCGGAAAGTAAGATTTTCACATCCTTTGGCTTACCAAGATCATCAATTTTTTTTGAAGCAATAGCTTTATGAAAGCCGGAGGCAGACCCGGACCAGCAAGGATGCAGAGCTCTCCTCCGGCTTACCTGACGTAACCAGGAAGCGTCAGACTGCGGTTATCTCCGATTTATGTTCTGTTTTACCTTTGGCGGGTTTAATTCGTCAACCTCTCAATTCATCTGACTCCAATTATCAGGATACCTCTCCTTCCTCCGCGTGTCTATGCAATCCAACATGCCGGCTTTCAAAACTGCCCCCGGGAAATGTAAACGTGTTTACCTTATGCTTTACCTTACTCATGCTTTTGTACTCACCCTTCTGCCTTGTCCACAGCGTGCAAGTGAAGCCCAGTAAGAGGGCAAAAAAGAACAAGCCATCCCAAGAACTGGTCGTGACTGAGCCAGAGTTCGGAACGGCTGCTGCTGATGTCTCTACTCCGAAGCCGCCGCCTGAACCCTCTAAAGACATTCTAGTAACTACCTTTGACCCGCCGGCTGAGCAAGCTCTAAACGACTCTGATAACCCGGAGGCTCCTAGCCCGGCTAAAACAGATGACCCGGAAGTTGAGATTACCAAAACTCAATTTATTGAGCCGGGAAGACCCACTGTGCTGGATAAGTGCTCTGCCAAAGAAGAATATTTGGAATGCCGAAAGGCCAAGCCGGGCGTTGCTGACTACACTCATTTGAGTATTGGAGAAATCGTCTCTGGATATATCAATCAAGTACATAGTAGCCGTGACTTGGAAATTGACATGGTGAAGCAGATACAACAGAAATCTGAGGTATGACTTATGCTACTTTTCCTTAATCATACTTACTGTACCAGCCCCCAAGTCTGTTGCTTATAAATAATTATGTTGTAGACTTAGAAAAACTGCCTAGCCCTGCTTGTCCGCTTAGAAAGAAGATACTTAACCCGGTTTTAGCATGATACTTTGAACTTGCGATACACATTAGCCCCCAAGTTCCAAGTATCTTTGCATGCAAAGTGCTTGGGACTTAATTTTCATGCACCGGCATAGTAATTTAAGGCTCTTCTGTATGCATTAGCCCCCAAGTGTCAAGTATCTTTGCTTGCAAAGTGCTTGGGACTTAATGTTATCTTAGAATGGTTCTGATTATAACCCGGCATCAATGCAGGCCACCATATGTCAATTTGAGTCAAAGATTGCTGACTTGAAGAATTGCCTGGCAGCTCAAGAACTTGGAACTCAAAAGTCCAACTCCATGTTCGAATTCAGCGTCCCTTAACAAGAGAAGTTAGGAAGAACTTTGAGGCGGAGAGGAAAACCTGGGCTGATGAGAAGACCTCTCTGGAGACCCGGGCCGAGACAGCAGAGCCATCGCTTGCAGAATCCACGGCCGAGCTGTCCGGCTTAAAGCGCCAGATATCTCAAATGGTGTCGGCAATCTTTGGTAAGTTACACTAGTGCAGAACCGGGCAATAGCACCGGTTCGTAAGGCCCTTTAGTGCCGGTTCCGTAACCGGCACTAAAGTGTGGTCACTAAAGGCCCCCCCCCTTTAGTACCGGTTCAGCACGAACCGGTGCTAAAGGGCAACCACGTGGCACGAGCCAGCTCCGGGGGCCGGGAGCCCTTTAGTACCGGTTGGTAACACCAACCGGTACTAAAATGTTTGGGGGGTTTTTGGTTTTATGATTTCTTATTCATTTAATTTTGTGTTTTCCATTTAATTCTTTTTCGTTTGCTGGTATTTTACGATACTACACATTGTACACGTTATGCATGTATAGCTCATCAATGTCTCACAAACCACCATATTAATTCACACATACACACATGTATAGCTATATATATATACAATTTCTCCTACATATGCATGTTGCCTTCGGAGCCAGTGGCATTAGCCTAATTGGTGCCTTCGGAGCACAATATGACAATTGGAAGTGGTTCATGACCTGGTCGATGGGGGCAAGTATTCTCCCTTCGGATTTATGACCTGGTCGAGCAAAAATCCCGCCATTTCCTCTTGAAGTGCTTGTACGCGCTCCGTTTCTATGAGCTTGTCCCGCACCTCTGTGAACTGTTAAGAACGAGATCAATATGCATGTGTATTAGTTGTGTGACTAGATATCGATAATGTTGTAAAAATTGTGAATAGTGCTTTCACAAACGTACCCATTCCTGTCTTCGAGATCTGCTCGTTTCGAACGTCATCATGCGAATGTTCTCGCAAACGCAGAATGCACACGGATCAGTCCCCTGCGCCTGCTTCAGGGCCTTTACGAGAATGGAATTTAATTTGATCAGATAATAATTAATCAAGCATGATAATATTAAAGAGATGGCAGCTAGCTAGTACTACTTAATTACTTACCTTGGGTCGAAACCATTTCAGCTGTCATTTCCATTCGCCTTCCGTGACGCTGATGAACCTTGCCCAAGCCCTGCCCGCCGACAAAGAAAATGAATAAAGGGGTTATTAAATAGTTCATATCATGAAATGACGAACTAAATAGGCCGAGATATATAGTTAATAATGATTGAAATTACCTGTTGACTATCCCAAACAAGATGTTATAGTCACTATTTTCTTTGAGTAGTGAGTCCAGTATTTCAACTGTTCCGGCGTCAACTTTAATGATACAAAGATCCAGTGAAATCTGCATGCACACACGTTTGCATGTCTTAATTAAGCGGGCATATGTAAGCAAAAACATGTAGCTTGTAGTACAAGAAAGTGTGACTCACTGGAAGTTGTAAGGAAGTAGTATATCTTCATTGTATTTGAGGTGCTTCAAGAACTCTAGCATGCTGTCCTCTACCTGCTTTTCATAATGCTTGCTTATATTCCATGTGTATTCATTAACGATGTTTGGGTCAATGAACCAATACCACAGAAAAGAATATAGTGAGGATAATTACAGGTAATGATTGATCAAAAGGATCACTACAGCTAGCTTGAGTCTTAAATTACAGAAAGAAATCACTTACAGACAATAGCAACTGACGATAGATTTGTCGAGTGCGTCTTGATTGTATAACTGAAACAGTTCAGAATACTCAACGGTCACAGGTTTCATATGGTAGTAATGATCCTTCTTGACTTGCACCATGAGGGACTCTCGATCGGATCTCTTGGTAATGTCCATGTACCATTGATGCAATTCATCCATTCTCGTTGGGAGCTTCTTGACCTCTTCTGGCTTGACCACAGGTTGGCCCCGGACATATTTCCATTTTATTTACTCCTCTGTAAGCACAGGCATGTCGTCGATCTCGAGGAGTTGTCCAACAGTGATGTTGAGAGTTTCAGCCTGCATTATATGCTCCTGGGTTATTACCACATCGCCCACCTGGGGAACGTAAACTGTTTGCCCACAATAATATTGGGCGCACGTACTGTCACGTGTTGTTGGCTGCACAACAAGCGGGGGGATCGGTTGCGCCCATTGTTCTCCCAGCTGGGCAACGGTTCTCCCGCATTTTTTGACAGCTGCTTGTTGTTTGCTCGAGCTCGATCTCGCCTCCTTCTATAGACGTTGTCGATGTAACTTCCTGATGTGGCACTCATAGTCTGTGTCAACAGGCTTAGGAGCTGGTGGTTCAGCCATACGAATGAAGTGATCAATAACTTCCACAGGCACTTTCTCCCTTGGCGGCGGTGGCGGTTTCGGTCCAAAATGGGCGTCGACTTCTGCCCGCACTATGGCCTTGGTTTGCTCCTGGGTCCTGTCGTAAGCCCTCTCAGGAAGAGGAGTAGTGAGGTTTGGACCATATTTATATCGCTTGCCTCCACCTGTACTTCCTGTACTATGACCTCGACTCGTACCGCTACGCACAATAGCTACGGGGTGTCTCTTCTTCTGCGATTGCTGAGGCGGCGGAGACAGCTGACGGGGCTGAGTTGGACGAGGAGGAGTGGCCTGAGGTTGTGCCGGACTTGGAGGAGGAGTGGACGTCTGACGCTGTGTCGGACTTGGAGGAGGAGTGGCCTGACGCTTTGCCGGACTTGGAGGAGGAGGAGTGGCCTCACGCGTTGGTGGACTTGGAGGAGCGGGAGTCTACTGACACGGTGGCGGACTTCGACGAGGAGTCGGGTGACGCGGTGTCGGTGGCCTTCGAAAGATGATGCAATCCTTTCTCCATAGGATGATACGATGTTTGGCCTCTCCGAGTGTGTGTTCCTCGTGACCTCCAGGAATGTCAAGCTCTAGCCCCGAATATTGGTCCACCACCTCATCAACCACGACACGAGCATAGCCTGCTGGAATCGGGTTGCAATGGAAGGTTGCATCGGGGGAATTTGTATAAGCAACGGCGTCCGCCACCTTCATGGATATGTTCTTCATTTTGAAGTGTAGCTCGCAGTTAGTGTTCTCCATGATGTCATCCACGGGGTATCTATCCACCATTGCATCAAACGGGGCGGAACCCACACTGCTTCTCAGCATGGATGGGGCGGTGGTATCCAATGCTGGATCATCCGCTAGCTGTTGCAGCTGCTGAGACCCCCTTTGCTGGCTAAGTGAGTCGATCTGCTCCTGCTGCCGCTGGAATTTGTCTGCCAAGTCCGCGTGCTTTGATTCTAGGCCTTGAAGGCGTTCATAGTCCAGCTTCCTCTTCTCCTCCTACATCTTCCTCTGCTTCTCCTCCGCAATCTTCCTTCTCGCACGGGTTCTGTAGTCAGCGTTTCAGTCCGAAAACCCCTCATACCACGGAATAGCGCCCTTGCCTCGTGTTCTTCCTAGGTGTTCAGGATTTCCCAGGGCACGCGTAAGCTCGTCGTTCTATCTGTTGGGCTGGAACACCCCCGTTCGAGCCTCTTCTATTGCAACAAGTATCTTATCGCCGGCTCCGTTCAGACATGCCTTCATCGAAACTTTGCCTGTCTTCGGGTCCAACTCCCCCCCATGCGCATAGAACCAACTCCTGCACCTGGGGGGCCAACTCTTAGTAACCGGAGTGACACCTGCATCCTCCATCTCTTTCTCAGACTTATCCTACTTAGGCATTGCCACCGCGTAGCCACCTGGCCCCAGCTTACGGAACTTATCCTTTTTTTCCGGCATTCTTCTTGTTTATTCTCGACCGTTCCTTAGCTAATTCTGAATCCTTGAATTTCATGAAATCGTCCCAATGAGCACTTTGATTCTCTAGTGTCCCCTTGAATACTGGAGTCTTCCTTCCTCCCTTGACGTACTTGTCCCATTCACGATTCTTGTGTTTCTTGAATGCAACCGCCATCTTCCTAAGAGCAGCGTCCTTGACTTTCTGCACATCTGCTTCTGTGAAATGATCTAGTAGGGTGAAATGTTCCATGAGAGTATCCCAAAGCAGACTTTTTTGTCTGTCGTCGACAAAAGTAACATCTGGACGTGGCTTTGCTGGCTCTCTCCATTCTTGAATGGAGATCGGGAGTTGGTCCTTCACAAGAACTCCGCACTGACGAACAAACTTGTCCCTAATCTTCTTAGGCGTTGATGGTTCGCCATTAGGTCTGATTGCCTCTATATTATACTTTATGCCCTCCTTCAACTTTTTGTTCGGCCTCATTTCGTCCTGTTGCCTGAAGATTTGCTCGATCCGGATGGCTGAAAGAAGAATGATCGATTCGTTAATATATCTTCAACTCATTTAAAACATGTGATGATCACCAGATGCCTGCTTACATAAATATATATACCTCGTCGGTCTTTGTTGTTTCAGGATCAACATGTTCTTCGTCATCGTCATAATTGTAGTTCATGACTTCATCAATTCGGTCGTTGCGATCGAATATCATATCACCCTCTCCGGTGTTGTTTAGAAATTCGGAGCCGTCATAATCTTCTTCATTCTGATCATCATCTGACCCGCGTATCATATCGAACATGGTCTGTTCTCTCTCTCTATCGGTATTGTCCGCCATAGCTTTTATTTAACTAATCCAAAAGAAATATAAAACAATTTAGTATTCAAATTACATCGTCTCGAATAAATAGATATAATCTCGAATACATCGTCTCGAATAATAGATATAATCTCGAATACATCGTCTCGAATAGTAGATATAATCTCGAATACATCGTCTCGAATAATAGATAATATTGAATAGTACTCCCTCCGTTCCTATATATAAGGTGTATTATTTTTTCAAAAAGTCAAACTTCTCTAACTTTGACCAAGTTTTTAGACAAAAATATCAATGTCTAGAATACCAAATCATTATCACAAGATTCACCATGAAATATATTTCTATATTTTAAATATTCAATATTGTAAATCTTTACAGATTTTGCTATAAAGTTGGTCAAACATAGACAATGGTTGAATTTTTGAAAAACTAATACACCTTACATTAAGGAACGGAGGGAGTACATCACTGGCTAGGTAGCTAATTAAAGATCGAATACTACGGAAGAATCTAGGACACTCGCGGTTCCTGCGGCGCGGGCGCTGGACACCCAAAGAGAAGGAACCCTAACAGGATCATAGCTGAAGTGAGATCCCTGAAGAACCTGCCAGGTATTGGAGAACCTGCCGCCCTCTAACGCAACCATGTAGCGATGGACGTGCTCGTCCTCCTCCCTAACACGGCGACGTACCACCTCCGGCGGGACCGGCTCCCTCCGCACCGAAACTGGCCCACACGAACGCCACCAAACGAGATCAGGGTCGACGACCGGACCTGGGGCTGGGTTCCTCATCAAGCGGCGAGCCCCTCCAGGTAGCACCTCCCAGCGCCAGCCCGGTGGAGCCCAGTTCCGGACATGGATCAGCCGGACGTCGTCGCGGACGTGTCGACGGCGAGGATGCGGGCCGGGGATCATCGAGAACAAATACTAGCTATATGCCCGCATAAAGTAACATTTTTTTAATGATTGGATTTTGATAACTAAAATTTCTAACATTTCTATAACATTTCTAACAATGCTATATATAACTAACATTTCTATAACATTTCTAATATTTCTATAACTAAAAAAAAGAAAATTTTCTAACTTTTTTATAACTATTTCTATAACTAAAAAACAGAAAAATTTCTAACAATTCTAACATTTCTAACTATTCTAACAAATCTAACATTTCTAACTATTTCCAAAAAAATAGAAAAATGTTTAACAATTTCTAAAAAACAGAAAAATCTAGAACTAAAAATGTATGTGTGTGTGCGTGCGCTCTCACCGATCGGCGAGGCGAGAGGCGACGGGGGGTGGCGACGGGGACGGCGACGGGCGCGGCGATGACGGGGATGACGACGACGGGGACGGGGACATACGTGCCGGGGCGGCGGCGACGACGACGGGGACGGTGACGACGCGGGACGGGCCGGGGCGGGGCGGCGGTGACGACGGGGACGACGGGGATGGGACGACGGGGCGGCGACGACGGGGACGGGGCGGCGACGGGGCCGGCGACGGGGGCGGCGATGAGGGATATGGAGACGGTGGGGGCAGCGGCCGACGGTGTGCAGAGGAGAAGAAGCAGAGGGAGAGATGAGAAACTGACGAAATTTTGAAGTGTTGTATATATTGGGGACACCTTTAGTACCGGTTGGAGCCACCAACCGGTACTAATGGCCTGTTTTGGCCAGGCCAAGCGGCGGGAAGCGACCCCCTTTAGTACCGGTTGGTGGCTCCAACAGGTACTAAAGGCCTGTTTTGGCCAGGCCAAGCGGCGGGAAGCGACCCCCTTTAGTACCGGTTGGTGGCTCCAACCGGTACTAAAGGCCCCCTTTAGTACCGGTTGGTGCCACGAACTGGTACTAAAGGGGGGTGCGCCGGCACAGGTGCGGTGCGCAAGTTTAGTCCCACCTCGCCTAGCGAAGGGCAGCCGCACTGTTTTATAAACCCAACCGCGGCTGATCCTTCGAGCTCCCCTCAAATGCAGGCCTTCTAGGCCTACCTGTGCTGTGCTGCCCCGTGGGCCTACTGGGCCTTTGCAGGCCTGCATCCTGGCCCAACAACGGGTTGGGTTTCTAGTTGTATGCAGGCCGCTCTGGCCTAGTAGGCGGGCTTTTTTATTTTTTTTGCTTTATTTATTTTTGAGTTGTTTTTTTTGTGTATTTAGAGTTTCTTTGTGAATATTTTTGCTTTAGGTACAAAAAATTACAAACTTTCTGTTAGTGCCCGTAGTTTTCAAATTTGAATAGTTTAAATTTTGAATTATTTGAAATTAGTGTGAATCAATAGTTTGTGAATAACTTAACTTTAAAAAATCAGTAAAGGCATGAAAGAATTTGTTTGCACATAAAATTTCTTCGCGTTTCAAATGCCAAAACACATAATTAACTACCCTAACTATTACAGAGATTCCCTTCTGGGTGTGAAACACAGAAGAAAGTGATGATAGCTAGTGAAGCCGATCACATCCCAGATCTTTGGGTGTGAAACTTTTTCTTCGCGTGTGTCTCTTTGCACCGTAACCATGGAAAATCTTCATCATTTAACGGGATGCTCGGGTCAATATTCACTGTGAATGGAGCAATTTCATCAAACTTTTCATAATCTTCGGACTTGTCTGTCTTGTCATCCACTCCCACGATGTTTCTCTTCCCAGAAAGAACTATGTGCCACTTTGGCTCATCGTACGATGCATTCGCTTCCTTATCTTTTCTTTTTCTTGGCTTGATAGACATGTCCTTCACATAGAAAACCTGTGCCACATCACTGGCTAGGACGAATGGTTCGTCTGCATACGCAAGATTGTTGAGATCCACTGTTGTCATTCCGTACTGCGGGTCTTCCGTTACCCCGCCTCGTGTCATATTGACCCATTTGCACCGAAACAAAGGGACCTTCAAACAACGTCGATAGTCAAGTTCCCATATGTCCTGTATATAACCATAATATGTTTCCTTTCCCGTCTTGGTTTCTGCATCAAAGCGGACACCACTATTTTGGTTGGTGCTCTTCTTATCTTGGGCGATCGTGTAAAATGTATTACCATTTATCTCGTACCCTTTGAAAGTCATTATATTCGAAGATGGTAACTGGCACAGCAAGTACAGGTCATCTTCAATAGAGGTGTCATGCATGGTACGTGTCTGCAACCAGCTGGCGAAACTCCTGGTTTGTTCACGTGTAATCCAGTCATCAGACCGCTCCGGGTGTTTGGAGCGTAGCAAATTCTTGTGTTCATCCATATACGGAGCCACCAAGGCGGAATTCTGTAGAACTGTGTAGTGTGCTTCAGTGAGAGAATGTCCGTCCATACATATTATTTGTTCCCCTCCTAGCGTGCCTTTGCCATCCAGTCTGCCCTTATGCCGCAATTCAGGAACACCAATCGGCTTAAGGTCAGGAATAAAGTCAATACAAAACTCAATGACCTCTTCGTTTTGATGGCCCTTGGAGATGCTTCCTTCTTGCCTAGCACGGTTATGAACATATTTCTTTAAGACTCCCATGAACCTCTCAAAGGGGAACATATTGTGTAGAAATACAGGACCCAAAACGTTAATCTGTTCGCATAGGTGAACTAGGACGTGCGTCATGATGTTGAAGAAGGATGGTGGGCACACCAACTCGAAACTAACAAGACATTGCACCAAATCATTCTGTAACCTTGGTATGATTTCTGGATCGATTACCTTCTGAGAGATTGCATTGAGAAATGCACATAGCTTCACAATGGCTAATCGAACGTTTTCCGGTAGAAGCCCCCTCAATGCAACCGGAAGCAGTTGCGTCATAATCACGTGGCAGTCATGAGACTTTAGTTTCTGGAACTTTTTCTCTACCATGTTTATTATTCCCTTTATATTCGACGAGAAGCCAGATGGACCTCAATACTGAGCAGGCATTCAAAGAAGATTTCCTTCTCTTCTTTGGTAAGAGCATAGCTTGCATGACCCTGATGTATGCCGTCTTTTCCGTGCATACGTTGCTGGTCCTCCCGTGCCTCCGGTGTATCTTTTGTCTTCCCATACACGCCCAAGAAGCCAAGCAGGGTCACACAAAGATTCTTCGTCACGTGCATCACATCGATTGCGGAGCGGACCTCTAGGTGTTTCCAAACAGTGCGTGCATGCGCGGTATCCCTTGTTTGTCTGTCGTGAAAGGTTACTGAGAGCAGGCCAATCATTGATGGTCACGAACAGCAACGCCTTTAGGTCAAATTCTTCCCCCATGTGCTCATCCCACGCACGTACACCTATTCCATTCCACAGTTGTAAGAGTTCTTCAACTAATGGCCTTAGGTACACATCAATGTCGTTGTCGGGTTGCTTAGGGCCTTGGATGAGCACTGGCATCATAATGAACTTCCGCTTCATGCACAACCAAGGAGGAAGGTTATACAAACATAGAGTCACAGGCCAGGTGCTATGGTTGCTGCTCTGCTCCCCAAAAGGATTAATGCCATCTGCGCTTAGACCAAACCATATGCTCCTTGCGTCATCTGCAAACTCCTTCCCGTAGTTTCTATCGATTTTTCTCCACTGCGACCCGTCAGTGGGTACTCTCAACTTTCCGTCTTTCTTACGGTCTTCTCTGTGCCATCGCATCGCCTTGGCATGCTCTTTGTTTTGGAACAAACGTTTCAACCGTGGTATTATAGGAGCATACCACATCACCTTGGCAGGAATCTTTTCCTGGGGCGCTCGCCCTCGACATCACCAGGGTCATCGCGGCTGATCTTATAGCGCAATGCACCACATACCGGGCAAGCGTTCAAATCCTCGTACTCACCGCGGTAGAGGATGCAATCATTAGGGCATGCATGTATCTTCTGCACCTCTAACCCTAGAGGGCAGACAACCTTCTTTGCTTCGTACGTACTCTCGGGCAATTCGTTGTCCTTTGGAAGCATATCCTTTATCATTACCAGCAACTTTCCAAATCCCTTGTCAGATACACCATTCTCTTCCTTCCATTGCAGTAATTCTAGTGTGGTGCCCAGCTTTTTCTTGTCACCTACGCAATTCGGGTACAATAATTTTTTGTCATCTTCTAACATGCGCTGCAACTTCTTCTTCTCCAAATCACTTGCGCAGTTTCTCTTTGCATCGGCAATGGCCCGACCTAGATCATCGACGGGCTCATCTGATGCCTCTTCTTCAGCTTCTTCCCGCATTGCCGGCTCAGCTTCTTCCCGCATTACCGGCTCAGCTTCTTCCCCCATTGTTGTATCATTGTATTCAGGGAACCCATGGCCAGGATAGCTGTCGTCGTCCTCTTCTTCTTCATCGTCTTCCATCATAACCCCTCTTTCTCCGTGCTTGGTCCAAACATTATAGTGGGGCATGAAACCGGACTCAAACAGGTGGACGTAAATGGTTCTTGACGTAGAGTAATTGTGACCATTCTTACAGCCAGCACATGGACAAGGCATAAAACCATCCGCCCGCTTGTTTGCCTCAGCCGCAATCAGAAAAGTATGCACGCCCTCAACGAACTGGGGAGAGCATCGGTCATCGTACATCCATTGCCGGCTCATCTTCATTACACAACACCGAATAGACCAAATTAATACAAGTTCATACATATTCATACAACACTTAAATGCAACAAACAAATAACTCTCTAGCTAAAGCACTTAAATGCAACAACAAATGCGATCAAGATCGCAACTAAGGTAACAATGGATCCAACAGCATAATGATACCAAGCCTCACTATCGATGGCATATTTTCTAATCTTTTTAATCTTCAAGCGCATTTTCTCCATCTTGATCTTGTGATCATCGACGACATCGGCAACATGCAACACTAATTCCATCTTCTCCCCCTCAATTCTTTTCAATTTTTCTTTCAAGTACTCATTTTCTCTTTCAACTAAATTTAACCTCTCGACAATAGGGTCGGTTGGAATTTCCGGTTCACATACCTCCTAGAAAAAATTTCTATGTCAACTTGATGGGCATAATTTGTCATAAACACGAAATGCAACTAGTTTTAAAAGAGAATATATATACCACATCCGAATCATAACAAGGACGAGGGCCGACGGGGACGGATATCAAAACCATGGCACTATATGTATAACAAAGAACGTACGGGTAAGATAATTATACGAGTAACTATATATCCAAATCACACAAACATCAATTTATATATTAAATTTCATGAACAAAGAGGCTCACCACAAGGTGGTGCCGGCGACGGGACGGTGTAGGTGATCGACGGTGGTTACGACGGAGATTTAGAAGGCACTAAGTAAACCACACCTACATATGCAAACTAAGTGTTATTTTTGACCTCAAATTGCATATAAATCCAATACTAGCACATATATATTTCCTCCCAAATTACTAAACTCACAAATTAATCACTATATAAAGCATTGCAAGAGTAAATCTAGCAATGAGAGATGAAAGGACAAAGTTGCTAACCTTTGTGATCATTTCAATGGATGGGGGCCTTCAAATCTTGACAAAATTTGGGCAAAATGTGTGATGAGCTCGAGAGGAAGAGGGGAAGAACAGAGAGGAGAGGGGAAAGGGGAAGAACAGAGCGAGCTCGGGTGGACGAAGGGTTTATGTAGGACGACCTTTAGTACCGGTTCGTGCCAAGAACCGGTACTAAAGGGGCTGGAGGGGCCCCAGTCTGACAACATCCTGCCACCACTCTCATTAGTACCGGTTCGTGGCACGAACCGGTACTAAAGGTTCGCCATGAACCGGTACTAATGAAAGCGGCCCGGCTAGCCGTTGGAACCGGCACTAATGTATACATTAGTGGCGGCTCAAATACAAACCGGCACTAATGTGCTTCACGTTCTACCCTTTTTCTACTAGTGTTACTCACACAAACCTTAAACACTGCAAACTTTCTCTCAATGACTATTTCAGTTGTTACCGCCGGCTCACCTTATGTTTAATAACGCAGGCCCCAGGAGCACATACCTTAAGCACAATATGCTGATCAAGCTGAAAGCGGTTTACACTCTGGTGCAGCAACTCTACACCGGGTCACAACGTGATTTGGCCGTTGTGGCTTTATCAAATGATGCTCCCTATCTCCTGCAAGATGTGCTAAAGCGGCTTGCTATGCTGCCTCAGCGGGTCCAAGAGCTAAGGCGGGAATCTACAAGAGCCGGAGCGATAGCCGCATTGAGCCGGGCTAAGGCGTGGCTTCCAGAGCTAGACCCGGCTGACATTGCTCTTGGGTATCCAAGCTTGAAGGAAGATGGCACCTTGTTCAATGAGACGGATTTCACTGCCTGCGTGAAGGATATACGCCCTGTGGCCACTTTCATTGGGAACGACACCGACCTTACCAAATATCAGCCGGGTTATGACAGCGCGAATCGAAGACTCCCAACACCTATGTATGATGAAGTCAGCCTGATTCCTCCAATCCGTAAGCATACCTTTGCCCCTGAGGTTGACCCAGCCGGTTTAATAGATGATGAAGCTGAGTTTGAAGATCTAAGTGGCATTGACTGGGCATCGTCAACCTTCCAGGATAGGGTAGCCGACGGCGGAGCGAAGAAGGATAATCCGGAATCTTCAAGCCAACCAAAGGAGTGAACCACCAGGCATCATATGTTTATGTCTTTGTGAAAACAATGCTTCATTATTCAGACTCGGGGAGTCTTGTAATAGGGTAGGAAAAACTCTTGATTTTTTCCATGCCATCGCGCATGTTTATGGCACTCAATACTCTCGTAAGCCACCGTCTTTCTATACTTCCGGTTTATATTGATCTTCTATTACCTTTGTGTTTAAACAGAAACTTGCTTGCATTGTCCTGCATATAAAACAAACATAATTCCCTTGGCGACTTATCGCATCAGGTATTGATAACCCGGAGTGTGAGCCAAAACATCATATAAAGGCCGGTGTATGGTTACATATGTTAAACATAATCATAACAGCATACATGTGATCTTTTGGTAATCTCCCCGGCTTACGTAAACCAAATCATGAGGGTAAGTTAACTCCTGAAATTTGGCACATATGATGTTTCGCCTAGCACTTAACAATCTGAGGTGATCAATATTAATCCGATGGAACAAGAACCACCCTATAGTATTCTCAAGAGGATCTCAAGATTGTCAAATACTTATGCTGACAAAGTATGATGAATAATAAACGAAATTTAAAGGCTTCTGATTCGAATACGATCAGTAAACCGTTCCAAAGGGGTTAAGCTAAGATTCGGATACGATCGTATAGCCCCCAGTGGCTTTGGCGATGCCGATCAAGTGGGTATCGACAGCTATGTTCTCTTTGGTTCGAATACGACCTATGTTTGAACAGGAAGCCCCCAAGTGACCATAAGAGTTGTTTAATGACGCTGATTTGAATACGATCCACGTCAGACCCAAAGGGGTTAAGCTATGATTCAAATATGATCAAGAAGCCCCTGAGTGGGTTTGGCAGTATGCCGATTAAGAGGGTATCGACAGCTATGTTCTCTTTGGTTCGAATACGACCTATGTTTGAATAGGAAGCCCCCAAGTGATCATGGCTAGATTCAGATATGATCATGAGCCGGACCAAAGGGAAAGCCGGATTTAGATATGATCCGGTCCCTATTGGTTATTGCCACCACACGATAATGAGGACCTGTAAACTTTTGAGGGTGAAAAGGACAAAGGTCCTGCTTTATTGCTTTATATAATATATACATCGTCAAAATATATACATCTTGAGAGCCGGTGGCTCAGGTATAGTAAGGCCGAAGATGAGCGATATTCCACGGCCGGCGGGTCTCCTCCTCCGACTTACGTGAGTCTTTGTGCTCTCGAACATCGATGAGATAGTATGACCCGTTGTTCATGTTCTTGCTGACCATGAAGGGTCCTTCCCAAGGGGGGGATAGCTTGTGCATATCAGACTGATCTTGGATGAGCCGGAGCACTAAGTCGCCTTCCTGAAAGGTTCTGGATCTAACCCGGCAGCTGTGGTAGCGGCGCAGGTCTTGCTGGTAAATCGCCGAGCGGGCTATTGCCAAGTCTCGCTCTTCATCCAACAAGTCAAGTGCATCCTGACGAGCATTTTCGTTATCAGCCTCAACGTAAGCCGCCACTAGGGGCGAGTCATGCCGGATGTCACTTGGCAGTACCACCTCTGCTCCGTAGACCATGAAGAAAGGTGTGTAACCCATAGATCTGTTAGGTGTAGTATTGATACTGCAAAGTATAGAAGGTAGCTCCTCCACCCAGCAACCCGGCGTCCACTGTAAGGGGACAAAGAGACTGGGTTTGATACCCTTCAAGATCTCCTGATTAGATCTTTCTGCTTGACCATAGGATTGAGGATGAGCCACTGCTGAAACGTCAAGCCGAATATGTTCTCGTTGACAGAACTCTTCCATAGCACCCTTTGAAAGATTGGTGTTGTTGGGGATATTACTACTAGGCGTAAAACGGCCTACCAGGGCCGGGTTAACTTCATCAGTAGCCCCAGGGCGTTAAAGCCCAAGAAGATAGATGAGGGCCCAAGGCCGTAGTCCGTTTAACACTTGTGGACGTAAACCGGCTTTGTATGTAAACTTGTATTATAAGTTAGGAATAAGGAGAGACCAACCCGGGCACGAATATGAACCGGAGATTGGGACTCTGTGAACCGACGGGCATCACCCGTGTATATAAGGGGACGACCCGACAGCGGTTCAAGGATAGACAATCACAACTCGAGACTTAGGCGAAGCTTGTTTGCTCCCTAATCCTCGAAACCCCATCAATTCCATCACAACTAGACGTAGGCTTTTACCTTCATCGAAGGGGCCGAACTAGTATAAACCCTCTGTGTCCTTATGTCCGCTTTAACCCCTTCGAGTTAACCCGTTGCGATGGCTCCACGACTAAGTCCTTTGGCTAGGACATCTGTCGTGACAAAAACACGACAGTTGGCGCCCACCGTGGGGCTATCGCACGATGGTTTCAAATTCTTGGAGGGCCGCTTCGAAGGACTCAAGGGATACGTTGTGGGCCGGATGACCAAGAGTCGTCGCGGCAAGATCTACATCGACGATGAAGGCTGGGGCCCTTAGGCCGGCTCGATCGAGTACGGGTACCGGGTCCCCTTTGGCGGCATACACGTTTTCATCGGCAAAATCGGTGAACCGGGCCCTGAGCTGGACATCTGCACCGACCTCATCGAGACAGCTCAGCATGCGCGGCCTGCCCGGGTTAAGCCAGCCGTGAAGTGTTCCTTCGTGGGAGTCATCCATGGAGGAAGCTATGAGGATGGATCAGGATCTGGTGGTGAAACCGTCGTTTACTCTGGCGACGAGTCGTCAACCGGAGAAACTGAGTCTTTGTATCAGCTACAAGATGGCCGGATCGGGGGCTGTTCCGATGGCGATAGTATTCCGGACCCCTCTGATTTGCCCAACCGGGTTGGAATATTCATGGCCGGTACGCAAGCAGCGAATCATTCATCAACTGCCGCAGTGATGGTCTCCGGTTCAGCAGCGGCAACGGCTGCCGGGGCAGGAGGCCCTGTGCGCCCGCCGGCTCAAGTCTTATCAGATCTGTTCGATGCGTTGACTGCGCTCATGGCAGAAGCTAACCCGACGGATCAAGACGCCCACAACACAGAGATTGCAAAGGTGAGGGAGCAGATCACTCAGGCCAAAGCGGATTTGGCAGCTGAAGAGGTCAGGATGACTGCGGAGCGGGCCGCTTTGGACGCACAAGCTTATAAACTCATGCTGGACCAGAGCGCATCACAGGAAGTCATGAGGAGGAATACCAATCTCGTCTGCCCTCAGTTTTCAAAGCAAGGGACCTTTTCAACACCCCTGGAGCGGGAGCCAGTAATCTGCTGGCGGTAAACCGGGCGGAGGTGCCTGCGATAGGCGAGGCGGTCCAGCCTCGCTTGATAGATCTGCCCCGTCATAACAGTGGTGTACCGCAGGCTGTGCCCACACCTCCGGGTCATTACTCCAACCCGCTGGATAACCTTGTCGCTGCCGCGGCACGGTTGGAGGCTATTCCAGTCGAAGGTGATTCATTACAGGCGATAGAGACGCGCCGGGTCAAGGAGCTCCTTAGGACGGCTTTGGTCCAATAGGAAGTGTATTCATACAGCCGCGACCTGATTTATTCTACCCCACATCCAAGCCGGAGGTATAGCAGGCATATGGAGGAACCAGCTGTGTCAAGTAATGCACGACGTGGAGCGCCCCGTGGCAACAATCCGGCCGGTGGTGTCGACAACGCCCAGGAGGTGGTGGATCGGGCCCAAGCGCGCAGGGAGGCCGAGTTAGTGGCGCAGCATCAAGCTCGTCAGCTTACGCCGGTTCGTCCGACCACTTCGGTTGAGCCTGGGCTTAATTCTAGCGCACTAGGGGTACCTTGCCTTGTTCCCGCTTTACGCAATGTGCGCCTGCCAAAAGATTTCAAGGGCCCGCGAGAGGTACCGAACTATATGGCGGATCAACCCCCAGAGACATGGGTGGAGAGCTATGAGATGGCCATGGAGATGCTTGATGTGGATGAGGCAGCATGTGCAAAGTATTTCACTATGATGTTTGAAGGAACGGCCCGTACCTGGTTGAAGAGCCTGCCGCCCAATTCTATCAGTTCATGGGCCCAGTTATGGGCCGGTTTATCAATAACTTCAAAGACACGTGTAAGCAGCCCATGTCGATAGTAGATTTAGTTGCCTCCATATCACTTCATCCAAAGACACATTGATGTGCGATATCACTTCATCAGGGAATGTGCGGAGGATGGAAGGATGACAGTTGATTACATCAGAACTGAAGTTCAGTCGGCTGACATTCTGACGAAGCCTTTGGGACGGGTCAGGTTGGTCCAGCTGAGAGAGAAGATTGGAATGAAGGAAATAAAGTAGGCAGACTAGGATTTAGGGGGTGATTGTTGAATAAACCCAAGTCTGCAGTAGCTAGTGTTTATTTTTCAGTTTCGTCAGATTCGGTCTTTCTTCAGTTTCGTCAGTAGTTTCAGTTTTCTGTTAGCGAGCTTAGCTCGAGTCTGTTAGCGCGTGGAGTGTTTCTGGCGCCCTCCTGGATCGCTCGTGGGATGGCACGAGCATCATGATCTGTGGTGGCGCGTAGTTAGGGGGGCCACGAGCCGGTTTCCTTTGCTGTACTCCAAATAAGTAGAGGGTAATGAGAAACAGAAAAGTCGCAAGGTTCACGCGGCGCAAAACATCTCGTTCATCTTCTTCCTCATCTCCGGTGAGTTCAGAGAGTAGAGTGACCAAGCGAGATCGGTGAGTTTTTGCCAACAAGTACCCAACCGAGAGAGGGAGGAATAAGACCATGGACAACCGAACCAGAAAGCATTTGTTCTAACGCCTGCAAGCTGGAAAGGGAGGGCGGGCTATTACAACAAACCGAGTATAGGCAACAGGAAAGATAAACCCGAACCTTGATCACCTGGAAGAACAGGTGCAACTAAAGAACAGAGCAAATCCTAGTGCAGCTCCAACCATGACAAACGGACGATGAGCACATGTGTCAAGACGGGAACAGCCAAAGACGATAGAAAGCTAGAAACTCAGTCAGCCGGAGACTAGATGACATGACAGCAGACGAAGCATGCAGCAGATCGGTGCGCAGAGAGCCCCAGGGTGGCGCCCACGGCATTCCAACACGAAATTGACGCTGGGGGCACTCTCGCTTGTGAAGTCCTTTATTGGAGTACTGGACGCCTCCTACCACATTAGAGAGTATTTCACCAACTGGTGGCACAGTTATGTCACCACATGATGGACATCATTATCTGGGAGCTGACTACTTCATCGACTTTTGTACATGTTGGCAATTGTGTGTATTGTTCTTTTTTACTATTGCATTACTTTATCCAAGTACAGCAAAAAAAATTATCACAGGCCGAAACGGCAGCTCCAAATTAAGTAGCACTAGTAACTTACAAGGCACTCGACACCAAGCATAGCATCTCGTCCACTAGCTTGTGCAATCTGCCTCCTGCACATGCCGTTATTTTTAAAAATTATTTAGGACTATCCATATGTGACAAGGAAGTTGTGTGACCACAAGCACTCACGCTCATCTCTGCGTTGACCGCATAGAGAGAATTGCAATAATAAAGCAACAAGCGGGAGATCCGGACGGGAAGTGCTTGAGTTGACAGTCGTACATCTGTTCTACTAAGACATCACTTCTGTCTGAATGTGCAAACTACGATCTTCAGTTTTTGCTAATAGGGAATGGTGTTGCACTGGAGCGACAAACAATGGAGTACGAAATTCTCTCCCAAGTAGAACTGTCTCATTCCTGATGTCTCATGTTCTCAACCTAGCCTTGCTCTCCCTTTTCTTTCTTGCAATGGTGTCCTGACACTCTGATCACTGGTAGTGGATATATGTAGACGTATCTGAATTGCTAGACCGCAATGTGTTGCTGGTGATATTTATGTCAGATTAATTACTCGAGATGGTGTTTTCATGGGACATCTTCATGAACAAAGACCGACAGAAAGGTATATACATCAAGGAAACGTGATGCTTTTGATTCAATGTTCGGCGCTAATTATCAAGACAGTTCAAAATTTGATGAGCCACTTGATTTAATTCACTTTTGGTGATTTTTTATTTTTAAACGGAACTGGTTGAGGCATTTAATATTGTATTACCATAATAAGAAAAAAACCCTAACATATGGTAGAAGCACACCATGTAGGAAAACCCCCCAATAATAAGCCAGGCCAGGTTCCCCATAGATCATCATTAGAGTTATCGACAGCATCTAGTGGGAGGAGGCAGCAACAGGAGAGGAAACCTCTTAAGGGGATCTGGCTGACGGCTGTTGCTGGTGCGGCTATTGCCACTACTATGAGTCTAAGCTCCAACAGGTGCTCTATGCCCGAGGCTGGTGTGAATTATGACAATTGCTATCGCCAATGGTCCACACTACAACACGAATGGTGACCCATTTGAATTCTTATCCCTCCCGCCAATAGTTGCAACAGCAACATTTAAATGTACTTTAACTAGCAAGTCAGTCGTGGTTAATGGTTAATAGATTTTAGAGTTAACTAGAGGATACCCAGCGCATAGCTGCAGGAATTGGTTGATAAAAATTTGGGTTGATAACATGAGAACCAAAATTTAAACGATACACGGTATGACTTATTATATTTGATTATTCATAGTTCTAATAATATTTGTTGAAAATAAGTAGAATAATTGAATGGAATTTTTTCTCATGCATGGTTAAATGTTGTGGTGTGTTTTTCCCATGCATAATGGCATGTTGAGGTGGGTCTTACCCCATTCATAATTGTATGGTGATGTGGCATGCTTGCAGGTTAAGATAAATAAGTTTGTGTGGATGAATCTCTTAGGTATATAGGATTACAACTTTAGTACACGAACATGCATATTGGGTACAAATTCATAAATACAACTGAAAAATGCACAAACTAGTCCTACAACTTGTGTTTGAGATACATTTAGATATATTTCTGCCACTAACCTTTAACCCTCTCTTAAGTTTGTCTACTTGGTAGGCCATCTAGGTGGGCCCACGCTCTCTTATATGCGGGTCCCACCTGTAAGTGGAAGTCTATCCCAATGTGTTTTGTTCTAGCATAAAATATTGGATTAGCAGAATGGTAAGCAGCACCAAGATTGTCACACCAAAAACAAGGAGCTTAAATTTGTGTCAACCAAGTTCCCTTAGCACACACTGAGGCCAGACAATTTCTGCAATGGCATTTGTCAGTGCCTTATATTCAGCCTCTCTACGAGATATAGTGACAGTTCCTTGCTTGCACACCGTGATATTAAATTTGGACATAAGAATATTGCAAAGCCACCTGTTGACCTTCTGTCATCTAGACTTCCATCTTAGTCCGGTTCAGTAAATGCACTGACAAGGGTAGACTGAGACCTGCTAAATGTTAGTCCAATACTTACTGTGTTCTTTACGTATCTGAGGGTGTGTTCATCAGCAGTCCAATGCAGGGTTGTAGGTGCAAGCAGAAACTAACACAATTTGCTTACATCAAAGGAAATATCTGGTCTAGTGAGAGTTAAATATTCAAGAGCACCAATCTTGGTTCTGTACTGAGTGCAATCTTCCTGATT
Organism: Aegilops umbellulata; assembly: GCA_032464435.1. Taxonomy (NCBI): domain Eukaryota; kingdom Viridiplantae; phylum Streptophyta; class Magnoliopsida; order Poales; family Poaceae; genus Aegilops; species Aegilops umbellulata. The sequence continues at coordinate 584,428,130 of CP136060.1, read as the reverse complement.
CAAGGAGCTCACCTTCATGAAGATATTGTTTCTTTAACTAGACAATGGAGTTGGTGATGGCTTGCAACTCTACATACCAACTCTTTTCTAAAGCTGAATTGCATATTTTGCTTGAGACAAGACTATACCATCTTTGGTTCTCATGGCCTCAATGCCCAAGAAGAAATTCAGGTTTCCCATGTACTTTAAGGCAAACTCTAAGCCTATAGGTCCTTCGGGAGTGTTGTTACTGCTTCATCAAATGATCTAGTGACGATAATATCATGAACGTATATGAGCATGTACATTGTTATATTGGATCTATTGTAAATAAACAATAAGGTGTCAGACTTGGAAGGAGTAAAACCAATGCCTTGTAGCTTCATGCTCAAACGAGGATACCTTCCTCTTGGGACCTGCTTCATACCCTAAAGGGCTCTATCAAGTTTGCACACATGGAAACCTTCTCTTCCAGAAAACCGTGTAGAAACTTATTATGTACGTCCAACTGTGTTTGCCTTCAACTGCTAGACACATCGATAGATAAAGCCAATCTGCTGGTAGCAGCTCTAACAACTGGAATAGAAGTGTCACCATAATATATGTCATATCTTTATTTAAACCTTTTAGCTACCAATCCGACTTTATACCTGTCAATAATTCCATATGCCTTCTTTTTAATGTTATACACCCAGTCACAGTCTATCAAATTTTTAACTTCACCACCTGGGGCCAAATGCCAAGCCTTATTTTTATTTCAATGCTTTGTATTCTTCTTCCATGGCCTTTTCCCACCTAGAATTTGCCAATGCTTCTTCAATAGTGTGTGGTTCGCCTGTTGTACAAGTTAGTCCAAATTTCAAGATATTCGTGTAATTAACAAGATGGATCTTGCATGTTTGTAGCCAGGTAACGACAAGTGTAGATCGCAGCGCAGGTGGAGGTGCAGCCGAGAGTGCAGGCCTACGGGACTCGATCCCGAGGAAGATCCGACGCTAGGCGCGCCTGCTAAAGGTCTGGCTGGACTCAATCTCGATGGGCATTCGCTGCCAGGCGGGGCAGATGAGCAAGCAGCGCCTGCGTCCACATCAGTCGTGGGGCCCACAACGAAGCGTGGGTGGATGAGTGGGAGACAACCGAGGTGCGCTGTCAGGTGCCTGCGGGGCCACACCGCGCGGGGCAGGCGAATATTGACCCGCGTCATCCCCGCGTGGACAGCTGGCGACATCCCGTCCCGAGACTGATCTGGATTGCAAACACGGCGAATCTGGATGGGATCCAGCCCCCAGTGATTCTTAGGACATGTACAATTGTGCTATCCTAAAAGTGCCACATAGGATAAATAATGAGGTGGAGGAGAGAGAACTCATAAGAGGTTTGTTTTCTCCTATTTAAGAGAAGACAAAAGATGATCTCTTAGCACAACATGTCTCGCCATGTTTTTAGGAATGACTAGTTATTGAAGATAAGGCTTAAGAGATAACCCATTGTAGACATTTTATTTTTTCATCTCCAAATTACATGCAAGTATTAAAATAAGACTACCTTATCAACCATTGTACATGTCCTTATGCTGCAGGCGCAGGCAGATCGCTCCTGTGTCTCGCGCCAACCTCTTCTTTTGGAGAATAAAATATGAGCTAATTTGCAATGTTTTGAGCATTTTCAGCACCATTTTCTTTGGCAAAAATTCCTCCTATATTATCTATTTGATGACATTTTTTCATTTATTAACTTACCCCACATGTCATACAAAAGATAGTAATATGACCTAACAGTGTGTACACCGAAGAGTAATAGTGAATGTGCTTTTTTTCCGGGGGAATACTTAATGTGATGGACATGCATATTTCCGTCAAATAGTTTTGTTAATCTCCTTCGCTTATTTAAGCAGGGTTGACAGGCTACGACCATGTCGTGGTCGATGCATACAACGTGAGTATGGCCCTGCTAAATAGCGGGGTTGACAGGTTGGAGGGATAATTGGTCTACTTACTAAATTGCACTGCTAAATAGCATGCTGACCCAAACAAAGTAATATTCATTGCCTACAACGTGAGTATGGCCTGATGACCGGCTAATAATACATACTGCTTCCGTCCCATAATATTAACATTTTGGCAAGCTATGTTAGATTGTAAAAACGTCTTCTATTAGAAGACTAAGGTAGTACTCCGTCCTAAAATATAAGAACGTTTTTTACACTAGCATAGTATAAAAAACGTTCTTATATTTTGGGACGTAGGTAGTAGTATACTACTTAAATAAGTAGTTAGTTATCTCTCATGCTTATCCAACCAAAAGATTAGCGCGCCACGCACGCAGTAGCTGCCGCCGGGCTGCACAAAGAATGGCCACGCCCTGCACAACTCCCTTCCCATAACACCACGCCCAACCTCTGTTACAAATCAATGGACACCGCCATGCTAAGAATCAACTTGGTTGCTTGGGAAAGCTTTCTTTTCTGGCATTCTCCTTCGCAAGGTTTTCAATTTCAGTTTCAGAAAAAATTCAGCACCAACCAAAATCACCGAAGTTCAGGGAACTGCAGTAATATCGGTTTGCGTGTCGGCCGAAAGTCTGAAAATTCACTTGAATTCATCTAAATATTTCAGCCAGGCAAGATTCTGGCCAGTAGCACAGGATTTGTCGGACACTCTTTTTTTTTTTGACCAGTGAAAACAGCAGGAGAGCCTCCTACTATTGCTTTTTTCTTTATTACTCTAAAATGTTAACCATTGGTTAACATTACAGCTCAGGCTTGATTTACATGGCTTTAACAAGAATTCAGAAGGTATAAAACTAGCCCGGGCAACTGGCCTAAAAATTAATTACACTAAGTCTCAATTAATGCCAATCAATGTAAATGCTCAAAAAATTCTGGATCTGGCCAATGCTCTTGGATGTCAAGTTGGGGAGATGCCGTTTACCTATCTAGGTTTGCCTCTGGGCACAACAAGACCCACTGTTAGAGAGTTAATGCCTTTGGTCGACAGAATTGAGAGAAGGTTGACAGGAACAGCTATCTGGTTATCCTACGGGGAGAGAGTACAACTGATTAACTCCGCGCTTTCGTCGCTATTATCCTTTGTTATGTGTGTTCTGAAACTACCACTCAAGTTGATTGAGATCTTTGACAGATCAAGGAGGCACTGTCTATGGAGAAAAGAAGTGGATAGGGATGCTAAAACCCACTCCTTGGCTGCTTGGGAAATGGTTTGTCGCCGAAATAAAAAAGGGGGTCTTGGAATTTTAAACCTGCAAATCCAAAACAATGCTCTACTGTTCAAGTACTTGCATAAATTCATTCATAAGCAGGATGTCCCCTGGGTAATGTTAGTTTGGAATGCCCATTATGACGATACACCCCCCCACGCGAAGCCACCTTGTGGCTCCTTTTGGTGGCGTGATGTTTTCTCCTTGATGGATATTTACCGTGGGATTACCTCATGTATACCGGCCGCGGGGGACACGGTTCTTCTTTGGAAAGATGTTTGGATAAACGAAATACCCCTGATGGACTCCCATGATCATCTTTTTTCATTTGCTAAATACGAAGACATCTCGTTGGCACAGTACTACAACAACAATGATCACGCAGACAACTTTATCCTTCCTCTGTCAATGGAAGCCAAAACTGAACTGGATAATCTGCAAGAGATCATGGAGGGAATAAACCTGGAAGCTATGGGGACTGATGAGTGGATCCTTTGCTGGGGTGATGTGGATTTTAAACCGAAGAAGTTTTATAAGTACATGTTCAGGAATATATTGACTCCCCAATGCATCACCTCCATTTGGAAGACGAAATGTATCATGAGACATAAAGTGTTTGCATGGTTGATGTTAAATGACAGGGTCAATACAAGAGATTTGCTGCTGAGAAGGCACTTTAATATTGGAGAAGATCATGATAGCCCAATGTGCAATATGGGAGTTGTAGAAACAAATACGCATCTATTTTATGAATGTCCTTTTGCCGCCAAGTGCTGGGATGTCGTGGGCATTGATTGGGAAAATGATCCAGACATACAACAAAGATATGAGAGAGCTAGAGCGAGGTGGCGAGGACCTTTGTTCAAAGAGATAACTATATTAACTTCCTGGAATATTTGGAAGCAACGCAACAGAGAAATCTTTGATGGAGAGGTGGCCACGCATGCTGAGTGGCTGAGGAAGCTCAAGGAAGATTTTGTGATCCTGGGCTATAGGATCAACCCTCAAAATTTAAGCTTTTTAGAAGGATTTGCAAACGCTTTATCTTTGTCGGACACCCTAGTGTGTCATCCACACACGACTCCCTGCTTGGAGAGCATGATGACAAAGCTGACAATCTGGGCAGATAGGCCAACCTAGAAGTGACGAGCTCCTCGTCCCCCAGAACACATCCATGATTTACCTTCTATCCAAGGTGAGTTGTCGGATCCTTGCTGTCAGCTCTCGTTCTAGAGTAACAAGACCATGGTGAGCTCGCCACATAGTTGGAGCGGCTCCACTCTTCACGTTCATGGGTCAATGTCATTATCGATTGGCGGAAATCCTTGAGAACCTCACATATCCTCTTTCACCGCATCCCACATAAACCACAACTTTAAAATTGTAGTATTGTGGGGATTTCTAAACTCCGCATCGATATAAAGATGGTACCAAGAAAATACTACAAGAGCTTTTTCTGCATCTATGACAACATGGTAATAAGGTGATCACCTCATAATTAAAGTGAACGACCAAGAAAATACTCCTGATCCACTTTTTCTGGAGCTGACATGCCCGGTTCCTTATCCACTTTTCCCGGCGGCCTTCCCCGTGTGTCCTACCCTCACCGCCGCTGGTGGGCGCCGCCGGGCTTACCCGCGTGGCCTACAGCGGCGGAGGGGCTCTTCTCCTGCAGCGCTTTGCAGTCATTGGCGATGTGCAGCGGCGACTTGAAGTAGTGCAGGAGGAAGTTGCTGCAGCAGCGCTCGTTCGTGGTTGGCTGTAGCCATGGAGTAACGAGAGCGCTTCTATCTCTCCTTGATGGCGTCGCGTGCAGCGGAGGATCCAACTAGAAGTGAGCCGCCGCCAACAATAATGGTCCCCAACCCGTGATAGTCCTGGGGCACCTCTGCAGCCCAGAGGCCCGGTGGGTCGTGGCGGAACGTCACCCATGCAGTCAGCGAGCGGTGTCGGCCGGGGTTGATGTTGCCTCTCATGACCAGTTGTCCCGGTGGGTGCGGCATCGGTTGGGCAGCCATCATCTTAGGGAATTGGAACATCCAATCTGGCGGCAATGGTGATGTCCGCCAAAGTCAGATCGATCTAGATCTCTAGCAGGTGGTGCGGAGCTGTTGATGGTTCCCTTGTGAACTGGCAATTCTGTGGTCATTCATGTCTCAGATGACCCATTCACTGCGTAGATGCATGACGGTATTTGTGTCCTTCCCTCGGTATGATTTGCTGTTGCGGATGAGGATGACGGAGATGGTGGCGGCGTGTGATGGTGTTGTCTGGTTCTGATTAGCCATTGGCCACTACTTGTGAGGACGGTGCAGGTACTCTGGATTGTCCCGAACATGGGTTTTGGCATTTCCACCGACCATCTTTCCTCATCGTTGACTTCGTTGTGTGGTGGTGAGCAATTTTCCCGTGGCTTGACCATCTGCTCGCCCTGCATGGCCATCACTCGGACTATGCGCATAAGCAGCAGCTAGGATTGTGGCAAGTGAAGGTGGCATCATATAATGACTTCGGTTGGGTGGTACTTCTCACGTACCCGGTCTCAAGCTCCGGGGTGAAAACCCTAAGTCTGACCCTTGTTGGTTATACTTGGTAATGGCAGCATCTTTTGCGTCGTTACCTTGATGTAGGCATTGCCTCGCGTTGACCATGCTCTTTAGGGTGAAAACCCATGATCTGACCTTCGTTGGTTGGATCAGGCGCCGACGGCATTTGCGTGTCGTTCCCTTCGTGGAGGCGTCGTCTTTGAAGAACCTTTCTCGTAGCCTATGTGTTGTCAAAAGTTGGTTCGTACAGATGGTTGCTGAGGTGCATCATCGATAGTTGTTTTGATCGCTTCAGGATATTTTTTCTTTCTTCTTTCTTTATGCGTCTAGGCATTAGCTTTGGTCTTATTTGACTTTGCTATTTGTTGGCGTGATTTTGTGTGTGTGCGTGTGTCGGCTGTGTGCATCTTAGCTAGGCAGAGGCCGGGGTATACTCCTGATGATTGTATCCCTCGATGCTACATTATAAGTCAATAGAAAACACCCTTTATCAAAAAAAAAGTGACCGACAAATGGAAGTTTTTTCATAAACAAAAGCATCCGGAATGGCACCTGTTCCTGCAAAAGCTAAGGGGAATAATGCATCATGCACAGGCTGCAACCATTTCAAATTAGGTAAGACTATAATTTAATGATGTCAAACAGACGTGGAAAACCAGCACCTGAAGATGTTTGCTTATGTAAGAACAGAAACGATGATTAACAAAAGAAGAAACAATTTTCATAAATTTCCTAATACATGCAGATGAATAAAAGTGGAAGGCTGAAACGGCATATGTCAGGCTGGACATTTATGCTCAGCATGCAAGTATTCAAATATGCAGAGCAAAATATATAATGTTTCAGTTTATTTTTTTGGAAAAGGAGGATGACCCCCGGTCTCTGCATCTGGGAGATGCATGCGGCCATTTAATTAATTATTCTGGAGGACCTTACAAAGTGGAAAAACAATATGCCTGAATCCGCCAACTTGGCAACATCTGCTACTACTCCTATCCAAATGATGAAGGGGTGCAAGCTGGGCCACATACCCCGACCGAGCCATCTGACAGGTCCTGAGCTCAAACCGGTCTGACTCTCTCAGATGTGTCGTCCTCCACTGGTCCATCTTAAGAGCAGATTGATTTGAGAACTTTGGTAGGTCCTCCGCCATCGACGCTACCACGACGCCAAACGATGACCTCCACCTTTGCGAGCCTTGGCAGGTACTCCGCCATTGACACTACCACGACGCCAGCCGGCGACCTCCACCTACCCGAGTGAGACGTCTCCAATGTATCTATAATTTTTTATTGTTCCATGCTATTATATTATCTATTTGGATGTTTTATATGCATTAATATGCTATTTTATATTATTTTTGGGACTAACCTATTAACCTAGCACCCAGTGTCAGTTCCTGTTTTTTCCTTGTTTTAGAGTTTCGCAGAAAGGAATACCAAACAGAGTCCAAACGGAATGAAACCTTCGCGGTGCTTTTTCTTGGATCAGAAGACAACTAGGAGACTTGGAGATGAAGTCAGAGGAGTCACGAGGCGGCCACAAGGACGGAGGGCACGACCAGGGGTAGGGCACGCCCCCACCCTTGTGGCCCTCCCGTGACCCTTCTTGCCCATGTGGTATGATTTGCATATCTCAAGTGATTCAAAATCAAGTGAGTCCAAACGGTCCATCTGCATGGAGTTTCTTCATGCGTATATACCAATAGACATGGTTCACATTACTCAATCCTTTTTTCAAAAAAAATGAGTGAGTCCAAAGATCCATCAACATGGAGCTTCTTCATGCGTTTTATACCAATATGACTTACATGGCAGTGCCACAAGTAGGTGGTACTATCATTACTATCTTATATCTTTTGGCATGAACATGTGTATCACTATGATCGAGATTCAATAAACCATTCATTTTAGGCGCAAGACCATTCAAGGAATTATTCAAATAAATAGAGTAACAATTATTCTCCTTAAATGAATAATCGTATCGCGATAGACATAATCCAATCATGTCTATGCTCAACGCAAACACCAAGTAACAATTATTTAGGTTTAACACCAATCTCGATGGTAGAGGGAGCGTGCGATGCTTGATCACATCAACCTTGGAAACACTTCCAACACATCTCGTCAACTCACCTTTAGCTAGTCTCCGTTTATTCCGTAGCTTTTATTTCGAGTTACTAACACTTAGCAACCGAACCGGTACCTAATACCCTGATGCTACTAGGATTACTAGTAAAGTACACATGCACATAATGTATATCGAATATACTTCTATCGACAGCCTTCTCATCTACCGAGTATCTAGGGTAATTCTGCTCCAGTAGCTGTTCCCCTCATTACAGAAGCACTTAGTCTCGGGTTTGGGTTCAACCTTGGGTTTCTCCACTAGAGCAGCAGCTGATTTGTCGTTTCATGAAGGATCCCTTCTTGCCCTTGCCCTTCTTGAAACTAGTGGTTTCACTAACCATCAACAATTGATGCTCCTTCTTGATTTCTACTTTCGCGGTGTCAAACATCGCGAATATTTCAAGGATCATCATATCTATCCCTGATATGTTATAGTTCATTACGAAGCTCTAGCAGCTTGGTGGCAATGACTTTGGAGAAACATCACTATCTTGTCTGGAAGATCAACTCCCACTCGATTCAAGTGATTGTTGTACTCAGACAATCTGAGCACAAGCTCAACGATTGAGCTTTTCTCCCTTAGTTTGCAGGCCAAGAAAAACGTCGGAGGTCTTATACCTCTTGATGTGGGCACGAGCCTGAAATCCCAATTTCAGCCCTCGAAACATCTCATATGTTTCGCGACATTTCAAAAAATGTCTTCGGTGCCTCAATTCTAAACCATTTATCATTACCGAACTATCATGTAGTCATCAAAACGTGTATGTCAGATGTTCGCAAAATCCACAGACCACGTTCGTGGTCCAGCACACCGAGCGGTGCATTAAGGACACAAGCCTTCTACTGTCCGCATAATTGCTACTATCAACTTTCAACTATATTTTTTCTAGGAACATATCTAAAACAGTAGAACTAAAGCGCGAGCTTACGACATAATTCGCAAAGATCTTTTGACTATGTTCAGGATAATTAAGTTCATCTTATGAACTCCCACTCAGATAGACATCCCTCTAGTCATCCAAGTGATTACATGATCCGAGTCAACTAGGCCGTGTCCGATCATCACGTGAGACGGACTAGTCAACGTCGGTGAACATCTTCATGTTGATCGTATCTACCATACGACTCATGCTCGACCTTTCGGTCTTCTGTGTTTCGAGGCCATGTCTGTACATGCTAGGCTCGTCAAGTCAACCTAAGTGTTTGCATGTGTTCCGAGGCCATGTCTGTACATGCTAGGCTCGTCAACACCCGTTGTATTCGAACGTAAGAATCTATCACACCCGATCATCACGTGGTGCTTCGAAACGACGAACTTTCGCAACGGTGCACAGTTAGGGGGAACACTTTCTTGAAATTTTAATGAGGGATCATCTTATTTACTACCGTCGTTCTAAGCAAATAAGATGCAAAAACATGATAAACATCACATGCAATCAAATAGTGACATGATATGGCCACCGTCACTTTGCTCCTTTCGATCTCCATCTTCGGGGCTCCATGATCATCATCGTCACCGGCATGACACCATGATCTTCATCATCATGATCTCCGTGAAGTTGTCTCGTCAACTATTACTTCTACTACTATGGCTAACGGTTAGCAATAAAGTAAAGTAATTACATGACGTTTATGTTGACACGCAGGTCGTAAATAAATTAAAGACAACTCCTATGGCTCCTGCCGGTTGTCATACTCATCGACATGCAAGTCGTGATTCCTATTACAAGAACATGATCATCTCATACATCACATATATCATACATCACATCCTTTGGCCATATCACATCACATGGCATACCCTGCAAAACAAGTTAGACGTCCTCTAATCGTTGTTTGCATGTTTTACGTGGCTGCTATGGGTTTCTAGCAAGAACGTTTCTTACCTACGCAAAACCACAACATGATATGTCAATTGCTATTTACCCTTCATAAGGACCCTTTTCATCGAATCCGATCCGACTAAAGTGGGAGAGACTGGCACCCGCTAGCCACCTTATGCAACTAGTGCATGTCAGTCGGTGGAACCTGTCTCACGTAAGTGTACGTGTAAGGTCGGTCCGAGCCGCTTCATCCCACAATGCCGCCGAATCAAGATTGACTAATAACGGTAAGCATATTGAACAAAATCAACGCCCACAACTACTTTGTGTTCTACTCGTGCAAAGAATCTACGCAATAGACCTAGCTCATGATGCCACTGTTGGGGAACGTAGCAGAAATTTAAAATTTCCCTACGTGTCACCAAGATCTATCTATGGAGAAACCAGCAACGAGGGGAAAGAGAGTGCATCTACATACCCTTGTAGATCGCTAAGCGGAAGCGTTCAAGTGAACGGGGTTGATGGATTCGTACTCGTCGTGATCCAAATCACCGATGACCAAGTGTCGAACGGACGGCACCTCCGCGTTCAACACACGTACAGCCCGGTGACGTCTCCCATGCCTTGATCCAGCAAGGGAGAGGGAGAGGTTGAGGAAGACTCCATCCAGCAGCAGCACAACGGCGTGGTGGTGGTGGAGGAGCGTGGCAATCCTGCAGGGCTTCGCCAAGCACCCGCGGGAGAGGAGGAGGTGTCACGGGAGGGAGGGAGGCGCCAGGGCTTCAGGTGTGGCTGCCCTCCCTCCCCTCCACTATATATAGGGGCAAGGGAGAGGGGGGAGGCGCAGCCTTGCCCCTTCCTCCAAGGAAGGGGTGCGGCCAAGGGGGGAAGGAGTCCATCCTCCCCAAGGCACCTCGGAGGTGCCTTCCCCTTTGAGGACTCTCCCCTTTTTCTTATATCTTGGCGCATGGGCCTCTTGGGGCTGGTGCCCTTGGCCCATATAGGCCAAGGCGCACCCCCTACAGCCCATGTGCCCCCCCCGGGGAAGGTGGACCCCCCGATGGACCCCCGGACCCCTTTCGGCACTCCCGGTACAATACCGATAAAGTGCGAAACTTTTCTGGCGACCAAAATAAGACTTCCCATATATAAATCTTTACCTCCGGACCATTCCGGAACTCCTCGTGACGTCCGGGATTTCATCCGGGACTCCGAACAACATTCGGTAACCACATACAAACTTCCTTTATAACCCTAGCGTCATCGAACCTTAAGTGTGTAGACCCTACGGGTTCGGGAACCATGCAGACATGACCGAGACAACTCTCCGGCCAATAACCAACAGCGGGATCTGGATACCCATGTTGGTTCCCACATGTTCCACGATGATCTCATCGGATGAACCACGATTTCGAGGATTCGATCAATCACGTATACAATTCCCTTTGTCTAGCGGTATCGTACTTGCCCGAGATTCGATCGTCGGTATCTCGACACCTTGTCCAATCTCGTTACCGGCAAGTCTCTTTACTCGTTCCGTAACACATCATCCCGTGATCAACTCCTTGATCACATTGTGCACATTATGATGATGTCCTACCGAGTGGGCCCAGAGATACCTCTCCGTCACACGGAGTGACAAATCCCAGTCTCGATTCGTGCCAACCCAACTGACACTTTCAGAGATACCCGTAGTGCACCTTTATAGCCACCCAGTTACATTGTGACGTTTGGCACACCCAAAGTATTCCTACGGTATCCGGGAGTTGCACAATCTCATGGTCTAAGGAAATGATACTTGACATTAGAAAAGCTTTAGCATACGAACTACACGATCTTTGTGCTAGGCTTAGGATTGGGTCTTGTCCATCACATCATTCTTCTAATGATGTGATCCCGTTATCAATGACATCCAATGTCCATGGTCAGGAAACCGTAACCATCTATTGATCAACGAGCTAGTCAACTAGAGGCTTACTAGGGACATGGTGTTGTCTATGTATCCACACATGTATCTGAGTTTTCTATCAATACAATTCTAGCATGGATAATAAACGATTATCATGAACAAGGAAATATAATAATAACCTATTTATTATTGCCTCTAGGGCATATTTCCAACACTGCCAACCATGCCTGGCGCATAATCAAAGCCTGGAAACCCACTCACCAAATTCGCAAGGTCACTACTCATGCACTGGCTTCCCTGCTTATTCTCCTTCCTCGCAACCTTCTCTTCCATGCTATCCGCTCCCCATCCGTGCTCGCCAAGCCCCCACCACGGTCGCTGCCATGCCCCGGCTCATCCTCGGTGCTCACCAGCACCTGAGAGAGTGAAAGGAATATTCTGGAGTCCGGAGAAAGAGGAGGGGCAACCTATAGAGCTCAAAGGCATCCCTTTCTTGGGTATCGACGCGTCGTCATCGATCCGAAACATTAACCGCCTCCGCCGAAGGCACCGTGCTGCAAGCCGCAGCAGCTATGTGGCCCACATCAGCACTAATGTGTCCTGGAGCTGGAGCAGTGTCGGTGGCACCATCCCGGTACGATGTTACATGAGTTCTGATGTGAACTCACATCCATATCAAATTTGCACTCCATTGTCCATCATACAAAAATGGTCACCCCTAGTTACGATGGCACTACATAGATACTCTCTGTATAAATAAAATGATTTATATATTTGGCAGGTACAGGATAAGAGGATCTACCATAAGTGTATTGACATTCTGCCACATTATACTAAGGAGCTATTTTAATTAACAATAGCACTTGCAGCAAAAGACCAGTGTGTACTTTGGTTGAATATGAATGTGTGGAATTACATTATATACTGAAGAACTATTTTACTGAACAATAGCAGTTGCAGCAAAAGACCAGGGTGTACTTTGGTTGAATATTGAAGTGTGGATTAAATTTATGTACTATTTACTATTTAACCCTTGCGGTTTTCCGGTTGCTAATAAAAAATGCATTATACCCAGCTAATCAAATCTTTACTTGACACTAAGAAAACTGGAAATCATGCGGTAAAGGGAACTCATTTGATGTTTTTTGTATGATGATAAATGAATGACTCTGAAGATATGTCACTGATCTGAAACTGACAACGCAACATTACTGGATGATGCCACCAACCTCTAATTAATCAAAGCGAATTTGTCTAGAGCCCCCAACTTGTAATAAATCAAACCTTAATGTCAGCAGTAATAAGTGCTCTCTTGTATGACTGATCTTTCTAGGGCATTCTCTTTTCAAACATACCCAGTCACCAATCTGAAAGCTACGACTGATTTTGATTTGCAAATAAGAAAGAGATTATCCAGTTACATAAATACATAAATAGCATCATAAAATATATCCAAGTGCACAAGCCGTTGGCATCATGATTGTTAACACCACGAAAACAGTGAGCACTTGTAAAATGGTACCCATGCACTTAACTGCTTGCTCCAGCTGAAACAGAAACCAAAAATATTTTTAGCTTAACTATTGAACAAAGCACACCTCCACAAAATAGTGCACCCATGGAACAGAAAGCATGTAAATACATCGTCCCTTATCTTGGTTGCGTACCGAAGAAAGCAGGCGTCTTTATCCACATTAGTTGTACCTGGGCTCAGTTTGGTCAATTGACCGAACACGACCTAAACACTGCTGTTGGAACATGCGAACGATGTCGGACCAGGGCGGTGCTCGTTGGATGAGGCACGACCTGAACAATGGTGTTGGAACTGGCGAACGATGTCGGACCGGGGCGGTGAGCTTGCTGGATGAGACCGCACCGGGGCGGAGAGGCTGTTGGGAGTTGGGACACGCACGAACTAGTAGCTAGCATACACGCGCGATGCAGCAGCAGCAGGAGCACGCAGTTGGCATGGAAGGGGAGCAACTGGAGATGGGGCACCTCCTCACGTGAGCTTCTAGAGCGCAAGCTCGAGGAGCCTGTGGCGCGGCGCAGCTCGAGGCGTCGACCAGATGTACAACGGTGAGGCGTCAGCGGCTTGCGCGAGCATGAACTCCAAACGCGGGCGCGTTGGACGGAATCGAGGTCAAGAACACCGGGGACGACGATGGAGACGATGCGCTGCCGCGGCCTAAATCTCCCTCACCCACCGTTTTCTTCCTCTCCTCGTCCATCCTCTCCACGCTTCTCTGTTGGCTCCTCGAAGGGGATGACGCCGGCAGTGAGGTATGATGCTGGCAGGGGAGACGGGAGAACGGCAGTGGCACGAAGAGGAGGGGTGCGGACGCAGCTGGGATTTGGGCAGAGCGGTGGCACGGGATATGACCAGATCCTTCGAGGCAAGAAGCCGAAGGGAATATCTGGTAGCCAGCGTTCAAATCAACCGACCTGAATAAATGCAAATCGCACGCTAATGCCGCTCAAGTCCCCCAGTAAATAGCGTGTCATCATCCCATTGGCCATGTTTTTACTCATTGAAAAAAGTCAAAAAAACCTGATAACTAAACCTGACCAGGTTTACTATATTTAGAATTTGGTTTTAAAGTAAACTAGCAAAGTGGCCCGCCCTTCGCTCGGGCTAGTACTTAATACAATAAGATTTAAATTAGTTCATATTTGCCAGTTCTTTGGCTTGGTCATGAAATGTTGAGTTTAAGAAATAACCCCTTTAATGCTTCAGGGAAATATCTGAAGGCTATGGTGTCGCTGTTTTTTTTAGTGCTATGTGCTCTTAACCATTGGTTTACCTAGTGCGGCTGCAGCTGGTTTTTTAGTGCTACATGCCCTTAACCACTGGTTTAACTAATGCAGCTGCAGTGATTGTATACATGGTGTACGGCTGGCTTGACCATACCGTTGAGGTGTCTTAAAGTTTCTTAATTTTAGTATATAGTGTTTTCCTGATAAGTATCATATGCATCACATTTGCAACAATATGGGTGATTTTGTAATGATTTTCTAATTTTCTCAATATTCCCATGAATTATATGTTAGCATAGATTTATTTTAAAAATGCATCACCAAAAATTACACAATTTACGCTAAATGTACGTATATGCACTATACTGTTTTCCTTAGATGTGTACACTAACCATAGGTGTTTTTTAATAATTCATTGCTGATTTTTAGAAAAAATCATAGCTAATTATTTCTGTTGTTTGTAGTAAAATATTTTTTTCATACTTGAATGATTAGTTGAGATTTTAGCCCGATAGACTCACGCGGATGCACACAACGTTCAGGCATCTCTCACACATTCACACAGATGTTGGTCTTGCCTGATCCCCTTTGCCACATTTCTTCTTACCTTACTTTCTCGGTTGACTCCTGAGTTACTGCCGTCGGCTGATGCCCAGCTACTCATAAAGCAAAGACACCCTCCTCTTATCCGTTGACTACCAGTTGGATACCACCGGCTAATGTCCAGCTACGCAGAGAGCAACGTTCGTGCTATTGCTGATTCATTGTGCATGGATGTCATCTCCCGTAGCCAGCTTAGATCCCGATTGTGTTCATCCTAAAGAAGCGGATCTGCAATTGATCCCTTGAACATAGGTTTTTCTTTCTACAAAAATAGATTGGGATTTGATAATTTTTCTTTGTAGCTAGGCAGCGGCGAAGGCCAATTTTTTTTCAATAATACATTACTTTTAGTAAATTTGAGAAATATTACGCCGTCTAGATTTATTTTAAAAATAATACGGCATCGGCTTACTGGTAGCTGATTGGCTGCTGTCGGCCACGGCGAAGCCGATATGTCTCAGTCGGCCACGGGTAAGCTGAGTAGGATCCAGTCGGCCACGGTAAGCCCATAAGTGCACCGCAGCGATGCCGTGCTGGCCCTGGGCTGGCTGACTGGCTGCAGCTCCGTCGCCTCGATGGATGGACGGATGGGTGCAAGTGGGATGCTACTGCAGCGAAGCCGACTGAAATTGGCCTGGCTGGCTGGCCGGCTGCAACTCGGGCGTGCACTGCCTAGCTAGCTGGCCGGCTGCAACTCGCGCGCAGGAACTGCCTAGCTAGCCGGCCGCATGCAACGCGCGCATGCAAATGCCATCGCCAAGGCCACACCGGTGACCGGCGCATGTGTGTGCGTGCATGTTGGTGGCCGTGGCGAGTGTGCCGGCCAAGTTAGATACGTGCATGTGTGGACATCCATCAGATTGCATGCACGTACGAGCGTGCCGTTGCTTGACCCAGCTGCATAGCTAGCTGTTAGTTTGACTCAGGTGTAGGCGTCGCAACTTATCGGCCTACCGGTGGCCGACTGCATGCGGACCAGCCACTAATCGGCTTACCGGTGGCCGACGATCCTACTCAGCTTACTCGTGGTCCACTGAGACATATCGGCTTCACCGTGGCCGACAGCAGCCAATCGGCCACCAGTAAGCCGATGCCGTATTATTTTTGAAATAAATCTAAACAGCGTAATATTTCTCAAATTTACTAAAAATAATGTATTATTGAAAAAAAATTAGCGTCTTTTTTTCTCTCTTTTGATCTAACGCACATGCTAAGGTTTTATCTGTAACCTTTTCTTTTTGAGATGGGGCGCTCTTAGATCTAATGAACCATTAATAGTGTGTCCAGAAATCCCATTAATTGAGTACGTACAGGCTTACGGTGGATTTTTTTCCTTTTAAGATGGGGAGTTATGTATGTTGAGGCTTATGGTAGCTGTAGTTTTTTTTTCTTTTTGTGATGGGGAGCTCTTAGATCTAATCCTTTAATTACGGCTTTTAAGTTATGGGTCCACCAACTCAACGACCAGATGTTTCAAATTGTTGTGATAATTTCTAACTTATTTATCTTTTTTCTGATTAACCCGTCAAGCACTTTTTATATATAATAGATAATAGATGGCACTTTGATTCCTTTTTTTTTTGCGAAAGCACTTTGATTCCAATCGAGCCCTCAAACATAACGAGTCACAAAAAGATCATGGACATCATCTTCCCTTGTCAAGACACACGAGCATGCCACACGCTTTGTAGTGCATATCGGAAAGCTGAACTGCGGTAGACAATAACAAGCTGTAGAAATATGATTGAGATTGTGTGTTGAGGTTGGATTTCACAGTACATTATATGTCTAGGGATATTGCTGTTGGCTACTCACTGCGGATTTAGCTGTAGCGCTCTGCCAGCAGATGTCGATTTAATCTCAGAAGAACACGTCTCTGTGCAGAACACACAACCAACCGCATCTTAATATTCACTTGCAGAAGATAACTAAACTTGGGAGGATACGTGGCTTGGGGAGACTCCGCATGAACTTCAATATCCTACTCTGTACAACGTTGTTCAACGTAGAGAAGCCTACATTGTAACCATTCTACAATCCACTCCCCTCAGTATTAGTTTTCGGAGGACGCTAGTTGGAAATCGTTGGGAGGCCTGGCTTCATCTTGTAAGACGTTTGATGGATGTCCAGCTGTCCTAGCAGCCAGATCAGCTGTATTGAAACTTACTAAGAATGGCGTGTTCTCGGTCAAATCCATGTATCTGGATGTCATAAACTCTAGCGTCATTCCTTCCTCGAAGCACGTTTGGAAAGTAAAGGTACCTTTGCGAATCAAAGTGTTTATGTGGTTTGTGCATAAACAAGTTATTTTGACTAAGGATAATCTGGCAAAACGTAACTGGGTGGGCTCTGCTAGATGTAGTTTTTGTGACCATAACGAAACTATCAAACACCTCTTTCTTGATTGTCCGCTGGCTAAGATTCTGTGGCGGTCGATTCATATTGCTTTTAATATTAATCCACCCACCTCCATCAACATGTTATTTGGAACGTCGCTTGATAGGGTTGATTCCAATACAGCGAGGCACATTCGTGTTGGCGTTTGTGCTTTATTATGGGCAGTCTGAAACTGCAGAAATGATTTAGTTTTTAATAGATCAACGAACATTCACTTTTTGCTGGTTGTCTTCAGGGCCACGGCATTGATCCGCATGTGGTCGCTACTCACTCCGACGGAGGCCAGGGAGCGTTTGGTTACTGTGTCTACCCAATGGGAGATGGTAGCTCGGGATATTTTCAACTGGTTTGGATGGCGGTAATGTAATAGGATAGGCATGTAGTGCTCCTATTTTCTTTGCCAGCCGGTTGTCGCGTTTTGTTTTAGCTCTTATTAGCATTTGTTTATTTTCACACTTCGAGACTTGGAGACTTGTTGCTGGATTTTCTTTATAATAATTTGAGCCGTATACATCTTTCTGATGCAGAGGCTGGGGTAAAACCCCTTTCCGAAAAAAGAAAAAAAAGAAGATAACTAAACATGCAGTAAACACGGGAGAGATTACATATGTGGCCAGATCGGAGCAAGAAATGGCTCGGCAGTACATTCTCTTTCCAAACATCCAGTCGCTATGTAGACTGCACAAGATACCCCATTTCGATTTGTCAGTGGGGAACGCTGTCACGCCAATGGTACACATATTCTCCATCGTACTGTGAGCTTGACTGAGGCTAAGAGTGAACTTCCCAATGTTTCATATTCCTACTTGTTTTACTCGTATTGTGCTAACATTTAGTAGAAGAGAGAAAGGTGATAATCTCCTGAAATATGGGGAACTCTCAATCCCGTGGTGTCGATTATATATGGATGGTTAACCATACATGCAGTGGTAGGTAGGAACAAATTTCTCGAGATATAATGAAGGAAGATGGCCTGCATAAATAATGGCAGTCTCCGATGCTATACATCAAAGGACACGCGCTCTCTTTTATTTTACTTGTTTGTCCAGAATTGTGCTGGTCGTTCAGAAGTTGATGAGTTAGGAAACTCATTTAGTTCACTCTCTTAATGGCACTCTTATGTTTTGATGCAGAGGGAGCATATAGATATGATATGATATAAACTAGCACCGAGCCGAAAATGTGTAAGTCGGGTGGATATAGAGTCCCAGAAATAGAATAATTCCCCGTTCTTTGAGCCCAGATGATTATTGGACCGCATACCATTAACGTTAGGGTCTTTTGTTGTCAGGTTCACGTAACTGACGCTCCGCGTCCCCGCGTCGCCTCGCCAGGCATCACGGGGGAGACCAAGCTCAAGCGCCACAACTTTCTATTATTCTCCATCCCTTCTCACCCTGCCGCCACCAGACGCAAGACCAAGCTCAAGGGAAGGTGGTGGCAGGGCCAGGGCCGTTCCGGACAGTTCGTCGGATCTGCGGCTTAGTCTGCCCAATGACGGCACGACTCCGGCACGTGGGTGAGCAGGGCGTCCTGGGCGGCTGTCTGATGGCGCCCTTGTGATGGCCAGGCGGTTGCTGCAAGCCTGCTGGGACCTTCGGGCTATTCCCTCCCCCGGCCGTCCGTTGCTCTGCTGCTGGCTGCCGGTATGAAGGCGTGGCCTCGGTTGTGTGGATGCAACGCCGTGGCATGACATGCTTGAAGCGTGGCCGGGATGTTAGGAATAAGCCGCGACGGAGCATGGTGGCGACCGGCATCACTGCGCTACGTCCGGTCCGTGTTGATGCAGCGTTCCGGCGTGAGCTAGGCGTATCAGCGGTCTGTTGTTGGCCGCCGCGGAGTGCACGCTGTAGCGTGGCCGAACCGTTCGGATCAAGCACCTGAGTGTGATGTGCATGTAGTTAGTTTGTACTCCTAGTTACTTTGCGGGCTCGTCAGCTGAACACCCAGGTCGTGTGGCTCATGTTGTTAGTCGCCACCATGGTGGACCGGCTATGCATGCATACGTGAGACTACTTAAAGACTTTAGGCAACGAAATATCCAGTGCGTTCAGCTCCTTCTTCTACCTCCGTACCTTCTTCTCCACCTAGGGTTGGACTCAACACGGGAGTGCTCAGGGTGGGCAGAGTGCTGCGGTCGGGGGATGCAGCGCCAATCAGATGGTTGTGTCCTCTTGATGTGTAGCGGCTCGCGCGCATGGCAATGGTGATCTGCTTTTGTGCTCCTATTCCTGCCATGTCGATCCTTGGGCAGGCTGGAGTAGGACAGGCTCTCTCTGTCGAGTTGGAGAGGGAACATAGCAAACCACCCAATAAAGAGAGAAAAAAGGCAAGAGCGTCAAAGGGGAGAATCGACTGCGGATGAAACACGGCATGGTAGTTGGAAGTACATGTTATGCGTTCTGAATTTCTGCCCAAAAAACAGGTTTCGGCCGAATTTCGGCCATCTCGGCCTGGGGCAAAATCTATCTTCAGCCGAAATTTGTCAAATTTGGCAAATTTTAGTCAAATAGTATCATTTAAATTTTGGTCAAATTTCTGCCGAAATTTTTGAAAATGGCCGAATTCGGCCATCTCGGCCTAAGGCGAAAAAAATAACAAACCAAAAATCACAGTAAGACGAGAAAGAGAAACACGGCATAGAAGGTGTGTGTACACAACGAAGAGTGGGAGGAATAATACCATGGACAACTGAACCACAAAGTGTTAGTTTTGACGCCTGCAAGCTGGAAAGGGTGGACGAGCTATTAGAACAAACCGAGTATAGGCAAGAGGAAAGACAAACCCGAACCTTGATCAGCTGTAGGAACAGAGCAAATCCCAGAGCAGCTGCAGCCACGACAAAAGAACCAAAGACGAGACAGGAACAAACCAAAAACGAGAGAAAGGTAGAAACTCAGTCAGCCCAAGAGCACACGGCGCAACAGCAGACGAAGCATGCGGCAGATCGGTGCGCGGGGAGCCCCATGATCGCCCCACAGAATCCAACCGCGAAACGGATGGTGCAGAGGGCACACTCACTCGTGAAGTCCCCTGGGAGACAGATACGCCAACATCCTTTATACGAATATAATGAGCGAGTCTCAGTGAGACTCAAGGTAAAGGCCATGGTTTAGAGGCCTCCTACCACATTATAGAGTATTGCATGAACTGGTGGCACTGCTATTTCACCACATGATGGACCTCATTATCCACGAGGTGGCCAGGATCAATCGTGTTGGCTACTTCATGTATTCCTTCATGGACTTTTGTACATGTTAGCAATTGTGTGTATTGTTCCTTTTTAATGCATTGTATATTATCCAAGAACAGAATAACAAGAAAATTTCTCAGTGTCCCAAAGGGCAGCTCCAAATTAAGTTGCACTAGTAATTTACAAGGCGTTCGGCCCCAAGCATAGCATCTCACCCACTAGCTTGTGCAATCTCCCTCCCGCACATGCCGTTCTTTTTTTAGTTTAGAGTCAATTACACTGGTGGTGTCAGAACTTGACGCAAACGGTCACTTTAGTGCTACAACTTGCGGTGTACATCAAAGTGGTGCCAAAACTTGGCTTGAATGTGCAAATACGGTGCTAATCACTCTTGTATACTACCGTGACGGTGACGAGGCATGCCAGCATGGTCCGCGGCCCGCTGTCAGCGACCCAACAATGAAGATGGGGCGTCTGCGTGCTCTTTTTTCAAAAACTGCCTCATTTTTTTTCACGCAAAAGCAATTGATAAGAGGGTCCCAGCTGTCAGCAGAATAAATTTTAATTGAGCAAAAAACAATCTTCTCAGGCCTTGAACCTGCAACAACGAGCTAAACATGTGTGCAGCTACCCACCTGGGAATACACACGCTTTATATCCATTAGTTAGACAGCATAAATTAATACTGGAATACGAGAATAGAGCCTGAGGTAAACAAGCAGGCTCGCCAACCAAAGTTGTTTCATATAAATAAAGGATTTGTCACTCTTTATGTCTACAACAGAATGTGCTCGTGGGAAAAACGGACAGAAGCTAGTGCTGCCCATTTACAACATCTTAGTTTTTTTTTACTTTGTGAAGTTTGTAAAAGGATTTAAATTATAACTATAAATAGTAAATAATATACATATAATTGTAAATGTGTATTGGAGGAATTGCAGTCTGATGGTACAGTATGGTCATATTTATTTTCCATACATATATTAATTTAAAATGTATAATTACTTTTTACAAAACACAAAACCTTTATTAAAAACATATGAACACTTTTAAAATAACATAATATTTTTATGGCCTGGACAATTTTATATGCTACACTCGTTCCAAGGGATGAATACTTTATTGAAAACAGCTTGAATTTATTTAAATACAAATATATATAGAAATTGGTTTAAAATACTGAATTAATATGGAAAAAGTTTCTAAAATTAGTTAATATTTTTTATATTTCATAATTTATATTTTCAATTTTTTTGAATCTAATGGGTGGACATTTTATGAAATTATATGAAAATTTTAATAATGTGATTTACTTTATTTATATGGATATTACTTAAAATTTTAATTAAAATATTTATGTAATTTCTAAAAAAGACTAACATGTTGAAAATGGGCCGCACTAACTGAATTCCGTTTTAGCCCATGAGCGTGTTATGCTATAGACATAATACTTGACAATACTTCGTAAACATGTAATTTCAATTGTTAGTGTGGTAGCTCTACTCGTTCCTTGACCTAAGGTTGCATGTTCGAATTTCAGCTCATATGTGTTTTTTTATATTTTAAATTCTTAATTTATATTGTCTAAGTGAAGATATATAAAAAATGTTTATATTCTATACTGCAATGACGATGTTGATGGGGTGGTTAGCTTCACACGAAGGGTACTAGATCTCCTCGGGTCGAATGCCCACTGTCCCATTTTTTTCGGGGGCTATTCCGTGGAAGAAATAAAAAAACCAAGGTGTTTTTTTTTGTCAGGGGCTTTTCTGTGGAAAAATAAAAAAAAATCGGTGATTTAAAAAAAACATTGTATTGTCACTGACAACGGCCCCACGCCACGTTGGCATGCGCCGTCAGCAGTGCTAGCGTATACAAACACGATTAGCACCGTATTTGCACGCTCGTGCCACGTTTTTGCATCACTTCGATGTACACCACAAGTTCTAGCACCAAAGCGACCGTTTATGCCAAGTTCTAGCACCACCGGTGTAATTGACTCTTTAGTTTATTTATTTAGGACTATCCATACGTGAAAAGGAAGTTGTGTGACCAAACGCACTCGCGCACATCTCTGAGTTGACTGCATGGACAGAATGCAATGAGAAAGCAACAAGCGGGAGATCCGGACCGGAAATGCTTCAGTTGAACGTTGTACATCTGTTTTCCTAAGATAAGACATCGCTTCTGTCTGAATGTGCAAACTACTATCTTCGGTTTCGGCTAATATAGAATGGTGCTGCACTGAAGCAACAAAAGAAGGAGTACGGACTTCTCTCCTATCTCGAACTGTCCCATTCCCGATGTCTCACGTTCTCAACCTAGGCTCGCTCTCACTTTTCTTTGTTGCATTTGTGGCCTAACACACCGACCACGAGTAGCGGATATATATATGACGTGTCCATTAATGATAATTCTTTCACCATGGGAAAATTATTAACGAGGACAAAAGTGGTTGTTGATACTCAAGGTTTCCAAATCAGCCGCTAAGCAAGATCCGACGACGGAGAGGCCTCTCCGTCGTCGGATCTTGCTTAGCGGCTGATTTGGAAACCTTTATAAATATATCAATTGCTAGTTAATTTGGCAAGTTTTAATTCGTGGACCATCTCATGCATGCATGTCACATGGTAGAAAAGGCAGGGTATTAAGATGTCATAAGCAATAAAAGTTGACATTTACTACTTCCTTATATAGCATTTATTTCTCCCTTGTATAATAGATCAAATTAGGAGTGGTACGTATTACGCATAATTTCATTGGATATATACGAAACCTGCCAATGTACATAATTTTGTTAGTAGGTATTACGAACCGTATTAGATAGTTAGGAAACAAAATAAAATGTAAATAATTTTAAAATAAATTAATCGGTATATACGACCCGCATATGTACATAATTACTTTACGGGTATTAGATAGTTAGGAAACAAAAACGTGTACAAAATTTCGTTACTAGGTATTAGATACTCGTATTAAATAATTTAATATTTCAGAAAATAATTTACGGAGTATATATACCCACGTATGTACATAATTTTGTTAGTAGGTATTAGATACCCGTATTAGATAGGTAGGAAAAAAAACACATACAAAATTTTGATAGTAGGTATCAGATACTCGTATTAAATAGTTAGAAAAAATAGAATGTAATATTTCAGAAAATAATTTACTAAGGATATATACCCACGTATATATGTAATTTTGTTAGTAAATATTACATACCCGTATTAGATAGTTAGGAAACAAAAATACATATATTAGATACCCGTAGTAGTTCAGAAAAAATAATCAAACATTAATACGATTTATTGTATGGCAAGTCTTGCATGTCTAATAGTAAAAACATAAATAAATTAGTAGTATGGAAAGTCTTGCATGAAGAATAGTTAGGAAACAGATCAGACAGTCATTATGTAGCGATACATACCTAAAACAATTAAGGTGCCCGGGCACCTAGGTGTCCTATATAAACGTATCTTACTTCCTAGGCTGCAATATGTTGTTGGTGATATTTATGTCAGATTAATTACTCGAGATGCTGTTTTCATGGGGCATCTTCATAAAGATAGACCGGCAGAAAGGCATATTAATGAAGGGAACGTGATGCTTTTGATTCAATGTTCGGCTCGAACTATTAGGATATTTGAAAATTTGGCGATGCACTTCGTTTAATTCACTTTTGGTGATTTTTCCTTTTCAAACCAAAGCAGCGGTGGCGTCTTCTATATCTAAATAGCTAGCCCCCACTAACTATTTCTCTCAACATGCATGCATTCCACATCATCCACAACATGCATAAGAAAAGACTCGACCCCACTATCATATGTCTAAACATGCAAGCATACCACTTCATCATGACATGCATGGAAAAAGGACCACTCTCAACATGCAAACATACATGCGATTTTTTTATTATTATGTTGTATATATATTTAATAAACATTGTACAGCTGTATTAAAACATAATAAATTATATCTATTTTTAGTTTTAGCTTGTTATGTTATTGCTTCAAATATTCATGTTTGATAGAACATATCACATTGAAATATGTTGCAAAATATTCCTGCAACAACGCGCGGGCTAAAATCTAGTTAGTAGTATAATATTACCATACTAAGAAAAGACACCCTAAAATATAGTAGCCGATACGTCGCACAATATGTATCTAAGAAACTCCTAAAAAAAAGCAAGGCCAAGTTACCCACAGATCCTCATCGCTCAACGTCTAGAGGGAGGGGGCAGCAGGAAGTGGGGAAACCTGTTAGGGGCTCCGATACCTGCTCTAGGCTATTGCGGATACTACGACACCGAGCTCCAATAGCTGCTGTATGATAGAAACTACTCCGAACTATGGCAGTTGCTCTCGCCATTGGTTCTATGTGCTTTGGGAGATATCGCTCCCTTTTTTACAAGAGGTAGGTCTACTAACCGAGGAACTCACCCCTTTCTCCATGGCTGCACCAGTGGTTTGTACGGCAGGAGTGTTATTTGCTCACTGAAAGCACTTGGGATGCCATGATGTCTAATATGCATTTCAGTGGATCAGCATATTCGTAGTCATAGGTGAGGCCTGCCAGTATATAGGTTTTCCTCCCATCTATAGTGTTGTATACTACAGTAGTGGCATTTCAACACTAAAAGCATAGAAGAACTTCAACATGCCATGAGTAAACGCGGATATGAAGCCTTCCGACACTTTGATAAACCTTATGTTTGATGTTTGTGTTAGTTTCGGCTTCGGTTTCTTTGTTTTGACTTACAATCCAAGCTTAGCATCAGTTTTACAGTTATTCAACTTGTCACTTCAAGTTTAGGATTAAATAGGAGGATGTAGGCATATCATCTTGATCCTTACAAGGAGTTTAGTGTGACACAAAATTAATGCAGAATAAATATTACCCACAAACCTCCAACAATGAATACTACTTGCCTGCCATCTGTGCGTAAATACCATTTCGTCGTATATCAGAGGATTGAGCAGCACTCTACTAGTCCAACTCATTTGTGCCATGCTTCAACTTTTGGTGGCTGATAATCTAATATATGAAGAACTATGTGAACCAACAAGGCGTTGGGAAGAAGAAATTAGGGAATAGGGGGCGTTGGGAAGAAGAAAACCATGACTCTACGGGCAGAGACACGTCCAATGAGGTCAATACGCATTCAATTATGTGAAGCACGACTATTAGCTCTTGGTTAATCAAGGGTCATAGGACAATCTTGTACCATGCATCTCAATATGAGAATGACCCTACCAACTGCCACAAACATGTCCCCCGCAAAAAAGGAGTCCAACAGATGACAGTAAACAACTAACTGAGGTTGGACATAACGACAGTCTAGTGAGTAAGATCGAGTTGGCTTCACTAGATCCACCTACCAGATGTGTGTTGCTTCTATTGGCAAATGGCACTTTGCTCAAAAGCAGGATGGTTGGCAGGCGGCATGACCAGGGCCACGCACGATCAGGCATTGCAGAGACTCAACACACATATCAACCCATGACGCTCAGCTCGATATCTTGTTGGCCCTACTGCCCTTGCCAGAGACGCCCAATTTGTGTTGTGTGTTCTACCTGTAGCCATTCCCCTACTGCTTGTTAATGTTGTAGACTAAAATCAGCCATCCTACCTTGCTAGTAAGCCTTGTTATGTGGATTACACAACTATGGGTGTATCTTCAAAGTTCGAACGGATTGCGTATGACCATTGACAAGATTAATACCTGTATCATGTGCTAATTTTTTAGGAGACTGTAAAAAACCAAGGCAATTTGTCAGGTTAAATTCAATTAGAACTGTACTATAATTCATGAATTTTTATTATCCGATCTCTAAGAAATCATGTTGGACTGGAATCAGAATGACACATCAAAAGATCCAGGAAAACCATAGTTTTATGAAAAAAAATCCATTTTACTACGCGGAAGAAGATCATTGGTTCACACGACCCCGATAATTTCTTCAGTTCCCTTAACCTCCTGAACTATCAAATACATTCAGAAATCATCAGGGGTGTGATTGCTGACTTGGACGTGCTCAAAGCGGTATTCAACCTACGGGTGGATTCCTCTCGTCAGGTCAGGATGTGCCATTGATAGGCAGGTCAACATGGGGTCGTTTGAAATGGCATTTTCGTGCCAGCAAGCGGTGCAATGTGGTGGCGGCGTTCACACATGAGATTGGTGCTGCTAGGGGGCTCAACTAATCCTTGCAAGGATGCTGGGCTGCTCGGGAGATTTCTTGGATAGGGAGGGATGCAACACATGGACAAAGGCGAGGTTGCTAGCGATGACGTTGTCTTTTGAGTTGAGATGACTGCAGGATGAGCTCAATCTCCTCCATGTGGGCCTGCAATTTGTGCAAATGATCGTTCACTAACAAGAGTGCATCGAGGGCTAGCCAGGGAGTAGAGGAATCGAAGCCTTGCTCACCGCACAACTTGGCAGGCTCAACACAATGACGGTTAGAGCATTTGGTTGATGCAGGGAAATGGGGCATTCCCTGCTCGATTCCACACAATGTCACTCAATTAGAGTGAAGGTGAGAGGGCTAGCAGGCTCTTAAGGGATGGGATGGCCTCATACAGCCTGGCGACCCGGTCCGATAAGCTCAGGTATGACAACATTTGCCACAACCATAAATTGGACATGGTCGAAGCACGGGGCGCCCATGGTGAGAAAGAAGAGCTCTAGGGAATGGTCTAGGCTAACGTAATGTTTGCCTACTAGATCGACATTTATTATGCTCTAGAGCTTGGTCGGGACAGCACGTCGGCTAGCTTGGTGGGCAGCATTGCCGATTCGAGAACATAGGGGAGAATAGGGGGAGGGGTATGAGACGACGAAGTTGGCTGCTAGCACAAATTGGCGAAGTTGGCACCCGGCACATGCAACTTGTTCTCGGTGTTGTAGTATGCTTTCCGTGCCGCAAAATTAATTTTTCCGGATACGGCAATAATAAATTGATTATTATCATCGTGATGCAAGCAACGAGAGATTCTGGCATGAATAACATATTTTTTTAGTTTTGCATGTGGTGCTCCTTATATAAAAAATAAAAAACTTATTATTGCTTCTATGATAATAACAAATAATAATCATTTACCATTTTTTAAAAATCGATGAACTTCTTTACCAAATCTTTAAATTTTATTCAATTTTCATAATGTTTTATTTTTTTTTTTGATATTTTGTAAAATACGTGAACTAATTTTTCATTTCATGAACTTTTTCAAATTCACGCAAATGTGTTTTAATTGCTGAAATTTTTTTATATTCGTTATTTTTTCCAATCCGTGAAATTTTGAAGTTCATGAAATTTCTTCAAGTTCATCATTTTATAAATCAGTGAAATTTTTAAAGATCCATGAGCTCTTTTCAAATCCACGAATTTTTTAAAATTGACAGACCATTTTGTAAACCCGTATAACTTTTTTGTTTGATTTTTCAGTTTTCTAAATCTATGAACTCTAAAGCGAAGGGAGAAGAAATATTGAGAAAAAAAGAAAAACTCGTGCAAACCGCCTACGTACGAGCGAGAGGAAACTTGTGGGAGCAATGGGAACACTAAATGGGCCGAGGCCGAAAAACTTTTGTAGTGTTTTTTTTTGCTTGGTAGGCTTCCGGGTCAAACAGGTGCAGAAGAGAACATCAACGCACAGGTCATGGGCACTGATATGTCTCGCTTCATTGGAGATGAGAGTAAGTCTCGCTGAAAGGTGGCGCTGGCCCAGGGCGTGGTTTCTACAAGGACATTGAAAAACCAGGGAGCAACTAGTTGACGAGCGCTCATTCGGAAGCCCCACAACGATCAGCGCCACTTAGCGAGATCTCAGCCGTCCACCACATGTCGCACTCTAGGCGCTCCCTCCGAATTGTTTTCTTATTTTATTTTTCCTCACATGTTTTCGGCTTTTTAAATGGTTTTTTCCTTTTTTTCGACGTTTCGATTTTCCACCGGTCTTTCTTATCTTTTGGATAGAAAAATTGCAAAAAAGAAATTCCGCGAAAAAACGGGTTCTCTTTTTGTTTTCTTTCACAAGAATCGCGGTTTTGCTTCCGCGAGAGGCATGGTTTTGCTTTCGTTAAAGCCACGGCCGTGCCTTTCGGAAACGAGAAAAAACGTGTTTTCTGTTTTTTCCCTTTCGTGAGAGGCACGGTTGTGCTCTGCGAGAGTCACGGCCGAGCCTCTCACAAACGGAAAAAAACGCGTTTTTGGTTTTTTTTTGCTTCCGCGAGAGGCACGGCCGCGCCTCTTAGAAACAGAAAGAAACACGTTTTCTGTTTTTTCCTTCCGTGAGACGCACGGTTTTGCTTCCTCGAGAGGCACGGTTGTGATTCCGCGAGAGGCACGGGCGTGCCTCTTTCAGAAAGGGAAATACCCCATGCTCCCGGTTCGGTTTTTTCATCCGGATTTTTTGTGGAAAAAAAGTCCGTCAAAACCTATCAACATGGGATCTAGTTTTGAACATCTCGACGCGAGAAATCCAACATTGAAAACGGTTCGAGATTTGGACACACGGTTTAAGAGATAAAATGTTTTGAATAAACGGATCTACGAAAAAAGCGAAAACTCTCAGGTTGTTGCAACCTGGGAAGGTGGGAGTTATCTTTGCAATGAATACTCCTCAATTAATGATTTCGTAATAAACAACATATACAACACGTATATTGCCTCAGGACACCAAATCTAAGCGTGTTTCCAGCTAGACGTGTGAGGTACTCCCTCCGTCTGTGAATAAGTGTACATCTAGCTTTTGTCTTAAGTGAAAGTTTTAAAACATTGACTAACTTTATAGGAAAAGGTAGCAGCATTTATGGCACTAAGTGAGTATCACTAGATTCGTTTTGAAATGTAGTTTCATAATATATCAATTTGATGTCATATATGTTACTACTCTTTTCTATAAAGTTGGTCCAAATTTTAAAACTTTGACTTAGACTAAAAGGCAAAAGTACACTTATTCGCGGACGGAGGGAATATGCACATGTGCGGGAGCTGATTTGGATGAATCTAGAAGGAAAAAAAATAGTATGCGGCACTGAAAGCATACTATGACACCGAGAACAAGTTGCGTATGCGTCACTGAAAGCATACTATGACACCGAGAACAAGTTGCGTATGCGGCACTGAAACATACTACTCTGTTCCAACTTTTAAGATACACCCGTGGTCGTGTAATCCACATGACAAGGTTTATTAGCAAGGCAGGACAGCTGATTCAGTCTAGAACATTAACAAGCAGTAGGGGAATGGCAACAGGCAGAACACACAATAAAGGATGGGCGTCTCGTGCCAGGGCAGCAGGGCCAACAAGATATCGAGCCGAGTGTCAAGGGTTAATATGTGTGTGGAATCTCTGCAATGAATGATCGTGCGTGGCCCTGTCATGCCGCCAGCCGGCTAGCCTGCTTTTGAGCAAAGCGCCATTTGGTAATAGATGCAGCACACATCTGGTAGGTGCATCTAGTTAAGCCAACTCGATCTTACTCACTGGATTGTCCTTTTGTCCAATCTCGGTTAGCTGTTTAATGTCACCAGTTGGTCTCTGATGGGATACATGTGTGTGTCAATTGGCAGGGTCAGTGAGATGCATGGTACAAGACTGTCCCGTGGCCCTTGATTAACCAAGAGCTGATAGTCGTGCTTCAGATAATTGAATGTGTATTGACCTCACTGGAGGTGTCTCTGCCCGTAGAGCTATGTTGTTCTTCTTCCCAATGCCCCCTATTCCCTAATTTCTTCGTCCCAACGCCCTCTTGGTTCACACAGTTTTTCATATATCAGCTCATCGGCCACCAAAAGTAGAAAGCATGGCATAAATGAGTTGGACTAGTAGAGCGCCGCTCAATCCTCTTATATATTGGTTACGAAGCAGCGGTATTGATGCCCAGATGGCAAACAAGTAGTATTCATGGTTGGAGGTTTTTGGATCATATTAATTGTGCATTAATTTCAGGTCACACTCAATTTTTCAAATAGCGCGCTAAGCCTGCGGACCTCTTGTAAATGCTATAGCGTGCTATAACGGTGCTATAGCGAGCAATTTAAAATGTTTGCTCATATGTTTGGACAAAAGACACTTAGCGCAGGACCTCTTGTAAATGCTATAGCAGGCTATTTAAAACTGTGGTCACACATAACTCTTTGTAAGGGTCAAGATTATATGCCTACCTCCTCCTTTTAAATCCTAAGCTTCAAGTGACAAGATAAATAACCACAAAGTGATTCTAAGCTTGGGTAGTAACTCAAATCAATGAAAACGAAGTCGAAACTAACACAAAAAACAAAGCTAAGGTTTATCAAAGCCTTAGAATGCTTCATATTCTTGTTTACTGGTGGCATCTCGAAGATATTCTACACTTTCAGTGAGGAAATGACACTAGTGCATTATAAGCTTGGCTGTGTGCATCATGCTGATGCAGAGCCCGGGTAATCCTCCTTTTTGAAAAAAATACAACACTACAGATGGGAAGAAAACCTATATACTGGCAGGCCGCACCTATGACTACCAATATGCTGATCCACTGAAATGCATATTATATCCTACGAATATGCCGATCCACTGAGGTGCATATTACATCCACTACAGGACGAGCTTGATCCATCCAGCAGCAATGACTTCGAATATACCGATCCACAAAGGTAAATGCATATTACATCCCAAGAGATTTTATACACTTCTTATGGTACATGACCTTTTTGATTAATTAAGTCACTATAATTCAGGCTCTCTCTGTCGAGCTGGAGAGGGAACATAGCAAACCACCCAATAAAGAGAGAAAAAAGGCAAGAGCGTCAAAGGGGAGAATCGACTGCGGATGAAACACGGCATGGTAGTTGGAAGTACATGTTATGCGTTCTGAATTTCTGCCCAAAAAACAGGTTTCGGCCGAATTTCGGCCATCTCGGCCTGGGGCAAAATATATCTTCAGCCGAAATTTGTCAAATTTGGCAAATTTTAGTCAAATAGTATCATTTAAATTTTGGTCAAATTTCTGCCGAAATTTTTGAAAATGGCCGAATTCGGCCATCTCGGCCTAAGGCGAAAAAAATAACAAACCGAAAATCAAAATAAGACGAGAAAGAGAAACACGGCATAGAAGGTGTGTCTACACAACGAAGAGTGGGAGGAATAATACCATGGACAACTGAACCACAAAGTGTTAGTTTTGACGCCTGCAAGCTGGAAAGGGTGGACGAGCTATTAGAACAAACCGAGTATAGGCAAGAGGAAAGACAAACCCGAACCTTGATCAGCTGTAAGAACAGAGCAAATCCCAGAGCAGCTGCAGCCACGACAAAAGAACCAAAGACGAGACAGGAACAAACCAAAAACGAGAGAAAGGTAGAAATTCAGTCAGCCCAAGAGCACACGGCGCAACAGCAGACGAAGCATGCGGCAGATCGGTGCGCGGGGAGCCCCATGATCGCCCCACAGAATCCAACCGCGAAACGGATGGTGCAGAGGGCACACTCACTCGTGAAGTCCCCTGGGAGACAGATACGCCAACATCTTTTATACGAATATAATGAGCGAGTCTCAGTGAGACTCAAGGTAAAGGCCATGGTTTAGAGGCCTCCTACCACATTATAGAGTATTGCATGAACTGGTGGCACTGCTATTTCACCACATGATGGACCTCATTATCCACGAGGTGGCCAGGATCAATCGTGTTGGCTACTTCATGTATTCCTTCATGGACTTTTGTACATGTTAGCAATTGTGTGTATTGTTCCTTTTTAATGCATTGTATATTATCCAAGAACAGAAAAACAAGAAAATTTCTCAGTGTCCCAAAGGGCAGCTCCAAATTAAGTTGCACTAGTAATTTACAAGGCGTTCGGCCCCAAGCATAGCATCTCACCCACTAGCTTGTGCAATCTCCCTCCCGCACATGCCGTTCTTTTTTTAGTTTAGAGTCAATTACACTGGTGGTGTCAGAACCTGACGCAAACGGTCACTTTAGTGCTACAACTTGCGGTGTACATCAAAGTGGTGCCAAAACTTGGCTTGAATGTGCAAATACGGTGCTAATCACTTTTGTATACTACCGTGACGGTGACGAGGCATGCCAGCATGGTCCGCGGCCCGCTGTCAGCGACCCAACAATGAAGATGGGGCGTCTGCGTGCTCTTTTTTCAAAAACTGCCTCATTTTTTTTCACGCAAAAGCAATTGATAAGAGGGTCCCAGCTGTCAACAGAATAAATTTTAATTGAGCAAAAAACAATCTTCTCAGGCCTTGAACCTGCAACAACGAGCTAAACATGTGTGCAGCTACCCACCTGGGAATACACACGCTTTATATCCATTAGTTAGACAGCATAAATTAATACTGGAATACGAGAATAGAGCCTGAGGTAAACAAGCAGGCTCGCCAACCAAAGTTGTTTCATATAAATAAAGGATTTGTCACTCTTTATGTCTACAACAGAATGTGCTCGTGGGAAAAACGGACAGAAGCTAGTGCTGCCCATTTACAACATCTTAGTTTTTTTTTACTTTGTGAAGTTTGTAAAAGGATTTAAATTATAACTATAAATAGTAAATAATATACATATAATTGTAAATGTGTATTGGAGGAATTGCAGTCTGATGGTACAGTATGGTCATATTTATTTTCCATACATATATTAATTTAAAATGTATAATTACTTTTTACAAAACACAAAACCTTTATTAAAAACATATGAACACTTTTAAAATAACATAATATTTTTATGGCCTGGACAATTTTATATGCTACACTCGTTCCAAGGGATGAATACTTTATTGAAAACAGCTTGAATTTATTTAAATACAAATATATATAGAAATTGGTTTAAAATACTGAATTAATATGGAAAAAGTTTCTAAAATTAGTTAATATTTTTTATATTTCATAATTTATATTTTCAATTTTTTTGAATCTAATGGGTGGACATTTTATGAAATTATATGAAAATTTTAATAATGTGATTTACTTTATTTATATGGATATTACTTAAAATTTTAATTAAAATATTTATGTAATTTCTAAAAAAGACTAACATGTTGAAAATGGGCCGCACTAACTGAATTCCGTTTTAGCCCATGAGCGTGTTATGCTATAGACATAATACTTGACAATACTTCGTAAACATGTAATTTCAATTGTTAGTGTGGTAGCTCTACTCGTTCCTTGACCTAAGGTTGCATGTTCGAATTTCAGCTCATATGTTTTTTTTTATATTTTAAATTCTTAATTTATATTGTCTAAGTGAAGATATATAAAAATGTTTATATTCTATACTGCAATGACGATGTTGATGGGGTGGTTAGCTTCACACGAAGGGTACTAGATCTCCTCGGGTCGAATGCCCACTGTCCCATTTTTTCGGGGGCTATTCCGTGGAAGAAATAAAAAAACCAAGGTGTTTTTTTTGTCAGGGGCTTTTCTGTGGAAAAATAAAAAAATCGGTGATTTAAAAAAAACATTGTATTGTCACTGACAACGGCCCCACGCCACGTTGGCATGCGCCGTCAGCAGTGCTAGCGTATACAAACACGATTAGCACTGTATTTGCACGCTCGTGCCACGTTTTTGCATCACTTCGATGTACACCACAAGTTCTAGCACCAAAGCGACCGTTTATGCCAAGTTCTAGCACCACCGGTGTAATTGACTCTTTAGTTTATTTATTTAGGACTATCCATACGTGAAAAGGAAGTTGTGTGACCAAATGCACTCGCGCACATCTCTGAGTTGACTGCATGGACAGAATGCAATGAGAAAGCAACAAGCGGGAGATCCGGACCGGAAATGCTTCAGTTGAACGTTGTACATCTGTTTTCCTAAGATAAGACATCGCTTCTGTCTGAATGTGCAAACTACTATCTTCGGTTTCGGCTAATATAGAATGGTGCTGCACTGAAGCAACAAAAGAAGGAGTACGGACTTCTCTCCTATCTCGAACTGTCCCATTCCCGATGTCTCACGTTCTCAACCTAGGCTCGCTCTCACTTTTCTTTGTTGCATTTGTGGCCTAACACACCGACCACGAGTAGCGGATATATATATGACGTGTCCATTAATGATAATTCTTTCACCATGGGAAAATTATTAACGAGGACAAAAGTGGTTGTTGATACTCGAGGTTTCCAAATCAGCCGCTAAGCAAGATCCGACGACGGAGAGGCCTCTCCGTCGTTGGATCTTGCTTAGCGTCTGATTTGGAAACCTTTATAAATATATCAATTGCTAGTTAATTTGGCAAGTTTTAATTCGTGGACCATCTCATGCATGCATGTCACATGGTAGAAAAGGCAAGGTATTAAGATGTCATAAGCAATAAAAGTTGACATTTACTACTACCTTATATAGCATTTATTTCTCCCTTGTATAATAGATCAAATTAGGAGTGGTACGTATGACGCATAATTTCATTGGATATATACGAACCCTGCCAATGTACATAATTTTGTTAGTAGGTATTACGAACCGTATTAGATAGTTAGGAAACAAAATAAAATGTAAATAATTTTAAAATAAATTAATCGGTATATACGACCCGCATATGTACATAATTACGTTACGGGTATTAGATAGTTAGGAAACAAAAACGTGTACAAAATTTCGTTACTAGGTATTAGATACTCGTATTAAATAATTTAATATTTCAGAAAATAATTTATGGAGTATATATACCCACGTATGTACATAATTTTGTTAGTAGGTATTAGATACCCGTATTAGATAGGTAGGAAAAAAAACACATACAAAATTTTGATAGTAGGTATCAGATACTCGTATTAAATAGTTAGAAAAAATAGAATGTAATATTTCAGAAAATAATTTACTAAGGATATATACCCACGTATATATGTAATTTTGTTAGTAAATATTACATACCCGTATTAGATAGTTAGGAAACAAAAATACATATATTAGATACCCGTAGTAGTTCAGAAAAAATAATCAAACATTAATACGATTTATTGTATGGCAAGTCTTGCATGTCTAATAGTAAAAACATAAATAAATTAGTAGTATGGAAAGTCTTGCATGAAGAATAGTTAGGAAACAGATCAGACAGTCATTATGTAGCGATACATACCTAAAACAATTAAGGTGCCCGGGCACCTAGGTGTCCTATATAAACGTATCTTACTTCCTAGGCCGCAATATGTTGTTGGTGATATTTATGTCAGATTAATTACTCGAGATGCTGTTTTCATGGGGCATCTTCATAAAGATAGACCGGCAGAAAGGCATATTAATGAAGGGAACGTGATGCTTTTGATTCAATGTTCGGCTCGAACTATTAGGATATTTGAAAATTTGGCGATGCACTTCGTTTAATTCACTTTTGGTGATTTTTCCTTTTCAAACCAAAGCAGCGGTGGCGTCTTCTATATCTAAATAGCTAGCCCCCACTAACTATTTCTCTCAACATGCATGCATTCCACATCATCCACAACATGCATAAGAAAAGACTCGACCCCACTATCATATGTCTAAACATGCAAGCATACCACTTCATCATGACATGCATGGAAAAAGGACCACTCTCAACATGCAAACATACATGCGATTTTTTTATTATTATGTTGTATATATATCTAATAAACATTGTACAGCTGTATTAAAACATAATAAATTATATCTATTTTTAGTTTTAGCTTGTTATGTTATTGCTTCAAATATTCATGTTTGATAGAACATATCACATTGAAATATGTTGCAAAATATTCCTGCAACAACGCGCGGGCTAAAATCTAGTTAGTAGTATAATATTACCATACTAAGAAAAGACACCCTAAAATATAGTAGCCGATACGTCGCACAATATGTATCTAAGAAACTCCTAAAAAAAGCAAGGCCAAGTTACCCACTGATCTTCATCGCTCAACGTCTAGAGGGAGGGGGCAGCAGGAAGTGGGGAAACCTGTTAGGGGCTCCGATACCTGCTCTAGGCTATTGCGGATACTACGACACCGAGCTCCAATAGCTGCTGTATGATAGAAACTACTCCGAACTATGGCAGTTGCTCTCGCCATTGGTTCTATGTGCTTTGGGAGATATCGCTCCCTTTTTTACAAGAGGTAGGTCTACTAACCGAGGAACTCACCCCTTTCTCCATGGCTGCACCAATGGTTTGTACGGCAGGAGTGTTATTTGCTCACTGAAAGCACTTGGGATGCCATGATGTCTAATATGCATTTCAGTGGATCAGCATATTCGTAGTCATAGGTGAGGCCTGCCAGTATATAGGTTTTCCTCCCATCTATAGTGTTGTATACTACAGTAGTGGCATTTCAACACTGAAAGCATAGAAGAACTTCAAGATGCCATGAGTAAACGCGGATATGAAGCCTTCCGACACTTTGATAAACCTTATGTTTGATGTTTGTGTTAGTTTCGGCTTCGGTTTCTTTGTTTTGACTTACAATCCAAGCTTAGCATCAGTTTTACAGTTATTCAACTTGTCACTTCAAGTTTAGGATTAAATAGGAGGATGTAGGAATATCATCTTGACCCTTACAAGGAGTTTAGTGTGACACGAAATTAATGCAGAATAAATATTACCCACAAACCTCCAACAATGAATACTACTTGCCTGCCATCTGTGCGTAAATACCATTTCGTCGTATATCAGAGGATTGAGCAGCACTCTACTAGTCCAACTCATTTGTGCCATGCTTCAACTTTTGGTGGCTGATAATCTGATATATGAAGAACTATGTGAACCAACAAGGCGTTGGGAAGAAGAAATTAGGGAATAGGGGGCGTTGGGAAGAAGAAAACCATGACTCTACGGGCAGAGACACGTCCAATGAGGTCAATACGCATTCAATTATGTGAAGCACGACTATTAGCTCTTGGTTAATCAAGGGTCATAGGACAATCTTGTACCATGCATCTCAATATGAGAATGACCCTACCAACTGCCACAAACATGTCCCCCACAAAAAAGGAGTCCAACAGATGACAGTAAACAACTAACTGAGGTTGGACATAACGACAGTCTAGTGAGTAAGATCGAGTTGGCTTCACTAGATCCACCTACCAGATGTGTGTTGCTTCTATTGGCAAATGGCACTTTGCTCAAAAGCAGGATGGTTGGCAGGCGGCATGACCAGGGCCACGCACGATCAGGCATTGCAGAGACTCAACACACATATCAACCCATGACGCTCAGCTCGATATCTTGTTGGCCCTACTGCCCTTGCCAGAGACGCCCAATTTGTGTTGTGTGTTCTACCTGTAGCCATTCCCCTACTGCTTGTTAATGTTGTAGACTAAAATCAGCCATCCTACCTTGCTAGTTAGCCTTGTTATGTGGATTACACAACTATGGGTGTATCTTCAAAGTTCGAACGGATTGCGTATGACCATTGACAAGATTAATACCTGTATCATGTGCTTATTTTTTAGGAGACTGTAAAAAACCAAGGCAATTTGTCAGGTTAAATTCAATTAGAACTGTACTATAATTCATGAATTTTTATTATCCGATCTCTAAGAAATCATGTTGGACTGGAATCAGAATGACACATCAAATGATCCAGGAAAACCATAGTTTTATGAAAAAAAAATCCATTTTACTACGCGGAAGAAGATCATTGGTTCACACGACCCCGATAATTTCTTCAGTTCCCTTAACCTCCTGAACTATCAAATACATTCAGAAATCATCAGGGGTGTGATTGCTGACTTGGACGTGCTCAAAGCGGTATTCAACCTACGGGTGGATTCCTCTCGTCAGGTCAGGATGTGCCATTGATAGGCAGGTCAACATGGGGTCGTTTGAAATGGCATTTTCGTGCCAGCAAGCGGTGCAATGTGGTGGCGGCGTTCACACATGAGATTGGCGCTGCTAGGGGGCTCAACTAATCCTTGCAAGGATGCTGGGCTGCTCGGGAGATTTCTTGGATAGGGAGGGATGCAACACATGGACGAAGGCGAGGTTGCTAGCGACGACGTTGTCTTTTGAGTTGAGATGACTGCAGGATGAGCTCAATCTCCTCCATGTGGGCCTGCAATTTGTGCAAATGATCGTTCACTAACAAGAGTGCATCGAGGGCTAGCCAGGGAGTAGAGGAATCGAAGCCTTGCTCACCGCACAACTTGGCAGGCTCAACACAATGACGGTTAGAGCATTTGGTTGATGCAGGGAAATGGGGCATTCCCTGCTCGATTCCACACAATGTCACTCAATTAGAGTGGAGGTGAGAGGGCTAGCAGGCTCTTAAGGGATGGGATGGCCTCATACAGCCTGGCGACCCGGTCCGATAAGCTCAGGTATGACAACATTTGCCACAACCATAAATTGGACATGGTCGAAGCACGGGGCGCCCATGGTGAGAAAGAAGAGCTCTAGGGAATGGTCTAGGCTAACGTAATGTTTGCCTACAAGATCGACATTTATTATGCTCTAGAGCTTGGTCGGGACA
Source organism: Aegilops umbellulata (assembly GCA_032464435.1). NCBI lineage: Eukaryota > Viridiplantae > Streptophyta > Magnoliopsida > Poales > Poaceae > Aegilops > Aegilops umbellulata. The sequence goes on along the minus strand of CP136060.1, from coordinate 584,389,156 downwards.
GCACGTTGGCTAGCTTGGTGGGCAGCATTGCCGATTCGAGAACATAGGGGAGAATAGGGGGAGGGGTATGAGACGACGAAGTTGGCTGCTAGCACAAATTGGCGAAGTTGGCACCCATCACATGCAACTTGTTCTCGGTGTTGTAGTATGCTTTCCGTGCCGCAAAATTAATTTTTCCGGATACGGCAATAATAAATTGATTATTATCATCGTGATGCAAGCAACGAGAGATTCTGGCATGAATAACATATTTTTTTAGTTTTGCATGTGGTGTTCCTTATATAAAAAATAAAAAACTTATTATTGCTTCTATGATAATAACAAATAATAATCATTTACCATTTTTTAAAAATCGATGAACTTCTTTACCAAATCTTTAAATTTTATTCAATTTTCATAATGTTTTAATTTTTTTTGATATTTTGTAAAATATCTGAACTAATTTTTCATTTCATGAACTTTTTCAAATTCACGCAAATGGGTTTTAATTGCTGAATTTTTTTATGTTCGTTATTTTTTCCAATCCGTGAAATTTTGAAGTTCATGAAATTTCTTCAAGTTCATCATTTTATAAATCAGTGAAATTTTTGAAGATCCATGAGCTCTTTTCAAATCCACGAATTTTTTAAAATTGACAGACCATTTTGTAAACTGTATAACTTTTTTGTTTGATTTTTCAGTTTTCTAAATCTATGAACTCTAAAGCGAAGGGAGAAGAAATATTGAGAAAAAAAGAAAAACTCGTGCAAACCGCCTACGTACGAGCGAGAGGAAACTTGTGGGAGCAATGGGAACACTAAATGGGCCGAGGCCGAAAAACTTTTGTAGTGTTTTTTTTTTGCTTGGTAGGCTTCCGGGTCAAACAGGTGCGGAAGAGAACATCAACGCACAGGTCATGGGCACTGATATGTCTCGCTTCACTGGAGATGAGAGTAAGTCTCGCTGAAAGGTGGCGCTGGCCCAGGACGTGGTTTCTACAAGGACATTGAAAAACCAGGGAGCAACTAGTTGACGAGCGCTCATTCGGGAGCCCCACAACGATCAGCGCCACTTAGCGAGATCTCAGCCGTCCACCACATGTCGCACTCTAGGCGCTCCCTCCGAATTGTTTTCTTATTTTATTTTTCCTCACATGTTTTCGGCTTTTTAAATGGGTTTTTCCTTTTTTTTCGACGTTTCGATTTTCCACCGGTCTTTCTTATCTTTTGGATAGAAAAATTGCAAAAAAGAAATTCCGCGAAAAAACGGGTTCTCTTTTTGTTTTCTTTCACAAGAATCGCGGTTTTGCTTCCGCGAGAGGCATGGTTTTGCTTTCGTTAAAGCCACGGCCGTGCCTTTCGGAAACGAGAAAAAACGCGTTTTCTGTTTTTTCCCTTTCGTGAGAGGCACGGTTGTGCTCTGCGAGAGTCACGGCCGAGCCTCTCACAAACGAAAAAAACGTGTTTTTGTTTTTTTTTTTGCTTCCGCAAGAGGCACGGCCGCGCCCCTTAGAAACAGAAAGAAACACGTTTTTTGTTTTTTCCTTCCGTGAGACGCACGGTTTTGCTTCCTCGAGAGGCACGGTTGTGATTCCGCGAGAGGCACGGGCGTGCCTCTTTTAGAAAGGGAAATACCCCATGCTCCCGGTTCGGTTTTTTCATCCGGTTTTTTTGTGGAAAAAAAGTCCGTCAAAACCTATCGACATGGGATCTAGTTTTGAACATCTCGACGCGAGAAATCTAACATTGAAAACGGTTCGAGATTTGGACACACGGTTTAAGAGATAAAATGTTTTGAATAAACGGATCTACGAAAAAAGCGAAAACTCTCAGGTTGTCGCAACCTGGGAAGGTGGGAGTTATCTTTGCAATGAATACTCCTCAATTAATGATTTTGTAATAAACAACATATACAACACGTATATTGCCTCAGGACACCAAATCTAAGCGTGTTTCCAGCTAGACGTGTGAGGTACTCCCTCCGTCTGTGAATAAGTGTACATCTAGCTTTTGTCTTAAGTGAAAGTTTTAAAACATTGACTAACTTTATAGGAAAAGGTAGCAGCATTTATGGCACTAAGTTAGTATCACTAGATTCGTTTTGAAATGTAGTTTCATAATATATCAATTTGATGTCATATATGTTACTACTCTTTTCTATAAAGTTGGTCCAAATTTTAAAACTTTGACTTAGACTAAAAGGCAAAAGTACACTTATTCGCGGACGGAGGGAATATGCACATGTGCGGGAGCTGATTTGGATGAATCTAGAAGGAAAAAAAATAGTATGCGGCACTGAAAGCATACTATGACACCGAGAACAAGTTGCGTATGCGTCACTGAAAGCATACTATGACACCGAGAACAAGTTGCGTATGCGGCACTGAAACATACTACTCTGTTCCAACTTTGAAGTAATCCACATGACAAGGTTTATTAGCAAGGCAGGACAGCTGATTCAGTCTAGAACACTAACAAGCAGTAGGGGAATGGCAACAGGCAGAACACACAATAAAGGATGGGCGTCTCGTGCCAGGGCAGCAGGGCCAACAAGATATCGAGCCGAGTGTCAGGGGTTAATATGTGTGTGGAATCTCTGCAATGAATGATCGTGCGTGGCCCTGGTCATGCCGCCAGCCGGCTAGCCTGCTTTTGAGCAAAGCGCCATTTGGTAATAGATGCAGCACACATCTGGTAGGTGCATCTAGTTAAGCCAACTCGATCTTACTCACTGGATTGTCCTTTTGTCCAATCTCGGTTAGCTGTTTAATGTCACCAGTTGGTCTCTGATGGGATACATGTGTGTGTCAATTGGCAGGGTCATTGAGATGCATGGTACAAGACTGTCCCGTGGCCCTTGATTAACCAAGAGCTGATAGTCGTGCTTCAGATAATTGAATGTGTATTGCCCTCACTGGAGGTGTCTCTGCCCGTAGAGCTATGTTGTTCTTCTTCCCAATGCCCCCTATTCCCTAATTTCTTCGTCCCAACGCCCTCTTGGTTCACACAGTTTTTCATATATCAGCTCATCGGCCACCAAAAGTAGAAAGCATGGCATAAATGAGTTGGACTAGTAGAGCACCGCTCAATCCTCTTATATATTGGTTATGAAGCAGCGGTATTGATGCCCAGATGGCAAACAAGTTGTATTCATGGTTGGAGGTTTTTGGATCATATTAATTGTGCATTAATTTCAGGTCACACTCAATTTTTCAAATAGCGCGCTAAGCCTGCGGACCTCTTGTAAATGCTATAGCGTGCTATAACGGTGCTATAGCGAGCAATTTAAAATGTTTGCTCATATGTTTGGACAAAAGACACTTAGCGCAGGACCTCTTGTAAATGCTATAGCAGGCTATTTAAAACTGTGGTCACACATAACTCTTTGTAAGGGTCAAGATTATATGCCTACCTCCTCCTTTTAAATCCTAAGCTTCAAGTGACAAGATAAATAACCACAAAGTGATTCTAAGCTTGGGTAGTAACTCAAATCAATGAAAACGAAGTCGAAACTAACACAAACAACAAAGCTAAGGTTTATCAAAGCCTTAGAATGCTTCATATTCTTGTTTACTGGTGGCATCTCGAAGATATTCTACACTTTCAGTGAGGAAATGACACTACTGCATTATAAGCTTGGCTGTGTGCATCATGCTGATGCAGAGCCCGGGTAATCCTCCTTTTTGAAAAAAATACAACACTACAGATGGGAAGAAAACCTATATACTGGCAGGCCGCACCTATGACTACCAATATGCTGATCCACTGAAATGCATATTATATCCTACGAATATGCCGATCCACTGAGGTGCATATTACATCCACTACAGGACGAGCTTGATCCATCCAGCAGCAATGACTTCGAATATACCGATCCACAAAGGTAAATGCATATTACATCCCAAGAGATTTTATACACTTCTTATGGTACATGACCTTTTTGATTAATTAAGTCACTATAATTCAGGCTCTCTCTGTCGAGTTGGAGAGGGAACATAGAAAACCACCCAATAAAGAGAGAAAAAAGGCAAGAGCGTCAAAGGGGAGAATCGACTGCGGATGAAACACGGCATGGTAGTTGGAAGTACATGTTATGCGTTCTGAATTTCTGCCCAAAAAACAGGTTTCGGCCGAATTTCCGCCATCTCGGCCTGGGGCAAAATCTATCTTCAGCCGAAATTTGTCAAATTTGGCAAATTTTAGTCAAATAGTATCATTTAAATTTTGGTCAAATTTCTGCCAAAATTTTTGAAAATGGCCGAATTCGGCCATCTCGGCCTAAGGCGAAAAAAATAACAAACCGAAAATCACAATAAGACGAGAAAGAGAAACACGGCATAGAAGGTGTGTGTACACAACGAAGAGTGGGAGGAATAATACCATGGACAACTGAACCACAAAGTGTTAGTTTTGACGCCTGCAAGCTGGAAAGGGTGGACGAGCTATTAGAACAAACCGAGTATAGGCAAGAGGAAAGACAAACCCGAACCTTGATCAGCTGTAAGAACAGAGCAAATCCCAGAGCAGCTGCAGCCACGACAAAAGAACCAAAGACGAGACAGGAACAAACCAAAAACGAGAGAAAGGTAGAAACTCAGTCAGCCCAAGAGCACACGGCGCAACAGCAGACGAAGCATGCGGCAGATCGGTGCGCGGGGAGCCCCATGATCGCCCCACAGATTCCAACCGCGAAACGGATGGTGCAGAGGGCACACTCACTCGTGAAGTCCCCTGGGAGACAGATACGCCAACATCCTTTATACGAATATAATGAGCGAGTCTCAGTGAGACTCAAGGTAAAGGCCATGGTTTAGAGGCCTCCTACCACATTATAGAGTATTGCATGAACTGGTGGCACTGCTATTTCACCACATGATGGACCTCATTATCCACGAGGTGGCCAGGATCAATCGTGTTGGCTACTTCATGCATTCCTTCATGGACTTTTGTACATGTTAGCAATTGTGTGTATTGTTCCTTTTTAATGCATTGTATATTATCCAAGAACAGAAAAACAAGAAAATTTCTCAGTGTCCCAAAGGGCAGCTCCAAATTAAGTTGCACTAGTAATTTACAAGGCGTTCGGCCCCAAGCATAGCATCTCACCCACTAGCTTGTGCAATCTCCCTCCCGCACATGCCGTTCTTTTTTTAGTTTAGAGTCAATTACACTGGTGGTGTCAGAACTTGACGCAAACGGTCACTTTAGTGCTACAACTTGCGGTGTACATCAAAGTGGTGCCAAAACTTGGCTTGAATGTGCAAATACGGTGCTAATCACTCTTGTATACTACCGTGACGGTGACGAGGCATGCCAGCATGGTCCGCGGCCCGCTGTCAGCGACCCAACAATGAAGATGGGGCGTCTGCGTGCTCTTTTTTCAAAAACTGCCTCATTTTTTTTCACGCAAAAGCAATTGATAAGAGGGTCCCAGCTGTCAGCAGAATAAATTTTAATTGAGCAAAAAACAATCTTCTCAGGCCTTGAACCTGCAACAACGAGCTAAACATGTGTGCAGCTACCCACCTGGGAATACACACGCTTTATATCCATTAGTTAGACAGCATAAATTAATACTGGAATACGAGAATAGAGCCTGAGGTAAACAAGCAGGCTCGCCAACCAAAGTTGTTTCATATAAATAAAGGATTTGTCACTCTTTATGTCTACAACAGAATGTGCTCGTGGGAAAAACGGACAGAAGCTAGTGCTGCCCATTTACAACATCTTAGTTTTTTTTTACTTTGTGAAGTTTGTAAAAGGATTTAAATTATAACTATAAATAGTAAATAATATACATATAATTGTAAATGTGTATTGGAGGAATTGCAGTCTGATGGTACAGTATGGTCATATTTATTTTCCATACATATATTAATTTAAAATGTATAATTACTTTTTACAAAACACAAAACCTTTATTAAAAACATATGAACACTTTTAAAATAACATAATATTTTTATGGCCTGGACAATTTTATATGCTACACTCGTTCCAAGGGATGAATACTTTATTGAAAACAGCTTGAATTTATTTAAATACAAATATATATAGAAATTGGTTTAAAATACTGAATTAATATGGAAAAAGTTTCTAAAATTAGTTAATATTTTTTATATTTCATAATTTATATTTTCAATTTTTTTGAATCTAATGGGTGGACATTTTATGAAATTATATGAAAATTTTAATAATGTGATTTACTTTATTTATATGGATATTACTTAAAATTTTAATTAAAATATTTATGTAATTTCTAAAAAAGACTAACATGTTGAAAATGGGCCGCACTAACTGAATTCCGTTTTAGCCCATGAGCGTGTTATGCTATAGACATAATACTTGACAATACTTCGTAAACATGTAATTTCAATTGTTAGTGTGGTAGCTCTACTCGTTCCTTGACCTAAGGTTGCATGTTCGAATTTCAGCTCATATGTTTTTTTTTATATTTTAAATTCTTAATTTATATTGTCTAAGTGAAGATATATAAAAAATGTTTATATTCTATACTGCAATGACGATGTTGATGGGGTGGTTAGCTTCACACGAAGGGTACTAGATCTCCTCGGGTCGAATGCCCACTGTCCCATTTTTTCGGGGGCTATTCCGTGGAAGAAATAAAAAAACCAAGGTGTTTTTTTTTTTGTCAGGGGCTTTTCTGTGGAAAAATAAAAAAAATCGGTGATTTAAAAAAAACATTGTATTGTCACTGACAACGGCCCCACGCCACGTTGGCATGCGCCGTCAGCAGTGCTAGCGTATACAAACACGATTAGCACCGTATTTGCGCGCTCGTGCCACGTTTTTGCATCACTTCGATGTACACCACAAGTTCTAGCACCAAAGCGACCGTTTATGCCAAGTTCTAGCACCACCGGTGTAATTGACTCTTTAGTTTATTTATTTAGGACTATCCGTACGTGAAAAGGAAGTTGTGTGACCAAATGCACTCGCGCACATCTCTGAGTTGACTGCATGGACAGAATGCAATGAGAAAGCAACAAGCGGGAGATCCGGACCGGAAATGCTTCAGTTGAACGTTGTACATCTGTTTTCCTAAGATAAGACATCGCTTCTGTCTGAATGTGCAAACTACTATCTTCGGTTTCGGCTAATATAGAATGGTGCTGCACTGAAGCAACAAAAGAAGGAGTACGGACTTCTCTCCTATCTCGAACTGTCCCATTCCCGATGTCTCACGTTCTCAACCTAGGCTCGCTCTCACTTTTCTTTGTTGCATTTGTGGCCTAACACACCGACCACGAGTAGCGGATATATATATGACGTGTCCATTAATGATAATTCTTTCACCATGGGAAAATTATTAACGAGGACAAAAGTGGTTGTTGATACTCGAGGTTTCCAAATCAGCCGCTAAGCAAGATCCGACGACGGAGAGGCCTCTCCGTCGTCGGATCTTGCTTAGCGGCTGATTTGGAAACCTTTATAAATATATCAATTGCTAGTTAATTTGGCAAGTTTTAATTCGTGGACCATCTCATGCATGCATGTCACATGGTAGAAAAGGCAGGGTATTAAGATGTCATAAGCAATAAAAGTTGACATTTACTAGTTCCTTATATAGCATTTATTTCTCCCTTGTATAATAGATCAAATTAGGAGTGGTACGTATGACGCATAATTTCATTGGATATATACGAACCCTGCCAATGTACATAATTTTGTTAGTAGGTATTACGAACTGTATTAGATAGTTAGGAAACAAAATAAAATGTAAATAATTTTAAAATAAATTAATCGGTATATACGACCCGCATATGTACATAATTACGTTATGGGTATTAGATAGTTAGGAAACAAAAACGTGTACAAAATTTCGTTACTAGGTATTAGATACTCGTATTAAATAACTTAATATTTCAGAAAATAATTTACGGAGTATATATACCCACGTATGTACATAATTTTGTTAGTAGGTATTAGATACCCATATTAGATAGGTAGGAAAAAAAACACATACAAAATTTTGATAGTAGGTATCAGATACTCGTATTAAATAGTTAGAAAAAATAGAATGTAATATTTCAGAAAATAATTTACTAAGGATATATACCCACGTATATACGTAATTTTGTTAGTAAATATTACATACCCGTATTAGATAGTTAGGAAACAAAAATACATATATTAGATACCCGTAGTAGTTCAGAAAAAATAATCAAACATTAATACAATTTATTGTATGGCAAGTCTTGCATGTCTAATAGTAAAAACATAAATAAATTAGTAGTATGGAAAGTCTTGCATGAAGAATAGTTAGGAAACAGATCAGACAGTCATTATGTAGCGATACATACCTAAAACAATTGAGGTGCCCGGGCACCTAGGTGTCCTATATAAACGTATCTTACTTCCTAGGCTGCAATATGTTGTTGGTGATATTTATGTCAGATTAATTACTCGAGATGCTGTTTTCATGGGGCATCTTCATAAAGATAGACCGGCAGAAAGGCATACTAATGAAGGGAACGTGATGCTTTTGATTCAATGTTCGGCTCGAACTATTAGGATATTTGAAAATTTGGCGATGCACTTCGTTTAATTCACTTTTGGTGATTTTTCCTTTTCAAACCAAAGCAGCGGTGGCGTCTTCTATATCTAAATAGCTAGCCCCCACTAACTATTTCTCTCAACATGCATCCATTCCACATCATCCACAACATGCATAAGAAAAGACTCGACCCCACTATCATATGTCTAAACATGCAAGCATACCACTTCATCATGACATGCATGGAAAAAGGACCACTCTCAACATGCAAACATACATGCGATTTTTTTATTATTATGTTGTATATATATTTAATAAACATTGTACAACTGTATTAAAACATAATAAATTATATCTATTTTTAGTTTTAGCTTGTTATGTTATTGCTTCAAATATTCATGTTTGATAGAACATATCACATTGAAATATGTTGCAAAATATTCCTGCAACAACGTGCGGGCTAAAATCTAGTTAGTAGTATAATATTACCATACTAAGAAAAGACACCCTAAAATATAGTAGCCGATACGTCGCACAATATGTATCTAAGAAACTCCTAAAAAAAGCAAGGCCAAGTTACCCACAGATCCTCATCGCTCAACGTCTAGAGGAAGGGGGCAGCAGGAAGTGGGGAAACCTGTTAGGGGCTCCGATACCTACTCTAGGCTATTGCGGATACTACGACACCGAGCTCCAACAGCTGCTGTATGATAGAAACTACTCCGAACTATGGCAGTTGCTCTCGCCATTGGTTCTATGTGCTTTGGGAGATATCGCTCCCTTTTTTACAAGAGGTAGGTCTACTAACCGAGGAACTCACCCCTTTCTCCATGGCTGCACCAGTGGTTTGTACGACAGGAGTGTTATTTGCTCACTGAAAGCACTTGGGATGCCATGATGTCTAATATGCATTTCAGTGGATCAGCATATTCGTAGTCATAGGTGAGGCCTGCCAGTATATAGGTTTTCCTCCCATCTATAGTGTTGTATACTACAGTAGTGGCATTTCAACACTGAAAGCATAGAAGAACTTCAAGATGCCATGAGTAAACGCGTTTATGAAGCCTTCCGACACTTTGATAAACCTTATGTTTGATGTTTGTGTTAGTTTCGGCTTCGGTTTCTTTGTTTTGACTTACAATCCAAGCTTAGCATCAGTTTTACAGTTATTCAACTTGTCACTTCAAGTTTAGGATTAAATAGGAGGATGTAGGAATATCATCTTGACCCTTACAAGGAGTTTAGTGTGACACGAAATTAATGCAGAATAAATATTACCCACAAACCTCCAACAATGAATACTACTTGCCTGCCATCTATGCGTAAATACCATTTCGTCGTATATCAGAGGATTGAGCAGCACTCTACTAGTCCAACTCATTTGTGCCATGCTTCAACTTTTGGTGGCTGATAATCTGATATATGAAGAACTATGTGAACCAACAAGGCGTTGGGAAGAAGAAATTAGGGAATAGGGGGCGTTGGGAAGAAGAAAACCATGACTCTACGGGCAGAGACACGTCCAATGAGGTCAATACGCATTCAATTATGTGAAGCACGACTATTAGCTATTGGTTAATCAAGGGTCATAGGACAATCTTGTACCATGCATCTCAATATGAGAATGACCCTACCAACTGCCACACACATGTCCCCCGCAAAAAAGGGGTCCAACAGATGACAGTAAACAACTAACTGAGGTTGGACATAACGACAGTCTAGTGAGTAAGATCGAGTTGGCTTCACTAGATCCACCTACCAGATGTGTGTTGCTTCTATTGGCAAATGGCACTTTGCTCAAAAGCAGGATGGCTGGCAGGCGGCATGACCAGGGCCACGCACGATCAGGCATTGCAGAGACTCAACACACATATCAACCCATGACGCTCAGCTCGATATCTTGTTGGCCCTACTGCCCTTGCCAGAGACGCCCAATTTGTGTTGTGTGTTCTACCTGTAGCCATTCCCCTACTGCTTGTTAATGTTGTAGACTAAAATCAGCCATCCTACCTTGCTAGTAAGCCTTGTTATGTGGATTACACAACTATGGGTGTATCTTCAAAGTTCGAACGGATTGCGTATGACCATTGACAAGATTAATACCTGTATCATGTGCTAATTTTTTAGGAGACTGGAAAAAACCAAGGCAATTTGTCAGGTTAAATTCAATTAGAACTGTACTATAATTCATGAATTTTTATTATCCGATCTCTAAGAAATCATGTTGGACTGGAATCAGAATGACACATCAAAAGATCCAGGAAAACCATAGTTTTATGAAAAAAAATCCATTTTACTACGCGGAAGAAGATCATTGGTTCACACGACCCCGATAATTTCTTCAGTTCCCTTAACCTCCTGAACTATCAAATACATTCAGAAATCATCAGGGGTGTGATTGCTGACTTGGACGTGCTCAAAGCGGTATTCAACCTACGGGTGGATTCCTCTCGTCAGGTCAGGATGTGCCATTGATAGGCAGGTCAACATGGGGTCGTTTGAAATGGCATTTTCGTGCCAGCAAGCGGTGCAATGTGGTGGCGGCGTTCACACATGAGATTGGCGCTGCTAGGGGGCTCAACTAATCCTTGCAAGGATGCTGGGCTGCTCGGGAGATTTCTTGGATAGGGAGGGATGCAACACATGGACGAAGGCGAGGTTGCTAGCGATGACGTTGTCTTCTGAGTTGAGATGACTGCAGGATGAGCTCAATCTCCTCCATGTGGGCCTGCAATTTGTGCAAATGATCGTTCACTAACAAGAGTGCATGGAGGGCTAGCCAGGGAGTAGAGGAATCGAAGCCTTGCTCACCGCACAACTTGGCAGGCTCAACACAATGACGGTTAGAGCATTTGGTTGATGCAGGGAAATGGGGCATTCCCTGGTCGATTCCACACAATGTCACTCAATTAGAGTGGAGGTGAGAGGGCTAGCAGGCTCTTAAGGGATGGGATGGCCTCATACAGCCTGGCGACCCGGTCCGATAAGCTCAGGTATGACAACATTTGCCACAACCATAAATTGGACATGGTCGAAGCACGGGGCGCCCATGGTGAGAAAGAAGAGCTCTAGGGAATGGTCTAGGCTAACGTAATGTTTGCCTACTAGATCGACATTTATTATGCTCTAGAGCTTGGTCGGGACAGCACGTCGGCTAGCTTGGTGGGCAGCATTGCCGATTCGAGAACATAGGGGAGAATAGGGGGAGGGGTATGAGACGACGAAGTTGGCTGCTAGCACAAATTGGCGAAGTTGGCACCCAGCACATGCAACTTGTTCTCGGTGTTGTAGTATTCCGTGCCGCAAAATTAATTTTTCCGGATAGGGCAATAATAAATAGATTATTATCATCGTGATGCAAGCAACGAGAGATTCTGGCATGAATAACATATTTTTTTAGTTTTGCATGTGGTGTTCCTTATATAAAAAAAATAAAAAACTTATTATTGCTTCTATGATAATAACAAATAATAATCATTTACCATTTTTTAAAAATCGATGAACTTCTTTACCAAATCTTTAAATTTTATTCAATTTTCATAATGTTTTAATTTTTTTTTGATATTTTGTAAAATACGTGAACTAATTTTTCATTTCATGAACTTTTTCAAATTCACGCAAATGTGTTTTAATTGCTGAAATTTTTTTATATTCGTTATTTTTTTCCAATCCGTGAAATTTTGAAGTTCATGAAATTTCTTCAAGTTCATCATTTTATAAATCAGTGAAATTTTTAAAGATCCATGAGCTCTTTTCAAATCCATGAATTTTTTAAAATTGACAGACCATTTTGTAAACCCATATAACTTTTTTGTTTGATTTTTCAGTTTTCTAAATCTATGAACTCTAAAGCGAAGGGAGAAGAAATATTGAGAAAAAAAAGAAAAACTCGTGCAAACCGCCTACGTACGAGCGAGAGGAAACTTGTGGGAGCAATGGGAACACTAAATGGGCCGAGGCCGAAAAACTTTTGTAGTGTTTTTTTTTTGCTTGGTAGGCTTCCGGGTCAAACAGGTGCGGAAGAGAACATCAACGCACAGGTCATGGGCACTGATATGTCTCGCTTCACTGGAGATGAGAGTAAGTCTCGCTGAAAGGTGGCGCTGGCCCAGGACGTGGTTTCTACAAGGACATTGAAAAACCAGGGAGCAACTAGTTGACGAGCGCTCATTCGGGAGCCCCACAACGATCAGCTCCACTTAGCGAGATCTCAGCCGTCCACCACATGTCGCACTCTAGGCGCTCCCTCCGAATTGTTTTCTTATTTTATTTTTCCTCACATGTTTTCGGCTTTTTAAATGGTTTTTTCCTTTTTTTCGACGTTTCGATTTTCCACCGGTCTTTCTTATCTTTTGGATAGAAAAATTGCAAAAAAGAAATTCCGCGAAAAAACGGGTTCTCTTTTTGTTTTCTTTCACAAGAATCGTGGTTTTGCTTCAGCGAGAGGCATGGTTTTGCTTTCGTTAAAGCCACGGCCGTGCCTTTCGGAAACGAGGAAAAACGCGTTTTCTGTTTTTTCCCTTTCGTGAGAGGCACGGTTGTGCTCTGCGAGAGTCACGGCCGAGCCTCTCACAAACGAAAAAAAAACGCGTTTTTGGTTTTTTTTGCTTCCGCGAGAGGCACGGCCGCGCCTCATAGAAACAGAAAGAAACACGTTTTCTGTTTTTTCCTTCCGTGAGACGCACGGTTTTGCTTCCTCGAGAGGCACGGGCGTGCCTCTTTCAGAAAGGGAAATACCCCATGCTCCCGGTTCGGTTTTTTCATCCGGCTTTTTTGTGGAAAAAAAGTCCGTCAAAACCTATCAACATGGGATCTAGTTTTGAACATCTCGACGCGAGAAATCCAACATTGAAAACGGTTCGAGATTTGGACACACGGTTTCAGAGATAAAATGTTTTGAATAAACGGATCTACGAAAAAAGCGAAAACTCTCAGGTTGTCGCAACCTGGGAAGGTGGGAGTTATCTTTGCAATGAATACTCCTCAATTAATGATTTCGTAATAAACAACATATACAACACGTATATTGCCTCAGGACACCAAATCTAAGCGTGTTTCCAGCTAGACGTGTGAGGTACTCCCTCCGTCTGTGAATAAGTGTACATCTAGCTTTTGTTTTAAGTGAAAGTTTTAAAACATTGACTAACTTTATAGGAAAAGGTAGCAGCATTTATGGCACTAAGTTAGTATCACTAGATTCGTTTTGAAATGTAGTTTCATAATATATCAATTTGATGTCATATATGTTACTACTCTTTTCTATAAAGTTGGTCCAAATTTTAAAACTTTGACTTAGACTAAAAGGCAAAAGTACACTTATTCGCGGACGGAGGGAATATGCACATGTGCGGGAGCTGATTTGGATGAATCTAGAAGGAAAAAAAATAGTATGCGGCACTGAAAGCATACTATGACACCGAGAACAAGTTGCGTATGCGTCACTGAAAGCATACTATGACACCGAGAACAAGTTGCGTATGCGGCACTGAAACATACTACTCTGTTCCAACTTTGAAGTAATCCACATGACAAGGTTTATTAGCAAGGCAGGACAGCTGATTCAGTCTAGAACATTAACAAGCAGTAGGGGAATGGCAACAGGCAGAACACACAATAAAGGATGGGCGTCTCGTGCCAGGGCAGCAGGGCCAACAAGATATCGAGCCGAGTGTCAGGGGTTAATATGTGTGTGGAATCTCTGCAATGAATGATCGTGCGTGGCCCTGGTCATGCCGCCAGCCGGCTAGCCTGCTTTTGAGCAAAGCGCCATTTGGTAATAGATGCAGCACACATCTGGTAGGTGCATCTAGTTAAGCCAACTCGATCTTACTCACTGGATTGTCCTTTTGTCCAATCTCGGTTAGCTGTTTAATGTCACCAGTTGGTCTCTGATGGGATACATGTGTGTGTCAATTGGCAGGGTCATTGAGATGCATGGTACAAGACTGTCCCGTGGCCCTTGATTAACCAAGAGCTGATAGTCGTGCTTCAGATAATTGAATGTGTATTGACCTCACTGGAGGTGTCTCTGCCCGTAGATCTATGTTGTTCTTCTTCCCAATGCCCCCTATTCCCTAATTTCTTCGTCCCAACGCCCTCTTGGTTCACACAGTTTTTCATATATCAGCTCATCGGCCACCAAAAGTAGAAAGCATGGCATAAATGAGTTGGACTAGTAGAGCGCCGCTCAATCCTCTTATATATTGGTTACGAAGCAGCGGTATTGATGCCCAGATGGCAAACAAGTAGTATTCATGGTTGGAGGTTTTTGGATCATATTAATTGTGCATTAATTTCAGGTCACACTCAATTTTTCAAATAGCGCGCTAAGCCTGCGGACCTCTTGTAAATGCTATAGCGTGCTATAACGGTGCTATAGCGAGCAATTTAAAATGTTTGCTCATATGTTTGGACAAAAGACACTTAGCGCAGGACCTCTTGTAAATGCTATAGCAGGCTATTTAAAACTGTGGTCACACATAACTCTTTGTAAGGGTCAAGATTATATGCCTACCTCCTCCTTTTAAATCCTAAGCTTCAAGTGACAAGATAAATAACCACAAAGTGATTCTAAGCTTGGGTAGTAACTCAAATCAATGAAAACGAAGTCGAAACTAACACAAACAACAAAACTAAGGTTTATCAAAGCCTTAGAATGCTTCATATTCTTGTTTACTGGTGGCATCTCGAAGATATTCTACACTTTCAGTGAGGAAATGACACTACTGCAGTATAAGCTTGGCTGTGTGCATCATGCTGATGCAGAGCCCGGGTAATCCTCCTTTTTGAAAAAATACAACACTACAGATGGGAAGAAAACCTATATACTGGCAGGCCGCACCTATGACTACCAATATGCTGATCCACTGAAATGCATATTATATCCTACGAATATGCCGATCCACTGAGGTGCATATTACATCCACTACAGGACGAGCTTGATCCATCCAGCAGCAATGACTTCGAATATACCGATCCACAAAGGTAAATGCATATTACATCCCAAGAGATTTTATACACTTCTTATGGTACATGACCTTTTTGATTAATTAAGTCACTATAATTCACACTTTGCATAGATTGCTCAACTCTTCTGCTATTTACGAAAAAATAAAGATAGTGCATCTCAGTCCTCCATTGTGCAACTAATCTTTCCATTTTGCAAAATGGCTCTGCACCAAAAGCTCTGTCCTCTTATACAATTCAAAATGTCTGTTGTCCCGACGAATTGAAGAAGAGAACATCGCACGAGTGCCGCTACCGCTGGACTAAAAACTAAGGCCAGATCATGGGTTATTAGCACGAAGTGAAGTCTGATCAAACTTCATGCAATGCCAAGTCGGTCTTCACCGAATGCTCGATAAGTATTTTAATATATGTGACGTGTCTGTACTCATAATCTAGAGTCTTCGGTTGAGCTCTGCCTTGGCGTAGCCTAGTGAATACTTCAGGTCAGTGCAATATAGTGCACCGGGGCGGCATTTGGGACTTGGTGATATGAAGCTTACATTGTCCAGGTTATCGACGAAGGTGGTAGCTCAACGCCTGGGCGTGCCGCAAGACTGGGTGTCTTGCATATTGAATTTGGTCTTGAATTACATGGCACTCTCATTCCAATCGAGCCCTTACTCATAAGGACTCACAAGTAGGTCATGGACATCACCTCCCTTTGTGAAGGCAAACAAGCATGCCACAAACTTTATACTGCAGATCGGAAACTTGAACTGCGGTAGAAAATAACAAGGTGTTGAAATATAATTGAGATTATGTGCTGACGTTCAATTGCACAGTACGTTATATGTCTAGGGATTTTGCTGTTGGCTAGACAGTGTGAACTTTGTTTTAACCGGGGTGGACAGTGTGGAGTTACCTGTAGGGCTCGTCCAGCAAATGGTGTTTTAACATCAGAAGAACACCTCGCTGTGTAGAACACACCGCCAACCGCATCTCAAGGTTCACAAAGCACAAGATAACTACCATGACATGCAGTAAACAAGGGAGAGATTATATATGTGGCCAGATTGGAGCAAGAAATGGCTCAGACGTACATGCAGTCTCCAAACATCCCGTCGCTATGTAGACTGCACGGGATACCCCATTTCCACTTGTCATTCGACTGGACTAACATTCTCGTACTATGCGCTAGACTGAAACTAAGGGTGGCCTTCCCGATGTCTCATATTCCTATTCTTGCACTCATATTGTGCTAAAATTTAGTACAAGAAAAAAAGATGATAAATCTCATGAAATATGGGGTGACCACACACTCGGCGTGGGCGTGGTCTCATTTATATATGGATGGTGCATCATACATGCAGTGGTTGGTAGGAACAAATGTGTTGAGATGTTTTGTTTAAGGAAGATGTCCTCCATAATTTATGCCAGTCTCCAATGCTATACGTCATGGACACGCACGACAAGGACAAGGACAAGGACAAGGACGAGGACAGTATGGACGACTCTATGGACACAGAGGCTTGGAAGAAGCTGAGCTTCAAGGACAATGCTGGCGGGTCTTCGCAAGGGGCCGGCGCAATGGCGGTGGACTCGGCGGCGCTATCCTTTAGTAGGTCTTCTGGGGCGCAGGGTTTTGACCAGTACAATTTGTTGGCGCAGCTAGCCCAAGCATGCGCCAGAGATCACCGTGGACACGACCGGAGAGGAAGTAAACACATACAGAGGATATGGTGGCGCACAAACACCTGCCTCATGAACAGCGTTTTTCTGTTTTCTCCTCGAGCTCGAACTCAAACACCACATGGAGCTATAAGGGGGGACGGGGGCTTTATACCCGCGTGCACTGACACGCCAGCCCACGCTCGAACGCAGCCCACTCACACAACCTGCACGTCCGGCACTCTGTGGCTCGCGCTCCCCGCGCGCACGCACGCACACTGCGTGGCCACCTGCAGTGCCCGACGCGGTCTCACCTCCCCGTCTAAGAGGGTGTTTGTTTCCAGGGACTTATTGGCTTAGGGACTTAAAAAAGTCCCTATAAGTCCCATCTAAACCAAACAGGAAGGACTTATAGGGACTTAAAGTGGGCATTTGGGACTTATGAAATAAGACTCTCAAGGAGGGACTTAAAGGGACTTATAGTTGTAATATGGTCTTATAGGGACTTATAAGTCCCAGGAACCAAACAGGTAGGGACTTTTTAGGGACTTGTGACTTATAAGTTGGGACTAAAAAAATCGTATGACTTATGAACCAAACAGGGTCTAACTCGCTAACAGACGCACACACCCACGCGCACACACGCGCTGACTCACGCACCCACCCGCGGGCCCACGCATACACACGCCCGTGACTGCCACGGACTGGACTCGACGCGCCCAACACACACGTGCGCACAAGCCAGAGCCTGCTGTGGCTTATTGCATAACATACTCCCTCTAAGCCACGACCAAGAGGAGGCCGGCGTCCTCGCCGTCAGCGTCCGCCAGCAGTGCCCGCTCTGCCACCGCTGCCGCCTTCCTTGACCAAGTGCAGTCGCGCCGGAAGTGGCCGCGCTGCCCATAGTTGTAGCACCGGCCGCGCCGGTTCCCGCCGTTGCCCGACGCCCATGCTGTTGCCGTCGTCGTTGTCCCGTGCGCCGCCCTGATGCCGCTCCCGTGCTACCCACTACGCCGCCGTCAGGAGCAGCTGATCACCCCGCGCTCGCCGCTGTCTTGTCCAAGACGCTGCGTCTGCTCGTCAAAGGCATGCAGCCGCCTGAGCTCGCGGTCGGGGACGGTGTCTAGGAGCTTCTTCGTGAGCGCCGCGTCGTCGAGCATCGCAACCAAGGTTGCGTAGCGCGGCGTCTACGTGCCAAACCTCCCGGCTCGGACGCTGCTGGCGGGCGCTGCTGGCGGACGCTGACGTCGAGAATGCCGGCCTACTCTAGGCCGTGGCTTAGGGGGAGTATGTTAAGCAATAAGCCAGGGCAGTGTCCGGCGTGTGTCTTCCCTCTCCGGTCCTGTCCAAGGTGATCTCCGGTGAGTGCTTGGGCTAGCTGCGCCAACAATTCAGTTTGTTAGATTTATTAAGGGTCCTAATAACGCCCACTTGTGTGGCATACTAGACATACGTCCACACCTTTTGTGTGACGTGAGCAGGAGGCAGCCCACACGAGCTGTGTGTGGGCGAACATTAGGATTGCCCACACGTGAGGGTGCAGCTACTTCGTGCCAATACGCCCAACAAGTACTACTCATCCCCATCTCGTGCGTGTGGCACCAAACAAATATGCCCACACGTCCTGGCGCAACTACGTTAGGTACCCGCGGGATAACGATTTAGTTGCCATCCGGAATGGCAGATGTAGTTATCCGGGATGGCAAATGTAGCTGTAAAAGTATGGTAACTCTCTCTGTTTTTGTTAACTATAGTTGCCATGTCTAACTTATTATAGTTGTCGCGTGTAATCAAACCATAGTTGCCGTGTGTGATTAACTACTTGCCACATAGGGTCAACCAATAGTTGCCATGTGTGTTTACCTAGTTGCCACGTGTGGTCCAACGATAGTTGCCATGTATGGTTAATCACAGTTGTCATGTGTGTTTATCTGGTTGCCATGTGCGCGCAACTGCAGTTGCCGTCTAGCAACGAATCATAGTTCCATGTGTATTTACCTAGTTGTCACGTACGCGCAACTACAGTTGCCATCCAACAACGTACGAGTGTCGTGTGGGCGAAAAGCAGTTCGCCCACACGCGCCGCGTACTGCGGGGCGTGTGGGCGAACTCTCCAACGCCCACACACAATGATGCCCACGTGACAGTCAGATTTTTTTAAAAAAATTAGGATTCGTGCAAAATAGAATCAACATGGATCAAGGCGTGTGGGCGATGTACAAACATGCCACACGTGTGGGCGTTATCATTTGGGCTTATTAATCACAATTCCTCTAAACCATCGCTGAGTCGGTCTCCTACTAGGTAGGATAAGATTCTATATATACATGTACGATGGCTCCCCCTGTAATCAACTCAACCCAGAGAAAAAGGCAAATAAAATCGCTTTGTGTGTTCTCAGCGACTTGTTCTAGTTCAAATCGATCAACCCGGCGACGTTGTGTAGTTCGTAGCTAACCGCCACTTAAGCATCCACCTGCTAACCAGCTTGCTAGCTTAGGCTAGTTCTGTACGTATAGTTTGCGTACGGCCGAAAAGTACTCGGCCACCTTCCTTGCAGCCGCGCGGCCACCCTCCTCTCCCACCAACAACCCTAACCCTAAAGCCGCCACGCCGCCGCCCCCACTCCCTACCGCCATCGCGCCGCCGCTTTCCCTTCTCCCACTACATCCGCCCACTCCTCCCTCTCCGGCGCCACCAACCCCTTCGCCGAACCGGATCCCACTGACATCCCAACCTGAACATCCACGAACGTGTTCCCGTTTGTCTTGATCCCAAGGACTCCACGTACTACGGGTGGAAGACCTAATTCTCTCTGGTGTTTCGTGAGTACAACCTCGTGGATCACATCGACGGCTCCGTCGACTCCCGCGCCATGCAAGATGACGCCAAGTGGACTGCCATCGATGCCATGCTCATCCTGTGGTTTTTCCTCATCATCTTGAAGGACTTGTTTCACACAGTCGTGAGCGATGGTGATGATGCGCACGTCGTGTGGGTGAAGCTCAACGGCCTCTTCACCGACTATCGTCTTCACCATCATGTTTTTCTGTAGTAAGAATTTTTTGGTCTGCAGACGCCTCAAGACAATCTCCGATGAGCTCCATTACATCCGCGCCAAGATCGACGATTATCTCCACCTTAGCACGCTCACGACCGGTCTCAATGAGAACTTCGGCAATGCCGAGGCCAACCTCACCTTGATGCCGAAGCCCTCCTTCCCCATGTTCGTTGCATACCTGCGTTTGTAGGAACGCTGGATGAAACAGGTGAAGAAGCGGGTGCAACACACCGCCCTCACCGCCGGCACTCCACGCGGTGCCGCGCTGCGGCCTACTCCGCCGGTGCCACCCGCGCCACCGAGCTTCTTCCCAGTTCCACCAGCGCCACCCCCCTCTCCCACGCCTCAACAGCAGCCCGGCGGTGGCTGGCGCAACAACCGTCACCGGGGCGGTCGCCCTAAGCAGCAATAGCAGCAGCGTACGGGGCAGCGTCCCATCAACAGCAGCCCACCCCGCCTTGGACCTACGGCACCAACCCGTGGACCGGCATCATCCACGCGTACTCCATGCCGGTCTCGCAAGCCCCAGCGTTGGGCCTCCCCGGGCCTCGACCAGTGGGCCATCAGGCCTACCTCGCCGATCCGGCCGGTGTCAGCTACGCTGCTGCCCCGATTCCGCCCTACGGTGGCCTCATCATGCTGCAGGTTCCTCCGCCATGGGATCCCGTTCTTCTGTCTGCACTGCACTCGGCCCCGTCACCGAATATCTGAAGTGGCGGTGGATATAGGTATATGGACTCGAGCGCCACCGCCCACATAACATCTCCTCCCGGCAACCTAACTTCCTCCATTCAGCTTCATACTCCAACTCACATCACCATTGGTAACCGGTCCTCTTTACCTATCACACATATTGGTCATACTTCTTTTCCTTCAACATCTATGCCAGTCACCATGTATAATGTTCTTGTTTCTCCTGATTTAGTCACGAACCTTGTATATGTTCATCGTCGTACTCGTGATAATCCTATCACCATTGAATTTGTCGATGTTGGTTTTTCTATGAAGGACGACCATACCCGGATGGTTTTTCACCGATGTGATAGTCCTGATGAGATCTACCCGGTGCACTCCTCTGCCACCACCTCCACCACTCCAGTCGCCCTCGCCGCCAGTGTCGACCTATGTCATGCTCGTTTGGCAAACACCAACTCCACCATTTTGCATCAAATTCTTCAGAGTTTTCCATTCTCATGTAATAAGGTTGACGGCCATATTTTTTAGGCTTGATGTCGTGGCATGCACATTCCTCTTCCCTTTAGTGCATCCACAACTAATTCCATTTTTTCGTTTCAATTACTTCATGGTGATGTTTGGACATCTCCGGTTGTGAGTAACACGTGCTATCTCTACTATTTGGTGATTTTAGATGTTTTTTCTCATTGTGTGGACATTTCCTCTTCGTCGTAAATCCGATGCCATGGCAACACTCTCGACATTTTATTCCTATGTCACCACACAGTTCGGTCGCCCATACTTGCACTCAAAACCGATGATGGAAATTTTTTTGACAATGTCGCCATTCGCAATCTTCTTGCTTCACACGGCACAGTTTCCACCTAATTTGCCCCTACACTTCACAACAAAACGGCCACGCTGAGCGCATCCTACGCACTCTCAATGATTGTGTCCGTATATTACTCTTTCACTCTAATGTACATCCCCGGTTCTGGCATGATGTTCTCGTCACCGCCAGCCTTCTTCTTAACATTAGATCGTGTCGTCCTCGTTGGAACTACGCCCCTCACCAATCCTCTTCAGTGCGCCTCCATCGTACGATGGTCTCGGCATATTCGGGTGTCCCTACTATTCTAGTAACGCGTCCACCACCCCCCACAAACTCGCACCACGACCACTTCCCTGTTGTCGGTGTCAAAACCGGCGGATCTCGGGTAGGGGGTCCCGAACTATGCGTCTAAGGTCGATGGCAACAGGAGACAAGTGACACGATGTTTACCCAGGCACGGGCCCTCTCTATGGAGGTAATACCCTACTTCCTGCTTAATTGATCATGATGAATATGAGTATTACAAGAGTTGATCTACCACGAGATCGTAATGGCTAAAACTCTAGAAGTCTAGCACGTATGATTATGTTCGTCCCTATGGACTAAGCCCTCCGGTTTATAGACACCGGAGGGGACTAGGGTTATACAAAGTCGGTTATACAGAAAGGAATGTTCATATCTTGGACGCCAAGCTTGCCTTCCACACTGAAGAGAGTCCCACCTGGATACAGGGAAGAGTCCTTGGCCTTGTATCTTCACAACCCAACAGTCCGGCACATGTACATAGCCCGGACGTCCGAGGACCCCTTAGTCCAGGACTCCCTCAGTAGCCCCTGAACCAGGCTTCAATGACGAGAAGTCCAGCGCGCAGATAGTATTCGGCATTGCAAGGCGGGTTCCTTCTCGAATAGCTCTTGAAAACAACGACTGTGTCCGGCTCTGCAAAAGAAATACCACATACCACCGTACAGAATATAATATTCCACGAGTCCAATCCAATGACAACTTTTTGTGGCGTGACATTAGGTCACCACTCGGTTATTATTTTGAACCATTTCTTATCTTGTCTTCCCACGTTTCGAGACGCGGTTTTGTTGGCACGTCTTGTCGAAGCAGAGATCGTGTCCCCTTATCGCGGAATCCTCATCAATACGGGCATGGGTAACTCAACCATTTGGTTGGCATTATCCCTTAAGAATAGGCAAGTTTTGAGGTCTAGGAGGAGGAGACATTTAGTATTCGTTGGCTTTATAAAGGGACCGAGACCTGTCTATCTTTGCGTCAACCTTTCCTCCAACATCTCTAACCTCGAGTTCCAACACCCAAGGCTCAAATCGATTGCTTCGAGCTTCCCAGTCATGTATGAATCCAGCTCCCGGGGCCGGTGGGTGGCTTCCTCTGTCACAGAGGAGGATATCGCGGAACTCCAAGCGGCAAGGTACCTGACCACGGAAATCCCCCACCGGCTTCCTGCTCAAGGGGAGGTTATCCCTACTCCCAGATCCGGCGAGAGGGTCGTGTTCATCTCACACTTCCTCCGAGGGCTGGGGTTGGCCCTTAGTCCCTTCGTTCGAGGGCTCATGTTCTATTATGGGCTGATTTTCATGATCTAGCACCGGATTCCCTTCTTCACGTCTCGACGTTTATTGTCACGTGCGAGGCCTTCCTCCAAATTCCCCCACACTGCGGCTTATGGCTCAAACCTTTCAATGTGAATCCAAAGATAGTCGATGGGAAGCAAGCGGAGTGTGGCGGTGTTGTGGTGAGCAAACTTACCAATGCACCTTGGCCAAAAGGCTCTTTTACGGAAGCTTCCGACCTATGGTAGCGAGAGTGGTTTTACATCACCGAGCCCCGCGGCATGAAGTGGGCGGCCACGCCGGCGTTCCGGCCCGGCCCTCCGTTATGGCTTGCATCATGGATTAACAAAGGGCTGGACTGGGGGTCAACGGACGAAGTGCAGACGCTACAAAGCCGTATCTGGAGCCTTATCGGGAAGGACACCGGTCTCATCAACGTGATCCAGGTGATGCTAATCCGCCGGGTCCAGCCGTGCCAGCGACGGCCCCTCCGCATGTGGGAGTTCAAACCGCAAGGACCACGGTCTCTCCAGCACTTCTTTGGCATCACACACAAAGGAATGTGGAAGTTACTTTTTAGGACACGGAAACAATGACCGGATACTACCGAGGACATCGGCCTCGACTGCAACCATGCGAATACCTCGGTAAGCCCTCGATTCCCGGACTTATTTTTAGCCAAATATTTTAACCATATATTGAAGAACCGTCTTCGACCAGGGCTAGATCAAGGAGGTGGAGAGAATTATGTGTTCGGCCCCTCTTCCCGAAGACTCGGCGGATCCTGTATTGACGAGGATCCTGACTCCGGTGCCACATCAAGGATCGGCAAAGGAGGACGAAGAGGAGAGCGAGAAGGCCAAGGGTACATCGGGTGCGATGTCCGGAGGGATTGAAGCCCCCTCTTTCGATGGGAAGAAAACGGCCGCCTCCGAAGATTTGGAGGCGAAGGCTCCCAAGCGCGGGAAGATGTCCCCGGTGGATGATTCGGACACAAAAAGCAACGTTGTCGCGCAGTTCCTTCGTAAAGACAAGCCTTCAGTCGAATCGTAAGCAAGTACAGGTGTCCCAAACATGTCACGTAGCTTTCCGATCACCATATAGTAATATTCAGAATATATGTTTGCAGTTCGGCATGCAGTCTTCCTCAACTGTCTTCTTCTTCGGGGGATCTTCTTCCGGAGATGATGGAAAGCGAAACGCCTCCTCCGGCCTCATCTCCCAACAGGGCAGATGACCCCAAAGTGTCGTCCCGGAGGATCCTTCCCGATCAGCAAGTGGTGCCGGAGGCAATAAAGACTGGGCCCGAAGGTGACACTTCCGCCGTCCTGAGTCCGGAGTATGCGGACCCTAACGGGTCCAACAATAAAAGGCCTGGCCGATCCGGTTCGGAGCCGGGGACGATTCTAGAGTCGGATAAGCATATTCCTCTGCAGGGGGTCGCGGCTCCCACGGCCGCTCTCAATAATCCAGGGGTGCCGAATATAGTGACGGGCATGCTGCAACGTGCGTCTGTCTCAGGGGAGCACCGTACCTTAATAGGTACGGTGGTTGAAAGGATTCTGTCTGCGAAAAGCAGATTGAATGAAGCCTGCATGAGCCTGCTAAGAGGCTTCGAGGTATGTATTGTCTTTAATGGCACTTTGACTAGCAAAAGTGAACCTGTATATAGGTAGTAACCCTGAGACTCTGATTGGTGTTTTTAGAGGGGAGACGATCAGAGGATCAAAACGATATTCTTCCTGAAATGATTTGATTAATTTGCCACACAGGTTGTTGCATCCATGACGACTGCTAAAGCCTCAGAGGTGGCTAGGCTGAAGGAGAAACTTGATGTGGTGGATGACGACATCACGCTTATCAACAGGCGGCTGGACGAGGCGCAAGGTATGTTTTAGTTGGTACACGTACATGTTATAACATGAGCATGACGCTTAAAAAATTGTGTACTTATATATGTATAACTACAAATACTGCCGCCGCCATGGAGACCCTTCGAGCTGAGCTTGGTCAAGCCAAGGAGCAAGCCAGGATGAGCACTGCGGCTGCCGAGAAGGCAACTAATGAGTTAAATGCCGAACAGGCCGCTCGGCGTTAGTGCGAAGAGAAAATATCTACCATGACGCGCAAGCTACAGGATGCCAATGTTCGGTGTGAAGTCCTTGAGAAGGATCACAAAGCCAAAGCGGTCGATCTCTACGAGGCCTTACAAGAGGCTAAAGAGGCACGATCTGAGTCTAGGGCAGCTCAGGAGGAAATCCAGCAAGCTGGAGAAATAGCGGCTGGCAAGTCGTTTTTATTAAAAACTAAGTTTGGCGATCCGAAGTATGCCCCTCTTAGACAAATGTGGAGCTCTCCGGACGCTTTCTTGGACTTGCCGAAGAGTGTCTCTGATGCGACGCAGTTTTTCCAAGAGCAGGAAAGTCGTGCGAAGGAAAAACTATTATGGTCGCAATTCAGCATGCCAGAGCGTCCGCTGTTGCTGAACGAACAGATGATCCAGTGGGCTGAGCTCCATAGGTTATCTGGATCTGCCCATCTCTAATTAAAAAAGGTAAAATAGTAATTTTTTTTCACCTGATTTAATTAGTACTTTTTCCATTGCCCATTGTCAAAAAGAATGGTGGGTGTTCTGCCAACCATTCATTGACGCCATGCGTAACACTTTCATTTGCTAGGAGGTGTCGTGCGGGCCGCTGCTTTACTAGATGGGAGGCATGCGAGCAGTTCGCTGCGCATGCTGGCCGGGAGGCGTTTAAGTAGTCCTCCTCTAAGCAGGCTCACTGGAGAGCGTGCGAATAGTACGCCGCGTAGGCTCACTAGGGAGCGAGCCCTTTGACCTTCATCACTGTCTGCCTCGCTCCAAACCTCACCATTAATGGCGCCTGAGCCGCTATTTAATATAGGTTGCTTGACTCTTCGCCTCCCATTCCCCTCTCCTATTTCCCAGACCTCGTCCCATGACATGGCGCACAAGGATCATCTGGCAATAATCTTCCGTCTTGTTGAAGCTGACATCGATCCGGAGAAGATAGAAAATAAGAAGGAATGGGGCCTCGTGGACATGTCCCTGAATGAGCTGGACGAGGCAGATGCTGCCCCTGTGCCTGTCCCAGCTCCCGTCTATGCGCCCGCGCTAGTGACCTCCCGTCGGATCATGGAGAGGACATTGTGAAAGGTAAACATCTCTCTAGTAAAGTAATTTTTCTCTGTAGGAGCCAAATATACATCTACTGTAATTGTGATACAACATTTCGTAGGCGCTTACCCTATCATCGGTTAAGAAACCTTGTCAATCCCTTATGATTCTTGAGCTGGGACTGAGAGAGGTAAACTTCTCCCCTTTTAACATAGTTATATTCAATACATATTAACTCTAACTCAAATGTTATATAAGAGATTGTCCTGTGCAGTAAAAACTTCTTGAAGGAATCATGTGTTATTCCACTTATCTCATTCTTTTTGCATTGGAAGAAATGCACTATTTTGATCAACCTTTAGCTAGGAATTTAACTACTGGTCGCGGGCGAAACATGCTCTCCATGTTGTATGGTCGAACATTGATGTTTTTTATTTGTGTAGGAACTTGCCCACTGTTGGCCTTCATGGACGAGTCAATGGAATTAACCTATGCATTTTAAATGCAAATTCAAGTTTGGTGTATTTTGTGTGTGTGTGTGTGTGTGTGTGTGTGTGTGTGTGTGTGTGTGTTTGTGTGTGTGTGTGTGTGTTGTTAGATAAAAACTTTAAATTATGGTACCTATGCATGGACCGTAAAAGCACCTTATCTTAGAGCATATATAACCTAAATGTTAGAGTACAACATAACCTGCCCTTGGCTAACTTATTTATGTAATGACATAGGTGGATAATTTTTATATAGTTTTGTGTCGAAAGGCTATTATCAAGATCAGACGGTTGTGATTTTGTGAAGATCAAATTAATTGGTTTCAAGGAGAGAAACTGGATGGCCATTGTTGTGACCGCTTCGACATCTTCTTCTATGTTGTTCTGTGGCATGGTCCGTTCTCCAACGCTCTAGACCGATGGTAATGGATTGCAAATCTATACCGTGTGGGTGCATAGGGGGATGCTCCAACCGGTGCTTCTTCAACGACTTCTAGATCTCTTCTCAAGTGCCAAGTGGCTATTGCGGGTTTTAAAGCCTAGTATGGTGAAGTTGTTTGTAGGTGTCCATTTCCTTTATTGTTGGTTTAGTGCAATTTTCAATCTCCGACAGGCGACGCATGATTGGAGGAACAAGAAGGCTACCATGTTTTGCAATGCAATTTACTTTGCACTGGTCGGTCTGCATTAGTTGTCTTTCCAATATACTGGTTATCGTTTTCCTAGATAAATAACAAATATAATATGCACTTTGCCATGTCTCTTAATAAAAGGTTGGATGCTTCTGATTATTGTGAGAATTTGTAACACATGTTTCTCTACTTTTAACCTATATATTGGAGAAAAATCTCTGGGTTTTTAATACCCCCGTCACATGGAAGATTTTAGAAGATTAGTTCAGTGCAATTTTCGGTGCAATATATTTAAGTTAAAAAAATAGATTGTATATTAATCCTCTGAGACCATCTACATAAAGGGCATTGTACACATCACCCATGCAAACAAGATCATGTCAGCGCAAATCCTCTCCATATATAGAGTATGATCACTGCAATAGGAGCTTGCAAATCATGTAAGTGTGATACAGCACAACTTTATACCATTCTGCATCCCCACTTGCATGGATCAATAATCTTGGTTTGTTTGACCAAACTTAAATGGTGGTCGAGTTACATCTGAAAGGAGACGGCCATGTAAAATTCCAACTCTACCCTAGAACTCTTTTGGGGAGAGAAACTAGCCGCGGGATTTACAATACCGAACTATAAAAAATGCCCCTAACGAGTGGATCAACTACACAAATTCTGAGGTGGCATTGTGATATCTGAGCCATTGAATTGCAATGATGAACATCCTAGATAATTTCATGTACTGTAAAAAAAGGCTTTTTATCTTGCCTTGTTTCTATAATATCTTGTTACTCTAAAAAGAGATTATCTCATGCAACAAGTATCCTCGTGTCTTTTATTAGCATTTTTGGTGTCCATTCCCATTATGCCCATCGTTGGGCCAATAGACTAGAAGACACGCTTATTTACGGCTAGTTCAGCCACGCACTCAACTCAGCTCAAATGGAGATGCTGTTGGGGATTCCCATCTCCATCACCATCTTCTCGTCCGTAGGATCACCGTCCGACGGCCTGAGCAGCACATACGGCACCATGCCAGCGCCGTGCCGGTTTTTTCGGTCAGGGTCACTGTTCCACTTGTCCACCTGCTCCACGATCTCCCTAGTCCTCTCCTTGAACTCCTCAAATGCCTGCCTGATAGCCCCATCCTGTTTCCATGACGGCTCTTCGTGCGTGCCCATGTACTCCTCGTCTGACGAGTGCGACGACAGGAGGTCCAAGATGGCAAGGACTATGGCAGCCTGGTACTGGGACGGGAACGTGTCCAACAACACCTTCTCCGGCGCCTCCACAAATGCGCGCATGTCATCGGCACCCATCTCGGTCGGCATGTTCCTCCGGGTGAGCGTCGGGCGGTTGGGGATATACCCAGCCATGGGGTACTGCCCGAAGTTGACGGCAGCGTGGTGCGCTGAGGTGACCCACATGATGGTGGCCAGAGCTTGCGCCAGGTTCTCGTGGTCGTCCAACTCGGGCCACCATGGCTCATCCTGCTTGTCGGCGTGGCCTTTGGTGCGCACCTCCGTCCACCAAGCCTGAAGCTCCTCGTCGTCGACGATGTCCGCAGTGCACGGGTAGTAGTGCTCCACGTAGGTCAACGCCCACTGCTTGATGGCGTCCCAAACAAGAAGGCCGTCGTTGGCATAGGGGTAGTCCTCTATGGCCAGCTCCAGCTCGCCATCGTCCCTTCTGACCGCCATGCCCCTCCGGATGAGGTCTTCCGGCAGAGCCTCCATGTCGAATCGCCACTGCTGGTCGTAAGCCACAGAGCTGAGCTCCATGGAGTACTCCCCCGGTGCGAAGGTGCCTTCGATGACCCCATTGGCATTGATGAGCAACTCACGAGCATGCGCGTTGATCTCCATGGTGAAGCGGAAGTGCGGGTGCAGCAGGCGGTAGATGGGGTGCATCTGGCTGAGCTGCCGGTTGGCGGCGATGATGTAGGGCTCGGTGCAGGCATGCGTCCTCAGCCAGTGGCTGACGAGCTGGTGGACGCCGGCATCATGAGCCAGGACATGGGCCTTGGCCAGCTGCCACAGCCAGGACCCCGTGACGCTGCCGTCGCATCCAGGTGTGAAGACCTGGCGCCACTGCGGCTTGCGCTTGGACTTGGGCCTGGTCAGCTCGATGACGATCGGCCGGAGCGTGCCGTCGTCGGTGAGGAAGAAGAGGGCGCGCGAGCCGTACAAGGTGGTGTCGTCAAGCTTGCGGACCTTGTGTACGTATGGCAGCAGCAAGTCGTGGTAGTCCACCATGAACAACTTCTTGTTAGCGCGGGCCTCCTCAGCTGTCATGACACGTCTGATCTGCTCTTCAATCAGCTCTGCAGTGATCAGGGAGTCTGCCGGGCCGTAGGTTGCCTCGTCCAGCTTGCTCTTGATAGGAAACTCCTGCATGTATAGTTTTCATATTGAAATTAGTAAAACAATCAATGAAGAATTTTCCTTTCCCGGAAAATGAAGGAAAAAAGGCACTGCAGTGGTTAATGGCAACATACCGTGACTAGTTGGATGCTCATTGGGTTCATCCCTGCGATGGTTTGTCGCGCGAATTCCTCGTCTCTGAACCAAGCAAACTTGTCCCCTGCATTTCCAACAAGTCTACTAATTAGGCAACAACAATTATCGATCCATTAAGCAAGCATGATGTACGTGTGTGGCCTTAAATGAATCTTTGGCGTACGTACTGTCATGAATCTCGGGAGTTTCAAACTTGAAGACTCTGCGTATCTCCTCGAGGAACGCGGCCCCTTCAAGCTTGAAGAGGTGGAGCAGCTCGGTCTCAATCAAATCGATGACCAACCTGAGCTTCCCCCCTTCTGGCTGCACCGGCTGGTTCCTGAAGTTGTCGTCGTACAGTTTGTCAATGGCCGACAAGGAGGGGAAGCTCTGGCTCTTGTGTCTGGCCGTCTTTAGGCCCGTGGTCAAGGCGTGCAACACTGACATGAACTTCTTTGTTTCGAACGCTCCCGTCTTGCGCTCCGTGAAGGCCTCGTCCCGGGGCACGTAGATGTGCTCCTTGTGACTCCTCTCCTCTGCAAATGGGTCTTTCTTGCTGCGAGGACGACCCGTGCGGCAGCGTCGTGGGTATGGGCGCTCCTTGCCACCGAGCACAGGCCGCGTGGTCGGGTTCTTATCGTCGTCTGGGTTGCCTAGGTCATTGTACACGTCATAGTCATAGATGCGGTCGTGATCCTTGCGCTCGCCACAGCCGTTGCCACGGAGGACCTCGAGCTCGCGCTTGCGCAACCCCACGACGCCCTTGGGCGTCTGCGAAGGAAGGTACGAGCACTGCACCACAGACATATATACATGCTAAATCTCTTAAGGGATCAGTGAATTTCAAACAAGGAAAAAGTTAAGGGGATCAATGAATTTAAAAAAAAAGGTTAAGTGATCAATGGTGTTTTCAACTCAAAAAACAAGGACCCCATTTATATGTAAATAAAGACTGATTGGATAGTTAATTAGTTGACGGACCGCGGGAAAGAAAACACGCTTGTCAGGGCTGCAGTGTGAGGGGTCGATCCAGGAGTTGCAGTGGAACGTGACGGCGGACTCCTCGTGGCCGGTGGGGAAGACCTCGATGTCCCCCAGCAACATCTCACTGTGGTGGTAGTTGGTGACCTGCACGGCGCCGATGAGTCCGAACGATGCCGGCACCTTGAAGCTGGCCTCGTACATGTCCCACTCGGCGTCCACTCTACCCGAGTGCTTGACGGCGCCGGAGATGGGTTCCCACTCCTGCCCCGTCTCTGCACACCACGCAAACATATATTATCAATCTTGTATGTACATATGCATGCATTAATGTACGTACAAGGGATGTTTGTCACTCACGTGGATCCAACTCGGAGCTGACGAGGTCAACGTGCAACCAAGTTTTTAGGATGAGATCGTACAGGAAATCACGAACGCCGGCTGCCTTACTCATGTGCACTGTCACGGTGGCCTTCATTACGGTGATCTGCGTGCGGTCCTGGACGTGGACGTCCGGGCGGGCGACCGTGCCAGCGGCCGGCTCATTGGAGTCGGACAAGGTGGTGGTCGTAGTGGTGGTGGTGCTGGTGCTGCCAACCTTGGAGACACTTGTGCGGCGGCCATTGCCTGTTTTCCGGCGAGCCTCGGGCACCATGAACGTCCGCCGCCAGGCCGACGACGGGGCGGCACACGCACCGCCTACTAGAGGCTTCGTCGCCGTTATCATTGTGGCTGGCTAGCTAGCAGTCTCGGACGACCAGGGAGATGGAGTGTTAGACGGCTGAAAGAGTGCAAGTTTCACTGTCCTAAATGGCAGTGATTGATGTCGGAGAGAGTGTGCCCTGGATGTCCTATTTATAGCTAGAGATTGTCCACGTTCTAAATAGAGAGAGAGAGAGAGAGAGAGAGAGAGAGAGAGAGAGAGAGAGAGAGAGAGAGAGAGAGAGAGAGAGAGAGAGATGGAAGTAGTATTTTAGTTAGCGTTTGTTTATCTATTTTCGTATCCAGCGGCGGAGGGCATGTAGATCTGAGGTGTAGGTACTACGTAGTACGGAGTATCTGGCATTGCATGCATACGGTCCATGCAATATTAAGTACAGTATTATTTTTTGCATCAAAAATGTGTGCAATATGTGCTCGCATGTGCGTGTGCGTAAGTGCGTTGGAGACGTCCGATTCTTCGTTTTGGCAGATCCCGCCGAAAAAAAGCGACGCCCGCAGGCGTGGGCCACGATTCCGCTCCAGTCCAGCGGCGGAGGACGGATGCTGGCGACGCCTCTCGCGGCGTCACGCGGAGGCGTGTTCCACGTTCTGCTCCGGCGAGGTCTCCCTGCTAGGCAATGTGGACAAATATTTCTCTAGGGGAAAACGACCGCCCAGCTAGGCAGAGCCCTTGGCATCCCAGTTGCGAAAGGGAATGGATGGCGAATGTTTACTAATACTGGGAATGTTTACCGGCATGTTTCAAACATGTGAAAGTATAGGAATGCCAATTTGTGTCTACACAATGGATCGTTGTGTCCTTAACAAGTAAGCAAGTTTGCATTTGTACCGAAACAATGTTACAATTCTCGGAAAAGACAGAAAAGAGACAAGTGCTAGCAAGCCTGTTCTGTTATTTCACTTCGGTAGTGCTGGGATGTATTGCTCCACTGAATCATATGTACGGGTTTTTCAGTTTTCTTATTTAGTTTCCTTTTTCTATTTACCTTGTTTGTTTCTATCCGTTTTCTGTGGTTTCATTTTCTTTTATACTTTTTCCTTTTTATCTTTTTACTATTTTATTTTTTTACATACTGATTTTTTATTACAAAAGACATGAATATTTTTCTATATACACGAACAGATTTTTGGCATATGCGAACATTTATTTTTGACAAACTTAACATTTTTTATAAGTGCGTCAACACTTCAAAAATAAATGAATATTTTTGACTCGACAAAACCTTATAAATTACTTGAACATTTTTTAAGTACGTGAACATGTTTCTAATTATATGTGAGTCTTACCATAAAATGTGTGAATACTTTTTCAAATACATGAACATTTTATTATATACATACATGAACATTGTTTTGCAGCACCTTAGAGCATCTCTAGCAGACTCCTTATAAATCCGCAACCTGTAAAATTCCGGTGACTATACAGGTTGGGTCCATTTTTTTGGTCAGACCAGAGCCTATATAGTCCCCCGACCCGTAAAAGTTTTTACGGTGGTCCGCAAACCGCCCCTGCACGCGGTATATCTACTGTTTCATGGCACCGATACGGGTCGAAACCCTATGCCCCCCCCCCCCCCGCCGCCCGCCTTGATTCCCCAATCCCCTCCCCTATTTCTCACCGCCGTAAGTCAATTCCGCCGCCGCAAGCCACCATGTGGCGCGGGATGAGGAGCTCGGCCCGCTGCTCCAGGGACAACGACGACCCTGGTTGCCAGCGTTGTGTCAGAGCGGACAGCGCGAGGAAGTACCCCAATCGCGGCCTATAGTCGCCGCCGTCGCTCCTCTGCCACGAGACAGAGGAGTACGACCACCGGCCAGGCGCCTCTGTCCTTCGGCGCGAGCAGCTCCTCCGCGCGGTGAAGCGGGAGCTCGAGGTGCAGCCGGTGCCGGACAGTGGTGTCATCGGACCAGAGGACTTCCTCCCCCCGGCGGAGGCGGACATCTTCGAGCGGGCCATCATTGTGCGCAGTGTGCGGGAGGAGGAGGAGGAGGAGGAGGAGGAGGAGGAGGAGGGGCGCCGTTGATCTCTGGCCGAGATCGACGACGTCCTCCTCGTGCAGGGCTCGGAAAGAAAAGGAATTCTTCAACAATCAAGATGCATAGCGCCGTGAAGCCGAGGCATAGGACGAAGGTCTGCGTGGACCTTATCCCGACGACGACAATGACTGAAGCCCGCCGCCGCAGCATCGCCATCGCACCCGGATGGCTCTGGTGAGCCAATTTTTGGCTGTAGGGTTCCAATGGCCGCCTCTCCTCCTAGCTATTTAGTGCAATTTAGACTATGTATGAAGTACGTATGATGATCAAGAACTATGAAGTCGTTCTATTTAGTGCAATTTCTCTCGCGACGTCCTGAATTCAAAACTTACAGGTTTAGTTTTGGTATCTGTTCTTTCGCGGACATTTTCGGCTCGTACCTGAGGCAACGAGCAAACTGTAAAGTGAGTTTACATGTCCGCGTTTAAAGGAATGGCTAGTAATGCTCTTAAAATGTATCCAAAAGCCGTTATTACATGAATACTTCATAAACACACGATGATCTTTTTTTATAGAGGTAGTTGATTTTGAATGACGCAAAGAACATTTTTCAGATACTATGAATAAATTTTCAATGCGTGGAAAACATTATTTAAAATCTTGTTTATCACTAATGGTGGAACAACAATATTAGCTATGGCGTTAGCGTCATCCCCTCCCCCTTAGAGCGAAACCGTCCTCGGTTTCGGGTCACTCTTCAAGATCTCCTTGTGTACAACAAATGGATGATCAATCTAGATATCATTGGTATCCATAGAATGCTGCACACGTTTCATGCCAACATCTCGGAACACGTAAGTTTTGAACCTCCCCTCATGTATAGAATTGCGATCATATTGCCACGGACGACCCAATAGTAATTGACACACATCCATTGGCACACCATCACAAATCAACTCATCCTAATATGTGCAAATATTGAACTTTACACGTACCTTGTGAGTCACCTTCGAACGTTCGGAGTTGTACAATCACTCAATGCATGTGGTTGCGGATGTGACCATGACTTCAATCCTAAAGCATCCACCACATGCTTTCTTATGATGTTGGTGTAGCTCCCTCCATCGATAATCAACTTGCAACACTTATTTTTGATCTGGCATTGTGACTGGAAAATTTTCAACCTCCATCTTGGGCTTGGAATTTGACAATTTTTAGCTGGCTCCAGCATGATGCAAGGCAGATCACAATCCATAGGGTAGCATTTGATATCATTTTGTTCACTTCCTCTTGCTTGGGCTCATCACACTCCGAGTCAGTTTTTTCTTCGCTAACATATCCATCATTAGCAAGGAGCACTTTCTTCTCGTTCGGACAATCAATATGTTTATGACCCCTACCCCCACATCTCTAACACACAACTCACTAGTACGCGTAGCAGATTGCGCACTAGAATCAACACTTGAAGCCTCTTTGCTCGCGGTAATAGGTTCTTTGCTCATCTCCTTGTTATTGGTGGCAGCTGATATGTAGGATGAAACGGCTTGACATTATCATTGTCATGCAAATAGGAATGTCTCCACATGCTGGAACTGGTGCGGCCTCTAGAAACTTGCTTTGCCATGAACAACTTCTCGGCACACTCCGCTTGATGAAGAAGCACCTACATATCATTATACTGCATCAAATCAACACGGTCGCATATAGCTTAATTTAGTCCCTCAGGCAAACCATGTCATTGTTGCATTATCAGACTCATGCAGATTAGTTCACATCATCAGAACTTATATCTGTTGGTAATACTCATCCACCGCCATGGCTCCTTCAACAAGACGTCGAAGCTTTATGTGTTGCTCCTTCTGAAAATAATCTGGAACAAAGCGAGCACGCATTGTACACTTCATCTCGCGCCACGATTCTGGTTGTGCTCATTGCGGTTGAGTTGATCCCACCAAATTAAGGCATAAGCTGAAAATTCAAGAGAAGCAAAATGAATCTTCCGCTCCTCGGAGTAATGGTGCTCATTAAAAATCTACTCCGCACACATCTCCCACTCAAGATACTCCTCAGGACCGGCTGTCACGCCTCCATTTATAATCGTGCACTAATCATACACGCATCATGCATGATCACGAATGGTGACTCACATCAATATCACAACACAACTCCACGACACAATGGACATACACAAAACTCATATATTACAAGCCCGGGTCACGAGGACCCAAAATACATAAGTTATCAAAGCAGAAAATATTTGAGTACATATATAGTTAGACAAAATTTCCCTAAGAGGGTTGAGCAAAACAATGACACTAGATCGAAATGTAAGGTCTCCTGCCTAGGACCTCCAAACTACTCCTGGTCCTAGATCTCCGCGCAGTAGCCAAGCTCGGGATCCTCTAGCTTCTGGGCTCCATTGTCTGATTGCAACATCTGTGAAGAATAAAAGAGGTAGCAAAGCAATCGTGAGTACTCATCCGAAGTACTCACAAGACTTACATCAGATATATACTAGATATGCATCGGTATCAATGGAAAGGGGGTAGTATGTGTGGGCTATACTAGAAAATGCAGACTAAGGGGGAGAAGCTCATCCTATCGAGGACTAATCATCGACGGCCAACATCTTGCAGCAATATAAGAGAGGAGCATATAATAATATATAGTAACATGTTTATATCAACAATGCTTTGAGATACTTCCTCGACTACCGTGCGAGAAAACGATCGCGGAGTAGAACAACATTTAAGTTTCAATATAGTATCCAGTTCTGGTTGTAGTAGATCAGGATACAGCTCCAAGTCGTCCTGTTACCGTCGACACGGCTATTCGAATAGATTACTTCCCTGCAGGGGTGCGCCAAGTTATCCAACATGCATGATTAAATCTGGCAGGACACACTTTCCTGGGTAATGTCCGGGCTTGCGTAATCGACAAGCCGTAGAGCAACCTAGACTCTCCAGAGAGGTCAACACGCCGAGCAAAATCCTATGTATGAAGGGGTTATGGGCCCATCACCCTAAGTACTCCTGCATGTTGCGTGACTGGCCAGGGACCAGGCCCACCTCAGGATTAGGCATGCCGCTCACCCCAATAAGCAGCCCGCATCTCTGAACTGTACGACGCCGAGCGTCCCATATACCATTATCCCGCGTGGTGGTTAGTACGACAAAGGAACATAGCCCAACTCAGATCAAATACCCAAATCCATTAGTGTATTATTAGCATCTCGCGGAGAAGACCCAGGGCCGTCGCACAGACTAGGTAACTCGCGGTCCATGACCAAATTCCAGGCCCACGTCTCAACTAGGTGGTCTCCACCTACCCTGTCGTTCCGCCACAATATCTCTCCCGGGTTCCCTCGGGGCCGACCCATCTTTATCATTGTAACAGTCGCGGTTCAGGCCCATACCATCAAGGTGAAACTGGAGGAATCACCCTCGATAGGTTTACCATGATATACTGCACGGCAGAGTCATCACCTAGAGAGAAATATGAGGAATCACCCTCAGTAGATCACACTAGATGTGCCACATTACAGAGTCGCCATCGAGAGTGAAATACAAAGAATCAACTTCGGTAGATCACACTTGATATGGCTCGGTAGAGTCGTACAATTGTAAGAGACTTTAGGGGTGTTCTGGTCTCGGTACAGTGATCCATCATCTCGGTCAACCCAGATAGTATGGCATGGAAACATGGACAAGGAACTAGGGCCATTGATGGTAGACTAACTTAGCTATTCTAAGAAGATAGGATAATAGATAAAGTATCAATAGCAGGTTATCAAAAATAGACTATGCATCAGAATAGGGGCTATCGGAACAACAACCGTAGTAAAACCTAATGCAAGAATAAGAGAGGAAGAATGGGCGATATCAATGTGAGTGAGTAGGGATTGCCATGCAACGGATGCACTAGAGCTATAAGTATATGAAAGCTCAACAAAAGAAACTAAGTGGGTGTGCATCCAACTCGCTTGCTCATGAAGACCTAGGGCATTTCGAGGAAGCCCATCATTGGAATATACAAGCCAAGTTCTATAATGAAAAATTCCCACTAGTATATGAAAGTGACAAAATGAGAGACTCTCTATTCATGAAGATCTTGGTGCTACTTGAAGCACAAGTGTGGTAAAAGGATAGTAACATTGTCCCTTCTCTCTTTTTCTCTCATTTTTTTATTTGGGCCTTTTCTTTTTTTATGGCCTCTTTTCTTTTTCTTTTTTTCGTTCGGAGTCTCATCCCGACTTGTGGGGGAATCATAGTCTCCATCATCCTTTCCTCACTTGGGACAAAACTCTAAAAATGATGATAATCACACTTTTATTTTTCTTACAACTCAACAATTACAACTCGATACTTAGAACAAGATATGACTCTATATGAATGCCTCCGGCGGTGTACCGGGATATGCAATGAATCAAGAGGGACATCTATGAAAGAATTATGAACGGTGGCTTTGCCACAAATACGATGTCAACTACATGATCATGCTAGCAATATGACAATGATGGAGCGTGTCATAATAAACGGAACAGTGGAAAGTTGCATGGCAATATATCTCGGAATGGCTATGGAAAGTGCATGGTGGGTGTTTTGAGGAAGGTATATGGTGGGTGTATGATACCGGCGAAAAGTGCGTGGTATTAGAGAGGCTAGCAATGATGGAAGGATGGGGAAAATGTGTATAATCCATGGACTCAACATTAGTCATAAAGAACTCATATACTTATTGTAAAAATCTAGAAGTTATCAAAGCAAAGTATTACGCGCATGCTCCTAGGGGGATAGATTGGTAGGAAAAGACCATCGCTCGTCCCCGGCCGCCACTCATAAGGAAGACAATCAATAAATAAATCATGCTCCGACTTCATCACATAACGGTTCACCATACGTGCATGCTACGGGAATCACAAACTTCAACGCAAGTATTCTTTAAATTCACAACTACTCAACTAGCATGACTCTAATATTATCACCTCCATATCTCAAAACAATTATCATTCTTCAATCTTTTCTTAGTATTAAAAGCACTCAAAAGAAAGTTTCACAAATCTTGAATACCAAGCATATTATTATTAAGCAATTTACCATGCTATTAAGACTCTCAAAATGATCTAAGTGAAGCAAGAGAGATCAATAGTTTGTTTAAAACAAATCCACCGATCTCTCTCTCGGGACCGAGCCGCCCCCGCGGGCAGCCGGCCGCGCCCAGTCTTCTCCCCGCGCGCCTCTCCCTCCCTCTTCCTCTCTGCCGCCGTCGCCGGCGCCTGCTGCGGGCCTGGCCCGGGTGACGCTGGTGGCGGCGGTCCCCTGGCTTTTCTCCTCTCGGGTGTCCGCCGGCGCGGGACGGGGCGACCCCGGGCGGTGCTTCTAGGCGGTGGCGGTCCAGCGCGGCGACGAGGGCTCCTGGCGCGAGCGGGGGCGGGCTTCTGGACGGCGGCGTCGCCGTTGGCGGCGGGGCGACGCGGCGGCGCGATCTGGCGGCGCCCGCTCGACCCAGATCTAGGCCCTTCGGGCCCCATCTGGGCCTGGGCGGGCCGGCGGCGGTGTGGGTCTGCTTCGTGGCTTCCGGGAGGCGGGGGAGAGGCGATGAGCGGCAGGGTGTTGGCGGCGCCATCGCCGGCTTGCTGCAGCGTGGCGGCAGGGCTTAGCGGGCCCGTTTCGGGCCTGGCTGGGCCAGGGGTGGCCTGGCATGCCCTGCTGCTGCGTCCGGACGGCTACGGCGACGGTGCCGGAGGCTCTGGCCTCCCGCACGACGACGGTGGAGGTGGTTCCCTCCCGTTCAGTTTCGGTGCTGCTTCTCCCTCCGCGGGGCGCGTCTCTCCGGTCCTCTTGGCCTCGTGATGGTGTTCGCAGTGAGGCGGCGTGGGTGACGGCGCAACCGCGATGACGCATGGTGGTGGGCGGCGGTCTGGCTGGTCGGCTCCGGTCCGTTGGCCGGCGAGGATTGGAGTTCGGGAGAAATCCTTAGCGGTCTTCGGCCCCGATGCGGTGACACTTGCGGGTGCCACCATTCCTTCCTGGAGGGTGTCGGTGATATCCATCCCCCACCTCCCTCCGCGTTCCGGGGAAACCCTAGGAAATGTCCGGGCAGCAGCGTCGTCGACGTCGCTTTCCTTCTTGGAGGTGCTGTTTTGTACGCGGTGGTCCGGAGCCTCGGGTTGTAGTGGTTTATCTTTGGTGGGCGTAGCGGTGGCGGGTCATCCGTGCTCTGTCGAGCTGCCGTTGTTGGCATTTGCTTCTTCTTCTTTTTCCTTTGGGCTTGTTGTACTGTTCGCCCCAGCGATCCTGTATCGGTGTTGGTTGCTTTGGAATACAAAGCGGGGGGAAACCCTTTTTCGGTAAAACAAATCCACCACCGTGCTCTAAAAGATCTAAGTGAAGCACATAGAGGAAAATTATAACTCTCAAAAGATATAAGTGAAGCACATAGAGCAAAACTACATAGCTCAAAAAGATATAAGTGAAGCACATAGAGTATTCTATCAAATTTTAATTCATATCTGGCTCTCTCAAAAGGTTTGTATAGCAAGGATGATTGTGGCACACTAACAAACAAAGACACAAATAATACAAGACGCTCCAAGCAAAACACATATCATGTGGTGAATAAAAATATAGCTCCAGGAAAAATTACCGATGGAAGTAGACGAAAGAGGGCATGCCTTCCGGGGCATCCCCAAGCTTTGACTTTTTGGTGTCCTTGGATTATCTTGGGGTGCCATGGGCATCCCCAACCTTAGGCTCTTCCCACTCCTTGTTCCATAATCCATCAAAAGATTTCACCCAAAACTTGAAAACTTCACAACACAAAACTCAATAGAAATCGCGTGAGCTCCGTTAGAGAAAGAAAACAGAAAAACACTTCAAGGTACTGTAATGAACTTATTCTTTATTTATATTGGTGTTAAACCTACTGTATTCCAACTTCTCTATGGATTATAAACTATTTTACTAGCCATAGATTCATCAAAATAAGCAAACAACACACGAAAACAGAATTTGTCAAAAATAGAACAGTCTGTAGTAATCTGTAACTAACGCAAACTTCTGGAACTCCAAAACATCTACCAAAATAGGAAGACCTAGACAATTTGTTTATTGATCAGCAGTAATTGGAATCAATATTTTATCACGTTCCAGTGATTTTTAACAATTGTTTTCGTGAACAGAAACTTTCTGGAAATTACAGCAAGATCAAATAACTATCATCCAAGAAGATCCTATAGGTCTAACATGGCACAAACACTAATTAAAACACAAAACCACATCTAAACATAAGGTAGATGGATTATTTATTCCTAAACAGAAGCAAAAACAAAAAACTTAAAATAAAATTGGGTTGCCACCCAACAAGCGCTATCGTTTAACGCCCCTAGCTAGCCATAAAAGCGAGGATAGATTTAGGTATTGCCATCTTTGGTAGGCAATCCATAAGTGGCTATCATGATAGTTTCATATGGCAATTTTATTTTCTTTCTAGGAAAGTGTTCCATGCCCTTTTTTAATGGAAATTGAAATATAATATTCCCTTCCTTCATATCAATAATCGCACCAACCGTTCTAAGGAAAGGTCTACCAAGAATAATAGGGCAAGAAGGATTGCAATCTATATCAAGAACGATAAAATCTACGGGCACATAATTCATATTTGCAACAATAAGAACATCATTAATTCTTCCCATAGGTTTTTTAATAGTGGAATCCGCAAGATGCAAGTTTAGAGAGCAATCATCAAAGTCATGGAAATCTAGCAAATCACACAAAGTGTTGGGGATAGTGGAGACACTAGCACCCAAATCACACAAAGCATAAAACTCATGATCTTTAATTTTAATTTTAATAGTTGGTTCCCACTCATCATAGAGTTTTCTAGGGATAGAAACTTTCAACTCAAGTTTTTCTTCATAAGATTGCATCAAGGCATCAACAATATGTTCTGTAAAGGCTTTCTTTTGACTATAAGCATGAGGAGAATTTAGCACGGATTGCAACAAGGAAATAAAATCAATTAAAGAGCAACTTCCAAAATTAAATTCCTTGAAATCCAATATAGTGGGTTTAGCAACATCTAGGGTTTTATTTCTTTCAATCCCACTTTCATCAATTTCATCATAAAGGTCTAAATACTCCGAATTTTTAGAACGCCTTGTAGGTAAAGGAAGATCATAATCAGTTTCATCAAGATTCATATTTCAAAACAAAGATTTGATAGGGGACACATCAATAACTTTTAGATCTTCATCTTGATTTTCATAGGAATTGGAAGAACACGCTTTAATAAAGGCATCTTTCATAGCACGCATCCTAGCGGTTCTTTCCTTGCACTCATCAATGGAAATTCTCATGGCTTTGAGAGACTCATTGATATCATGCTTAGGAGGAATAAATCTAAGCTTTAAAGAATCAACCTCAAGAGAAATTCTATCAACGTTCCTAGCCAGATCATCAACTTTAAGCAATTTCTCTTCAAGCAAAGCATTAAAATTCTTTTGTGAATTCATAAAATCTTTGACACTATTCTCAAATTCATAGGGCATCTTATTAAAATTTCCATAAGAGTTGTTGTAGGAATTTCCATAATTATTAGAAGGATTACTAGGATAAGGCCTAGGATTAAAATTCCCTCTATACAAGTTGTTACCAAAATTATTCCTACCAACAAAATTCACATCCATAGATTCATTATTATTCTCAATCAAAGTAGACAAGGGCATATCATTAGGATCAGAAGAAACACTCTTAGCATCCATCTTTCCACTCAAAAGATTGATTTCTTCTATTGCATGCACTTTTTTATTAGTGGATCTTTCAGTGTGCCATTGAGAATAATTAACCATAATATTATCTAGGAGTTTAGTAGCATCTCCTAAAGTGATTTCCATAAAAGTGCCTCCCGCGGCCGAATCTAAAAGATTTCTAGAAGCAAAATTCAATCCGGCATAAAAATTTTGTATAATCATCCACAAATTCAAACCATGACTAGGCAATTACGTATCATTAACTTCATTCTCTCCCAAGCTTGTGCAACATGTTCATGATCAAGTTGCTTAAAATTCATAATGTCATTTCTAAGAGAGATGATCTTAGCGGGAGGAAAATACTTAGAGATAAAAGCATCTTTGCACTTGTTGCAAGAATCAACACTATTTTTAGCCTAAGATGAAAACCAAGCTTTAGCATGATCTCTAAGCGAGAAAGGAAATAGCTTCAATTTAACGACATCATTATCGACATCTTTCTTATTTTGCATATCACATAAATCACTAAAGCTATTAAGATGAGTAGCGGCATCTTCACTAGGAAGGCCGGCGAATTGACCTTTCATAACAAGATTCAACAAAGCAGTATTGATTTCACAAGATTCAGTATTGGCAAGAGGAGCAATCGGAGTGACAAGGAAATCATTATTATTGGTATTGGTGAAGTCACACAATTTGGTAGTATCTTGAGCCATCGCGGCAAACAAGCAATGCAACACACGAGCAAACAAAAGGCAAGCGAGAAAAAGGCAAACGGAAAAAGAGAAGGAGAAGGAGATTGGGAAAGAGAGGGCGAATAAAACGGCAAGGGTGAAGTGAGGGAGAGGAAAACGAGAGGCAAATGGCAACTAATGTAAT
This sequence comes from Aegilops umbellulata, assembly GCA_032464435.1. Lineage (NCBI taxonomy): Eukaryota > Viridiplantae > Streptophyta > Magnoliopsida > Poales > Poaceae > Aegilops > Aegilops umbellulata. The sequence goes on along the minus strand of CP136060.1, from coordinate 584,345,836 downwards.
GCGAGAGATAGGGATTGTGATGGGTACTTGGTATGTTGACTTTTGCGTAGACTCCCCGGCAACGGCGCCAGAAATTCTTCTTGCTACTTCTTGAGCACCACGTTGGTTTTCCCCGAAGAGGAGAGGATGATGCAGCAAAGTAGCATAAGTATTTCCCTTAGTTTTTGAGAACCAAGGTATCAATCCAGTAGGAGGCCATGCTCAAGTCCCACGTACCTGCACAAAACGATAGCTACTCGCAACCAACGTGATTAGGGGTTGTCAATCCCTTCACGGTCAATTACGAGAGTGAGATCTGATAGAGATGATAGATAATATTTTTGGTATTTTTGATATAGAGATGCAAAGTAAAAAGTAAAAGGCAAAGTAAAAAAGCAAAGCAAGATTAAAGTGATGGAGATTGATATGATGAGAATAGATCCGGGGGCCATAGGTTTCACTAGTGGCTTCTCTCAAGAGCATAAGTATTCTACGATGGGTGAACAAATTACTGTTGAGCAATTGACAGAACTGAGCATAGTTATGAGAATATGTAGGTATGATCATGTGTATAGGCATAACGTCCGAGACAAGTAGACCGACTCCTGCCTACATATACTACTATTACTCCACTCATCGACCGCTATCCGCTGTCCTTATAGAGTAATACGTGCCTTGCTGCCCCTTCTGTCACTGGGAAAGGACACCGCAAGATCGAACACAAAGCTAAGCACTTCCCTATGGCAAGAAAAACCAATCTAGTAGGCCAAACCAAACTGATAATACGAAGAGACTTGCAAAGATAACCAATCATACATAAAAGAATTCAGAGAAGATTCAAATATTATTCATAGATAGACTTGATCATAAACCCACAATTCATCGGTCTCAACAAACACACCGCAAAATAAGATTACATCGAATAGATCTCCACGAGAGAGGGGGAGAACATTGTATTGAGATCCAAAAAGAGAGAAGAAGCTGTTGGGGAACGTTGCAGAAAACAAAAAATTTCCTACGGTTTCACCAAGATATATCTATGAGTTCATCTAGCAACGAGTGATCGGATGCATCTACATACCTTTGTAGCTCGCGAGCGGAAGCGTTCACCAGAACGTGGATGATGGAGTCGTACTTGCCGTGATCCAAATCACCGATGACCAAGTGCCGAATGGACGACACCTCCGCGTTGAACACACGTACGGAGCGGATGACGTCTCCTCCTTCTTGATCCAGCAAGGGGAAGGAGAGGTTGATGAAGATCCAGCAGCACGACGGCGTGGTGGTGGATGCAGTTGTCACCTGCAGCAGGGCTTCGCCGAGCGTCTGCGCGAGAGGGAGAGGTGTGACAGGGGAGAGGGAGGCGCCAGGGGTCAAGGGTGCGGCTGCCCCTCCCCCCTTTTATATAGGCCCCCTGGGGGGCGCCGGCCCTGGAGATCCAATCTCCCGGGGGCGGCGGCCAGGGGGGGTGGAGTGCCCCCCAAGGCAAGTGGGGCGCTCCCCCACCCTAGGGTTCCAACCCTAGGCACAGGGGGTGGGCCTAGGGGGGCGCACCAGCCCACTAAGGGCTGGTTCCCCCTCCTACTTCAGCCCATGGGGCCCTCCGGGATGGGTGGCCCCACCCGGTGGACCCCCGGGACCTATCCGGTGGTCCCGATACAATACCGGTGACCCCCGAATCTTCTCGATGGCAGAAACTGCACTTCCTATATATAATTCTTTACCTCCGGACCATTCCGGAACTCCTCGTGACGTCCGAAATCTTATCCGAGACTCCGAACTACTTTCAGATTACTGCATACTCATATCTCTACAACCCTAGCGTCACCGAACCTTAAGTGTGTAGACCCTACGGGTTCAGGAGATATGCAGACATGACCGAGGCGCCTCTCCGGTCAATAACCAACAGCTGGATCTGGATACCCATGTTGTCTCCCACATACTCCTCGATGATCTCATCGGATGAACCACGATGTCGAGGATTCAATTAATCCCGTATTCAATTCCCTTTGTCAATCGGTATTTTACTTGCCCGAGATTCGACCGTCGGTATCCCAATACCTCGTTCAATCTCGTTACCGACAAGTCACTTTACTCGTACCGTAATGCATGATCCCGTGATCAAACACTTTGATCACATTTAGCTCATTATGATGATGCATTACTGAGTGGGCCCGGTGATACCTCTCCGTCATACGGAGTGACAAATCCCTGTCTCGATCCGTCTCAACCCAACAGACACTTTCGAAGATACCCGTAGTATACCTTTATAGTTACCCAGTTACGTTGTGACGTTTGGCACACCCAAAGCACTCCTACGGCATCCGGGAGTTACACGATCTCATGGTCTAAGGAAAAGATACTTGACATTGGAAAAGCTCTAGCAAACGAATTATACGATCTTGTGCTTATGCTTAGGATTGGGTCTTGTCCATCACATCATTCCCCTAATGATGTGATCTCGTTATCAATGACATCCAATGTCCATAGTCAGGAAACCATGACTATCAGTTGATCAACGAGCTAGTCAACTAGAGGCTCACTAGGGTCATATTGGTGTCTATGTATTCACACATGTATTAGGATTTCCGGATAACACAATTATAGCATGAATAAAAGACAATTATCATGAACAAGGAAATATAATAATAATGCTTTTATTATTGCCTCTAGGGCATATTTCCAACTGTCTCCCACTTGCACTAGAGTCAATAATCTAGTTACATTGTGACGAATCGAACACCCATAGAGTTCTGGTGTTGATCATGTTTTGCTCTAGGGAGAGGTTTAGTCAACGGATCTGCGACATTCAGATCTGTATGCACTTTACAAATTTCTATGTCTCCATCTTGAACATTTTCACGAATGGAGTTGAAGCGACGCTTGATGTGCCTGGTCTTCTTGTGAAACCTGGGCTCCTTGGCAAGTGCAATAGCTCCAGTGTTGTCACAGAAGAGTTTGATCAGCCCCGACGCATTGGGTATGACTCCTAGGTCGGTGATGAACTCCTTCACCCAAATTGCTTCATGCGCTGCCTCCGAGGCTGCCATGTACTCCGCTTCACATGTAGATCCCGCCACGACGCTCTGCTTGCAGCTGCACCAGCTTACTGCTCCACCATTCAACATATACACCTATCCAGTTTGTGACTTAGAGTCATCCAGATCTGTGTCGAAGCTAGCGTCGACGTAACCCTTTACGACTAGCTCTTCGTCACCTCCATAAACGAGAAACATGTCCTTAGTCCTTTTCAGGTACTTCAGGATATTCTTGACCGTTGTCCAGTGTTCCTTGCCGGGATTACTTTGGTACCTACCTACCAAACTCACAGCAAGATTTACATCAGGTCTGGTACACAGCATGGCATACATAATAGACCCTATGGCCGAGGCATAGGGGATGACACTCATCTCTTCTATATCTTCTGCCGTGGTCGGGCATTGAGCTGAGCTCAATTTCACACCTTGCAACATAGGCAAGAACCCCTTCTTGGACTGATCCATATTGAACTTCTTCAATATCTTTTCAAGGTATGTGCTTTGTGAAAGACCTATGAGGCGTCTTGATCTATCTCTATAGATCTTGATGCCTAATATATAAGCAGCTTCTCCAAGGTCCTTCATTGAAAAACTCTTATTCAAGTAGGCCTTAATGATGTCCAAAAGTTCTATATCATTTCCCATCAAAAGTATGTCATCTACATATAATATGAGAAATGCTACAGAGCTCCCACTCACTTTCTTGTAAACGCAGGCTTCTCCATAAGTCTGCACAAACCCAAACGCCTTGATCATCTCATCAAAGCGAATGTTCCAACTCCGAGATGCTTGCACCAGCCCATAAATGGATCGCTGGAGCTTGCATACCTTGTTAGCATTCTTAGGGTCGACAAAACCTTCCGGCTGCATCATATACAGTTCTTCCTTAAGATAGTCGTTAAGGAATGCCGTTTTGACGTCCATTTGCCATATCTCATAATCATAGTATGCGGCAATTGCTAACATGATTCGGACGGACTTCAGCTTCGCTACGGGAGAGAAAGTCTCATCGTAGTCAACCCCTTGAACTTGTCGATAACCCTTAGCGACAAGTCGAGCTTTATAGATGGTAACATTACCATCCGCGTCCGTCTTCTTCTTAAAGATCCATTTGTTTTCTATCGCCCGCCGATCATCGGGCAAGTCTGTCAAAGTCCACACTTTGTTTTCATACATGGATCCTATCTCGGATTGCATGGCTTCAAGCCATTTGTTGGAATCTGGGCCCGCCATCGCTTCTTCATAGTTTGAAGGTTCACCGTTGTCTAACAACATGATTTCCAGGACAGGGTTGCCGTACCACTCTGGTGCGGAACATGTCCTTGTGGACCTACGAAGTTCAGTAGTAACTTGATCCGAAGTTTCATGATCATCATCATTAACCTCCTCTCTAACCGGTGGAGGCACCACAAAAATATTTTCTTGAGCTGCGCTACTCTCCGGTTCAAGAGGTAATACTTCATCAAGTTACACTTTCCTCCCACTTACTTCTTTCGAGAGAAACTCCTTCTCCAGAAAGGATCCGTTCTTGGCAACAAAGATCTTGCCTTCGGATCTAAGGTAGAAGGTATACCCAATGGTTTCCTTAGGGTATCCTATGAAGACGCATTTTTCCGACTTGGGTTCGAGCTTTTCAGGTTGAAGTTTCTTGACATAAGCATCGCATCCCCAAACTTTTAGAAACGACAGCTTAGGTTTCTTCCCAAACCATAATTCATACAGTGTCGTCTCAACGGATTTAGACGGTGCCCTATTTAAAGTGAATGTAGCTGTCTCTAGAGCGTATCCCCAAAATGATAGCGGTAAATCTGTAAGAGACATCATAGATCGCACCATATCTAATAGAGTGCGATTACGACGTTCGGACACACCATTACGTTGAGGTGTTCCAGGCGCCGTGAGTTGTGAAACGATTCCACATTTCCTTAAGTGTGTGCCAAATTCGTGACTTAAATATTCTCCTCCACGATCTGATCGTAAGAACTTTATTTTTCGGTCATGTTGATTCTCTACCTCATTCTGAAATTCCTTGAACTTTTCAAAGGCCTCAGACTTGTGTTTCATCAAATAGACATACCCATATCTACTCAAGTCATCCGTGAGAGTGAGAACATAACGATATCCTCCGCGAGCCTCAACACTCATTGGACCGCACACATCAGTATGTATGATTTCCAATAAGTTGGTTGCTCGCTCCATTGTTCCGGAGAATGGAGTCTTGGTCATTTTGCCCATGAGGCATGGTTCGCATGTGTCAAATGATTCATAATCGAGAGACTCTAAAAGTCCATCAGCATGGAGCTTCTTCATGCGCTTGACACCAATGTGACCAAGGCCGCAGTGCCACAAGTATGTGGGACTATCGTTATCAACTTTACACCTTTTGGTATTCACACTATGAATATGTGTATTATCACGCATGAGATTCATTAAGAATAAACCATTGACCATCGGAGCATGACCATAAAACATATCACTCATATAAATAGAACAACCATTATTCTCGGATTTAAATGAGTAGCCATCTTGCATTAAACGAGATCCAGATACAATGTTCATGCTCAAACTTGGCACTAATTAACAATTATAGAGGTTTAAAACTAATCCCGTAGGTAAATGTAGAGGTAGCGTGCCGACGGCGATCACATCGACCTTGGAACCATTCCCGACGCGCATCGTCACCTCGTCCTTCGCCAGTCTCCGCTTATTGCGCAACTCCTGTTTTGAGTTACAAATATGAGCAACGACACCGGTATCAAATACCCAGGAGCTACTACAAGCACTAGTAAGGTACACATCAATTACATGTATATCACATATACCTTTAGTGTTGCCGACCTTCTTGTCCGCTAAGTATTTGGGGCAGTTCCGCTTCCAGTGACCCTTCCCTTTGCAATAAAAGCACTCAGTCTCAGGCTTGGGTCCATGCTTTGACTTCTTCCTGGCAACTGGCTTACCGGGCGCGGCAACATCCTTGCCGTCCTTCTTGAAGTTCTTCTTACCCTTGCCTTTCTTGAACTTGGTGGTTTTATTGACCATCAACACTTGATGTTCCTTTTTAATTTCAACCTCTGCTGATTTCAGCATAGCAAATACCTCAGGAATGGTATTTACCATCCCCTGCATATTGTAGTTCATCACAAAGCTCTTGTAGCTAGGTGGGAGCGACTGAAGAATTCTGTCAATGACCGCCTCGTCTCGGAGGTTAATCTCCAGCTGAGTCAAGCGGTTGTGCAACCCAGACATCTTGAGTATGTGTTCACTGACAGAACTGTTTTCCTCCATCTTACAACTATAGAACTTGTCGAAGACTTCATATCTCTCGACCTGGGCATGAGCTTGGAAAACTAGTTTCAGCTCCTCAAACATCTCATATGCTCCGTGATGCTCAAAACGCTTTTGGAGCCCCGGTTCTAAGCTGTAAAGCATGCCGCACTGAACGAGGGAGTAATCATCTGCATGAGACTGCCAAGCATTCATAATGTCTTGGTTCTCTCGGATGGGTGCTTCACCTAGCAGTGCTTCTAGGACATATTGTTTCCTGGCAGCTATGAGGATGATCCTCAGGTTCCGGATCCAGTCCGTATAGTTGCTGCCATCGTCTTTCAGCTTGGTTTTCTCTAGGAACGCGTTGAAGTTCATGTTAACATTAGCTTGGGCCATTTGATCTACAAGACATATTGCAAAGTTTATTTAGACTAAGTTCATGATAATTAAGTCCATCTAATCAAATTATTTAATGAACTCCCACTCAGATTAGACATCCCTCTAGTCATCTAAGTGAAACATGATCCGACTCGACTAGGCCGTGTCCGATCATCACGTGAGACGGACTAGTCATCATCGGTAAACATTTCCATGTTGATCGTATCTTCCATACGACTCATGTTCGACCTTTCGGTCTCTTGTGTTCCGAGGCCATGTCTGTACATGCTAGGCTCGTCAAGTCAACCTAAGTGTTTGCATGTGTAAATCTGTCTTACACCCGTTGTATGTGAACGTTGGAAACTATCACACCCGATCATCACGTGGTGCTTCGGAACAACGAACTGTCGCAACGGCGCACAGTTAGGGGGAACACTTTCTTGAAATTTATTATGAGGGATCATCTTATTTACTACCGTCGTTCTAAGTAAACAAGATGCAAAACATGATAAACATCACATGCAATCAAATAATAATAGAGACATGATATGGCCAATATCACATAGCTCCTTTGATCTCCATCTTGGGGCTCCATGATCATCTTGTCGCCGGCATGACACCATGATCTCCATCATCGTGTCTCCATGAAGCTGCTCGCCAACTATTACTTCTACTACTATGTCTAACATGTTTAGCAATAAAGTAAAGTAATTTACATGGCATTTCCATTGACACGCAGGTCATAAAAATAATGACAACTCCTATGGCTCCTGCCGGTTGTCATACTCATCGACATGCAAGTCGTGATTCCTATTACATGAACATGATCTCATACATCACATATATATCATTCATCATTCATCACAACTTTGGCCATATCATATCACAAAGCACTTGCTGCAAAAACAAGTTAGACGTCCTCTAATTGTTGTTGCAAGTTTTACGTGGCTGCAAGAGGGTTCTAGCAAGAACGTTTTCTTACATACGTAAAAGCCACAACGTGATTTGTCAACTTCTATTTACCCTCCATAAGGACCCTTTTCGTCGAATCCGCTCCAACTAAAGTGGGAGAGACAGACACCCGCCAGCCACCTTATGCAACTAGTGCATGTTAGTCGGTGGAACCGGTCTCACGTAAGCGTACGTGTAAGGTTGGTCCGGGCCGCTTCATCCCACAATTCCGCTGATGCAAAATAAGACTAGTAGCGGCAAGAAAGTTGACAACATCTACGCCCACAACAATTGTGTTCTACTCGTGCAAAAAGAACTATGCATAGACCTAGCTCATGATGCCACTGTTGGGGAACATTGCACAAAACAAAAATTTTCCTACGGTTTCACCAAGATCCATCTATGAGTTCATCTAGCAATGAGTGACCGGATGCATCTACATACCTTTGTAGATCGCGAGCGGAAGCGTTCACCAGAACGTGGATGATGGAGTCATAATCGCCGTGATCCAAATCACCGATGACCAAGTGCCGAACGGACGGCACCTCCGCGTTCAACACATGTATGGAGCGGATGACGTCTCCTCCTTCTTGATCCAGCAAGGGGAAGGAGAGGTTGATGAAGATCCAGCAGCACGACGGCGTGGTGGTGGATGCAGTTGTCACCTGCAGCAGGGCTTCGCGGAGCGTCTGCGCGAGACGGAGAGGTGTGACAGGGGAGAGGGAGGCGCCAGGGGTCAAGGGTGCGGCTGCCCCTCCCCCCCCTTTTATATAGGCCCCCTGGGGGGGCGTCGGCCCTGGAGATCCCATCTCCCAGGGGGCGGCGGCCAGGAGGGGTGGACTGCCCCCCAAAGCAAGTGGGGCGCTCCCCCACCCTAGGGTTCCAACCCTAGGCGCAGGGGGTGGACCTAGGGGGGCGCACCAGCCCACTAAGGGCTGGTTCCCCCTCCCACTTCAGCCCATGGGGCCCTTCGGGATGGGTGGCCCCACCCGGTGGACCCCCGGGACCTATCCGGTGGTCCCGATACAATACCGGTGACCCTCGAATCTTCCCGATGGCCGAAACTGCACTTCCTATATATAATTCTTTACCTCCAGACCATTCCGGAACTCCTAGTAACGTCCGAGATCTTATCCGGGACTCCGAACTACTTGCGGATTACTTCATACTCATATCTCTACAACCCTAGCGTCACCGAACCTTAAGTGTGTAGACCCTACGGGTTCGGGAGATATGCAGACATGACCGAGACGCCTCTCCGGTCAATAACTAACAGCGGGATCTGGATACCCATGTTGGCTCCCACATAGTCCTCGATGATCTCATCGGATGAACCACGATGTCGAGGATTCAATTAATCCCGTATTCAATTCCCTTTGTCAATCGGTATTTTACTTGCCCGAGATTCGATCGTCGGTATCCCAATACCTCGTTCAATCTCGTTACCGACAAGTCACTTTACTCGTACAGTAATGCATGATCCCGTGATCAAACACTTTGATCACATTTAGCTCACTATGATGATGCATTACTGAGTGGGCCCGGTGATACCTCTCCGTCATATGGAGTGACAAATCCCAGTCTCGATCCGTGTCAACCTAACAGACAGTTTCGGAGATACCCGTAGTATACCTTTATAGTAACCCAGTTACGTTGTGACGTTTGGCACACCCAAAGCACTCCTAAGGTATCCGGGAGTTACACGATCTCATGGTCTAAGGAAAAGATACTTGACATTGGAAAAGCTCTAGCAAACGAATTATACGATCTTGTGCTTATGCTTAGGATTGGGTCTTGTCCATCACATCATTCTCCTAATGATGTGATCTCGTTATCAATGACATCCAATGTCCATAGTCAGGAAACCATGACTATTAGTTGATCAATGAGCTAGTCAACTAGAGGCTCACTAGGGACATATTGGTGTCTATGTATTCACACATGTATTACGATTTCCGGATAACACAATTATAGCATGAATAAAAGACAATTATCATGAACAAGGAAATATAATAATAATGCTTTTATTATTGCCTCTAGGGCATATTTCCAACAGAAGCCATCTAGCTACTAACTATGGACCCGAAGGTCTGAGGTAAACTACTCACACTTCATCGGAGGGGCTATGATGATGTAGAAGCCCTCCGTGATGACGGCCCTCTCTGGCGGAGCTCCGGAACAGGCCCCAAGATGGGGTCTCGTGGATACAGAAAGTTGCGGCGGTGGAATTAGGTTTTTGGCTCCTGTTCTGATCGTTTGGGGGTACGTAGGTATATATAGGAGGAAGGAGTACGTCGGTGGAGCTTCGTGGGGCCCACGATGCAGGGGGCGCGCCCTAAGGGGGGCACGCCCCCACCCTCGTGACCGCCTCTTGGCTCCCTTGGAGTAGGGTCCATGTCTCCTGGATCACGTTCGGTGAGAAAATCACGTTCCGAAGGTTTTATTCCGTTTGGACTCCGTTTGATATTCTGTTTCTTCGAAACACTGAAATAGGAAAAAAACAACAATTCTGGGCTGGGCCTCCGGTTAATAGGTTAGTCACAAAAATAATATAAAAGAGGAAAATAAAGCCCAATATAGTCCAAAACAGTAGATAATATAGCATGGAGCAATAAAAAATTATAGATACGTTGGAGACGTATCACTCCGCCATGTGGCTGTCCCCCTCCCCCGGAGGTGCGAGCAAGAGAGGCTCGGTGAGGCAGGCGAAGAAGATCGCGGGCCGCAAGGTGGCGTCGATCCCCCCGATGGAGAATCTGGGCGCGCCTCCCACTCCTAAGCAGGCGGTAATGGCTTTGGCCTCTCCGCTGGCCCTGGCTGTTGGCGGATCTGCGTCTGCCTCGTCGGGCCTGGCCGCTGCCCTGCGGGCGGAGGCCACGTCGCTCCAAGGTGGTGGCTACGGACCCAACCCCAACGCGCACCAGTGGATGCCCCAAGGGAGCCAAGGGCAACATGCCATCGCTCCAACGCACGCAACTTCTGCAGGCCGAGAAGAAGATGGAGATTGACGGTAATCCCCCTCCTCTCGTTTTACGATTCTTGAATCCTTCTTGGACACGCATTTGGGGGTTATTTTGGGAGATAGTGGGGTGGACTTGGCGAGTGAGGGAGATGCCCGTTCGCTAATATCTTTAGTTCGTTCGAAAGAACTAGCGCATGCAGCCCTTGCTAGTGCTGCAGCTGCGCGCGCGGCCGCACCGGCAGAGGGAGCAGGGGCACCCTCGACCGTGGCTGCGCTGCACGATCAAAGCGTTGTATCCGCAAGGGATGATACCGCCTCTCCCCCTCTTCTGCCCCAAAGGACGAGGCGTGTGGCAAAAGCGATGACCTCGTGTGGGATCCGCCTCCGTAACCGCATTATTTGATGTGTTTCCTTTTTTGGAACATCCGTGGCATCGACCATGCTGGGAGACGGACCCAGCTTAAGGAGTACTTGCGCAATGAGGGCATTGACGCGGTAAGCATCCAGGAAACCATTAAGGCTGAGTTTCGACACCACGAGTTGCTGGCGATTGATCCCCTGGAGCGCTTTGTGTGGCATTGGTCCCCAGCCCACGGCCACTCGGGTGGCTTGCTTATGGGCTTAAACAACCTATGCTTTGAGGTTCTGTTTGGGGAGACAGGCACCTTTTTTATTTCTGCTCACGTTAGACATAGGGCGTCAATGCGAGAATGGGTGATGCTTTTGGTGTACGGCCTAGCTGACCACTCGCGCTCGCTCGAATTTCTGAACGAGCTCCAGGTTAGGGTGGGTACTGCGGAAGCCCAACATTTGCTAGTGGTGATGGGGGGCGACTTCAATTTAATCTGCTCGTGCGCGGACAAGAACAATGCTAACATTAACTCGAACAGAGTCGCCATGTTCAACAATGCGATCGCAGCCATGGCACTTAGGGAAGTGGCCAGGTCTGCAGCGCGGTTCACCTGGACCAACAAACAGCTATTGCCGGTGCGGTCTGTACTAGATAGGGTGTTTGTTACGGCCGGCTGGGAGCTGTGGTTCCCTCCGTGCTCGTTGGTCGCCAAAACTAGGATCGGGTCTGACCACGTGCCTCTGGTCTTGTCCACCGGGGAGGACAGGATCAAACGTACCCCGCGTCTCTTCTTTGAAACTGCTTGGTTTGAAATTCCTGATTTTGATCAGGTATTCAGGCACAAGTGGGAGGCCTGTGTGAACAGGCTCGGCCCTCAGCGGGGCCCCATGGAGCGGTGGGTCGCGTCCGGGGCGGGCCTACGCGTGTCTCTTAAGGGGGCTGGGGGGCCAACCAGGGACTCGAAGATAAACTCCGCCGGGTCTGCCTTGTTCAGGAGCTTGCTGTTCTGGACGCTCAGGCCGATTCCCGCTCCTTCTCCGAGGCCGAGTGGGCCCATCGGTACGACTTGGAGGGACAGGTGGAGTCACTACTCCGTGCCAAGGAGGAGTACTGGCGGCGGCGAGGGGGACTTAAATGGACCTTGAAAGGCGACGCGAACACGAAATACTTCCACGCCTATGCGAACGGCCGCCGTCGCAAATGTGTCATCCTTCGACTGCAATCTGACCAGGGGCTATTGCTGCGTCAGGATGACATAGTGCGGCACATGTATCAGTTCTAGATCCAACTGATGGGCACGTGCGAACCTCAAGTGGCTCGCCTTCACGCGGACATTTCGGGTCCGGATGGCAGGGTGTCCGAGGCCGAAAATGATGCACTTGGCCTCGCCTTCTCCACCCAGGAAATCGATGCTGCCATCCATGGCATGAAGTCTGACACGGCTCCCGGCCCGGATGGCTGGCCGGTGGCCATGTTTAAACGCTTCTGGGTTCTCCTTCAGGACCAGATTTTCGGGGTCCGTAATGGTTTCATGCGTGGTGAAGTTGACATCCTGCGTTTAAACTTCGGGATTTTATCCCTCATCCCCAAAGTGCAGGGGCTGATAACATTAGGCAGTTTAGAGCCATAGCGTTGATCAACGTCCCTTTTTAAATTTGCTCCAAAGCCTGCTCGACGCGTTTATCCCCGGTGGCTCATCGTATTATTAGTAGGAACCAGTCCGCGTTCATCCGTGGGCGCCACATTTTGGAGGGGCCACTCGCTTTGCTTGAGATTGTTCACTCGCTCAAACGTTCTCATGAGCCTGCGATCCTTCTTAAACTAGATTTCGAAAAAGCGTACGACCGTGTCAATTGGGACTTCCTTAGACAGGTCCTCTTGGGTAGAGGTTTCTCGCCCGTTTGGGTTCACCGCATGCTGCAACTGGTCTCGGGGGGCCAGACGGCTATAGCGGTTAATGGGGAAGTAGGCCAATACTTCCATCACAAACGAGGGCTGCGTCAGGGCGATCCAGTGAAAGTGCAACTATCCCTGGGTGGTTTTGGTAATTCCTAACAACATATAGCTCATTGAGCTAACATTATTCCAAGACTAATATTACAGGAAAGCTCAATGGATGGCATGGCATGGATGAGGAAAGTGGACCCCTCAAAATTATAAGGACAAAAGATTGGCTCAAGCTTCAAGATCAAGACTCTACATTTTATATTTTAGTGATCCAAGATCACATTGAGTCTATAGGAAAAGCCAATACTATGAAGGGGGGATGAGCTGTTGCTTAATGAGCCTCTTGCTTCATGTGCTTAGTGATATGCTCCAAAACCCGCAACTACCTCTTCACATCCACATATGACCTAAACCAAAATTCAAACTCGGCCCCACCGATTTTTTCTATCCGGCGCCACCGAGTTTCACATGTCATAGCCACTGCCACAAACCCTAGCAATTCGGTTTCACCGATAGGGATCTCGGTCTCACCGAGATGGGATTGCAATTTGTCTGTTTCCCTTCGTAACGTTTCGGTCTAACCGAAGTGAGCGATCGGTCCCACCGAGATTGCAATGTTAACTCTCTGTTTCCCTTTCATAACATTTCGGTCTCACCGAAAAGAGAGAATCGGTCCCACCGAGTTTACTTGACCAACTCTCTGGTTAACTTATTACCAAAATCGGTCCCACCAAGTTTGTTTAATCGGTCACACCGAGATTACGTTATGCCCAAACCCTAACCATATCTGTCCTACCGGGTTGCATCTCAGTCCCACCGAATATCCTGACGGTCACTAGGTTTGCTAAATCGGACTGACTGAGTTTAACGATTTGGTCCCACCGAGTTTGGCAGATTGTGTGTAACGGTTAGATTTTGTGTGGAGGCTATATATACCCCTCCACCCACTCTTCATTCGTGGAGAGAGCCATCAGAACAGATCTTCACTTCCAATACACATTTTTTGAGAGAGAACCACATACACTTGTGTTCAGCTCAAGATATTTCATTCCAACCATATGAATCTTGATCTCTAGCCTTCCCCAAGTTGCTTTCCACTCAAATTTTCTTTCCACAAAATCTAAATCCTGTGAGAGAGAGAGAGTTGAGTGTTGGGGAGACTATCATTTGAAGCACAAGAGCAAGGAGTTCATTATCAACACACCATTTGTTACTTATTGGAGAGTGGTGTCTCCTAGGTTGGCTAGGTGTCACTTGGGAGCCTCCAACAAGATTGTGGAGTTGAACCAAGGAGTTTGTAAGGGCAAGGAGATCGCCTACCTCTTGAAGATCAACCGCTAGTGAGGCAAGTCCTTCGTAGGCGACGGCCATGATGGAATAGACAAGGTTGCTTCTTCGTGGACCCTTCTTGGGTGGAGCCCTCCGTGGACTCGCGCAACCGTTACCCTCCGTGGGTTGAAGTCTCCATCAACGTGGATGTACGATAGCACCACCTATCGGAACCACGCCAAAACATCCGTGTCTCCAATTGTGTTTGAGTCCTCCAAACCCTTCCCTTTACATTCTTGCAAGTTGCATTCTTTACTTTCCGCTGCTCATATACTCTTTTGCGTGCTTGCTTGAATTGTGTGGAGATTGCTTGACTTGTGCTAAGATAGCTAAAATCTGCCAAGAACTAAAATTGGGAAAGGATAGATTTTTATTTGGTCAAGTAGTCTAATCACCCCCCTCTAGACATACTTCTGATCCTACAAGTGGTATCAGAGCTTTGGTCTCCATTTGCTTTGATTTCCATAGCCTTTGGTGATCATAGCCTTGGTTTCACAACCTAGGAGAGTATGCGTCTAGCGAGGGAAATTACCACCGTAGAGGTCCTTACTTTGATGGTACTAATTTTGCTAGTTGGAAGCATAAGATGAAAATGCATATTCTTGGACATAACCCCGCCGTTTGGGCTATTGTGTGTGTTGGTTTGCAAGGTGACTTCTTTGATGGGAAAGAGCCAAACCATGAAGCTATCGCGGAAGAGTTGAAGATGCTGCAATACAACGCTCAAGCCTGTGACATCCTCTTCAACGGATTGTGCCCTGAAGAATTCAACAAAATCAGCCGCCTTGAGAATGCAAAGTAAATTTGGGATACTTTGATTAATATGCACGAAGGTACCGACTCCGTCAAGGAATCCAAATTGGATGTGCTTCAGAGTCAACTTGGCAAGTTCAAAATGAAGGATGGTGAAGGTGTCGCTGAAATGTACTCTAGGCTTGCTCTTATCACAAATGAGATTGCCGGCTTAGGGAGTGAAGAGATGACCGATAGATTCATCATCAAGAAGATCCTAAGAGCCTTGGATGGAAAATATGATACCGTGTGCACATTGATCCAAATGATGCCCAATTGCAAAGATCTCAAGCCAACGGAAGTCATTGGAAGAATTGTTCCTCATGAGATGTCACTCAAGGATAAAGAGGAACTTCACGACAAATCAAGCGGTGCTTACAAAGCCTCATGTGAAGCCCCCACATCATCAAGTGAGAAACAAACCTTCAATGAAGAATTGAGCTTAATGGTGAAGAACTTCAACAAGTTCTACAAGAGTAGAAGCAAAGATAGAAGCTCCAAGTCAAGGTCCTACAATGACAAAAGATCTTCTAGTCGAGAGCGAAACTGCTACAATTGTGGAAGACCCGGACACTATTCCAATGAGTGTACAGCTCCCTACAAAAGAAGAGAAGATTCTCCCAAGAGAAGGAGTAGAAGAGAAGAATCACCATCTAGAGAAAGAAGGAGTAGAGATGATCATTATGAACGAAGATACTCACGGAGAAGCAAGGATTCTGAAAGAAAGGACAAGTCATCAAGGAGCTACACAAAACGAAGACATCAAGCTCATGTTAGTGAATGGGTATCCGACTCCGACAACCACTCCGAGAGAAGTTATCACTCCGATTCCGAATACACTCAATATGAAGGTGTTGCCGGTCTAGCACTTGTGTCAACCAACTCCTATGACATATTTCACTCACCAAATGAAGGCGTTGGAACATGCTTCATGGCTAAAGGCCCAAAGGTATCACATCCCGAATATGTTGATTTCAATAGTGATAAAGATAACTTGTTAGGTGATGATGATTTACCTGTTGACAACTCTAGTGATGAATACTATGATGAAACGTCAATTAATCATGCTAATCAAGATAAAACGAATAATAATGATAAGGATAAAATTGAGTCTCTAACTAGAGAACTAAACACTCTTAAGTTAGCTCATGAAACTATCTTAGGAGATCATCGAGAAATTTGAAGGACACATGAGAAATTACGCTTTGAAAAGCTCAACCTTGAGCAAGAGCATGAGTTCTTAAAAGCAATCAATGATGATCTTCGTAAGAAAAGTTCTTCCTACATTGCCAAGCGTTTACTCTTATCCACTTACATGCCTCAAGTCAAGTCTAGTAACAAGAACAAGAAAGATTATTCCTCTAGTAGTAACAATGATCATGCTAAATCCAATGTTGTTGCTTCTAGTAGTTCTCTTGATTCCACTAATGATTCTCTTAGCCAAGTTATACTTGAGCAAGAAAATAGCTTATTGAACGGAATTATAGAGAAAGGAGTTTACAAGAGCCTTGCCGGAAGTAAGCAATTCGAGGAAATTGTACGCAAGCAAGGAAGCAACCGGAAGAATCAAGGTGTTGGTTTTGAACGAAAGTTCAATGCCAATGGAGTTGAATGGGAAGAAGATCAATACCCCAAGACAAAGTTTGTTCCTCAACAAGAGAAGTATGATCCCACTTCTTTCAAAGGGGCACAAGCTCAAGATGATCTTCCACACAAGACTACAAGCAAAAAGGCAAGGACAAGCTTCAAGAGGAAATTGATGCATTTGAAGAAGCTCCTAAGACCTTAGTCAAGTGGATTCCCAAGACTACTTCAAGTTCTACTTCATCAAGTACAACTACAACACCAAGGATTCCCATCAAGATGGTGTGGATCCAAAAGAAGAAGAACTATAGAGTTCTTGAGGGTGACTCCGCCAACATACTTCACTCTCATCATCTTGGCAAGAACAAGTGCAATCAACTTCCACATCTTGCACTAGTTCAAGGAGTCACAAACCCTCTTGTTGGTAAGACAAGGGACAAGGTAATCTAAAAGCTTTCATAGACATCATCTTGTGTGTGCATCACTCTATGTCTACGGATTTCCTTGTTTGTTCCTTGTGGGACTAACCCGTGTAGGTATTGAAAGTGCAACTCACTCCAATGGAATGCTCCAAATGATCTACATCAACATTGAGCATCCACATCATCAACATCTACATGAAGTCATCATCGACAAAACCCAAGGTTAGTTCATCCCTCTTAGGGGGGATATCACATCTAGGGGGAGCTTTACTCTAAGAATTGAGCTAAAGCAACTATAATGGTGTGAACACAACAATGCTTTATGTAAAAGTGGTAACCCCACTTTTGCTTAAACGATGAGTATGAACTATGATCAAATGTTCTCATTTGGCTCCTAAGTCAATATACTCATATATAGATGACCTAGTCATCGCCAATTGCTTGATAGATGCTAGAATTGGTTGTGCATGCTTTGCCACATATTTTAATTGCCATTTTATTGTGTGAGCATGTTGATTGCATATTTTACTCATTCGAGGACATCCACTTGTTGTTTTGATTGATTGGTTTTATTTCCATTTGCCAAGTGGATGGACAACAATGCCTAAGAACCTTCTCTAGCTATCTATGATTTTCTCGTCTCAAACTCTATTCATGCTACATCACAAATTTTGATCAAGTCAGATTCAAACCACTCTGTGTGAGGAGCACTCAGAGTCCCCGATTTGTCATAGACTTAAACTTCCAAAACTTCTTTGTGCTTTTCGGTCTGACCGATTCCTACATTTCGGTCATACAGAGATCACTAAGTCGATCTAGGTTTTCACCTCGGTGCAACCGATTTGAACTTTTTGGTCACACTGAGTTTCTATAACTGTAAACAGTTATGCATCTCGGTGCCACTGAGTTGTTCCACTCGGTCTCACCGACAGGGTCGGGCTATATATTCTCACGGGCAAACTTTTGGAAATTTCTCCGAAACCTCTTCGCCCGCGCATAGCTCACTCTGCCTCCTGGGTCTCCGAGTCATCCTCCTCGTCACCAGCCGCCTCATGTCGCTGGTCTCCGCCGCCGTCAACGGATTTCGTCTCCGTCGTTGCCGCTGTAGCGAGTTCACCACCGAACTAGGGTATAGACTCGACCACTGTGCTATCCCCATCTGATTCCTAGCACATTGTGTTCATTATGATTCTTGCTACGATTGAAACACTCCTATCCAGTCAAAACAATCCTTAGAATAGATGCGATTCGAAAATTGAGGTTTAGGTTTCCGCCAAAGCCATCTCGGACCCACCGGGTTGCGGAACTCGGTTCCACCGATTCGGCCACGGCCATTGCACATGTGGTTCTCGGTCTGACAGAGAATTGCAAATCGGTGTGACCGAGTTCAGGACTTTGTGAAACCCTAGCAGTCTCGGTGCCACCGAACTGTGACTCGGTCTGACCGAGTTCACTAGTTTTGGTTCCAAAAGCTGCTTTGGTATCACCGAGTTTGCAAATCGGTTGATCTGAAATGCTTTCTGTGGAAAACTAAAACTAAGTTTTTGACTCATTATTTTGCAAAAATCTCTGCATTTTGTGATGCTCATCCACTCTATCTCATCTATAATCTATTCACAGGGTCAGCAGTCAGAGTTTGCAACATGTCTGATCAGAGTGACAGCCAGAACAAATCAGAGGAGCAGGTTCACATGAGTGAGGACACTAGTCCCTCTAGTAGCTCTGATGAGGGTAGCAGGAGCACCCCAAGCAACTTGCCTAAGGCTGCCACTAGAGCTAGCAGAAAGAAAACTTCTGAGTCTGAGGATGAAGATTATGTGGCAGAAAATGAAGCCACATCCAAGAAGAAAGTGCTTAAGAAAGAATATGGGTCAGCTGCAGCCATAAAGCCTGGAATGCGGAAAAAGGCACCTGCAAGGAGAGTTCCTACTTCCAAGCCTAGTAAGGTTGCAACTGGAGAAACCATGAAGTTTACCATGGAATCTGAAGAGGAAGCAGGTGGCCAAGTGTCGGTGTCAAAACCGGCGGATCTCGGGTAGGGGGTCCCAAACTGTGCGTCAAGGCCGGATGGTAACAGGAGACAAGGGACACCATGTTTTTACCCAGGTTCGGGCCCTCTCGATGGAGGTAATACCCTACTCCTGCTTGATTAATATTGATGATATGGGTAGTACAAGAGTAGATCTACCACGAGATCAAGGAGGCTAAACCCTAGAAGCTAGCCTATGGTATGATTGTATATGATGATGGTTCTGTCCTACGGACTACAACCCTCCGGTTTATATAGACACCGGATAGGGTTAGGGTTACACAGAGTCGGTTACATTGGTAGGCGATCTTGAGTATCCGCACCGCCTAGCTTGCCTTCCACCCCAAGGAAAGTCCCATCCAGACACGGGACGAAGTCTTCAATCTTGTATCTTTATAGTCCAGGAGTTCGGCGACCCGAACACCCCCTAATCTAGGACTCCCTCAGTAGCCCCTGAACCAAGCTTCAATGACGACGAGTCCGGCATGCTGATTGTCTTCGGCATTGCAAGGCGGGTTCCTCCTCCAAGTCCTTCATAGAAGATTGTAAACACCAAAAATAGTGTCCGGCTCTGCAAAATAAGTTTCCACATATTGCCATAGAGAGAATAATATTAACACAAATCAAATCTGCTGACGTATTCCGGAGTGCGTCATCACACCACGACCAAGCTCTTTATAGAAATTGTTTTCACTTTTCTATCTCAGCACGTTTTAGCGAGGCGGTTTCCTTGGCACGTCTTGTCAAAGCAGAGATCGTGTGCCCCTTTTACGGGATTCTCATCAATACGGACGTGGGTAACCCAACCGCGCCATTTACCACGGCGCTTGGGAGGCAAGCGGGTTTTATTAGGTAGGTGAGGACGCATAACCGCATCGGCCCATATAAGGGGATAAGGATCCACCTTTTTTACCTACGCCTTCTTCCTCCTTTGCCAATCCATCTCTCGCGCACTCAAGCTCCAGCGCCCAAGCCCGCTCTTCCCACCTCAACCTTCTCCAGCAATGTCCGGAGCGGGAGGCAAGTGGATGGTCTCCTCCATCATGGAGGTTCAAGTAAAAAAGCTAAGGAAGGCCGGATACCTATCCAAGGACATCCCGCACCGGCTTCCCGAGAAGGGGCAGCTTCTCCCCACCCCAAGGCCCATGAGAGGGTAGTTTTCCTTCCCCACTTCCTCCGCGGACTGGGTTTTCCACTTCACCCATTCGCCCGGGGACTCATGTTCTGCTACGGCCTAGATTTCCACGATCTGGCCCCGAACTTCATCCTCAACATTTCGGCGTTTATCGTCGTGTGTGAGGCCTTCCTCTGCGTCCTCCCCCATTTCGGCCTTTGGCTCAAGACCTTCAACGTCAAGCCCAAGGTGGTGCGCGGCAGCCAAGCGGAGTGTGGAGGCGCTATGGCTGGCAAGATAGCCAACGTCCTCTGGTTCGAGGGCTCCTTTGTGGAGACCCTAAAGGGGTGGCAAGCCGTGTGGTTTTACATCACCGAGCCACGCGATCCGGAATGGGTCGCAGCCCCCGAGTTATGATCCGGACCCCGCACGGGGCTCATGTCCTGGAAAGAGACGGGCCTGTCGTGGGGCAACGAGGAAGAGGTGACCGGACTGAAGACATGCATCCAATCCCTGATAAACAAGCCAATCCGGCTTGTCAATATAGTCCAGGTCATGCTCGTTCGCCTGATCCTCCCGTGCCAACAACGGGATTTCAATTTGTGGGAGTTCGACCCGGCGCAGCACCGAACCCTCAACAGGCTCTTCGACACGTCGTATGAAGACGTCTGGAAGGCGCTAATCAAAGGCGCCGAGGCCCCCGCATCCGCTTCCGCTAGCGAGGTAAGCTATCTATCCCTTTGACAGGATTTTTAAGCTCTTTTTCATAGATTAACTCTATGCGGGATCTAAGCTCCCTTACCTTTGACAGGCTTGGCAGGCGATATCCGGACCAATTAACTGTCCGGCTCCCCTGCCCGAAGACCCAGCCCCGGCTCTCCTAGTGAAGCTGTTGACTCCGGCACCTTATGTGGTGCCGGAGAGGAAGGTCAAGAAGAAGAAGACCACCGGGACTCGAAAGAGTGCCCGTAACTTGGTGGTATCGGACTCGTCATCTGACGAGTCCGAGACGCCCTCCTCTCGTGAAAACGAGGAGGAAGAAGAAAGCTCTCCCCCCCCCCCCAGCGTCCGGCGAAATCGTCAGTTCGGATATCAGAGTAACTCATGATGTTCCTTTGTTGCGCAGTTTTCCTTAATGTCGAATGTGAACATGCAGCCCGCCCCAGGCCGAATATGACGAATCGTCGGGCGGCTCCCTGGACTCATCGGACGTGAACTCCGTTCCGCCCGCTGTCTCCCCCCGCACCACGGATGACACCGAAGTGGCGTCGCGACAAGCCCCGGGGCAGGAAGAGGCGGTCCCAGAGGAGTCGCAAGGCAACCTCCTGGACTCCAGGAGTGAAGGGGACAAGACCCCCCAGGGCTCCAAGTCCGGCTTTGTGCCGGACACCGCGCCGGAATCTTCAACAGTTCCGAGCCGCGGTAGGCGAACTCCTTTCAAAAGGAGCAAGCCTTCTAAGCCAGCGACCTCCGTCCAACCGGAGTCGCTGGACCATCTGCGGGAGGTGCTTGACGGCGCCTCCATCGACAACGGGCACCGTACTATTATGAGTACGGTGATCCAAAAGGTTCAGTCTGCCAAGAACGGACTGACTGAAGCTTGCGCTAGCCTTCTGACAGGCTTCGAGGTAAGTAAAAATATGTCAAAATATTACCGCATAGACAGTAGCCCCTGATGCTCTGTTTGGCGTTCGGAAAGAAAAGCCGAATAGAGGATCTATTAATTTTCGCAGGAGTCTAACAATAAAGAGTCAATATGCGTATGCAGGCTTCGCTGCTATCAACCGCCGCACTGACTGCACAGGTGGATGTCCTAAAAAAGGACCTCGGGCGGACCGAGCAAGAGCTCGGCCTTGCCAAACGGCAGCTCGAGGAAAAAGAAGGTAAGAAATACCCTACAGAAAAAGGTGCCTATAGAGAGGCGTGATTGCAAAGAATAACGGGATCGTACTGCATATTGTAGGGGCCACAACTGAGGTGGCGACCCTCAAGCAGGCGCTATCGGAGGCCGAAAAGAAAACGATCAAGGAGTGCACCGAGCGAGAAAGACTTGGGGCTCAGGTTGGCGAGGTGCAGCAAGAGCTGCAGGCTCTCATGAAAAAACATGAGAGCTTGGAGCTTGAGTCAAAGGCGCAAGCATCCAAGCTCGCGTCGGCCCTTGAGACCGCCAAGAGTGCCAAGGCCGAAGCCCAAAAGACCCTCCAAGAGTTGGAGGAGATGAAAAAGATAGCAGCGGGTAAGGCATTCTTAATGCAGAGTAGAAATATAAAAGTAAACTACTTGTCACTTACCCGAATCCGGAGTTCTCCAGGGGCGTTCGCAGATCTTCCCCGCAGCGTATCCGACGCCGCCGCATTCTACCGAGCTGAAGAGGACAGCTCGACGGAGAGTGTGTTCTGGTCTCAGTATTCTGAGGCCAGACACCCTGTGCCCTTGAGCGACCAGCTGAAACAGCTGGTCGAGCTCCACAAGGCGGCCGAACAAGCCATGAAGGGCTTCATAGTTCGGCTGTGGCCCGGAGAGGCCCTGCCTGGGAGCTACTTCGGGCTGGTGCGGCGGCTGGTGGAGGCCTATCCAAGGCTTGAGGTCATCAAGCGTTTCGTCTGCATCGAAGGTGCCCGGAGGGCCCTTGCTCGTGCAAAGGTGTACTGGGGTAAGCTTGACGGTGAGAAGCTGGTGAAGGACGGGCCGCCGCAGGGGAAGGAGCATCGCAAGCCCGAGAACTACTACAAGGATGTTCTTGCAGGTGCCCGCCTTATTGCGGATGAATTTACCAAAGATGTAATTTTTTAATGAACTCGCTCGTGTTTATTCTGTGCGCTGAAAACTTGTTCATATGCGCTAAGAAATGCTTATTGAATTTAAAATATTATTTTCTGTGCGGCCGTTTATCAAAAATTGAGAGATGGCCAGTCGTCGGCTTCTGCCCCCATGCCGCTAGTGCTGGGGTGTTCGGGATAAACCTGAGCGCTCTTTTTCCCATGGTTGGGTCCTTCGAGGGAGGCGCTCAGCACAACGAACCAGGCAATCGGACTATAATGCTTCAACACTCTCACTTAGCCATAGAACTTTATAATTTTAAATTTCGGCGAAGCCCCTAGTTCGGAAAACCGAATTCGGGGCGCTATCCACGCCTTTGGCCGGACAAATCCAGCTCCTCGCACGAAGCGGCATAAGTCTTTAGGGACTCAAAAAACCTCTCGAACAGCGACCGGTCTCTCGCCTTATCATGATAGTCAGTTTTAGCTTTCTCCACTGAGGTGCTTAACCCAGCTGAACCGGGGCACAATCGCAGTGGTTCTCCTAGTGCTACCTTAGCCGATATAGCGGAACGTAAGGCACCAAAACATAGGAGCCGGGCAAACCCAACTATTGACCCAAATCATGATTCGGAGCCGATGCATATAGTGCTATAAGTTCGGGGTGCCGCACTTGTGAAAGTGTACGGACTTCTCACACCAGATCGAAGGGTACTGAAGCCCCTGGCGTGTTTGCCGTACCATAGTGTACGGGTGCGATCATGTTATTTAATAAACATATATTAAAAGAGGATAATGCAAAAAATAGACAAAAAGCTATGCATTGTTTGTAAATAGGCTATTTATCAAAGCCGAATGATACAAGTAGTGCGATAAGCAAAAACATATTAGACTATTTAACATGTCCTGACCAGGGGCAGGCCGCGGAATTGTATTCGAAACAGATATACCGCTCGTAATAGAAACCACCTGAGAGTTCCATAATGCGGCGTAGCTTTGTCTGCTTTCCTGGATCTTGCATCGTTTGTGCGGCAGTCGAATTGCCGAACGGGTCGTCCAAAGTGTGGAGTCCTGAAAGTAAAAAAAAAGAATCCAACAGCCCCTAGTACGTTTTAAGCCGTATTTCGGGCATGCCGTTACTGTGCCCCTTCCCCTGTGCCCATGGTATTTCAAGGGCGTAATTATGTATGCGAGGTTCTAGCTTTGCTATGTCGCGATGTCTGGGGTTGGGGCCGCATTGCTACGCCTGCTCAGAACGTGCCAGGCGGTCTTGTTGTAGGTTACTCCGGGCGCGCTTAGCAGTGTCTGGCTTTTTAACGGCCGGACTGGAGAGTTGCCTAAAAAGGCTGCTTTGTACTTCCGCTGCGAGAGCCGCCGTGTGCTCCTCCGTACGGAGGAGCGTTCGGTGTTTCCGTTGACCGTGATTACTCCTCGAGGGCCTGGCATCTTGAGCTTGAGATATGCATAGTGCAGCACCGCATTGAACTTTGCGAATGCAGTTCGTCCGAGCAGGGCGCGATAGCCACTGCGAAACGGGACTATGTCGAAGATTAACTCTTCGCTTCGGAAGTTATCCGGAGATCCGACGACCACATCAAGTGTTACGGAGCCTGTGCAGTTGGCTTCTACACCTGGTATAACGCCTTTAAAGGTCGTTTTGGTGGGCTTAATCCTTGAGGGACCTATGCCCATTTTCCGCATTGTATCCTGGTAAAGCAGGTTCAGGCTACTGCCACCGTCCATGAGGACTCTTGTGAGGTGAAAGCCGTCGATGATTGGGTCAAGAACCAATGCGGCAAAGCCGCCATGACGGATGCTAGTGGGGTGGTCCCTTTGATCGAAAGTGGTCGGGCAGGAGGACCATGGGTTGAACTTTGGGGCGACTGGCTCCATTGCGTATACGTCCGTAGCGCACGCTTCCGCTCCCTCTTGGGAATGTGGGTTGCGTATATCATGTTCACCGTCCGCACTTGTGGGGGGAACCCCTTCTGTCCATGGTTGTTCGGCGGCCTGGGCTCCTCCTCGTCGTCACTATGCAGCCCCTTGTCTTTGTTTTCGGCTATCAACTTGCCTGCCTGCTTGAACACCCAACAGTCCCTGTTGGTGTGATTGGCTGGCCTTTCGGGGGTACCATGGATCTGGCACAAGCGGTCGAGTATTCGGTCCAAACTGGACGGGCCCTGAGTATTCTTTTTAAATGGCTTTTTCCGCTGACCGGATTTATAGCCTCTGAATCCGGCGTTGACTGCCGTATCTTCATTGCTGTCGCTGCTAACGCGGCACTTTTGCTTATTTTGACGTGTCCTGCCACTTTTGTCCTTGGTATCCGAATTACCAGGGTTCTTTGATAAGTTGTTGCTACGAGCTAGCCAGCTATCTTCGCCCGCGCAAAAGCGGGTCATGAGTGTCGTGTGGGCTGCCATAGATTTCGGCTTTTCCTGTCCCAGGTGCCGGGCAAGCCACTCGTCGCGGATGTTATGCTTGAAGGCTGCTAGGGCCTCTGCGTCCGGACAGTCGATTATCTGGTTTTTCTTTGTTGGGAACCGTGTCCAGAATTGCCTAGCCGATTCCTCTGGCTGCTGAATTATGTGGCTTAGGTCGTCGGCATCCGGTGGTCGCACGTAAGTGCCCTGGAAGTTGTCGAGGAATGCGGCTTCCAGGTCCTCCCAAGAACCGATTGAGTCCGTTGGCAGGCTGTTAAGCCAGTGCCGGGCCGGTCCTTTGAGTTTGAGCGGGAGGTATTTGATGGCGTGTAGATCATCGCCACGTGTCATGTGGATGTGAAGGAGATAATCCTCGATCCATACCGCCGGATCTGTCATGCCATCGTATGATTCGATGTTTACTAGTTTGAAACCCTCTGGGATTTTATGATCCATTACTTCATCTGTGAAGCATAGTGGGTGTGCGGCGCCCCTGTGTTGGGCTATGTCACAACGCAGCTCAGAGGAGCTATGTCTGTTGTGTTCGGCCCTGCCGAATTTGTTGTATCCAGAGTGAAGATCATCGTCACGTGTCGTAGGGCGCCTGCGCGATCCGTAGATCGATCTTGTTTGCCTTGCCTTATCCTCCAGTACATCTCGCAGGTCTGGCGCGTTTTCCCGTGCCTTATTTGAGCGGCGTCGGGGCATGGTTTGTGTGGAGGGCCGAGAGGCCTCTCTGTCGTGGCCGCGAGGTGGCCGGTCTGCCATGTCATGCGCTGGTGATGTAGGCGCTTCCTCCTCTGATCGGGGTAGCGGCCTGCGCTTTGGGTAGCTCTTGGAGGGGCGTTCGAGTTCGTACTCTTCAGCCGCAATGACTTCAGTCCATCTATCAGCTAGCAGATCTTGATCAGCTCTAAGCTGTTGCTGCTTTTTCTTGAGGTTGTTCGCCGTGGCTAAAAGCCTGCGTTTGAAACGCTCTTGTTCGGCGGGGTCTGATGGTACGACGAATTCGTCGTCATCGAGGCTGGCCTCGTCTTCGGAGGGAGGCATATAGTTATCATCCTCAACCTCTCGATCCGCCGTTCTCTCATGAGGGATGGCTTCTCCATCTTCCTGCGCCGAATCTTGCTGGGGATGGTGTTCTTCGGCGCTATCCGGGGTACTATTATCTCCGGTGCCGGAATCACCATTTTTACTTTGGCGGGATTTAGAGCGGCGCCGCTGACGCCGGCGCTTTGGCTGTTTCTTGGAGGTGTCATCCCCCGCTGTTCCCTCGCAATATCCATCTTTTGGAGTATCCACCGTATATATGTCATATGATGAGGTGGCTGTCCAGCGCCCTACAGGTGCTGGTTCCTGTTCGTCTCCTACCTCGTCGTCCATACCGTCGAAGTCTTCGGAGCCTTAGTCAAGCATGTCGGTTAAATCATCGACAGTGGCTACCAAGTGGGTGGTGGGTGGGCTTTGAATTTCTTCATCGTCCGTATCCCATCCTCGCTGACCGTAATCCGGCCAGGACTCTCCTGATTAAGAGAGAGACTTGAGAGAATTCAGGATGTCGCCAAAAGGCGAGTGCTGAAAGATGTCCGCGGCGGTGAACTCCATTATCGGCGCCCAATCGGATTCGATCGGCAGGGGCGCGGGGGGTTCGGAGTCCGGGGAGGAGTCCGGACCCTCGGGGTCACGGGTCACGCGGAGTGCGGGGCTGGCGTTCGGCTCGATCGCCTTTGAGATCGCAGCCCCCGGGGTGACGTCCAACCGTTCATCCTCGCTTGGCGCAATGGGCTCCGAGTTAAGGGTCGGAACCGGTGCGTATGCGGCCTCCAAGACACTGTTCGGAGGCAGAGCTAGATCATGCCCCTCGAGATAGTGCGGCGCGCTTGGCTGTGGCTCGAACCCATCGAAGATCAAGTCTCCGCGGATATCAGCCGTGTAGTTTAAGCTTCCAAACCTGACTTGATGGCCAGGGGCGTAGCTTTCGATCTGCTCCAGATGACCAAGCGAATTGGCCCGCAGAGCGAAGCCACCGAAAACGAAGATCTGTCCGGGGAGAAAAGTCTCACCCTGGACCTCATCATTGTTGATGATCAGAGGAGCCATCGGGCCTAAAGGCGACGACACAGAGGAACTCTCAATGAAAGCACCAATGTCGATGTCAAAACCGGCGGATCTCGGGTAGGGGGTCCCGAACTGTGCGTCAAGGCCGGATGGTAACAGGAGACAAGGGACACGATGTTTTTACCCAGGTTCGGGCCCTCTCGATGGAATTAATACCCTACTCCTGCTTGATTAATATTGATGATATGGGTAGTACAAGAGTAGATCTACCACGAGATCAAGGAGGCTAAACCCTAGAAGCTAGCCTATGGTATGATTGTGTATGATGATGATTCTGTCCTACGGACTACAACCCTCCGGTTTATATAGACACCGGATAGGGTTAGGGTTACACAGAGTCGGTTACATTGGTAGGAGATCTTGAGTATCCGCACCGCCTAGCTTGCCTTCCATGCCAAGGAAAGTCCCATCCGGACACGGGACGAAGTCTTCAATCTTGTATCTTCATAGTCCAGGAGTTCGGCAAGGTATAGTTCGGCTACACGAACACCCCCTAATCCAGGACTCCCTCACCAAGACAAGAAGAAAAAGAGAGCCAGAACCACTACTGCCAGAGTTCTTGGCAAACCCTCCATGAGGAGAGACTCTGAGGGAGAAGAAGAAGAAGAGGTTGCTGCACCAGCACCCAAGGCACAGAAGCTTATGGGTGATGCCATAAGGTCAGGGGCTGCTTCATCCAAGCCCAAAGAAGCACCCAAAGCTTCATCCAAGCCCAAGAGTGCACCTAAGAGGAACACTAGGAACATATCTGCTGCTGAAAAGAACAAGGCCCCAATGCCTGATGTTGCTGCTGAAGAAGAAGAAGAAGGACAAGTTCTCAGGAAGCTCAAGCCCAAGATTCCAGACCACAACGATGCTCATCCTGTGGCTGAGGACATGACAATCAGGAGAGATTCAGGGCTAAGGAAATGGAGAGAGGAAGATCCATATGCCTCAATGAGAAGAACTGTTGTTGACTACAGGTTTCACACAAAGGAACAACAGGATTTCTATGAGACAGTGTTGTTGGATAAGAAACCCATAGTGTGTGACATGCGATGGGTTGATTGGGAATACATCAAAGAAAATGAAGAACACTATCCTGGAGTGCTTGACAACTTCAAAGCTTGTGGAGTTGCAGACTTTGTTGGGCAGAAGCTCACAAAGTGGAATGAGGAGCTCATAATGCAATTCTACTCCACAACACATTTCTATCCATATGGCAGGATAGTATGGATGTCAGAAGGCACTAGATACCAGTCTACAATTGCAGAATGGGCTCAGCTGATTAATGCCCCAGAAGAGCAGGAAGATGACTTGGATGTCTATGCCAAGAAGAAGATGGGTCACAATTTCATGCCAAACATGTACAAGTAGATCCCCGACAAAGCACTTGAAACTTTCAAGTTTGGATCAGTTCACTTCCTTCAATCAGGGCTACCTACAATCAACTGGATTCTAAGGAATACTCTCTTGCCCAAGTCAGGTGATCACAAGATGATCAGAGGCCATGCAATAAATTTGCTTCACATTTTTTATGTGCAACAGAAGTTCAATGTGATGAGCCTCATAGTTGAGACCATCAAGAGGACAACAGCTGATTAGAAGAGGAGCTGTGGATATGCCCCACAAATTCAGGAGTTAATTAACTCAAAGATGGGCACAGGCATATATCTGTTGGATAAGGAACACCTGCCCATCCATCCAGACTTTGAGGACAATCAAGTTGTGATGAATGAGAATGAGCCATCATCTGCACAAGCTCAACCAAAGAGGGAGAAGGCAAGGATGGAGAAAGCTGCCAAGATGCCAACTCAAGAGGAGGCATCTGAATACTTTTTGAAGAACAAGCAGGAGCAGCTCGGTTACCTGATAGCATCCACTCTTAGAATTGAGAAAGGACTGGCCACCCTGACTCAAAACCAAGAGAGCCTGGAAAGAATCATGGAACAAAAGTTCTATGACCTAGATGTGAAAGTAACTGAGATTCAGTCTGCTGTGGAGCAACTACAGGATGATATGCAGGAGAGGAAGGGCAAGACAACAACTGATGCATTTGCCAGAGTGCCCAGAGCTCAGAGATCATCTGCAGTGCCAATTCCTGACACCAGAGCCACTACTTCTGCACCAGCTAGAGCCTCAGTTCCACCAGCTCCAGCTCCTACCCCAGCAGCTCCAACCACTTCAACTGAAGCCTTCGTCCTTGGCGTCATCCGGACTCCACCACTAGAAGACCAAGCTTGAGAGTCGTTTAGTGCTACGCATTTTCTATGAACTTTTTGGTAACTTGTTGCCAAAGGGGGAGAAAAATGTATAGATCATAGGCTTCGAGAGAGAGAGTTTGCATTTGTGTTCTTTCTTGTCTTCTTGGTTGAAACTTTATTTGCTTTTGAGTGCTTGAGATACTATGCCTTAATCTGTGAGACATTGATGATCATGTGTTTGATCATAAGCTACACTCAATGCTTGTTGGTTGTTACTATCAGTTTATCCTTATTTCGATCATTCACTTTGCTTGGTGATGAGTGCATGTATTTATCTCTTATCATTTTGAGCGCTCCACCAAGATGTATGTGACATGAAAGAGTAACCTATGATCCTAACTCATTGTGCATTTGCAGTCCAAAGCAAATCTTAAAATATGCACAAATTTAGGGGGAGCTCTTGCTTATCACATACTTCTCAAAGTGACGATATATTTCACTCTTATTATCATTTGTCGAAGCTTTGATCTATATGTTGTCATCAATTACCAAAAAGGGAGAGATTGAAAGTGCAACTATCCCTGGGTGGTTTTGATAATTCCTAACAACATATAGCTCATTGAGCTAACATTATTCCAAGACTAATATTTTAGGAAAGCTCAATGGATGGTATGGCATGGATAAGGAAGTGGACCCCTCAAAATTATAAGGAAAAAAGATTGGCTCATGCTTCAAGATCAAGACTCTACATTTTATATTTTAGTGATCCAAGATCACATTGAGTCTATAGGAAAAGCCAATACTATCAAGGAGGGATGAGGTGTTGCTTAATGAGCCTCTTGCTTCATGTGCTTAGTGATATGCTCCAAAACCCTCAACTACCTCTTCACATCCACATATGAGCTAAACCAAA
This sequence comes from Aegilops umbellulata, assembly GCA_032464435.1. Lineage (NCBI taxonomy): Eukaryota > Viridiplantae > Streptophyta > Magnoliopsida > Poales > Poaceae > Aegilops > Aegilops umbellulata. The sequence goes on along the minus strand of CP136060.1, from coordinate 584,315,296 downwards.
AGTCAAACTCGGCCCCACCGATTCTTTCTATCCGGCGCCACCGAGTTTAACCTGTCATAGCCACTGCCACAAACCCTAGCAATTCGGTTTCACCGATAGGGATCTCGGACTCACCGAGATGGGATTGCAATTTCTTTGTTTTCCTTTGTAACGTTTCGGTCTAACTGAAGTGAGCGATCAGTCCCACCGAGATTGCAATGTAAACTCTCTGTTTCCCTTTCGTAACATTTTGGTCTCACCGAAAAGACCGAATCGGTCCCAAACCCTAACCATATCAGTCCTACCGAGTTGCATCTCAGTCCCACCGAATATCCTAACGGTCACTAGGTTTGCTAAATCGGTCCGACCAAGTTTTACGATTCGGTCCCACCGAGTTTGGCAGATTGTGTGTAACGGTTAGATTTTGTGTGGAGGCTATATATACCCCTCCACCCACTCTTCATTCGTGGAGAGAGCCATCAGAACAGATCTTCACTTCCAATACACATTTTTTGAGAGAGAACCACCTACACTTGTGTTCAGCTCAAGATATTCCATTCCAACCATATGAATCTTGATCTCTAGCCTTCCCCAAGTTGCTTTCCACTCAAATCTTCTTTCCACCAAATCCCAATCCTGTGAGAGAGAGTTGAGTGTTGGGGATACTATCATTTGAAGAACAAGAGCAAGGATTTCATTATCAACACACCATTTGTTACTTCTTGGAGAGTGGTGTCTCCTAGATTGGCTAGGTGTCACTTGGGAGCCTCCAACAAGATTATGGAGTTGAACCAAGGAGTTTGTAAGGGCAAGGAGATCGCCTACTTCGTGAAGATCTACCGCTAGTGAGGCAAGTCCTTCGTGGGCGACGACCATGATGGAATAGACAAGGTTGCTTCTTCGTGGACCCTTCGTGGGTGGAGCCCTCCGTGGACTCGCGCAACCGTTACCCTCCGTGGGTTGAAGTCTCCATCAACGTGGATGTACGATAGGACCACCTATCGGAACCACGCCAAAACATCCGTGTCTCCAATTGCATTTGAATCCTCCAAACCCTTCCCTTTACATTCTTACAAGTTGCATGCTTTACTTTCCGCTGCTCATATACTCTTTTGCATGCTTGCTTGAATTGTGTGGAGATTGCTTGACTTGTGCTAAGATAGCTAAAATCTGCTAAGAACTAAAATTGGGAAAAGGATAGATTTTTATTTGGTCAAGTAGTCTAATCACCCCCCCTCTAGACATACTTCCGATCCTACACCCAGCTTCTCCGCTTCTCTTTAACTTCGTGGCCGACGCCTTGGTTGCAATGCTAGACAGGGCACGTTTGGCCTCCCAGTTGGTCCCAGGAGGAGTTTCCCACCTGCAGTACGCACACGATACGCTGCTGCTGTTCGAACCTGACAGGCATAGTATTGCTACGGTCAAGGCTATTCTGTTGTGTTTCGAACTAATGTCGGGTCTAAAGATCAATTTTCACAAGTGTGAAGTGGTCACCATGGGGATGGGGCCCGACGAAAGTCAAGAGGTGGCAGATCTGCTCAACTGTAAGTTGGGATCTCTGCCATATCAATACTTGGGGCTTCCGATAGGGGATCGGGCTCCTACCATCCAGGATTTGGCCCCGTTATGCAATATGATGGCTGGTCGGGTCGGCCCGTGGCGAGGGAGATTTATGTCATCGGGTGCACGACTTATCCTTACTAACTCGAGTCTCTCCTCGCTCCCTCTGTTCACCATGGGGATGTTTCTGCTAGCCGAGGGTGTGCATGCCAAGCTGGACACGTCGCGGTCACGCTTCTTCTGGGAAGGAGCCAGCCCCAAACGTAAGTACCACCTAGTCAAATGGACGGCTGTGTGCCGTCCAAATTCCTATGAGGGATTAGGGGTCATGAACTCCAGGCTGATGAACATTGCACTAATGTGCAAGTGGATTTGGAAGTTGTCTCAGGGTGAATCTGGTCTTTGGGTCGACCTTCTCCGATCCAAGTACTTCCCGACGGGCAATTTCTTTGTTGCAACTGGACGGGGTCTCCCTTTTGGAACTCTATCCAGGAGCTAAAATCAGTCTTCGCCATGGGGGCAAAGTTCCTGGTTAAGGAGGGCCGCTCAACGCGTTTCTGGACGGACCTATGGATTGGCGACCAACCTCTTTGGTCCCGTTTCAGATCGCTGTATAATATTGCGCTCGTTCCGCAATTTTTTGTGGCGCAAGTTTTGGCCGAGTCCCCCCTTGTTCTGCAGTTCAGGCGTGAACTCACTGGCCTGAAGACGGCAAGTTTGGGAAACCTGCTAACTCTGCTGGAAGGGGCTTCCTTGTCTCAAGGCCCAGACGTGGTGTCTTGGTGCCTTACCGCCTCCGGTAAGTTCTCGGTTAACTCCCTGTACCGAGCACTCGCTAGAGGTACACATCAACAAGTTGCGACCGGGTTATGGAAGGCTCGGCTCCCTCTAAAAATCAAGATTTTCATTTGGCAATTGTGCCTTGACAAACTCCCAACTTCGGTTAGTATTGCCAAACGCAGTGGACCGACTAACGGGTCGTGCGCGGTGTGTGGGGAGCCTGAAATGGCTAACCATGTGTTTTTTCATTGCCATCTGGCTTGGTTCGCGTGGAGTGCGGTCCGAGAGGCCGCTGGTCGGGATTGGGATCCTAGGTCAGGTGCTGAGCTAAGTGCTCTCCTGTCGTCAGTGCCTGGTCCTGCTAGACGCATCATGTGGAGCTGTGTTGGGGCTTTACTTTGGGCACTGTGGCGCATTAGGAACAAACTTACGATTGAGGGCATGTTCCCCTCACATCCGGCTGATATTATCTTCAAATGTGTTATCTTTTTGCAGCAGTGGGCGCCGCTGGCATGGCGGCAAGACGTTGAGCTGCTGCACCTCGCTCTCGCCCGGCTTCGACAGGTCTACACTCTGGCGAGAGCTCTCACGCCGCCTCCGTAGGGTTTGGGTGGTCCTTTTGGCTTCATTGTCACGAGCCTGCGTGCTCTGGTCTTGCCGCCTCCGGCATGTAACCTTGAACTTCTGCCCCCGCTTCGCTAGAGCTTTTGTGGGCTTTGACGTGTTGTAAGACTTGAATATTGTGTTCGCTGCCTGTTGTTGGCTTTATTAATTTAAAGCCGGACGCATTGAGCGTCTTGGTTCTAGAAAAAATAGTAGACGTGGTGTAGTAGCACTGGAGCGAGACTAGATGCGTGGATTATGCTAACGACGATTAGCGGTGGGTGCGGCGACGGCGACGGAGCGATTAGCAGATGGAGCCGAGAACGACGGTAGTAGTAGATAAGACGCTAAATAGAGATGAATCGACACTTGCTGATCAAGTACCGAAACGAAGCTTGTGGCCTGACGATCAACGCCCCCGAAACACCATACAAATATCGAGCTCTAATAGGAAACGCAGGAGCACAGATATGGCGCATCCATCAAGATGCAATTTCTGACTATTTTTACTTTCGAACTAAAGCAGACTTTTACATGGCCATATGGCCTTTACTTATAGGCACACGCAGGCATATGGGCTAAGCCCGTAACTCACACAAACACTATAAAGCATCCAACTTGGACACGGCTGGGACAAAACTAGTTCAACCAAATAAAAACTAGGAGACCTTCACGTAATCTAGCTTTCCATGATAGACTTCTACAAGTAGTTGCTTGCATGGAGTTCTAAAACAGGGCTCCACTTCATCCAATGGAGGCAACTCAATAGGTAACTCATCGATACCGACTGTGGTTATCCTTGGAGGCTTGAATAAAACATCTGACTTGTCTTCCTTGTTTAGTATGTGAGCAAGGCATGGAGCCTAATATATCTCTTTGATTTTTTTTCAGTGCAACTTCTTCCTTTGGCATAAGCAGGCACTATATACTATGGCATATTTTCCCTACTAGTGTCTCGTTTCAAAGGTATCTTATTTAGCGCTAATGGTGGAACAACAATATTACCTACGGTGATCGCATCATCCACGTGGGTGTCCTGGACGAGTGTGTGGTCCGGCATCAGCAGCACACCTGTGAGGGCCCCTCCACCGTCGATGGCTCACCCAGGCGTGGCGGCGGTTTCGGGCAGTTGTGTGGGTCGTGAGGTCTCCCGGCAGTATACGACACCCATGGGCGTGCTGGATGATGGGGGAGGTCGATCTAGTGGTCCAGGCGGATATTGGCACGAATTTGCCAGAACTGTCAATGGCGCCTCTAGTGGGCGTCGTTATCTCGTTGGAGGGACTGTGGGGAGATTCACGTTCCCTGCTTGTCCCGGGGGAAACCCCAGATTCGGCCTTCTCCAATCGGATGATGGCGAGTTTCCTGCATCATCACCACCATGGGAGCATCATCTTTGGGGTTGTACATCAGCTAGAGGGACAAGTGTTTGACTTGGTGGCAGCGCCCAGGTCTCCGTATGCTTCTCGTGCGGTGCCAAGATGGAGGGGCGTGTCATCTACAGTATCAACGACGACATGTCTTGGCAGCAAGGTGCGGTGGGGTCTTGGCGCTGGATAGAGTTGGATGGGTGCGGCAGGAGGCTCACGCTATCCGGCGCCGTTGTGGTGTCGACGGCAGAAGGGTGTTGCAAAATTAGTGCATTGATTGCTCCTGAAGGTGAGACTGTAGAAGAAGGCGGCGGTGGATTCCACAGCATGCTCATGCGTTGCACGCTGAGGGTCTGCTAGATCAGTTGGTGCTCCCGGCAGGCGGCTTGATGAGGCCATCGGATTTCTTGCTCTACATGGCACGACGTCGTGGCAATCATCAATATTATAGGTAGGGAGAATCTTTGGGTTGATCTATGTAATTATTTTGCAAAGCCTTATTGAATAATGCAACAAACATGACTGTGTGCATCGCTCGATGCAGAGGCAGAGGGTAATCCTCCTTTTCAGAAGAAAAATAAAACACACCTCAGAGAGGCTTTCCCCGCCTAACCCCCTCCCTCATGTGAGGCCCTCCCCGAGCGCCTCCCTCCTAGCCCTACGTGCAGCTCCTCATCCTCTTCTGCCACTTCACCGCCTCCCTCGCAGCCCTCGTAGTCTCAATTGACAGCAATGCTACACCTACGTAATGTGTGTTACGTATCTTACGTATGAGCTGATTTGGCAGAATTTTATTGGCCATTAGTTGGGGACACGGGCCCACCCTTCAAATAGGGGGGGGGGGGGGCAGTTTGATTAGTGGGCGAAGGGATTATGTAGATTACGTAGAAGTTGTACGTAGGTGTAGCATTTTTGCTCAATTGACTTGGTCACTGCCGAGGAAAAACTTGGCAACGAACCGCACACCATGTGCAGGAATTAGTCGTGACTGGAGCCGAATGTTTTTTAATGGTTATGGGCGAGCACATATGAATGGGCAGGCAAGGTGACTGATCGGGTCTACTGATGGGCTGACCGACGTAGATTACTGCCCTTTTGAAAAGGAGGAGACCATTGTCAAGTCAATCACTCAGAGTAGAACGACAGGATCATGCTATGGGCTTGCCTTCGCACGCTTCGTTGCACCATGCACGCTTTATTTTTTTATGTACGCTATACACTAGAAATACATTAAGCACTACCTAGCCACACTCAGATCATGGCAGCTTGTAGGCCTTGAGTCCGGCAGGGAGTTTGTTCCTCAGAAGCTTCGACGTGAACGTACGAAGTGTGTCACGGCTGTGTGACTCAACTAAGGACCCTTTTTATTGAGCATCTTTTAACTCTCCATTGTAACACTATAATTTAGGAATAAAACTCCCTTTCATTTGAAAAAAAAACCGACAATTCCATCAGCTCGTTCGATGCTACTTCGGTCGCTTCCACCACAACCCGTTGTTCACCACAGGCATGCAAGTATATCCATAAGTGGTCAAGGGCATTGTAGGTGGCCGGTACGTAGGATTTCATGACCCAATGCTATTCAATGACTAGAGACAGGGAGCCTGCGAGGGTGACTATGGTCCATGGCCATAACCTATTCCTTCTCTAGCCGCAATAAGACTGCCAGACTTCGGGACAGGCGCACGTATGACAACACATGCCCCGTGAGTGTGCTGATAGTTTCGAAGAGTGATCAACACAACTTGAGTGTCTCCATTTACAGCCGCTTGATCAACTGCCACAGTCGTATGCCTGTACACAAATATTCATCTCTTTCCCAAGGTCTCATATTCCTAGTTACATTTCATAAACTTTTTGTTCTGCCATGTATTCCCTAAATCTAGCTTCTTTGCTTTTCATCACTTGTGGACTTTTTGATATCCGGTAAAAAAGCTTGCGCCAACCAATGGTGGCTTGTTGAGCTTGCCTTTACTTCATTGGACATTCAGAAACTTATATAGGTGCATGAAATTCTTAGTATGTTGTAAGGTGGCTGGTGAGTAAGTACTATTTTGTACTGACCTTATGTGAGTCAGTAGTATATTCATTAGTTTGGTATTGACCATTTACGATAGTCTCTTGTATAGAAATTTGCTGTTGCTTTTGGAGATTCATACTTGGCTTCGTCCCATAGCCTATCTGGTACTGAATGAAACTGTGATTGAGACTGCTCAAACACAACTAAATTAATTTCATACAAATAGACTATATGTACTTCTACTGATGTATTACAAACAATAAAATCGCAAATTTATTACGTCAATCATGAATGTTATTTGCAACGGCCTACCGGTAGACGGTGTTTTGTTAAAATTCATTGAAACATTTTCGCTCATACATCTGGACGTTTGATCATGACTCAAGCAAGGACCAGTACATGTGGTGGACCTAAAAACACGAAAGTAAAAGAACATCCAAAATAAAAAGTGAAAGACCGAAAAAACTCAACATGATAAGAAAATAATATATACTTGCTAGGTACATATAACGATTGAACTAGCACTGGCTGCCCTATTTGGAGCTCAAAGATAATCTCTTCCATATATGCCACAACTCTACCGCACAAAAATGTGAAGCCCACCTGCCGTATGTTACAGCATTGCGAGACTAAGCGGATCACACAGAATAGAGGAGCCCGGAGGTTCTAAAAAATGTTTATAAGAAGAACACCAAGCTCGCCCCCTCATTCCATGAGGGCTATGCAACATAAGATGACACAGTTAAAAAATTTGGCTAGATAATGTAGTATTTTCAAGTATAGTTGTGGAATGCTTCATGGGATGTTCCCAGGTTTGACACATCAATACACATACAATCAAGAATCAATATGACAGAAATGACTTTTCTAGACCCGCTGTCCAAAATGGTTTCTGTAAAACGTAGAGAGGGTGCCAAATGGCACGAAGAGAAAAGAACCAGGAGAGGACAGATGGGGCTAGGTTAGAGGTAAACCTTATAGTCCCACGACAACTAAAATATTAGGAATCTTATATATTTCAAAAGATGATAACCCCCGGCCTCCCCATCAATTGATGCGCACAACTAAAACATTCATAAAAATAAATTGATCAGCCGAACAAATTCAACCCGGAAAAGAAAACCCGAGGTCATGTGGATCGCGGCGGTAGTTCCACCATGAAATACTATGGTAAAAGTAAGAAAGAAACAAAAAGTACACAACTCCTAGGCCACAACTTCAAGAAAAATTATGCACACGCGTCGATGGTGAGGAGTTCAAACATAGGTCGGACTCGGGATTTTTAGCCCGAAAGCCGAGCTTCAATCTACCACCATCAGTTCGACCATGTGTTCCACCATGCAGTCGCGTATCGACGTAGCCTAGCCAGAGATCTTGTGTTTCCACCGAAGTTCGCATACTCGTCATTGAAATGGCTTCTACCATCAAAGGGGGGGGGGGGACATGGGAAGACTTCGATGGCCCATACCGCCGTACCTCCCATCAGTGTCGGCCTCTATAGTAGCCACCGTGCGTAGAACCTGGCAGCAACAAGCATGACTTGGTGTCTCTGCAAGAGGTGTAGTGCTTAGAACATGCTGGCGACATGTATGACTTGGCTCGTCCGCAAGAGCCGCAAAGCGTCGCACCTGATGAGCGGGATCGACCAAGAACGTATCATGTGCACCCTTTGAACTGGTGCACCAGGTACTCCGGAGCGATCTGAGCCATTGGATGGAGAAGTAAGGGACAGGATATCAACCAGGTGGGAACTTGCAGGTACATTTTCAAAACAACCCCGCAAGTGTTGGTAAATCGTGGGAATCCACTTCGCAACCCAGTTCGTCTCTGTCCCTTCGCCATCTCCTGTACCAAGCTGAGCTAGGGTTCCATAATTTGGGGAATCACCCCTCTCTGTCTCCCTCCCTCTCTCTCTGGCATCCGGCGTCTCCCCACCCCAGCCGAAATCCTTCTCTGCCGCCGCCGACATTCCAATCATAGTTCATCGGTTGAGCTTCTTCTTCCCCCACGCCGAGCGATACCTCTCGCCGCGAACTTGTTCAAGTCAGCGTCGGCGGGCGAGGGGGAGACGTCGGAGTCTGAGCATCCCGTGGTGGCCAGAGATAAGGAGGAGGAGGAGGAGGAAGGAGGACCAACGCACGGCGGAGCGGCGTGTTCATTCAGGTATGCCCGTGGGAGGCTATGCTTAGGGGGAACAGTATGTACTTCAATCAATCAGTGCTAAAAACAAATAAGGGGACTATTTCTAATTCATTTTTTGGGCATTAGTTTCCCCAATTCATTTGAAACCAGTGCCATTTGGGATTATGAATAGTATGAGCACCGAATTGATGTTTCAGATGTAGATATAACGTGAAATTTTAGTAGTACTTCGATCCATTAGTGATAAACAGATGAGGGGATGTGCTCTGTGTAAACCGATCCTTCGATTGTACACTAAAATGGCATGTACTATGTCCAGTTGAAATTTCTATGTAATTACTACTTGTCCAAGTTCCTCATTTTGTCTTGTTGCAACTGCAACCTACATTGTCGCCATGCTAAGTAAGAATCTTGATGTTTTGTGGTTATATTTGCAAGCAACCATGGAGTCCATGGGAAGTGCTGCTCTAAGCATTGGGTCAACTACGGCAATGGGAGTTGAAGATGATGCCAACAGCTTTGCCATGGTAAATTATTTGTTATATTGGTCACAGGCATACGTCACACAGTTATTCCAGCTCATGGGTTTTTCTGAAAATTATAGGGCATGATACAACAGGTTGAAAATGATGGAAATAGCTACCACACGCCAACACGAACTAGCAGTCTTCCGTTCTATGTAAGTAGTTTTTGGTCTCACGTCCAATGCATGAGTTGTAGTTTATGAATTAAATATCTTTTTATTTTCCCTATCTAGGGGTCAAGATATGATCCTGAGTGTGATGCTAACTTACAACCTGTAATTGGTATGCAATTTGACACCTGGGAGGAAGGTATGGCATTCTACAAAATGTATGCTCATGAAGTTGGGTTTTCAGTTCGCACATGGACGACACACAAAGATGAACATGGTGTATTGTGGAAGAGGTTTGTTTGTGCTAGGGAGGGTTGGAGGAAGGTGGCTCAGGGAGAAGAAAGGATAAAGCCTAAGCGAAAATTCAAGTTAACAAGGTGTGGTTGTGAGGCTATGATTGGATTGAAGAGGCAGGATGACGGCAAATATAAGGTCGCCCGGTTTGTTCCATCACACACTCACCAACTTATTTCACCAAGTAAGAGACATCTTATCAAGTCAAATAGAGAAGTCAGTAGTGAGTTGAGGAGCAAACTACTTACATGTCATAAGGCAATGGTTGGCACATCCGCAACATATCGCTTGCTTAGTGTAGAGAAGGGGGTCAGCAAAATGTGGGCTGCACAAAGCGTGACCTCCAAAACTCTCACCGTGATTTTAAAAGAGTAACTAAGGGAGCAGATGGAAAGATCATAGTAGATATAATGAGAAATAAGCAGACTGCCAATCCAGCATTCTAGTTTGATTACCAAGTCGATGAGAATGACAAACTTATAAATATTTTCTGGGCGGATAACATATGCAGAAAGAATTACTCATTGTTTGGTGAAGTTGTTTCTTTTGACTCAACATACCGCTTTAATAGGTATAACTTGGTATTTCCCCCTTTCACAGGAGTTAACAACCACAGATCTTGTGTCACCTTTGGTGCTGCTTTTTTATGGAATGAGAAGAAAGAATCTTATATATGGTTGTTCAAGACTTTCTTGAAAGCAATGTCTGGGGTTGCACCTAAGCTCATCATGACCGATGAAGACCAAAGCATGAGAATAGGGATAGAACAGGTTTTTCCAAACACTATACATAGGCTTTGTATGTGGCACATTCTCATGAAGCTTACTGAAAAAGTAGGTGCCACCATGAAAAATAATCCAGATTTCCATGAACGGTTTATGTCATGTGTTTGGGGATCAGAGACACCAAGTGAGTTTGAGTCACAATGGTCTTCAATAATCTCTGACTTTGGGCTAGCAGGTAATACATGGTTGCAGGAGAAGTACGAGTCACGCAGCTCCTGGATTCCAGCATATTTTATGGAGACCCACCTTCGAGGAATCTTGCGTACTACATCAAGATCTGAGAGTGAGAATGCATTCTTCAGACACTTTGCCAACCGAAATCTTGCGTTGATTGAGTTTTGGGTCAGGTTTGAAACAGCTCTAGAGGAACAACGACAAAAAGAATTGCAACAAGACAATGCCAGCCTTCACACCCTTCCTATGCTTGAGACCTGTTGGAGTATTGAGAGTCATGGTCGAGATGTGTATACTCATGAGGTTTTTGCTGAATTTCAACATCAGGTGGTGGCTGCAAGGGATTATTGTCATGTTAAATCCATTGTGCAGGTTGGTGAGGTCCGGACCATTGGTATTAGCAGCAAGAGTGGCAAGGTTAGAGTAGTTAGTTTCAACACTCGTACTAAGGCAGCACACTGTTCCTTCTAGGTTGTTTGAATCTCTAGGTATCATTTGCCATCACATCATCGTTGTCCTAAAGAATGAGGGGTGTAATGAAATTCCTAGTCAATATGTGTTGCATAGGTGGACTAAAATGGCTGCACGCCAGCTATCCTATGACGCCAACGGACATGAGCTAGAAGGGCCATCTACATGCCTTTCACCTACCATAAGGAAGTTGTACTCGGAAACATGTTCAAATGTCAGTTTGGCACTTCATGTAGCGAAGCATTGTGAGGACAAAATGAGATATTTTCACAAAGCTGTTTGTGATGCCTTCACGCACTTGGGACAGATGGGTCCAGTTAGTGAGCAAAGTAAAGTGCAAGAATTTGAGTCGTTCGTTGGAACATCATTCGCAAGTGTGATCAATATTCATCCACCAGATGTAGCAAACACAAAAAGGAGTGGCAAGAGATTGGAAAGGGGTTCTGAGCAGACCGTGAACCAAAAGAAAAAGAGGTAAAGTAAGAACCTTGAAAAAAGTCTATGTCCTTTGTAAGATTGTATTAATGTGCTTTTGTTGTTTCTTGACAGGGCAAATAGCATCCAAAAGGTCCCAGATAAGTAGGTATGTTGGTTTCACTAATTTGATACTGGAATAATTACTTTAAGTCATTCTGTTTAAACTTTGGACAATCGGTCAATGAAGTGTGATGGATGGTGGCATTGCGTAGTTGGCTACCATCTGTGCTAGAAAATAGTAGTGATATTTTTAGTATATGAGGTTCTTGATTCATGGTTCGTTTGGGTGCTCACATTTGCAAGTGTCATGTAGATGTGTGCATATGCATATGTTTGGTTTATCCAGTTAATACGCATATGTTTGGTTTAGCCAGCTATGTATAATTGTTCTATGTCTATAAGCGTGTACTGTATGTATATAATGCACTATAAACCTGAAAAGGGCAATAGCTCTGTGAAATGACAATTGGTCATATTTCGGTAAATCTTGTCATTAAGTAATAGCTATGTATAATCTTGTTATTAAGTAATAGATGTGTATAATCTTGCCAAAGGTCGACATTTCTGTTTTTTGCCACCTATTCCATTTTCATATTTGTAGTATAAAAAATATGGTTGATAATAGTACTTGTCTTATTTTCAGGAATATTTATCGCTGGATGGGTGTCATGGGGCACTGAGAGTGATGAATATTCTGACACGAACCCTGCCTGCATTTATCTGGATAATGAAGTAGAACGTGTATAGTATCCGAGAGTATTGACAGGGTGTGCTCTCGTACATGACAAGTTTGATAAGTTTGTGCTCTGCAAAAATTTATTTTCTGCTTCGGGAACAACTCAGTAGCTGGTTTAAGTAAAGATTGTTTCTCTTTGTGCTCTATATTACATCTCTGATGCTGTGCAATGGGAGGTTAATTGAATTATGCCTATGTACATGGTGATCAGGCCTAACAATTGCTTGGTGGTCTAATCAGGCTTGGGAATAATCTGCTGCCTTCTTAGGCGAACACAAAGAATGGCCATGGGTTCTGCAAGTCTACTGCCTTTTTCTCTACTTTTGGCAAGGGATCCTTTTGCTTCCGATGGACCGACAAAAGCTTTGATCTAGCTCATTTGCAAAATGAAATTCATGTATTATTTTGAAAAGATGGCATTTGTTCCGATAAACAGGGTGGAACCCCAGCTTCATATAATTAAAATGAAACCACATCATAGCCAATTACAATTTTGTACACTGACATCTACCTATGGCAGTTCAGAGAAAGCAAAAATTGAGTACAAAAGTGAAGTTCCAAACATTCCAGCATCATACAAAATCTAAACAGAAACTACATGTTTTAAGCTTCAGGAAGGTGTCCATAGCTCCAGATCACTCCATAAGGGCATCATCCACGAACGACATGAATCGATGGATGCTTTTCTATGACAATAGATTGAGCGCCATGCAGCTCCACTCTTCATATGATCAGGATGTATTGGCTTGCTGAAAGAGACAATTTGGATGCAACTAGAACACTAGCTTGTCACAACAAGCCTTTTTTTCTAGAGAGTAACTTGCAGCTGAACATGCAGATCATACCTGAAAAAAAAGGAACATATTTTTTCATATGGACATCCAAAACAAAAAGGTCAACAAAATGATCTGGTTGGACAAAAATAAATCTTATGCTGAATAGAATTTCGACGATACTAGTTAAGATCACTAAAAAAAGATACTGTACATATGAGAACATGTCTATAACTCCTAAAATTGTTACTGAGTTTTGATTACAAAAAAAATTGTCCTTACTTGCTGCCATTAGTCTTATTTGCTGCCATTTGTTCAAGCTTTTCTTCATATTAATGTTTGTTCTTCATTCCTGCAAGCTGTTATGCTACATAAAATTTTAAAAGAAGCAGAGTATAGCTAACCTGAATTTGTTATGGAGCAATATAATTGAAGAATCATCTAATCAGATCACGGATACAGTCACAATTATAGTTCACGTGTAGTACTAGCACATTTCTACATATCGGGAACTAGTATTGCTCAACTGTTCGTGCGATAGCAAATACATCAAGTATGTTATCATCAGGGCACTGGTCCAATGTGAATTCTAGCAAGATAAAATACAGAACATGAAAACTGGACACCAAAACTCCCAGGTACTAATTTTTTCATATGCAAGTATTAACAGTCATGTGGAAACTTATTTTTACTTGGTAAACATGAATATGTTTATAATCAGGAAAGGTCGGAAAAGAGAGCACCTTGTTTGTCTATTTTCCAATATTACTGCTCCAGCTGAGGATAAACTTTTACCCTTATGATTTAGCTATTCTGCTGATAGAAGTTTGCTCCAGCTGCGAATTCTTTACTTGCAATAGAAGTACCAACATTATCATAGTATACCTCTGGAAGGTATGGTCCTGAATATATGTTGACACGAGGAGAATTACCATCTTGTTTGCAGGGTCTGTTGTTTGTTTTATCTAAGTAATCAATCCATCTGCGACAAGCACGCCATTCTCATGGTTAGTGTAGAGTTGCAGGCAGAGACTAAAGGAACCAACTAGTATACGCTCATATTTGATTGAAAAATTTCACATACACGCCAATGGATGTTGACATAAAAACATGTCATGATAGGAGCAATATAATTAGACTAGATTTGAGCAACTTGGTGCCCGTAAAACTGAATAAACAATGAACACCAAAACTGGACAGAAATTCAGCAAAAATAGTTTACTCTAAACTAGTAATTAACAAACTGGTATGAACTACAGCTACGAACATCACAGGCTCATAGATAATTGTACATAGATGAAAGATCATACCACACATAGCACATCCCCTAATCTGGATAGAAATTCAGTTAGACTCTGCAAGTGCACGTTCTCTTTAATATTGTTTTCACCAATAAAGGATGAAAACAGGGAGTACATCCCTTGTAATTGGCAAGAAGATTGTAGAAATATATTTGCAGCTCATACCTGAATTTGGTGCTCACAGCACAGTATTCGAATTCTTAATCAACAAAAACATGTCGTTTAGTCAACTGGAACAAGATGGGTAGAGGAAGAAACAAAACATACCTACATCCTTGAGCTGTTGCCGATGGATAGTGCTGACGGCGGCGGCTGTTGCTGCTGCTGCGGCGGCGGTAGATTGTTGAGAGAGATCGATTGAAATTTAATAATCCTATAATTCGCCTAGTACAGTGGTACAGAAGAGGTAGAGACAGCCACATTTCGTTAGGATCTGAGATCGGTCTTGAGCTTGCTGGACCTTAACCCTAGCTCCTGGCGGCTATACTGGTACAGAATATGGCAAGGGGAGGAAGACGATGTGGGTAGAGAGAAGTCAGATCGCTGGATTTAGGTGTACTGCGAGGATTGTTTTGCAAATGTACCACCAGGCCCATCACCGCACCGAATCTTCTCCCTCTCTTTCGAATCCAACAACCCATACATCGCTGGTGCATCTGGTGCACCAGTTCTCTCGTTTCACCAGATACGTTCTCGGGATCGACCCCATTCTGGAGGTGGAGGCAGCGTACCATACTGCCAGGGGGCTCAAGCAGGCCATCTCCATATATAGCCTCAACGTCGTCCACACGATCAAGGAGTCCCCTACTAGCGAATAAGCCAAACGCTGCACCAATCACCAAATTGTAGCGCCAACATCAGACGACATCGCAGCGTGCTTATCGTGGCCAGACCGCTGCCTTTCCACCGGGACTCTGCAACTATGTATCTCATGGATTAGAGCGCACACATTTGTGAAGATGGGTTTTGGATTAGGTTTGTACATTGACAATCTTGACAAACAAAAACAGCAGTGTTACTTTTGCATTTTTTCAAAAATTTGGCGAAGCATAGTAAGAGTTATAGATTATATCTGCACTGTTATAATTCAGGCACACAAAACCTAGGTCATTTATTTATTTTTTTGTAATTATTGGGAGAAGTTTTAAGGAGTGTAATTTTTATAGTAAGTAGATGCTTATTTTTGAACAGTGGGATTAGAAGGTGACAAAGGCCAAAGATGATGCATCCGAAATAACACTACAAGAATACTGTTAATACATGACAGTTCCAATCCGTCACGGACCTACGCAAAACTGTCATGGGGGAGCATACGTGACGGATTTGAAATACGTCATGTATATCACGTCATAATTTGACCACTGTACACTCCTTGACGGATCATCGAGAACCGTCACAGACCATGATGGTTCTTGACCGTCATGGAGGGGACTAAACTGACGTGCTCATAAGGACGTTACCTTGTCTGCCACATCAACATCTGGCCTGGATCTGACATGGCAGCCCATGAAGTAATCGGCCCAATAAGAATTTTGACTCACTAAATTTCAGCTCTATCCAAAGACCAACACCAATGTAGTAATCAGCCCAATTAAAAAGTTGGCACATTAATGTTTTAGTACGTCCAAGGCCCACTAGTTTAAATCCCAACTAGCCATCTCATTTCTCATGGTCCATAGAAATCCTATTTTTTCAAAAATATATGCTCATGTCATTAAATAAAAGAAAAAACATAAACAGAGCAGATTCTTTTTACACAAAACTTTAAAATTACAGATATTTCCAGAAATACATCTGTAAGGACTAGCAAAACACAAGAAACTAAAATCTACAAACCCCTATGCTAATTCTGCAGCCACCACCACCCGGCTTAGTGCTCACTGGACGCATACCCAGCCATCCACCACCACCCAGCTTTGCGCTCGCTGGATGCATATCAGGCCATCCATGCTGACATCATCTAAGGGAGAACCGTATCCGCCAAAGCCTCGCCTCAACCCATGGTCAAGATTGCCTGCACGTCAACAAACATTAAGACAACCTCAAAAATTAACATGTACGAGCACATCGCATCCCCCAATAGCATGGTCCCGGTGAGCTCTTGTTTCATGTATTAATTATTCTTCAATTATTTCTAAAGAATATAATATTCTTCAGTTAGTAGTTAGTTTATAAGTAGGCAACATTTTCCAATGACCATGCTCACTAATGGAAAATTACATCTTTAAAGTTAATTGTAGAAGCAAGCGAGCTCAGATTTCTGTACGAACAAACCATGGCCTCTAAGCTACAATTATCCCATGACGTGAAATACTTTTGTTATAGGAACATGTTATAGGAACGACATATAATCTTGATGGACTACATCATGAATCTTGAGATTAATCATTTTTATTGATGTGATAATTTCTACTCCCTCCATTCCCAAATATTTGTCTTTCTAGAGATTTCAACAAGTGACTACATACAGAGCAAAATGAGTGAATATACACTTTAAAATGTGTCTACATACATCCGTATGTTGTGTCTATTTGAAATGTCTAGAAAGACAAATATTTAGAAATGGAGGGAGTATTTTGTTAATATTTATGTGGATCCATGTAGTAACGAGCCATCAGAATCACTTTTAGTTAAAACCTTTTGGTTGGATTACTCCCTGGACAAGTCCATATTGATTACCATGCTCTAAGCTTCATTGAATATCATGATGAATAGAAGAAATACTTTCCTTGTGGAAGATGGACAATTACCTGTGGTGTAGCTGTGTGAATCTTAGTCCGTTTTACCTTTTACCAATCAGTTGCTTAAAAAGCTTGAGAGATACACCTAGAATGAGTTCAAGAACAGAATGTGATTTATTTCGTTCTTCTATATTTCACTCCAACAATTTAAAATGGATCCAATAAGGATACGCGGGTTCCATGAAGTATCCATGCATTCTAGCACTGAGGATACTATTGTTGTAGTGTTCGATAGGCATGGTGCGGAGGTGTTGGAACACACTTGGGTTCATGAACCAATAACAAATAAGTGAGTTTTGTTGCTCATAAGTAAATATGGAAAAGAATTTGCCATGGTTGTCATCAGGTTATGGGATCCCTGATCCCTAAAGCAGACACGCACTACATCACACAGACTACTCAAGGAATCATAAGCATTTTTTTGCTACAAGTATGTCAGATCAACAAATTTATAGCTATGTCTGATGCACAAAACATATTTCTCACAGAATAATTCTTAAATAATATCACCAGCATGTACTACCACAGTAGGAAGACTGGAATTTTGAACTGTAGTTGTGGGAAAAGGAAAGCAAAGATCATATATTCCACAAGTAGAGCTCCATGTGCACTCCAATCCTGATGAATGTGAAGAAATCAACTACTCCCCCTCCTATACATATTAATTGATGCTGGTCTAGTACGAAGTTGTACTAACTTTGTACTAAAGTAGCATCAATTAATTTGGATCGGAGAGAGTATTAAACATTTCACATTGCCACGCACACTGTCAGATACAAGAATGTACGATGCCTCCAACATGAGCAAATTAATTGCCTGAAACATCTACGCAGACATGGAGTTTCCACATGCCAAATTTACCATTATCGTGCCCAACTGAACATATATGTTAGATTAATGAATGGATTATTATGCCCTGATGCTAAACAGAATAGGCTTCTCGTGGAAAAGGTTCATACTCCGATACAGTATATCTTAATTAAGAGCACGTCGTACATCTTAGGGCACATCCAACGAACGAAGGATCGGCAACACGGTATATCTGAATTAAGAAAGAAGCATGCAAGTACATCACAAAAAAATCTGGCTACATCATAAAGACTGAGCAGTAAGATACCTTGAGCGGTACATCAGCACTTGCTACAGCTTCAGAGATAACAAATTAAGTTCTGCACCAAAGAGATCATAACTGCTGGCTTCATTTCCTTCAAGTAGAAATGCTACAATACAAACCTCCAAGAAAACCATTCTTGAACTGTGAAACAGTGCAATCGCATTAATTCCATGAAAATGCCATATGAAGCATAGTTTGCGACACCATCCATCCATTTAAGCATTAAAATAACTGGCATACATGGGTAAGGCAATCAGACAACATACTACTGTACAACCTAACACCTGAGGACCATTGCATAAGAGCATCCCTTGGATCAGTAGCATTACTAAGCACATATACATGAGATCGGAATCTAATAACCTAGGCAATGTGTACTCAAACAATCTGAATTCAGTATCAGGGCAATTTTAATGCACTCAAATTCAATACGAGGCCAATTAATGCACGCAAAACAATCTGAATCCAATACCAGGTCAATCTAAATCCGAGCAAAGCCAGGCATAAAATTCATATTGACGAACCCCTCCTCATATGTGAGAAAGAAGAGTGGAGGTATAGGACACATGGACAGACAACATGGCAAGGACTTATGTTTGCAGATCGGTGACAGGACCATGGCATACAGACTCGCATTCGCTAATACCACGACAAGAAAACTATTAATCCATGACAGATTTTGAATGACATTTTTGTAAACCGTCATGGACGGCATGGTACAGCCCCGCAAGCCCGGCAAAGCCCGCTAAAGCCCGCCCAACATTGCCGCGTATAAACTGCTAACCCTAACCCTGCTCCTCGGCCCCTCCTCTCTCCCTCCTCCGCAGCCCCCTCACAATTCCCCATCGTCTCCCACGCGTCGCCACCACCCACCACCTCCTCGCCTCCCTTCTCCTACGGCTCGCCACTGGTCCTCCTCGCTTATTCTCGCCATGTAGCTCCGGCGGCTAGCAGATCTGCCGCATCCCAGGGCCATCCATCCCTCTCGCGACCCATCCCCCCTCTCTCCAGCAACCCCCCGCGCCGCCACCAACCCCCGTTGTTTCCAGCGATGTCCACCACCACGCAACACATTCACTAGATTGTCTCTGACCCCTCCGTCTTGCAGTCCAGATGGATCCGCCGCTTCCGGGCTCCAGCGCTCGCCGGCGAGCCCTAAAATGTGGCTAGGGTTTCGTTCGTCGCACACCACATGTGGCACTCCCACGAAGGCCTGGTGCCACACTCCCATGAAGACATGTCTACGCAGGTGGAGTGCGTCAAGCTGCTGGTGCAGAAGAACAACTAGGCCCGTATGCTGCATCACCATTCACTCATGTTCTCTGTGAGGAGGGTGGCACGGTGCTCCAGCCAGGGAACGAAGGTAATTTCATCTTGGACTTTTCCACCCAGGTCAGATCTGATCCTTTTCTTGTTGATCCATCCATTCCATTCTTGTTGCATGCTTTTTTCCTTAACTGATTGAAAATGAAAACATCTTGACTTCTACACAAGGATTGGCAAACATTATTTGTCCCCTGAAATGTTGATGTGGCTGTCTGTGGCCTCACTAGACTCAAACTCTGCTTCCATTGAAGATTAGAATGTTAGCCATTTACAAGGGAACATGTAATTGTTGTATCTAGCACTAGTACATAGAGAAACTAACTATATGTGCATGCATAGTTTTTCTTTTACTGAAGAAACTTGTGGCTCTCTGCTTCTGCTGTTGCAGTTATGTTCTGCAGGTTCTTTGTAATAGGTAGCTAAGAGTGACAAACACATTCTGTATTTCATGTTGAAGTATATAATTCTGTAAAGCATGATCCACGGACCGCAATATCTCAGGTATGTAATGTGTTGTCTATTTCTGTAGATAAATGCTCGTGATCCAATTATTCAACATAAATGCATAGTTTGTGTTAGTCTATTTGTATTAAGTCAACTCACTAAGGGGCTGTTTGGTTTGTGCCCCAACTTGCCCTGCCAAAATTTTGGCATAGCCAAAGCAAAGGGCATGACCAAAATTTTGGCCTTGTAGTGTTGTTTGGATTGTAGCCGTAGCACCTACCAATTATTTGGTAAAATGGTTGGGGTCTCAGTTTAGTTTGTAGCCAATTAACATGCCACATGTCAGTGTCTGAGGTATTTTCCCCTTTTTTTAGGAATGAGCATCCGAGGTCCTGACGTGAAATTTTTGTATAAATCATGATGATCAAACATTCAGAAAAAAAAACTGTAAAATAAGGTTCAGTGAAGCAGTATGCACACGCTTTTTGTGGAGTGAGACATGTGCTAGCCGGTTGGATCGATACCATCTGTGGAGGCGTAAGTATGCAAGCTAGCTAATTAATTTTCCGTGTCACATAACACCCAGAATAATACGCGTGAATGCTAGCAGGTGGCAGCCATTATTTTGGCGAACGATTATACTGATCTTATTAGGTAATTCCTCTTCGAAAATATATTAGCTTGCACTGCTACTGTTGCTTGTTTGAAGAATAGACATAATGTAACATAAATATCTAGGATGTATGTCTTCTATTTTCTTATTAAACAAAGGCAGTTGCACTAATTACATACATGTTACTATTTTGTTTATCGCACCTTGTCGTACTCACCGGCAAGGCATTATTTGCTGCCATCTTGCATTGTCACAATTGGGTTTATTTACTATTATTTTGTAAGATTTTTCTTATGCTAGTTTTCTATTTTGTCTAGCCTGAAAAGCCACACATTGGTTTTCATGGAGACAAAAAGAGAAGCTGATTCATTGAGTTATTGGTGAGTTATTGGCTATAAAATAGAGGTTTCCTTGCATCGGCAATCCATGGTGACAGAACACAGGAGGTAAAGACATATTCCGAACTCTTCTGTCATCGCCTAACTTGTTCGTTAGTAGCAATATAAAACTGCAATGGCATAATTACATGCAAAAGCAAGTTTATTGACATAATTACTTTTAATTGATGAAGAAAGTATGCCTCTACTATTACTATTTTCATGTTTGTTCACTATGTACTACTCCCTCTGTGGCATAATATAATTGACACTACAATAGTGTCAAAAACGCTCTTATATTATGGGACGGAGGGAGTACATTGTATTGTATGGAATCATCCATTTGGGTATACAAGCCTTGTCACGTGCATATAAACTTGATTTTTTGCTGTACTGATGAATATGAAATGATCTTCCATCCTTTTAAAATGATGTTGACCTTTCTATGTTTGGATGATAAAATGTAGCATTTATACAATATTTTTCTGAACTTGTACCTAGTCTGCTTTTTCTTAGCGTTCGTTGCCCACATTTTTATGGTACCTTACTATAGTAGTGGTTTGTCCATCGGATGATTGCTTTGAAAATCAACTAATATTATTACTCTCTATATTCATTTGGGAGCTGGCTGTTATAACTTATTATAATTTTGTATGTGTTTTGGATTCTTTGCAGGTTTGACAATTAATCTTTGTTGGAGATTGAAGTTTTTTACCAGGAATTGGGTCTCTGCCTAGAAGTGGTGTATTTTTGGAGATTAAAATCACCTTGTAGTGCATTTTCCATGAAGTCTTGTTACTCGATTTTTTAAAAAATTCTTATACAATCGTGTAGATATGTTTGTGATGTTTTGATACAAATTTTGTTTTTTGCAATCAGACCAGATTGCTGGAAATCTGTAATGTCTTGTGAACAAATGCTATTTTTTGAATGAATCTAATTGGTTATCTTGTTGTAAATTGTGATGCATCGAGAAAACAAGCTGGGCTAAAAAAGGGGCCGAATCGGTTGGACTAGGATGAATTATTGGGCCAAAACTTTAATTAGGCTGGTTACATGGGCGCTGGTGTACACGTCAGATCCATGTAGATGCCACGTTGTTTCCACGTCATGTAAATCGGTGACGGATTGTTCCGTCATATCCTAGTTTGGGTTGGGCGGGCCTGGGGCAAATCCATGACGGCCAATTATCGTCATGGAGGGCACTATGTCAAATTATGACGTGATATACATAATGGATTTCATATCCGTCATCGATGGGCACGTGTGACAGTTTTTGGATTATCTGTGACGGACAAGGACCATCATGTATTAACAAGTTTCTTGTAGTGTACAACATATCTTCTAGTTCCAGAGTATCAAGAAGCAGAACATATCTAGTGCACATATACCTAGAACCTATCTAGTACACATCTACCCAGAAATAACTAAGCAGATAAACACTAACATCACTATTTTTTTTTAAAGAATACAAATGTTCCACAAACCAATCTACTAACCCTGCAGTAGGACAAACTAACCCACCGAGATGGCTACGAGCAGCAGCACCTAAGTGCCGGGCGAAAGGACCAAGGCAAAGCCGAGGAGGCGCCACCCGTCGCTGCAGCGCGGCAGGAAGAAGCCAGTGGCCATCTCTGTGGCGTCGGCGCCCCTATACACTGCATCCATGAGAGCGGCGCCACCTGTACCTCACCATTGCTCGGCGTTGACCGAAGATGGATAGGTGGCCGCCGCACGGGACATTAGCGACTTCCAAATCCGGTGGCAGAAAATGACGAGCTCGGTGCCGCTACCTTCACCTTGGCCTTCTCATCGGCGTCGATCTGATTAAGATGGCCATCACAGCATGGGGTTCGCCGCGGCACGTGCGCTGCTGGACTGCGACCGAGGAAGGCGGATTGATGTGTGATGGGATGTAATGGACTGCGTCCACCGTCGTCCAGCCGCAGCGGTCGGTCCCGCCGCCACCACTGCAGCCGCAAATCGAGGCCGGGATCTAGACCGGGGTGTATGGGCTCATGGCCATGGCGGTGGGAAAGATGAGGAGGGGGCCGAGGCATATAGAGCGGAGAAGAGAGGGGAGCGGTGGATCGGGAGAGGTAAGGCCTGTTCAGCGCCGGCGCCGGCACCGGCGTGGAGCGGGCAGACTAGGGTTAGGTGGCGGCTGGGGGAACGGGATGAGAGGATGGGAACTAGGGTTAGGTGTGTGTGTGGACCGTGGAGTTAAAAAGGGCCGGCTCAAAATTTTGCCACCCTGCCACGTTGGCTTCTTGAAATTTTGCATCGCCGCACGCTTGTTAACGTTCCGCGCGCTCCCATAAAAAAAAGTTCCGCGCGCCCGCTTTTCTTCCTAATTTGTATATAATGTCGACGGATTGACAAGTGGGCCAAATAAGGAGGCTGTTGGAAATATGCCCTAGAGGCAATAATAAAAGCATTATTATTATATTTCCTTATTCATGATAATTGTCTTTATTCGTGCTATAATTGTGTTATCCGGAAATCGTAATACATGTGTGAATAACAGACAACAAACATGTCCCTAGTGAGCCTCTAGTTGACTAGCTCGTTGATCGACAGATAGTCATGGTTTCTTGACTATGGACATTGGATGTCATCGATAACGGGATCACATCATTAGGAGAATGATGTGATGGACAAGACCCAATCTTAACATAGCATCAGATCGCATAGTTCGTTTGCTAGAGTTTTCCAATGTCAAGTATCCTTTCCATAGACCATGAGATCGTGTAACTCCCGGATACCGTAGGAGTGCTTTGGGTGTGCCAAACGTCGCAACGTAACTGGGTGACTATAAAGGTATGCTACGGGTATCTCTGAAAGTGTCTGTTGGGTTGACATGGATCGAGACTGGGATTTCTCACTCCGCTTGACGGAGAGGTATCACCGGGCCCTCTCGGTAATGCATCATCGTATGAGCTCAAGGTGATCAAAATGTTTGATCACAAGGATCATGCATTACGATACGAGAAAAGTGACTTGCCGGTAACGAGATTGAACGAGGTACTGGGATACCGACGATCGAATCTCGGGCAAGTAAAATACCGATTGACAAAGGGTATCGTATACGGGATTAATTGAATCCTTGACATCGTGGTTCTTCCGATGAGATCATCATGGAGCATGTGGGAGCCAACATGGGTATCCAGATCCCGCTGTTGGTTATTGCCCGAGAGCCGTCTCGGTCATGTCTGCATGTCTCCCGAACCCATAGGGTCTACACACTTAAGGTTCGGTGACGCTAGGGTTGTAGGTATATGTATGTGCAGTAACCCGAATGTTGTTCGGCGTCCCGGATGAGACCCCGGACGTCACGAGGAGTTCCGGAATGGTCCGGAGGTAAATAATTATATATAGGAAGTGCTGTTTCGGCCATCGGGACAAGTTTCGGGGTTATCGGTATTGTACCGGGACCACCAGAGGGGTCCCGGGGGTCCACCAGGTGGGGCCACCTGCCTTGGTGGGCCACATGGGCCTTAGGGGGTGCGCCTTGGCCTGCTTGGGCCAAGGGGAACCATCCCCAAAGGGCCCATGCGCCTAGGGTTCCATCTAGGAGGAGTCCTAGTGGTGGAAGGCACCTCCTAGATGGCTTGGGGGGGGGGGGAAACCTCCCTGGCCGCCGCCCCCTTGGGAGATTAGATCTCCCAGGGACGGCGCCCCCCCAAGAGGCCTATATAAAGGGGGGCAGGGGAGGGGGGCAGCGCACCCATTGCCCTGGCGCCTCCCTCTCCCTCTCCAACACCTCCTCCTCCTCCGTAAGTGCACGGCGAAGCCCTGCCGGAGTACTGTAGTTCCACCATCACCACGCCGTCGTGCTGCTGCTGGAGCCTTCATCCCCAACCTCTCCTTTGCCTTGCTGGATCAAGAAGGAGGAGACGTCACGCTTTCCGTACGTGTGTTGAACGCGGAGGTGCCGTCCGTTCGGCACTAGATCATCGGTGAATTGGATCACGGCAAGTACGACTACCTCATCCACGTTCACTCGAACGCTTCCGTTGCGATCTACAAAGTGGTATGTAGATGCTATCTAATCTGAATACTCGTTGCTAGATGAACTCATAGATGGATCTTGGTGAAACCGTAGGAAAAATTTTAATTTTCTGCAACGTTCCCCAACAGTGGCATCATGAGCTAGGTCTATGCGTAGTTCTTTTTGCGCGAGTAGAACACAATTTGTTGTGGTCGTAGATGTTGTCAACTCTTCTTGCCGCTACTAGTCTTATCTTGCTTCAGCGGTATTGTGGGATGAAGCGGCCCGGACCAACCTTACACGTACGCTTACGTGAGACCTGTTCCACCGACTAACATGCACTAGTTGCATAAGGTGGCTGGCGGGTGTCTGTCTCTCCTACTTTAGTTGGAGCGGATTCGATGAAAAGGGTCCTTATGAAGGGTAAATAGAAGTTGACAAATCACGTTGTGGTGGTTTCACGTAGGTAAGAAAACGTTCTTGCTAGAACCCTAATTCAGCCACGTAAAACTTGCAACAACAATTAGAGGACGTCTAACTTGTTTTTGCAGCAAGTGCTTTGTGATATGATATGGCCAAAGTTGCGATGAATGATGAATGATCTATATGTGATGTATGAGATGTTCATGCTATTGTAATAGGAATCACGACTTGCATGTCGATGAGTATGACAACCGGCAGGAGCCATAGGAGTTGTCTTTATTTTTTGTATGACCTGCGTGTCATTGAGAATCGCCATGTAAATTACTTTACTTTATTGCTAAACACGTTAGCCATAGTAGTAGAAGTAATAGTTGGCGAGCAACTTCATGGAGACACGATGATGAAGATCATGATGATGAAGATCATGGTGTCAAGCCGGTGACAAGATGATCATGGAGCCCCAAGATGGAGATCGAAGGAGCTATGTGATATTGGACATATCATGTCACGTTTATTATTTGATTGCATGTGATGTTTATCATGTTTTTGCATCTTGTTTACTTAGAACGGCGGTAGTAAATAAGATGATCCCTCATAATAATTTCAAGAAAGTGTTCACCCTAACTGTGCACTGTTGCGACAGTTCGTTGTTTCGAAGCACCACGTGATGATCGGGTGTGATAGATTCTAACGTTCACATACAACGGGTGTAAGACAGATTTACACACGTAAAACACTTAGGTTGACTTGACGAGTCTAGCATGTACAGACATGGCCTCGGAACACAGAAGACCGAAAGGTCGAGCATGAGTCGTATAGAAGATACGATCAACATGAAGATGTTCACCGATGTTGACTAGTCCATCTCACGTGATGATCGGACACGGCCTAGTTGACTCGGATCATGTAATACTTAGATGACTAGAAGAGGGATGTCTATCTAAGTGGGAGTTCATTAAATAATTTGATTAAATGAACTTTATTATCATGAACTTAGTCTAAATATTTACAATATGTCTTGTAGATCAAATGGCCAACGTAGTCCTCAACTTCAACGCGTTCCTAGAGAAAACCAAGCTGAAAGGCGATGGTAGCAACTATACGGACTGGGTCCGGAACCTGAGGATCATCCTCATAGCTGCCAAGAAAGATTATGTCCTAAGAGCACCGCTGGGTGACGCACCTATTCTCCCTGCAGAACAAGACGTTATGAACGCTTGGCAGTCACGCTGCGATGATTACTCCCTCGTTCAGTGCGGCATGCTTTATAGCTTAGAGCCGGGGCTCCAAAAGCGTTTTGAGAGACATGGAGCATATGAGATGTTCGAAGAGCTGAAAATGGTTTTCCAAGCTCATGCCCGGGTCGAGAGATATGAAGTCTCCGACAAATTCTTTAGCTGTAAGATGGAGGAAAATGGCTCTGTCAGTGAACACATACTCAAAATGTCTGGGTTGCACAACCGCTTGACTCAACTGGAAGTTAATCTCCCAGATGAAGCGGTCATTGACAGAATCCTCCAGTCGCTTCCACCTAGCTACAAGAGCTTTGTGATGAACTACAATATGCAGGGGATGGTAAAGACCATTCCTGAGGTATATGCTATGCTGAAATCAGCAGAGGTAGAAATCAAGAAGGAGCATCAAGTGTTGATGGTGAATAAAACCACTAAGTTCAAGAAGGGCAAGGGTAAAAAGAACTTCAAGAAGGACGGCAAGGAAGTTGCCGCGCCCAGTAAGCAAGTTGCCGGCAAGAAGCCAAAGAATGGACCCAAGCCCGAAACTGAGTGCTTTTATTGCAAGGGAAGTGGTCACTGGAAGCGGAACTGCCCCAAATCCTTAGCGGACAAGAAGGCCGGCAAAACCAAAGGTATATGTGATATACATGTAATTGATGTGTACCTTACCAGTACTCGTAGTAGCTCTTGGGTATTTGATACCGGTGCAGTTGCTCACATTTATAACTCAAAGCAGGAGCTGCGGAATAAACGGAGACTGGCGAAGGACGAGGTGACGATGCGCGTCGGGAATGGTTCCAAGGTCGATGTGATCGCCGTCGGCACGCTACCTCTACATTTACCTACGGGATTAGTTTTAAACCTCAATAATTGTTATTTAGTGCCAAGTTTGAGCATGAACATTGTATCTGGATCTCGCTTAATTCGAGATGGCTACTCATTTAAATCCGAGAATAATGGTTGTTCTATTTATATGAGAGATATGTTTTATGGTCATGCTCCGATGGTTAATGGTTTATTCTTAATGAATCTCGTACGTGATGATACACATATTCATAGTGTGAATACCAAAAGAGTGAAAGTTGATAACAATAGTCTCACATATTTGTGGCACTTCCGCCTTGGTCACATAGGTGTCAAACGTATGAAGAAGCTCCATGCAGATGGACTTTTAGAGTCTCTTGATTATGAATCATTTGACACGTGCGAACCATGCCTCATGGGTAAAATGACCAAGACTCCGTTCTCAGGAACAATGGAGCGAGCAACCAACTTATTGGAAATCATACATACCGATGTGTGTGGTCCAATGAGTGTTGAGGCTCGCGGTGGCTATCGTTATGTTATCACCCTCACTGATGACTTGAGTAGATATGGGTATATCTACTTAATGAAACACAAGTCTGAGACCTTTGAAAAGTTCAAGGAATTTCAGAGTGAGGTTGAAAATCAACGTGATAGAAAGATCAAGTTTCTACGATCAGATCGTGGAGGAGAATACTTGAGTCACGAATTTGGCACACACTTAAGAAAATGTGGAATAGTTTCACAACTCACGCCGCCTGGAACACCTCAGCGTAATGGTGTGTCCGAACGTCGTAATCGCACTCTATTAGATATGGTGCGATCTATGATGTCTCTTACCGACTTACCGCTATCTTTTTGGGGCTATGCTTTAGAGACTGCCGCATTCACTTTAAATAGGGCTCCGTCGAAATCCGTTGAGACGACACCATATGAATTATGGTTTGGGAAGAAACCTAAGCTGTCGTTTCTAAAAGTTTGGGGATGCGATGCTTATGTCAAGAAACTTTAACCTGAAAAGCTCGAACCCAAGTCGGAAAAATGCGTCTTCATAGGATACCCTAAAGAAACTGTTGGGTATACCTTCTACCTCAGATCCGAAGGCAAGATCTTTGTTGCCAAGAATGGATCCTTTCTGGAGAAAGAGTTTCTCTCGAAAGAAGTAAGTGGGAGGAAAGTAGAACTTGATGAAGTATTACCTCTTGAACCGGAAAATGGCGAAACTCAAGAAAACGTTTCTGAGGTGCCTGCACCGACTAGAGAGGAAATTAATGATGATGATCAAGATGCTTCTGATCAAGCTGCTACTGAAATTCGAAGGTCCACAAGGACACGTTCCGCACCAGAGTGGTTCGGCAACCCTGTCTTGGAAATCATGTTATTAGACAACGGTGAACCTTCGAACTATGAGGAAGCAATGGCGGGCCCGGATTCCGACAAATGGCTGGAAGCCATGAAATCCGAGATAGGATCCATGTATGAAAACGAAGTATGGACTTTGACTGACTTGCCCGTTGAACGGCGAGCCATAGAAAATAAATGGATTTTTAAGAAGAAGACAGACGCGGATGGTAATGTGACCATCTATAAAGCTCGGCTTGTCGCTAAGGGTTATCGACAAGTTCAAGGGGTTGACTACGATGAGACTTTCTCACCGGTAGCGAAGCTGAAGTCCGTCCGAATCATGTTAGCAATGGCCGCATACTATGATTATGAGATATGGCAAATGGACGTCAAAACGGCATTCCTTAATGGTTTCCTTAAGGAAGAATTGTATATGATGCAGCCGGAAGGTTTTGTCGATCCTAAGAATGCTGACAAGGTGTGCAAGCTCCAACGCTCGATTTATGGGCTGGTGCAAGCATCTCGGAGTTGGAACATTCGCTTTGATGAGATGATCAAAGCGTTTGGGTTTACACAGACTTATGGAGAAGCCTGTGTTTACAAGAAAGTGAGTGGGAGCTCTGTAGCATTTCTCATATTATATGTAGACGACATAATTTTGATGGGAAATGATATAGAACTCTTGGACAGCATCAAGGCCTACTTGAATAAGAGTTTTTCAATGAAGGACCTTGGAGAAGCTGCTTATATATTAGGCATCAAGATCTATAGAGATAGATCGAGACGCCTCATAGGTCTTTCACAAAGCACATACCTTGATAAGATATTGAAGAAGTTCAATATGGATCAATCTAAGAAGGGGTTCTTACCTGTGTTACAAGGTGTGAAATTGAGCTCAGCTCAATGTCCGACCACGGCAGAAGATATAGAAGAGATGAGTGTCATCCCCTATGCCTCAGCCATAGGTTCTATTATGTATGCCATGCTGTGTACCAGACCTGATGTAAACCTTGCCGTAAGTTTGGTAGGAAGGTACCAAAGTAATCCCGGCAAGGAACACTGGACAACGGTCAAGAATATCCTGAAGTACCTGAAAAGGACTAAGGAAATGTTTCTCGTTTATGGAGGTGACGAAGAGCTCGTCGTGAAAGGTTACGTCGACGCTAGCTTCGACACAGATCTGGATGACTCTAAGTCACAAACCGGATACGTGTATATTTTGAATGGTGGGGCAGTAAGCTGGTGCAGTTGCAAGCAAAGCGTCGTGGCAGGATCTACATGTGAAGCGGAGTACATGGCAGCCTCAGAGGCAGCACATGAAGCAATTTGGGTGAAGGAGTTCATCACCGACCTCGGAGTCATACCCAATGCGTCGGGGCCAATCAAGCTCTTCTGTGACAACACTGGAGCTATTGCACTTGCAAAGGAGCCCAGGTTTCACAAGAAGACCAGGCACATCAAGCGTCGCTTCAACTCCATTCGTGAAAATGTTCAAGATGGAGACATAGAAATTTGTAAAGTGCACACGGATCTGAATGTCGCAGATCCGTTGACTAAACCTCTCCCTAAGGCAAAACATGATCAGCACCAGAACTCTATGGGTGTTCGATTCATCACAATGTAACTAGAGTATTGACTCTAGTGCAAGTGGGAGACTGTTGGAAATATGCCCTAGAGGCAATAATAAAAGCATTATTATTATATTTCCTTATTCATGATAATTGTCTTTATTCGTGCTATAATTGTGTTATCCGGAAATCGTAATACATGTGTGAATAACAGACAACAAACATGTCCCTAGTGAGCCTCTAGTTGACTAGCTCGTTGATCGACAGATAGTCATGGTTTCCTGACTATGGACATTGGATGTCATCGATAACGGGATCACATCATTAGGAGAATGATGTGATGGACAAGACCCAATCTTAACATAGCATAAGATCGCATAGTTCGTTTGCTAGAGTTTTCCAATGTCAAGTATCCTTTCCTTAGACCATGAGATCGTGTAACTCCCGGATACCGTAGGAGTGCTTTGGGTGTGCCAAACGTCGCAACGTAACTGGGTGACTATAAAGGTATGCTACGGGTATCTCTGAAAGTGTCTGTTGGGTTGACATGGACCGAGACTGGGATTTGTCACTCCGCTTGACGGAGACGTATCACCGGGCCCTCTTGGTAATGCATCATCGTATGAGCTCAAGGTGATCAAAGTGTTTGATCACAAGGATCATGCATTACGGTACGAGAAAAGTGACTTGCCGGTAACGAGATTGAACGAGGTACTGGGATACCGACGATCGAATCTCGGGCAAGTAAAATACCGATTGACAAAGGGAATCGTATACGGGATTAATTGAATCCTTGACATCGTGGTTCTTCCGATGAGATCATCGTGGAGCATGTGGGAGCCAACATGGGTATCCAGATCCCGCTGTTGGTTATTGCCCGAGAGCCGTCTCGGTCATGTCTGCATGTCTCCCGAACCCGTAGGGTCTACACACTTAAGGTTCGGTGACGCTAGGGTTGTAGGGATATGTATGTGCAGTAACCCGAATGTTGTTCGGAGTTCCGGATGAGATCCCGGACGTCACGAGGAGTTCCGGAATGGTCCGGAGGTAAAGAATTATATATAGGAAGTGATGTTTCGGCCATCGGGACAAGTTTCGGGGTTATCGGTATTGTACCGGGACCACCAGAGGGGTCCCGGGGGTCCACCAGGTGGGGCCACCTGCCTTGGTGGGCCACATGGGCCTTAGGGGGTGCGCCTTGGCCTGCTTGGGCCAAGGGGAACCAGCCCCAAAGGGCCCATGCGCCTAGGGTTCCATCTAGGAGGAGTCCTAGTGGTGGAAGGCACCTCCTAGATGGCTTGGGGGGGGGGGGGGAACCTCCCTGGCCGCCGCCCCCTTGGGAGATTAGATCTCCCAGCGCCGGCGCCCCCCCCCCCCCCAAGAGGCCTATATAAAGGGGGGCAGGGGAGGGGGGCAGCGCACCCATTGCCCTGGCGCCTCCCTCTCCCTCTCCAACACCTCCTCCTCCTCCGTAAGTGCACGGCGAAGCCCTGCCGGAGTACTGTAGTTCCACCATCACCACGTCGTCGTGCTGCTGCTGGAGCCTTCATCCCCAACCTCTCCTTTGCCTTGCTGGATCAAGAAGGAGGAGACGTCACGCTTTCCGTACGTGTGTTGAACGCGGAGGTGCCGTCCGTTCGGCACTAGATCATCGGTGAATTGGATCACGGCAAGTACGACTACCTCATCCAATTTGTTTCTGATCTACTCCAATGCGACTGACAACGTGTCCGTTGTCCGATGACTAATCATCCTGTATGCGCTATGTGTAGTGGTATAGACTGATATGCCTCACTCCGAGCGTAATGTGAGACTTGGGGTTAAACTTCTACACCAAGCATAAATGCATAATAGGTTGTCTAGAAATGTTAGAGCTATTTTTATTGACCTCGCACCATGGATTCATGGTTACTGAATATAGTATCATGTTGAACGGCCTTACAAGAAGTCATGACGCATTTACAAGAAGTCAGGGCCTGAAGTTAATGCAAAGTAGTACATCCAACAATAATCAAACAAGACTAGCCATGTCGTTTTTAGTCTGTGATTATATATCCATACCGATATATCTTCACTCACATAATAGCATCGAGTTCTACTAGTCAGATCACTTCTACATTACGTTCAAATAGGTGTCAGATCAAGAAAAAACAGTAGCTCGTCCTCAGAGATAATAGAGGAACACAAAAATAATGTGCAAGAACTCTCGACATATTGCTACTGTAGCCTCAATTTTAAAAAATACTCGGTAATCCTATATTTTGCCGACTGCATGACGGACCAGTGATTTTTTCCCGAGTATAATATAATACTCAAGAAACCTATTAACCAGGTGTTTTGCATCATTTTACATCTGTTCGTGACACTCAAAACTCAAGACCATGTCACATTCTGGTAGTAATGCATGGGAATGCAGGTTAATGCCAAAGATGTGTCCCAATCTGTATGGTAACCCAAGATGAGTCAGATCCCTGGGCTATACCCAGTGTAGAAGCGTCTCAATCATGATTACTGAGGTATTATGCACTTGTTTTGTTTTGGAATATAGTATCATGTTGAACGGAAACTAGAAACTTCTACAGCAAACGATGCTCCTACCACTGGCTCAACAACTGCTAATAGATCATTTGTTTTGGAATGTTTGTAATGCCGTTCTGTTTCCCAGGTGTTCATTTGTTGCGTAAAATTGGTATCCACTTAGGAATAAATCATTTGTTTATGCGAAAGTGTAAGATAGATAGCCAAAGGGGCATTTACTTTGCAATAATCTTATGTTTATGTACACATAATCACTGTTTATATCTCTAAGCGTCTGCGTGCATGGTAAGCTTTCCTGTACTAGTATGAAATGATGGACTTATAGGTAATTATCTGGTATAATGCGCCCCTGAAAAAAGGTCACAAAAAGGTCACAAAGCCACCAGTTTTAGACTCTGATAGGCAAGGCATTCGACTGCTTCTACACACAGTACTCAGCTGGTTGCATGATCACTTCACTAGCTCGAAGGATAGGACAAGGAGAGGGAGAAATTTAATAAGATTATTGCCTTAACTCAGGTAAAAAGGTATCGGAACACGGATGGAAGTTTCTCCTTGGGCCAAGTGGCATTCTATTTTCTAATTGTTCATTTGTTGTAAACCCTTCGTATCGTCTAGAAAATAGATAATTTATTTATGGCCAAAGTGTAAAATAGATAGGCAAGCGTGTGTTTGTCTTCCAAAGTAATGATATAATTAATGTTCAGATTTATGCCCCACAAAAAAGATGTGATCATGGGACCAGTGCTTGGTGTCGAACGTACATCAGATTATTCAGGTGGTTAGTCATTAGATCAGGACAACTGTAGACATCCCGATGAGAATTGATGGGTGCATCCATCACACCTGCATGGATATATAATGCTCTGTCTCCTATCAAGTAGAGTCATGTTTAACACTAAAAACCTACTCCCTCCGTCCGAAAATACTTGTCATCAAAATGGACAAAAAAGGATGTATCTAGAACTAAAATACATCTAGATACATCCCCTTTTATTCATTTTGATGACAAGTATTTCCGGACGGAGGGAGTACTTGTAAAGCCGCTACCTAATAGTTCTTGGTGAGAAAAGCAACAAAGCTAGGTGGTAGCATAGAGTGGTGTGAATGTGGAAAATGTTTTGGGAATAGGAGTCAACGGGAATGGGAGCAGTGTTGCTTAGTGCACCATGTAGCTTTTTGAATTCAAAATTTGAATTCTGTTTCCCAATGTGCCCCGAATCTTTTTAGTATCACCTCACCACCGTGTGGCCATTATTGGAGCAACCCGCAGCTGCATTCTAAGGTGGCTACATACAGAAGCCATTTTTTAGGTGCCAGGCCCGTCGTTGCCCTGTTAAGTAGTTCAAACCACGTGATTTGTGGGAAGGAAACACGTGTGGAGTTAATCAGCGAGTTAAGCGCGCTAACTGCTCCACAACCCATATGGCACGAACAGATAGGTCGCGGTCCAATAGAACATCACCCCTGTGCTTGCTCGCTTGTAGGTAGCTCGTTTGCCTATTTTTCTTTTCATGTACTCGGTTTTTATGGTTTTTCTCCACTAGTCTTCTGCATCAGGCTTTTGACCGTTAACTTACAAAAAATTCCATGAATTCGAAAATAATTTGAAAAAATGTTGACGAATTTGAATCCTTTTTGAATTCTAAACAGTTAATGGATTTGAGAAATTTCGAATTAAAAATTCACAAATTTGATTTTTTTTGCGAATCTGAAATAGTTCATGAAATTGAAAAATATCACGAAATCGATAAATGTTTGTGATTTTGAAAATTTCATGATTTTAGTTATTTTAGATTTAGAAAAGAAAAATAAAAAATAAAAAGGATTGAAAATCAACAGAAACCAAACAAAACCAGTGAAACATAAAAAACAGAGAAATCAAAAGAAAAAACCAGAGGGAACCTATGTTCCAAAAAACATTGCTATGAGAGACGTGTTTAGCCTCACTTCGAACATAATGGGAGACTTGTGGCAATTTTTTGCACTTCCTTCAGAAGTTTAGGCCCAAGTCTCGCATTATGCAGAAGTTTAGGCCCAAGTCTCCCATTAAAGCAGGTACATGGTCTATCAGTCAGTATATGTTGCCAGGTCGACTTATTAAAGGAGAACATGTTAATAATGAACATATATGATTGTTTGCAGCACTGGAACTTCAGGTGACAGCCATATAGTAAACGTGAGCAAATAACTAACAACAATCTTTGGGGAGTTCTGTTTGCAATTATTTTGATTTGATTTGCTTTGAACATGGGACTGGGCATCCCGGTTACTAGCCATTGTCTCATGAATGATGAACGGAGTCCACTTAACTAAGGGTCAACCCCATTCGTGATCACAAATCACTTGAGCACATCTGCCTACATGGCGTTGTCACAGAACATATTTAATCCCCTGAGCCCTGAGCACATCAGTAACAGAGTGCCATTGGATATGCTCGGCAAAACCTCGAGAGACTACTAGGTCCGCAGAGCAACCATCCTCCTTTTCCCGATACATTCTATGCCCTGTTGCAGTTTCGTAAACACAATAATTAATATTCCCAAATGTGGGTCACATTTTTTGCTTGTTTTATGACTCTCGAGACGATTAGTTCCTCCGTATTATCTATTGCCTAATTTAGGGGGTGCGGCTACCATGTACTCTTTTAGCGACACAAAACCTTGTACTGTTTTATGATTGGTTGGTCTTTCACCAATAGAATGAGGCTAAGACCTCGTTTCTGAGTTAATGGTAACTATTCATTTCGTTTGGAAAATTCTATATCTTTTATGAACATATAATTTTTTTAAAAAGAGCGCTTTATTACTTAAAAGGTTTAACCATTACACTCGGCCTTTGCATAACTAAAAAGAACATATATATGTGTTCCTTAATTTGAAAAATCATAGGAGCCTAATAAGCCCCGGGTTTATTTTTCTGGTGTGACCACCGCTTCCATCACACAGGGTCGTCCAAGGGCCTGTGTGGGCTGTGCGACTGAACAGGGGCCCCAAATTTCAGGGGGCCCATATTTTGTTGGGCCTAGGTTATATTTTCAACTAGATCATTCCCTTGTTTGCACAGTGTTGGGCATGTCAACCTAGTCTGCTTGCCCCAACGCCCTTCCGATCAGGCACTACTCCTAATCAGTTGCGTCTTCTTGGCTTCATTTCTAATCTTTCCCGATTACCCCGAGTGGTCGGCTTGATCGAATCTACTACTCCCTCCGTTCCTAAATACTTATCTTTATAGAGATTTCAACAAGTGACCACATACGAAGCAAAATGAATAAACCTACACTCTAAAATATGTCTACATACATTTGTATGTTGTAACCATTTGAGATGGCTAGAAAGACAAGTATTTGGGAACGGAGGGAGTACTTGGCATCGGCGCAGTCAGGGCCGTCCATGGGCCTGTGGGGGCTGTGCCACCGCACAGGGCCCCCAAATTCTAGGGGCCCTTATTCTGGGCCATTGTCTAGTATATTTTTTTATTTTGGGCCCTGCTTCACAGCTAGCACAGGCCCATGGCTCTCCCGAACTGGCCTTCTCCTCAATTTCCCAAATGACCCTTTTCTGAGGTATCTACATAGCCTACTGCCGATCACTCGATCTATCCATCTCCCCAAGACGAACTGACGGAAGTTCCACGCCGCCGTACAGAGACGGAGGCTAGCGGCGTTGTCTAGTTTGATCGCTTGGTTTCCTGCTCGCATGAGGAATTTCCTTATGGTACAGCAAGCCATCCGTGCACTGCATCGCAAGGTGCCATCTCTGATGATCCAACTTATTAATATAGCTTATGCTTTTGACTCTGTTGGATGGCCGTTCCTCGTTGAAATTATGCAGTGTTTCAGTTTTGGGAACAATCGGATTCGACGCACAACTCTGTTCCTCTCTGCTGCTATTACAAGGGTCATGGTGAATGGACGTTTGGGTGACCCAATCTGGCAGGTTTCTTCGAGAGGCTACTATTACAAGGGTCATGGTGAAAAAAAAGCGCACAAGTAGAAACAGTCGGTGGCCCATAGGTGAGGGCATCAACGACCTGTCCGCCAGGTGCGCTCAAACTGAAAACTTATTTAAATTAGACTATTTTGTTATGTTCAATGATTATATTAATGAGTATATTGTGAGCATATGCATCAGTTCAGCAGTCAAATTACTTAGAGAAGATATATAGTAGGGTTAGTCTTTTTTGTTTTAGTATCTTGTGACAAGCATATAATTTATGTACTATTTGAATTTATTCATTTTTCTTTCATAAAGAAATGTGTATTCTA
Organism: Aegilops umbellulata; assembly: GCA_032464435.1. NCBI lineage: Eukaryota > Viridiplantae > Streptophyta > Magnoliopsida > Poales > Poaceae > Aegilops > Aegilops umbellulata. The sequence goes on along the minus strand of CP136060.1, from coordinate 584,278,409 downwards.
GAAATTTTAGGGCCCTAATTCGCATTTCGTACCGGGGCCCCGAATTTCTGGAGACGGCCCTGGGCGCAGTCGCAAGGACTAAGCATTGCCAACGGCAGAATTCATTTAATAAATTAGAGCAGAAATCAGCGAGAATCGGGGCGTACCAGAGGCCAACGGCGCCAAGCAAAGCACAAGACAGCCAGCGGCTTAGCGCCAAGGCTAAGGCCACATCGATTGAGGGATTTAAGTTAGCGGATTCACCGACCAGTCCCACGGCCATCAGGTGCGCTTTTCTTAACGATAATTTAATTACTAATGAGTATATGTTCATCAGTTCTCCAGTTAATTAAATAAAAATTGCTATATGCAACATTCCTCATCTTTCGAATTGTTTAGACGAAGATAGTTGTATATTTGGTATATTTCTAAATATTAAAAATATAACACATATTTAAATTTATACAATTTAGGTGAGAGTATTGTTTAGATATTTATTTATTTCAAAATTTAGGGTGGCATTTGCATTTTGTGCCGGGGCCTCAAATTCCTAGAGACGGCCCTACCATCACACACCTGACAGGCCGTCTCTAGTGGATAATGAGGTAGCAACATCCTCCTTGCAAACATGGAAGTATATCTCTTAACCTATTGTGTTGCCGTCTCACACGATATGCTTCATGTACAGGCGATGTCATGCTGACGCGCTTAAATTACCGAACGCACTTAAAGTACCTTGATTATGGTGTGTTTGCCGATAATTCTACGCCTACGAAAAGAACCTATGTAACCTTATTTACCCTTCCATAAATACTCTTCTCCCCCCCCCCCCCCACCCCCACCCCATTTTAACCAGGGTGGGCCCAACCATTAATCATAAACCTGTTAATTAGGTCCAAATCAGCCTTTACGTAAAAGCCTCAAAAAACTGTATGTGGGTGTAGCATTGCTCGTGTGTTTGCCAACCAGCCTGCGTGCACGTGTCACACAATTGACGACTGAAGTACTACATAGTTTACTTAATTGACCGAGCAATTCTACACAAACGGACACTTTTTTATAGGAGTGCCTAGAACTCATCTAAATGAGATATAATTTGGTCTTATTCACCTGGAAAACAAAAACATATACATAGGAGTACCAACCCACATCGGCACAGATGCATTTTATAGCATCACATCCAATTGCTATAAAGGTGAATGAGACATAACTAGAACTCAGTTAGATGAGTTCTAGCAAAACCGCTTTTTTATAGGGTTTACGAGCTGGCACATGTGGCAGAGTTTGATTGGGGTTTGGGGAGGAAGGGCCCCACCCCCTGAAATTCAAGGGGAGAGGTTAATTAGTGTTAAGGCGCCCTGTAAAATTTCCGTTGTTAGCCCGTATGTGTAGGATTATTCTAAATTTCTAATTGGCCAGTATTAGCACATAAGCTGGCGACCGATCAACGACCAATGGTAGAGTTAACCAAAGCTAATAAATAATCTTGTCTGGCCACTGCAGCTAGAGACACTGAGATCATCGTGTAAATAGATCAATCGGAATGCCGTGTAACATGCTACGAAAGAGTAACAGGGTGCATGCCAATTGGCAATCAAATGCATCTCTGTATGTATGTACAACCCAGCTAATAATGTAAAAGTATGGGTGCCGCTTCGTGTCATGGACTGACATGCTAGCAGATACACATGCAACCATCATCACACCTTGTAGAATCTACTAGATTATGGTCAACCTCACTTTCCTCTTCTCCGTGAACTTCCCACAAGCTATGCTGAACCCCAACCAGCTTGATTCACAGTGCTATCAACCATGGTATGTGTACACATGCTTATACATTTTATTTGTGTGTGATCGGCAATACACTCAAGCTTCACCGGCGAAAATTAGAGGTCCCTGAGATCCCAATTGTGGTATATTGTAGAACAGTTGTGGTACCATGTAGAATACTTGTCGCCTCCACAAGCATTACCTATGCTGCGCCAGCTACGGATGTGCTCCCAAGATAGCATGTGGGCCTAAATTCAGGGCAAATAGATGCTTGGGGAAGTACATCTCAAGTCAAGATGGGCGGTACATATGCACAAACGACAGCCAACATCGTATTCATGGTTGAAGGGTGTTGAATCAGTACTATTGACTTGACGTCCTCAAATTGTAAAGGTTTAGGTGATATATTTCTTGGTCATCCTTCTTCTTTCAAGCTTAGTGCAATATTATTATTTTTGAAAAAAAAAACAGTAGGGAAAGCCCATACTGTGCTATTTTTATATTAATATGGGTATGTACAAGGAGGAGTAAGAATTCATCATGGTCTATCAAAGCACGTACCCATTCATTCAAACTAGGTTTTGTTCGTTTGAGAACATGAAAAAATGCACCCTGAAAGTTTGGAAGCAATAATCAACTATTCTCTGTTGGTTTTCAAAAATGATCTTGTTCACCTAAAATGGGTCTCGTTCTCGTTCTTCATACATAGGAATTAAAATCATGTCCTAGTGGATGCTAAATTCCTTCCTTTGTGCTTTTAAACCGAGATTAAACGATAAATTTCTCAATTTTATGCTTTGCCTCATTCCTTTGAACCAAAGGCATTCATAGTAGCACCATAGGTAAAATTTCTTTAGATCCCTTCGGTTTGTAGGAATATCGTCATATTCATTTACTTGATTGGTTCTAATCCTTTCCGAAGAAAATAATATCTGGTCAGATCTATTGGAAAAATTCCAATCCATCGAACCAAGTAACATCTTTTTTCCTGTAGAATTCTAGATACACGTCGATCACATTTTCTATAACTTTAATATTTCTAGAATACTAGAGATGACACCTCGCGCGTTGCAGCGTGAATTGGATGCAGTTATTTCTATAAGATTGGCAGTATGAAACTTTAGTATTATAGGATTATGAAAACTAAAACTAAAGTGCACATAATATCGTATATTATATTATTCATTGTTGTAAAATATTTATTTTAATTTAAGTAACTTGCATGATGCATGTTAGATGGGTCTTTTCCTGTAGGTAGTGGCATGGTGCATTGGCATAGTTGCACAGCGATAGAGTTAAATTTAGTGGGACATGCATGGTCGTCTGATGAGTTGAAATAGTTGCAAGTCAAGATAATTGGGCTAATGGGCATGGTGAGTTGGCATAGTTGCGTCTCAAGATAATTGAGCTAGTGGGGATCAACTACTTGCATAGTAGCAACGTTGCCTCCTCAAATAAGTTAGGGTTCCTTTGCTTCCCGACAGCAACGCTGCCGGTCCGCCTCGTCTCTAGTTGCCTTAGGGCCATGGGGCGCGACGGATCCTGTCCCTTGCCGGTGGGAGTGCTCCGTTTTTAGATGTTCCTTTTAGTTTTGTTAGGGTTTGTGTCCTGCTCAGAAAGTTGAGACGGCGGCGGCTCAAAGATGAAATAAGGTTCTCCCTGTCTAGACCTCGCCCTAGTGATGCGTGTAGCATCGACGGTGGGCGTGTGTAGGTGTGTCTCCGATAGATCTGTCTTTGGTGGATTTGCTTAGATGTGATCATTGTTCGTCTACGTTCGTGTGTTTTTAGGTTGGCTTCTTCAGATATATGTTATTATTCAGTGGCAATGGCTGCTATTGTGTTGCGATGGTCCTTTAGCACAACGACTTCTGAATTGTCTACTACAACAAGTTTTTTCGGCTGCAGTGAGGGAGGGGCGATGACGGCGGTGTGCATTCGGCTCTCTTCAGTGCTTGTAGTCATCGCTAAGCGGTCTACGGATATGAATGTAAATTTTATTATTTCTGGTGTTCCTTTTACTGCCATGATTGAAAATGAATAGATGGGAAGCTTTTCCAAAAAAAGATAATTGAGCTACTGGGGATCAACTCTTTAGGTAAATGGGATTTCCTACATCTATATTGATACTTACTAATAAAGCAAGGTGCGGTTCCCTAATTTTTCTGTTCATTCACCACCGAAAAGATTATTTTTTCTATCCAAGGTCGTACTAAATGTTTGTGCGTCCGTATGCTAGAAAAGAAAAGGAAGGTTGTCCAGAATTTCTACGTGGGGTGTGCGTTGTCGGCCAGCGAAGCCAGCCCACTTATTACCCTACCCACGCAGATTGCTAAACCTTATTTGCCGCACAAGGTGGCAAATAGGCGGACGTCGCATAGGGTGCCCAAGAATGGGCCGGCCCATTTTCCTTCTTATTCTATTTTCCTGTTATGTTTCCTTTTTCCCTTCCATTTTTTTTTCATTTTTTTAACTATTTTTTTACAAAAAAATGTTCAGACTTCCAATTTTGGTTTAAATTTCAAGAAAATGTTTAGATTTCCAATATTTTATTTCCATTTTGAAATCTGTTTAGAATTTTAAACTTCATTCTCATTCCAAAATTTGTTCAGAATTCAAAAATGGTCCTAATATTAAAACAAATGTGTGTGTTTTCCAAAGTAGTTCGAGATTTGCAAAACAAATGTCGCACTTTAAAAAATGCTCCAAATACAAAATATAATATTGTTTTTTCTGAAATATGCAAGCATTCATGGCAAAAGAATTTCAAAACATTGCTCCTTTACATACAAGTTGTAGTATTTATATACACATGCAAAATTATTACATGTATTAACCTGGTTGAAGGTTGGATAGATAAAGCTGGATGAAGGACAGATGGATTGATAAGTGAGTTAGCTGGAAAAAGAACCTAAATTTCTCGAAATGGAAAAAATGGTTCCCATTATTTCGAAAATTGTTTGAATTTTCAAAAATTGTCCGAGATTTGAATTCTTTTACATTCCGAAAAGTTCAAAATTCAAAAAATATTCTTATTTCAGTGAAATGCTCACAAATTCAAATTAATGTTCCTGTTTGAAAAATTCACATTTTATATAAAAATCAAAATTTTCAAAACAAGCTTAAATTTTTTAAAATTGTTTCTAAATTGGTTTTTTATGTTTTTAAAAAAGTATCATATTTTTATAAAATGTTTGTGAATTTTAAAAAATGTTGATGTTTCAATTTATGTTCGTCTTTTTCCAAACATATATGGAATTTTGAAAAAAAATGTTTCCAAAATTTTCATGTTTCCAATAATATTCAGCAACTCATAATCATTACTACTAGTTTACGAAGAAGTTCTAAAAAATAAAATAAAAAATCAAATCTAACGCATTGGTATGTTCTTAAATATTTGTACTTGGCATTTATTATCAGGACATGTGTTTTTGAGTGCGTGGTAGAACTTGACCTAGTCTTTTAGGTCATGACTTTAATCCTTAAACTCCTCTTTTTTTTATTTTTTTCTCACACCTTACAGACACACATCGTTTCGCTGCCTCGGCCTTTTTGTAGCCCACGCAACTTAGCCGGCCCAACTACCTGGGAAATCTGGCCAAAATATTTCAAATAGTCACATAATGCTGCTGTACATATAACCGTACCAATTGATACACGTGTGCGTAACTACATGTGGCAAGCTAGATTAGGGCTGGATGCATTAAGCTGGACAAGGACCCTGATTTTCTTGAGGATTGCTATCGAAGCAAAAGTGAAGAGAAGACTCGACTACGTGAACTAGATGCATAGAAAAGGGAAGACCCTGCTCACTCCCATATTATGGAAATTCATACCTTAAAGCGGATTGATTATTTCTCACGCGGCGAAATCCTAAATTTACATGTTCCTTCTTGCTGTGTATACAAAGTTATGCTTGCACATATAATTCGCATTAAATTTAAATGCATATTATTTTGTCTCTGATTGCAACGCACATGCCCATATGCTAATTATAATTCATGAATCAAACATGGCCTTAGATTCTTTCACGGACGAGTGCCAATAAGGATCTTAGTCTTGTTCTTCATGCATAGGAATTAAAAAACATGTCCTGGCAGATGCTGAATTCCTTGGTTTTTTATTTAAAATTGAGATTAAACATAAAAAAATCTCAATTTTATCCTTTGCATCATTCCTTTGAACCAAAGGCATTCATAGTAGCACCATACGTAAAAAATCTTTAGACCCCTTTGGTTTATAGGCGGAGCTTCATATTCATTTACTTCTTTGGTTCTATTCCTTTACATTCCAACGCCAAATAATATTAGCTCCGATCTAATGAAAAACAATTCTATCCATCGAACCAAATAACATGTCTTTTTCTGTAGAATTTTAGATACGTGTGGATCACATTTTTTGTAACTTTAATATTTCTAAAATACTACGGATGACACCCTGTGCGTTGCAGCAGGAATTGGATGCAGTTATTTCTAATTGGCAGTATGAAGTTTTATTATTATGATTAGAATTTTGAAAACAGAACTAAAGTACGCATAATATATTATATTTTATTATTGATAGTTGTAAAACATTTATTTAATTTAATTAACATGCATGATGCATGTTAGATGGGTCTTTTCCCATACATAGTGGCATGGTGCATTGGCATAGTTGCATGGTGACAGAATTAAATTTACTGCTACATTCATGGTCGTATGATGAGTTGGCATAGTTGCAAGTCAGGATAATTGAGCTAGTGGGCATTACGAGTTGTCATATTTGTACGTCAAGATAGTTTAGCTAGTGGGGAACAACTATCGCCGTATAGCTCACTAACAAGTTGGGCCCGAAACAAGCTCGATTCGGCTGAAAAAGTAGGTGGGTCAGTCCTCAAGAAGCGAGCAACTACATTCATTGTATTAGCGTAGGATACAAATTCATACCTTCGTATATTTAAATAAAATGTTCAAATTTTGCGATTTTAAAGTGTAATGTTTTAAAAATATTTTAGGTTTAAAAATTTGTTGAATCATTTTAATAAAATAATGAATCTAAAAATGAGAAATTAAAAAATATAAATTCTGTAAAAGTTTTATGAAATTTGCAAAAGTAACAAATAAAATAAAAAACATCATGTATTGTAAAAAATAGACGAGTAACTAAAACAATCAACATGTTTTTGCTTTTTTTAATACAAAAAAATTAGTACGTGTTAGCAACGTTCATGAGGTATTGAAACAGAAGTTCAACTTGTATTTAAAATAGTCGACGTATAGAAAAAGTATTCAATGTCTTTTTTTTTTGCAAAACATCTTCATGCATAAAATTTATATTCATAGAAAATTGTAGTGTAACAGGCTGAAAGGAAATAAACAATAGAAACTCTAGCTCGAGAACTCCCTCACCAAAAAACCCGGGATGCAAGTAAAAAACGGTCTGTATCAGTCGCTATTGAGGCACCCATGCGGAAGTACCTACTGGTCATTTGCCCATACCATTCGCTAGAAGCGATATATAACAACTGTATGTTTCATTCACTACTAAACTGAAAGGTCAATTTACATCCCGAGCACATAGAGCCTAATAAGCAGAGGTATGCAAACAACCCAAAAGAATAGCGCACCAAACATCCATTATACCATTATTAAGAAAAAAAACACGTGAAAAACGACACGGCAGGGGGCGTGATAGCCGCTATTATGGACATACTAAATGGTAGGATCACCAATACGTGGTGAGAAATAGCGGCAACTCCAAACCGTACCTCACTCATTGGATGTTTCTATCTTGGACCCTGCCTAGTAGATTATGATAGTCTCGGCAACCACTTCAACCATATTTGGCTTCTCAAGACATACTCAATATATTTGGAAAGAACAGATTGTGAACATTATCTCCATGGATATTAATCCACTTTTGCTCAAAGATACCTCGATTTAGAACTGATCGCCCAACAAACAACCAACAATACAATAGTTTAAAGACTCTCTCGTCTGGGCTGAAAATAATAGCACAAAACATTTTATTTGCAGAGAGAATTGCGACAACTGTTGCATCCAACCATCACACAAAATGTTCTCCAAACGACTAGGGGGACTAGACACAGGAAAAACAGACCGCTCTAGTCAAATCATCATCTAGATATTATTGAAAAACACTTAATCTTAAAAGGAATCTTCGTGTTCCAAATCCATTTGTAACTAGCCCGAGCTAAATCTTTTTCCAGCCAATGATGCATGTATATGGCTGAATAAAACGGGAGCTATGAAACTTCCAAAATGTCACATTAGGTTTGTCACATCTATGGATCGCCAACTCCTCACTCCCCACGTTATTCCACTACCAAGTAAAATAGGAGATAGTCTACATCTACAAAACAAATAGGATCAATCTGTTCAATTTTATATGAAAGGCAATTCTGGGCCACACAGATACCAAAAAACATAGGATATGTAACCCATGGTGGAATATTACCAACAATAATGTCTTTACATAGTCTAGCTACATTCCCACTATTGATCTCAATGCCTCTACCCACAAAATATGGATTTTTAATTTCCATAATTGACTTCTAGGTAGTAGAATCACTCATTATAATTTTAATAGAGGAAACCCATGTGCTATTATTGTAATTGGCCATAACCACATCTTGCGAAGTCCCAAATTCACATCAATTTTCCACCATTATTGAACCAATAGGGTCAATGTTTATCTTCCTAGATCTTCAACTCCTAGGCCACCCTTACATTCATATATTCAAACCCAATACTATTTCGCCATATGGCATCCTCTCTTTTTACCATTACATCAAGTTTCTCCTAGTGGAAATGAATAAACAATTTCATTAGATATATTCTAACCACCTCCCAACAGTACTGGAAAAATTATATTGGAATATTATCAGTGTTGCGAGCGCAATTAGGTTTCAAGAGAACAAAGCATGCTTTACTTCATTTTCAGAAAAGGGTTGGCTATACGGTGCCTTTGAGCGACCATTTTCCAGATGAAACAACTTTTCACCAAATTTCGAGAATATGTCCAGATTTGTGTTCTTCAAATTTTTCTGATTAAATTTCCTATTTAAAACATTTACATCTGAGCTACTTTGGAATTTATTTTATTTATGCAAGTTTGATCAATATTCTGAAATTAATAAAGGCGGAGAATAATACAAAAAAGTTATGGGCCAGAAGTAGAAAAGAGCTGGCTATATTGTGCCTTTGAGCGAGCCGTATCTATACTACCCTCACTGTTATTGTGTTCCCCTGAGCGATGAATAACGAAATCACCCACGGGATACAGCCCATCTACCCATAGTTGTGGGTAGGTGGGTTATTGGGTTATATTAAGTTAGGAGGCAGCAAAAAGGGATGTCTAGTACTCTCTTTTCATATAAAACTTTATTATTTAACTAACTATAGCGCCTTCCTATTTAATCGTTTGGGGTTGCTAAAAAATGTTTAATTGTTTGGGCATCAAACAAACTCCGATTGACATGCAATTAGAATGTAGCCCGTCTAGACTATAACGAGGCCACAAAAAATAATTCAAGTCATTTGGAGTTCACTTTACATCTATTTTGAAAATATCCCCATTTATTGAATAAATTGAGTTTCACTATGAGTAGATGACATCGAAAGGATAAAATCATGACATAACTTGGGTAGCTCCCAAATATATCATGAGGGCTAGAGCAAGGTTTAGGGGAAAGCCTATGTGTGTACTTGTTCACCATTTAATAAATTAGGAAACTAAAATATGCAAATAATTAATTTAATTCAATGGATATATAATCATGCAAAATAATGCATATGATTGCATACACAGAACTATCGCAGAACATGGGGAGCCGAATGTTGTCTCTAGCATTAACTAATGCATATGTGGTCAGCAGTAACTGTGGCAGAGCTTGGCGGCGACAACATCACCAATTCTCGGCGAGAACTCCTAGAGTATTGAGGGGCCGCCGCCCCATCATGGATGATCCGTTGTGTATGCCTCAATGCGCAAGGCCACCACAATGTACTTTTAGGTAGCGCTCCCGGTGCGAAAAGTTAACCTTGATGATGCCGGCAGGGCGGGAGAAGAGAGGAGACGGCTGGGGTGGCGACCTGTTAGGGACTGCCCTAGTCGCCTATCGAGGAGCGACATGGTTGAAGAAAAGAACTGAACCAAATGGTCAAGCCATTAAAAATCTTAATATTCAAATCTTAACATATACTATGAAACACAATGAAACATGCCTTAGTGTTCTATTTTAATAACAAGATAACATATTTAATTACCACATAAAGTATGATTTCACATATGTTTATAATAGCAAAATGGACGATCACAGTAAATCTGGGTCGGAGTATCTCCAGCTTGTTATTACACGATTGTTTTAACTAGCTTTTACAGTAGGACACAGTTGTAGCATAATGTTCCAGCTGCCGATGTTATTCTATGTAGCTTTCTTTTTCGTTTTAGGGCAGTGTAGTTCTGGTTTATACACTAGTAATTCGTAGCAGGGTATCGATGTATGCACCCGGCCCATGCTCTGTCCGGCTGGCCCGCTGGTCGGATGCACTCCCAGACGGCACTGTTGCACTTGAACCCGGATCCAAACGCAATCATCCATACCTTGTCGTTCTTCCGCATCCGGCCCTTGGCTTCGATGTACGCCAGCTCGTACCACACCGTGCTGCTCGACGTGTTCCCGAACCGGTGAAGCGTCATGCGCGACGCCTGCACTTGCTCGTCCGACAGCCCGAGGCTGCTATGCACCTTGTCGATAACCGCGCGCCCGCCGCAGTGCACGCAGAAGTGGTCGAACGCCTTGCGGAAGCCGGGGATGCGCGGCTTCACGGTCAGCCCCAGCTTTCTGGCCACAAAGGACATGGCGAAGAGCAGCTGCTCGGAGAGAGGGAGCACGAGGGGCGCGACGGCTGTGATGTTCGCTTTCAGCGCGTTGCCGGCGACGGCCAGGAGATTCTTGGACAGGTTGACACCTAAGTTGCCCTCGCCGTCCTCTTCCTGGAAGACGCACGAGTAGGAGCCGTCGTGCGTGCCCGTGGTGCTCGTCCGGACGAGGTGCGAGAGGCGGAACCGCGCCCTGTCCTCCGATGTGGAGAGCAGCACCGCCGCGCCGCCGACCCGGAAGAGGACGTTCGAGAGCTGCATGGGCCTCTCTTTGCCGGTGTAGAAGTTAGAAGTGATGATCTCCGTGGAGACGACCAGAGCGCGCTGCGTCGTGCCGTGGCCCGTTGCTTGCAGCAGGCCGGCCGCGAGACCCACCGAGATCACGCCGGCGCTGCATCCCATACCGGAAAGGTTTACAGCGCGGACGTCATCACGGAGCTTGTATCTGTTCACGATCATGTCGCTGATGGACGGCACTGGGGCGAAGACGCTGCAGTTTACTACCAGTATGTCGATGGCGTCTGCGGTGACCACCGTCTTGGCGAATAGGTCGTCGATGGCCGAGAAGACGACCAGCTCCGCCTCGGCGCGGGCCTCCGGGAAGCTATTCTGTGCCGGCATATACAGGTCGCCGGGGGGCAGTCTGGTCTCCTCACCGATGGCGCTGCTTTCCAGCATGCGCGTCATGAAGGAGACGCTGTGGTCATCGAACAATGGGTTGAGGTGAATATGCTCGATGAACGTGGCTTTTGGCATCCGACAGGTGCCAATACCCTGGAAGCAAGCATAGTCGATGAGGTATACGGCACGGCGGCGCTTCATCAGCTGTGTGGCCACGGCGCCGGCGGCCAGGAGACCGGCCAGGACGAGGTGGATGGGTTGACAGGCGCGGAGACAGCCTAATACAATGTCAACAATGGCCACGAAATGCCTCGGATGAGGTATCAAGGCCATAATTTTGAATCGCTGAAACTGTGTAGAGTGGGTGCGTCTAGGTCTATGTTCTGTAAAGGCGGACACGTTGCCGGGTAAGCTCCTTGTGCGGTGCTCTCATTTATGGGGAGCCACGCTGCTCATCGGACGTCATTCACGGCAGCCACGGTGCCCGTGCCGCCGTGCTCTCATTTATGGAGAGCCACGGGCGCGTCTTACCATTTTTTTATTTACAAAATGATAATTTATCTTTCTGTTATATAAGGGCATCTCCAATACTGACTCACAAATTCGCTCCCGCATCCTCCGCGTAATTCATGTAAACCGGCTGATTTTCATACAAACCAGACGGAGTTTATTACATTTCGAACATATTTCAACTAAATTATAGCGGACTAGGCTAGCATAATGCTGGCCGCAGCGGATCTCCATTCTCACAGGATGGCTTCCCTATGTTCGGCACCGCCGCTCAACAAAGAGTGACTTGAGGCTATAACGAGATGAGGTTAAAATTATGAGTTCATGTCACTATTCGATGGCTCTCTTCAAGATGATCCAAATAGATATGAAGGTGGTCCAAAATGGAGCTGAGATGCAAAAGGTATGAGAATTTCGGAGATACCCGTGTTGACATCAGATTAGAAAATGGCCCAAACCCCCTGAAGTTGACCTCAAATCAAAATGTATTCATCATGAAAGTTATGCATCTCGTCGAAACGGTTGATTTTGATATAAAACTCATTTTAATCAGAGATCGTATGCAAACGTTACAACCTGATCAATGTGCTTCTGTCAGAAATTTGGGCTTGGCCGGATCATCTGGGCCTAGAGCCGGACATCCGGGCCGGAGGTCGTGAGAAGTCCAAATTTAGTTAGATTTTGATGATTGGGATGGCAAGGCAAGTCCTTTTCTTGTTCCGGAAGTACATCAACCTCTTATATAGACGAGAGGTGATGGCCGATTTGAACAACAACACGCAAACGCATTTACAACTTTTTTCATCTAGGTTTTGTCTCTCCCTCTTTCTTGCTAACTCGTTCTTCGTCGTTCTTTGTGTTGGAGAGCTGTGAATCTCGAGGCTCTAGGAGCGGCTTGACCGAGCTAGGGCAGCCCATAGCCGCCGCACTCCCCGATGGGGTCCTTCCCGGCAGTGTGGTGTCTCGGGTCTTCAAAAGTTCTCTCCGGTCATCTTGCAAATCGCGCTGCTGTGCATCACCCCCAGCGTTGAGGGTACACGTGACGTGTTCGTGTGCGAACACACTTTTTGATGACTCCGCTGGTGATCTAAAGAGCAATCATCATCAACATCCATCATGTCTAGTAGTGACAAGATTCCTAAGCCATCTCAAGTGGACGACGATAACTTCACCAAGCCAATTTTAAGGAATTATCGGCAAAACATCGCAAAGTTTATGAATATTAAAAGAAGGCACATGAAGAGAAAGAGTTGTAGGAGTTCCTTGGGAATTTCAAGAAGGATCGTCAAGGCAATATCACTCCCATTGGAGAAATCAAGTTCCCTCCTCTTCAGCCTGAACAAGTTATACCCTTTGTGAGTAATGCCTTCTCCCCTGAGGTATGGGCTGAAATGATTGGCGCATTACTGATAGCAATAATCTTTTATACCAAATTTTCTTGGAGAATAGTGATACTAAAAAAATGCCTCAGTCATCTAGTGGTAATGTTGGTGTGCCTACTACCGTAGAAATCCCTAATCCAACTTTACCTAGTTCATCGGCACCTCCCGTGCTGATGAATTATTATCCTAGCCCAACAAATCAAATTGTTGGTGCACCCAATAATCCAATCATGAGTATGCCAAGTTCGGTGGTGACGCCGAACCAAGCCCTACCTATAGGTGCAAACGCTATTAGATCACTGCCAAATTACAATTCGGCATACATGTCACAAATCACACCTACAACTACTAACCCTACTCCTCCTATACCAATGCCACAAGCTTCATCGTACACTATGGATGATGGTCTAGCTAATCTTAGAGAGGAGATGGCTAAGATGCTCCGAGAGAATTTTGGAGTTGAGTTACCAAGGAACCGTATTTACCAAAAGCCATATCCAGAATACTTTGATGCAATTCAATGCCCTCTGGGATATAAAATTCCAGATTTTGTTAAGTTTATTGGAGAGGGCACAAAACCACATGGGAGCATGTTAGTCAATACTTGGCACAATTAGGTGAAGCAGGCTCACTAAATGAATTGAATATGCGTTTGTTTCCTTTATCTTTAACTAGCAAATGGGCCCGTGCGTTGCAGTGGGAGAAAAATAAATTGTCACACCCTAGAAGGCCTCTAGCCATTAATCCATGTTGTCACTTGTCTTCGTCGCCACTATAATTGTCGGTTGATCATTGCACTCTAGCACGTCACTTTTCGCGAGCCCCTTCCTCTCTGACTTATAATTCCCCCAAAAATGTTCGTGCTTCACTTCGAAACAAACATGAATCTGAATTTAGCCGCTCATGCATTGCTTGTAATTTTGCGGATAATGCTCGTACTTCACTGTAGAACATACATGAGGCTGTCTTGTGTGTTGGTGACAACGCTAGTGGGTTGAGCAAGGCGGGCTTCTCACTTCGGCACCCAGAAGAGGAGCGCGTCGGTGACCAGCACCGAACACATGGTGACAACAAAAAAAAGTACCTATAGAAAGGTGATTTTATATTCTCCGGATCAAGAGAAAGAGAGATCAACGGAAAATGACCCAACCCATTGATCGATAATATTTGGGAAAGATACAACAAGCAGCCACGTGGACCGTTTCTGCCAAAAGAAACAAGTACATATAAGGCAACAAATAAGAAGTTTATTTAATTGATATTCCTTGATGCTCGTATCATCCGGGAGCACGCACAATTATAGCAACGGTCAAAATACTTGTTGTACAAATGGATATATCTAGATGTATTTTTACTTCTATATACATCAATTTCTGTCCATCTCCGCGGCAAGTAATTGTGGACGGATGGAGTTTATAACACGTAAATGATGCGTAAAACCCTAGTCCTACTTGTCTGTGTTTATCTGGTGTTCTTTAGTTCTTGGACTAGCTACTATGCGTCCCCAGTCCAAAAAGTTTGAATCCTTTCACAGTACGCCTCGGGCCTCCTTTTATATGTCAAAGGGGTCGCCACAGTGACCCACAGGAGGTGGAAAGTATCTACAGTGTACAAGTTTATCGCCTGACATCGTAGGAAAAACACATTTAATGCGCTGCCTACGAGCCCTCTTGCTTTATCGGGGACGGCAACAGAGCTTGTCCCGTCCGTCACCGCCTCGCCTTGCTCGGACGCGCGTCCAAGCTGACGAGGCATGCAATGCCATGCTGGTTGGTTGGTTGTTGTGCTGGTGCGGTGAAAGGGTCTTCACGAAGATCTGCATGCCACCACGCAGGTGCTTGACTAGTTGGCCTAGAAGCTGCATGCTGCCACGCAAGCGCTTGCCTAGTTGGCGGGCTGGTTGCCACGTCGGAACGGCCACAGGGCAGTGAAACATTGCTGGGTGCGGGCCGAGCCGTGGCCCCGCAGATGCCCCCGGCAAGAATCTTCCCGGGGTCGCGCGGGCAAACCCGGCAAGGATCCTGCCGGGGGTCTTTGGTCGTCCCTTATCTAGACTCGCAGGCCTTTGGTCTTCACAAAGATCTGCATGCCACCACGCGGGCGCCCCTGAGTCTTGGTCTCGATGTTGTCGATGGTGTCAGAGAGCTCAGGCTCAAGGGTGGCGACCTTGCTGGTGTTGGGCTATGTAGGCCGCCCCGGCAAGGGTGTTGCCGAGGGAAGCCAGTCTTGCCCCTTCGCTCTTCATGCCGCTGGCTTGAGTGCTGCCTTGGCAGTCTCGTACCATTGCTTCTTCTGCCCCGCCAAGCATGGCCACAGGTGTGGCTACGACTGCCCGTGCACAAGTAAAGGGATACAGAAAGGCCCCTACTTTTATACATCGACAGTAAATGATAAAAGAAATAATTTATGAAGTGTGAATGCTAGCAAAGTGCATAAGTTTGATCAATGATAATTTCAATCACTTTTCCTAGCATTATAACAGCAATTCTTTCTTATAAAACTTCTCATGTTAAAGTAGCAACCAATTCACATGTTAAGGTTCAAACAAAGAATTCTCTTGAAACCCAACAAACTATGTTCTCAGTCACGAAGCAATTGCAATTCAACTTATTCAAAAGAGTTTTAAGTAAGAGCTCCACATAGTCAACCATCATATAGTCATCTATGATTACTAACACTCACCGCGTACACATGAGCAAAAACGTTTCAACCGGACACATAGAAAGATAGGGGCTTCTTGTTTTGCCTCCCAACGTATTCACCTCAAGGGTGATGTCAACAATAATAGCTCATTCTACCCATATCCAACTGGATATACGTGCCTAGATCTTTCCTCACCACATGATGCTTCCCAAAAGAGAAAAATAAAAACGAATAGAGAGAAAAACTTTGACTCTTTCCATAAAAGTAAAACATAGGCCCTTCGCAGAGGGAAGCAGAGGTTGACATGCGCTTATTTATTTGTATGCTCAACCCCTTAGTGCAAAAGAACGTCATGTTATATTGCCCCTTATGATATCAACCTTTATTATGCAGTCTGTCTCTTTTATTCTTTGCCATCACAAGTTCGTACAATGCTCAATTTTCTCTTACACTAAATGATCTAACACTTTTAGAAGCAATTTTTATTGCCTTATTGCACCAATGAGAACTTACTTGAAGGATCTTATTCAATCCTTAGGTAGGCATGGTGGACTCTTGATGAAAATAAGATTTGGGTTTAAGGGTTTTTGGATGCACAAGTAGTATCTCTACTTGGTGCGGAATTTTTGGCTAGCAAAGATGGGGGGCAAGCACCACATGTTGAAGGATCTATGACAATATAACTTCTATGTGAATATGAACAAACATAAATGATATGTCTCCAACGTATCTATAATTAATGAAGTATTCATGTTGTTATTTTATCATTCTTGGGTGTTTTACAATCATTTATAGCAACTTTATACCATTTTTTGGGACTAACCTATTGACCCAGTGCCCAATGCCAGTTGATGTTTTGCCCACCTCGGTGGCCTCCTGCACCCCCTCTTTGCACTATAAATTCCCAAAGATTCCATAACCCTTTCGGGTTAACCTAGATCAGAAGTTCCGCCGCTGCAGGGCTCCGTAGCCACCGAAAACCAATCTAGACCCGTTCTGGCACCCTGCCGGAGGGGGAATCATCTCCGGTGGCCATCTTCATCATCCCGGCGGCCACCACGATGAGGAGGGAGTAGTCGACCCTCGGGGCTGAGGGTTTGTACCAGTAGCTATGTGTTTACTCTCTCTCTCTCTCTCTCTCTCTCTCTCTCTTGTGATCTATATTATGGGCTTTGTTAATATAGTCGGATCATATGATGTTTCTCCCCTTTGTACTCTTGTTGTGATGAATTGAATCTTTACCCTTTGAAGTTTTGTCATGTCGGATTGAATATTCAGAGATGAGAAAACATGATGTATGTCTTGCGATATGAATACTTGAGGTGACATTGGGGTATCTTATTGATTCACTTGATATATGTTATGCCATTCAACTTGCAGATTCCCGCAGTGATATTGGGGTAATGCTTGCCTAGGGGTTGATGCATGTTTTTATCATCTTTTCACTAAAAGAAACTTTGGGGTCCCATTGTAGTTCTTTGTGTGGATTGAGTATTATGAATATGAATTTGCTTTGGTGTTATTTTAGTACGAACTCTTGATTAGATTGATCGGAAAGAATAGCTTGCATTATTTTAGTACGAACTCTAGGATAGATTGAAAGGAAAGAATAGCTTTGAGGTGGTTTCGTACCCTACAAACAATATATATATTTTGTTCTCCGCTAAAAGGAACTCGGGAGTGATTATTTATTGCACTTTGAGGAATAATCATATGATCCAACTATGTTAGCATTGTTGAGAGGTTGCACTAGTGAAAGTACGGACACTAGGCCTCATTTTAAAGCATTGCAATACCATTTTTGTGCCCGTTTACTATTTGCTACCTTGCTGTTTTTATTTATTCATATTATAAAAATATATTTCTACCATCAATATTACACTTTTAGCACCATCTCTTCGCCAAACTAGTGCACCTATACAATTTGCCATTGTATTGGGTGTGTTGGGGGCACAAGAGATTTCTTGTATTTGGTTGCAGGGTTGTTTGAGAGAAACCATCTTCATCCTACACCTTTCACGGATTGATAAACCTTAGGTCATCCACTTGCGGGAAAATTGCTACTGTCCTACAAAACTCTGCGCTTGGAGGCCCAACATGTGTCTACAAGAATAAAGTTGCGTATTAGACATCAAGCTCTTTTCTGGCGCTGTTGCCAGGGAGGTGAGTGCATGAAGGTATATCTTTAGATCTTGCAATTGAATCTTTTAGTTTATTGTTTTATCACTAGTTTGGTTTGTAAAAGAAAACTACAAAAAAATGGAATTGAGGTTGCATCATATTATTCATCTTTATAATATCTTTCTTGAAAATGATGGTCCGGAAAATTGTGTTGAGTTGATAGAAGAAGAAGTCAATAAAATGTTTGGCACAAAATATTTTAATGATGAGCATGATTGCAATGTTGTTAGTATGAATTCTTTGAATGTCCATGATTCTAATGATATGCATAGCCATAAGCTTGGGATGCTATATTTGATGAATATTATATTTTTACTCCCCCAAGTTTTGATGAGATAATTTATTATGATGATAGCATGCCCCCTATTTATGATGATTATAATGATGAAAGTGGATTCGGAGAGGTCATGAGTTTATTTAATGATGAATCCACCATTTTGGATGAGGCTTCAATTGGCAATGAGAACAAGGTTGCTATCTATGATGATTATGGTGATGACATGTATGTTATATTGAATAATGATAATCATGAAACTTCTCATCATGGTTTTAATTTTCAATCCCATGATAGTTACTTTGTTTAGTTTGCTCCCACTACTATTCATGAGAATAAATTTGCCTATGTGGAGAGTGAGAAAATTTCTATGCGTATGTATCATGAAAAGAATGCTTTATGTGATAGATATTTTGTTAAATTCATTCATGATGCTACTAAAACTTATTATGAGAGGGGAACTTATTCTTTTACATATCTCAATAATGCCAAGTTTCCTCTCTTTATGTTGAAAGTTTTGAAGTCGCACTTGTTTTGCCTTCCTATGCTAGTTGATTCTTGTTCCCATAAATTGTTTGCTCACAAAATCCCTATGCATAGGAAGTGGGTTAGACTTAAATGTTCTTGCCATCTGATTCATGATGCTCTCTTTATGTTTCAATTCTTATCTTTTATGTGAGCATGATTGAAATCATCATGCTTAGCTAAAAGGCATTAAAGAAAAGCGCTTGTTGGGAGACAACCCAACACTTTTACCTACTATTTTTGTGTGTTCACATGATTAGGATAGTTTAGTAATCATGTTTTATAGCTTTTGTTTCAATAAAGTGCCAAGTAAAGCCTTTGGGATCATGTTGGGTGACAATTGATTTGATCTTGTTGAAAAATAGAAACTTTTGCACTCACGAAAATAATTCTAATTTTTAACAGAAGAGAGATTTTGATTTGATTAATCTTGAATATGTTTAATATACAAATTTCTCACATGGTCCTATTTTTTCATAATTTTTGGAGTAGCAAAAGTATGATAGTTATCCACAGCATTACAGATTTTTCTGTTTTTGTCAGATTCTATTTTCAATGCATAGTTTGCTTGGTTTCTAGTTTCCATGGCTTATATTTCTCAATATATATTGTAGAAATGATATGCTACAGTAGCCATTGTGTGAGAACAATTATGAATCTTGTCTTTGACAGTACCAAAAGTGAAATGGTTTGCTCTTTATCATACTTACCTATCTCACAAAGTTCCGTTAAGTTTTGTGTGATTGAAGTTTTCAAGTTTTGGATGGGATATCGATATGAGGAGAATAAGGAGTGACAAGACTAAGCTTGGGGATGCCCAAGGCACCCCAAGGAAATATTCAAGGAAGATCTAAGCAACTAAGCTTGGGGATGCCTCGGAAGGCATCCCCTCTTTTGTCTCCAACATTATCGGTAACCTCACTTAGAGCTATGTTTTCATTCGTCACATGATATGTGTTTTGCTTCGAGCGTCAATGTTAGGATTTTCTTGCTTTTATTTAGAATAATGTTTTGCATCTTTTATTTCAATAAAAGTGGCAATGATAGCCTTTACTATGCTTATTTTGCAAGTCTATATGTTGATGTTTGAAAACAGAAAGTTTACCAGTGTTGCAAAAATTCCCTAGAAAAGTCAGAACATGATAAAATGTTGAGACTTTTGCACAATAAGCTCTGATAAATTTTCTACAGTGTGTTAAATTTCCAGAATCTTTTGAGTTGAATAAGTATTGATACTCTTGCATTCTTTACAAACTATACTGTTTTGGCAGATTGCTGTTATGTTTGCATTGTTTGCATATGTTTGCTTGTTTAATGATTCTATTTGAGGATAGGAGTATTAAATATTCATAGGCATTTATCATGCAATATTGAATAATAATTTTAGTGATTTGTTACAGTACAGAACGATAAAGTTTTTCATTGGTTTATACTAACTTATCTCACGAGTTCTTGTTGAGTTTTGTGTGGATGAAGCTTTTGAGATTTAGGAAAACCGTGATATGATAAGAATTAAGGAGACACAAAAGATAAGGCTTGGGGATGCCCAAGGCACCCCAAAATAATATTTCAAGAAGTCTCAAGCATCTAAGCTTGGGGATGCCCCGGTAGGCATCCCACCTTTTTTCTTCAACAATTATCGGTTAGTATCGGTTGAGCCTAAGTTTTTTGCTTCTTCAAATGAGTTGTGATATCCTTGAAATGTCTTTTTATTTTGTTTTGATTGCTGCTTTAATAAAGTACTGACATCTGAAAGTTTTTAAATAAAATAGAGCCCTCAAATAGTTGCCAAGGAGGCTAAGTAAGCGGCATTCACATCCCGTCAACGACGCTCTTTCCTATGTCATTTACTCTTTTGCTTCATGATGTCTACTACGCAACCTTATCCTTGTAAACGACCTCCAAGTGCAGAGGTTTGTAGGACAGTAGAAAATTTCCCTCAAGTGGATGACCTAAGGTTTATCAATCTGTGGGAGGTGTAGGATGAAGATGGTCTCTCTCAAACAACCCTCCAACGAAATAACAAAGAGTCTCTTGTGTCCCCAACACATCCAATACAATGGTAAATTGTATAGGTGCACTAGTTCGGCAAAGAGATGGTGATACAAGTGCAATATGGATCGTAGATATATGTTTTTGTAATATGAAAATATAAAAACAACAAGGTAGCAAGTGGTAAAAGTGAGCATAAACAGTATTGCAATGCTAGGAAACAAGGCCTAGGGTTCATAGTTTCACTAGTGCAAGTTCTCATAACAATAATAACATAACTTGATCATATAACTATCCCTCAACATGCAACAAAGAGTCACTGCAAAGTCACTAAGAGCGGAGAACAAACAAAGAGATTATGGTAGGGTACGAAACCACCTCAAAGTTATTCTTTCTGATCGATCTATTCAAGAGTCTGTAGTAAAATAACACGAAGCTATTCTTTCCGTTCGATCTATCATAGAGTTCGTACTAGAATAACACCTTAAGAAACAAATCAACCAAAACCCTAATGTCACCTAGATATTCCAATCTCACCTCAAGTATCCGTGGGTATGATTATACGATATGCATCACACAATCTCAAATTCATCTATTCACACCAACACAAAGTACTTCAAAGAGTGCCCCAAAGTTTCTACCGGAGAGTCAAGACGAAAGCGTGTGCCAACCCCTATGCATAGGTTCATGGGCGGAACCCGCAAGTTGATCACCAAAACATACATCAAGTGAATCACATGATATCCCATTGTCACCTCAGATACGCACGGCAAGACATACATCAAGTGTTCTCAAATCTTAAAGACTCAATCTGGTAAGATAACTTCAAAGGGAAAACTCAATCCATTAAAAGAGAGTAGAGGGGGGGGGAGAAACATCATAAGATCCAACTATAATAGCAAAGCTCGTGATACATCAAGATCGTATCACCTGAAGAACATGAGAGAGAGAGATCAAACACATAGCTACTAGTACATACCCTCAACCCCGAGGGTGAACTACTCCCTCCTCTTCATGGAGAGCGCCGGGATGATGAAGATGGCCACCGGTAAGGGTTCCCCCCCTCCGGCAGGGTGCCGGAACAGGGTCCCGATTGGTTTTTGGTGGCTACAGAGGCTTGCGGCGGCGGAACTCCCGATCTATTCTGTTCCCCGATGGTTTTAGGGTATATATATAGGCGAGATAAGTCGGTTAGGGGAGCCACGAGGGGCCCACGAGGGTGGAGGGCGCGCCCGGGGGGGGGGGGGGGGGGGGTGGGCGCGCCCTCCTGCCTCGTGCTCTCCTCGTTGATCCCCTAACGTGCACTCCAAGTCTCCCGGATTGCTTTGTTTCCAAAAATAACTCTCCCGAAGGTTTCATTCGGTTTGGACTCCGTTTGATATTCCTTTTTTTCGAAACACTGAAACAAGGGAAAAAACAGGAACTGGCACTGGGCTATGGGTCAATAGGTTAGTCCCAAAAATAATATAAAAGTGTTTGATAAAGCCCATAAACTTCCAAAACAAATAATATAATAGCATGAATACTTCATAAATTATAGATACGTTGGAGACGTATCAGCATCCTCAAGCTTAATTCCTGCTCGTCCTCGAGTAGGAAAATGATAAAAGAAATAATTTATGAAGTGTGAATGCTGGCAGGTGCACAAGTTTAATCAATGATAATTTCAATCACCTTTTCTAGCACCATCATATGTCATAACAGTAGCTCAACTCATAGAACTTTTCATGATCAAGTAACAAGCTATTCACATGTTAAAGTATAGATCATAAACTTCTTGAAAACTAACAAACCATGTTATTAGTCATCAAACAATTACAATTCATCTTATTTTCAGGAAGAGTCTATGTCAGAGATTTGATTCAGCAAGCTTCACATACTCAACTATCATTTAGTCCTCCATGATTGCTACCACTCAAAGCATATTTTTAGAACAAATAGTATTCCATCGCTTCCCAACCTTTTACCTCAAGGGTAATGTCAACAGTAATAATTCATGCTCAAATATATTTGAATGTCCATATATGCTTAGATCTTTCCGTCACATGATGCTTGCCAACTAAAGGGTAGGTTGGAATGAGAAGGAATACTACTGACTCTTGCATAAAAGTAAAAGATAGACCCTTCGCAGATGGAAGCAGGGATTTGCAGAGGTGCCAAAGCTCGAAGCTAAAACAGAGATGAAAATAATTTTGAGAGGTATGCTTTCATTGTCAACATAATGACCAAGAGTTCCAAATATCTTCCATACTACATACATTATAGGCGGTTTCCAAACAGAAAGATAAAGATTTTACTCCCCTCCACCAACAATCACACTCCACGGCTTGTCCGAAACAACGGGTGTCATCCAACTTTCAACAAGCCTCGGGGAGTTTTGTTTAAATTAATTGCGATTTTATATTTGATCTTTTGATCATAGGACTGGGCATCCCAGTTACCAGCCATTTTCTCGTGAATAATGAGCGGAGTCCACTCATCGTGAGAATAACCCACCTAGCATGGAAGATACTGACAGCCCCTAGTCGCGACATGAGCGATTCGGGCATACGAAACAGATTATTATTTGAAGGTTTAGAGTTTGGCACATGCAAATTTACTTGGAACGGCAGGTAAATACCGCATATAGGTAGATATGGTGGACACTCATGGAAGAAACTTGGTTCAAGGAATTTGCATGCACAAGCAGTATTCCCACTTAGTACAAATATTTTGGCTAGCAAAGGATTCTAAAAAGCAAGCACCACATGTTAGAGGATCCATAACAATATAACTTCTATACAAATATACCCAAGCATAACTCATTATGTTGTCTTCCTTGTCCAACTTCAACTAATTTGCTCAGGTTTGAAAATAATTAATGGGGCTCACAATCATAGAAGATGTCCAGGATAGTATATTTATATGTGAAATCTCTCTTCCTTCAATATTCTTTCATGAATTGTTCAAGTGACCAATACAATGTTTGCTAACCTTCAATAAATTTACCACCTATACTTCCTATATGTGAGGTCATTACTCCCCATGGGATAAGCATATGAAACATATATAATTTCAAACTTATGATATAAGTGAAGCACACGAGTAAATGACAAACTACTCCAAAAACATATAAGTGAAGATCAATGAGTAGTTAAATAATTATTTAGCTATGTGAAGACTCTCCCATTTAATAATTTCAGATCTTGATATTTTATTCAAACAAAAAGAAAAACAAAATAAAATAAAATGACGCTCCAAGCAAAACACATATCATGTGGTGAATAAAAATATAGCTCCAAGTAAAGTTACCGATGAACAAAGACGAAAGAGGGGATGTCTTCAGGGGCGTCCCCAAGCTTAGGCTCTTGGTTATCCTTGAATATTACCTTGGGGTGCCTTGGGCATCCCCAAGATTAGGCTCTTTCCACTCCTTATTCCATAGTCCATCGAATCTTTACCCAAAACTTGAAAACTTCACAACACAAAACTCAACAGAAAACTCGTAAGCTCCGTTAGTATAAGAAAATAAATCACCACTTAGGTACTGTTGTGAACTCATTCTAAATTCATATTTGTGTAATATCTACTGTATTACAACTTATATATGGTTCATAACCTCTGATACTACTCATAGATTCATCAAAATAAGCAAACATCACATAGAAAACAGAATCTGTCAAAAAGAGAACAGTCAGTAGTAATCTGTTTCAAACGTATATTTGAACTCCAAAAATTCAAAAATAAATTGATGGACCTTAGGAATTTGTCTAGTAATCATCTGCAAAAAGAATCAACTAAATAGCACTCTCCAGTAAAACGTTTTAGCTAATCTCGTGAGCGCTAAAGTTTCTGTTTTTTACAACAAGAACATAAATACTTCACCCAAGTCTTCCCAAAGGTTCTACTTGGCACAAAAACTAATTAAAACATAAAACCACATCCTAATAGAAGCTAGATGAATTATTTATTACTAAACAGAACCAAAAAGTAAGAAACAAAAACAAAGTTGGGTTGCCTCCAACAAGCGCTAACGTTTTAACGCCCCTAGCTAGGCATGGTGATTTCAATGATGCTCACGTAAAAGATAAGAATTGAAACATAAAGAGAGCATCATGAAGAATATGACTAGCATATTTAAGTCTAACCCACTTCATATCCATAGGGATTTTGTGAGCAAACAACTTATGGGAAGAATAATCAACTAGCATAGGAAGGCAAAACAAGCATAACTTCAAAACTTTAAGCACATAGAGAGGAAACTTGATATTATTGCAATTCCTACAAGCATATATTCCTCCCTCATAATAATTTTAAGTAGCATCATGAATGAATTCAACAATATAACCAGCACCTAAAGCATTCTCTTCATGATCTATAAGCATAGAAAATTTACTACTCTCCACATAAGCAACATTTTTCTCATTCAGAATAGTGGGAGTATCATAAGAGACTTGAATACTATAATTTGTTTTCACGTTAAAAGAGTAATGTTGAGAAAAGGGTAATCATAATCATGACAAGTTTAATAAATATAATTATCACTACTTTTTATAACATAAGTTTCATCACAATAATCACACTTTGTTCTCATCATAATCAATTGAAACCTCTTCCAAGATAGTGGAATCATCACTAAATAAAGTCATGTCACGACCGGTTTTCCCAATAAAATACTTATTGAGAGACCGATCCTTTTATTTCCAGTATAGGAGAATCCTCCTCACTGGTTGACAAATTCTTGATACAGAAGTCCAGTAGTACTGAATATAATACATGGTTGAGCTGAGGTTGCTCAACAGTTTATTACAAGCACGCCAATATTTTACATATGGGCGGATTTGACACAATGGTGTGGTGGAATACTACTGACTCGCAATAATATAATGGTGGTGGATATGTCACAGTGAAGTGGGTGACATGACTCGTAGCTCATCAAGCGTCGGAGTGAGGCTTGACGATTTATTTGGGTAGCGGAAGCGGGTATAATACAAGTGAACAACTCCAGGGTCGCACAGGACTGACTGGGACTCCTCTAGGCATCGGACTCGCTATCGAACTCTTCATCCATAAGATCGCCTTTGTCAACATCTGGCCAAATCAACAAGCCAGGTGAGTACTTTGAATGTACTCGCAAGACAGTTCGGACATAAGATATAACAAATGTAAACATGAAGCACATGAGCAGGTCAGTATGCACAATCAAACAATTGATTTGCATCGCATGATAAATAAAAGGAAATCGGGCGGTAGTCCTCCCGAAATCCCAATACGAGTAAGTGAAGACCGATCGGGTGTCTGAAGCGACGCCTCGAAAGGTATGACAATTTAACGTGCCGCAGTCGGGCATCGGTGCGACACCACATAAAGGGCTTATATCGAAAGTAAATAACAGCAATGCCACAGTCGGACGTCTGAGCGACCTCACATAAAGGGCTTATATCGAAAGTAAATAACAACAATGCCACAGTCGGACGTCTAAGCGACATCACCTAAAGGGCTTATATCGAAAGTAAATAACAACAATGCCACAGTCGGACGTCTGAGCGACATCACATAAAGGGCTTATATCAAAAGTAAATGACAACAATGCCACAGTCGGACGTCTGAGCGACATCACATAAAGGGATTGTGGTTTATCATTCGCATTGAAATAGTTCATGAATATAAATCATCATAAAGAAATACTCAGCACATAATCATAAACTGGTTAGTCCATCCACAGGAATAATCATTCAGCCGAGTTTACCACTCATGTTTGTCACCGGATGTCTTTTTGCAGAGACTGACGCTGAGACTGACAAGGACGAGTCGAACACAATCCTTGACCATGGATAAGGATACTTGGATGATTTATGACTCTGCAGAGTTTGTACCATTTAACCACAGCCGACGGATTTCAGTAGTCACAAGGACTAGTTCCGTCTACGGAGTTTCGGAAGAAACACATCTAACCAGTACACACCATTTCCACTTTCCGCTGCCAGGATTCACCCTAGGCAACGTTCAACAAAAACTCTAAGACGGGGAGGTCACAACCTCGAATAGCATGGGATCAAATTTATATCGCGCGCTCTAAGGGGTGCCCCCCTCTCGGTCCCAACCGGAAACACCCATGCCCCCTGACCGAATGACTGGCTTTAATCCAGGGCCGTGGAACCATCATCACGGCCTCTCTATTTGGTGTGTACGCAGAAAGAGGTTTGCAACTTATTAAACCATATTCTGAAGAAAACATGTGGCAGTACGAGAAAAAGGACGGATGGCAACGTGACTTGATTCACGTTAACACCGGAGTTGAATGGTTCGGCATAAGACTGGCATGCTTCAACAATATCATGTTACCACCTCTCATGTCACCACACGATTATGAAAACTCACTTTGAGAACACGTCAAGTTTCGAAACTTCACATGCAATGGCCTTGCATGTAACATAACATTTTTACCGATGTTCATATGAGCATGCCATGAAATAACTACTCGAGCAAACATGCAAAACATCCATCATATCAAAGGTTCAAACATGCTTGCCTGGTTCGGAGAAGTCGGAGTCGAGCTCGGCGAGGTTCGCGGTTCCGTCACCTCCTCTGGTATCTACGGGTAACAGAAAAATACGCACTAACGTAAATACCGTGTGTGCACAAAAAGTGTCCCAAATATTTTTCAAATAAATATGATCAAAAAACTAGACAAAAAAAATAAAGATGACAGAAAAAGAATCAATCAAAAATCATTTTCTGTTAAAAAGTTATTAAGGTTTTAATCCAGGGACCTTTCTGTAATGAAACAGAAAGTTTCCAGGGTTCATTATATAAAAACAGAAAGCGTTTCGTTTAAGAATACGGCGGCCCAGAGGGGAGACGTACTTTGGCAGAAGGCGTTTTCAGAAAACGTTTCGTTTAAATGAAGTGAGAGGCTGATGGGGGGTCCCACCCGTCAGGTTTGAATATTTGAAAAAAGAAGAACAGGGCGCGCCGGCCCCCGAGGGCTGCGGTGGTCGCCGGCGGCGATCCACGGCGAGGCAGGGGGAGTGGGTGGCACCTACGGTTTCCTTGGGTTCTTCCGCACCTGTGGGTGGTGGAGTAGGTCGTTGGCGAGCACCACGTCGACGGCGGCCTCAACTCCGGCGGACAGTGGCTCGGGTGGTGTTGGATCTCGTCGGGGAGGGCTGCAAGCTACAAATTTGGAATGTGGGTTAGGAGCGTGGGTGCATCAGAGGGTCCCTGACGTGGATTGGGGGGCAGCGATGGCCTCACCGGAGTGAATCGAGTTGGAACCCGAGGCGGATCGGGGCGGCCGGAGACGGAGAAGAGGACCTCCTCGAGGCCCTCCTGGCGGCTGGGTGTGGCTCTGGGAAGGTGGAGGGGTGGTGCTTGCTCGAGCTCGAGCTCGGGGCCCCTTTTTGTAGCCGGCCCGAGGCGGTGCCCAAGAACGGGATAACTCCGGCGACGGCTACGGTGGTGCAGAGGTTGAACGGGCCAATTAGGTGTTCGGACAGCTACGTGGAGGTCTACTGGTTCCACCCAAACGCTAAACTTGGTTGGATTAGACTTGCTCTGCGGTTTCGATGGAACGGCGCTCCGCGGGCCCGTCGGCGGCAGGGTGCGCGCCCTGTGTTCGCCAGGCCACGGCGACGGTGCGGCGGTGCGTGCAGGGGAGCAGACGGCCATGCGGAGGCCTTGGGTGGTTTGGGCGGTGCCGGACGGCGCCGAAAGCTGCAGCTGTGCCCTGTCGGCCGCCACGGGTGGCCCTGCCACCGTAGAGGTTGCCGGCATCGGCGAGGCACGCTGCCACCGACAGCTGCGCCCGTCCAAGAGAGCGTGCGGCGCTCTGGATAAGGAGGAGGGCAGTGCACATGGCGCCAAGCGTGCACTGGTGAGATCGATGCCACGCTTCTAAAGAAAACAACACTGACGGCGCACTGTTTTGTCTGAACTTATCTAAACTTGCCAGGAACAGTGCACACCAGGTGTTCGCCGGATTGTTTGGCATGTGCAAAATTTTCCTTGAGCTTATTTTGGTGGGATGGCCTCTCAGTGCACCTGGGGGCTGCCTGATTTTTGGTAGAATTGTTTGGGAAAGAAAAATATGAATTTCACCAAAAATGATGAATCTGGTCCAAACTTGCAGGGAGAAAAATTTGAAATATTTGAACTGAGGCAGAGTGGATCAAGATGGATCTTGGTTGGGGTGCTAAGGACTAGCTAGGGGGTTGGTTTGGGGTCAAAACTCAGATTAAAAAGGGTACTTCCTTTGAAAAGCCCTAGGTCCAAAATAAAAGGCAGAATTAGTTTTGGAGCACGAAATAAATTGAATAAAAATTCAAAAATGGGTTGGACTTGTTAGGAATGAATACTATACTTGTTCCAAAGTGGAGGGAGAAGTTATGGAGGGCAGATGTCAATATGTGACATGGTAAAAGAGGGAAAAAATTGAATGAGAGGAGGACAACCCAAATCCTTAGGGTTTCTTTTTAGTAGAAAAGATTTTAAAAATAAAATTTTTGTAGAAACCAGGTAAAGAGAAGAGTTCTCAAGACCAAAAATCCAAGTTGAGAGGAGCACCAAAGTTGGTTGTCACAAAGGTTTTGAGAGGAAGAGTTTTTAAGAAAAGTTTTTGGGACACTCCCTTCCAAATCAAATAAAGATTTTGATAAAACAAAAATGAAATTTTTGGAGTGTCACAAGTCATGACCTCTCTAAATCCACTTTCATAAATATTATAAGATTCAACATCCTCCAAAATAGTGGGATCATTACTTCCTAAAGTTGACACTCTTCCAAACCCACTTTCATCAATATAATCATCATAGGTAGAAGGCATGCTATCATCATAACAACTTTGCATATCAAAACTTGGGAGGCTAAAAATATCATCTTCATTAAATGTAGCATCCCCAAGCTTTGGCCTTTTCATATCATAAGCATAATCACTCTCATCATTAATAGTGTGGATAGCACCAATAGTATAGCAATTATCATCATCACAATGAGTAGTAGGAGCAACATCATTTGTGAAGGATACCTTTTTACCTTTGCTTCTTTGTTTTTTCATTTTCTTCTTCACATCATGTGCGGGTTCATCCCTCTTTTTTGAGCTCTTTAATTATGAGATTGGTTGAATAGAAAGCTCCTCCTCGTTACCTGATTCATCATAAGAAATAATAGGAGAATATTGGGAAGTCTCTTCCCTTTCGTTAGTATCCTCTTCATCTTCTATTTGTTTCCTTTTCTTTATGTAATTGGCAATATAAGGATTTTCAATGCAATTCACCGCACAATACATATAAATTTCTTCTAGATCAATATCGAGGAATTTCTCAAGGTTATATTCTGGAATAATCTTAGTTTGACGTTTCATTTCTTCATAAGCCAAAAGAAAACTAAGTTCATTATGATGTGCAAGGGAAATCAAGTCATCAAAATTTTTGGACACGATTCGATCATGAAACAATTTGCATTTGATATTTAAATGACCATGTTCATTGCAAAGTTCACAAGTATGGCTAAGATATTTTAAATTTTCATCACTAACATTTAGCCTTTCTTGCAACCATTTAGTTTCTAAGTGCTTGTGCCTCTTACAGAATCTATCTTCCCTTTTTGGTATGTATCTGCAAACTCTATGCACACTCCACAGAAATCGACATGCTTATAAGAGATATTTTCATCATGACTAGTGCAATCATCATTAGTACTATAGATATTCAAAGAGTTCATACTAACAACATTGCAATCATGCTCATCATTCAAAGTTTTAGTGCCAAACATTTTAATGCATTCTTCTTGTAACACTTTGGCACAATTTTCCTTTCCATCATACTCACGAAACATATTAAAAATTTGAAGCGTATGAGACAAAATCAATTCCATTTTTTTGTAGTTTACTTTTATAAACTAAACTAGTGATAAAACAAGAAACTAAAAGATTCGATTGCAAGATCTAAAGATATACCTTCAAGCACTCACCTCCCCGGCAACAGCGCCAGAAAAGAGCTTGATGTCTACTACGCTACCTTATCCTTGTAGACGTTGTTGGGCCTCCAAGTGCAGAGGTTTGTAGGACAGTAGCAAATTTCCCTCAAGTAGATGACCTAAGGTTTATCAATTCGTGGGAGGCATAGGATGAAGATGGCCTCTCTCAAACAACCCTGCAACCAAATAACAAAGAGTCTCTTGTGTCCCCAACACACCCAATACAATGGTAAATTGTATACGTGCACTAGTTCGGCGAAGAGATGGTGATACAAGTGCAATATGGATGGTAGATATAGGTTTTTGTCATCTGAAAATATAAAAACAGCAAGGTAGCAAGTGGTAAAAGTGAGCGTAAACAGTATTGCAATGCTAGGAAACAAGGCCTAGGGTTCATACTTTCACTAGTGCAAGTTCTCTCGATAATAATAACATAATTGGATCATATAACTATCCCTCAACATGCAACAAGAGTCACTCCAAAGTCACTAATAGAGGAGAACAAACGAAGAGATTATGGTAGGGTATGAAACCACCTCAAAGTTATTCTTTCTGATCGATCTATTCAAGAGTCCGTAGTAAAATAACACGAAGCTATTCTTTCCGTTCGATCTATCATATAGTTCGTACTAGAATAACACCATAAGACACAAATCAACCAAAACCCTAATGTCACCTAGATAGTCCAATGTCACCTCAAGTATCCGTGGGTATGATTATACGATATGCATCACACAATCTCAGATTCATCTATTCAAACCAACACAAAGTACTTCAAAGAGTGCCCCAAAGTTTCTACCGGAGAGTCAAGACGAAAGCGTGTGCCAACCCCTATGCATAGGTTCATGGGCGGAATCTGCAAGTTGATCACCAAAACATACATCAAGTGAATCATGTGATATCCCATTGTCACCTCAGATACGCACGGCAAGACATACATCAAATTTTCTCAAATCATTAAAGACTCAATCCGGTAAGATAACTTCAAAGGGAAAACTCAATCCATTACAAGAGAGTAGAGGGGGCAGAAACATCATAAGATCCAACTATAATAGCAAAGCTCGCGATACATCAAGATCATATCACCTGAAGAACACGAGAGAGAGAGAGAGAGAGAGAGAGAGAGAGAGAGAGAGAGAGAGAGAGAGAGAGAGAGAGAGAGAGATCAAACACATAGCTACTGGTACATACCCTCAACCCCGAGGGTGAACTACTCCTTCCTCGTCATGGAGAGCGCCGGGATGATGAAGATGGCCACCGGTGAGGGTTCCCACCCTCTGGCAGGGTGCCGGAACAGGGTCCTGATTGGTTTTTGGTGGCTACAGAGGCTTGCGGCGGCAAAAATCCCGATCTATTCTGTTCCCCGATGGTTTTAGGGTATATATATATATATATATATATATATATATATATATATATATATATATATATATATATATATATATATATATATATATATATATATATATATATATATATATATATATATATATATATTGGACTCCTCTTTTATACTCCCGGGGGTATGTACTCCCACCTCCACTAGATGGGTTTGGAGTCAGAGACCACGCGCGGAGCAGGTATCACCGTAATAGGAAAAAGAAAAAAGAAAATAGGTAGTGGTTATGAGTCGGCTGCATGCACCTACATGCATGGGCGTTGAATCTCAATCTCCACGCGCCTAGGAAAGTTGTTGCGGTGGGGATAAGGTATCTCGTCTGGCTGTCGTATGAGAGAGGATAGGAGAAAAGCCGCCGGAGGTATGATGGATGCGACCCCTGGCGAAATGGAAGGTATATCAGTGGAGATCGTTCCCGCGACCGGCGGAACGGAAGGTATGTCAATGGAGATCGTTCCCGCGACCGGCGACATGGAAGGTATGACGGATGCGACCTCTGGTGAAATGGAAGGTATGTCAATGGAGGACTCGTTGATCGATGGCAACAGGTATATGAGCTGGTCTTCTGTGTTTTGTTGTTCCTTATTTGTCATACTCGCTGCCGGCCGTATTCATTGTACTCGTAAGACGTCGCCCGACCGGCCGTCCGACGTCTTACAAGTACAATGAATACGGCCGGCAGCGAGTATGACAAATACTAATTTATTATACTGGGTGTAGGGATCTCTTATTATCATTTGATTCGACTGAAGGATTTCCATCGGCAATGGATCATACGGACGTCCCACTCGAGAGGTATGAGTGGTGATTGCAAGTAGCAGTTCATACGTTATTTCTGTCCTCCGTTCTTGTATCAGTGTGACTGATAAATTTTATTTAGGAGTATATACTTCATTTTGGGGGTGATAGTACATTAGTATTTGCTGCTTCATTGACCGATTAGTATATACTTCTTTTTTGTTGTCATTAGTATATACTTTATTTTATTACATTGAAATTGTTTACAAATTGATTCCTTTGTAGTAAATACTTCCATGAGATGTCGAATATACTCCTATGTTTTCAGTAGGTCGTACTTCTTAGCTGATGGATGAGTATATGCTTATTTTTATTGTTTTAACATGAGTATGTGCTTCTCGCTTTAGCTATTGGTATGGACCTAATTTATTTGTCATCATTATATAGTCTATTTTTTATTTAGTATATACTTGCATGAGATGTCGAATATACTCCTTTGTTTTCATTAGTACATACTCATGTTATTTATGATTATTATATACCTCATTTTTTGGGCACTTCGTTCCATGATTAGTATGTACTTTTTTCTCTGTGTGATGAGTATATACCTTCTTTTTGTAGTACGTACTCCTTGACGGATTGAATTGTCTGTAGTATATACTTGATTGATTATTATTATTTGTGTATTTTTTGTATACCACATCAGGGTTGTGGTAGAAGATCAAGAAGGATTACTTGATCTCCCACCTGAATACGCGGATCCAGCGATGCTTGTTCCTAAGGTGGGACAAAGTTTCATGACTGAAAGAGATGCTTTCAATCTATACAACATCTATGTTGTGCGGATGGGTTTTGGAATTCGATTGTCGAAGCTGCGTTTTAATGCATCGAAGAAATTGACTATGTGGGAATTTTCTTGTTCGCATCAGGTAAGTAGTAACATAATAATACTTTGGGACTGACCATATTGGTTTGACAATGTGGTATAACTATCCATTTTTTATTTTTTGGATTTTTGTAGGGGAAAAATCCTAAGACAAAAAAACCTTCAGTACGTGTTGGGTGTGGCGCTATGTTGAGGATTAATATACCAACTGGTGAGGGGTCGTGGACAATGACTAAGTTTGTAGAGGACCATAACCATGAGCTGAAGGAGGCAATTGGTGTGACTAAGAATTACAAGTCACATAATCAAATTGATGAGGGGACTAGACATGTCATTGCAGACATGGTGGATAGCGGTATGAGGTCGACCAACATGTACGGTTTATTGTCAGGGTTTTGTGGAGGAGCTTCAATGGTCCTGTTCTCACGTAGGATGATGGACAGGCAAACTTATGCTATCAAGAGGGATGAGTGCAGTGAAGATGTAGAGTTGACCCTTGATCTTTTCAAAGAGTTGCAAAGCAATTCCAGCAATTTTTTCTATAGTGTGCAGGTTGACAAGGCATGCCGTGTGAAGAATATATTCTGGTCTCATGCTGTATCGAGGAGGAATTTTCAGGCCTTCGGCGATGTTGTGACGTTTGATACTACATATAAGACTAATAGTTACAACATGCCATTTGCTCCGTTTGTAGGAGTGAATAATCATTTTCAGAGCATATTGTTTGGGTGTGCATTACTTAGAGATGAGACAGTTGAGTCTTTCAATTGGTTGTTCTCTACGTTCAGGAAGTGCATGAATGGAACGGAGCCGCAGTGCATACTTACCGGTAAGTTTGTTATGTTATTTTAGAGTCTATATATGTTACTTTGTTGTACTGAGTACCTTGGCTTTTCTGACAGATAATGGCCAACAGATGGCCGCCTCTATTAAAAAAGTTTTTCCAAAAGCGTCTCATCGTGTTTGCAAGTGGCATATACTTAAGAAGGTGAGGGAAAATTGTGGAAATATCTACAGCACTAGAGAAACATTCAAAGAAGACTTTCATAGGGTGTTACCTCAGATGTTGACAGTAGATGAGTTTGAGGGGGCATGGAAGGAATTAATTTCCGAGTATAAGCTGGAAGATTGTGTGTATCTGAAGCAGATGTGGGATATCAGGGAAAAGTGGGCATTTCCTTATTTTGGGCACTTGTTCTATGCTGGAATGACAACTACACAGAGGAGTGAGTGAGTTAATTATGTCTTGAAAAGGTTTGTTATGCCAGCCTCTTCGATGAATGGTTTCGCAAAGAAGTATGAGAGATTCTTCATAGACAGATTACAGATGGAAGATTATGAGGAATTTCATACTAAACATGTAAGTACAATTTTTGTTAGTTCCATTTTGTAGTTCACCAATTTATCATAGTAATACATTGTGATACAACTGAGCTTGCAGGACAAAGTTGCTATGAAGACTAGATCACCATTGGAAAGACATGCTTCAAAGATATATACTCGCGGTGTATTCAACTTATTTGTGGAGCAGCTATCGGAAAGTTTGTCCTTCAAGGTCATCGCGACTGATGAGGAGAGTGTCTTTAAAATAGTACGTATTGGGGGTTTTGCTCGGAACATCTGGCGACGGCACCATTATGAAGTGTATGCAGACCTTGAAAGC
This sequence comes from Aegilops umbellulata, assembly GCA_032464435.1. Lineage (NCBI taxonomy): Eukaryota > Viridiplantae > Streptophyta > Magnoliopsida > Poales > Poaceae > Aegilops > Aegilops umbellulata. Next base: position 584,243,010 of record CP136060.1, on the reverse strand, counting down.
ATGACATTTTCGTGTGTATGTAAGATGTTTGAGCACAAGGGTATACTGTGTTGTCATGTGCTTAGTGTAAGTACCTTATCACCATAACCATATACTTACGATAGTGTCGTAGATAAATGTCACTATAATGATATTGTGAGGTAAACTGAGGACACATCGAGTATGTAATCATATAATGATTTGTTATTGTTTTTGTAGGTCCTGATACATGATGGCTGCGCTGAGATCCCAGAGCAGTATGTCTTGAAGCGATGGACGAAGGATGCTAGAGACCGTGTGCCTTCATTCCTGGAGGGTTACAAAGATGACGTTGATGCCGCTGCTTCTCAGACGTACAGGCATCTGGTGCTCCATAAGACATCAGAGGAGGTAACTCGTCTTGGTAACAAATACATGAAGGCTTACAAGGTGGCCATGGAAGACCTATCTCAATTGGTGGAAAAACTGAGAAAGGTCTGTCTGGAGGAAGAGCAGGCTAATCTGGAAGGGCCAGAAGTTGAGGGTGAGATACATAATCAGACACATGATCCTACAACAACTGATGGTGATAGAACCCCAGGAGAAGGAGATAGTACTCCCCATGTCCATGAAGTCAATGAAGGCCCATTCGAGGAAGGGGTCAGTATGGAAGATATTTTGCCACCTGTTAAGAATTGTCCGAGAGGCAGGCCAAAAACTACAAGATGGAAAACTGGTGGGGAAGTAGCTAGTACAAAGAAGAGTGGTTAGAAAGTGGGTGGCAGCAGTGATAGCACAAAGCAATGTGGCAATGCTTCTGGGAAGAAAGAGTCTGACATCATTAGGTATTGTGGAGAATGTGGTGACCCGGGACATAATAAGACGACATGTGGGAAGCCGTCCACGTACAAGAGGAAGTATGTTTACAAGGAATAGTTGCGTTTAGTGGGTTTTATTTTTTTAGTTATAGTTGTGACTGAATAGGTTGTAAGGACCATGTGTTCGGATTGTGGAACATGTCTTTATTCTAGCCTTGATTGGTTTCCACTGTTACTGCAGGAGTTTGCGTGAACAGTTTTTCATACATTAATAGTACTGGTTATGAGTATTTCTGTATCTAGTCAGCACAATTTGTGAAAATGGATGTTCGTGCAATTTTTCTTTGGTCGTAAATGGTTTTGTGGTACGTGTAGATAGTAGTGACTCGTAAATTTTGAAGTATGTTTCCATTGAATGAAATGGGTATGATGAAGTGAAATGGTATATACTGTCTGGACTGGAGTATGTACTGCTTTGAGAAACTTGTAGTATGTCGTTTGTCATCAAGGATCGGGAAGTATGTTACTATTGAATAAAATGGTATATAGTGAAAAACACAGAGAATAAAGTAAGATGATACAGATTGATATTCATTTTTGAAAGTAAGGAGATTATGCAAATACAATGACATAGTTAAGCAAAGTACAGTGTGACTGGCTACGAATGAAGAAAATCTATAGGGAAATGTTTGCGGATAATGTTGTCTACTAGTCTAATCCCTAAGCTGGCTGAGCTGGAGTTTAACCCAATCTGGAAGAGAAGCTTCATTTCTCTTGAACGTCAGCAAGTCCAGTAGAAAAGTGCACCTTAGGTCGTTAGAATCATGCATTAGAAGTTGATGATGAAGAGGTTGAGCTTGTTGTGCCAGTAATAGTTGCCATGTTTGTGTAAGTACTGAGGAAAATAGTTACCTCGTTTATGAAATTAATTAGACGGAGGCCATTCCAGTTCCGCATGAAGTTCAATACAAGAAAACCGCAATCATCCCTGGTAGTTCGTGAATGTTATATTAATTGGCGACGGCGCCTAAAAAAGCAACTGAATCAAAGGGAACTTACGAATTTTGTTGTTCTGGTATGTTCTCTATGACCTCAATACCCCAGCTAGGTATGTCCTCATCCCATCCAGGAAAAGCTAACCTCATGCACTCGGCGAGATGATATGCTATGGTGTGACATGTCTTGTTATGTCTAGATATTCTTGATTCGTTGAAGGGGCCTAGCGCACTGAGTGAGTCAAGTATCGATATTTTCTTGTTCTCCATGTCGAATGCATACAATGCATAGTGATTAACCAGATGAAGTGGTATGAGTATCTGGAAAGGAAAATGAGACCCTGAAATTAGAAAGCTCATAGCATATAAAAGTGGCGCACAGTACAGTATATGTTGATACCTGATGGCTTTGTGAAACGTCATAACGTATGTGTGTTCCAATGAAGTGTCCTAGCTAGTGCTCTGGAACCCAGAATTCACCCCCCGCCAAGGCAAAGCTCTACAGCCACATTACAAATTAAGCATGGATAAAATAATGGAATGAGTGATCGTGTTGTAGAGAAAGGCTTACTGCAAAGTCGAGGTTTATGAAGTGTCTCCATCCCAAATAGTTTGTTCCCTCGAACCTCTCCACGTCATCCAAGAACATTTTGCGGATCGCAAAATTTAAGCAGTCAGTATCCATCCAGCCACCGCGTGCAATTGATTGCTGGAGAGTGCGTAACTTTATGGAGATGTTGAACGGACAGGAACTCTGAAGCCATACTTCACTGGTGATGAGAGCAGAATAATATTAGTTAAATGTCAGAAAAGAAGTGCATTGAGAAATTGAAACTTTTGTACTAATACTCACTCCAACAAGGCTTCATTTGATATTTCTTGAATGTACGAATAAGTTGAGTGGGCTACCCGCGTATCAGTACGTGTTATTGAGCATTGCTTGGTCTGAAAGGGGGACAAAAGTTTCTTGTTTCGATTTATTTTTCGGGTGTTTTTATCTCTTAGAAGGTGGGATGGTGGGTTTTCTACTATGTATCTACGTTGTTGTTCATCTCCATTGGTATCCTCCGCACTTAGTGCGACCGTCCACTCTTGTGCCAGGCGAGCAGCGGATGCTGGGGAGATTGACGATTTCTGCTTGCTTGGTGAGGCTGGTACGAACAGAAGGATTAGTTAGGAATTGTAACATATGAAGTTGTGGAAAAAAGTACAATGGGAAAGAAAAATTACCAGAAGCATTATGAGTCGTTGGTGGAGTGCGGGATGCTAGATTGTTGTACCTATTACTTGTTGTGCTACATGAACCAATGTTGCCTTGAGATGCCAGTTGTGGATGATCCCCGTCGGGCGTACTTGTATGTTGGCAAGGTGAAGCAGTATCCTTGCTGAAGGATGTTGGGGTAAGGCCTGAAAACAGAGGAATATAACAGATTTAAAATGGTGGTTGAAGTACTACTGGGTGAGTTAAGGTTGAGTAACCAGATTAGCTATGTAGAATTGAAGCATATGAATGTAGTGGCTAGAGGTATATCTGATATGTATGGATGAGGATATGTTGAGATGTACCTGCTGAGGGGTTAGAATGAAGTGCACCGTGACTGCCCAGACCGGCGGACCTATTGTGGTTGTCCAAAAGAACATTACGAAGGGTGGCCCTTACTGCAATTTTTATCGAATTGAAAACAGTAGTAACCAGAATTTTGTTAAGTTTTTGAGTTGCTTCAATGGCTACTGGATTGTCAAAAAAGTTTTCAAAATCTGAAGTATCTTGCAAAATAGATGAAAATCGTCCTTCAGCACTGGAGATTGCATCCTTAATGGAAGAAGAAGCCTGAAAAACAAATTATGTGAACATATAATGTGTGATGAGTGCTTGGTTGTGATTTTATTTTAGTGAGAGCATCAAAAATAAATTGTTACCTCTTCTCCATATATCGACCGTAATTTAGTTGATTTGAAACACGTCTGCAAGTATTCTGAAATGTTGGACACACATGGTTGGTTAATGGTTGCGCTCGGAGTCGAACGATGATTTTCTTGAGAGCCCTCTTCTGGTGCACGGGAGTAAATACTTGGTGGTTTCGTGAGCTAACAAAAAGTAAAATAATTAGTACAAAAATTAGTGATAATTTGGCAATTAAATTGATTAAAACAGAGCCGACCTGCAGCTTCCCAAACTGAGGGAAAGGGAACCCAATGTTGTGTTTGTACTTCATGTCATTCATGATAATGCGGGTGACGAGGTCATCATCGAATGCCGCAATCCTAGGACTGGTTTCACAATTGACATCGTCATTTGATGGAGCAATATGGTCCAGGTAGATTGTCTGTAGGAAACAGTGGTTTGATTAAGTTAGTAAGAAAGTAGGTATGTGCCTAGTGGAAGGTATATACTATCTGCAATCAGGTACATGGTATGTAATAGTGCAGGATAGTATGAAGGAAAATGTGATTATAATGTGAACGCACACCTGGAGGAATAGTATACACCCGTTAATTGATACTTGAGAAGAATTATGAAATCGTTTGGGCATCAATCTGGCAGAATTCATGAGGTCGTGGACGATGAACTGTGCCCAGTTGTATGACGAGATGTTGTCAATATCAGCTACTGCGCTGATATACCTTGTGGAAATGTAGTTTGCCAGTGATTGTGGAGCCAAGAACTTTGTCATGACATAAAGGACAAATGCCGCCTTGAATGATCGTTGGTCCTTTAAGCTCATCGGATATGAATATTGTTTATTAAGAATTGCCTCCAAAAACTTAACAGTAACCTGTGAAAAGTGTGGAACCTCAAAAATATCACAAAGAATCCTCTTATTCCTTTCTACCTCATCTTGGTTACAGGTCTCAATGGTTCTCCCGCTGCATGGTACACCCAAGACTGAATTAACGTCCCTCGCAGAGAAGGGGATCACTTTATGAAGATCAGCTACGATGGCACATGAATCAACATCAATCTTGCTCAGAAGCCATGCACCATACTGTCTGTTAACTTTAGTTAACTTCAGCTGAAGGATGCCGTGAAGCCCTGTTTGACGAACAAGATCCTTTTTCATGTCATCAAAACTGTTAATCAAAGTAACGACACACTTTGGTTGGCATCTTGAATTTATTCTGGTGCTAGTTGCATTGCCTTTCGTCGACTTATTTGTGGCTCTCTTGCGGCGGTATTTATCAATGAGACGAGACGCGCTGCGTGACAAGGTGCCTTTCCTAGACGTGTATGGCTGGGAGTGGAGACCCTGCCAGCAAAATTGTACAGATTCAACTACAACTAGTCTACATACTGAACAACAAAACGAGGAAGAGAGATATTTGCTTTGCTCGTGGAAAGTTCAGACTTGGACCGATATAATATGGACATGCATCTAGTTACACACGAGCTAAGATCGATGATAAGCAGCATACCTCGTGTGAGTTGTGGCTGATTCTAACGGGGGGAGTGGAGTCGTATCACTTCACTTATATCCTATGGGTAAATTGTGGAATAAATTGACTGTCATGAAGTTGAAATCATATCATGCCTAGTGGTAGCTTCACAATGGGTTTAGAAAGTGAAATCTTTTGAGGCCTGGCAATCACAATATTGGTCATACAAACAATTCACGAATAATTAGTATAAGGAAGAGAACCTTCACATGCAAATACACTATCAGGAAAATCTTTTGTGATTGCGAGCCCCCATCGAAATATTATATGCCAAAATTGGTTACGTTGGACAAAGAAGACAACGTAATGATTTATGTTTGTTCATATTCACATAGAAGTTATATTGTCATAGATCCTTCAACATGTGGTGCTTGCCCCCCATCTTTGCTAGCCAAAAGTTCCACACCAAGTAGAGATACTACTTGTGCATCCAAAAACCCTTAAACCCAAATCTTGTTTTCAAGAGTCCACCATACCTACCTAAGGATCGAGCAAGTTCCATCAAGTAAGTTGTCATCGGTACAGAAAGGCAATAAAAATTGGTGTGAATGGTTTCTCCCTAGGTCGCCCACGAGAGCAAGCAGCGAGGGATGGTTCGCGTGGAGAGATATGAATACTGGAGAATTTCCGGTCTCTAGACAATGTACTAAACCAATATGCACTGGCCCTAGTTGTCTGTCCCCTAGAGATTGTTTCTTTCCCTCTCATCTATTTTTCATGTCGACCTCATAGCTTTACTGCTGCGTAGTTACAATGACTCAACGGTTTTAATCTCTCTTTCATGTCGACCTGATCATCAATGGTGGGTTGTAACAAACATGGACCGTTATTATTATTATCACTTTCATGCCCATCTCGTCTGCATTGCTTGATAGTGACAACAACTTGGACCATTCATAAATCTTTCTTTTTCATATGCACAACATGTTCATTGCTGAGTAGTAACGACGGCATGGACTGTTATCATCTCTTTTTCAGTACAGTCTCATCTCGATTGATGGATAGTAACAACGGCATGGACTGTTCCATCTTTGTTAGACCAAGCTAAGCGTCGTTACAGTTGTACGGCCAACTAATGATATCATTACTTGCACTTCTCCGCTATAATCATCTATTTATATATAAAAAGTGCTTTATGGGGTAACCAGAAAAAAAAGAAATAGTCTAGAAAATCCCACAATAATTAGATAAATCTGGCCATTAATCTGGTGGACCCATATCTATAGCTATGTAATTAACGGACTAGATCTAGGTTTGTTTAAGAAGAAAAAGATTATCCACGTGATGGGCCTCCACACGACTACACATCCTCCCTCCCATGTAAAGAGCACGTCCACCCTCACATCTAAGCGCCCGTATTACTCAAAAAAAAAAAAAACTAAGTGCACGTCCCTGTACGCATCCTCCCTCCCATCTAGGCGAATGAAGGATTCTAAAAAAAACTGGAAAATCTAATGAAGGATTCTAAAAAAAAACTGGACAATCTAATGAAGGATTCTAAAAAAAACTAGAGAATCTAAGCGAACGAAAATAAATATGCTCGCCACAAGCCTCCAAATGTCTTGACGCACCCCTCCATCCCAGCGAAAGAAAAGTTCCCTGAAAAAATCAAAGTGCACAAAGGAGCAATCATGTTCCCAAGAAAAAAAGAAAAGAGAAACCTGAAGAAATAGTAGTAGGGAAAGGTGAGCGATGCCGCACAAGTTACCAGCCATGCCCTTGCGCGGTTTCCTCAGCAGCATCCAAGATTGTTGGCTCCAGGTACATGCTTCAAATCCCAGCCTGAGCACTTTAGCAACATCATACTGATGAGTCTCCGTTGTCGCTCCAAGTATGGTTCAGAAAAGGCTAACCCTTGATTTCAATGCACACCTGTGAAGCGTATGCACCATACGGCAAGACTGCTTCGGCGGCCGCCCAAATAATTAACTTAACATCACCAGATTTACGTGGGCCGGATAACGAGTTGATTGATGCGGTACTCTCTTCTCAAGTTCATATGCATGCATGTGTCCATCAACTTCTTCAAGGGTTCATGAAAATACCTGCAAATACCAACGATCATCTATTCCCCACCTTCATCTTCCCTTGCACATGTTCCAGCAGACAAAAACTCAACGCACCATGGCCATCCAAGTTTATAGCACTGCCACACACACTAGAATAATGTGCCAATCTAATAATTTCTTGGGACTCATATTATGTCAGGTCACGATGCATGCCAAAATTGATGACGATGCATGTGTTGTGCCATCGAGATGGGGAAATCAACGCCCAAGATAGTTGCCCCAAATGTTCATCGTCCAAGCTCCAATTTTTCTCTTATACTGGTACATGGGCGACCATGGAGGGGTGGGACTTCTTTTCCAAATTCTCACGTAAATATAGCAGCAAGACCATTGTTTTATTTATTAAGAGCAAATATTGCATCATATATGGTAAAGAGTTTAATAATGCAATGCCAAAGTACTTGCATTACAGGTTTGCCTGCACTGAAGTAATAAGATTTTAGCAAGAGTACGACGCTAAGACACCCTGAGCCTCCTTCCGGGCACCGGTAGGGATGCAGGATGAAAGCATGTACACAACCGGCTAGCTAGAAACAGGTACATATCCACGCTTCTCTGATTGGTTCCTTTTTTATTTTTTTGTTGAGTACATATGCCAAGATGCTAGCTACTATGTTTTTTTTTTGTTGCGTTGGGTTTCCATCATGATTGTGGTACTGCAAGTTTATCTGATATATAGAAGCTTCTATGACTTATTTTCAATATCATAATTCTGATTTCATACTAGAAGTTTTAGATATTTCCCCGTAGAAATACCAAATGGTGGTACAAGTGGAATGTGCTTGAGGTTAAATGTACTTTATGTACAGTTTAATGTGTAGATCTAACATCTTTATATGTAGGTTCAAAAAAACTAACTTCTTAAACTATCATACAAGTGGCACACTTATATGTGGCAATTTGGTTGTGAGCGATTGCAGATGTTAACATGGAAAATGATTATTATAAATTCTTAGTTTGGAGAAGGTTATGGAATTAGCAAATAGGTAGATCACAGTAAACTAAAGTTCTAAAAATATCAATTCCGTATAATGTTGATATATATTAATTGATATTTGTGGCCTTTCAATTAGTCTAGGAAAAATACATGGCAATCTAAACCCACTTAAAAGCCAACTGACCGAACATAAAACCTAGATCGTGGCAGCATTGGTGATTGTCTTTTCATTTTTCCAATGTGCATATGCATGTCATGTCTCCTTCGATTATAGTCGGAAACTAAATATTTTCTAAATTTCGCAGTTGCTTAGGATGTACTGGGTTAAAATTACATAAATCATAGTATTGTCGTCCATTTTAATAATAAATACATCTAGATAAGGATTTACGTTTTGCAGGTAGATAGATGGAAACCATTTATGTTTCATATCTACACATAACTTTCATCTAGCTAATAATTAATTTGGCTGGCCTCCTTTTATGTGTGGATTTGAAATGGGATCTTCAAAGTGGTCGTAGAAAGATGATGAAAACTAGATCTCCTTAGTTTGGTCTAAACAGATAACAAATGACTGAACTTTGTAAATATATACAACAATTACGCATACACAATCAATCGGATGCTTGCAATGAATACTAACTACGCCCATTCATATAATATATTTAATGGGGAAACCATATTAAATCTTGCGTTGAACTTATATTAGATCATATTTCGAACTCTCATTATTTGTGTTGCTCTAATAAGAAAATGTGCCCATAGATCTAATATCACTTACAAACAACCACCCAACTTGTGGTTAAAATCCAACGTATTGATTTAATATTATGAGATAGTGAATTTCCTTGGTTGAGTTTGATGTAATAGTGAAATCAATGAGTGCTTCAGTAGTATGATTGTTGTCATCACTGTATATGATATACAAGCCGGTGTAGCCATTTTACATTAGATAGCCTATAAATGTGACCATGAGCGATGCGGTTGAATTGAAGAATAGTGCGGCTTAAAAATGAGAAAATAAAAATAGATAAGATTGATAATACCAATTTTTATAGTTAGAAATCCATATTATAAATTATGAGTGACATAATTTGGATATTTATGAAATCATAAATTTCTTTATCATCCATTCGCAACACATGAAGGTTGACGGCATCGCAATTTTTAAATGTCATCACATTGGCTTCCAATTTTCTTTAGATAAATATAATAATATGTGTTCATTATTAAACTTTACAAAGTTCTAGCTAGCGCATCGAGCGGGCCACTTTGCTAGTTGAATTTAAGGCAGGTGGTGCTGGCCGAGCATCTCCGTTGGATCCTCCTTGACCTCGACTGCCATGTTGGTACGATAGTCCGGATGTTACTATATCAGACTGTACCAGCGCCACAGTTGACATATTAAATCACATGGGTTTCTTTTTTGTCACGTGGAAATTCAATTGGTTTTGCTACGACAGTTGAATTAGCCACTTCACCTACTGCTTAACCCATTACATCAAGGCCCAGTTTGGTTTCCGAAATTTGATGCGTTGTTATTATTTTATATTTAAATATACTAATCTGTTATATATTAAAAGTAATATACGATGAATTAAGAGCAAGAGAAATAGAAAAGAAAATCCCACATTAATTAGAAAATACCGGCCCTTGATCTGGAAAATATTCATTATAAAATATTCTTAGCCATTCATTATGCGTAGCAAGATAAATTTGTGGACCCAGGCTAACCTCCAAATAAAATCATGTGTCCATCACGTCTAACTTTTCTTTTTTGAGTTGGTCCAACACATCTAACTAGAGTCCTAATGAAATACGTCTACTTAGCTACTAGACGCCCCTAAAAAATAAAACTACTAGGCATCCACGTTTAAAAAATAAACCTACTAGGTGTCCAACACGTCTACAACACAATGAGATCTTCCGTATATATATGTCCATGTATCCAACACGTGCACACTATTGATCTCTTCCTTTCTATAAAAAATTAATCTATTCCTATAAAAATTATCTCTTGTATATGCACCAGCGTTCATATCAATACAAAAAGTCTAATATTTTAAACATAAAAATTTAAAAAATTCTTAAAAAATAAGATAGCCAACTACTTGGTAAAATATACACTGACCAAATTTCATGAAAAAAATCACGTTCTCTTCACGACCACAAAATCATGATTATTTTTTATATTCAATGATTGTTAATTGGAAACCAAACAAAGAGAAGTATGATAGAAAATGCTGCAAAAATCAGAAGTATCCGATCTTTTATTTAATAGACCTTCTCTTTATTATTAAATCATAGCCCTTAGATCATTGTAACCTGGTGGACCCTAAAAAAGAACGTATCCCTCACATATAAAAAATATAATACGTACACATCCCAAATCCTTAATCTATCAAGTAAAAAAAAACGACCCCACACATATCCATTAGGCACGTACATATCACAAGTGCGTACAAGAATGAGCCCTCACCTTTTAAAAATGCAAGCACGTACATATCCCTTCAGAGCAAAAGAAAAAGAAAAAACAAGCATGTACATCCCTTCAAAGCAAAAATAAATAAAAAGAGACAGGCACCATACTTTTTTTTTGCGGGGGTAAAGGAGATTTTCATTACTCACGGGGGCCTCTCAGCCACAACCAAGTTTACAATGAAGTCTAACCCCGAGTACAACCACACTGCGGTTCGGGGGGTACTACGGCCATAAGCAGCAAGTGCATGGCTAACCTTATTCTGCGAACGACGACAAAGAGTAAAAGAAATCTCCCTATCCTCAGTTGAGGCCAAGCTTTTAATCTCCTGGATCACGAAGCGATGTACCGATCTATCATCGGAATTTGCTATGATCAGCAACACTGCCTCAGAACTATCTAGTTCTACCAAAATTGGCAGCGTCGTCCGGTGGAGGGCTAGCTCCAGCCCCTCCCTACATGCCGCGAGCTCGGCGCCCAGCGCGTTACCACAAGTACGGAGTTCACGGCAAGCGCTAAAAATGATGTTTCCCTGAGTGTCCCGGAGGATCATCCCACCTCCTGCCATACCTGTAGCCGGTATGAAGCTTCCGTCCGTGTTCACCTTGGTCCATCCTGTAGCAGGAGCGACCCAGCTCAGCTCCTCTTTAGCTAGGGCGCTGGCTGTATGTGCTGGTGGCGCAGCATTGATCACCATTTTCCCCTTCATAACATCACCATTGGGGTACTGCTTGAGGCATAATAAAGAGCTGATATATCCATGTAAGAACCGCCGACAGGACTCAGTTGGAGGTGGCCGTTTTTCATGCGTGATTTCATTCCGCACGTGCCAGGTCCTCCACATGATCATCAGTACGATCATACGCGTCGTCTCGTCCAAAGGCTCCAGGAGGGTGAACAACCATTCTGGCCCCGTGTTGCGAATAGTTTCAACCCTCGGGATGACCCAATCTAGCGCCATGGCATGCCAAAGTTCCTTCGCAAGGGGGCACCTGCACATCGCATGGAACCCATCCTCTTGTTCCACACCACAAATGGGGCATATGTCAGAAATCTCAAGATGACGTGAGAATTTATTTGCCCAAGTAGCTAGAGAGTTGGTCACAATCCTCCAAGCAAACACGCGTACCTTCGGGGGAGCAGGGCACCCCCATATGGTTTTCCAGATGGCACGACGACCATCCGGTGCCCTGCTCATGGCGGTGGCCAATGGACGCTCGCGCTAGTCCATGGCAAACCGATAGGCGGAACGAACGGTGAAGATACCGTTTTCTCTGGCGCCCAGGCGATGATGTCGTCAGTGCAGCGCGGCGAGGTGCGAATGCTGGATATCGCATGGAGTGTCGGCGGAGAAGATCCATACGCCAGGACCCATCTGCCGCGAGAAGCTCCGCCACTCTCCTCAGCCGGCAGGTGCCTTGCTGCGTGATAGGTTGGCGCGAGGGTTCCCTCGGCACCCATCGGTCGCGCCATATCCGGATGTTTTGGCCGTCTCCAACACGCCATATTATGCCCTTTTTCAAGAGCTCGAGGCCATACTGTATGGCCTGCCAGGTTGAGGATGCGTTCCCGGAGAACACTGTATCCTCAAGGCGACCATCTGGATAGTACCGAGCTTTTAGTACCTGCGCACATAGACTGTTAGGCTTAATTAATAGGCGCCACGCCTGTCGAGCAAGGAGAGCTTGGTTGAAGAGACGGAAATCTTTGAAGCCCAAGCCTCCCTTGGTCTTATGTGCTAAAATTTTCGGCCATGCCAACCAATGCGTTTTCCTCTTGCCCTCCGCCGAGCCCCACCAGAAATTCCGTACCATTCTGTTCAAGTCGTCGCAGACTGACATGGGTAGTTTGAAGACCCCCATTCCGCACCATACTTACTCCCACGTCCTTAATACTCCCTCCGTTCCGAATTACTTGTCGCAGAAATGGATGTATCTAGACGTATTTTAGTTGTAGATACATTCATTTTCGAGACAAGTAATTCCGAACGGAGGGAGTACAAAACAGAAAACAAAACGTATTCAGATACATTGTCCTAAACATCTTCCTACTTGAGTGCGTCTTACCATCTCACTTCCTCTCAATCTGATGACTGCCGTTCCTTTGTCGATAGTGACGTTCTCAAGGAAACAAGTGGGCCACATGGCGCCCGAGGAAAGTAGAGTAGTACGTTATTGGCTACGTCGAGTCTTGTTGGGACCGGTAGTTGCTTGCACTATGGTCGCCGGCAAGTCCATCACGATGGTGCTGACCAAGCACAACCCTGCACTGGCATAGGGCTTGACTCTCAAGCTGAACATGTTTGGTGCAATGTTTGGAGGTATAAATAATGTTATACAAAGAAGGATTATTACATATATGTTCTGACCGTGTACCAGAGAAGAGGCACCTCAGGTGCTATGATTTGGCTGATGCGGTGTCTCATTGCTAAACACCACAGGTAGACAACTGCATAATGGGTCACCATGCATCTGGAAAGGATGTTATCAGTTTAACATCTAAACCACGAGCTTCAAGTTCGTATATTTGACCCATACAATTAGATGGCATATATGAAGCAGTTTAGGACTAGATGTTGTGGCGTTATACTAAGCTAAGCTAGCTAGGACTTTGCTACCTACCTTTGATGAATTCCATATGGAGATGCAATCATGATCTCCATGAAGTAGTACTGTTGTACATTTTAGCAAAACGTAGTTTTGAATCCTTTGCTTGTAGTGCATCGGACGTGAGCCAAGGCTGGATGATGGTGATTAGTGTGATCAACGTAACCTTGAATATCTAACTAATTAGTATGCTTTATAGAAAGTTATTTTCATTTCCAAGTATAAATAGAAAAAAAATACTGCTGTATATAGTTTAATCAAATATAATGTGTATGTTTTGCCTAAACATGTATCTAAGTAACACTTGTGTTCATTGATATAGTGGGTATTTGATTGTCCAAATTCCAGTTTTGGCTGACGTTTAATCAAATGAAAGTAATCGGGAGTTCGTACCAGTACCAACACCAGACGAGCCGTACATAGAAACCACACGTTGCAAGAAAGGCGAGGGCCAAGAGAGTACATAGTCAAACAGAGAGCCACATGTCTTCATGAAGCTACATGCGGATATGTTAAATATACAAGATTAAAGTGGTAGTACGGGAGGCCTGTCATGCTTCTTGATGCCCGTCCATATTGTAACTTGAAATTTGTTTTTACATATACTACAAGATTATGTTAAAATCCTCTGTATGTTAAACATGGGACATGTGTACGGCAGTTTCTACACAAATTATGTTGATGAAGTCTAATCAGGGACGCCGGCGGAGAGGAATGGGGTCCAATCAGGCCTTCAGCAGTGGTGACTCTCAATGGGGAAGAGAGAATGAGAGCAGAGCCAAGCTAAAACAGAAAGAAAGCCTAGCCATGATGCTCCTACCTGATATCATCCAAAGTGCCAGGTTAGGCAACGGTAAAGGAATTACAGTGCTAGATGTTGGAGAAGAGGTATATATTCCGAGAATCAGTGTAACTAACTGAATTTGTGTGGACAATCCCTCTGAAGGGGAGACAATATCCTATCTCAGTGTAAGGCAGGGGACAATATCTGAACAAGGTAGGACTATGTCCGCCAAAACAATTTTTTTCACATATGAAAAGTTCTCGTAATACTCTGAAGAGTCACAAAAAGGGATAGACCGTGGGTAAAGATAAACGACAAAGATAGAAAAATGAGGATGTGGCCAAGGCAGTAGTCTATAAAGACAACTGTACACTTTTTATATGATGCTTATTCAAGGTGACGTTTCCGGCCTTTTAGATAAGCATACATACATGGAAACTTAGTTTGTTTCGGAAGAAATATCTTCAAATTAAGACTACAAACTATTACATACTAACAAGATTCATGTGAACTAAATAGCAGGATGAGTATGGTCCACTATACTATTGCATAGAATTTAATGTAAACAGTAAAAAAATAGACACATTTGCTCACTTTAGTATGAGCTTTGATAAGCTTATGGTATCTTATAATTTCTATATCAGATAAAAGGTACAGATTGATAATCATTGTGATACTATCAGGAATATCGATATTCTTTAGTATCGGATATTTGATGGTTATTATATAGTAAGCCTACAGTGTCAGTGCATTCATGTATCTATATACTTTATATGTACTAGAAAACCAGAAAAATGCTTTTGTAGGCCGAGCTCCATGGAAGCCTTTTTTAATTGAAAATCCATACTTTTATGTTTCAAAAAATTCTGAAAAGATACAGGTATACATGGAGGCATAATGCACTTGTGTGTAGAATTTCATAATGAAATACGTTGAAATGAGGGCTATGCAAAAGAAAAAAACAAATTTGTGGTTTTTCAGCACATGGCAATGTTCATCCCCAAAGTTCATGAATTTGTTTTTTTGTACAGGTCACAATTCAAGGTATTTCTTCATAAAATTTTACACACACATACATTTCATCCTTATATACATGCATGTTTTTCAGTTTTCTTTGTAAATAGTAAAGTTTGAAATTCGATTTGTTTTCAAAATTTTCGGCCACCATGGGGCCCTGTCACCAAAACACCCTACTCCTAGAAGGCAACGAACCCTCCTTTTCCTATTCAATTATTTTCTACTTAAAAACATGTTTCTTTGGAAATTAGTACTATAAATTAAGTATTCAAACTGTTGGATAGGGCGACCAACATTGTCGATGCATCTTACGGTTGTGATTTTCTGATCTCACAAATCAAAGGAAGGATGTTTCTATTTTTTGTTAGAAAAAAAGAAGTTCCTTTTTTTCTTCCCTGGATTAGGGACGTGGGATGGGTACCTAAGAAAAGACGTGGCAGATGTTTGCTCATGTGACGGGTACGTCAGTTTTTTTACCATCGGGTAAAAAAAATAAGTTTTCATGAGAGACCAGAACCATAATGCTTAGATTTTAGCTTGTAGGAATAGTAAATTGCGATTTCAATTTATGCAAATTGAAAATTTATCAAGATAATAGTGGTAATCGCATGTATTGTGATTACTGCCCGTCTCCCCTGGATACAATAGTACACAGAAGCAGAATGCAAGCTCACAAAATGTTGGTACCACCAATTTGCATTTGCAATGAGTGGCTTGCAAGAGATGTCAGCCAAATCATCACCCGTCGTCTCAATTGTAAGTCCAATTTGCTTAAGCATGGATTTATCAAGTTCATGTTCACAGACACTGGAGAAAGGAATGACTATAGTATCGAACAACATGTGGGACCTTCTAAGGTTTAGTTGAGCTTGCAGTTATGAATTTTCGAACTGATATGCAGTATAATTGTAGCACTGAGGAATGGTAAAAAAAATTGGATTCACATCCAAACACTTGAAGAAATATTTTCATATTCTTAATTGGAACGTGTTATGCACAGTTGGAGCCACTCCTATTCTTATTTCTCAAAAAAGGGCACATTCTATCTGAGTTATAATTTATAAGCCACTTTACATATGCAAGGACATAGGAAATTTGTGACTATCAAAATGAGAATAAAGAATTATCAAGGCATTCAGGAGCATTGATCAAGATTATTGTTATATTACAAACTGTCACACAATATCTCGATCTAAGTTCATTTTACTTGGGCATGGAGTAATCAAATTTAAGATTCACTTGAAGAACTATTATAGGGGTGAAGATCGTTTACCAGATTTGGAGATCACCTCCATTGATATGAAGAACTAATAAACTATTTTAGGATTATGATTTATCACGTGCTAACTCTTACGAAGTTCATTTTACTTGAGCGGGAATTTATCAAAGTCGTGATGTCCCGTGGAAACATTACAATTTTTTGTAGCATTAAAGAACAGTGATCAAATTTAAGGATGACTCTAGGAACAGGAATAATTATTGTACAATTCAACTGTGGCATGAAATACCATTGTGGTATGGACTAAATAGAGACCAATAACACTTTTTTCTCCTACATATTCAGATAATGGAAGGAGTGAGCAATTAATATGGCATTAATTAGGGTTATATTTCATTGCAGTTACTTATAAAATTAAATATACCTAGAGTTTTTAACCCAAATCAATTCGTCATGAGTTATTTTTCTCGTATTTAGTAAGACATATAATTAAAATACAAAATTTATTTAAATTTAAAAGATGAATATAACTAATTAGAAAACATGTATACTTTGACTTCATATAGGAACCTCAATTGTGAAATATAATAGGTGAACTATTATTTGGACATAAAAAAATATGTTACATTATTGAAAAACACAAGCTAAGAGATCAAAAGCACTATACTTGGTCGATTATTACTAAAAATATCCTTTATTTTAACAAATGATATAGTTCAAATAAGTTGACGATAAAGACCAATTAACATAAAATTTTCTATTGTCTAATTTAAGGATCAATAATGTAGTAGTTTATCCATATTTGTATTTAACAAAAATGATAGTTTCATAGTACAAATACATTTTCAAAAGTGAAAGGATAAATTAAAATTTAATAAAAAGTGATTAGTCTATTTGGACTTCAGATGCTATACTTGCATTAAATTATTCTTTTGGAATGGGTTGACTTTCTGATTGTTTTGTAACAATAATAACAACAACAACAATGACAGCAATAAGTAATAATAACAATAATAATTTTGATAAATGCGTAGGGAATTACTACATATCAGAAATTCAATCATAGCCATAAAAGACAATAAAAAGATTCAGCTCTTGCAATAAAATCATCATATTGGGTTCCAATTTTTCTTTAGCAAAATCAGACTATATGATCTTTTTATAAAATTCTTAAAAATCTAGCCCGCACATCGAGCGGGCCACTTTACTAGTTAGACAAAAAGTAAATAAAAACAAGTCAATGAAACATCAAAATTTGCAAAAACGAACTGAATAGACGGTCATAGAGCTTTTCTACAGTACCCTATACTGGTTGGGAGGAGGGACTAGCACACATCCATCTCACCGCTGATAGTTTTAGGGTAGTACAGACATTTCCAGTTTTTAGGGACCGTTGTGTGAGTTACATTGAGTACGGTCTTTCTGGGCTGCATCCTTCGGCACTGAATTTGCATCAACACAATTGATGTTTCTTGATTAAACTTTGCATCAGGGACCGTGGATTGATTAAAAAATGAGATAAGCGTTTAGGAGCAGCCAAGTTGGCTTTGTTTTGTACTGTCTGGTTTTGTTCATGCGTGTATTAGGCTGGCTCGGTCTAAACTTCAAGCTTGCACTCCTCTCGCCGTTGGCCCACATGACATGTCCCATCCGTGATGACCGACGACGCACACGGCACCAAAGACAGGGACGATGCGCGTCGTCATGCCGGCAGCAATGGCGGCGCGTCACCGGATGTGTGCGCTATGTGGTTTTGGCATCAAGACTGTATTTGGTGGCAGATGATGTGCACTGGGAAGATCGTACGTGTTTCTGGACTGGGATGCTTCTTGTTCATCCGATCAATTTAGAGGGTTATAAGGATGCCTGGGGTGGTTTGTATGGCTGTTCTGCAGTACCTCCTGCGTGTCAGACAAGCCGCATCCGTAGGTTTGATAATAGTTTGTCTGTCAGAAATTGCTTCCTTCTCTCTCATGTCATTTTCGTGTCGACCTCATATATGCAGTGCTGGGTAGTTATGAGTTTACGAGAACGTGGACTATTATCATCTCGTTTTCATGTTAACCTCACCTTCAGTGCTCCGGAGTAAAGACGACATGGATTGATATCCACTCTTTTTCGTGACAACGTTATATTCATTGCTGGATAGTAACAACTTTTGTAGGCAGGTTTAGAAAACAAATTAAAAAAACAACTTGGAATGTTATCGAATCTTGCAAAACTATGTTTCAAGTAAACGATTGCACTTGCAGGACATCATGATGCCATCACACACGGGATGAGCACATGAGACATGTGCACTATATGTTGAACTTATATCGGTGAATCAAAATGACACTTTTAAAGTCCATACCTTCCACAAAATCACAATTTCAAATTCCAAATCTTGTGCATCCATATGATCATGCCTCCAAAGTTAAGTGACCACAATTCCGTATTTGGCAACTTTTAGAACCAAATTGAACATCAAGCAAATTCTATGACTCCCAGTGATACTACCTCTAAAAATTGTAATTGTAAATAGGTTTCTTGTTGAGAATCACATTCATAAGTAGGTACACTGCTCTGTAAATTCAAAATTCACATAAAGCACTTGCATATGCAAGTTCACTTGTATAGGCATTATCATGTGCACAAGTGCCTAGTGTCTCATTATACATTCATATGTGTTTAATAATTCAAAACCATGATAGACAACTATTTTAAATTGTTCATAAACAGACATCGTCTACGAGATATATGCCACGCCAGTTCACCTCCTGACGACTCCAATAAGCATCCGCAACAAAATGATAGGCTCATGAGGGAAGATGACACAAAAAGTGCAACCATTATCCGACCCGGGAGACCCTCATCAAGGGTTTTCGGAACAACCAGAACGAGGATATGATGAATGCAGTTATGATTCCTTCAAAAAGGTAACGACATTTACACACTGCCATTGTTCGCCATGACCAAAGTCGGAATTCCGTTTTCACGGTCGGTCAGTTCTCCGGAACTAGCAGTCGGCTGGATGGCCACCAAGTCTTCTCGGTGAACGACCAAGGACCATCGTGGAGTAGGCACGCAGCCGAGAGATAGCTATGTACCGGAGGCTGAACCACACTACGCCACCGGAACCCAAGCTGCCACACCTCGCGCCGCCTGCCAAGATCCAGCGACAAATTAAGACGGACGCTCCACTGCCCGATGCCTCCAGTCCCGCGGTCGCTGCGCCGCCGGGAAACGGTCAGTTGTTGTTGATGAGAGAGCCCAGGGGATGGGAGTGCCCACGGCCGGCAACACCAATCAGGTTTCGCATGATGATGCCTTCAGGCCACGGTGGGGAGGAAGGATGAGAGGGGGGGCGTGGAGCTGGTCTGGCAGCTAGGGTTTCTCCCTAGGTCGCCCGCGGGAACAAGCCGCGAGGGATGGTTTGCGTGGATAGATATGAGTACCGGATAATTTCCGGTCTTTATACAATGTTCTAAACCAATATGCACTGGCCCTAGTTGTCTGTCCCCTAGAGATTGTTTCTTTCCCTCTCATCTATTTTTCATGTCAACCTCATAGCTTTACTACCGCGGAGTTACAATGATTTGACGGTTTTAATCTCTCTTTCATGTCGACCTGATCATCAGTGGTGGGTACAAACAAACATGGACCGTCATTATTATTATCACTTTCATGCCGATCTCGTATGCATTGCTTGATAGTGACAACAACTTGGACCGCTCTTAAATCTTTCTTTTTCATATGCACAACATGTTCATTGCTGAGTAGTAACGACGGCATGGACTGTTATCATCTCTCTTTCAGTACAGTCTCATCACGATTGATGGATAGTAACAACGGCATGGCCTGTTCCATCTTTGTTAGACCAAGCTAAGCATCGTTACAGTTGTACGGCCAACTAATTATATCATTACTTGCACTTCTCCGCTATAATCATTGAATTTAAGGCAGGTGGTGCTGGCTGAGCATCTCCGATAGAGCCTCCTTGACCTCGACTGCCATACTCTTTTGGCAAACTCCCCTATCCCATGTTGGTACCATAGCCCGGATGTTACTATATCAGACTGGTCCAGCACCACCATTGACATATTAAATCATCTGGGTTTCTTTTTTGTCATGTGGAAATTCAATTGGTTTTGCTACGATAGTTGAATTAGCCACTTCACCTACTGCTTAACCCATTACATCAAGGCCCAGTTTGGTTTCCGAAATATGATGCGTTGTTATTGTTTTATATTTTATTATGCTAATTAGACACAAAGTAAATAAAAAAAGTCAATGAAACATCAACATTTGCAAAAACGAACTGAATAGACGGTCATAGAGCTTTTCTACTTTACCCTATACTGGTTGGGAGGAGGGACTAGCACACATCCATCTCACCGCTGATAGTTTTATGGTAGTAAAGACATTTCTAGTTTTTAGGGACCGTTGTGTGAGTTACATTGAGTACGGTCTTTGTGGGCTACATGCTTCGGTGCAGAATTTGCATCAACACACTTGATGTTTCTTGATTAAACTTTGCATCAAGGACCGTGGATTGATTAAAAAATGAGATAAGAGTTTAGGAGCAGCCAAGGTGGCTTTGTTTTGTACTTCTGGCTTTGTTTGTATGTGTATTAGGCTGGCTCGGTCTAAACTTCAGGCTTGTGCTCCTCTCGCCGTTGGCCCACGTGACATGTCCCATCCGTGATGATCGACGGTGCACACGACACCAGAGACAGGGACGATGCGCGCCGTCATGCCGGCAGCCATGGCGGCGCGTCGTCGGACGTGTGTGCTCTGTGCTTTTGGCATCAAGACTGTATTTGGTGGCAGACGTTGTGCACCGGGAAGATCGTACGTGTTTCTGGACTGGGATGTTTCTTGTTCATCCGATCAATTTAGAGGGTTATAAGGACGGCTGGGGTGGTTTCTAAGGCTGTTCTGCAGTACCTCCTGCATGTCAGACAAGCCGCATCCGTAGGTTTGATAATAGTTCGTCTATCAGAAATTGCTTCCTTCTCTCTCATGTCATTTTCGTGTCGACCTCATATATGCAGTGCTGGGTAGTTATGAGTTTACGAGAACGTGGACTGTTATCATCTCGTTTTCATGTTAACCTCACCTTCAGTGCTCCGGAGTAAAGACGACATGGATTGATATCCACTCTTTTTCGTGACAACGTCATATTCATTGCTGGATAGTAACAACTTTTGTAGGCAGATTTAGAAAACAAATTAAAAAAACAACTTGGACTGTTATCGAATCTTGCAAAACTATGCTTCAAGTAAACGATTGCACTTGCAGGACATCATGATGCCATCACACACCGGATGAACACATGAGACATGTGCACTATATGTTGAACTTATATCGGTGAACCAAAATGACACTTTTAAAGTCCATACCTTCCACAAAATCACAATTTCAAATTCCAAATCTTGTGCATCCATATGATCATGCCTCCAAAGTTAAGTGACCACAATTCCGTATTTGGCAAGTTTTAGAACCAAAATGAACGTCAAGCGCAAATTCTATGACTCCCAGTGATACTACCTCTAAAAATTGCCATTGTAAATAGGTTTCTAGTTGAGAATCACATTCATAAGTAGGTACACTGCTCTGTAAATTCAAAATTCACATAAAGCACTTGCATACGCAAGTTCACATGTATAGGCATTATCATGTGCACAAGTGCCTAGTGTCTCATCATACATTCATATGTGTTTAATAATTCAAAACCATGATAAACAACTATTTTAAATTGTTCATAAACAGACATCGTCCACGAGATATATGCCACGCCGGTTCACCTCCTGACGACTCCAATAAGCATCCGCAACAAAATGATAGGCTCATGAGGGAAGATGACACCTAAAGTGCAACCATTATCCGACCTGGGAGACCCTCATCAAGGGTTTTCGGAACAACCAGAACGAGGATATGATGAATGCAGTTATGATGCCTTCAAAAAGGTAACGACTTTTACACACTGCCATTGTTCGCCATGACCAAAGTCGGAATTCCGTTTTCACGGGCGATCAGTTCTCCGGAACTCGCAGTCGGCTGGATGGCCACCAAGTCTTGTCGGTGAATGACCAAGGACCATCGTGGAGCAGGCACGCAGCCGAGAGATAGCTATGTCCCGGAGGCTGAACCACACTACGCCACCGGAACCCACGACGCTGCCACACCTCACGCCGCCTGCCAAGATCCAGCGACAAATTAAGACGGACGCTCCACTGCCCGATGCCTCCAGTCCCGCGGTCGCTGCGCCGCCGGGAAACGGTCAGTTGTTGTTGATGAGAGAGCCCAGGGGATGGGAGTGCCCACGGCCGGCAACACCAATCAGGTTTCGCATGATGATGCCTTCAGGCCACGGTGGGGAGGAAGGATGAGAGGGGGGGCGTGGAGCTGGTCTGGCAGCTAGGGTTTCTCCCTAGGTCGCCCGCGGGAACAAGCCGCGAGGGATGGTTTGCGTGGATAGATATGAGTACCGGATAATTTCCGGTCTTTATAGAATGTTCTAAACCAATATGCACTGGCCCTAGTTGTCTGTCCCCTAGAGATTGTTTCTTTCCCTCTCATCTATTTTTCATGTCAACCTCATAGCTTTACCGCCGCGTAGTTACAATGATTTGACGGTTTTAATCTCTCTTTCATGTCGACCTGATCATCAGTGGTGGGTACAAACAAACATGGACCGTCATTATTATTATCACTTTGATGCCGATCTCGTATGCATTGCTTGATAGTGACAACAACTTGGACCGCTCTTAAATCTTTCTTTTTCATATGCACAACATGTTCATTGCTGAGTTGTAACGACGGCATGGACTGTTATAATCTCTCTTTCAGTACAGTCTCATCACGATTGATGGATAGTAACAACGGCATGGACTGTTCCATCTTTGTTAGACCAAGCTAAGCATCGTTACAGTTGTACGGCCAACTAATGATATCATTACTTGCACTTCTCCGCTATAATCATTGAATTTAAGGCAGGTGGTGCTGGCTGAGCGTCTCCGATGGAGCCTCCTTGACCTCGACTGCCATACTCTTTTGGCAAACTCCCCTATCCCATGTTGGTACCATAGCCCGGTAATTAGACACAAAGTAAATAAAAAAAGTCAATGAAACATCAACATTTGCAAAAACGAACTGAATAGACGGTCAAAGAATTTTTCTACAATACCCTATACTTGTTGGGAGGAGGGACTAGCACACATCCATCTCACCGCTGATATTTTTATGGTAGTAAAGACATTTCCAGTTTTTAGGGACCGTTGTGTGAGTTACATTGAGTACGGTCTTTGTGGGCTACATGCTTCGGTGCTGAATTTGCATCAGCACACTTGATGTTTCTTGATTAAACTTTGCATCAAGGACCGTGGATTGATTAAAAAAATGAGATAAGAGTTTAGGAGCAGGCAAGGTGGCTTTGTTTTGTACTTCTGGTTTTGTTTGTATGTGTATTAGGCTGGCTCGGTCTAAACTTTAGGCTTGTGCTCCTCTCGCTGGTGGCCCACATGACATGTCCCATCCGTGATGACCGACGGCGCACACGGCACCAAAGATAGGGACGATGTGCGCCATCATGCCGGCAGCCATGGCGGCGCGTCGTCGAACGTGTGTGCTCTGTGCTTTTGGCATCAAGACTGTATTTAGTGGCAGACGTTGTGCACCGGGAAGATCGTACGTGTTTCTGGACTGGGATGTTTCTTGTTCATCCGATAAATTCAGAGGGTTATAAGGACGTCTGGGGTGGTTTCTAAGGCTGTTCTGCAGTACCTCCTGCATGTCAGACAAGCAGCATCCGTAGGTTTGATAATAGTTTGTCTGTCAGAAATTGCTTCCTTCTCTCTCATGTCATTTTCGTGTCGACCTCATATATGCAGTGCTGGGTAGTTATGAGTTTACGAGAACGTGGACTGTTATCATCTCGTTTTCATGTTAACCTCACCTTCAGTGCTCCGGAGTAAAGACGACATGGATTGATATCCACTCTTTTTCGTGACAACGTCATATTCATTGCTGGGTAGTAACAACTTTTGTAGGCAGCTTTAGAAAACAAATTAAAAAAACTACTTGGACTGTTATCAAATCTTGCAAAACTATGCTTCAAGTAAAATATTGCACTTGCAGAACATCATGATGCCATCACACACGGGATGCACACACGAGACATGTGCACTATATGTTGAATCTTATATCGATGAACCAAAATGACACTTTTAAAGTCCAGACCTTCCACAAAATCACAATTTCAAATTCCAAATCTTGTGCATCCATATGATGATGCCTCCTAAGTTAAGTGACCACAGTTCCGTATTTGGCAAGTTTTAGAACCAAATTGAACATCAAGCGCAAATTCTATGACTCCCAGTGATACTACCTCTAAATATTGTCATCGTAAATAGGTTTCTAGTTGAGAAACACATTTACAAGTAGGAACACTGCTGTGTAAATTCAAAATTCACATAAAGCACTTGCATACACAAGTTCACATGTATTGGCATTATCATTTGCACAAGTGCCTAGCGTCTCATTATACATTCATATGTGTTTAATAATTCAAAACCATGATAAACAACCGTTTTAAATTGTTCATAAACAGCCATCATCGACGAGATATATGCCACGCCAGTTCACCTCCTGACGACTCCAATAAGCATCTCCGCAACAAAATGATGGGCTCATGAGGGAAGATGACACCAAAAGTGCCACCATTATCCAACCAGGAGACCCTGCTCAAGGGTTTTTGGAACAACCGGAACGAGGATATGATGAATGCAGTTATGATGCCTTAAAAAACGTAACAACATTTACACACTGCCATCGTTTGCCATGACCAAAGCCGGAATTCCGTTTTCATGGGCGGTCAGTTCTCCTGAACTCGCAGTAGGCTGGATGGCCACCAAGTCGTGTCGGTGAACGACCAACGACCATCGTGGAGCAGCCACGCAGCCGAAAGATAGCTACGTCCCGCCGGCTGGACCACACTCCGCCACCGAAACCCAGGACGCTGCCACAACCGCGCTGCCTGCCAAGATCCAGCGACAGATCAAGACGGACGCTCCACCTCCCGATGCCGCCAGCCCTGAGGTCGCCACGCCGTCGGGAAACGTTCTGTTGTTGTGGACGAGAGATCCCAGGGGATGGGAGTGCCTACCGCCGGATACACAAATCAGGCTTCGCATGATGATGCATGCAAGCCACGGTGGGAAGGAAGGACGAGAGGAGGGCGGGGAGTTGTTCCGGCAGCTAGGGTTTCTCCCTAGGTCGCCCGCAGGAGCAAGCCGAGAGGGATGGTTCGCGTGGATAGATATGAATACCGGAGAATTTGCGGTCTCTATACAATGTACTAAACCAATATGCATTGGCCCTAGTTGTCTGTCCCCTAGAGATTGTTTCTTTCCTTCTCATCTATTCTTCATGTCAAAAATTGCTTCCTTCTCTCTCATGGCATTTTCGTGTCGACCTCATATATGCAGTGCTGGGTAGTTAGGAGTGTACGAGAACGTGGACAGTTATCATCTCGTTTTCATGTTAACCTCACCTTTAGTGCTCTAGAGTAAAGACGACATGGACTGATATCCACTCTTTTTCATGCCAACGTCATATTCGTTGCTGGATAGTAACAACTTTTGTTGGCAGGTTTAGAAAACAAATTAAAAATAACTACTTGGACTGTTATCAAATCTTGCAAAACTATGCTTCAAGTAAACGATTGCACTTGCGAGACATCATGATGCCATCACACACGGGATGCACACACGAGACATGTGCACTATATGTTGAATCTTATATCGATGAACCAAAATGACACTTTTAAAGTCGAGTCCTTCCACAAAATCACAAATTCAAATTCCAAATCTTGTGCATCCAAACGATGATGCCTCCAAAGTTAAGTGACCACAATTCCGTATTTGGCAAGTTTTAGAACCAAATTGAACATCAAGCACAAATTCTATGACTCCCAGTGATACTATCTCTAAAAATTGTCATCGTAAATAGGTTTCTAGTTGAGAAACACATTCATAAGTAGGTACTCTGATGTGTAAATTCAAAATTCACATAAATCACTTGCCTACGCAAGTTCACATGTATAGGCATTATCATTTGCACAAGTGCCTAGCGTCTCATTATACATTCATATGTGTTTAATAATTCAAAACCATGATAAATAACTATTTTAAATTGTTCATAAACAGCCATCGTCGACGAGATATATGCCACGCCGATTCACCTCCTGACGACTCCAATAAGTATCCACAACAAAATGATGGGCTCATGAGAGAAATGACACCAAAAGTGCCACCATTATCCGACCCAAGAGACCCTGATCAAGGGTTTTTGGAACAACCAGAACGAGGATCTGATGAATGCAGTTATGATGCCTTCAAAAAGATAACGATATTTACACACTGCCATCGTTCGCCATGACCAACGTCGGAATTCAGTTTTCACGGACGGTGAGTTCTCCTGGACTCGCAGTCGGCTGGATGGCCACCAAGTCGTGTCGGTGAACGACCAACGACCATCGTAGAGCAGGCACGCAGCCGAAAGATAGCTACGTCCTGGAGGCTGGACCACACTATGCCGCCGGAACCCAGCACGCCGCCACACCCGCGCCGCCTGCCATGATCCAGCGATAGATCAAGACGGACGCTCCACCACATGATGCCGCCAGCCCCGAGGTCGCCGCGCCGCTGGGAAACGGTCAGTTGTTGTTGACGAGAGAGCCCAGGGGTTGGGAGTGCCCACCGCCGGCAACACTAATCAGGCTTCGCATGATGATGCCTGCAGGCCACGGTGGGGAGGAAGGACGAGAGGGAGGGCGGGGTGGGGGGGGGGAGCTGGTTCGGCTGCTAGGATTTCTCCCTAGGTCGCCCATGGGAGCAAGCTGCGAGGGACGGTTCGCGTGGATAGATATGAATACTGGAGAATTTCCGCTGTCTATACAATGTACTAAACCAATATGCACTGGCCCTATTTGTCTGTCCCCTAGAGATTGTTTCTGTCCCTTTCATCTCTTTTTCATGTCGACCTCATACCTTTACTGCTGCGTAGGTACGATGACTTTGTACGGTTTTAGTTTCTCTTCCTTGTCGACCTGATCATCAGTGGTGGGTAGTAACAAACATGAACTGTTATCATTATTATCACTTTCATGCCGATCTAATCTGCATTGCTGGATCGTGAAAACAACTTGGACCGTTCTTAAATCTTTCTTTTTCACATCCACAACATGTTCATTGCTTAGTAGTAATGACGGCATGGAGTGTTATCATCTCTTTTTCAATACGATCTCATCTCGATTAATGGATAGTAACAACGGCATGGACTGTTCCATTTTTGTTACACCAAACTAAGAGTCATTAGAGTTGTACGGCCAACTAATATAAGGATATCATTACTTTGCACTTTTCCACTATAATAATTGAATTTAAGGCTGAGCGTACCCGATGGAGTCTCCTCGACCTCGACTGTCATGCTCTTTTAGCGAACTCCAGCAACACTGATTGCAGCAGCCCAGCGCTTCTGTTGACATATAAACTACCTTTTTTCTGTCACATGGAAATATTGTTTTTGATAAGACAGTTGGATTAGCCACTTCACCTACTGTTTGAGCCATTACATCACGGCCCAGGTTGCTTTCCGAAATTTGATCTGTTGTTATTATTTTATATTTTAATGTATTAATTAGACACAAAGTAGACAAAAAGAATTCAATGAAACAACAAATATTGCAAAAATGAACTGAATAAACAGGATTATGGAGGAGCATTTTTACGGTACCCTATACTGGTTGGGAGGAGGGCTAGTACACATACATCTTACCGTTGATAGTTTTAGAGTAGTACAGACATTTCCAGTTTTAGGGTAGACACATTCATCTCAGCGTTGTGTGAGTTACATTGAGTACGGTGTCTATACAATGTGCTACTAGTTCAACCCATTAAGGCGCGGTAGAATGGTCACCAACCAGCTACACTACATGGCTCATGCTGGTTGGTCACGGTGAGAAAGTTTTTGGATTTTTTAGCGTTTTTTTTAAATGGCGGTGAGACTTTTTCCTTTTCTTTTCGTGAAAAGTTACTCATTAAGGCGGGGTAGAATGGTGTGGCCAACCAGCTACGCCACATGGCGCATCCTGGTTGGTACCGGTGAGAAATTTTTTTGTTTTTTTAGAATTTTAGTTAAATGGCAGTGAGATTCTTTTTCTTTTTCTTTTTCTTTTTAAGAAAAGTTTTTCTTGTCTTTTTAGATGGATGTGATGTCCGTGTGACGTGAGAATGTTTTTTTTCTTAATTCTGAGACAAAGATGAGGTGCGTACAACTTCCTCTCAAGCGGCCTGCAATGGCGGGCTCCAACCACTAATATACATAACGTGAGACAGTAGTACGGTGAGGCACGTTCTTCTAAACCAGTGTATTTGCCGGACGCGGCTCAGCTGACATGCAAGAGGCACGGCGGAACTGCCGTAGAGCACCATCCCGACCATTCTTAACCCACAAAACTGATCTGACGAACAGGGAATATACCAGTCGACGTACCAATATCCCAGTGCATAGTGCCTTGTATTCTTTGGCGCCAAACAGTAGCCCCCGGCTAATTTTTTCTGGGATTTTTTGATTTAATCCTATCTACCTAGCGACGACTTTGGCTCAGCTCCAAACAAAAGCCGCTCGCTCATATTCTGAGCCCAACAATGCAGTCTCTCCACGGTGCACAACAGAGACGGATACAGTCATTCCACCGCGTGCCACCCTGGCCGCTGATCGGTAGTGCACATCATCGCAACAGACGGCCATCAACTCTGAAGACGGTGAGCACAAGATAGTGTTTGTTTTAATAAAAAAGAAAGGTAATGTTTGTGGGCTGATGCTTCCGTTCTGAATTTGCATCAACAAACTTCGATGCTTCTTGATTAAACTTTGCATCAGGGACCGTGGATTGATTGAAACAATGAGAGAGCGTGTAGGAGCAACCAAGGTCGCTTTGTTTTGTACTTTCTGGTTTTGTTGCTGTGTGTATTAGTCTGGCTCTTTCTAAACTTCAGGCTTGCGCTACTCTCTCGCCGTCGGCACACATGACATGTTGCTTCCGTGATGAATGACGGCGGAGACCGCAGCGAAGACTGGGACGAGATGCGCCATCATGCCGGCAGCCATGGTGGCGCGTCGCCCGACGTGTGCGTTCTGTGCTTTTGGCATCAAGACTGTTGTCTGGTGGTGTTGTGCCATGGCAAGATCGTACGTGTAAATGGACTGGGATGTTTCCTGTTCATCGGATAAGTTTAGAGGGTTATAAGGATGGCTGGGATGGTGTTCTAAGGCACTTCTGCGGTGCCTCCTACACGTCAGACGAGCCGTGTCCGTATTTGGTTGGGGTGCACCATTATCCATAATTGTTTCTCCGCCAGAGATTGCTTCTCTCTCTCTCATCTCTTTTTCGTGTCGACCTCATATATGTAGTGCTGGGTAGTTAGGGGTTTACGACAACGTGGACTGTTATCATCTCGTTTTCATGTCGCCTCACCTTCAATTATCCGGAGTAATGACCACATGGACTGATATCCCCTTTTTTGTCATGCCAACGTCATATTCATTGCTGGATAGTAACAACTACTTGACTGTTTTCAAATATTCCCAAAAAGTATGCTTCAAGTAAATGTTTGCACTTGCAAGAGATCATGATGCCAACACACACGGGATCCAGACATGAGACATGTGCAATATATGTTGAATCTTATATCGGTGAACCAAAATGACACTTTTAAAGTTCAGCTCTTCCACAAAAACACAATTTCAAATCCCAAATCTTGTGCATACATATCATCGTACCTCCAAAGTTGAGGTACCATGTGTAATCATGTGCATTTTCTATTTTCTTAAATACCAAAGCCCACTCAGACGAGGCCCACGCCTATGGGCCCGCTGCAATTTCCGTGCCTGTGCGCATGCCAAACACATCAAAGTTGTGGCAAAACTGGCATGGAATTTTACCGTGGCGCCACCGTCATGTATGACTTGTAAACTAACGCGCCTTTCCCTGAAGCCAAAGCTGAAGGAGCATTCACTGAGGGTCTCATGGATGTGGTCGTCGCCTATGTTGCAGCCGCTAGCGCGTACTACATCCATGTTGTGGAGGCAACAACCGTGCAAGTGCCCACGTCACCTGTGAACATATGGTCATTTTCATGTCGCGACCATACCGAACGGCTATGTGGTATGCTTTGTCACTGCCACGTGACAATTTACAGCCCTGGTGGAAGCCAAAGCTTCGTTGGAGCAGGTCTCCGTGACTTAGGAAACTGGTAGTGTCATGTCCCCTGCACGTTCATCGTGCCCGCTAAAGCCGGGGAAATGTTCTCTCTAATTTAGTTTGATACCTAAGTGTCAAGTATAATTTAAATAGTTTAACTATCTCTATTTGTTTTTGAAACAAAACTGCATTTAGTATTGTTGATTTGGAGGTGAATCGCAAAGAAGTTCAACTGAAAATTCGCACTAAATATTGGCAATTTGGGTATCAAATATGGTGTACCCCGACCAAATAACCCTTCAGTTGTTCTGAGTAGTTGTAAATATTTATCCGCCCACTAAGAAAATAGCATGCTATAGCATTCTCAGCAATGTTTCGCTAAATCAATTCAATGTTGAGAAAATCGCTAACTAGTAGTTGCTCGCTCGGCTTGGGAGTAGCAATTAATTGATGAATTAGCCTATTAACTAGATTAACCGATCGACCATTAATCGATTGAAGTTTAAACTCAATAGTAGCAAATTGTGTACCAAGGAAAAATCTACATTGTATATGAAGAAAATGGCACCATTTTCTTTTCTCAATAGATCACAAACATGTATACAACAACAATCATCAACAAACATCCATGTGGGCATTAAAAATCATCAACAAACATGTATACAATAATATTTTTTACTGATTTCCGCCTGGGCCCCAACTCCGAGCTATGGTGGCCATGCGATGGCGACTGATAGAGGGAAGGTGACAGCAGTTGCGCATGGCGTCTGAATAGGTCAGTTGCCGGAGGTGGCATGTCATGAAGAAGGAGGGGAAGTAGCGGCGCACAGAGGGAGAGGAGGAATTGGCAACACACAGGGGAGGATGGGAAGCGGTGTCGCACGGACGAGGACCTGGCCAGCCGTCATCTAGGTCGAGAAGGGGAGGAGAGGAGTTGGACAGGGCGGGAGGAAGACCAAACCCTTGCTATTGAGGAGCGGGAAGAGGCTATGAGGGGTGATGAACCAAATAATCAGGCTTTGTTTGCGCATGAATTAACTGGCGAGCAGCGATTAGTCGGCCTTACGACCGATTAATCGGTCTGATAGACCATTTAATCGGCCTGACAAGTTAACGTGATGAATAGGTGTTATTTGAGACGGCCACCTGATGAATAGCAATTAACTAGCCAATTAACTGATTAGTCGAACGAATTCCTGAACAATAAATCAATTAGTCTATAGTGATTTGCTATAGCACGATATACCCTCACTATAGTGTTGGAAATTCACCCACAGGATCGATCACATAAAATTGCACGAACACACGCGCACACAAACTCATAGCCAAAAGGCCCTTGTCGTGCCCTTGTTTCTCTTCTTTATTGATTTTCTGGTTTTCTCATGGTGTTACAATCTTAGCAGCTCTATACGTGCATATATACACGCTAGGACCTGACCCATCAAACCAACACTACTAAGACTTCCTTGACCTATACGGGCACATACTTCGCCAACACAAGGCAATAGCCACAGACGTATAGGACTAGGAAACTTAACTAAAACTTGCCTAATCTACTTACACGGCAACGTTGATCACCTTTTACTAATCCTAAACTGACTCAAACACAGCTAGCACCACATACGTGACAACGTCCTAGTAAAACCACCAAAACAAAACTAGGTTTTGTTTGGATTATCTAACAATCACCCCCTAATCCAAACAATCGATTCTTTATTCGACGAGACACGCAGATGACCTCCTGTTCATCTTGTCTCGCCGGTTGTCTCCGATGACGTGACTTACCGGACCGCAACTTCTCTCTTTTTGCAACGATGACCACCACTTTATCATCATCTTTTTTCATGCCAACTTGTAGACTGGAACCAACGATTACCCGGACTATCAGCCACGCTGCCACATCTTAGCGTGCTACATGCCGATTAAACGCATAGCCTCATGCAGGAACTCAACTTAACTGGTGCCGTCCTCTTCACATTGATCTTTATCTTCTCATCGGTTTCTTGCACACGGGGAGACACATCTCTTCACCCGCCACATCTTTCTCATTGTTGCAGATGACACATCTTATCAAACGACACCTCCTGTCCAACGGCAACACAAGTCGCCATATACGTGCAACTCATCTCCGCCGTATATGAACTCGCCGGAACTCCACGACCATGAACGGAAACGCAAGGCACGAATTCCTTTTTCCGCCTGCTCTCGCTTGCAATTCTCCTTCGCCAGTGACGAATCTCAAATGCAGCAGAAGATCCACACACCTGAACTCTTCGACACACCTTACAAGAACTCATGTGCACACCTTGACGAAGGGCCAGCAAATTTGCGGTCTCCACCTTGCGCGCCCCAAATATGATCTCGATGATTTTCTCGGTGTCGCAACTTCGGCACCTCCATAACCATCAATGATCACCAACGCCTTGCTGACGACAGCCCTGTCGCCCTCCTCCTGGTTGTTCTACCGAACGACAATCACATGTCGCCTCGCTTGCGACAGCATGCTCGCCGCCTTCTTGTCACTGCTCCGCCGATCGACAACTGCCCGATCCTCCTTGTCGCCGCATGAACGACAATTGCCTGCTCCTCCTCGTCGCTGCATCCTAGCGATTATATCGCCCACTCCTCGTTGTTGCAACACCAGTGACTGTATCGCCCGCTCCTCGTCGCTTGACCACCCAGCGACTGTATCGCCCGCCCCGAGGCGCTAGCAGGATCGTCACCCCGGGGCAAGCGCAGCTTCACTCGAGCCTTGCTTTGATACCAATTTTTAAAAATTCGCCCACAGGATCGATCACATAAAATTACACTAACACACGCGCACACAAACTGATAGCCAAAGGGCCCTTGTCGTGCCCTTGTTTCTCCTCTTTATTGATTTTCTGGTTTTCTCGTGGTGTTACAATCTTAGCAGCTCTATACGTGCATATATACACGCTAGGACCTGACCCATCAAACCGACACAACCAAGACTTCCTTGACATATACGGACACATACTTCGCCAACACAAGGCAATAGCCACAGATGTATAGGACTAGGAAACTTAACTAAAACTTGCCTAATCTACTTGCACGGCAACCCTGATCACCTTTTACCAATCCTAAACGGACTCAAACACAGCTAGCACCACATACGTGACAACGTCCTAGTAAAACCACCAAAACAAAACTAGGTTTTGTTTGGATTATTATCTAACATATAGCAGATTCTAACGGCTGCCCTGTTTTATCGTAGCATGAAATTGACTTCCTTGGTCCCACCATCAACACCTCCATAAAGCTTCCCCATAAAGCCAGCACAATGTTCTCAAAGATCCACCAGAGCAACAGACCAACAGTCCTGCGTGCATTCTATAGAGCAGTTCTCAATTAGAGCTTCTCGCATCGCCGCAGGTACGACTTTCTGCATATTGTGGTTCTGAGCAATTTGTTGGGAACCTGCTGTGGAAATCAATAAATACCGTGTACGATTAGTGTCAATGGGCACCGCGGTCGCTACGGCCTACACTATGGCGGGGGAGAATGAGGAGGATGGTTCGACAGTGTTCCGGCCAGGCACGGCGGCTTCGTCGCCGGTGCGCACTGTGGTGGCTTTAGCGTTGTGGCTTGGAGCCATCCACTTCAATCTGTTGCTTGTCTTGGCATCCGTCTTCGTCTTCCCCGGACGCATTGCCGCCTTGTCCGTCATCTCCTCCATTTGTCTTTGCCCCTTCGTTTAGCTTAAGCTTTGCAATTTGTATGTAACCATGTTACTGCTTCTCAGCTTGTGTGACTTCATATATGTGCAGGGTACTAGGCACGCAGCTCTTCTTCATGTTCGCTCCTGTGAGTAACACTCACCGATGTGGGCGAAACATCGCCAGGTCCAGAAAATTTCTGTCTTTTTCTTGGCTGACCGACTGGCTCGTTTTGCTTTCACCAATCTTTGCATTAGAATATCCCTGGATGATGAATGTTACTTTTGCCAGGTTCATATGCAAACACGCGGGCGACTACTTCCCCATCACTTTGCATGTGGAGGACTACGATGCATTTGATCCCAATACAGATTACGGTTTACTTTACTACTAACTTGCTTCTCCCCCATAGCTCTCACGCACGCACGCAAGCGGTACTCGCATTGATCTTTTTGTGCGACCAGTACTGATGGGATCTTTGTCTTGATTTGCAGTGTTTGGTTATGAGCCACACTGCGCTATGCCCTTGGGCTTGTGGGTCCTTGCAGCCCCCATGGGGTTTATGCCTCTGCCGAAGATGAAGATCTTAGCAAGTAGCGCGGTAGTTGATTAAGAACCTCAATTTTATTAATGTTTCTATTTGTCAGACTTGTTCAATATTATTCCCTCTTTACGAATAGTCAAATAAGTATGCATGACAACCCTAAAATATAGGGCCGCCTTAGGTTTGATAGATCACAAGTTAGATTCAGGAAACTCCCTGGAAACAAAAGTTTAGGTGCTCCCTCGGATGTGCGTGGACCACACCAAAGCCACAGTGGTATTGGTTGTTATCATGCTACACCGTTGACACGTGCTCGGCTCCATATGGCTCTGTGCAATATATGCAACGACGAAGGGCATGAAGGAATATTCCCTATAAAGTCGACTTGAGAAAGTCACTATAAAGTCCTGGGGGATGATGCACATGTCCCTATAAAGTCGCCTTCGAAAATGTCGGCAGCTGTGCACATGCATCACAGAATTCTGAAAGAGCTTGGATGGCCATGCCGCAAAGCTAACACATGAGCTGTAATGAGCAGGCTGAATTTCAATACTTTTTTAAATAATAAATTAATTCTGGCCATAAATTGATTAAAAATATGAGTTATATTACAAAAGAAATGTACAACATTTCTTTCGTATTTGAAAGAAGTTCCAACAGTGTGAATTTATGGCCTATAATTTTTATTATGTAGCATGCGACCAAGCACCCTGTGGGGGTGGAAGAGCACAAGTCACTGAACGACTATTTGATCATAAATTACTATTAAGTATATTTAATAAAGCTAAGAAAACTAGCTATTGGTTCCAAGTCAGTGGCTAGTATGAGAATTGCAAAATCATTGGTTTTGTAACTTTCAACTTAGGTCAAACGGAAAGCAACTAGATTTCTCATTTGCTTTGTTGCAAATACAATTGCTATGTATTAGTTGCACATATATAGCAGTCAAATAAATTAAATCTGGAATCAAGAAAAAAAACATTGATTGGTGTTGATATTATTCCTCTAACATTTAATTATTGACTATTTAATCAGGCATTCTACACACCTTTCCAGCGGCAAATATGGACCTGGCTAGGGTTAGTTCCGGCATCGAGAAAGAACTTCTCCTACTATCTCGGAGCCGGCTATAGTTGTGCCGTTGTGCCAGGAGGCCTGCGTGAGATGCGATATATGGATCATGAACCTGACTTAGAAGTAAATTTATTTCTAACTTCTATCATCATGGACTGAAAAAAAAAAAGAGTCTCAGAGCAACTATACTTCATGCTACTACTAATAAAAAATTTGCAGGTTGCTTTCATTAGATCAAGAAAAGGATTCGTAAGAATAGCCATTCAAACTGGTTGCCCTTTAGTCCCAGTGTTCTGCTTTGGACAAGTAATTAACTTCATCAGACACATTACTTGAATGAATTCCTCCCATAGTTTCATCAATATGCTTTTCAGGATTACTATGTTTTTATAATTTAATTTTTAAAATATTTGTTCCCAATCATTTCTGAGTTACTCATGTTTCTACGCATGCATTCGGTAATCATCTTGAAAAATTCAACCACAAGTGTTCTTTCATTATCATCTGTTTGCTTAACCAGGATCGTGTTTACAATTGGTGGAGACCCGGAAGTAATTTACTTGTTAAGATTGCTGGAGTACTCAAAGCTCCCGCAATTGTCTTCTGGGGTAAATTCGGGTAAATGCTAGTATGATTTGTATAATATGTTTGTCACACCATTCTTTCAGTTGACACGATGCCTCGTTCAGTAATTATGTAATATATAGAATGTTTCCATTAGATTAAGATTTAAAAAATGGGGTTTTACTATATCTTATAAATACTCCGTCATATGGTTATTCAAAATGGAAAGTTTAGATAACTGCAAGTTTGCTCATACATATTACTCTGATGCAGAACCTTCATACCATTTCGGTTGCCTATGCATGTGTTTGTTGGAAGACCTATTGAAGTGACGAAAAATAACCAACCTACAATGGATGAGGTGGCAATCCTTCTACTTTATTCCATTGATGTATTATAATTGATATGAACATATTTCCCATGGAGGTAAATCGACAATGATCAAGTGGTGGATGTGAGGGTAATAATATGTGCTCTGTAGAATCTGTATGTGAGAAAGAAACATGATTTGCTATGTCACAAAAGAAAGAAAGAAATAGCAATGACAAAATGGCTTAGAGATTTTTGGGTTGCATGAAATGAAAATTGTTGAAATAAGAAAGGAGGCATTAGAATGTCATGCAATATGGATTTCTACATGGACTAAAAACGTAATAACAATGTCCTTGGATGCTTTGTCCAAAACACATGAACTCTCAGGGAATGGGGGTAGAAAATAAAGATTAGTCTAGCGAAAGCGCATTTGACATCCAAAGTATAAAATATTAAGGATTTTCCTCGTACTGGATTTCCTGTGGCATTGGTGTCAAATGAGAAGTCAAATGTCATATACTTGGGCCCACATATTAGAAATGATGTCGAGCAAATGCAAGATTTTTTTTATTGAGTGGTAGTTTGCCCCGGTACTTGTGAAAGAAAATACCAACAGTGGTGTTCATCATATAAGCCTCAATTGTTGTGGTGCCCGAATATTTACTCTATAAAAACAGTGAAAAATTAGCGCCCTATAGCGCCATTAATAGCATAATAGCACGCTATAGCGTTCCGAGCAATATCTTGCTAAGTAAATAAGTGTATAATGTCTCGTTAATAGCACACTATAGCACCATATGGCACGCTAAATAGTGTATTTTAAGGGCCACGCAATTTCATTATAGCTTGCTATTTTTTTCATTGATACAAAATCATAAAACCTAGAGTAGTTTGGTATTCCTACGAAGTTCCCATAATTAGGCAAAGATAACTTTTATTGTAACTAAAAGTGGCAAGTAAAAGGTGTAGTAATTTTTGTATTGCTTACGAATTAACATGGGCTAATTATTTTCAGCCTGTAATGATGTCTGGTACGTGATGGCTGCAGATAAATGAAGTGCACGAAAAGTTTGTGATGGCTCTGCAGGAGTTGTTCAACAAGCACAAGTATAAAGCTGGATGCCCTAACCTCCAACTACAAGTCATATGAGGCAACAATTCTTGCTCAACATGTACGAGAATAAATAGTCAGCGTTGTTACCTTAAAGTACCGCAAAAAGTGTGTGCTAGACAGAGCCAATACTGTGGATGAATGAATTGTTCTCGTTTTACTAGATGACGTTACTCATATTTTAAATAAATATGAGTGTGTGCATGTGACGCTCGGATAATCAAGCTACAGTAACCTCTACTAATAATGCCACGTCACCTCGATTAGTGTTGCTAATCTCGCGTTAGTTCAAAACAGATTCAAATTCACAATTTAATTAAAGGAAAACAATAGAACTTTTTAAATATTAAAACTAAAATGTTCGGAGTGAACCAAATATTGCATACGGAATTGTGGTGGAAAAAACCAAACTGTGATAAAGAGTATAAAGGCTCTAAAGTAATTAAACAATAGTTAAAACAATTAAATAAATGACTATTGGATTTTATAAAATATTAGATTATTTTATTTTGAATTAAGGATTAATGTGGCAGGAGTATATTTACAAATACTAATTTAGGTGCTAGTGGTAAATTTTACAAAACTA
Organism: Aegilops umbellulata; assembly: GCA_032464435.1. Classification (NCBI taxonomy): domain Eukaryota; kingdom Viridiplantae; phylum Streptophyta; class Magnoliopsida; order Poales; family Poaceae; genus Aegilops; species Aegilops umbellulata. The sequence goes on along the minus strand of CP136060.1, from coordinate 584,204,577 downwards.
AAATAAAAGGAAACTAGAAGTGAAACACAAAAGAATAACTAAAAAGAAGAAAAGAGCAGGGACAAGAAGCCTCCCTCCCCCCCCACTGGGCCTCGGCCCAACTGGCCTCTGGGCCACCAGGCCGGCCCACCCCACTCCTCATACCCTCCCCTGTCGGCCGAAACCCTAGGGCAACCATCCCCACTCGCCCCGCACACCCCCCCCCCCCCCCGCACGATCCCCTCTCCTCCCTCTCTCCCCCCACGATCCAGATCGGGCTCCAACCCCTCCCCGCTGCCCACCTCCCCATCGGCGTTCCCGACGTTGCTCGTCGTCTCAGGCGTCGCCCCGCCATCGCCGCCTCGACCCCGTCGCTCGCCTCCCCGTCCTCGCCCCCTTCCCGTTCCAGAACGGGATCGGGGCACGACACTTTTAAAGTCCAGACCTTCCACAAAATCACAAATTCAAATTCCAAATCTTGTGCATCCAAACGATGATGCCTCCAAAGTTAAGTGACCACAATTTCGTATTTGGCAAGTTTTAGAACCAAATTGAACATCAAGCACAAATTCTATGACTCCCAGTGATACTATCTCTAAAAATTGTCATCGTAAATAGGTTTCTAGTTGAGAAACACATTCATAAGTAGGTACTCTGATGTGTAAATTCAAAATTCACATAAATCACTTGCCTACGCAAGTTCACATGTATAGGCATTATCATTTGCACAAGTGCCTAGCGTCTCATTATACATTCATATGTGTTTAATAATTCAAAACCATGATAAACAACTATTTTAAATTGTTCATAAACAGCCATCGTCGACGAGATATATGCCACGCCGATTCACCTCCTGACGACTCCAATAAGTATCCACAACAAAATGACGGGCTCATGAGAGAAATGACACCAAAAGTGCCGCCATTATCTGACCCAAGAGACCCTGATCAAGGGTTTTTGGAACAACCAGAACGAGGATCTGATGAATGCAGTTATGATGCCTTCAAAAAGATAACGATATTTACACACTGCCATCGTTCGCCATGACCAACGTCGGAATTCAGTTTTCACGGACGGTGAGTTCTCCTGGACTCGCAGTCGGCTGGATGGCCACCAAGTCGTGTCGGTGAACGACCAACGACCATCGTAGAGCAGGCACGCAGCCGAAAGATAGCTACGTCCCGGAGGCTGGACCACACTATGCCGCCGGAACCCAGCACGCCGCCACACCCGCGCCGCCTGCCAAGATCCAGCGACAGATCAAGACGGACGCTCCACCACATGATGCCGCCAGCCCCGAGGTCGCCGTGCCGCTGGGAAACGGTCAGTTGTTGTTGACGAGAGAGCCCAGGGGTTGGGAGTGCCCACCGCCGGCAACACTAATCAGGCTTCGCATGATGATGCCTGCAGACCACGGTGGGGAGGAAGGACGAGAGGGAGGGCGCGGTGGGGGGGGGGGGGGAGCTGGTCCGGCAGCTAGGATTTCTCCCTAGGTCGCCCATGGGAGCAAGCTGCGAGGGACGGTTCGCGTGGATAGATATGAATACTGGAGAATTTCCGCTGTCTATACAATGTACTAAACCAATATGCACTGGCCCTATTTGTCTGTCCCCTAGAGATTGTTTCTGTCCCTTTCATCTCTTTTTCATGTCGACCTCATACCTTTACTGCTGCGTAGGTACGATGACTTTGTACGGTTTTAGTTTCTCTTCCTTGTCGACCTGATCATCAGTGGTGGGTAGTAACAAACATGAACTGTTATCATTATTATCACTTTCATGCCGATCTAATCTGCATTGCTGGATCGTGAAAACAACTTGGACCGTTCTTAAATCTTTCTTTTTCACATCCACAACATGTTCATTGCTTAGTAGTAATGACGGCATGGAGTGTTATCATCTCTTTTTCAATACGATCTCATCTCGATTAATGGATAGTAACAACGGCATGGACTGTTCCATTTTTGTTACACCAAACTAAGAGTCATTACAGTTGTACGGCCAACTAATATAAGGATATCATTACTTTGCACTTTTCCACTATAATAATTGAATTTAAGGCTGAGCGTACCCGATGGAGTCTCCTCGACCTCGACTGTCATGCTCTTTTAGCGAACTCCAGCAACATTGATTGCAGCAGCCCAGCGCTTCTGTTGACATATAAACTACCTTTTTTCTGTCACATGGAAATATTGTTTTTGATAAGACAGTTGGATTAGCCACTTCACCTACTGTTTGAGCCATTACATCACGGCCCAGGTTGCTTTCCGAAATTTGATCTGTTGTTATTATTTTATATTTTAATGTATTAATTAGACACAAAGTAGACAAAAAGAATTCAATGAAACAACAAATATTGCAAAAATGAACTGAATAAACAGGATTATGGAGGAGCATTTTTACGGTACCCTATACTGGTTGGGAGGAGGGCTAGTACACATACATCTTACCGTTGATAGTTTTAGAGTAGTACAGACATTTCCAGTTTTAGGGTAGACACATTCATCTCAGCGTTGTGTGAGTTACATTGAGTACGGTGTCTATACAATGTGCTACTAGTTCAACCCATTAAGGCGCGGTAGAATGGTCACCAACCAGCTACACTACATGGCTCATGCTGGTTGGTCACGGTGAGAAAGTTTTTGGATTTTTTAGCGTTTTTTTAAATGGCGGTGAGACTTTTTCCTTTTCTTTTCGTGAAAAGTTACTCATTAAGGCGGGGTAGAATGGTGTGGCCAACCAGCTACACCACATGGCGCATCCTGGTTGGTACCGGTGAGAAAGTTTTTTTGTTTTTTTAGAATTTTAGTTAAATGGCAGTGAGATTCTTTTTCTTTTTCTTTTTCTTTTTAAGAAAAGTTTTTCTTGTCTTTTTAGATGGATGTGATGTCCGTGTGACGTGAGAATGTTTTTTTTCTTAATTCTGAGACAAAGATGAGGTGCGTACAACTTCCTCTCAAGCGGCCTGCAATGGCGGGCTCCAACCACTAATATACATAACGTGAGACAGTAGTACGGTGAGGCACGTTCTTCTAAACCAGTGTATTTGCCGGACGCGGCTCAGCTGACATGCAAGAGGCACGGCGGAACTGCCGTAGAGCACCATCCCGACCATTCTTAACCCACAAAACTGATCTGACGAACAGGGAATATACCAGTCGACGTACCAATATCCCAGTGCATAGTGCCTTGTATTCTTTGGCGCCAAACAGTAGCCCCCGGCTAATTTTTTCTGGGATTTTTTGATTTAATCCTATCTACCTAGCGACGACTTTGGCTCAGCTCCAAACAAAAGCCGCTCGCTCATATTCTGAGCCCAACAATGCAGTCTCTCCACGGTGCACAACAGAGACGGATACAGTCATTCCACCGCGTGCCACCCTGGCCGCTGATCGGTAGTGCACATCGTCGCAACAGACGGCCATCAACTCTGAAGACGGTGAGCACAAGATAGTGTTCGTTTTAATAAAAAAGAAAGGTAATGTTTGTGGGCTGATGCTTCCGTTCTGAATTTGCATCAACAAACTTCGATGCTTCTTGATTAAACTTTGCATCAGGGACCGTGGATTGATTGAAACAATGAGAGAGCGTGTAGGAGCAACCAAGGTCGCTTTGTTTTGTACTTTCTGGTTTTGTTGCTGTGTGTATTAGTCTGGCTCTTTCTAAACTTCAGGCTTGCGCTACTCTCTCGCCGTCGGCACACATGACATGTTGCTTCCGTGATGATCGACGGCGGAGACCGCAGCAAAGACTGGGACGACGTGCGCCATCATGCCGGCAGCCATGGTGGCGCGTCGCCCGACGTGTGCGTTCTGTGCTTTTGGCATCAAGACTGTTGTCTGGTGGTGCTGTGCCGTGGCAAGATCGTACGTGTAAATGGACTGGGATGTTTCCTGTTCATCGGATAAGTTTAGAGGGTTATAAGGATGGCTGGGATGGTGTTCTAAGGCACTTCTGCAGTGCCTCCTACACGTCAGACGAGCCGTGTCCGTATTTGGTTGGGGTGCACCATTATCCATAATTGTTTCTCCGCCAGAGATTGCTTCTCTCTCTCTCATCTCTTTTTCGTGTCGACCTCATATATGTAGTGCTGGGTAGTTAGGGGTTTACGACAACGTGGACTGTTATCATCTCGTTTTCATGTCGCCTCACCTTCAATTATCCGGAGTAATGACCACATGGACTGATATCCCCTTTTTTGTCATGCCAACGTCATATTCATTGCTGGATAGTAACAACTACTTGACTGTTTTCAAATATTCCCAAAAAGTATGCTTCAAGTAAATGTTTGCACTTGCAAGAGATCATGATGCCAACACACACGGGATCCAGACATGAGACATGTGCAATATATGTTGAATCTTATATCGGTGAACCAAAATGACACTTTTAAAGTTCAGCTCTTCCACAAAAACACAATTTCAAATCCCAAATCTTGTGCATACATATCATCGTACCTCCAAAGTTGAGGTACCATGTGTAATCATGTGCATTTTCTATTTTCTTAAATACCAAAGCCCACTCAGACGAGGCCCACGCCTATGGGCACGCTGCAATTTCCGTGCCTGTGCGCATGCCAAACACATCAAAGTTGTGGCAAAACTGGCATGGAATTTTACCGTGGCGCCACCGTCATGTATGACTTGTAAACTAACGCGCCTTTCCCTGAAGCCAAAGCTGAAGGAGCATTCACTGAGGGTCTCATGGATGTGGTCGTCGCCTATGTTGCAGCCGCTAGCGCGTACTACATCCATGTTGTGGAGGCAACAACCGTGCAAGTGCCCACGTCACCTGTGAACATATGGTCATTTTCATGTCGCGACCATACCGAACGGCTATGTGGTATGCTTTGTCACTGCCACGTGACAATTTACAGCCCTGGTGGAAGCCAAAGCTTCGTTGGAGCAGGTCTCCGTGACTTAGGAAACTGGTAGTGTCATGTCCCCTGCACGTTCATCGTGCCCGCTAAAGCCGGGGAAATGTTCTCTCTAATTTAGTTTGATACCTAAGTGTCAAGTATAATTTAAATAGTTTAACTATCTCTATTTGTTTTTGAAACAAAACTGCATTTAGTATTGTTGATTTGGAGGTGAATCGCAAAGAAGTTCAACTGAAAATTCGCACTAAATATTGGCAATTTGGGTATCAAATATGGTGTACCCCGACCAAATAACCCTTCAGTTGTTCTGAGTAGTTGTAAATATTTATCCGCCCACTAAGAAAATAGCATGCTATAGCATTCTCAGCAATGTTTCGCTAAATCAATTCAATGTTGAGAAAATCGCTAACTAGTAGTTGCTCGCTCGGCTTGGGAGTAGCAATTAATTGATGAATTAGCCTATTAACTAGATTAACCGATCGACCATTAATCGATTGAAGTTTAAACTCAATAGTAGCAAATTGTGTACCAAGGAAAAATCTACATTGTATATGAAGAAAATGGCACCATTTTCTTTTCTCAATAGATCACAAACATGTATACAACAACAATCATCAACAAACATCCATGTGGGCATTAAAAATCATCAACAAACATGTATACAATAATATTTTTTACTGATTTCCGCCTGGGCCCCAACTCCGAGCTATGGTGGCCATGCGATGGCGACTGATAGAGGGAAGGTGACAGCAGTTGCGCATGGCGTCTGAATAGGTCAGTTGCCGGAGGTGGCATGTCATGAAGAAGGAGGGGAAGTAGCGGCGCACAGAGGGAGAGGAGGAATTGGCAACACACAGGGGAGGATGGGAAGCGGTGTCGCACGGACGAGGACCTGGCCAGCCGTCATCTAGGTCGAGAAGGGGAGGAGAGGAGTTGGACAGGGCGGGAGGAAGACCAAACCCTTGCTATTGAGGAGCGGGAAGAGGCTATGAGGGGTGATGAACCAAATAATCAGGCTTTGTTTGCGCATGAATTAACTGGCGAGCAGCGATTAGTCGGCCTTACGACCGATTAATCGGTCTGATAGACCATTTAATCGGCCTGACAAGTTAACGTGATGAATAGGTGTTATTTGAGACGGCCACCTGATGAATAGCGATTAACTAGCCAATTAACTGATTAGTCGAACGAATTCTTGAACAATAAATCAATTAGTCTATAGTGATTTGCTATAGCACGATATACCCTCACTATAGTGTTGGAAATTCGCCCACAGGATCGATCACATAAAATTGCACGAACACACGCGCACACAAACTCATAGCCAAAAGGCCCTTTGTCGTGCCCTTGTTTCTCCTCTTTATTGATTTTCTGGTTTTCTCGTGGTGTTACAATCTTAGCAGCTCTATACGTGCATATATACACGCTAGGACCTGACCCATCAAACCAACACAACTAAGACTTCCTTGACCTATACGGGCACATACTTCGCCAACACAAGGCAATAGCCACAGACGTATAGGACTAGGAAACTTAACTAAAACTTGCCTAATCTACTTACACGGCAACGGTGATCACCTTTTACTAATCCTAAACTGACTCAAACATAGCTAGCACCACATACGTGACAACGTCCTAGTAAAACCACCAAAACAAAACTAGGTTTTGTTTGGATTATCTAACAATCACCCCCTAATCCAAACAATCGATTCTTTATTCGACGAGACACGCAGATGACCTCCTGTTCATCTTGTCTCGCCGGTTGTCTCCGATGACGTGACTTACCGGACCGCAACTTCTCTCTTTTTGCAACGATGACCACCACTTCATCATCATCTTTTTTCATGCCAACTTGTAGACTGGAACCAACGATTACCCGGACTATCAGCCACGCTGCCACATCTTAGCGTGCTACATGCCGATTAAACGCATAGCCTCATGCAGGAACTCAACTTAACTGGTGCCGTCCTCTTCACATTGATCTTTATCTTCTCATCGGTTTCTTGCACACGGGGAGACACATCTCTTCACCCGCCACATCTTTCTCATTGTTGCAGATGACACATCTTATCAAACGACACCTCCTGTCCAACGGCAACACAAGTCGCCATATACGTGCAACTCATCTCCGCCGTATATGAACTCGCCGGAACTCCACGACCATGAACGGAAACGCAAGGCACGAATTCCTTTTTCCGCCTGCTCTCGCTTGCAATTCTCCTTCGCCAGTGACGAATCTCAAATGCAGCAGAAGATCCACACACCTGAACTCTTCGACGCACCTTACAAGAACTCATGTGCACACCTTGACGAAGGGCCAGCAAATTTGCGGTCTCCACCTTGCGCGCCCCAAATATGATCTCGATGATTTTCTCGGTGTCGCAACTTCGGCACCTCCATAACCATCAATGATCACCAACGCCTTGCTGACGACAGCCCTGTCGCCCTCCTCCTGGTTGTTCTACCGAACGACAATCACATGTCGCCTCGCTTGCGACAGCATGCTCGCCGCCTTCTTGTCACTGCTCCGCCGATCGACAACTGCCCGATCCTCCTTGTCGCCGCATGAACGACAATTGCCTGCTCCTCCTCGTCGCTGCATCCTAGCGATTATATCGCCCACTCCTCGTTGTTGCAACACCAGTGACTGTATCGCCCGCTCCTCGTCGCTTGACCACCCAGCGACTGTATCGCCCGCCCCGAGGCGCTAGCAGGATCGTCACCCCGGGGCAAGCGCAGCTTCACTCGAACCTTGCTTTGATACCAATTTTTAAAAATTCGCCCACAGGATCGATCACATAAAATTGCACTAACACACGCGCACACAAACTGATAGCCAAAGGGCCCTTGTCGTGCCCTTGTTTCTCCTCTTTATTGATTTTCTGGTTTTCTCGTGGTGTTACAATCTTAGCAGCTCTATACGTGCATATATACACGCTAGGACCTGACCCATCAAACCGACACAACCAAGACTTCCTTGACATATACGGACACATACTTCGCCAACACAAGGCAATAGCCACAGATGTATAGGACTAGGAAACTTAACTAAAACTTGCCTAATCTACTTGCACGGCAACCCTGATCACCTTTTACCAATCCTAAACGGACTCAAACACAGCTAGCACCACATACGTGACAACGTCCTAGTAAAACCACCAAAACAAAACTAGGTTTTGTTTGGATTATTATCTAACATATAGCAGATTCTAACGGCTGCCCTGTTTTATCGTAGCATGAAATTGACTTCCTTGGTCCCACCATCAACACCTCCATAAAGCTTCCCCATAAAGCCAGCACAATGTTCTCAAAGATCCACCAGAGCAACAGACCAACAGTCCTGCGTGCATTCTATAGAGCAGTTCTCAATTAGAGCTTCTCGCATCGCCGCAGGTACGACTTTCTGCATATTGTGGTTCTGAGCAATTTGTTGGGAACCTGCTGTGGAAATCAATAAATACCGTGTACGATTAGTGTCAATGGGCACCGCCGTCGCTACGGCCTACACTATGGCGGGGGAGAATGAGGAGGATGGTTCGACAGTGTTCCGGCCAGGCACGGCGGCTTCGTCGCCGGTGCGCACTGTGGTGGCTTTAGCGTTGTGGCTTGGAGCCATCCACTTCAATCTGTTGCTTGTCTTGGCATCCGTCTTCGTCTTCCCCGGACGCATTGCCGCCTTGTCCGTCATCTCCTCCATTTGTCTTTGCCCCTTCGTTTAGCTTAAGCTTTGCAATTTGTATGTAACCATGTTACTGCTTCTCAGCTTGTGTGACTTCATATATGTGCAGGGTACTAGGCACGCAGCTCTTCTTCATGTTCGCTCCTGTGAGTAACACTCACCGATGTGGGCGAAACATCGCCAGGTCCAGAAAATTTCTGTCTTTTTCTTGGCTGACCGACTGGCTCGTTTTGCTTTCACCAATCTTTGCATTAGAATATCCCTGGATGATGAATGTTACTTTTGCCAGGTTCATATGCAAACACGCGGGCGACTACTTCCCCATCACTTTGCATGTGGAGGACTACGATGCATTTGATCCCAATACAGATTACGGTTTACTTTACTACTAACTTGCTTCTCCCCCATAGCTCTCACGCACGCACGCAAGCGGTACTCGCATTGATCTTTTTGTGCGACCAGTACTGATGGGATCTTTGTCTTGATTTGCAGTGTTTGGTTATGAGCCGCACTGCGCTATGCCCTTGGGCTTGTGGGTCCTTGCAGCCCCCATGGGGTTTATGCCTCTGCCGAAGATGAAGATCTTAGCGAGTAGCGCGGTAGTTGATTAAGAACCTCAATTTTATTAATGTTTCTATTTGTCAGACTTGTTCAATATTATTCCCTCTTTACGAATAGTCAAATAAGTATGCATGACAACCCTAAAATATAGGGCCGCCTTAGGTTTGATAGATCACAAGTTAGATTCAGGAAACTCCCTGGAAACAAAAGTTTAGGTGCTCCCTCGGATGTGCGTGGACCACACCAAAGCCACAGTGGTATTGGTTGTTATCATGCTACACCGTTGACACGTGCTCGGCTCCATATGGCTCTGTGCAATATATGCAACGACGAAGGGCATGAAGGAATATTCCCTATAAAGTCGACTTGGGAAAGTCACTATAAAGTCCTGGGGGATGATGCACATGTCCCTATAAAGTCGCCTTCGAAAATGTCGGCAGTTGTGCACATGCATCACAGAATTCTGAAAGAGTTTGGATGGCCATGCCGCAAAGCTAACACATGAGCTGTAATGAGCAGGCTGAATTTCAATACTTTTTTAAATAATAAATTAATTCTGGCCATAAATTGATTAAAAATATGAGTTATATTACAAAAGAAATGTACAACATTTCTTTCGTATTTGAAAGAAGTTCCAACAGTGTGAATTTATGGCCTATAATATTATGTAGCATGCGACCAAGCACCCTGTGGGGCTGGAAGAGCACAAGTCACTGAACGACTATTTGATCATAAATTACTATTAAGTATATTTAATAAAGCTAAGAAAACTAGCTATTGGTTCCAAGTCAGTGGCTAGTATGAGAATTGCAAAATCATTGGTTTTGTAACTTTCAACTTAGGTCAAAAGGAAAGCAACTAGATTTCTCATTTGCTTTGTTGCAAATACAATTGATATGTATTAGTTGCACATATATAGCAGTCAAATAAATTAAATCTGGAATCAAGAAAAAAAACATTGATTGGTGTTGATATTATTCCTCTACCATTTAATTATTGACTATTTAATCAGGCATTCTACACACCTTTCCAGCGGCAAATATGGACCTGGCTAGGGTTAGTTCCGGCATCGAGAAAGAACTTCTCCTACTATCTCGGAGCCGGCTATAGTTGTGCCGTTGTGCCAGGAGGCCTGCGTGAGATGCGATATATGGATCATGAACCTGACTCAGAAGTAAATTTATTTCTAACTTCTATCATCATGGACTGAAAAAAAAAGAGTCTCAGAGCAACTATACTTCATGCTACTACTAATGAAAAATTTGCAGGTTGCTTTCATTAGATCAAGAAAAGGATTCATAAGAATAGCCATTCAAACTGGTTGCCCTTTAGTCCCAGTGTTCTGCTTTGGACAAGTAATTAACTTCATCAGACACATTACTTGAATGAATTCCTCCCATAGTTTCATCAATATGCTTTTCAGGATTACTATGTTTTTATAATTTAATTTTTAAAATATTTGTTCCCAATCATTTCTGAGTTACTCATGTTTCTACGCATGCATTCGGTAATCATCTTGAAAAATTCAACCACAAGTGTTCTTTCATTATCATCTGTTTGCTTAACCAGGATCGTGTTTACAATTGGTGGAGACCCGGAAGTAATTTACTTGTTAAGATTGCTGGAGTACTCAAAGCTCCCGCAATTGTCTTCTGGGGTAAATTCGGGTAAATGCTAGTATGATTTGTATAATATGTTTGTCACACCATTCTTTCAGTTGACACGATGCCTCGTTCAGTAATTATGTAATATATAGAATGTTTCCATTAGATTAAGATTTAAAAAATGGGGTTTTACTATATCTTATAAATACTCCGTCATATGGTTATTCAAAATGGAAAGTTTAGATAACTGCAAGTTTGCTCATACATATTACTCTGATGCAGAACCTTCATACCATTTCGGTTGCCTATGCATGTGTTTGTTGGAAGACCTATTGAAGTGACGAAAAATAACCAACCTACAATGGATGAGGTGGCAATCCTTCTACCTTATTCCATTGATGTATTATAACTGATATGAACATATTTCCCATAGAGGTAAATCGACAATGATCAAGTGGTGGATGTGAGGGTAATAATATGTGCTCTGTAGAATCTGTATGTGAGAAAGAAACATGATTTGCTATGTCACAAAAGAAAGAAAGAAATAGCAATGACAAAATGGCTTAGAGATTTTTGGGTTGCATGAAATGAAAATTGTTGAAATAAGAAAGGAGGCATTAGAATGTCATGCAATATGGATTTCTACATGGACTAAAAACGTAATAACAATGTCCTTGGATGCTTTGTCCAAAACACATGAACTCTCAGGGAATGGGGGTAGAAAATAAAGATTAGTCTAGCGAAAGCGCATTTGACATCCAAAGTATAAAATATTAAGGATTTTCCTCGTACTGGATTTCCTGTGGCATTGGTGTCAAATGAGAAGTCAAATGTCATATACTTGGGCCCACATATTAGAAATGATGTCGAGCAAATGCAAGATTTTTTTTATTGAGTGGTAGTTTGCCCCGGTACTTGTGAAAGAAAATACCAACAGTGGTGTTCATCATATAAGCCTCAATTGTTGTGGTGCCCGAATATTTACTCTATAAAAACAGTGAAAAATTAGCGCCCTATAGCGCCATTAATAGCATAATAGCACGCTATAGCGTTCCGAGCAATATCTTGCTAAGTAAATAAGTGTATAATGTCTCGTTAATAGCACACTATAGCACCATATGGCACGCTAAATAGTGTATTTTAAGGGCCACGCAATTTCATTATAGCTTGCTATTTTTTTCATTGATACAAAATCATAAAACCTAGAGTAGTTTGGTATTCCTACGAAGTTCCCATAATTAGGCAAAGATAACTTTTATTGTAACTAAAAGTGGCAAGTAAAAGGTGTAGTAATTTTTGTATTGCTTACGAATTAACATGGGCTAATTATTTTCAGCCTGTAATGATGTCTGGTACGTGATGGCTGCAGATAAATGAAGTGCACGAAAAGTTTGTGATGGCTCTGCAGGAGTTGTTCAACAAGCACAAGTATAAAGCTGGATGCCCTAACCTCCAACTACAAGTCATATGAGGCAACAATTCTTGCTCAACATGTACGAGAATAAATAGTCAGCGTTGTTACCTTAAAGTACCGCAAAAAGTGTGTGCTAGACAGAGCCAATACTGTGGATGAATGAATTGTTCTCGTTTTACTAGATGACGTTACTCATATTTTAAATAAATATGAGTGTGTGCATGTGACGCTCGGATAATCAAGCTACAGTAACCTCTACTAATAATGCCACATCACCTCGATTAGTGTTGCTAATCTCGCGTTAGTTCAAAACAGATTCAAATTCACAATTTAATTAAAGGAAAACAATAGAACTTTTTAAATATTAAAACTAAAATGTTCGGAGTGAACCAAATATTGCATAGGGAATTGTGGTGGAAAAAACCAAACTGTGATAAAGAGTATAAAGGCTCTAAAGTAATTAAACAATAGTTAAAACAATTAAATAAATGACTATTGGATTTTATAAAATATTAGATTATTTTATTTTGAATTAAGGATTAATGTGGCAGGAGTATATTTACAAATACTAATTTAGGTGCTAGTGGTAAATTTTACAAAACTAAAATAAAAGGAAACTAGAAGTGAAACACAAAAGAATAACTAAAAAGAAGAAAAGAGCAGGGACAAGAAGCCTCCCTCCCCCCCCCCACTGGGCCTCGGCCCAACTGGCCTCTGGGCCACCAGGCCGGCCCACCCCACTCCTCATACCCTCCCCTGTCGGCCGAAACCCTAGGGCAACCATCCCCACTCGCCCCGCACACCCCCCCCCCCCCCCCGCACGATCCCCTCTCCTCCCTCTCTCCCCCCACGATCCAGATCGGGCTCCAACCCCTCCCCGCTGCCCACCTCCCCATCGGCGTTCCCGACGTTGCTCGTCGTCTCAGGCGTCGCCCCGCCATCGCCGCCTCGACCCCGTCGCTCGCCTCCCCGTCCTCGCCCCCTTCCCGTTCCAGAACGGGATCGGGGCACGACACTTTTAAAGTCCAGACCTTCCACAAAATCACAAATTCAAATTCCAAATCTTGTGCATCCAAACGATGATGCCTCCAAAGTTAAGTGACCACAATTTCGTATTTGGCAAGTTTTAGAACCAAATTGAACATCAAGCACAAATTCTATGACTCCCAGTGATACTATCTCTAAAAATTGTCATCGTAAATAGGTTTCTAGTTGAGAAACACATTCATAAGTAGGTACTCTGATGTGTAAATTCAAAATTCACATAAATCACTTGCCTACGCAAGTTCACATGTATAGGCATTATCATTTGCACAAGTGCCTAGCGTCTCATTATACATTCATATGTGTTTAATAATTCAAAACCATGATAAACAACTATTTTAAATTGTTCATAAACAGCCATCGTCGACGAGATATATGCCACGCCGATTCACCTCCTGACGACTCCAATAAGTATCCACAACAAAATGACGGGCTCATGAGAGAAATGACACCAAAAGTGCCGCCATTATCTGACCCAAGAGACCCTGATCAAGGGTTTTTGGAACAACCAGAACGAGGATCTGATGAATGCAGTTATGATGCCTTCAAAAAGATAACGATATTTACACACTGCCATCGTTCGCCATGACCAACGTCGGAATTCAGTTTTCACGGACGGTGAGTTCTCCTGGACTCGCAGTCGGCTGGATGGCCACCAAGTCGTGTCGGTGAACGACCAACGACCATCGTAGAGCAGGCACACAGCCGAAAGATAGCTACGTCCCGGAGGCTGGACCACACTATGCCGCCGGAACCCAGCACGCCGCCACACCCGCGCCGCCTGCCAAGATCCAGCGACAGATCAAGACGGACGCTCCACCACATGATGCCGCCAGCCCCGAGGTCGCCGTGCCGCTGGGAAACGGTCAGTTGTTGTTGACGAGAGAGCCCAGGGGTTGGGAGTGCCCACCGCCGGCAACACTAATCAGGCTTCGCATGATGATGCCTGCAGACCACGGTGGGGAGGAAGGACGAGAGGGAGGGCGGGGTGGGGGGGGGGAGCTGGTCCGGCAGCTAGGATTTCTCCCTAGGTCGCCCATGGGAGCAAGCTGCGAGGGACGGTTCGCGTGGATAGATATGAATACTGGAGAATTTCCGCTGTCTATACAATGTACTAAACCAATATGCACTGGCCCTATTTGTCTGTCCCCTAGAGATTGTTTCTGTCCCTTTCATCTCTTTTTCATGTCGACCTCATACCTTTACTGCTGCGTAGGTACGATGACTTTGTACGGTTTTAGTTTCTCTTCCTTGTCGACCTGATCATCAGTGGTGGGTAGTAACAAACATGAACTGTTATCATTATTATCACTTTCATGCCGATCTAATCTGCATTGCTGGATCGTGAAAACAACTTGGACCGTTCTTAAATCTTTCTTTTTCACATCCACAACATGTTCATTGCTTAGTAGTAATGACGGCATGGAGTGTTATCATCTCTTTTTCAATACGATCTCATCTCGATTAATGGATAGTAACAACGGCATGGACTGTTCCATTTTTGTTACACCAAACTAAGAGTCATTACAGTTGTACGGCCAACTAATATAAGGATATCATTACTTTGCACTTTTCCACTATAATAATTGAATTTAAGGCTGAGCGTACCCGATGGAGTCTCCTCGACCTCGACTGTCATGCTCTTTTAGCGAACTCCAGCAACATTGATTGCAGCAGCCCAGCGCTTCTGTTGACATATAAACTACCTTTTTTCTGTCACATGGAAATATTGTTTTTGATAAGACAGTTGGATTAGCCACTTCACCTACTGTTTGAGCCATTACATCACGGCCCAGGTTGCTTTCCGAAATTTGATCTGTTGTTATTATTTTATATTTTAATGTATTAATTAGACACAAAGTAGACAAAAAGAATTCAATGAAACAACAAATATTGCAAAAATGAACTGAATAAACAGGATTATGGAGGAGCATTTTTACGGTACCCTATACTGGTTGGGAGGAGGGCTAGTACACATACATCTTACCGTTGATAGTTTTAGAGTAGTACAGACATTTCCAGTTTTAGGGTAGACACATTCATCTCAGCGTTGTGTGAGTTACATTGAGTACGGTGTCTATACAATGTGCTACTAGTTCAACCCATTAAGGCGCGGTAGAATGGTCACCAACCAGCTACACTACATGGCTCATGCTGGTTGGTCACGGTGAGAAAGTTTTTGGATTTTTTAGCGTTTTTTTAAATGGCGGTGAGACTTTTTCCTTTTCTTTTCGTGAAAAGTTACTCATTAAGGCGGGGTAGAATGGTGTGGCCAACCAGCTACACCACATGGCGCATCCTGGTTGGTACCGGTGAGAAAGTTTTTTTGTTTTTTTAGAATTTTAGTTAAATGGCAGTGAGATTCTTTTTCTTTTTCTTTTTCTTTTTAAGAAAAGTTTTTCTTGTCTTTTTAGATGGATGTGATGTCCGTGTGACGTGAGAATGTTTTTTTTCTTAATTCTGAGACAAAGATGAGGTGCGTACAACTTCCTCTCAAGCGGCCTGCAATGGCGGGCTCCAACCACTAATATACATAACGTGAGACAGTAGTACGGTGAGGCACGTTCTTCTAAACCAGTGTATTTGCCGGACGCGGCTCAGCTGACATGCAAGAGGCACGGCGGAACTGCCGTAGAGCACCATCCCGATCATTCTTAACCCACAAAACTGATCTGACGAACAGGGAATATACCAGTCGACGTACCAATATCCCAGTGCATAGTGCCTTGTATTCTTTGGCGCCAAACAGTAGCCCCCGGCTAATTTTTTCTGGGATTTTTTGATTTAATCCTATCTACCTAGCGACGACTTTGGCTCAGCTCCAAACAAAAGCCGCTCGCTCATATTCTGAGCCCAACAATGCAGTCTCTCCACGGTGCACAACAGAGACGGATACAGTCATTCCACCGCGTGCCACCCTGGCCGCTGATCGGTAGTGCACATCGTCGCAACAGACGGCCATCAACTCTGAAGACGGTGAGCACAAGATAGTGTTTGTTTTAATAAAAAAGAAAGGTAATGTTTGTGGGCTGATGCTTCCGTTCTGAATTTGCATCAACAAACTTCGATGCTTCTTGATTAAACTTTGCATCAGGGACCGTGGATTGATTGAAACAATGAGAGAGCGTGTAGGAGCAACCAAGGTCGCTTTGTTTTGTACTTTCTGGTTTTGTTGCTGTGTGTATTAGTCTGGCTCTTTCTAAACTTCAGGCTTGCGCTACTCTCTCGCCGTCGGCACACATGACATGTTGCTTCCGTGATGATCGACGGCGGAGACCGCAGCAAAGACTGGGACGACGTGCGCCATCATGCCGGCAGCCATGGTGGCGCGTCGCCCGACGTGTGCGTTCTGTGCTTTTGGCATCAAGACTGTTGTCTGGTGGTGCTGTGCCGTGGCAAGATCGTACGTGTAAATGGACTGGGATGTTTCCTGTTCATCGGATAAGTTTAGAGGGTTATAAGGATGGCTGGGATGGTGTTCTAAGGCACTTCTGCGGTGCCTCCTACACGTCAGACGAGCCGTGTCCGTATTTGGTTGGGGTGCACCATTATCCATAATTGTTTCTCCGCCAGAGATTGCTTCTCTCTCTCTCTCATCTCTTTTTCGTGTCGACCTCATATATGTAGTGCTGGGTAGTTAGGGGTTTACGACAACGTGGACTGTTATCATCTCGTTTTCATGTCGCCTCACCTTCAATTATCCGGAGTAATGACCACATGGACTGATATCCCCTTTTTTGTCATGCCAACGTCATATTCATTGCTGGATAGTAACAACTACTTGACTGTTTTCAAATATTCCCAAAAAGTATGCTTCAAGTAAATGTTTGCACTTGCAAGAGATCATGATGCCAACACACACGGGATCCAGACATGAGACATGTGCAATATATGTTGAATCTTATATCGGTGAACCAAAATGACACTTTTAAAGTTCAGCTCTTCCACAAAAACACAATTTCAAATCCCAAATCTTGTGCATACATATCATCGTACCTCCAAAGTTGAGGTACCATGTGTAATCATGTGCATTTTCTATTTTCTTAAATACCAAAGCCCACTCAGACGAGGCCCACGCCTATGGGCACGCTGCAATTTCCGTGCCTGTGCGCATGCCAAACACATCAAAGTTGTGGCAAAACTGGCATGGAATTTTACCGTGGCGCCACCGTCATGTATGACTTGTAAACTAACGCGCCTTTCCCTGAAGCCAAAGCTGAAGGAGCATTCACTGAGGGTCTCATGGATGTGGTCGTCGCCTATGTTGCAGCCGCTAGCGCGTACTACATCCATGTTGTGGAGGCAACAACCGTGCAAGTGCCCACGTCACCTGTGAACATATGGTCATTTTCATGTCGCGACCATACCGAACGGCTATGTGGTATGCTTTGTCACTGCCACGTGACAATTTACAGCCCTGGTGGAAGCCAAAGCTTCGTTGGAGCAGGTCTCCGTGACTTAGGAAACTGGTAGTGTCATGTCCCCTGCACGTTCATCGTGCCCGCTAAAGCCGGGGAAATGTTCTCTCTAATTTAGTTTGATACCTAAGTGTCAAGTATAATTTAAATAGTTTAACTATCTCTATTTGTTTTTGAAACAAAACTGCATTTAGTATTGTTGATTTGGAGGTGAATCGCAAAGAAGTTCAACTGAAAATTCGCACTAAATATTGGCAATTTGGGTATCAAATATGGTGTACCCCGACCAAATAACCCTTCAGTTGTTCTGAGTAGTTGTAAATATTTATCCGCCCACTAAGAAAATAGCATGCTATAGCATTCTCAGCAATGTTTCGCTAAATCAATTCAATGTTGAGAAAATCGCTAACTAGTAGTTGCTCGCTCGGCTTGGGAGTAGAAATTAATTGATGAATTAGCCTATTAACTAGATTAACCGATCGACCATTAATCGATTGAAGTTTAAACTCAATAGTAGCAAATTGTGTACCAAGGAAAAATCTACATTGTATATGAAGAAAATGGCACCATTTTCTTTTCTCAATAGATCACAAACATGTATACAACAACAATCATCAACAAACATCCATGTGGGCATTAAAAATCATCAACAAACATGTATACAATAATATTTTTTACTGATTTCCGCCTGGGCCCCAACTCCGAGCTATGGTGGCCATGCGATGGCGACTGATAGAGGGAAGGTGACAGCAGTTGCGCATGGCGTCTGAATAGGTCAGTTGCCGGAGGTGGCATGTCATGAAGAAGGAGGGGAAGTAGCGGCGCACAGAGGGAGAGGAGGAATTGGCAACACACAGGGGAGGATGGGAAGCGGTGTCGCACGGACGAGGACCTGTCCAGCCGTCATCTAGGTCGAGAAGGGGAGGAGAGGAGTTGGACAGGGCGGGAGGAAGACCAAACCCTTGCTATTGAGGAGCGGGAAGAGGCTATGAGGGGTGATGAACCAAATAATCAGGCTTTGTTTGCGCATGAATTAACTGGCGAGCAGCGATTAGTCGGCCTTACGACCGATTAATCGGTCTGATAGACCATTTAATCGGCCTGACAAGTTAACGTGATGAATAGGTGTTATTTGAGACGGCCACCTGATGAATAGCGATTAACTAGCCAATTAACTGATTAGTCGAACGAATTCTTGAACAATAAATCAATTAGTCTATAGTGATTTGCTATAGCACGATATACCCTCACTATAGTGTTGGAAATTCGCCCACAGGATCGATCACATAAAATTGCACGAACACACGCGCACACAAACTCATAGCCAAAAGGCCCTTTGTCGTGCCCTTGTTTCTCCTCTTTATTGATTTTCTGGTTTTCTCGTGGTGTTACAATCTTAGCAGCTCTATACGTGCATATATACACGCTAGGACCTGACCCATCAAACCAACACAACTAAGACTTCCTTGACCTATACGGGCACATACTTCGCCAACACAAGGCAATAGCCACAGACGTATAGGACTAGGAAACTTAACTAAAACTTGCCTAATCTACTTACACGGCAACGGTGATCACCTTTTACTAATCCTAAACTGACTCAAACATAGCTAGCACCACATACGTGACAACGTCCTAGTAAAACCACCAAAACAAAACTAGGTTTTGTTTGGATTATCTAACAATCACCCCCTAATCCAAACAATCGATTCTTTATTCGACGAGACACGCAGATGACCTCCTGTTCATCTTGTCTCGCCGGTTGTCTCCGATGACGTGACTTACCGGACCGCAACTTCTCTGTTTTTGCAACGATGACCACCACTTCATCATCATCTTTTTTCATGCCAACTTGTAGACTGGAACCAACGATTACCCGGACTATCAGCCACGCTGCCACATCTTAGCGTGCTACATGCCGATTAAACGCATAGCCTCATGCAGGAACTCAACTTAACTGGTGCCGTCCTCTTCACATTGATCTTTATCTTCTCATCGGTTTCTTGCACACGGGGAGACACATCTCTTCACCCGCCACATCTTTCTCATTGTTGCAGATGACACATCTTATCAAACGACACCTCCTGTCCAACGGCAACACAAGTCGCCATATACGTGCAACTCATCTCCGCCGTATATGAACTCGCCGGAACTCCACGACCATGAACGGAAACGCAAGGCACGAATTCCTTTTTCCGCCTGCTCTCGCTTGCAATTCTCCTTCGCCAGTGACGAATCTCAAATGCAGCAGAAGATCCACACACCTGAACTCTTCGACGCACCTTACAAGAACTCATGTGCACACCTTGACGAAGGGCCAGCAAATTTGCGGTCTCCACCTTGCGCGCCCCAAATATGATCTCGATGATTTTCTCGGTGTCGCAACTTCGGCACCTCCATAACCATCAATGATCACCAACGCCTTGCTGACGACAGCCCTGTCGCCCTCCTCCTGGTTGTTCTACCGAACGACAATCACATGTCGCCTCGCTTGCGACAGCATGCTCGCCGCCTTCTTGTCACTGCTCCGCCGATCGACAACTGCCCGATCCTCCTTGTCGCCGCATGAACGACAATTGCCTGCTCCTCCTCGTCGCTGCATCCTAGCGATTATATCGCCCACTCCTCGTTGTTGCAACACCAGTGACTGTATCGCCCGCTCCTCGTCGCTTGACCACCCAGCGACTGTATCGCCCGCCCCGAGGCGCTAGCAGGATCGTCACCCCGGGGCAAGCGCAGCTTCACTCGAACCTTGCTTTGATACCAATTTTTAAAAATTCGCCCACAGGATCGATCACATAAAATTGCACTAACACACGCGCACACAAACTGATAGCCAAAGGGCCCTTGTCGTGCCCTTGTTTCTCCTCTTTATTGATTTTCTGGTTTTCTCGTGGTGTTACAATCTTAGCAGCTCTATACGTGCATATATACACGCTAGGACCTGACCCATCAAACCGACACAACCAAGACTTCCTTGACATATACGGACACATACTTCGCCAACACAAGGCAATAGCCACAGATGTATAGGACTAGGAAACTTAACTAAAACTTGCCTAATCTACTTGCACGGCAACCCTGATCACCTTTTACCAATCCTAAACGGACTCAAACACAGCTAGCACCACATACGTGACAACGTCCTAGTAAAACCACCAAAACAAAACTAGGTTTTGTTTGGATTATTATCTAACATATAGCAGATTCTAACGGCTGCCCTGTTTTATCGTAGCATGAAATTGACTTCCTTGGTCCCACCATCAACACCTCCATAAAGCTTCCCCATAAAGCCAGCACAATGTTCTCAAAGATCCACCAGAGCAACAGACCAACAGTCCTGCGTGCATTCTATAGAGCAGTTCTCAATTAGAGCTTCTCGCATCGCCGCAGGTACGACTTTCTGCATATTGTGGTTCTGAGCAATTTGTTGGGAACCTGCTGTGGAAATCAATAAATACCGTGTACGATTAGTGTCAATGGGCACCGCCGTCGCTACGGCCTACACTATGGCGGGGGAGAATGAGGAGGATGGTTCGACAGTGTTCCGGCCAGGCACGGCGGCTTCGTCGCCGGTGCGCACTGTGGTGGCTTTAGCGTTGTGGCTTGGAGCCATCCACTTCAATCTGTTGCTTGTCTTGGCATCCGTCTTCGTCTTCCCCGGACGCATTGCCGCCTTGTCCGTCATCTCCTCCATTTGTCTTTGCCCCTTCGTTTAGCTTAAGCTTTGCAATTTGTATGTAACCATGTTACTGCTTCTCAGCTTGTGTGACTTCATATATGTGCAGGGTACTAGGCACGCAGCTCTTCTTCATGTTCGCTCCTGTGAGTAACACTCACCGATGTGGGCGAAACATCGCCAGGTCCAGAAAATTTCTGTCTTTTTCTTGGCTGACCGACTGGCTCGTTTTGCTTTCACCAATCTTTGCATTAGAATATCCCTGGATGATGAATGTTACTTTTGCCAGGTTCATATGCAAACACGCGGGCGACTACTTCCCCATCACTTTGCATGTGGAGGACTACGATGCATTTGATCCCAATACAGATTACGGTTTACTTTACTACTAACTTGCTTCTCCCCCATAGCTCTCACGCACGCACGCAAGCGGTACTCGCATTGATCTTTTTGTGCGACTAGTACTGATGGGATCTTTGTCTTGATTTGCAGTGTTTGGTTATGAGCCGCACTGCGCTATGCCCTTGGGCTTGTGGGTCCTTGCAGCCCCCATGGGGTTTATGCCTCTGCCGAAGATGAAGATCTTAGCGAGTAGCGCGGTAGTTGATTAAGAACCTCAATTTTATTAATGTTTCTATTTGTCAGACTTGTTCAATATTATTCCCTCTTTACGAATAGTCAAATAAGTATGCATGACAACCCTAAAATATAGGGCCGCCTTAGGTTTGATAGATCACAAGTTAGATTCAGGAAACTCCCTGGAAACAAAAGTTTAGGTGCTCCCTCGGATGTGCGTGGACCACACCAAAGCCACAGTGGTATTGGTTGTTATCATGCTACACCGTTGACACGTGCTCGGCTCCATATGGCTCTGTGCAATATATGCAACGACGAAGGGCATGAAGGAATATTCCCTATAAAGTCGACTTGGGAAAGTCACTATAAAGTCCTGGGGGATGATGCACATGTCCCTATAAAGTCGCCTTCGAAAATGTCGGCAGCTGTGCACATGCATCACAGAATTCTGAAAGAGCTTGGATGGCCATGCCGCAAAGCTAACACATGAGCTGTAATGAGCAGGCTGAATTTCAATACTTTTTTAAATAATAAATTAATTCTGGCCATAAATTGATTAAAAATATGAGTTATATTACAAAAGAAATGTACAACATTTCTTTCGTATTTGAAAGAAGTTCCAACAGTGTGAATTTATGGCCTATAATTTTTATTATGTAGCATGCGACCAAGCACCCTGTGGGGGTGGAAGAGCACAAGTCACTGAACGACTATTTGATCATAAATTACTATTAAGTATATTTAATAAAGCTAAGAAAACTAGCTATTGGTTCCAAGTCAGTGGCTAGTATGAGAATTGCAAAATCATTGGTTTTGTAACTTTCAACTTAGGTCAAAAGGAAAGCAACTAGATTTCTCATTTGCTTTGTTGCAAATACAATTGCTATGTATTAGTTGCACATATATAGCAGTCAAATAAATTAAATCTGGAATCAAGAAAAAAAACATTGATTGGTGTTGATATTATTCCTCTAACATTTAATTATTGACTATTTAATCAGGCATTCTACACACCTTTCCAGCGGCAAATATGGACCTGGCTAGGGTTAGTTCCGGCATCGAGAAAGAACTTCTCCTACTATCTCGGAGCCGGCTATAGTTGTGCCGTTGTGCCAGGAGGCCTGCGTGAGATGCGATATATGGATCATGAACCTGACTCAGAAGTAAATTTTTTTCTAACTTATATCATCATGGACTGAAAAAAAGAGAGTCTCAGAGCAACTATACTTCATGCTACTACTAATGAAAAAGTTGCAGGTTGCTTTCATTAGATCAAGAAAAGGATTCGTAAGAATAGCCATTCAAACTGGTTGCCCTTTAGTCCCAGTGTTCTGCTTTGGACAAGTAATTAACTTCATCAGACACATTACTTGAATGAATTCCTCCCATAGTTTCATCAATATGCTTTTCAGGATTACTATGTTTTTATAATTTAATTTTTAAAATATTTGTTCCCAATCATTTCTGAGTTACTCATGTTTCTACGCATGCATTCGGTAATCATCTTGAAAAATTCAACCACAAGTGTTCTTTCATTATCATCTGTTTGCTTAACCAGGATCGTGTTTACAATTGGTGGAGACCCGGAAGTAATTTACTTGTTAAGATTGCTGGAGTGCTCAAAGCTCCCGCAATTGTCTTCTGGGGTAAATTCGGGTAAATGCTAGTATGATTTGTATAATATGTTTGTCACACCATTCTTTCAGTTGACACGATGCCTCGTTCAGTAATTATGTAATATATAGAATGTTTCCATTAGATTAAGATTTAAGAAATGGGGTTTTACTATATCTTATAAATACTCCGTCATATGGTTATTCAAAATGGAAAGTTTAGATAACTGCAAGTTTGCTCATACATATTACTCTGATGCAGAACCTTCATACCATTTCGGTTGCCTATGCATGTGTTTGTTGGAAGACCTATTGAAGTGACGAAAAATAACCAACCTACAATGGATGAGGTGGCAATCCTTCTACTTTATTCCATTGATGTATTATAATTGATATGAACATATTTCCCATAGAGGTAAATCGACAATGATCAAGTGGTGGATGTGAGGGTAATAATATGTGCTCTGTAGAATCTGTATGTGAGAAAGAAACATGATTTGTTATGTCACAAAAGAAAGAAAGAAATAGCAATGACAAAATGGCTTAGAGATTTTTGGGTTGCATGAAATGAAAATTGTTGAAATAAGAAAGGAGGCATTAGAATGTCATGCAATATGGATTTCTACATGGACTAAAAACGTAATAACAATGTCCTTGGATGCTTTGTCCAAAACACATGAACTCTCAGGGAATGGGGGTAGAAAATAAAGATTAGTCTAGCGAAAGCGCATTTGACATCCAAAGTATAAAATATTAAGGATTTTCCTCGTACTGGATTTCCTGTGGCATTGGTGTCAAATGAGAAGTCAAATGTCATATACTTGGGCCCACATATTAGACATGATGTCGAGCAAATGCAAGATTTTTTTTTATTGATTGGTAGTTTGCCCCGGTACTTGTGAAAGAAAAATACCAACAGTGGTGTTCATCATATAAGCCTCAATTGTTGTGGTGCCCGAATATTTACTCTATAAAAACAGTGAAAAATTAGCGCCCTATAGCGCCATTAATAGCATAATAGCACGCTATAGCGTTCCGAGCAATATCTTGCTAATAAATCAGTGTATAATGTCTCGTTAATAGCACACTATAGCACCATATGGCACGCTAAATAGTGTATTTTAAGGGCCACGCAATTTCATTATAGCTTGCTATTTTTTTCATTGATACAAAATCATAAAACCTAGAGTAGTTTGGTATTCCTACGAAGTTCCCATAATTAGGCAAAGATAACTTTTATTGTAACTAAAAGTGGCAAGTAAAAGGTGTAGTAATTTTTGTATTGCTTACGAATTAACATGGGCTAATTATTTTCAGCCTGTAATGATGTCTGGTACGTGATGGCTGCAGATAAATGAAGTGCACGAAAAATTTGTGATGGCTCTGCAGGAGTTGTTCAACAAGCACAAGTATAAAGCTGGATGCCCTAACCTCCAACTACAAGTCATATGAGGCAACAATTCTTGCTCAACATGTACGAGAATAAATAGTCAGCGTTGTTACCTTAAAGTACCGCAAAAAGTGTGTGCTAGACAGAGCCAATACTGTGGATGAATGAATTGTTCTCGTTTTACTAGATGACGTTACTCATATTTTAAATAAATATGAGTGTGTGCATGTGACGCTCGGATAATCAAGCTACAGTAACCTTTGCTAATAATGCCACGTCACCTCGATTAGTGTTGCTAATCTCGCGTTAGTTCAAAACAGATTCAAATTCACAATTTAATTAAAGGAAAATAATAGAACTTTTTAAATATTAAAACTAAAATGTTCGGAGTGAACCAAATATTGCATAGGGAATTGTGGTGGAAAAAACCAAACTGTGATAAAGAGTATAAAGGCTCTAAAGTAATTAAACAATAGTTAAAACAATTAAATAAATGACTATTGGATTTTATAAAATATTAGATTATTTTATTTTGAATTAAGGATTAATGTGGCAGGAGTATATTTACAAATACTAATTTAGGTGCTAGTGGTAAATTTTACAAAACTAAAATAAAAGGAAACTAGAAGTGAAACACAAAAGAATAACTAAAAAGAAGAAAAGAGCAGGGACAAGAAGCCTCCCTCCCCCCCCCCCACTAGGCCTCGGCCCAACTGGCCTATGGGCCACCAGGCCGGCCCACCCCACTCCTCATACCCTCCCCTGTCGGCCGAAACCCTAGGGCAACCATCCCCACTCGCCCCGCACACCCCGCCCGCACGATCCCCTCTCCTCCCTCTCTCCCCCCACGATCCAGATCGGGCTCCAACCCTTCCCCGCTGCCCACCTCGCCGTCGGCGTTCCCGACGCTGCTCGTCGTCTCAGGCGTCGCCCCGCCATCGCCGCCTCGACCCCATCGCTCGCCTCCCCATCCTCGCCCCCTTCCCGATCCAGAACGGGATCGGGGCACGACCCCGACGCCGCCTCGCCGCCGCCCGGAGCTCCACGGGCCTCGCCGGAGCCACCTCATCGTCTACCCCGCTGGCCTGCCTCCCCCTACGCACGTCCCATCTCCCACCTCGAACCCCACTGCCCTTGCCCTACAAACTCACGGTGAGGACCCAGAGGCTGCTCTCCTGCCGCGACTACTGCTCGAGCTATTGCTCCGCTGCCGTCAAGCGCGCGCGCCTGCACCGTGCTCCGGGACTCGCCCCGACTGCCTCCCAGCCGCTGCGAGCGCCGCCAGCCGTTCCTCCCACTGCTGCTCGCCGCGCGGTCCCGCCGAGCACCGACCCCGTCATCGAGCCCCTACCCGTCACCGCCTCCCATCGCCCTACTCCGTCGCGGCTCTGCTCCGCCCCTGCAGCCGCCTTGCTCCACCACCCGCACGCCGCCGTGGCCCCCGCTCCGCTGCTGTCGTGCCGCCCCAGCGTCTTCTCCCTCCCGCGGCGCCGTCCTCCACGGGGCCGCCCTGCTACTCTGCAGCGCTCCACCGCCACTCGCTGGTGGCTGCGCGCGCCTCGCCGCTGCCTCGGTGGGTGCCTTGCCCCGCAGCGCCCTGACGAGGGCGGGCTGGCGCCTATCGCCGGCTACGCCCGTTAGCGCTCCCCCCCCCCCCCCCGTTAAGCCCCTAGGGCCTATGACGAACGGGGCCCACGCCCAGAACGGTTTAATAAAAAAAGAATTAAATAAAAATAAATAATAATAATATGATTAATTAATTAAGATAATTAATTAACTTAATTACTCAGGTTAATTAATCTAAATTAAGCCTAATTAATTAACCTAATCACTTTAATTAATTTAACTAAACCTGTTTTAGTTAACTAAGTCAATGACCAGTGGGACCCACATGTCAGCGACCCAGTCAACACCTCTGTTGACTGCTGATGTCATGCTGACGTCAGCAAATACTATTCTAGATAATGTTGAATTAAATTTATTAAATAAATTCTAAAATGATTTAAAACTTTAGAAAATCATATAAAATAAACCGTAGCTCAGATGAAAATACTTTGAACATGAAAGTTGCTCAGAACGGCGAGACGAATCCGAATACGCAGCCCGTTCGTTCGCCACGCGTCCCTAGCATAGTGAACCTGCAACATTTCACCTCCGTTTCTCCTGTCCGAAAACGCGAAACACCGGGGATACTTTCACGGATCTTTCCTCCCCTTCCCCGGTATCACCTCTTGCCGCGTTAGAGCACCCCTAGCACCGATACATGTCATGTCATGCATTGCTATGCATCTGTTTGCTTAAATATTTATTGTTTCTTCCCCCTCTTCTCTCGCTAGACACCGAGACCGACGCCGCTGCTACCCAGTACGACTACGGAGTTGACGAGCCCTCTCTCTTGCCAGAGCAACCAGGCAAGCCCCCCCTGATCACCAGATATCGCCTACTCTTCTCTATACTGCTTGCATTAGAGTAGTGTAGCATGTTACTGCTTTCAGTAATCCTATACTGCTGCATAGCCTGCCCTTGCTACTACTGTTGTTACATTTACCTGCTATCCTACTGCTTAGTATAGGATGCTAGTGTTCCATCAGTGGTCCTACACTCTTGTCCGTCTGCCATGCTGTACTACTGGGCCGTGATCACTTCGGGAGGTGATCACGGGCATATACTATATACTTTACACTGTTACATTACCTGTGATACTGTTCGGAGATGGGGGCTGAAGGGGCAGGTGGTTCCACCCAGGTAGTGGTGGGCCTGGGTTCCCGACGGCCCCCGACTGTTACTTTGAGGCGGAGCGACAGGGCAGGTTGAGACCACCTAGGAGAGAGGTGAGCCTGGCCTTGGTCGGCGTACGCGGATACTTAACACGCTTAACGAGATCTTGGTATTTGATCTGAGTCTGGCCATTTGGTCTATACGCACTAACCAACTACGCGGGAACAGTTATGGGCACTCGACGTCGTGGTATCAGCCGAAGCCTTCGTGACGTCAGCGACTGAGCGGCGCGCGCCGGATTGGACTGGAACGCCTGCTAGGCTAGGTCTGCTTCCGGCCGCCCTCGCAACGTGCAGGTGTGCAACGGGCGATGGGCCCAGACCCCTGCGCCATAGGATTTAGACTGGCGTGCTGACCTTTCTGTTGTGCCTAGGTAGGGTTGCGGCATGTTGATCTTCTGCGGTCGGGCATGACCCGGAAAAGTGTGTCCGGCCAAATGGGATCAAGCGTGTTGGGTTATGTGGTGCACCCCTGCAGGGAAGTTTATCTATTCGAATAGCCGTGTCCCTCGGTAAAAGGACGACCCGGAGTTGTACCTTGACCTTATGACAACTAGAACCGGATACTTAATAAAACACACCCTTCCAAGTACCAGATACAACCCGGTGATCGCTCTCTAACAGGGCAACGAGGAGGGGATCGTCGGGTAGGATTATGCTATGTGATGCTACTTTGAGGACTTCAGTCTACTCTCTTCTACATGCTGCAAGACGGAGGCTGCCAGAAGCGTAGTCTTCGACAGGATTAGATATCCCCCTCTTATTCTGGCATTCTGCAGTTCGGTTCACCGATATGGCCCTTTACACATACATCCATGCATATGTAGTGTAGCTCCTTGCTTGCGAGTACTTTGGATGAGTACTCACGGTTGCCTTGTTCCCCCTTTTCCCCATTTCTATACCCGATTGCTGCGACCAGATGATGGAGCCCAGGATCCAGACGCCACCGTCGACGACGACTCCTACTACACTGGAGTGCCTACTACTACGTGCAGCCCGCTGACGACGACCGGGAGAAGTTAGGAGGATCCCAGGCAGGAGGCCTGCGCCTCATTCGATCTGTATCCCCGTTTGTGCTAGCCTTCTTAAGGCAAACTTGTTTAACTTATGTCTGTACTCAGATATTGTTGCTTCCGCTGACTCGTCTATGATCGAGCACTTGTATTCGAGCCCTCGAGGCCCCTGGCTTGTATTATGATGCTTGTATGACTTATTTATGTTTTAGAGTTGTGTTGTGATATCTTCCCGTGAGTCCCTGATCTTGATCGTACATGTTTGCGTGCATGATTAGTGTACGATTGAATCGGAGGCGTCACAGTGCATTGCAACTATGCAAAGGCTGGGGGTTTCAACTTCTTTCCAAATAATTGGAAGTGTCATCAATATGCTGACATTTTCTTCTGCATCATCCCACCTGGTAGAATATTCAAAATTCAGTATGAGCGGAGGGTGAGGGTTGGAGGTAGCCTTGTGCAAGCATCTTATATGAGATAGCACCACATCAGAAGCTAGGGGCGCTAGTTGTTGGCACTATACCGTCAAGTTCTCATGTAAAAGGAGTTTTTGATGATATAATTTTGATATCATATATTTCATTTACTATTAATTTATCCGTACCTCTTGGCGTCTCTCATGACTGCCCAGGAAACTAGGGTTTCTCTACCTCCCGTTGGCACCGCCATCGATCGTCCTCGTCTCCGGTGTCTTGGGGCCATGGAAGCGCGGTGGATCTCCGCCCTTGCTTGAGAGAGAGTTCCTGCTCTATTTTTAGTTTATTACTTAAGGTGAATTAGTGTTTGTGTTCCGCTCAAGAAGACAAGCCAGTGGCGGCTCCCTGAAGATGGAATAAGTCCTCCTCACCTGGTCCCCGTCTTGACAATGCGTCTTGTGTTGTTGGAAGTGTGTTTCCAACGGATCTCTTGGGATTTGATTTGCGTTGGTCTTCGATAAATCCCCGTGGATACATTCTTTGTTCATATGTCTTCAGGTTGGACCCTCCTGATCTACGCTTCTCTTTGTTGGCGGTGGTTGTAGTTCTTGTGCGCTGGTCCTATAGGGCCTTAGCACGACGATTTAAATTTGTAAATATTATATATATTTAATTATAAACTAATAAAACACTTTACATGAAAAAAGTGAAAAAAAATAAGCACTGATATGGAAAATGATACACCTGTATAGAAAAATGTTAATTATGAGTATGGAAAATGCTAATTATATACTACAAAAAGGAACAAGACATTTAACTAAAATTAAAATTAAATTCAATAACATGTTTGTGCAATGTTAAAATAATGTAACACACATTCAAAGAATGTACGTTACAACTGAAAAATGGTTCACGAGTTTCAAAAATTGGTTTGGGACATTTTAAAGAAAAACTTCCGAGATTCAAAAAACTGTTTGTGACGTTTAAAGTCTATTTATTCTAATATGAAAAATGATCCCATTGGTCAAGATAATTTTATTTCCGTTAAAAATCTATGTGACATTTTTAAAAATATTCAATTTTTCGAGGAAAAATATCCATGAAGATGTTAAGAATGCTTATACAATGTAAAAAAAACTGTTCGTGCATTTTGTAAAAAACTTATTGCTAATACAATATGTAAAAGTGTTTGTCAAAAATGTTGCCGTGTATCCAAAAATTATTCAAAAGATATATTTTATAAAAAATATACATCTTGTAATTCAAAATGTCCAAACTGTATCAAGAAATAGACAAAGTGTACTCACAAAAAGTAGATTTTGTGTTTAAAAAAAGGAACTCGATTAAAACAGACAAAAACGGAAATAAAACTAGAGAAAACCAACAAAGAAATAAAAAAAGAACCAAAAGTACAATGAAGAACAAATATCAAAGGAAACCAATGAATAACAAAGAATAACGAAGGAGAAAAGGAAATTTAAATAAAACCACTAAAAAGCCCAAGAAAAACCAGAGAAAAAAACAATGAAACAAAAAAACGGATGCCTTCACACCCACCCTGAATCAAGGAAGGATTTGTTGCACCAATTATACTTTTGGTTTTGCTGTTAAAAAAGGAAGAGAGGGGGGGGGGACTGATATCCACTCTTTTTCATGCCAACTTCATATTCGTTGCTGGATAGTAACAACTTTTGTAGGCAGGTTTAGAAAACAAATTAAAAATAACTACTTGGACTGTTATCAAATCTTGCAAAACTATGCTTCAAGTAAACGATTGCACTTGCAAGACATCATGATGCCATCACACACGGGATGCACACACGAGACATGTGCACTATATGTTGAATCTTATATCGATGAACCAAAATGACACTTTCAAAGTCCAGACCTTCCACAAAATCACAATTTCAAATTCCAAATCTTGTGCATCCATATGATGATGCCTCCAAAGTTAAGTGACCACAATTCCGTATTTGGCAAGTTTTAGAACCAAATTGAACATCAAGCGCAAATTCTATGACTCCCAGTGATACTACCTCTAAAAATTGTCATCGTAAATAGGTTTCTAGTTGAGAAACACATTCACAAGTAGGTACACTGTTGTGTAAATTCAAAATTCACATAAAGCACTTGCATACGCAAGTTCACATGTATAGGCATTATCATTTGCACAAGTGCCTAGCGTCTCATTATACATTCATATGTGTTTAATAATTCAAAACAATGATAAAAAATTGTTTTAAATTGTTCATAAACAGCCATCATCGACGAGATATATGCCACGCCGGTTCACCTCCTGACGACTCCAATAAGCATCTCCGCAACAAAATGATGGGCTCATGAGGGAAGATGACACCAAAAGTGCCACCATTATCCGACCCAGGAGACCCTGATCAAGGGTTTTTGGAACAACCGGAACGAGGATATGATGAATGCAGTTATGATGCCCTAAAAAACGTAACAACATTTACACACTGCCATCATTTGCCATTACCAAAGCCGGAATTCCGTTTTCATGGGCGGTCAGTTCTCCTGAACTCGCAGTAGGCTGGATGGCCACCAAGTCGTGTCGGTGAACGACCAACGACCATCGTGGAGCAGGCACGCAGCTGAAAGATGGCTACGTCCCGTCGGCTGGACCACACTACGCCGCCGAAACCCAGGACGCTGCCACAACCACGCCGCCTGCCAAGATCCAGCGACAGATCAAGACGGACGCTCCACCTCCCGATGCCGCCAGCCCCGAGGTCGCCGCACCGCCGGGAAACGGTCTGTTGTTGTGGACGAGAGAGCCCAGGGGATGGGTGTGCCTACCGCCGGATACACAAATCAGGCTTCGCATGATGATGCCTGCAGGCCACGGTGGGGAGGAAGGACGAGAGGAGGGCGGGGAACTGTTCCGGCAGCTACGGTTTCTCCCTAGGTTGCCCGCGGGAGCAAGCCGCGAGGGATGGTTCGCGTGGATAGATATGAATACCGGAGAATTTCTGGTCTCTATATAATGTACTAAACCAATATGCACTGGCCCTAGTTGTCTGTCCCCTAGAGATTGTTTCTTTCCCTCTCATCTATTTTTCATGTCGACCTCATAGCTTTACTGCTGCGTACTTACAATGACTTGACGGTTTAAATCTCTCTTTCATGTCGACGATCATCAGTCGTGGGTAGTAAAAAACCTGGACCGTTATTATTATTATCACTTTCATGCCGATCTCGTATGCATTGCTTGATAGTGACAACAACTTGGACCGCTCTTAAATCTTTCTTTTTCATATGCACAACATGTTCATTGCTGAGTATTAACGATGGCATGGACTGTTATCGTCTCTTTTTCAGTACAGTCTCATCTCGATTGATGGATACTAAAAACGGCATGGACTGTTCCATCTTTGTTAGACCTAGCTAATCGTCGTTTCAGTTGTACGGTCAACTAATGATATCATTACTTGCACTTCTCCGCTATAATAATTGAATTTAAGGCAGGTGGTGCTGGCCGAGCGTCTCAGATGGAGCCTCCTTGACCTCGACTGCCATACTCTTTTGGGAAACTCCCCTATCCCATGTTGGTACGATAGCCCGAATGTTACTATATCAGACTGGTCCAGCGCCACCGTTGACAAATTAAACCACCTGGGTTTCTTTCTTGTCACGTGGAAATTCAATTGATTTTGCTACGACAGTTGAATTAGCCACTTCACCTACTGCTTAACCCATTACATCAAGGCCCAGTTTTGTTTCCGAAATTTGATGCGTTATTATTATTTTATATTTTGATATACTAATTAGCCACAAAGTAAATAAAAACAAGTCAATGAAACATCAAAATTTGCAAAAACGAACTGAATAGACGGTCATAGAGCTTTTCTATAGTACGCTATACTGGTTGGGAGGAGGGACTAGCACACATCCATCTCACCGCGCTGATAGTTTTAGGGTAGTACATACATTTCCAGTTTTTAGGGACCGTTGTGTGAGTTACATTGAGTATGGTCTTTGTGGGCTGCATGCTTCGGTGCTGAATTTGCATCAACACACTTGGTGTTTCTTGATTAAACTTTGCATCTGGGACCGTGGATTGATTTAAAAAATGAGATAAGCGTTTAGGAGCAGCCAAGGTGGCTTTGTTTTGTACTGTCTGATTTTGTTCATGTGTGTGTTAGGCTGGCTCGGTCTAAACTTCAGGCTTGCGCTCCTCTCGCCGTTGGCCCACGTGACATGTCCCATCCGTGATGACCGACGGTGCACACGACACCAGAGACAGGGACGATGTGCGCCGTCATCTGGCAGCCATGGCGGCGTGTCGCCGGACGTGTGCGCTCTATGCTTTTGGCGTCAAGACTGTATTTGGTGGCAGACGCTGTGCACCGGGAAGATCGTACTTGTTTCTGGACTGGGATGTTTCTTGTTCATCCGATCAATTTAGAGGGTTATAAGGACGGTTGGGGTAGTTTCTAAGGCTGCTCTGCAGTACCTCCTGCATGTCAGACAAGCCGCATCCGTATTTTCCATAATTGTTTGTCTGTCAGAAATTGCTTCCTTCTCTCTCATGGCATTTTTGTGTCGACCTCACATATGCAGTGCTGGGTAGTTAGGAGTTTACGAGAACGTGGACAGTTATCATCTCGTTTTCATGTTAACCTCACCTTCAGTGCTCTAGAGTAAAGACGACATGGACTGATATATATCCACTCTTTTTCATGCCAATGTCATATTTGTTGCTGGATAGTAACAACTTTTGTAGGCAGGTTTAGAAAACAAATTAAAAATAACTACTTGGACTGTTATCAAATCTTGCAAAACTATGCTTCAAGTAAACGATTGCACTTGCAAGACATCATGATGCCATCACACACGGGATGCACACACGAGACATGTGCACTATATGTTGAATCTTATATCGATGAACCAAAATGACACTTTTAAAGTCGAGTCCTTCCACAAAATCACAATTTCAAATTCCAAATCTTGTGCATCCATATGATGATGCCTCCAAAGTTAAGTGACCACAATTCTGTATTTGGCAAGTTTTAGAACCAAATTGAACATCAAGCGCAAATTCTTTGACTCCCAGTGATACTATCTCTAAAAATTGTCATCGTAAATAGGTTTCTAGTTGAGAAACACATTCATAAGTAGGTACGCTGCTGTGTAAATTCAAAATTCACATAAAGCACTTGCATAGGCAAGTTCACATGTATAGGCATTATCATTTGCACAAGTGCCTAGCGTCTCATTATACATTCATATGTGTTTAATAATTCAAAACCATGATAAACAACTGTTTTAAATTGTTCGTAAACAGCCATTGTCGACGAGATATATGCCACGCCGATTCACCTCCTGACGACTCCAATAAGTATCCGCAACAAAATGATGGGCTCCTGAGAGAAATGACATCAAAAGTGCCACCATTATCCGACCCAAGAGACCCTGATCAAGGGTTTTTGGAACAACCAGAACGAGGATCTGATGAATGCAGTTATGATGCCTTCAAAAAGGTAACGATATTTACACACTGCCATCGTTCGCCCTGACCAACGTCGGAATTCCGTTTTCACAGACGGTGAG
Organism: Aegilops umbellulata; assembly: GCA_032464435.1. NCBI lineage: Eukaryota > Viridiplantae > Streptophyta > Magnoliopsida > Poales > Poaceae > Aegilops > Aegilops umbellulata. The sequence goes on along the minus strand of CP136060.1, from coordinate 584,169,968 downwards.
TTCTCCTGGACTCGCAGTCGGCTGGATGGCCACCAAGTCGTGTCGGTGAACAACCAACGACCATCGTAGAGCAGGCACGCAGCCGAAAGTTAGCTACATCCCGGAGGCTGGACCACACTACGCCGCCGGGACCCAGCACACTGTCACACCCGCGCCGCCTGCCAAGATCCAGCGACAGATCAAGACGGACGCTCCACCACATGATGCCGCCAGCCCCGAGGTCGCCGCGCCGCTGGGAAACGGTCAGTTGTTGTTGACGAGAGAGCCCAGGGGTTGGGAGTGCCCACCGCCGGCAACACTAATCAGGCTTCGCATGATGATGCCTGCAGGCCACGGTGGGGAGGAAGGACGAGAGGGAGGGCGGGGTGGGGGAGGGGGGAGCTGGTCCGGCAGCTAGGATTTCTCCCTAGGTCGCCCATGGGAGCAAGCTGCGAGGGACGGTTCGCGTGGATAGATATGAATACCGGAGAATTTCCGCTGTCTATACAATGTACTAAACCAATATGCACTGGCCCTATTTGTCTGTCCCCTAGAGATTGTTTCTGTCCCTTTCATCTCTTTTTCATGTCGACCTCATTCCTTTACTGCTGCGTAGGTACGATGACTTTGTACAGTTTTAGTTTGTCTTTCTTGTCGACCTGATCATCAGTAGTGGGTAGTAACAAACATGAACTGTTATCATTATTATCACTTTCATGCCGATCTAATCTGCATTGCTGGATCGTGAAAACAACTTGGTCCGTTCTTAAATCTTTCTTGTTCACATCCACAACATGTTCATTGCTTAGTAGTAATGACGGCATGGAGTGTTATCATCTCTTTTTCAATACGATCTCATCTCGATTAATGGATAGTAACAACGGCATGGACTGTTCCATTTTTGTTACACCAAACTAAGAGTCATTACAGTTGTACGGCCAACTAATATAATGATATCATTACTTTGCACTTTTCCACTATAATCATTGAATTTAAGGCTGAGCGTACCCGATGGAGTCTCCTCGACCTCGACTGTCATGCTCTTTTACGAACTCCTCTATCACACTGGTCCAGCAACACTGATTGCAGCAGCCCAGCGCTTCTGTTGACATATAAACTACCTTTTTTTCTGTCACGTGGAAATATTGTTTTTGCTAAGACAGTTGGATTAGCCACTTCACCTACTGTTTGAGCCATTACATCACGGCCCAGGTTGCTTTCCGAAATTTGATCTGTTGTTATTATTTTAGATTTTAATGTATTAATTAGACACAAAGTAGACAAAAAGAATTCAATGAAACAACAAATATTGCAAAAATGAACTGAATAAACAGGATTATGGAGGAGCATTTTTACGGTACCCTATACTGGTTGGGAGGAGGGCTAGTACAAATACATCTTACCGTTGATAGTTTTAGAGTAGTACAGACATTTCCAGTTTTAGGGTAGACACATTCATCTCACCGTTGTGTGAGTTACATTGAGTACGGTGTCTATACAATGTGCTACTAGTTCAACCCATTAAGGCGCGGTAGAATGGTCGCCAACCAGCTACACCACATGGCTCATGCTAATTGGTCACGGTGAGAAAGTTTTTGGATTTTTTTAGGTTTTTTTTAATGGCGGTGAGACTTTTTCCTTTTCTTTTCGAGAAAAGTTACTCATTAAGGTGGGGTAGAATGGTGGCCAACTAGCTATGCCACATGGTGCATCCTGGTTGGTCGCGGTGAGAAAGTTTTTTTATTTTTTTAGAGTTTTATTTAAATGGCAGTGAGATTTTTTTTCTTTTTCTTTTTGAGAAAAGTTTTTCCTATTTTTTTTAGATGGATGTGATGTCCCAGTGACGTGAGAATGTTTTTTTTCTTAATTTTGAGACAAAGATGAGGAGCGTACAACTTCCTCTCAAAACGGCCTGCGGGCTCTAACCACTAGTACACATAACTTGAGACAGTAGTACAAGCACGTTCTTCTGAACCAGTGTATTTGCCGGACGCGGCTCGGCTGTGACATGCAAGAGGCACGGCGGAACTGCCGCACCATGCCGACCATTCTTAACCCACAAAACTGATCTAACGAACAGGGAACATACCAGTCGACGTACCAATATCCCACTGCATAGAGCCTTGTATTCTTTGGCCCCAAACAGCAGCCCCCGGCTAATTTTTTCTGGGATTTTTTGATTTAATCCTATCTACCTAGCGATGACTTTGGCTCAGCTCCAAACAAAAGCCGCTCGCTCATATTCTGAGCCCAACAATGCAGTCTCTCCACGGTGCACAACAGAGACGGATACGGTCATTCGACCGCGTGCCACCCTGGCCGCTGATCGGTAGTGCACATCGTCGCAACAGACGGCCATCAACTCTGAAGACGGTGAGCACAAGATAGTGTTTGTTTAATAAAAAAGAAAGGTAATGTTTTGTGGGCTGATGCTTCCGTTCTGAATTTGCATCAACAAACTTCGATGCTTCTTGATTAAACTTTGCATCAGGGACCGTGGATTGATTGAAACAATGAGAGAGCGTGTAGGAGCAACCAAGGTCGCTTTGTTTTGTACTTTCTGGTTTTGTTGCTGTGTGTATTAGTCTGGCTCTTTCTAAACTTCAGGCTTGCGCTACTCTCTCGCCGTCGGCACACATGACATGTTGCTTCCGTGATGATCGACGGCGGAGACCGCAACAAAGACTGGGATGACGTGCGCCATCATGCCAGCAGCCATGGTGGCGCGTCGCCCGACGTGTGCGTTCTGTGCTTTTGGCATCAAGACTGTTGTCTGGTGGTGCTGTGCCGTGGCAAGATCGTGCGTGTAAATGGACTGGGATGTTTCCTGTTCATCGGATAAGTTTAGAGGGTTATAAGGATGGCTGGGATGGTGTTCTAAGGCACTTCTGCGGTGCCTCCTACACGTCAGACGAGCCGTGTCCGTATTTGGTTGGGGTGCACAATTATCCATAATTGTTTCTCCGCCAGAGATTGCTTCTCTCTCTCTCTCATCTCTTTTTCGTGTCGACCTCATATATGTAGTGTTGGGTAGTTAGGGGTTTACGACAACGTGGACTGTTATCATCTCGTTTTCATGTCGCCTCACCTTCAATGCTCCGGAGTAATGACCACATGGACTGATATCCCCTTTTTTGTCATGCCAACGTCATATTCATTGCTGGATAGTAACAACTACTTGACTGTTTTCAAATATTCCCAAAAAGTATGCTTCAAGTAAATGTTTGCACTTGCAAGAGATCTTGATGCCATCAGACATGGAATCCAGACATGAGACAAGTGCAATATATGTTGAATCTTATATCGGTGAACCAAAATGACACTTTTAAAGTTCAGCTCTTCCACAAAAAAACAATTTCAAATTCCAAATCTTGTGCATCCATATCATCATGCCTCCAAAGTTGAGGTACCATGTGTAATAATGTGCATTTTCTATTTTCTCAAATACCAAAGCCCACTCAAAGGAGGCCCACGCCTATGGGAGCGCTGCATTGTCCGTGCCTGTGCGCATGCCAGACACATCAAAGCTGTGGCAAAACTGACATGGAATTTTACCGTGGCACCACCGTCATGTATGACTTGTAAACTAACGCGCCTGCTCCTGAAGCCGAAGCTGAAGGAGCATTCACTGAGGGTCTCATGGATGTGGTCGTCGCCTATGTTGCAGCCGCTAGCGCGTACTACATCCATGTTGTGGAGGCAACAACCGTGCAAGCGCCCACGTCACCTGTAAACATATGGTCATTTTCATGTCGCGACCATATCGAACGGCTATGTGGTCTGCTTTGTCACTGCCACGTGACAATTTACAGCCCTGGTGGAAGCCAAAGCTTCTTTGGAGCAGGTCTCCGTGACTTAGGAAACGGGTAGTGTCATGTCCCCTGCACGTTCATCGTGCCCGCTAAAGCCGGGGAAATGTTCTCTCTAATTTAGTTGTGCATGGCGTATGAACAGGTGAGTTGCCGGAGGTGGCAGGTCATGAAGGAGGAGGGGGAGTAGCGGCGCGCAGAGGGAGAGGATTGGAGGAATTTGCGACACACAGGGGAGGATGGGAAGCGGTGTCGCACGGACGAGGACATGGCCAGCCGTCATCTAGGTCGAGAAGGGGAGGAGAGGAGTTGGACGGGGCGGCAGGAAGGCCAAACCCTTGCTATTTAGGAGCGGGAAGGGGCTATGAGGGGTTATGGACCAAATAATCAGGCTTTGTTTTGCGCATGAGTTAACTGACGAGCAGCGATTAGTCGGCCTTACGACCGATTAATCGGTCTAATAGACCATTTAATCGACCTGGCAAGTTAACGCGATGAATAGGTGTTATTTGAGACGGCCACCTGATGAATAGCGATTAACTAGCCAATTAACTGATTAATCGAACGAATTCTTCAACAGTGAATCAATTAGTCTATAGTCATTATAACACCTCCATAAAGCTTCCCTGTTTTATAACAGATTCTAACGGCTGCCCTGTTTTATCGTAGCATGAAATTGACTTCCTTGGTCCCACCATCAACACCTCCATAAAGCTTCCCCATAAAGCCAGCACAATGTTCTCAAAGATCCACCAGAGCAACAGACCAACAGTCCTGCGTGCATTCTATAGTGCAGGACTCAATTAGAGCTTCTCGCATCCCGCAGGTACGACTTTCTGCATATTGTGGTTCTGAGCAATTTGTTGGGAACCTGCTGTGGAAATCAATAAATACCGTGTACGTTTAGTGTCAATGGGCACCGCCGTCGCTGCGGCCTACACTATGGCGGGGGAGAATGAGGAGGATGGTTCGACAGTGTTCCGGCCAGGCACGGCGGCTTCGTCGCCGGTGCGCAGTGTGGCGGCCTTAGCGTTGTGGCTTGGAGCCATCCACTTCAATCTGTTGCTTGTCTTGGCATCTATCTTCTTCTTTCCCGGACGCATCGCCGCCTTGTCCGTCATCTCCTCCATTTGTCTTTTCCCCTTCCGTTTAGTTTAAGTTTTGCAATTTGTATGTAACCATGTTACTGTTTGTGACCTTGTGTTACTTATATATTCTCTGTTTTGATCTGACGGCTGAGTTCATCCCTGAGCGAGATCCGGCGGCCCAAAACAAATCAAGAAAAGAATCCAACGGCCAAGAAACTCTAAACTCTGAGGAGGCTGGGGTTCTCCCAATATGTATCTTACGCGATGTGCAGGGTACTAGGCACTCAGCTCTTCTTCATGTTCGCTCCTGTGAGTAACACTAACGGATGGGGGCGAAACGTCGCCAGGTCTAGACAATTTCCCTCTTTTCTTGGCTGACTGACCGGCACGTTTTTCTTTCACCAATCTTTGCATCAGGATATCCCTGGATGATGAATGTTACTGTTGCCAGGTTCATATGCAAACACGCGGCCGACTACTTCCCCATCACCTTGCATGTGGAGGACTACTATGCATTTGATCCCAATACAGCTTATGGTTTACTTTACTACTAATTTGCTTCTCTCCCCATAGCTCTCACGCACGCATGCAAGCGGTACTCGAATTGATCTTTTTGTGCGATCAGTACTGATGGGATCTTTGTCTTGATTTGCAGTGTTTGGTTATGAGCCGCACTGCGCTATGCCCTTGGGCTTGTGGGTCCTTGCAGCCCCCATGGGGTTTATGCCTCTGCGGAATATGAAGATCTTAGCGAGTAGCGCGGTAGTTGATTAAGAACCTCAATTTTATTAATGTTTCTATTTGTCAGACTTGTTCAATATTATTCCCTCTTTAGGAATAGTCAAATAAGCATGCATGACAACCCTAAAACAGTTTGCCTAATTCACATCTAGATGTTTTTTAAGAATGTCACATCTAAGCTCTCACAAATACACAACAACAAGGAATTAAAAAAAATCTAGGACAAGAAAAAAAATATACCACAAACATAGTGGACATCAGGTTAGATGTGACATAACTATGTCACATCTAGATGTGTCCTAGACAGACCCACCCTAAAATATAGGGCCGGCATAGGTTTGATAGATCACAAGTTAGATTCAGGAAACTCACTCGAAACAAAAGTTTAGGTGCTCCCCTTGGATGTGCGTGGACCCCACCAAAGCCCCAGCGGTATTGGTTGTTATCATGCTACGCCGTTGACACGTGCTCGGCTCCATATGGCTCTGTGCAATATATGCAACGACGAAGGGCATGAAGGAATATTCCCTATAAAGTCGACTTGGGAAAGTCACTATAAAGTCCTGGGGGATGATGCACATGTCCCTATAAAGTCGCCTTCGAAAATGTCGGCAGCTGTGCACATGCATCACAGAATTCTGAAAGAGCTTGGACGGCCATGCCGCAAAGCTAACACATGAGCTGTAATGAGCAGGCTGAATTTCAATACTTTTTTAAATAATAAATTAATTCTGGCCATAAATTGATTAAAAAATATGAGTTATATTACAAAAGAAATGTACAACATTTCTTTCGTATTTGAAAGAAGTTCCAACAGTGTGAATCTATGGCCTATAATTTTTATTATGTAGCATGCGACCAAGCACCCTGTGGGGGTGGAAGAGCACAAGTCACTGAACGACTATTTGATCATAAATTACTATTAAGTATATTTAATAAAGCTAAGAAAACTAGCTATCGGTTCCAAGTCAGTGGCTAGTATGAGAATTGCAAAATCATTGGTTTTGTAACTTTCAACTTAGGTCAAAAGGAAAGCAACTAGATTTCTCATTTGCTTTGTTGCAAATACAATTGCTATGTATTAGTTGCACATATATAGCAGTCAAATAAATTAAATCTGGAATCAAGAAAAAAAACATTGATTGGTGTTGATAGTATTCCTCTAACATTTAATTATTGACTATTTAATCAGGCATTCTACACACCTTTCCAGCGGCAAATATGGACCTGGCTAGGGTTAGTTCCGGCATCGAGAAAGAACTTCTCCTACTATCTCGGAGCCGGCTATAGTTGTGCCGTTGTGCCAGGAGGCCTGCGTGAGATGCGATATATGGATCATGAACCTGACTCAGAAGTAAATTTATTTCTAACTTCTATCATCATGGACTGGAAAAAAAAAGAGTCTCAGAGCAACTATACTTCATGCTACTACTAATGAAAAATTTGCAGGTTGCTTTCATTAGATCAAGAAAAGGATTCGTAAGAATAGCCATTCAAACTGGTTGCCCTTTAGTCCCAGTGTTCTGCTTTGGACAAGTAATTAACTTCATCAGACACATTACTTGAATGAATTCCTCCCATAGTTTCATCAGTATGCTTTTCAGGATTACTATGTTTTTATAATTTAATTTTTAAAATATTTGTTCCCAATGATTTCTGAGTTACTCATGTTTCTACGCATGCATTCGGTAATCATCTTGAAAAATTCAACCACAAGTGTTCTTTCATTATCATCTGTTTGCTTAACCAGGATCGTGTTTACAATTGGTGGAGACCCGGAAGTAATTTACTTGTTAAGATTGCTGGAGTACTCAAAGCTCCCGCAATTGTCTTCTGGGGTAAATTCGGGTAAATGCTAGTATGATTTATATAATTCGGGTAAATGTCTCGTTCAGTAATTATGTAATATATAGAATGTTTCCATTAGATTAAGATTTAAGAAATGGGGTTTTACTATATCTTATAAATACACCGTCATATGGTTATTCAAAATGGAAAGTTTAGATAACTGCAAGTTTGCTCATACATATTACTCTGATGCAGAACCTTCATACCATTTCGGTTGCCTATGCATGTGTTTGTTGGAAGACCTATTGAAGTGACGAAAAATAACCAACCTACAATGGATGAGGTGGCAATCCTTCTACCTTATTCCATTGATGTATTATAATTGATATGAACATATTTCCTATAGAGGTAAATCGACAATGATCAAGTGGTGGATGTGAGGGTAATAATATGTGCTCTGTAGCATCTGTATGTGAGAAAGAAACATGATTTGTTATGTCACAAAAGAAAGAAAGAAATAGCAATGACAAAACGGCTTAGAGATTTTTGGGTTGCATGAAATGAAAATTGTTGAAATAAGAAAGGAGGCATTAGAATGTCATGCAATATGGATTTCTACATGGACTAAAAACGTAATAACAATGTCCTTGGATGCTTTGTCCAAAACACATGAACTCTCAGGGAATGGGGGTAGAAAATAAAGATTAGTCTAGCGAAAGCGCATTTGACATCCAAAGTATAAAATATTAAGGATTTTCCTCGTACTGGATTTCCTGTGGCATTGGTGTCAAATGAGAAGTCAAATGTCATATACTTGGGCCCACATATTAGACATGATGTCGAGCAAATGCAAGATTTTTTTTATTGAGTGGTAGTTTGCCCCGGTACTTGTGAAAGAAAAATACCAACAGTGGTGTTCATCATATAAGCCTCAATTGTTGTGGTGCCCGAATATTTACTCTATAAAAAACAGTGAAAAATTAGCGCCCTATAGCGCCATTAATAGCATAATAGCACGCTATAGCATTCCGAGCAATATCTTGCTAAGTAAATCAGTGTATAATGTCTCGTTAATAGCACACCATAGCACCATATGGCACGCTAAATAGTGTATGTTAAGGGCCACGCAATTTCATTATAGCATGCTATTTTTTTCATTGATACAAAATCATAAAACCTACAGTAGTTTGGTATTCCTACGAAGTTCCCATAATTAGGCAAAGATAACCTTTATTGTAACTAAAAGTGGCAAGTAAAAGGTGTAGTAATTTTTGTATTGCTTACAAATTAACATGGGCTAATTATTTTCAGCCTGTAATGATGTCTGGTACGTGATGGCTGCAGATAAATGAAGTGCACGAAAAATTTGTGATGGCTCTGCAGGAGTTGTTCAACAAGCACAAGTATAAAGCTGGATGCCCTAACCTCCAACTACAAGTCATATGAGGCAACAATTCTTGCTCAACATGTACGAGAATAAATAGTCAGCGTTGTTACCTTAAAGTACCGCAAAAAATGTGTGCTAGACAGAGCCAATACTGTGGATGAATGAATTGTTCTCGTTTTACTAGATGACGTTACTCATATTTTAAATAAATATGAGTGTGTGCATGTGACGCTCGGATAATCAAGCTACAGTAATCTCTGCTGATAATGCCACGTCACCTCGATTAGTGTTGCTAATCTCGCGTTAGTTCAAAACCGATTCAAATTCAAAATTTAATTAAAGGAAAACAATAAAACTTTTCAAATATTAAAACTAAAATGTTCGGAGTGAACCAAATATTGCATAGGGAATTGTGGTGGAGAAAACCAAACTGTGAAAAGAGTATAAAGGCTCTAAAGTAATTAAACAGTAGTTAAAACAATTAAATAAATGACTATTGGACTTTATAAAATATTAGATTATTTTATTTTGAATTAAGGATTAATGTGGCAGGAGTATATTTACAAATACTAATTTAGGTGCTAGTGGTAAATTTTACAAAACTAAAATAAAAGGAAACTAGAAGTGAAACACAAAAGAATAACTAAAAAGAAGAAAAGGGCAGGGACAAGAAGCCTCCCTCCCCCCCCCCCCACTGGGCCTCCGCCCAACTGGCCTCTGGGCCACCAGGCCGGCCCACCCCACTCCTCATACCCTCCCCTGTCGGCCGAAACCCTAGGGCAACCATCCCCACTCGCCCCGCACACCCCCCTCCCCCCTCGCACGATCCCCTCTCCTCCCTCTCCACCCCCGCACGATCCAGATCGGGCTCCAACCCCTCCCCGCTGCCCACCTCGCCGTCGGCGTTCCCGACGCCGCTCGTCGTCTCAGGCGTCGCCCCGCCATCGCCGCCTCGACCCCGTCGCTCGCCTCCCTGTCCTCGCCCCCTTCCCGATCCAGAACGGGATCGGGGCACGACCCCGACGCCGCCTCGCCGCCGCCCGGAGCTCCACGGGCCTCGCCGGAGCCACCTCATCGTCTACCCCGCTGGCCTGCCTCCCCCTACGCACGTCCCATCTCCCACCTCGAACCCCACTGCCCTTGCCCTACAAACTCACGGTGAGGACCCAGAGGCTGCTCTCCTGCCGCGACTACTGCTCGAGCTATTGCTCCGCTGCCGTCAAGCGCGCGCGCCTGCACCGTGCTCCGGGACTCGCCCCGACTGCCTCCCAGCCGCTGCGAGCGCTGCCAGCCGTTCCTCCCACTGCTGCTCACCGCGCGGTCCCGCCGAGCACCGACCCCGTCGTCGAGCCCCTACCCATCACCGCATCCCATCGCCCTACTCCGTCGCGGCTCTGCTCCGCCCCCGCAGCCGCCTTGCTCCGCCACCCGCACGCCGCCGCGGCCCCCGCTCCGCTGCTGTCGTGCCGCCCCGGCGTCTTCTCCCTCCCGCGGCACCGTCCTCCACGGGGCCGCCCTGCTACTCTGCAGCGCTCCACCGCCACTCGCTGGTGGCTGCGCGCGCCTCGCCGCTGCCTCGGTGGGTGCCTTGCCCCGCAGCGCCCTGACGGGGGCGGGCTGGCGCCTGTCGCCGGCTACGCCCGTTAGCGCACGCCCGCCCCGTTAAGCCCCTAGGGCCTATGACGAACGGGGCCCACGCCCAGAACGGTTTAATAAAAAAAGAATTAAATAAAAATAAATAATAATAATATGATTAATTTATTAAGATAATTAATTAACTTAATTACTCATGTTAATTAATCTAAATTAAGCCTAATTAATTAACGTAATCACTTTAATTAATTTAACTAAACATGTTTTAGTTAACTAAGTCAATGACCAGTGGGACCCACACGTCAGCGACCCAGTCAACACCTCTGTTGACTGTTGATGTCATGCTGACGTCAGCAAATACTATTCTAGATAATGTTGAATTAAATTTATTAAATAAATTCTAAAATGATTTAAAACTTTAGAAAATCATATAAAATAAATCGTAGCTCAGATGAAAATATTTTGAACATGAAAGTTGCTCAGAACGGCGAGACGAATCCGAATACGCAGCCCGTTCGTTCGCCACGCGTCCCTAGCATAGTGAACCTGCAACATTTCACCTCCGTTTCTCCTGTCCGAAAACGCGTAACACCGGGGATACTTTCCCGGATGTTTCCTCCCCTACCCCGGTATCACCTCTTACCGCGTTAGAGCACCCCTAGCACCGATACATGTCATGTCATGCATCGCTATGCATCTGTTTGCTTAAATATTTATTGTTTCTTCCCCGTCTTCTCTCGCTAGACACCGAGACCGACGCCGCTGCTACCCAGTACGACTACGGAGTTGACGACCCCTGTCTCTTGCCAGAGTAACCAGGCAAGCCCCCCCCCCCTTGATCACCAGATATCGCCTACTCTTCTATATACTGCTTGCATTAGAGTAGTGTAGCATGTTATTGCTTTCAGTTAATCCTATACTGCTGCATAGCCTGCCCTTGCTACTACTGTTGTTACCTTTACCTGCTATCCTACTGCTTAGTATAGGATGCTAGTGTTCCATCAGTGGCCCTACACTCTTGTCCGTCTGCCATGCTGTACTACTGGGCCGTGATCACTTCGGGAGGTGATCACGGGCATATACTATATACTTTACACTGTTACATTACCTGTGATACTGTTCGGAGATGGGGGCTGAAGGGGCAGGTGGTTCCACCCAGGTAGTGGTGGGCCTGGGTTCCCGACGGCCCCCGACTGTTACTTTGAGGCGGAGCGACAGGGCAGGTTGAGACCACCTAGGAGAGAGGTGAGCCTGGCCCTGGTCGGCGTACGCGAATACTTAACACGCTTAACGAGATCTTGGTATTTGATCTGAGTCTGACCATTTGGTCTATACGCACTAACCAACTACGCGGGCACAGTTATGGGCACTTGACGTCGTGGTATCAGCCGAAGCCTTCGTGACGTCAGCGACTGAGCGGCGCGCGCCGGATTGGACTGGAACGCCTGCTAGGCTAGGTCTGCTTCCAGCCGCCCTCGCAATGTGCAGGTGTGCAACGGGCGATGGGCCCAGACCCCTGCGCCATAGGATTTAGACCGGCGTGCTGACCTCTCTGTTGTGCCTAGGTAGGGTTGCGGCATGTTGATCTTCCGCGGTCGGGCATGACCCAGAAAAGTGTGTCCGGCCAAATGGGATCAAGCGTGTTGGGTTATGTGGTGCACCCCTTCAGGGAAGTTTATCTATTCGAATAGCCGTGTCCCTCGGTAAAAGGACGACCCGGAGTTGTACCTTGACCTTATGACAACTAGAACCGGATACTTAATAAAACACACCCTTCCAAGTGCCAGATACAACCCGGTGATTGCTCTCTAACAGGGCAACGAGGAGGGGATCGCCGGGTAGGATTATGCTATGCGATGCTACTTGGAGGACTTCAGTCTACTCTCTTCTACATGCTGCAAGACGGAGGCTGCCAGAAGCGTAGTCTTCGACAGGATTAGATATCCCCCTCTTATTCTGGCATTCTGCAGTTCAGTCCACCGATATGACCCTTTACACATACATCCATGCATATATAGTGTAGCTCCTTGCTTGCGAGTACTTTGGATGAGTACTCATGGTTGCCTTGTTCCCCCTTTTTCCCCATTTCTGTACCCGATTGCTGCGACCAGATGATGGAGCCCAGGATCCATACGCCACCGTCGACGACGACTCCAACTACACTGGAGGTGCCTACTACTACGTGCAGCCCGCTGACGACGACCGGGAGAAGTTAGGAGGATCCCAGGCAGGAGGCATGCGCCTCGTTCGATCTGTATCCCCGTTTGTGCTAGCCTTCTTAATGCAAGCTTGTTTAACTTATGTCTGTACTCAGATATTGTTGCTTCCGCTGACTCGTCTATGATCGAGCACTTGTATTCGAGCCCTCGAGGCCCCTGGCTTGTATTATGATGCTTGTATGACTTATTTATGTTTTAGAGTTGTGTTGTGATATCTTCCCGTGAGTCCCTGATCTTGATCGTACACGTTTGCGTGCATGATTAGTGTACGATTGAATCGGAGGCGTCACAGTGCATTGCAACTATGCAAAGGCTGGGGGTTTCAACTTCTTTCCAAATAATTGGAAGTGTCATCAATATGCTGACATTTTCTTCTGCATCATCCGACCTGGTAGAATATTCAAAATTCAGTATGAGCGGAGGGTGAGGGTTGGAGGTAGCCTTGTGCAAGCATCTTATATGAGATAGCACCACATCAGAAGCTAGGGGCGCTAGTTGTTGGCACTATACCGTCAAGTTCTCATGTAAAAGGAGTTTTTTATGATATAATTTTGATATCATATATTTCATTTACTATTAATTTATCCGTACCTCTTGGCGTCTCTCATGACTGCCCAGGAAACTAGGGTTTCTCTACCTCCCGTTGGCACCGCCATCGATCGTCCTCGTCTCCGTTGTATTGGGGCCATGGAAGCGCGGTGGATCTTCGCCCTTGCTTGAGAGAGAGTTCCTGCTCTATTTTTAGTTTATTACTTAAGGTGAATTAGTGTTTGTGTTCTGCTCAAGAAGACAAGCCAGTGGCGGCTCCCTGAAGATGGAATAAGTCCTCCTCACCTGGCCCCCGTCTTGACAATGCGTCTTGTGTTGTTGGAAGTGTGTTTCCAACGGATCTCTTGGCATTTGATTTGCGTTGGTCTTCGATAAATCCCCGTGGATACATTCTTTGTTCATATGTCTTCAGGTTGGACCCTTCTGATCTACGCTTCTCTTTGTTGGCGGTGGTTGTAGTTCTTGTGCGCTGGTCCTATAGGGCCTTAGCACGACGATTTAAATTTGTAAATATTCTATATATTTAATTATAAACTAATAAAACACTTTACATGAAAAAAGTGAAAAAAAAATACGCACCGATATGGAAAATGATACACCTGTATAGAAAAATGTTAATTATGAGTATGGAAAATGCTAATTATATACTACAAAAAGGAACAAGACATTTAACTAAAATTAAAATAAAATTCAATAACATGTTTGTGCAATGTTAAAATAATGTAACACACATTCAAAAAATGTGCGTTACAACTGAAAAATGGTTCACGAGTTTCAAAAATTGGTTTGGGACATTTTAAAGAAAAATTTCCGAGATTCAATAAACTGTTTGTGACGTTTAAAGTCTATTTATTCTAATATGAAAAATGTTCCCATTGGTCAAGATAAGTTTATTTCCGTTAAAAATGTATGTGACATTTTTAAAAATATTCAATTTTTCGAGGAAAAATATCCATGAAAATGTTAAGAATGCTTATACAATGTAAAAAAAACTGTTCGTGCATTTTGGAACAAACTTATTGTTAATACAATATTTAAAAGTGTTTGTCAAAAATGTTGCCGTGTATCCAAAAATTATTCAAAAGATATATTTTATAAAAAATATACATCATGTAATTCAAAATGTCCAAACTGTATCAAGAAATAGACAAAGTGTACTCACAAAAAGTAGATTTTGTGTTTAAAAAAAGGAACTCGATTAAAACAGACAAAAACGGAAATAAAACTAGAGAAAACCAACAAAGAAATAAAAAAAGAACCAAAAGTACAATGAAGAACAAATATCAAAGGAAACCAATGAATAACAAAGAATAACGAAGGAGAAAAGGAAATTTAAATAAAACCACTAAAAAGCCCAAGAAAAACCAGAGAAAAAAACAATGAAACAAAAAAACGGATGCCTTCACACCCACCCTGAATCAAGGAAGGATTTGTTGCACCAATTATACTTTTGGTTTTGCTGTTAAAAAAGGAAGAGGGGGGGGGGGGGACTGATGTGAGCGAGCTAACTACAGCGATGTACGAGCGGCTGCGAATAATGCACTAATGGGCCGGGCCTGCTCGCTCGCCAGTAGACGATTCCTAATAGAAAACTCATGGGCGAAACATAGCCCTGGCCGCGCCTGCCTATGTCTTACAGCCAGACGGAGTAGAAATTTTCTGCAGCAACGGCCCGCGACGGGATACTTTCCCCTTTACCAAGACTATAACACGTACGGACAGGCTTTCTGGTTATTTTGTTACTTTTTTCCTTTTTACTCTTTTCTATTATTTACATGTCTGGTATGAAATTAATATCATGTGTAAATGAAAATACTGTTGATTGCGCGTTCAAAAAAAAATTATTGTATTGTTAAACAAAGGTATGCACAACTTTACAAAACTGTGCTAGCATAAAAAATGTTCTGTGTATTAAACATGTATTTAAAAAATTTAAATATATGAATCATGTATTTAAGAAAATTAATCTGAATCAAAAGGTTATATATATATACCAATAATAAAACTGTGTATGAAAAATGTGTTGAAAAAATAGAAATAAAAAATAAAAGAAGAAGGAAAAACCAAAGTCCGGAGAATATCAAAAAAACGGAAAAGCATAAAGAAAAAACTAAAATCCGAAGAAAGTCGATGAGAATAGTGAAAGAAAGATGAGAAAACCACACAAAAAATTGCAGCCGAGTTGTTTTTAATTTCCTTCATTCTAAAAAGTGTTCCGGTTTTCCAAAATATGTTTGTGGTATTTTTAAGAAAATATTTATACAATGTTGAAAAATATTTATACAATGTGAAAATGTTTATACAGTGTTAAAAAAATGCCCAATGTATTTGAAAAAAGGCACAACATGAGAAATAAAAACAAGTGTTCATGAAATTCTTCAAAATCAATACAAGAAAACAACATGAGTAATAAAAACAAGTGTTCAAAGGTCTCCATGTGGAGCTCCTCAAGACCATCAGAAGTAAGAAAAACAAGATCTTGGTAAGTATTTTAAGATCTTACCATAGTGAAGTGTTTTAATTTATCCCTGTTTGAAGCTTCTGTTTTAATTTGTTTGATAACATTGATGCATTCCATATGTGGGAGATTAACTTCTATGACTCTATAATTCAGCTCATTCAATCTTCGTTCATGCTTAGACACATGGGACTGATTATATGCATCAGATCTTGATCTCGAAGTCATCATATTTCTTGGTATCTACAATTCAAAAATCGGTTAGAAAATACAAGATAAAAACACCAACGGTACCTACTATCCATTAGACATTTAGTTCAGAAGAAAAGAAAACATTCTATAAGCAATATCAGTTTAATACTAGCAAAAGTACCACAGGTTAAGAATCTATATAGTACTAATCTACGTGCCTTAATCAGTTCAGTGCTACTCCAATGGTAACCAAACTACATAGAACTCTGTAGATAATCACTTCAGTGTTGTCATATTATTAGTTTACTGATTTAAGAAAAGATCATGTATGTCAGGAATGTTCTGTAGAAGATCTCACGTGTAGCAAACCGGTTAACTGAAACCTGATGCAGCAAAATTAGAAGCAGATAACACAATACACAGTGCCTTCAATGCCATGATTTTGAGGAGTTTAGCAAAAACACTGGCAAAAAAATGCCTCCTAATGACATACGTATTGTAGTGATGATTTATCCAATTTCCTTTTAATATATATCAAAATTATCATATTGAGCTATCGAGTAAAATTGAGCGAGCAGTGTTGGCTCAAGATTAGCTTGTTTCATACTTAACTTATTTCTTTTTGAGTCGACCTAAAATAAGAGTCGATCTTGAGCGGATTTTTCTTGTAGCCACTTCATGCGCCCCACGCACGTCCACCTCTTCCCCAGCCCCCGCCCCAATTGACAAAATTTCTTTCAATATGCAATACATCTCATTTTTACTATGTAAGAATCTAGGACTTTGAAAATTTTGCTAAAACTTCTGACTTCGGTACTCGATGTTATCCAGGAGTGAAGTCTAGAAGAAACTTTGAACATCAAAGGTAGGGGAGGAGCTGAGGCCCAAATAACCAAGGCCATGGGCCGCAGGGGGTGGAGGAAATAATAGCTTCAATGTTTTTACTTTGATGATCGGAAGCAGACCATGGCCTAGTAGCGTATAGCGGTCACCTATTTCCAGCGTTTTTCAAGACCGGCCCTAGGGGTGTGGAGGAGCGGCTACCCCGTGCCCCAAATATCTAGTGGGCCCTCCCAGGAGCCACGTACATGTATGTAGGCCATAGTCATGGCCCACGGAGGTAGGCATGTCATGACGCCGATGAACACCTCTGCCAGGTGAGGCCCAGGCCTTGTGTTAGGGCAATATGTCGCTTGTACTGACTCCTAATAAGAATCGCTTATGGACAATAGTAGAGGGTCGGCCCACTTTGTAGCGCGGGTGCTGCGTGTGTGGGTTTGCTTTGTTCTGGCTCACAGATGTCGCCGTCGAATTCGCTCGCTCTTTTTTCGGTTTTTTTCTTAGTTTTCCTTTGTTTTCTCTTTGGGCTTTTTCATCGAATTTTGGATTATCTTTTCTTTTTATTCTTTTATATGCTTCAGTTTTCTTGTGTTTTCCATGGTTTTCTTTTGTTATTCCTCTTCCTTCTTTATACTTTGATTTTCGTTGTTTCTTTCTGGGTTTTATTCGGTTTTTCTAGTTTCTTTGCTTCTATTTTTTCTTTGTTTTGTCATTTTTCATTGGTTTTGTCTTTTTAATTCATGTCCACGTTTCTCTCATCTATGTTGTACATTTTCTATATACATTTAATACATTTGTTCTATACCCGTTTAAAAATTTTCAAATACATGTTTTCCACTTTTTAGAAAAACATGTTTTGAGTTTTTTCGAAAGTTGTTCTAAATTATAAAAAATATTTCTTTGCATTATTCAAACATTTTTAGTACATTGTAAAACATTTATTGAAAATGTCACGAACACATTTTTCTAACATTTTTTGCTCTAGTCAAACATTTTTTTACATGTGATGTAAATTTTTATTGCACGACACATTTTTGTTGAATTACAGAAACTATTTTTTTGCATTTTTTATTAAAATTTTTAAAAATTTCATGGACATATACAATTTATATTTTTCACATTTTCCATACATATGTTTAACATTTTTCATACATATGTGCGGCATTTTCATAGATATGATTAACAATTTCGGTATACACAACTAACGTTATTTTAATTTTTTTACATTCACATTTGTGCATTTTTCGTATAACACAAAGCCATTTTAAATGCAACATTAACATTGTACAAACTTTTTTTAATGTCCAGAACTCATTTTTTTAAACTAGTGAACATTTTATTAAATGTAACGTAGAATCTGTTTAATGTATGAGTCATGTTTTTAATTACATGATTTGTTTTACAAAGTATAACCATTTTTCTTACACACGATTAACATTTTTTTGCATACAATATTAATATTTTCTACAATTTTATGTAAAGTATTTTTTGAAAAATAGAGTTTTAGAATTTCCGAAATATAAACAAAATTTTAAAAATGAAAATAAAAATGAAAAGAAGCAACATGGCATCAGCAGATGAGCCGTGGCTACTGGGCCGGCTTGAAAGCTGCGCCCTACAGTCGAGACCTAGTACGACTCGCAGTGGGCAGCACAGAACCGCGCCCCCGGCTCCGTCTCCATCATGTAAGCACTGACGCATCTGGCCGAATGACTCCCACTTAGACACCAACCCACATCATCGAGCGCCCCTGAGGACAGCCATGTCGCATCATCCCTGATGCTCAGCATGCTAAAAAAGTTTGAACAATATAATTAAATAATTTTACCTTGGCATACATGATGTAAAGCTTACACTGTTCAATCTTTGTTGTATATTTATTTTTATTTTCAGCAATCAACACAGTATGTTGTCATGACAACTAGAAAGTATGCGTCTAATAGGAAGAAAAAAAAGTGTGGGATTGACTTGATAGAATCACATATATGAGTTATTGACAGTTTTGCCGATTTATCGATGAAACCATAGAATGAGTTGGCGATGGTTCCCACCGAAGGAGAGGAACCAACTAATGGTAATTCTAAATTTGAACAAAAAGAAAATGTTGACATCAACTAAAAATATAGTAACACTTCATAAATAAGTATATTAATTATTAAGTTCACGATGTTCATATCTCAATGGATCCTGAATTTCTGATTCGCCTCGGGCCCCTAAAATCTCAGGACCTGACCTGGCGGTTTTAGGCACTTTCTAGGACGGTTTTGGAACATTCAGCATAGTTTTTTTCTTTTTTATCTGTTTTTCTTTACCAGTTATATCATTTTAGCTTTTGTTTCTTTGTTCATTTTTCTTTTGATTCATTGTTCATTTTTAAGTGTAATGAACATTTTTTCAATGACCTAAATATTTTCATTTTGCAACTCTATTCTTCATTTCAAAAACACTTATAGAGACATTTACATATCTATAAATACACATCAAACATTTCCCAGTAAATGTAAAATATCTTCCGATACATGTTGAACATTTTTACGAACACATATGAAACATATTTCAAATGCACTTGAACTTTTTTTAAATACATGGTCAACACTTTTGAAAAGTGGCATCAACATATTTTCAAATACTTGAACAATTTTTCATTTTAACATTTTTCTGAATTTTTTGACACATTGTTTTTCGAAATTACGTTAACGCTTTTTTTACACTTCATGAACAATTTTGTAAATGGAATTAACAATTCATAAAACCGTATGAACCATTTTTGAATGTCATGACAATTTCTCGAATGGTCTGAAATTTTCTTCTAATTATGTGAATAATTTTTCACAATTTCGTAAAAAATAATTTCATGCACATATTTGTAAACTTGTGTCTTTTCAGAATCATAGAAGCATTTTCAGAATATATTTTTAATGCACAGTGAACATTTTTAAGTAAAAGGCATTTAAAAATGCATGAAAAAATACTTATGCAAACTTATGTTTCTACAATATTTATAGAAATATATAAAATAATTGAAAACATAAATTATGTAAAAGAACGAAATAGAAAAGAAAAAGAAAAGGCGATGTGGGCGAGTTGTCGTCGTTGCGTTTCGGCTGCCGGGAGAGGCTTCCGAGTTGGAGCAACATAGCAAAGGCGTACCCCTTGCGAGAGCCCCGCAGAATCATTTTTGTGGGCTGAGAGCGCGTCTACTGGTGCGTCCGGCCGCCGCCACGTGGCGTGTTCTCGACGCTCCCTCCAGATTTTTATTTTATTTTTATGTACACATTTTTAGGTTTTAGATGGGGTTTTTTTAGCCTTTTGGTTTTATGCCTAGTTTTCCCTAGGTTTTGGAGAGGAAAAAAAATAGCACGAAAAAATTGCTTCCATGAGAAGCACAATTTTGCTTCCGCAAAATGCACAGTTGTGCTTCTCGGAAAGGAAAAATCACAAACTTCTTTTGTGTGAACTTTGTGTTCATTTGAAGCACAGTTGTGCTTCTCGAAAAGAAAAGAAGTTATGGTTTTCCTTTTTCCTGAATTTATGTTTTACTTCCACGAGATGCACGCTTATCATGGAGGCGTGGATTTGATTCCGCGAAAAACACTGTTGTGCTTCTCGAAAATGGGAAAAAGACAAAACATATTGCATGGACCTTTTTTTTGCTTCAATGAGAAGAATAGATTTACTTCTCACGGTGGCATATTTTTACTTCCGTGAAAAATACACTTGTGCTTTTTCAGAAAGGCAAAAACAGTGATTTTTTCCGCGTTTTTATATTGCTTCCACTAGAAGCATATATCTGCATCTCATGGAGGCACAGATCTACGCTTCTCGAAAAGAGAAAAAGATTAAAAAAACATCCTTCTAGCTTCTGTTTTTTCATTCAGTTTTTTCGTGAAAAAAGGGTTCATCGAAACATATTAACTTGTGATCTACTCCCTCCGTTTCTAAATGTAAGTCTCTTTAGATATTTTAAATGGACTAAAACATACGGATGTATGTACACATATTTTAGAGTGTAGATTCACTCGTTTTGCTCTGTATGTAGTCACTTGTTAGAATCTATAGAAAGACTTATATTTGAGAACGGAGGGAATAGTTTTGAACATTACTATGCTAGAAATCCAACGATGAAAACGGTAAAAACATTAAGACACATGGTCCAAAAGATAAAACTTAAAAAAAATGAATGTAGAAAAAGAAAAATTCACAGGATGTGAGTAACGCACGTGTAGTGCCTCTCATGGAAGAGAAAAAAAAACTGAAAACGCGTTTTTTATTCGTTTCCGAGAGGCACGGCCGTGATTCTCGCGAAAGCACAACCGTGCCTTTCGCAGAATCAAACCGTGCCTCTCGTGGAAGGAAAAAAAAACCAGAAAACGCGTTTTTTCCGTTTCCGATAGGAACGGCCGTGACTCCCGCGAAAGCAAAAACGTGCTTCTGGCGGAAGGGGGAAATGCGTTTTTTCGCGCAAAAGTAAAATTCCGAAAAAAAATTGATCCAAAAGCTAAGGAAGACCGGTAAAAACCAAAACGTAAAAAAATCCAGAAAAAACCGTTTAGAAAGCCGAAAATGCGTACGTAAAACAAAAATAAAACAAAATCCGGAGGGAGCGCCTAGAGCGCGACACGTGGCGCGCGGCTGAGAGCGCGTCAAGTGGCGTTGATCGTTGTGAGGCTCCTGAAGGAGCGCTCGTCAACTAGTTACTCCCTACAAGGAGATACACACGCACCCGAATAATAACAGCAGCAAAGGCAAAGTGGAGAAACTATCTATTGGGCTTTAATTCAGTGGAGCACTGCCCAGCCACCACTAGACCCAGCCAGCCTCTTGTAGTCAATCCCGACCGCACCGCACGTGCAGCCAGCCAACGACGCACGCGCCACCGCCGCTCTGCTGCTCCGGCCTCCCAAGCCGCAGGCCCCCGCTGCTCTCTCGTTTCGGCGCACCGCTGCGGATTGGCCGCTGGCCGCTCAGTCCAGGCCGGCGACCACCGCCCAGCAGGCTCGTTACTGCTTCCAAGGTTCAGGTAAGGTTCAGGCAACTGATGGTGCTTGGTTTTTGAAGCTGAAGGATTGTCACTGCTTCCCTAGTTCAGGTAAGGTTCAGGCATCCGGCTGTTGTTTCTGACCTTGAATTTGCTTGTGTGTCCTGTTTATATATGTGCCAATGTTTTATATAATTACTTTATTAGTGCTGAAATTAAGTGAAAGATGTGCAAATTTTGTTTCCGATCGTGCTATGCGCGCGTGAATGTGCAGGCATGAGTTTTAGTTTTAGCTTTACTAGCAAAAAGCCCGTGCGTTGCAACGGGACAGAAAAAACACACGCTCTTAACCCAATAACCACGACTCGAGACCCTGATAGGTAGACGTTCTTTATTTAAAATGGCATCACATTTGTGTTCCCGACAGTGGTCTCACTGCTCACACAACGAAAACGCATTTGAATGTGGTCAGTCCTAAGGCGTCTCTCTCTCACACACACACGCGCGCGAGCTCGCACGCACATAATCGCTCAGAATAAGATGAGAAAAGTGTTGTTTTTTCCCGCGAGGTTTTTCAGAGTTGTGCATGCGTGGTTATCAATGTTTTTCCCACTCAATATGGTTTTAATGTGTGTTTATTTGCAATTTGGATCGCCGCCGATGCGAAAGAAAAACAGATCGTGCACTATAGATTAAGTTTGCACCCAAATTAATAGTTTAGAAATATTTAACAGCTAAAAGTCACAGCATATTTAGATTCTATACATTTTTCTAATCAAATTTCATATGTAATATGTTAAATTCAGAGTTACGGTTTAAAAGATATGGATAATTTTGTTTTAGATAAACTGCGGATTGATTAACCGAAAGGTTAGGGGGTTTTCTGTTAAAACACAAAAAAAAACGATTCGTATGACTTAAAAATGGACGGCGGGTTGATTACCTGAAACTTCAGGGGGTTTTCTGAGAAAGTTAAAAAAACGGTCCGTTATGACTTATAGATGTACTGCGGGTTGATTTCAACAAACTGCAGGGACTTTTTGCAAATAGAGATGACGGACGGCCGAATCCCACCGTGCTTTATTATTAGGTAGAGATTATTGTGCAATTGAACCGTATTTTAGGTTCTCAACTCACGGCTTCAGGCAGCTGACAGTGTTTTTTGAACTTGTGTTTTGCCTGTGCGTCCCATGTATATGTCAATGTGTTATATATACTTCTATGCTGAAATTAAGTGCAGGATCTAGAGATTTTGTTCTCAATTGTACTATGAGTGGTTGTGCAAGCAGGACTATTTTTCACATTTCATTTCAACTTTGGCAAAAGTTGTCAAATACGGAGTAGAATATGAAGATAATTCTTCCATCTGTGTCCAATGACATAAACATGCGGGCGCTTTGAGTTTAGGTTTTAAATTTGTTGTGCAGTTGAGCCATATTCAGTATGTTTTCACATTGGTTATTTTGTCAGGCAGTTTTGAAGGTATTTTTGGGGTTGTTGTTCTAGACGCTAAAGTTTTTCTCCATGCTGAATTTTGCGTGGCCCGGGTTTTGCTTCAATCCTGGCTGCACCACTTATGTATCTCAGTAAAAGAATCAGAAGAACAAATGAAGTGCTATTTTCGGCAACACAAGAAAAAAAACACCCAATTCAAGCATAGGGAACAGTCAGGATTTGCTGAAAAGACTTTTACTTGTTCTTGGGGCCAAACAACAAATCATTTTATTTTCTTGCTTGTCATCATCAGTCTATGTTTTTCCATCTATCTCTCTCCAAGTGTCCTCATCCGTAAATCACCTATCAACGACCGTCGATGAGAATAGTCTATCACCTAAAGCCTTCACTAACGTACAACAAAAGCCAAGCCAAGGCTGAACTCAAGTGAACTGGTCAAGCACATCCTCTGACCTCTTCATGTCAATGCCATGCCAAAGCCAACAACACATATTCTACTACCTGGTCATAGATATCCATGTGACAAAAAAAAAGACGACCTTTTGAAAAGTTCTTGCAGACCAAGCACAATGGGCACGTGCAACACATAAAGGCAAGATTTGCTGAGTATGTCATGGTACTACGTCAAATATAAGACGTTTTGTCAGTTTAAATTCAACTGCCATAACGTCTTATATTTAAGAACTGACGGAGGGAGTATATCTCACTCAGTTGCAGTGCAACAAGTATTCTAAGACATGTGAATTTTTGTACTTGATGTTGTCTAGGTCCAAACTGAACATAAATCAACACAACCAAAAAGATCAGGCTCTTTTTTACCAGGACTAGCCAAATAGATGGCTACAGGTAACACAAAAAGGCAAGTTTTGCTTTGGCTCACTCAACCAGATGCAATGCAAGAAGAATGTGAGGACTTTGAAAAGACTCACTGAGAACTTCTGAATTTTTGTACTTGATGTTGTCCAGGTCCAAACATCTCAGGAACAGAATCAAAAGAACAAATGAACTACTGGTATGATCCAACATTTTTCGGCAACACAAAAAAAAACACCTAATTAATTTAACCACAGGGAACGGTCAGAATTTACTTTACTCCCCACCAGCAAGCTGCTGCTGCTGCTGCTGGAACAAATGGTATGTAACTCATATATGATATATAGGATCAGGGGAACTGGAAGGAGCCTCCGATCTGCGAGTTCTGCGACGGCGGGTTGATGGCGACCCACAGCAGGGAGATGGTGATGGCGAGGAGGCCGGACCAGATGAGGACGATGGTCGGCATGTGGCCGCGGCGCCCCCTCAGGCCCTTGGCGAACCGGTAGAGCTGAGCCAGCACCCAGATGCTGAAGAAGACGCTGCCCAGGAACTTGTTCCACTGCAGGATCTCGCTGTTGATGATACGGCTGAAGACGGCGGCGATGGCGATGAGGTTGCCATCATGATGAACATGGGCGAGATCATAAAAACAGTTAATGAAGAAGACGATGAAGTTCCACACACTCGGCAAACAGTATGTGCATTTACGGACAGTGTCGGCTCTCGGCAACGGCGCGACATACTACGAACTCAGGCTGGTCACAATGGGGAGGAACTTAGGAGTAACATCACACACTCCAATACAACTTTTCTTTTGTGGCACATATTTAATGAAGAGAGAGGTGCTTGTGGTAACTAGCTAAGTTACCGAACATCACACGCTCCAAGAAATAGTGAGTCTATAACCTAATAAATACATCGTTGCATGACACTACATAGATGTTCCTACCCACTATGGAGGTAGTAATATAGTCTATGGAAGTGTGTAAATTACTAGCTTATGTTCTTGTCCATCATGACCAGCCTAAGGTGAATTTTCCAAGCCAAGGAAAGCTACTAGGCCCGAAACAATGGACAGGTGGCTGCTTCCTGTGTGTCCGGGTTTACCGAGTCTCGATCTAAGGAACTCAAGCAAAGGCCACTGCTAGGGGCAAATTTGACGAATTTGACCTATAGACGAAATCAAATCACAGAATGAACTGTCCGTTAAACTATTTCACGCAGCTGACCCGTGGCGCCTAGCTCTCAGGCGCTGCACTAGTGCAACGCCTAGGAGCTAGGCGCTGTGCAGCGCCTGAGAGCTAGGCGCTGCACTAGTGCAACGCCTAGGAGCTAGGCGCTACACTGTATAGTGTGGCGCCTAGCTCTCAGGCGCTGCACACTGATTTAGTAATTTTTGGATTACACGGATACGACGCTGGCCGTGTAGCGCCTATCTCCGAGGTGTTGCACAGTGTAAGTGTGGCGCCTTCGTGTCGGGCGTCACACAAAAAGGTCAGCCGTGTGAAATAGTTTCACGGATAGTTCATTCTGTGATTTGATTTCGTTCATAGGTCAAATTTGTCAAATTTGCCACTGCTAGGTAGCATGCATCGTGTCTGCTGCCCATCAAGAAGCTTTATTGTGTTGAGCCCTCACTTGTGGACCTCGGCAACAAGTTTGCCGGGTCCCCGTCAGAGGGAACAGTGCAAATCTCACTTTCCCTTTGGGGAGTACGCCGAGTACTCTTTACCAAGAGCTACCCTCGGCAAAGTCTTTGCTAAGGTTTTGGTGCCCTCGGAAATTACTCAGATTCTAGTAGCGATTATCATCTTTGTGTCTTGGGCCATTCAGAATACTCGAAATGAGTTCATTTTCAGAAAGATTAATCCGTGTGTGACCACTACTAGGGAAATATTTATAGGCAGGACCTCAGTAGTAGCGCTGTTCTAAGGCAGCGCTAGTACCTATTTAGCAGTAGCGCTGGAAAACATAAATGCGCTAGTACTATGTGGTCCCAGACGAGGCCATCGACGGTAGCTGTAGTAGCAAAGTTGTACAAAATCCAGCACTACTACTAAGAACTTAGCAGTAGCGCTTTACTTTACAGCACCACTACTGCTAATGGGACCCTCTTAATAGTAGTGCGTTTCTTGGAAAGTGCTACTACTAAGTACCATAGTAGCAGCGCTTTTTTGGAAGCAGCACTACTGCTAGTTGCGGCTGGTGTCACCTTTTCACCCCCTCCCCCTCCCCCTCCCCCCACTTTGCCCTCTCTCCCCCTCCTTTCCCCTCTCCACTCTTCACCATTGTTGCTCTTTTTCTCTCTTCCTCCTACCTCACTTCTCTCCTCATTAATGTCCCCCTCCACCATAACTCTCCTCCACAAATGGCCTCTCATCTCTCTCTTCTGTCCTACCTCTCTTCTCTCCCCATTAATGCCCCCTCCACCATAACTCCCTCTCCATTAGTTAGCTAGAGTCATCTATCCATCCACACTTTTGATCCGTATAGGTAGCGAAAGGCCTCATCATCTAACTGTGCTCTCTCGATCGGTCTCTCTCGGGAGATATATATGTGAGTAAAAAGTTGTTCATTTAAAAAATGGGAATATGTGTGTGAATGAGAATATGTGTGTTTGGGATATGGAGAGATTTGTGCGAGTGACATGCCCCCGAGTTGCTTATGTTTTTCCGAAATGTCAATTTATTTCCGTTTCGGTGAATTTCGAGCAAACTCGATATGTCCTATTTTTAGGCAAGGTCATGCCAAATTTTTATATGACTTTGAAGCATGCATGCACTTTGTTTATAACCCTTTTGCTTGTTATACCGTGCAGTCGGTCATGAAGGTGTGTGGATGGACCGTGGAGCAATACATGCAATCCGCGATGATGGACATGTATGCAAATAATCGGACTAGGATTAGATGTCCGTGTGCAAGATGCAAAGAAGGAGTCCTTTCGGACACTTTTGATCATGGCACTTTGAAGGCGCACCTGCTTATGAATGGTTTCATGGATGGCTACACTCGGTGGATAAGTGAAGAAGAAGATGATGATGATGAGGACATCCACATGGCAGGGAATAACGACATGGGGCTAGACGAAGAGATGACCGATCGACACGAAGCCGATGGCGGCGTGGAAGAGTCCGGAAATGACGGCGGCGGATAAGATTCCGGACATGACGAAGAAGAGTCCGGACATGGCGGAGAAGAGGCGGTGGTCACGCCGCAGTCTTGGACACTACTAAGTGCAGTCATGCAGGACCCTCATGTTTGAGACCTCCTTCGCAAGAGTATGACTAGCGAGAGAGCTGCTTCTAGAGAGGAGGCCAAGCTGGCGCAGCTTGAAGTAGACTCGAAGACTCCATTGTATGACAGTTGCGATCCCGAGGTGACCCGCTTGAGTTTCACGCTCGAACTTCTAAAGACAAAGGCCAAAAACAAATGGACTGACAAAAGCCTCGATGAGCATTTGAAGTATCTACTAAATAAAGTTCTTCCCGCGGGGAACCTATGTCCTACTAGTGTCGAGGAGACCAAGAAAATTGTTTGCCCATTTGATTTGCCGCACATTAGGTACCACACATGCATTAACGATTGCATCATTTAACGGGGGGAGCACGTGGAAAAAACCAGCTGTCCAGTGTGCAATGCTTCTCGATACAAGAAGGCAGGAAAGAAAGCTCCTCAGAAATTTGTATGGTACTTTCCGATCACTCCCTGTCTGCAGCGGTATTTCGTAGATCCTAAGGAAGCAAAGCTCATGCGCTGGCACGCGGAGAGGTAGAAGCCCGACGATGGAGATGATCCGAAGTTGAGACACCTCGTAGATGGTAGACAGTGGTGATCATTCAACGCCGTATATGGATTTGCTGCAGAAGATCCAAGGAACATCGTGCTTGGTGCGAGTACCGCTGGCATGAATCCGTTTGGAAACCAGAACACCAACCACAACACATGGCCAGTGAGGGAGTCCTGGATTAGGGGGTGTCCGGATAGCCAGACTATACCTTCAGCCGGATTTCTGGACTATGAAGATACAAGATTGAAGACTTCGTCCTGTGTCCGGAAGGGACTTTCCTTTGCGTGGAAGGCAAGCTTGGCGATGCGAATATTTAGATCTCCTACCATTGTAACCGACTCTATGTAACCCTAACCCTCTCCGGTGTCTATATAAACCGGAGGGTTTTAGTCCGTAGAACAGAACAACAATCATACCATAGGCTAGCTTCTAGGGTTTAGCCTCCTTGATCTCGTTGTAGATCTACTCTTGTACTACCCATATCATCAATATTAATCAAGCAGGAGTAGGGTTTTACCTCCATCGAGAGGGCCCGAACCTGGGTAAAAACATCGTGTCCCTGGTCTCCTGTTACCATCCGCCTAGACGCACAGTTCGGGATCCCCTACCCGAGATCCGCCGGTTTTGACACCGATAGCCAGTGTTTGTATGGATGTACAACCCCCCCCCCATGGAAGTGCATGAAGACAAAGTGCATACACATGAGCATGCTGATTCAAGGGCCGAAACAACTGGGAAATAATATTAACCTATATATGGGATTTCTGCAACAGGAGCTAGACAAGTAATGGACAACACCGGCATGGACATGGGACGCCATCAAAGGAGAGTATTTCCATATGAGAGCCGCGCTGATGACGATGGTGCATGACTATCTCTGTTACGGGTACACCTCAGGCCAGGTGTGCCACGGATACTGCGGATGCATGAGGTGTATGGATGATACAACGTCTCAGTAGCTTACGTCAACGAAACATGGCGGGAAAGGGAAAATCTTGTACATCGGGCATCATAGATGGCTCGAGAAGGATGACCCGTTGAGAATGTGTGGAGATCTATTCAATGGGTTGGCTAAGCATCGAGGACCTCCATGTAAGAGGAGCGGCGTCGAAATCAACGAGCTGTTGAAAAACTGGGAACAGTGCCCTGTGACGGGAAAGATGAAAAAGGCGTCGGAGCCGCTGCTGAAGGTATGGAAAACGAGATATGTTTTCAGGGACTTGGAGTACTGGCCCAATCACGACATGCCTCATTGCCTTGATCAAATGCATATCACGAAGAATGTCCTTGAGAGCTTGCTTGGGACACTGATGAACATGCCAGAGAAGACCAAGGATGGGCCGAAGTCAAGGAAAGACTTGGAAGATTTGAAGATCAGGAAAGATCTCCACCGTAAAAAGTCGACGGAGGAGACGGAGACGGATGAGGGGGAAAGGGGCAGGAAAGTCAACAAGAAGGAGGAGAATTATTGCACTAGTAGAAAAGGGGGCAACGGTCCAGGCCGGATCAGCCCATTAGTCCCGGTTCAATCTAGAACCGGGACCAATGGGGGCATTGGACCCGGTTCGTGAGCCCAGGGGGCCGGCCGGGCCACGTGGGCCATTGGTCCTGGTTCGTATGGACCCTTTGGTCCCGGTTGGTGGGACGAACCGGGACCAATGTGCCTGGCACCTGGCCCACCACCATTGGTCCCGGTTCGTGGCATGAACCGGGACCAAAGGCTCCCATTTAGTCCCGGTTCATGCCACGAACCGGGACCAGTGGTGCCGCCTATATATACCCCTCGCGCCGGAGCAGAGCACTGAGTGCTCTGTTTTTCTGGGCCGGCGAGAGGAGGGGCTTGTGGTGCTCTAGCTCACCTCCTTTGCACATGAGGTGTTCGATGAAATGCCCGAGCCACACTAGTTAAGCTTTCTCCTCTCGAAGCTCGACCTCAAAGCTCCATTTTCCTCAAGATTTGTCTAGATTTAGCGGTCCGTCACGCCCCACCCCTGTCTTCACCGTCGTCGATCACCCGCGCCGATCTCATCACCAACACCACCGTGGTGAGCCTCTTGCTCTTATCTTCTTTCTGAAAGGAAAAATATTCTTACTTGTATGTTTAGATAGATACTTGTATCATTTTCTTACTTTTATTATTGCATCTTATATAGTGCGATGGTTTTGGTATCCGCCCCCGTCGGCCCTCGTCCTGTCTATGATTCGGATGTGGTATATATATTAATCTTTATAAATATTGGTTCATTTATTGTTTATGATAATTATGCGGACCAACGTGACATAGATTTTATTTATCTAGGATGTATGTGAACCGGAAATTCCAACCGACCCTATTGTCGAGAGGTTAAATTTAGTTGAAGAAGAAAACAATTTCTTGAAGGAAAAAATAAAAAAAATTGAGGAGGAGAAGATGATATTGGAGTTGCATGTTGCGGATGTCGTCGATGATCACAAGATCAAGATGGATGCAATGCGCTTGAAGATTAGAAAGATTAGAAAATATGCCATTCATACCGAGGCTTGGTATCATTATGCCGTTGGATCAATTGTTACCTTGGTTGCGATTATGATCGCCTTTGTTTTAATTAATGTATGGTTTAATTAATTAGATGCTCTGGAGAGCTATATGTTGTTAGATGAGAACTATGTATGTACTTTGGTTTTAATGTGATGATGAACTTCTATTAATTTGGACAGTTAATTATATATAATGTATGCAGATGAACCGGCAATGGATGTACTGTGACAGACACACCTCCGAGTACATTAAGGGCGTGCATGAGTTTCTCGATGCGGCTGAGGCAAACAAGAAGAATGGTTTTATGTGTTGTCCATGCACTAACTGTGGGAATATGATGTCTTACTCTACCCGGAAAATCCTTCACACCCACCTGCTTTACAAGGGTTTCATGCCACACTATAATGTTTGGACGAGGCACGGAGAAATAGGGGTTATGATGGAAGACGACGAAGAAGAAGAGTACGATGACAACTACGTTCCCCCTGAATACCGTGATGCTGCAACGGGGGGAGCTGGTGAAGATCAAGAGGAACCAGACGATGTGCCCAATGATGCTGCAACGGGTGAAGCTGCTGAAGATGAAAAGGAACCGGACGATGTGCCCGATGATGATGATCTCCGCCGGGTAATTGTCGATGCAAGGACGCAATGCGAAAGTCAAAAGGAGAAGCTGAAGTTCGATCGCATGTTAGAGGATCACAAAAAAGGGTTGTACCCCAATTGCGAAGATGGCAACACAAAGCTCGGTACCGTACTGGAATTACTGCAGTGGAAGGCAGAGAATGCTGTGCCTGACAAAGGATTTGAGAAACTACTGAAAATATTGAAGAAGAAGCTTCCAAAGGATAACGAATTGCCCGATATTACATACGCAGCAAAGAAGGTCGTATGCCCTCTAGGATTGGAGGTGGAGAAGATACATGCATGCCTTAATGACTGCATCCTATACCGCGGTGCATACAAGGATCTGAACGCATGCCCGGTATGCGGTGCATTGCGGTATAAGATCAGACGAGATGACCCTGGTGATTTTCACGGTGAACCCCGCAGGAAGAGGGTTCCTGTGAAGGTGATGTGGTATGCTCCTATAATACCACAGTTGAAACGTTTGTTCAGAAACGGAGAGCATGCCAAGTCGATGCGATGGCACAGTGAGGACCGTAAGAAAGAAGGGAAGTTGAGAGCACCCGCTGACGGGTCGCAGTGGAGAAAAATCGTGAGAAAGTACTGGAATGAGTTTGCAAAGGACCCAAGGAACGTATGGTTTACTTTAAGCGCGGATGGCATTAATCCTTTCGGCGAGCAGAGCAGCAATCACAGCACCTGGACGGTCACTCTATGTATGTATAACCTTCCTCCTTGGATGTGCATGAAGCGGAAGTTCATTATGATGCCAGTTCTCATCCAAGGCCCTAAGCAACCCGACAACGACATTGATGTGTACCTAAGGCCATTAGTTGAAGAACTTTTACAGCTGTGGAATGGAAATGGTGTACGTATGTGGGATGAGCACAATAAAGAGGAATTTAACCTAAAGGCGTTGCTGTTCGTGACCATCAACGATTGGCCCGCTCTTAGTAACCTTTCAGGACAGACAAACAAAGGATACCGCGCATGCACACACTGTTTAGATGACACTGAAAGTATATACCTGGACAAATGCAGGAAGAATGTGTACCTGGGCCATCGTCGATTTCTTCCGACCAACCATCAATGTCGAAAGAAAGGCAAGCATTTTAAAGGCGAGGCAGATCACCAGAGGAAGCCCGCCATGCGTACCGGTGATCATGTACTTGCTATGGTCAATGATTTACACGTAATCTTTGGAAAGGGTCCCGGCGCACTAGCTGTTCCGAATGACGCTGAGGGACACGCACCCATGTGGAAGAAGAAATCTATATCTTGGGACCTACCCTACTGGAAAGACCTAGAGGTCCGCTCTTCAATCGACGTGATGCACGTGACGAAGAACCTTTGCGTGAACCTGCTAGGCTTCTTGGGCGTGTATGGAAAGACAAAAGATACACCCGAGGCACGGGAGGACCTGCAACGTTTGCACGAAAAAGACGGCATGCCTCCGAAGCAGTATGAAGGTCCTGCCAGCTACGCTCTTACGAAAGAAGAGAAAGAAATCTTTTTTGAATGCCTGCTCAGTATGAAGGTCCCGACTGGCTTCTCGTCGAATATAAAGGGAATAATAAATATCACAGAGAAAAAGTTCCAGAACCTAAAGTCTCATGACTGCCACGTGATTATGACGCAACTGCTTTCAGTTGCATTGAGGGGGCTTCTACCGAAAAACGTCCGATTAGCCATTGTGAAGCTATGTGCATTCCTCAATGCAATCTCTCAAAAGGTGATCGATCCAGAAATCATACTAAGGCTAAGGAGTGATGTGGCGCAATGTCTTGTCAGTTTCGAGCTGGTGTTCCCACCATCCTTCTTCAATATCATGACGCATGTCCTAGTTCATCTAGTCGACGAGATTGTCATTCTGGGGCCCGTATTTTTACACAATATTTTCCCCTTTGAGAGGTTCATGGGAGTCCTAAAGAAATATGTCCGTAATCGCGCAAGGCCAGAAGGAAGCATCTCCATGGGCGATCAAACAGAGGATGTCATCGGGTTTTGTGTTGACTTCATTCCTGGCCTTAAGAAGATAGGTCTCCCTAAATCGCGGTATGAGGGGAGACTGACTGGAAAAGGCACGCTAGGAGCGGACTCAATAATATGCAGGGACGGGCATTCTTGGTCTCAAGCACACTACACAGTTCTACAGAACTCTACCTTGGTGACCCCGTATGTCGATGAACACAAGAACAGTCTGCGCTCCAAACACCCGGAGCAGTGCGACGACTGGATTACATGTGAACACATCAGGACTTTCAGCAGTTGGTTGGAAGCACGTATCAGAGGTGACAACACTGTTTGTGATGAGTTGTACTTGTTTTTCAGGGGACCATCTTTGACTGTATTGATTTGGAAAGGATACGAGATAAATGGGAATACATTTTACACGATTGACCAAGATCAGAAGAGCACCAACCAAAACAGCGGTGTACGCTTTGATGCAACAACCGATAAGGGAAAGGACACATATTATGGTTACATAGTGGACATATGGGAACTTGACTATGGACAAGATTTTAAGGTCCCTTTGTTTAAGTGCAAATGGGTCAATCTGTCAGGAGGCGGGGTACATGTAGACCCACAGTACGGAATGACAACAGTCGATCTGAAAAATCTTGGGTACACTGATGAACCGTTCGTCCTAGCCAATGATGTGGCACAGGTTATCTATGTGAAGGACATGTCTACCAGATCGAGAAAAAGAAAAGATAAGGAAACGAATACATCATACGATGAGCCAAAGCGCCACATAGTTCTTTCAGGAAAAAGGGACATCCTGGGAGTGGAGGGCAAGACAGACACGTCTGAAGATTATGAAAGGTTTCATGAAATTCCTCCCTTCAATGTCAAGGCTGACCCAAGCATCATGATAAACGATGAAGACTATCCATGGTTACGCCGCAATAAGCAAATGACACAAGCGAAGAAAAAGTGAAGACTTTCTCCCGCAACTATTATGATGATACCATGCCAAATTTGTAACAGACGAGTATGTTATGCCAAGTATTTTAGAGTTCATTTGAAAACAGACGAGTAGGTGCATCTATGTTAATTTTTTTATTAAAGTTAATCACAAACTTTTGATTCACACAAATTTCAAAGAATTCAAATTTTAACTATTCAAATTTGAAAACTAATGGTACTAACAGAAAGTTATAATATTGCTGACCTAAAAGCAAAAAGAATTAAAAAATATAGCAAAAAAACAAAAGAAAATAAATAATGCAGAAAAAAAAAACAAAAAAACTGGAAAAAAATAAAAATAGCAACAATAAGTATTTTGTTGTAAGTAGAAAAAAAATAAAAAAATAAAGCAACAAAGAAAGAAAGTGTTTTCAAATTTGAAAACTAATGGCACTAACAGAAAGCTTATAATTTTTCTAAAACTAAAAGCAAAAAGAAATAAAAAATAAAGTAAGAAAACAAAAGAAAATAAATAATGCAGAAAACAAAACTAAAAAACTAGAAAAAAATAAAAATAGCAACAATAAGTATTTTGTTGTAAGTAGAAACAAAATAAAATAAATAAAGCAACAAAGAAAAAAAGTGTTTTCAAATTTGAAAACTTATGGCACTAACAGAAAGCTTATAATTTTTCTAAAACTAAAAGCAAAATGAATTAAAAAAATAAAGCAAAAAACAAAAGAAAATAAATAATGCAGAAAACAAAACAAAAAACTGGAAATAAATAAAAATAGCAACAATAAGTACTTTGTTGTAAGTAGAAACAAAATAACATAAATAAACAACAAAGAAAACAAAAAAACAAAAAAGTGCCACCTACTGGGCCCACACGGTCTGAATACGACTAGAAACCCTACCATGGGCCAGGATTCAGGCCCGCAGGAGGCCCAGTAGGCCCACAGGCAGATAAAGTGACTTTAGGCCCGTAAGACTGCATTTGAGAGGAGCTCGAAGTGGTCGGCGCAGCAGCGCTTATAAACCACTGCTGAAGCCTCTCGGCTAGCGAGGTGGGACTAAACATTCCACCGCACCGTGCCAGTTCCAGCACAAGGCCATTGGTCCCGGTTGGTGGGACGAACCGGGACCAAAGGGGTGCATTGGTCCCGGTTCGTCCCACCAACCGGGACCAATGCGCCCCCTTTAGTCCCGGTTGGTGCCACCACCCGGGACCAAAGGCCGCCGCTTCCCGCCCTTTGGGCTGCTGAAAAAGGCCTTTGGTCCCGGTTGGTGGCACAAACCGGGACTAAAGGGTGGCATTAGTCCCGGTTTAAGCCACCAACCGGGACTAAAGCCTTTTCTATATAAGCAAACACTTAGCAGTTTTCGACCAAATCACGCACTTCTCCCCCGACGCCCCCTGCTCCTCCTCGTCGCCGTCGCCGCCCGACGCCCCTGCTCTTCCTCGTCGCCGTCGCCGCCCCACGCCGTCAGGCTGCTCGCCTTCGCCGTCGCTGCCGCCACCGACGCCGTCAGGCTGATCGCCTTCGCCGTCGCCGCCGCCCCCTGTGAGCACAGCCCCCTCCCGTCCCGCGCCCCTGCGCCCCTCTCCTGCGCGGCCGCCGCGCCGCCGCCCCTGCCCTGTGCGGCTGCCGTGCGCCGCCCCCTGCCCAGCGCTGGCGCCGCGCGCCACCCAGCCGCCCTGCCCTGCCCTGCCGGCGCCACCGCTGCCGCCATATATATATGTTTAATTTTTATTAGTTTAATTTTTTCATATACATATATATATATATATATATATATATAATGTATGTGTATGTATATGGCTATATGTTTCTGTTCATATGTTGCAATATGTTTTTTTTTATTTTTATTAGTTTATTTTTTTCATATGTGATGTATATGTGTATGTGGCTATAATGTATATGTGTATGTGATGTTAAAAATATATATGTTAAAAATGTTTTATATATAGAAAGTTACAATTTTAGAAAAGTTTTATATATGCAAAAGTTACAATTTTAGAAAAAGAAAGATAAGAAAGAAGAAAATAAGAAGAGGAAAGAAAGAAGAAGAGGAGAGGAAAAGAACAGGAAAGAAAGAAGAAAATAAGAAGAGGAAAGAAAGAAGAAGAGGAGAGGAAAAGAAGAGGAGAAATAAATAAGAAGAAGAAGAAAAAGAAGAGGAGAAGAAGAAAGGAATAGTGGAGAGGAAGAGAAAGTAGAATATTCTATTTTTCTCTTCTTCTCCACTATTCCTTTCTTCTTCTCCTCTTTTTTTTCTTATTTTTTTCTTCGATCTTCTCCGCTAGCTATTCCTTTCTTCTCCTCTTCTTCTTCTTCTTCTTCTTCTTCTTCTTCTTCTTCTTCTTCTTCTTCTTCTTCTTCTTCTTCTTCTTCTTCTTCTTCTTCTTCTTCTTCTTCTTCTTCTTCTTCTTCTTCTTCTTCTTCTTCTTCTTCTTCTTCTTCTTCTTCTTCTTCTTCTTCTTCTTCTTCTTCTTCTTCTTCTTCTTCTTCTTCTTCTTCTTCTTCTTCTTCTTCTTCTTCTTCTTCTTCTTCTTCTTCTTCTTCTTCTTCTTCTTCTTCTTCTTCTTCTTCTTCTTCTTCTTCTTCTTCTTCTTCTTCTTCTTCTTCTTCTTCTTCTTCTTCTTCTTCTTCTTCTTCTTCTTCTTCTTCTTCTTCTTCTTCTTCTTC
The DNA here is from genome assembly GCA_032464435.1 of Aegilops umbellulata. Lineage (NCBI taxonomy): Eukaryota > Viridiplantae > Streptophyta > Magnoliopsida > Poales > Poaceae > Aegilops > Aegilops umbellulata. Next base: position 584,133,544 of record CP136060.1, on the reverse strand, counting down.
TTCTTCTTCTTCTTCTTCTTCTTCTTCTTCTTCTTCTTCTTCTTCTTCTTCTTCTTCTTCTTCTTCTTCTTCTTCTTCTTCTTCTTCTTCTTCTTCTTCTTCTTCTTCTTCTTCTTCTTCTTCTTCTTCTTCTTCTTCTTCTTCTTCTTCTTCTTCTTCTTCTTCTTCTTCTTCTTCTTCTTCTTCTTCTTCTTCTTCTTCAATTTTATCGGGAACGAGGGTGTCGAGGATCGCCGAGGGGTCGAGGGTCGGGAACTAGGGTAGAGGGTCGAGGGTCGTTAAGGGGTCAAGGGTCGAGGGTTTCAGGGTCGAGGGTTCGAGGGTTCTAGGGTCGAGGGTTCCAGCAGGGTCGTCTAGGGGTCGAGGGTTCCAGGGTCGTCGACGGTTCCAGGGGTCGAGGATCGCCGAGGGTTCTACGTTTGCCACTAATATATCCATTTGTCATGTTTGAATAATAATTGCCATGTTGTAAATATTTGTAGAAACTATGGACACTATCGCCCGAGACGAAGCAAGAGAAGCGTTGTTGAGGGACATAATCGCAGAAGGAAGTGATGTCGTCTCGTTGTGTCTCAACGACACCGATGGTACTCTGGAAGGAGAGGGTGAAGAAGCTGGCTCTGGTGACCTAATGCCGGTGCAAGAAGAAGAACGTGATGACGGGTCCGGTGACCGAAACGAGTCCGGCGACCGAGCCGAGTCCGGCCAGGTATATATATTAGTTAAGCCTGTGCTGACTAGCTAATTGATGCATTCATTGTTTTGGTATGTACACATATTAACTAAGTCTTTGTTCTTTTTTCTAGCCCTCCGGATCGAGCACAACTGAGGTAAAGAGACGAGGCCCAAAGAGAAAGTTGAGCTTGGACGAAAGGTTTGAGATCATAGAAATCGCGCCCGACGGCCAACCTATTGAACCCATCCGAACAAAGAAGGCATTTGTTGCTCAGTGCGGGGTTCTGGTTAGGGACAAGATCCCGATCAGCATCCAGCAATGGAATAAGCCTAAGAATGAAGACCCTGAGGTGTCTTATGTCAATGATCTGCAGAAAAATGATCTTTGGACTGAGCTGAAGTCAGATTTCACCCTACCGCCAGAGGATGATCCGGAGAAGCGAGTTAAAGAGCAATTAATCAAGTCTTTTGCTCTTAAGAGGATGGCAGACCTATTCAGGTCTGAATAGGTTTGTCGAGAAAAAAGAGACACCGGAATTCAAGGGCATATATGAGAAGATCAGAGATGACTGGCCTGCATTTGTGGCCCACAAGACATCGGAAAAGAGTAAGAAGATGTCGGAGACAAACAAGAAAATGCTGCGAAGAAGAAGCTTCACCATCGCACGGGGTCAGGTGGCTACCTGGTAGCCCGGCCTAAGTGGGCCAAGGCTGAGAATGATCTGGTTGAAAAAGGGATTGAACCAAAGACAATGAGCTGGCCAGACCATTGCCGGACTTGGTTCTTCGGGGCTGGCGGAACCTTGGACCCTGTAACAGGGAAGTGCATGTGGACGGACGAGCAAGCTGACATACCCTTGAAAAAGCTTCGGTACTATATCGCTGCAGCGCAGGAAGGGACGTTCCTTCCGGACAGAGAGAACGACGAGCTCACAAAGGCCCTCGGGAATCCTGAGCACCCTGGAGGGACATGAGGCACGCCAGGCTCCATTCCGTGGAAGGCTGGGTTTCCGGACGCAGGCGGTTACAAAAGCCAGGAGAGGAGGAAGAAAGTGCAGCAGTCCGAACTGCAGGCGCTTAAAGAAAGGGTACTCGGGATAGAGGAATGAGAAGCAGACGGGGAGAAACGAACTGCCGAAGCTTCCCCTGAAGCTACCCCGCCATCTCAGCGGAGAAGCAGCGTGGCTTCCACCGAGCTGCTTCAGCCAGAGCTTGTCTTGACGGCTCCTGCCAGCTATCCCGTGGATGCTATCACGGAGGCTCAAAATTGCCACCTTATGACGCAGTGGATGAATATGAAGGTCAAGGCGGCTATTGGCTCTGTTTATCCTAATGAACCCGGCGCAAGTTTTCACTGCCGGCCGATTCCAGAAGGATATGCTAAGGTGATGGTGGATGAAATAACGGAGGGATTTGAGGACCTCCCGCTTCACCACCCTACCGGAGAAGGGGAGACTCGGCTGGGTTCTGCTCTGAAGACTCCATGCCTATGGCGGAAGGAGCTCATCAACCTTCCAAACTGGACGCCTCCGCCGCCTCCTCCTCCTCCGGCGAGTCAGGGGACTCCACCTCCTCCACCGCCTTCTCCTCCGGCGAGTGACGATCAGGGCCCTCGGCCGGCTCCTTCTCCGGCGCGTGGAGGCACTCCGCCTCCTTCTTCGCCTGCGCCGGCGCGCCCGAGCAGCCAGCCTACTCCTTCTCCGCCTCATCAGCAAGGGCGGAAGAGACCCGCCGCCGCTCCGGCAGCTGCTCTGGCGCGTCGTAGTCCTTCTCCTCCGCCTTGCAAAAAGCAAGCAGTAAAGAAGACTGTCGCTCCGTCTGCTCTGCCGGCGTCTAGCAGTACAGCCAGAGGCGGGAGAAAATACAAATTCGGTCCTTCTCTGAAATCTCCAGAGAAGTTACCATACGAGATGAGCCCGGAGGAGAACGCGAGGATCGCGCGAACCGAGAAGGATGACTGGTTTCAAGGGTTGAAAGCACAGAGACATCCACCTCCGAAGGAGAAGGTAGATTCGGTGAAAGTGAAGCGCACTCTGGCTGCCCTGGCAAAACCACCCAAGTCTCCGCCGAAAGGCAACTATGAGCGCATTATTGCAAAGACATGGGTCGAAGCGTCGCGGTCGGGAAGTACAGTCAGTGATCAAAGGCTGAAAGAACGACGAGTAGCTGGGAAACAAATTGCCCAGCTCGGCGAACAAGCAAAGCACTCGTGCCCCCCGCTCAAGGTGCCAAGCGTCGATCCGAGGATAGCGCCCGGTTATACCAATCTTGACGATTATCTGCCCGACGATGTAGATTATGGTTTCTTGGACGTGCAGATACACAGATACGAGTACGGGAAGCCTCTTGTCAACGATGAAAGATCTCTAACAACGATGATGCGAAGATTGCGTGATTGGTACATGAAAACCTGCAGAGAGTCTGGGGGGAGGAATACTTTGTATATGAGAGTTAAACCGGAGCATGACCTCGTTGGAATTGAACTGTTGCATGTTCCATTTGAGGAGTTCTATCAGTTTTTCAATCAGTTGGCCCTCGATAAAGCAACGGTCACCTGCTACTGTCTGTAAGTACTACTACTTCTATCATTAAGTCTCCCTACATAGCTCAGCTCTTTCATTGCATGTATTTATAATTATCCTCACTATATTATGCAGATTGAAGATCGCCGAATTGAAGAAAAGACAAATCGGTGATATTGGGTTCATTAACACAAATCTCATAGATGCAGTTCAGGTTAAAGATCATGCCGCAGAAACCGAGGCCATCTTGCTACGATCATTCAAAATAAATGAACACAAAAATATAATACTCTTTCCTTACAACTTCAAGTGAGTGTTGTCTTGTGCATATTCGGTTTCTCTTATATATTAGTCCAGGTTATAGTAATGTAATTGATGAGTTATGCATGCGTGCGCAGTTTCCACTATATTCTCCTGGAGATTAGGCTTGAGAAGGGAGTAGTAACTGTCTTGGACTCGAGACGAAAAGATCCCCAGGAGTATGCGGACATGACTGAAATCCTCAAGAAGTAAGTTAAATCGATCATTATCCACCATATCAGCAAATTTGTTCATTTCTTAATATCAAGTAATTGTTTTCTTTTGTCTGGCAGTGTTTGGAGAAAATTCAGCACAAATTCCCCGGGACTCCCGAAGGAGCTGGAATTTAGATACCCGAAAGTAAGTACTATAGTACCATGTTCCGCGCGTCTCCTAGCTATTGATTCAAGCGCTAGTTTCATCAATACCATTTGGCATTCTTGCTTATCTGTTTAATTGACCTCTATTTCTTGTAAAGTGGTTGTGGCAGGAACAAGGGAATGATTTCTGTGGATACTACGTCTGCGAGTCCATCCGCCACACGACCTGTGAGCGGGGCGGGTACTCTGAGAAACAATATGAAGTGCGTAAGAAATAATATTCACAATTTTTGTTTATTACCATCATTTGTGTTGAGTTTCATTCATTCATATATATATATATATGTGTGTGTGTGTGTGTGTGTGTGTGTGTGTGTGTGTGTGTGTGTGTGTGTGTGTGTGTGTGTGTGTGTGTGTGTGTGTGTATTGACCCCCTTCTTCAAATTAGATGTTTCGGCAGCGGAATGAACTCCTAGGACCAGATCGCATGCGAGCAATTCAAGAGGAATTGGCGGCATTCTTTCTTGACCACGTGATCGCTGAAGACGGAGAATACTATGTGGACCATGCGTCCGTAATTTAAGAGATTATATTTCTAAAAGATAATTATTGTATATATGTAGCCGGTAGTGTCGGACCATAGATATACGAGAACTTGTTGTTCGACCAATCTCTCGGAGAAGGAGATGTGGTCGATATCACTTCTCTTTGTATGCATATATGTTCATGACGATCTTGTGTTTCCTTCGTTTGCTTACTAGCTAGCATATGCCTAGTCTTCTCTATACGTATGTTTAGTACGTAACGTCGACCAAGCACGGACATAAGAGAGGACACTTCTCTCTATTAATTAGCTATCTAGCTAACACAATATATGAAATACCTAAATTAACCCCCCAAAATCCCCAAACCCCCTCCCCTCTTTCAAAAAAAACCAAAAACCCCAGCCACAGAAATGCTGACGCGTGGATGCCTATTGGTCCCGGTTGGTGCTACCAACCGGGACCAAAGGCCCTCCTGCCTGGGCTCGGCGCACAGGCCACGTGGAGGCCCATCTGTCCCGGTTCTGGTTTGAACCAGGACTAAAGGGTGAGGGTATTAGTAACGACCCTTTAGTCCCGGTTCAGGAACCGGGACTAAAGGCCCTTACGAACCGGGACAATAGGCCGGTTTTCTACTAGTGTTGCCCCCCTTCTCGCTTCACCTTAAGTGTGAAGGAGATCAATCAATTCATCAAGTGCCTTATGGGAATCAAAGTCAGTTCTGGTTACTGTGGGAAGATAAGTAGATTTCTAGACCCCAAGAAGAAAAGGTTCAGCGGGACGAAGTCTCATGACGATCACGTGATGATGACGCAGATACTCCTGGTTGCCATTAGAGGGATAATGGAGAAGCACGTCCATGACAAGCTTATTGGTGTCTACAACTTCTTCGACATTATCTCTCGAAAGTCCATAAGTGTGAGGCAGCTCCGAAGGCTACATGAAGAGATCGTTGTCATACTATGTGAGCTTGAGATGTACTTCCCGCCCGCGTTCTTTGATGTCATGGTGCATTTGTGTGTCCACATCGTGGACGACATCATCGACCTCAGGCCGCATTCCTTCACAACATGATGTCGTTCGAGAGGATGAATGGGTTAATCAAAGGATTCGTTCGTAACATGTCCCGCCCCGATGGGAGCATCGTCCAGGGGTATCTGACGCATGAGTGCATCTCCTTTTGCGAGAATTATATAGGCGTCGAAGACCCTGTTGTTGGTTTACCCATCAAGAAGCACGAGGGGAAGCTCAAAGGAGATGGTCACAACAACGGCCGGAAGGAATTGCACGTGGACTACTCAGATCGATGGAATGACTTTGACAGGTCTAACTTAGTAGTGCTGCAACACCTAGATGTGGTAGATTTTTATGTGGCACGGCACAAAGAAAGCATCGCAAAGAAGTACCATGATAAGGGGATGCTCAAGACAAACAACGAAGTTACTATAGAGCACAACGCCACTTTCTTGCGTTGGTTCAAAGAGCAAGTTCTTGAAAATCCCCCTGAAGAGGGCAGTTCGGACGGATTGCTCATACACGCCTTAGCACATAGCCCCGCGCCCAAGCTCGCGACCTATCAATCATACGATATCAACGGCTACACATTCTATACGGAGGCCAAAGACATGGATAGTGATTACCAGAACTCCGGGGTGACAATTGAATGCGTGACCAACGCCAACAGCACAACTGAAAGATTCTACGAAAGGGTCGAAGAGATCTGGGAGCTTTACTATGCTGGAATGCACGATGCGATGATGTTCCATGTCAGATGGGCCAAGGATGTCATAAGAAAAAACAAGTATTTCACTACCATGTCTATTCCCGACGCGAAGAGCACTCTCGCGAACGTTAACGTCGTCGCAAAAAATGAGCCATGGGTACATGCTAAGCACGTGACACAATGCTTCTTCATAACCGACCCGGCCAATCCCAGTCGTGTTGTCGTGAGGAGATCGAACGGGAGCATCGTCGGAATGGATGGAGTCGCGAACGAGGAAGACTACGACCAATACAGCAACCCGATGAGGGAAGATGACAATGACGATGAAGCATACGTGAAAAGAAGAACCAATACAACATTACCAAAGAAAGATCGCGGCCCATGGTTCCGGAAAAGTCACAACGAGGGGCTCAATTATTCTACTAAGAACAAGAAAGGGAAGAAGCTCAATGTGAAACATCGTCGACGCAGCTGAGAAACCATCATTTATATATATATATATATATATATATATATATATATATATATATATATATATATATATATATATATAAGTATCTATTTTGTGTACGCACTTAAGTAACCGTTATCGGTCAACTCATATGTTACCACCACATGCATGGTTCCGGTGATATTCGTGCAGTGTGGGAGAGGAACACGCCATCGTTGGGAGAAAAATGAAAAACAAAAACAAAAGGGAGAAAGCAATACAAAAGAAAAAGAATAGTAAGCACAAAAGAAAAGGAAAATAATAATAGAAAAGAAAACTAAAAACTAGTAAAGGAAAATGATAAAAAGAAAAGAAAAATAGCGGTAGCGTTGGTTCGGGGAGCAGCGCAATAGCTCACTTAGCTATAGCGCTTGATCCTAAACAAGCACTACTGCTAACAGCTCCAATTTTTTTTAATTCTAAAATACAAATAGCAGTAGCGCTGGATTAGGATCAAGCACTATAGCTAAGTTAGCTATAGCGTTGGTCCCCAAACCAGCGCTACCGCTATTTTGAGTTAACCCCCGGCCGTGCGGGCTCAAAATTTCACCAAGTCTCATCCCCCATCTCCACCTCTCCCCCTTATGTCGCTGGCCGTCGCCCCTGCGCCCGCCGTCGACGCCCTCGACCTCGCCGCCGCCGGGCGTTGCCCCTGCGCCCTCCCTCGACCTCGCTGGTTGTCCCCCCTCTGCCCGCTGTCGACGCCCTCGACCTCGTCGTCGCCGACCGTCGCCCCTGTGCCCGCCGTCGACTCCCTCGACCTCGCCGCCGCCCCTGCGCCCTCGACCTCACCGACCGTCGCCCCTTCGCCCACCGTCGACGCCCTCGACCTCGCCGCCACCGACCGTAGCCCCTGCGCCCGCCCTCGAGCTCGCGGCCGCCGCCCTCTCCACCACCCTCGACCTCACCACCGCCACCCTCTCCCCCGCCCCGTAAGTCTCTCCCTCCCTCTCCCCTGCCCTCCACTCTCTCTTTCTCTCCGCTCTCTACTCGCTCTCTCTCTCTCTAATTTAGCAAATTTAGTTTAGTGCAATTTAGCAATTTAATTTAGGGCAATTTAGTTTAGGGTATATAAAATACCTATAAGTAAAAAAATAGTAGCAAATTGCACTAAACTAAAAAAACAGTAGCAAATATTTATAAAAAAACATTAGCTAAAATTTATAAAAAATAGTAGCTAATTAGTTTTTGTAGGTATATAAATTAGCTATAAAAACAGTAGCAAAAAATTATGAAAAGCAGTAGCTAATTAGGGCAGTAGCAAAAAATTTAGCAAACGAGCAAATTTAGCTAGGGAAAATTTGTTTGGAGCAGTAGCTAATGCAACAGCTAATTAGGGTATATAAAATAAATAAATAAATAAACAGTAGAAAATTTTTGTAGCAAATTAGTAAATTAGTTTAGGGCAAACAAGTAGCAAAATTTTGTAGCAAATTAGTAAGGTCATTTCACTCTATGTACAGTAGCAAACAGAGAGAGAGAGATCATTTAGGAAAAAACAGTAGCAAATTTGCAATGTTTAGTGAGGTCATTTTGCAAAGGTTTCTGGTTTTTGAGAAGACCACTAATTTGCAATGTTTAGTGAGGTCATTTCACTCTATGTACTTGCTTGAATGTTATATTTTGCAAATGATATATGTCATTGATGTTATATGATTCTGCAATGTTGGTTGAATGTCGAAAACTACCCGAGTGGCCTATGTTTTGCCATAATGTTGATTCATTTCCTTTCCGGCAAATTTCAGGCGCTCCATATGTCCACTTTTTAGCAAAGGTCATGCCAAAAATTTTCGTGATTTTCGACATGACTTGTGCTAGAAACTAGGACATATGGAGTACCCGGGATTTGCCGGAAGGGGAATGAATCAACATGCCGATCAAATATAGGCCCCTTTTTTCTCTTCATTATATCTTTTATTTACAATTGTTGAATAGGAAACATGTCTACCGTCACCGAAGCCGGGGGTTCTACTCGCCTCGCAGAAGACCCCATCGAGGCAGCAAATCACTATTCCGATTACCTGGACGAACACCAAATGGGGTTGCATGGTGGCGGCAGTGGCACCAACCATGACACCGACGCCGACACCGGCACCAGCACCAGCACTGGCACCGGCACCGACACTACCCCCGAGACCGGCAACGATGTTGTCGTAGCCGGTAAAGCACCGAAGAAGAAGAGGTCACGAAGACCAAGCGAGCTCGGCATCAAAAAAATGGTGGTCACGGAGATGCACCCCAAGAAGTTAGAGCCAACGGCGCCGGAGGAAGCGCGCTCGTGCTGGGGCAATCAACTAGATGCATCCTCAGGGAAACTGCCAACATCAACGACGAGAAGTTGAAGAAGATACCACATAATGAGCACATGCTCCTTAAGAAGTTGCACAATAGGTTCCTGTTCCCCGACCGGGATGAAAGCGAATTTAAAGAGCCGTGGGACAACGTCGCCATGACAAATATAAACGACAAGGCGATGGTGACGTTCACCAATGACTTGTCCTCCTGGAAAGTTCAAGTGAAAAAAGCGATTGCGAAGAATGAACCGTGGACCAAGATTCATGCTGATAATCCATCAATAACGGAAGAGGACTTTGAAAAATTCAAGGAGAATTGCGGTAAACAAGTCAAGGCAAGGTCGGAGAAAATGAAGGCGCTCCAGGCCAGGAACACGCCTCCCCACCTTCTCGGAAGCCGTGGTTACGAGGGGAAGAGGCACGTATGGACCAAGGAGGACGCCGTACGTGAAAGTCATAGAGTCCCAGACCCCTTGGCGGAGTTCACCGACCCGCTGGAGCATGACTAGATCAGGGCCCAGTACAAGTGGGACCGCTTCAAAAAGATCTTTTACACGGACCCGAACACGAGGGAGTTCATGAGACTTCTGGTAATTGTTATATTACCACATTATCAAATTAGCTTCCAATCAGTTTGACTACAAGTTTTGTCGAATTATTAGTAAACCATCCACGTTCCTTTTGCAGAAAGAGCTGCACCCAAAGGCAGACGAAAGTGACGAGTCGTCACAGTCGTTGGCAAGGCCCAAGTGCGATACCCCATTCAATCGGTCCCTGAACATACTGAAAAAGGTCCTGGTGGACATGCCGCCATCCTATGGACGTCTGCACGGCATCGAACATGGTCCCTCATCGAAGACGTGCTACCACGAGGAGCCAGAGGAAAGAAGGAAGAGACGGTTGGTCGTCACTCAGCAGAGCATCGATGAGAAGGTCGCGATTGCGGTCAATAAGACCAAAGCCGAGACCAAAGAAGAGTTGCTCGGGGCAGTCAATGCAGTAGTCACCGACGCGGTGGCCAGCTTGATTCCAGCAATTTTCGATTGGTCGAAGAGCAATCCAAATGCACGGCCAGAGGACTTTCCCCTTCCCAGCTTTGTCGGGAGCAATTCGGCGAACACCACAGCACCAACACCTCCTCAAGCAACCGCAAAAGGTCCCGCTCCTATTCATAGCAGCCCGACCTCCGTCTTTGGCATGCTCGGTGGGCCTTCATCGCTGGCTAAGCTCGACGTCGTCACAGTAATTACGCGTCATACCCTTTTCACCAGCATGTCTATAGTCTTTCGTTTCAGTTGCCTTCCGGATGTTTGACGTCGCAGACATGTCTTCTTCGTAGGCCGACGATACCCCGTGCACCCTACTCTACGACATCAAGGGCCAGAAAGTGGCCATGTGAAAGGCAACGACAATGAAGCCGAAGGACCGCATGTTCCACAACCAAGAGATGCACGATGGCGTCTTCAAGGTTAATGTGGCCAGTGTCTTAGCAGGCTTCGAGGATTTTCCTACTCCGGTACCAGTCGATGACGAGGAGACCCCTAAGAGGATTGGCGCATGCAAGAGCTGGTTCTTGCCTTGGCCGAAGTCTCTTCTTTGTCTCGAGGCGCCCAGTATCACACCAACATCACCTTCTCAAGAAGGTATGAAACCAAATTACCTGCACTTGTCGTGGCGGGTGATAGCGTACGAAGCGAGGGAGAGCCTCTGTTAGTGCCATATGACGTCGCCCCCATTGTCGAAGAAGCAAATGCTGATGATGACATGGAGGAGGATGATGATGACCCAGACAAGTATTTCAATACCGCCCATGATGATGGAGGATTGATGGCTCAGGACGAGGAAGACTCAGGCTATGAGTGTGGAGATGATGACTAGATGCTGCCTGATTTGCCGAAGCCGGAACGTCCTAAGGCGGAATGCAAAAAGTCTCTCTTCAAGCGATCCTTGCAGGAGACGCCTCCAGATGCCGCCCCTACCCAGCAACACCCCAAGGGTCGTCCACTAATTAGCCCGACGACACTTGGGGTGGTGGTTAGGGAAGGTATGGTGGGCTCACTACCGCCACCCGCCAAGCGGGGGCGGTGCCATCCTCATCGTTCTATACCAAGAGTACTCCCATGCTATGTACTTGGACTCATCAAAGAATGTCATAAAAAAGGATTACACGCACGTAAAGAGTGTTCTCGATAGTGCCCTGTTAACCTTCAGCCTGTCTGGCGGATATATCAAGGTGAAAAGGCACAGGAATAACGGGCTGGTTTTCCGCCATAACACCGACTTCTGCTGCATCCCGCAACTGCACACAAGTAAGGCTGATGGATTCTACCTCATGCATCACCTGATCGAGTACATAAGGGATAATCAACACCTTTGCATGTCAGCTACTACCGAAGATGCCGAGATTGTCTGCTGGGCCACAAGCATAGGAAAGACAGCGGACCATCGAATCCGAGCTGAGTTTTATCACGTACAGTGTGAACTTGACCAAGTGATCATGAAGCAGGTCCTCGAACCAACGGGGATGTTCTACCATGGGCCAATCACGTGGGCTGATGTCCGAGCACTGCTACTCGCTCAGCGTCTGGACCTGAAGCCTTTCAAGAAGCTCGGGTGCTTCCTCCCTGACTATGAAGATTGGACTGCCGACATGGAGGACTAATTTCGATGACAATGTGTCACTACTGTCTTCCGATGGCACAACTTTGAATTTATGCACGGCGAAACTATGTGATGTAATTAAACCGTGTGGTCCTGAACTAGCATAGATTGCTCTAGTTAATTAGTTTGGGTATGAGGAACTTTGTTATTTATGTTTATTATATAAGGTTGCTTGTATTTTGCTAATTATGCCTTTTTGTTTTCTTAAGTACATTATGTTGCATATTATCGTTCAATTCATCAATTGACGATGCAGGTACATAGATTAAAGATGGTGAGGGACTGCTACGCTGTGTTCGTTGGGAGGGTTCCAGGAGTCTACGACCACTCGCTACACGCTTAGGCCCAGGTGGACAAGTACCCGGGTGCTAGCCACAGAGGGTTCGACAGCAGAGCCGAAGCGGAAAGTATACTTGAGGTGGATACTCCGACAAGAGTGGGGGCGGGACCGCCGGTGCCTGAAATACTACATAGTCGCACTCTGGCTCATGCTGATCGCTCTTCTCTTCTACATCATGGTTTAGATAAAGATGATGAAACTTGTGTGTGTGCCATGACCATGCAGTTGCACTTATTCGAGACATGACATGACTTGTGTATCACTATTTTTGAGATGTGATGATATTTGTGTTGAATGATGATGATGATGGTGGTATGACAAGATTACTGTATGTCTATGATATGATGAGAATAGTTTATGTTGAGTATGATTTGATGAAACTACTATATAAAGCATGTATAAATATATCACAAATACGTAGAGGGGGTGTAAATTGTGAAAGTAGGAATACTAGCAATAGCGCTGGAAAGCATCTACTAGCAGCGCTGGATTAGCAGCAGCGCTTCGTTTCTTCAAGCCAGAGAGTTAGCAGTAGCGCTAGTCAACAAGGCAGCGCTACTGCTAAACATACTTACCAGTAGCACTGCCCATACCAGCGCTACTGCTACAACTTAGCTGTAGGGTGGTAGCAGTAGCGCTAAGCGCTACTACTAGGGTCCCTAGTAGTGGACTCCTATAATGGTGACTTCATGGAAATATAAGAACTTGTGATAACCTTTGCATGCTCATGCCCATGGGCCCCTACGTACCAATGATATTATCTTGCATGTTCAGTTCATATACTTTTGCAAATATTCATTGCCGGCCTGCTGCTGAGTTCCTATAATGCCCATGGGAGAGCTAGTATGATACATGTACTTCCAACATCTATCTATTATATATAAAAAGTATTTGACGGGCTCACCTGAAAAAAGAGAAATAACTAAAAATTACCACATAAAAAGAAACATATGACCGTTAATTTAATAGACTTAAATTTGTAGCCATTAGATAAAGATATAGCTGAAACAATTACCCACCTTTGCCATTAGTAATAAGAAAACGTTTCGTAGTTGATGTCATTTGTAAAAAAAAGAAAACATGGGACGTGATGCTCCTTCAAAAAAGGCATGGGACGTGATATAGTTCCCAAAAAAAAGCAATTACCCACCTTTGCCATTAATATCAGTGTGTCCTTTTTAATTAAGAAACGTGGCCGTTAGATTTACTATGAAAAAAACTAGACCTAAAAAAAACTAGACGTCTAGATTTTACTGTAAAAAGAAACAGTTTGTCTAATTCACATCTAGATGTTTTTTAAGTATGTCACATCTAAGCTCCTACAAGTATATAATGTAGCAACAAGAAATAAAAAAACTAGGATAAAAAAAATAGACCACAAACAGAGTGGACATCAGCTTAGATGTGACATAACTATGTCACATCTAGATGTGTCCTAGACAGACCCAAAAAGAAAACCTATAGATTTGTTCGCTCCTTCAATCCCGAGATTGTTTGGTTCTCTATACGCATCTCTTCTTGATCGGTTGTCGTCTACGGCCCTCCTCTTGCTTCCATGAATCCATGATCCACCTTTCAATGGCCACTCCTAGCCAGGAATAGCCCTACCGAGACAACTTGGGCGCACATGTACGTTTCTAGGCTGGATCGAAGGATTGGCTGCTGGCTGATGGTTTAGCCAGCAACAAGTGTACGTACATAGCCGGTTGACCTAAGCAGCTTGATTGATTCTTCTGGCTAGGTATAAACACAAGCAACGCATGTAACACGATTATGTCTGGCCCGAAAAATATGAACACACGACACGATTTGGTCTCGCAGCTGACGACTACGACAAGGGATGGCTGCTCCAATTCGATCTGATGCATCTATGGATCGTCAAGTCTCACGTTTGCCAATCTTTTACCTAGCTTAATGAATAACATGTATTTCTTTTTTATGATATGAAACATATGTAATGCTTCATCTACGAATTGATGGAGGCATATAGTTAGGATGGTATTACGACACGATTTTTCTTCTTGAGCAGTTGACATTAATAGGGTATAGATGTGCTTCAAGGACGTCCCGTGGTACAACATGCAGTCCCTGAAACCCAGTTGAATTGGATGTTCGTGTACCCGGTGAGGAATCTGCAAAACATTGCTGCCAGGTACTTCACCTGATGTGCTTTTGGTGATTTTCGGAGCGGATATGAGTTGCAAGTTTAATTGAGAATCACATGCTAAGTTTCTTCCACACTTCTCTACATATGTAGTACTAAACTGTCGCGTTTCTCACATTGCTTGCAGGTACTGATTGTAAAAAATCATTGGTAGGTATCTATCGAGTTTGTTGATTTTGACCAAGACAATCGTAAGTTGTTGAGCATATTCTTCATAGAGACATGCCTATAGTTTTGATGGCGAATACTACAAGCTACTAATTTAAGTCTATTTCCAATACCATGTGACATCCTGTTTATCTACTCAAATTATGTTTGATCATGCATGAAATATAATGAGTGAATTCCGGTTTTTACCCCCTATTTTGACATTTGTGACACTAATTACCCTATTTAGCGGGATTTCATCCGTTTTACCCCATTTAGCAAAAGTGTTGCCATAATTTACCCTATTTTAATTTTTGTGTGCGTTCTGACCAGCTGGGATATGCCACGTCGATCGTTTTTTCCTGCCTATTTTTCTCCCTACTCAACTCGTTTCCAGATTGAAGTATTATGATGGGACGACTATACTTGATCAGCATGCATGGCATATTTAAAATAAATTGTAGGAGAATTTGTTACTGATATAATTTAAAATTTTGTATGATTTTCTTCATTTATCATATAGGGCCTAAAGTATGCATGGTTCTACGGATTAGATTAAAGTGGTATAAATATACTACTTTACTAACTCTGATACACCTACATATCTAAATATCTAGGTAGCAAATATGTTGACCGGAAGAGTATTAATACATGTACAAGTGATAGCATCTGTTGCTACTTGGTAGCTGAAAAGGAATTTTGGATCTTTATATCTTGCGATGCATTCCAAAACACGTTTATTTACCTTATTAGAGTAGATTACGATTTATTATGATTGCAACAACTAATTCATATTTATTTTTCTTGCACAAAGTGGATGGCAACCAAGATGCGGAGTGCTAGACATATTTTACATGTCCATTGATACAAGAATCCAGAGCTAGAGATAAATGAGAGGGGTTTCATTAGTTATTTGGATATAAAAGAGAAGATCAAGGAATTGGGTTCCAACCCTTGGGACAACGTTTATTATCAGAAAAAGGTGGCCAGTGGGAACTCCGTGGTTGAGTTAATAGATGATGCAGGCATGATGAACATGCATGCTAGAGGAACTTGATGCTTACGGAAATCAGTTTGCATGTTTGATTGGGGGAAAGCAACACAAACGAGAAGCCACGTGAAGCGAGCGTGGCGCGCGGCCGACTTGGGTGTTGTGCATTGGACGTGACGCGAGCGACTGCTATCGGGCCGAGCCGGTCAGGAGAAGCTGCATGGCCCGGTTCAAACGTGAGAAAAATAGCCAGGAAAAACCACTGACGTGGCATGCCAGGTGGATCTAACAATTGTGACCGACCGGTCAGAATGCTCATAAAATTTTAAACAGGGTAAATTGTGGCCACATTTTTGTTAAATGGGGTACAACGGATGAAATCTCGCTAAATGGGGTAATTCATGTCAAAAATGTAAAAATAGGGGGTAAAAACCGGAATTCACTCGTATATAATTAACCTATGATGCCTACTTTAAGTTACTAGACAAACATATTGAGTTACATGCATTTGCTCCTTTTAAGCAAGCAGGAAGTGTATAAGAGATCATACTAAATATTCATGCTTCGTCTTGCTATTATATATCTTTGTAAACACTATTATGCTTGCTGCTCTCCCATGAACAATTATATATAGTTTATGATTGCCCCTTTCGTGACACAATGGGTTTCCCTAATTCATTGCTTGGTACCGTCATGCTAGATCACATGGCATCGTGCGCTTTACGAAAACTATGTGGGCAGTATGGGGCACCATGTCCATGTTCATTACCTAGCTCTTGGTGCACCAGCGCTTCTGGTCATAGTTGATGATGACCTCCAGAATAGTTTATGTTGATGTTACAGGAGGAGAAGGGCTGAGTTCTGCAAGAGAGACTGGACATGCGCAGATCAATTGGTGAGTGCAGGTCGATTGGGATTCATGAGGAACTTCCAGCGTGCATGGAATGAGACGCTCATGTCCCAGCCTGCTTTTCCAGATGACGATGTAGGTACAACAGAATGTGCTTACCTTAAATAGTTGTGCATCATGTTGTTCTTTTCATATCTCATCTTTCATACTATATATGTTGGGTTTTTGTTCACCTATTTTGGAACCGTTCTACTGGACTTGGGAATCTGCACCCTTTAGGAATGCATCACCATTGTGAAACTACCCATCTATACAATATTAGTGTCAACAGAAGTTCTACATTAATTATTAGTTTTACTATGAAGCTAATAAAGAGGAGGTGGTTTCGATAGCTATTCAAGAGAAATTATTATTAGTTAATAGAGCTAGATATTAGTCTCCCACAAATTTACCCACGATAACATTTAATTAACTAAACACACACCACATGGCATAGGCATATAGGTATTGTACGCGTATCCAATATACAAAACAATATTTTAGAGAGTGAGAACACGACACAAAAAGTAACTAACATTGCTACAGACGCATATGGTACACAAAATCGACGACTTGGCACACACGAAAAGGTATTTAGATGTTTAATCACATGTGTATCGCGTTGCATTTGTTCTATCCACTTCTTGAATAAAGAAGAACGCAACCACTTGAAAACATACTATTAATAAAGAAGAAAATGGAGACATATTTTTAAATTAAAGATCCCATAAAAATGTGGAACTCCTTTGGATGTTATAAATACTGAGCAATATATTTGATGGAATATTAAAGATAAATTTTCTATATCACAATAGGAGGAAACAAGAAGAGTCAAGTAATGCAAATTATTTTGATAAAAAATGCAAGGTGTGGTGAATTTGCATGATCTATATAAATGTGTAGGCCTTTCGGATTGAAAGCTGATAATACATGCGGCCAAGTGGCGCACGTGAGGATATCAAAGGTTTTATACTGGGACATATTAAAGGTTTTTCAGTGCCTCCTTAATTACTTCACAGCTATATTTCGTTCACTGTGATATGCGATGAACTACTATATTAGTTGATTGACAGTAAATATGTATAGTGTCATCTTTTACATCAGAATTATTGGGCCGTGAAGTTACAAACCTCACTAAGGACGAGGTTTATGGTGACGTTTCACTAATTAAGAATATCAATAGATGTATTGTTGGACAGAAACATGGTCAAATAGGCTCACAATAGACCTGTTGAAATAGAAGAGAGAGAGAAAATGAGAGGAGGGGTGCACACTAGAGGAACCGAGATAAAGCGATAAAAAACAGGATGAAGGCATGAAAATTATGTTGATCCATTTTTTGAACAAATGCAAATTAAAAGAGACATGTTGGATATGAACTGTCATTCTTCATTTCGAGAAACCTTACGATCTGAAAATAGTTGTCATACGAAAAAAACCTTTTTCATACAAATGTGATTCCATGTTTATGTTTTCTATCTATACATTCCGTTAGGTCTTATGTTTCCCTGTAAAAACGGGGAAATGCACAAAAGGAGATTGTATACCTTAAATATTAAAAAAAGATACCATATCATATATTATGTAAAGCACAATAGCTTTCAAAACATATATTCATTGCAAGATAATAAGAAATACCTAATTGGATTTATAAAACTCTTTTAGAACAAATACATATATTGCCAAAACTATGTTTGCAAAATGGGGTGGCCCCATATTTGGTACCAAATTTCTATAGATAAATCAAATGATGTGTTCCCATAAATAAAATTTTGAAATTCTAGCCCGCACATCGGGCGGTCCACTGTGCTAGTTTTGTCAAAAACAATTCCATGTGTACGTTTTTCTAGCAGCAGTGTATGTTAAATACTCATATTTGTTGTAAAAAACATCTGTACACTCCAAAAACATTAAAATTTGAAGAGCTTAGCCAATTGATTTTAGCCCAGGAACACACTTCCGATTATACGACTCCGCCCTTGCTTTCTCTTCCATGTCCCCATTCTCATTTCATCCCAGCAGCTAAATTGCGGTTCTACAGCTCTATTTCTATTTCCCTCCCCAAAAGCCCATGTTTGACATTGAACTAGAGCCAGCTCAACATGTAAAGAGCGCCATCGGCCTGCCGCTGAGGTTTGAACTACTACATGGACAAGGAAGCTATGTTCCTAGGACCGAAGTAATGGCATGTGTAGCGGCCTAGCAATGTGGTTGTGGGTTGCTCTGATCACGTCCACACGGCGGACAGGAGACATTAGAAAGCATCGGGGCAGATCGGGAAACAAAATTCCTATTGCGAATTCGGAAAAGCTACATGGTGCACTGAGTAACACTGCTCCCATTCCTGGTGACTCTTATTCCAAAACATTTTCCACATTCTCATCACTCTTGTCTACAAGCTAGCTCTGTTGTCTTTCTCTCCGAAGACCTATCAATTCATTTAGCCGCATAGAAGTGGCTTTTTAGTAGTAAAATTTGCTTCGACTTGATAGGAGACAGAGCATTATATATCCATGAGGTGTGCTGAATGCACCCATCAATTGTCCTCATGATTAGCCACGTGAATAACCTTAGGTATGCTCGACACCAAGTACTGGTCCCGTGATCTGAACTTTTTTGTGGGGCATAAAGTTGAACATTGATTATGTCTACACTTTGAAAAATAAATGCACCTTCGGCTATCTAATTTACACTTTGGCCATAAATAAATGATCAATTTTCTAGAGGATACGAAGGGTGCACAACAAATGCACAACTAGAAAATAGAACGCCACTTAGCCCGAGGAGAAACTTCCATCTATTTTTCGATACTTTTTTACCTGAGTTAAGTTCATAATCTTAATACATTACTCCCTCTCCTTGTCCTATCCTTTGACCTAGTGAAGTTACAATGCAACCAGCTGAGTACTGTATGTAGAAGTGGTGGAATGCCTTGCCTATCAGAGTATAAAACTGGTGGCTTCATGACCTTTTCCTGGCCATTCACAAGCAGTTTACTATTATTTTGCGAGTCAAAGTGTTTTTATTAAGTGGCACATTATATCGGACAATTTCCTATATGTCCATAATATGATACTAGTATAGGGAAGCTTACCATGCATGCAGACTACTAGAGATACTACTTGTCATCCCATGCATCCGCACGGGCTAGCATTAGAAAAACATGATACTGAATCTTATTGAACAACATATGCTGTATGAGTAACATAAGACTTTGACTGAAAAAAGATTATGAAAACCTTGGCGATGCTGTAGTAAGATACTATTGTCAACACTGCACATTGGTGTAATAACTATGAAGGTGCATAAATCGTTTAGATGGAAGATTTATGCCATCTTCTCCAAACTTCTAAGCACATAAAACATAAGAACGAAATGCTATAAAAGAAGTTACAATTTAATCTGAGGTACAATTTATTGGTTTCACTAATCCTTTGAAGTAGACAGAATGACAAACTTTCCAATATTCAGATGTAGCGTATCATCATATAGAAATAACAACATTTCATTGGCTGAAACTAAGCCGTGCTCTTCACAACAGATTACACAATCGTGATATCCAACAGAAATTTGGGAGAGATTTTTATGTTCCTGACTGACTTATTTTACCCGCAAAAAAAAGATTTATTTATGTGGGCAAGCCTTCCATTTTACCCCAGGTTTCCTTTTATTCAATCAGGCATATATGCCCATTTGTTTTACCCAATGCTTAAGTATTCCTAATCATATGGGTCTTCTTTTTCTTCAATAAGACACGCAAGTGGTTTTTCGCTTTCATGATAATTGTGATATGGATTTTTATTACTGTCAGGCATGAATATTTTTCTTGTCTTTTTTCACTTTTGCAAGGAGAAGGCACGTGCTTCTTTTGGAATGGGGACGTGGCTTTTTTTTCGTTGAGATCATGCAATTAAAAAAATTAGGCATATAGTCTCGTTTCTTTTACGTGGCGCTTAAGGATTCTGAATTTGTACAGGTGTAATTTTTCTTCAATTAGACACGCACTTGTCTTTTGCTTGAATTGTGATCCTGGATTTTTATTAGTGTTGGGCTATTTTTTTCCTTTTCATTTCCCCCCTTTGTAAGGAGAAGGCTTTGCTAAGAAAAACGCAAGTAGAAGGCACGTGCTACTGGGACATGATTTTTTTTAGATACTCGGCTTTTAATTTTTTTTGATCAAGTTTATAGACTCATTTATTTTACGCGACACTTAAGGATTCCTAATCTGTACGGGTCTTCTTTTCATCAAGTAGGCATGCACGTGTTTTTTCTTCTTTCCATAAGGCCCCGCTTGGATTGGTTGTAAATTTCTACACCTGTATTTATTTTACAGGTGTAAAATACTGGTCATAGCTGTTTTTCTCTTGGAAACAAAACGACCGGTTTAGGCGTGTATTCCAAACCAGCTGTAAACGGCTGAAAACGCTAATCCAAGCGGGGCTTTAATATGTGTTTTTCGAGCGTGGGGCATCAAGATTTTTTTACGTGTCTTCCTTTCCCTTTTGTATGGAGAAGACACATACGTGGGAGTTGAGGACTGCTTTATCGACGTGGTAGTTTTTCTTTTGTGAGAATCAATGTGAAGGTGGTAGTTTAGTCCCGTAAGTACATGGTAAAAATCCCCTTTCTTCATGGTATGGGTTAATCCTTTATGTACGTGTGTTCAAAAAAGAAAATCTTTTATGTACGTGCCTATACCTTTACGTATGTGGTGTTTTTTCTTTTGATTTGTTATGGCCTTCTAATAGATCTTGACCATTACATTTAAATCAAATGGCTAATTTAATCTTGATGATGTGGATTAACGTGGAGCCTCGTATGGTGCCCCCAATTAGTAAATATAAGATATAAGATATAAGATGCACCCGCAAAAAAAACCTATTAGAGATATGAACACTGATTATGTGTACATAAACATAATTTTATTGCAAAGTAAATGCCGCTTTGGCTATCTATTTTACACTTTGGTATAAACAAATGATCTATTCCTAAGACAACACGAAGATTACACAACAAATGAGCATCTTGGAAACAGAACCACATTACAAAGATCCAAAACAAATGACCTATTAGCAGTTGTTGAGCCAGTGGTAGGGGCATGATTTTGCATTGATTCATGTAGTGCATAGTACCTCAGTAATCATGATTGAGATGCTTCTAGACTGAGAGTAGGCCAAGTATCTTACTGATAATGGGTTACCATACAGATTGGATACATCTTTGGCATTAACCAGCATTCCCATTCATGACTACCAGAATGCGATATTGTCTTGAGTTTTGAGTGTCACCAACAAACTTAAAATGATGCAAAACAGCTGGTTAATATAGGTTTACCAAGTATTATAATATACTCGGGAAAACTCACTCGCCCATCATGCAGTAGGGAAAATATAGGTTTGCCGAGTATTTAAAAAAAATAACCGTGGCTACGGTAGTAATATCTCAACCAATGCATAGCTTGGGTCTTGTATGACTTTGCAACTTGCTGTTGTGATTGTTTGTGTGTGCATGTGTGTTGGTGTTGGCTATGTGCATCCTAGCTATGCAAAGGCCGGATGTGTGCTCATTGTGTTTGTATCCCCAAGATGCTTCATTTCGAGTTAATAAAATCCAACGTTTAGTGAAAACAGTAGTAATATGTCGAGAGTACTTTAGACACTCAGGAAAAATCCAAAACACCAAGCAATCATTTCATATGGCCATCTGTTGGTAATGGAACGGATACAGAGTTCAGAGAATAGTTGTCGCCGCAGCAAACTGGTAGAAGCTCGCTGGAGCACGTCGGAGGAGAGCTGGACCAAGGCCAATGCGGACAGTGCCCTTTCAAAGGATTAGGTGTTTGGTGGTGCATGAGGTTTAGATATTGTATTGGGAGCATGCATGAATGGCAATTCTAGCTATCATATGCCACCATTCATACATTAGTTGTTGACACATGTGGACATGTCAAACTTAATGGAGGAGTATGGCCTGGTAGTTTGCAATAGCACGACACCATGAATCGTCCACTAAGTAATGGTTTTGTTCCCGGCGTTTCCTATTCCCAATGCTTTTTGCACATTATTTTTGTGTTCTTCTATTCACTCTTTGGACGAGCTACTTTTGTTTTATTGATCTGCCACCTATTTGAATGTAATATAGAAGTGATCCAGCAGTAGAACTCAATGCTATTATGTGAGTGAAGATATATCAGTATGTATATATAATCACAGTCCAAAAACAACATGGCTAGTCATCGTTGGATATTGTTGGATATACTACTTTGCATTAACTTCATATTTCTTCTAGTTTCTGTTCAACATCATACTATATTCAGTAACCATGAATCCATGATGTGAGATCAATAAAAATAGCTCTAACATTTCTAGACAAATAGAACACCCCTTCTATACAGAATGGAGCCAGTACAAGAAACTTTCTGCAGAAGGTTGTTGTGCACTAAATGGTCACATACTGTGAACCTAAACCTGTCGAAAAACCAGCCATATATTGCCTATTTAGTTCAGAAAGCATTTCTGATCGGAAAGGGTTTTAATGATATGGGAGTTGGTGCATGTATATCGCAAACATTTGTGTGTGGACGGGAAATACATGACCATCATAGCCTTGTTAGAATGCATGTAAGCAAGACATTTTACAACCGAAAAGTTATATAGCTTGACTATATATCTCACAGACCAGCATGTTCAAGTTAAGCAGATACATGGTCCATCAATAAATATATGTCGTCGGGCCGATTAGCAAAAGAGAAAACGTGAATAATTTTTTTTTTAGAAAAGGAGGAAGACCCCCGGCCTCTGCATCTGGGCGATGCATACAGCCACTTTATTAATTATTCTCAAAAGACCTTACAAATAAATACAGCAGTAAGTCTGAAGCAACCGTCTAGGCAACATCTGTTGCTACTCCTATTCATTTGATGAAGGGATGTTGATAGTCTGGGCCTAATACCAAACAGACCTCGCAGCCAAACCTAACATCTAAGACCTGAGTTCCCATCCAGGACGCCTGCCGGGTATGGGTCACCCACCGGTCCGGCGCACTCCTCAACCAGGACGCCTGCCGGGTATGAGGCCGCCGCAACCACCTGCCACCAATCCATCTTCAGAGATGTACTGCTGCATCTACCTTGTCCAGTTTAGCTGCCGTCGACACCACCACGACGCCAGACAACGCCACCACTCTGCGCTCGTCCATCAACACACGCCCAGCAGCGAGACCCTGCTGCTCCATGCCGCTGAGACCCGCCATTGTCGACGTATCAGATGCAACGCCGCTCCTCCTTCGCGAACACCACCTTCTACCACTGGTCCTATCCCCTCCACCTGTAGATCCTCTGCACTCCCAACCGAGCCCCAGTGCCCCTGACGACACCTCCAGGAAGGTCATGACGCAAAAAGCGCCGCTGCCGCCAGATCCGAAAAGGATTGAAGGTTGAACATATATGATTAGTTGCAGCGCCAGAACATCGGGAGACAGCCATATTACACGCTAACAAATATTTTTATTTTATTTTTAACATAGGGTCAAGCCCCATTTGTAATCACAAATCAATTGCCTACATGGTGCTGTCAGAGAACATATTTAATCCCCATAGCCACCCATCATTTCTTCGCGCATCCACAGGCAAAAGGATAAGGTCCTGGATATACAGATTTGCAATCATAGATGAGCAGGATGCTCATCACAGGAGTCATTTAAGCAAGAAGGTGAAGATCAAACAAACGTACCAAAAGGGTGAGCACCCAACAACACCTAACCTCTCTGGTCTCAATGCCGCCTTGCTTTTCTGGTTTTAAAGGGAGGGGGGGTCTCATCAGCAACGCAACACACCTTAGTTCACTTCACTATAGGGAGGGAAAACAGTCAGACCCACTTATTCGGTATCGATGGATCAAACAGGAAGCACAGGAGGCAAGTAGAAGCATATATACCTTAAAGTACCGTCCACCTCATCACCTAGGGTAGCAGGACCATCGACCAGCGCTGCATATTCATAGAAGCCCAAAGCACATACAACCGAATTAGATAAACATGTTACTGATATTGATCTTATTCTTACAAAAGACAGCAGATAAACATGTCAGAAGAAAATATACACTTGAGATTGTATTCAGTAGAGTACAAATTCAAAGATGTTGAGTATATGTATTATGTGCATATTATGTATTGGGCCCGCCTCCTAGTTTCTTTTATAGTTGAGATCTGTGACCCACCTTTGTACATCATATATATGTGTCTATGCACGAAGAGCAATACATCGTGCAAACATAATCTTACATGGCGATGCTGCCGCTGCGCTCCTCCGCGCCGCCGCCGTCTGCGCGCCTCCCGCACCGGCCGCCGCTCCTTCCCTCCCTGTGCACGCTTCCCCAGCCGCCCGCTAGCCTCGCGTCGCGTTGCCTGTGTAGTTCGTCGAGGCTCTATACACGCATGTACGGCCAAAATCCATTGAGTTGTTTGCTACGATACGGCCAAAATCCATTGCTAGCTTGCTCAATCCATGAGTAGCAATGCATCGCCGTTGTGCTGCCGCTGCTTCCAGCTTCTTTGGATCGATTTTGCGCGCGGTGGCAAGCGGAGGGTGCGGCCACGTCTACGCGTGCCGTGCGACGGTCTGCGCCGAGTCCGCCCGCCAACGCCTCGGCCCGTTCCACGCGAAGCTGCTGCATACCCGCCAGTCCTGCGCTGCGAGACCTGCTGCTGCATCGCGTCATCTTCCGCCGCCGCCGCAGCGCACCTCCTTTGCGCCGCCGCCGCAGCACACCTCCTCTCTGTGGTCGACCGCCGCCGCTGGATTAGTGATGGCGTCCTTCGGCCCGTCCGCCGCCGCCTCTACCGTCCCGCCGCCGGCGCCCTACGGCACGGCCACACCAGCCCGTCCTGACTTGCTGCACGACTCGGCTCCGCTGCCCCCGCTGGCGTACATCATCACCCCACCGCCAGCGCTCTCCGGCTAGCCCGTCGTCGCCCCGCCGCCGGCACCGATTCTGCACGTCGACCCCTTGCTGTTACGTGGGGCGTTCGATGCGCCCATGTACGGGGCTCCTGCGCACTGGTGGGGGTCGTCAGCAGGCCAGCAGGTTTTTCCGGCGGGCCATCCGGCCTACCCGGCACCGCATTCACAGTCAGGGCTGCTTCCCATACCGTCTGGAGAGTACCCACCGCCGCTGCCGAGCGGTGGCTAGGGCCTCCCCATGGCATCTCCGTCCCCCTCGTCGGCCCTGCCGCCGGCGCCCTGGGATCCGGTGCTCCTTCCCGCACTGCATGCTGCTCCTACGCCAAACAACTATGATGATTGGTATATGGACACCGGGGATACGGCTCACATGTTTGCTCATCCTGGTAATCTTGCCTCCTCCACTCCCGTTACCACCGACCGCCGCATCATTGTCGACGACGGTTCCACACTCCCTATCACACATATCGGACACACTTATTTTCCTTCTAATTCCATGCCAATTACTTTGTCTAACATACTTGTGTCACCTCATCTTATTAAGAACCTCATTTCCGTTCTTCGTTTAACTCATGAAAATCCTCTTACCGTTGAATTTGACGAGATTGGTTTTTGTGTCAAAGACGCTCGAACCAAGATGGTACTTCACCGATGTGACAGCCTCGATGAGCTCTATCCGGTGCACTCGCCTTCATCCACCACCACCACCGCACTGGTTGCTCACTCCGCTGGCATCGATCTCTGGCACGCTCGCTTGGGTCATCCAACCCCCCCCCCCCCCCCGCACACACACACACACTTCGTCATATTCTTAGGAGTTTCAGTTTCAGTTGCAATAAGATCGAGGATCACACCTGTCATGGTTGTCGTATCGGCAAACATGTTCGCCTCCCGTTTAATAACTCCACCACCATTGCTTCTTTTCCTTTTCAGTTGATTCATAGCGATGTGTGGACTTCTCCGGTTTCTAGTAACTCGGGCTATTTATATTATCTGGTCATTCTTGATGATTATTCTCATTATGTGTGGAGTTTTCCTTTGCGCAGAAAGTCGGATGCACTCTCTACCTTGAAGGCCTTTTACTCCTATGCCCGCATGCAGTTTGGGCGTCCCATCCTTGGGCTTTAGACGGACAATGGAAAAGAGTTTGATAACCTCGGTTTCTGCACCTTTTTGTCGCATCACGGCACAATTTTCCGCCTCACATGCCCGTACACTTCACAGCAGAACGGTCGAGCCGAACGCGTCCTTCGCACTCTGAATGACTGCGTTCGCACGCTCCTGTTTCATGTCAACGTGCCGCCTCGTTTCTGGGCGGACGCACTCGCCACTGCATCACTTCTTCTGAACATTAGACCCATGCCACCCACGGTGGAACTACGCACCTTACCATCTTCTCTTTGGTACGCCCTCGTCTTATGACGACTTGCATATTTTTGGGTGCCTTTGCTATCCCAGCATTGCCGACACTGCTCCTCACAGGCTTGCACCTGGATCTGTCGCTTGCATCTTCATCGGCTACCCCTCCAACTCTAAGGGATATCGGTGCTACAATCCCGTCTCCCATCGTGTGTTCACCTCCCGGCACGTTTACTTTGATGAGCATGTGTTTCCGTTTCACCAGGTACACCCGGCTGTTCCTCTCGCCACTGGTGACGCGGGCTCCTCGACACCTCTCCCAGGGCAGTCGCGCGCCCCCCTTGGCCCGCCCCCTGGCTTTGAGGCGCGCCCCCCGCATGCGCCGCCTCCTACACCCGCGGCGCTGGTGCCCCCGGCAGCCCCGACGTTGGCGCCCGCGGCCCCCGCGGCTCCTTCGGCGACCGCGGTCCCCGCCCCTATTCCTCCCCCCCCCCCCGGCGCCCCCGACGTTGGCGCCCGCGGCCCCCTCGGCGCTTGTGGCCGGTCCGGTCACCCGTGCCCGTACGGGCATTTTTCGCCCGAGCTCGCGCTACGCCTCGGATGAATATGTCCATGTGGCGTCCACCTCTGAGCCGTCGCTGTTGCCGTCCTCCGTTCGAGCCGCTCTTCGTGACCCGCTCTGGATGGCTGCGATGCAAGAGGAGTTTGACGCCTTGTTGCGCAACCGGACGTGGCAGCTTGTTCCCCGTCCCCAGCACGCCAACGTGATTACCGAAAAGTGGGTCGTTAAACACAAGCTCCATCCTGATGGTACCCTGGATCGCTACAAAGCGTGCAGGGTCGTTCGTGGCTTCCGACAGCGTGCTGGCATCGACTTCACCGGCACCTTCGCTCCGGTCATCAAGCTCGGCACGATACGCAGGGTTCTCCACCTTGCAGTCTCCCGTGCTTGGCCGGTGCACCAGATGGATGTCTCCAACGCCTTCCTCCATGGTCACCTCGAGGAGCAGGTCTTCTGCCAGCAGCCCGCCGGATTTGTTGACCCGGCGCTTCCCGACCATGTGTGCTTGCTTTCGCGGTCCTTGTACAGACTCAAGCAGGCTCCGCGCGCTTGGTACAGTGCATCGCGTCATTTCTCCACCAGCTTGGGTTCCGCTCCACCCGCTCGGACGCCTCGCTCTTCGTCTATCATCAGGGCTCTGACACGGCCTATTTTCTGCTCTATGTCGACGACATCATCCTGACGGCGTGTACGGCAGGTCTCCTCAGTCAGCTCACGGCTCGTCTTCGCACTGAGTTCGACATCAAGGACTTGGGTCCTTTGCACTACTTCCTCGGTGTCGAGGTGGTGCACCATCCGGATGGCTTCTTCCTTCATCAACGGAAGTACGCTCACGAGCTCCTCGAGCGCGCCGGCATGCTTAACTGCAAGCCCGCTGCTACGCATGTTGATACGAAGGCCAAGCTTTCTGTCACGGATGGTTCTCCTGCTTCGGATGCTGCTTTCTATCAGTCTATCGTTGGTGCTCTCCAGTACCTCACTCTAACTCGACCGGAGATCCAGTATGCCGTGCAGCAGGTGTGTCTTTATATGCATGCTCCTCGAGACGTTCACTGGGCTGCCATCAAACGGATTCTCCGCTATATCTGTGGCACTATGGATCTTGGCGTCACGCTTCACGCCTCCGCCGACACCGCCCTCACCGCCTACTCCGATGCAAACTTGGCGGGCTTCCCTGATACTCGTCGCTCCACCTCAGGCTATTGTGTCTACCTTGGACCCTCACTTATCTCGTGGTCGTCCAAGCGGCAGCCTACGGTCTCTCGTTGCAGTGCTGAGGCTGAGTATCGCGCGGTGGCCAACACCATCGCCGAGTGTTCGTGGCTTCGCCAGCTGCTTCAAGAGCTTTCTTGCCCTGTTGACCATGCCACGGTGGTCTACTGCGACAATGTCTCGACGGTCTACCTCTCCGCTAACCCGGTGCATCATCGACGGACCAAGCATATTGAGTTAGATATTCATTTTGTTCGGGAACAGGTGGCCCTTGGTCATATTCGTGTTTTACACGTCCCTACTTCCCAACAACTTGCAGATATCATGACCAAGGGCTTGCCTACGGCGTCATTTGAGGACTTCCGGTCCAGTCTTTGCGTCAGCCGCGGTGCCGCTTCGACTGCGGGGGGGTGTTGAGTATATGTGTTATGTGCATATTGTATATTGGGCCCGCCTCCTAGTTCCTTGTATAGTTGAGGTCCGTGGCCCACCTTTGTACATCATATATACGTGCCTATGCACGAAGAGCAATACATCGTGCACAATCATAATCTTACAAAAGATACTTGCAGTTGCATTGATGCAGCTGAAGCTGATGATCGTGCCCTGAGCTTCCCGCAGCTTGACATGCGCCACCCGCTTTTCACATGTGTAATCAATGGGCAAACCATCCTGTGGATGCATGGCTGTACAGCAGAATCTTGAAAACAACAAAGTTCAGAATTGAACCAAAGAATGAGCAGAAGATAAGAATGCCTATCAGGCTATGCTGTAATTGTTGGATTAATATATTGGAAATTAAGAAGCGTAATAGTCAGAACAGACTATATCACAGATTATAGCAGGGATATGCAACTACAGATCAAGTAAAGATGATGTTGAAATAGCTGATGTGTTCACAACTCAATTAAGAACTACAATAACCTAAGAGAGGCAGCTCTTTCCCTCCATATCTTAGCACGGCCATTTCACAATCCATCTACTTTAATTCTTCTTATAACAATTATTCAACAGCCGGTCCACTATTCAGCTAATATTAGCTAGCTCGCTACCTCGCTATGGACAATGTCCACACTAACAATTTCAATAGTTATTCTTGTTCCCAGACTGATCCATAGACCATAGTATACTCCTTCGCCTAAGCCTCTCGCGACGCAAGCTGCTCTCCTATATAAACCAAAATAGCATTATAGTGTAGTTAACTCTTTGTTTTATACAGGATTCTAGCACTATTGAATAAAAACAAGCCAAGTGCATTGTGGGTCATGTAAACAGAGAAGCAAATGAGAAATTTGGATGTGGTTCAAAATATTTTAGTGGTACCATCTATAGTTTAAAAAGTCATTTTGGGACTAACATACATGTAGCTAATGCACGAATATCATGCATGTTGAGCTAACAACATTCTGAAATCAAATGCGCACACCATCTATCACATGTCCTGATTCCTAAAGCTGAATTAAACTCAACCGAAATATGCAAAACAATTAATATTTCTGTGGCAGTACGTAGAAAGATAAACCCATAAAGAGATAATAGATATGACTAATGGGGTCATTTTACTTTACTATAATTGTCATTTGCCCCCCAAAACAGTTGAAATTATCCTGTATGACATTGGGTGACGTGTTGTTTAAACTAAAATTCAGACAAATAAATATAAAACTAACTTAGGAGAGAAGTACTCTTCCTCCCTTTCTTTCTGTGCTTGTCGACCACTCAAATGATGGCACAAAGCAAAACCCAACAAATTGGAAGGAAAGGAGAGGGGTCTCTCACCTAGCGCAAGAACAACAACGATGAAAACTGGTGCAGGTGTCATCATAAACATATTCGTATATGTGCGTCTAATCATGTCCTTGGCATCTGTTTAAATTGTCTGGGAGACATATATTAGATGACATAAAAGTATATTGTGGGTAATTCAAGAAATCTATATATCCTAGAAAAATAAGTGATTTACAATTGATCAAAGGCATCCTCTTTATCATGTGGACACACAAGAAGAAAATTTCAGACCAAATGTAGCACATCAGGTTGTCTTTTCAGCTTCTGAAAAAGAGTCAGCTTTTTTTAGGGATAAAAAGAGTCTGCTAAGAATCACTTAAATAAAACTAAGGCCCATTAAACATATACTTTGAAACCAAGAGTGCTATTTATTTATGCATGCCCAACCTAAAAAGAGTTATGGCTGAGATGGCCCATGGTGCTTTAGTTAATACAATGAAATATGTACCCTTAGGACACCTAAAAATGAATTAGCGTATTCTATTATGATCCTTTGGCGTTGTCCACGCCTCATATGTTCGTCTCTTTGCACCGGTGCGAAGGTGGGCACTAAAATATATAGTCAAATTCCACTAAAATATATACACCACAAAGAAGAGAACGAGCAGAAATTAACTACAAAGTAGTATCATATATGCACATTTATAGATAAGAAAATGTGGTTACCAAACAGATCAAGACGACAAAACGGATGGACACCACAATTAGAATACCATTCACATCGGATAAAGCCAAGGTAAACTATTGGTAGGATGAATGGCTTTAGGGGACATAATCAATGCACATGAAACTCCTGTACATGAAGTAGACGCATCTAAATGTTGTTTCTGGGTTGCAACTTACAGTACTATGCCCATAGATGGTACTCATCCTATCGATAATGGCAATCCTGGCTCCCTCCACCTCAACATCGCTGCTCTATGGTCTCCTCCAAGCCTCCCCAATCTCGCCCTCTTATTCTGAAATGTACCTGCAACCCTGCACCACATTCTCAGTTATTCTAATAGAAACAGCGATAATAGAAGTAATCTGAAGAACTGTAATCCCTAACTAATAAGACGCATGCATGATCTCAATGAAGTTACATACATCGGTGATGGACCACCTGATGGCCAAGGATATCTCCAGAATGTGTGTCCTGGTCTGCAAAGCCAACCAAGAAAGCAAAGGAAACATAGGATCAGGTATTGCATGCAGCAAGACATCGAGAGAATAACTACAAAATTCCATGTCAATGATCCTAAACAGTCACCTGAAGGAACCCAGATCCTACCGAGGAAACCAACATGCCACTCTCCACAAGGACCTCACCTCTGGTGTTGTCCACGCCTCACCTGTCCGGCTTTTTCACGAGGTATTGCACCTAGTTAGCTGTAGTTATTCATATCGCGCCAACTAAGCGTGTCGCAAAATTATATAAAAAATCATCACAAGTGAAGGAAAGAGGAATCATAGTTTCTAGATCAAGAGAAGAAACATATCCTTGTTTACTAATCTAATAAAAAAACATAGATGGAAATATTAGATATTTTTAAACTAAATCTTTGTGTGACATGCAAATATAACAAATTATCAAAATGTAAATATTTTCAAGGACATGCAAATTTGACCATGTTCTGATATTCCAAAAGTACCATTAGTGGTTCCATTCACTCAAGATATACCTTTGACCATTTGCCGGAATCTCTCAATACAAGGAACACTTCAGTAATATTTGCTTTGAACGTCTTGATCAAATCAAACGATTCCACGAGAAATCCTATAGACATAAACATATTGCTTCTGATAAACACAAGTGGATGAACCAAGAATGAACAACCTGCATATGTAACACCAAAATTACACCTGTTGCAGTGCAGAATAAATGACTAACAAATGCCATATTGTCATTATTCTGTAGTCAGAGATATTAGGACATATTAATCAAGACACAAGGCTAATAAGTCAAAAAGGTTATGTTGTGGTCGCAGGGAACATAACATCCTAATGGTGCATATCGAGTGGTATAAGCAGCTAGTATTTTATCTCATTTAGTCGCATTAAAATGAACCTAAACTATATACTACAGCTAATATATTTCATATTGGTGTAAAGGGAGAAGCCCAGTGAAATTAGCTAAGAATTCATCTAGGAACGATCCGTTCTGTTATTTTCAACAGCACATATCAGATGATCCCAAGTAAGGATATCAAAGTTGTGGAATCTCAAAAGATCCATCTAGGAACGCAAGTACGGCAACTAAATAGTGATTAAATTAATGTTTGAGCTTGGATAAGGTTACATGAGTGGCCTCTTCTCCAAACGGTCCTCAACTTTGCACTAGTAGAAAAAGGGGCTTTTGTCCCGGTTTGTAAGGCCCTTTAGTCCCGGTTTTCGAACCGGGACTAAAGGGTCGGTACTAATGCCTCTCCCCTTTAGTCCCGGTTCAAACAGGAACCGAGACTAAAGGGCGCGGCCACGTGGAGCTCCACCTTTAGTCCCGGTTGGTAACACCAACCGGTACTAAAGGAAATTTTATGATTTTTTTGAAAAAAAAAATTTGAATTTTTTTTTGAATTTTTTTATTTTCAAATTTCTGAATTATTTTAACCTCTAGTCTGTAATCACCACCCCTCATCACTGCTCAACTTATCCTTTAATCACCCCTCATCATTCCAAATCATCTAAGTTCCCGAACGGTCACCCATCCTCCCACTCCCCCAGCCTAAGCACGCTTAACGTTCGGGTTCTATTCTCCCTCGCTCCAAGTCTGCACTTGTTGTTTTCCTATCAATAGTAAGATGTCAATCCTATTAACCTTCAGGAATTTTGCTTGAGCATGAAGTGACACATTTCACTGTTTGAGTTTGAAACTATTGTTTTAAAAAACAATAATTATTTAGTAACACTAATATTTCTTGAATAATTAGTTTGACCATTGTTTGACCACAGTTTGACCACATTTTGACCAGATTTGACCAAAATTCAAAATAATTATCTAGTAACACTAATATTCTAGATTAATTAGTTTGACCATTGTTTGACCACAGTTTGACCACAGTTTGACCACTATTTGACCAGATTTGACCACATTTTTTCCAAAAAAAAATTGAAACTACACTTTTTTCTGTTACTAGTGGCACACCTAGCAAATGATGCGCCACTAGTAAGTTTGAAATTTTTTCGATTTTTTCCACTCTAGATCTTAAAAGCCCCGTAACTTTTTTTCTGTTAGGTTTTTGAGGATTTTGAAAATGTTTAACTGGGTTCCCCGTTAAATTCGGATGAAACTTTTCGAGTAGATGATTTTTCATATAAAAAACTTTTTCATCCGAGTTCGTATGCAAAAGTTATGCCCATTTTACAAATTCCAGAGAGATTTTGCAAATAAAGTCGAAATTCATATTTGTAAATTTTCCCAACAACTAGACCACATATCACATGGGAAACTTATTTTATTTTTTTGACACATCATTTTCTTTTGTTTTTTCTAAAACTGAAAAGGCGGTCCAGGGGGGTGGAGTTTGAAAATGGGACCTTTAGTCCCGGTTCTCGAACCGGGACTAAAGGGCATCGCAGCCTTTAGTCCCGGTTCGTGTCTCAAACCGGGACTAAAGGTCTAATCTTTAGTCCCGGTTTGAGACACAAACCGGGACTAAAGGGCATCGCACCCTTTAGTCTCGGTTCGTGTCTTAAACCGGGACTAAAGGGCTCAGGTGAACCGGGACTAATGCCTTAGCCGCACGAACCAGGACCAATGCTCACATTAGTCCCGGTTCGTGACTGAACCGGGACTAATGTGAATATTGCCCTGGACCGTTGCCCCCTTTTCTACTAGTGTTGGGACATAGATGGCTTGCTTAATGAAATCCGGGCAGCATGAGCCTCTTCAAATGGAATGGTCCTTGTCATTGCCCTGAAAACATTAGACCATGCTTAGTTATGAATCACATCAGACATAGCTTAACTTTTTGGGTAGTTGTAAACATTGTTCATCAAAATTTAAATAAAAACCCAAAAGAGAACTCCAATGACTACATTATAATGAATTGCCACTTACCCATGATCAACACAATTACACAATGTGCCATATTTATCCCTACTACATGGATGCCTGCACAACCAGTGGTAGACAATGGTGTTCGACGTAGTACTCCCGGGTGGTAGAGACTTGTACTCCCCACGTAGTGCATGCAACTTGTACCCCCTGTGCAACATGTGCTCTCCCATGCAGTGTAACACTTACTCCTTGGTGCCAAATGTGCTTCTGGTGCAATACACATTGTGCTCCCTACGTAGTGCAACTAGTGCTACCTAATGCAACGTGTACTTCACCTGTGATGCAATTTGCACTCCACCACATAACATACATGTACTTCTATTTGAGGAAAAACAAAGAGAAAACAAAAAAAACTGAAAAACCGTAGGGGTACCCAGTACTTAATTGCTCCCATGGTTTATTGCCACAGTGGTTGTTGGGCCAAATTCTAGCCCAAATGTCCATGCGGGTTAAGCTGGTCAATAGACACGTAAACTAAAATGGACACACTAAAAGCTGAGGAGTTTTTTTTTCTTTTTTTCTTTTACAGTCCTGCAGAGTGCAAAGTTTGTGAAAGATCTGATGTCAAGGTGACAACGGGTTATTGGATGGCGTGGCGCAACGCAATCCACAAGTGACCTATGAGAGTCTATCATGACTTTTGAGAAAAAAAAGGTGTATATGTTTCAAAGTCCGTCTATGACATGTTATACTTCTTCGTCGTTACTTGCTTGGCTTCTAAATGGGATGAAAATGTCAGGCCGATGAAGATGGGTTCTATAAAGCGTGGGGCCCACTTCCTGACATCACCACGAAAATTGTATCGAGGGAACTTGTACATCATTGGGATCTGCGCTAAATCCTCGTGTGTGTGTGTGACGGATGTCCTTGGAGGTACAATGACCTTAGCTACACCATGAAGGTAATATCACATATTTAGCTCATTTATTGTTTTGCGGGCAATTCTGTCAAGCAGTGGGCATCTCCTTCCCGAAGCCTCGTATTCTCTAATGCAATCCATGGTCTTTATCTCGTTTTGGAACATTCCGCACGGTTTTTTCTTTTCTTTTTATCTGTTTTCCTTTACCAGTTATATCATTTTAGCTTTTATTTCTTTGTTCATTTTTCTTTTGGTTCATTGTTCATTTTTAAGTGTAATGAACATTTTTTTCAATGACCTAAATATTTTCATTTTGCAATTATATTCTTCATTTTAAAAACATTTATAGACACATTGACATATCTATAAATACACATCAAACATTTCCCAGTAAATGTAATATATCTTCAGATACATGCTGAGCATTTTTTAGATACATGTTTAACATTTTTACGAACACATATGAAACATATTTCAAATGCACTTGAACATTTTTTAAATACATGGTCAACATTTTTGAAAAGTGCCATGAACATATTTTAAAATATGTGAACAGTTTTCGAATTTAACATTTTTCTGAATTTTTTTACACATTGTTTTTCGAAATTACGCTAACGTTTTTTTACACTTTGTGAAATTTTTTGTAAATGGCATTAACAAACTCATAAAACCGTATGAACAGTTTTTGAATATCATGAACAATTTCTTGAATGATCTGAAATTTTGTTCTAATTATGTGAACAATTTTTCACAATTTCGTATAAAATGATATCATGCACATATTTGTAAACTTGTGTATTTTTAGAATCATAGAAGCACTTTCCGAATATCTTTTTAGTGCACAGTGAACAGTTTTAAGTAAAAGGCATTTAAAAATGCATGAAAAAATAATTATTCAAACTTATGTTTCTACAATATTTATAGAAATATATAGAAGAATTGAAAACATAAATTATGTAAAAGAACGAAAGAGAAAATAAAAAGAAAATATGTTGTGGGCGAGTTGTCGTCGTTGCATTTCGGTTGGCGGGAGAAGCTTCCGAGATTGGAGCAACATAGCAAAGGCGTACCCCTTGCGAGAGCCCCGCAAGGTCATTTTTGTGGGCTGAGAGCGCGTCAAGTGGTGCGTCCAGCCGTCCCCACGTGTCGAGTGCTAGACGCTCCCTCCGGATTTTTATTTTATTTTTATGTACACGTTTTCAGGTTTTAGATGGTTTTTTTAGCCTTTTGGTTTTATGCCTAGTTTTCCCTAGGTTTTGGAGAGGAAAAAAATAGCACAAAAAAAATTGCTTCCATGAGAAGCACAATTTTGCTTCCCCAAAAAGCACACTTGTGCTTCTCAGAAAGGAAAATTCACAATTTTTTTGTGTGAACTTTTTATTTTGTGTTCATGAGAAGCACAGATTTGCTTCGGTGAGATGCACAGCTGTGCTTTCCGAAAAGGAAAGAAGTTATGCTTTTCTTTTTTTTCTTCCTGAATTTATGTTTTTCTTCCACAAGATGCACGCTTATTGTGGAGGCGCGGATTTGATTCCGCGAGAACCACTGTTGTGCTTCTCGAAAACAGGAAAAAGACAAAACATATTGCATGAACTTTTTTTTCTTCCATGAGAAGCACATATTTACTTCTCACGGGGTCACATCTTAGTTCCACAAAAAATACAGTTGTGCATTTTCAGAAAGGCAAAAAACCGTGATTTTTTTGTGTTTTTATATTGCTTCCACTAGAAGCATATATTTGCATCTCATGGAGACACCGATCTACGCTTCTCGAAAAGAGAAAACGATTTAAAAAAACATGCTTCTAGCTTCTGTTTTTTCTTTCAGTTTTTTCGTGAAAAAGTGTTCGTCGAAACCTATTAACATGTGATCTACTGCATCCGTTCCTAAATATAAGTCTTTCTAGACATTTCAAATGGACTACAACACATGAATGTATGTAGACATATTTTAAAGTGTAGATTCACTCATTTTGCTCCGTATGTAGTCACTTCTTGGAATCTCTAGAAAGACTTATATTTGGGAACGGAGGGAGTAGTTTTCAAGATCTCTATGCCAAAAATCCAACGGTGAAAACAATAAAAAAATTATGACACATGTTTTAAAAGATAAAACTTAAAAAAATAGAAAAAGAAAACTTCACAGGATGCGACAAGTGATGCACATGCAGTGCATCACTTGTCAATGCCCGAGAAGAAGATGAGGGTGACCTTTACAAGGATACCCTTAACCATGGTTTCGGCGATACACACGCACCCGAATAATAATAGCAGCAAAGGCAAAGCGGAGAGACTATCTATTGGGCCTTAATTCAGTGGAACACTGCCCAGCCACCACTAGACCCAGCCAGCCTCTTGCAGTCACTCCCGACCGCACCGCACGTGCAGCCAGCCAACGACGCACGCGCCACCGCCGCTCTGCTGCTCCGGCCTCCCAAGCCGCAGGCCGCCGCTGATCTCTCGTTTCGGCGCACCGCCGCAGATTGGCCGCTGGCCGCTCAGTCCAAGCCGGCGACCACCGCCCAGCAGGCTCGTTACTGCTTCCGAGGTTCAGGTAAGGTTCAGGCAACTGATGGTGCTTGGTTTTTGAAGCTGAAGGATTGTCACTGCTTCCCTAGTTCAGGTAAGGTTCAGGCATCCGGCTGTTGTTTCTGACCTTGAATTTGCTTGTGTGTCATGTTTATATATGTGCCAATGCTTTATATAATTACTTTATTAGTGCTGAAATTAAGTGAAAGATGTGCAGATTTTGTTTCCAATCGTGCTATGCGCGCGTGAATGTGCAGGCATGAGTTTTAGTTTTAGGTTTACTAGCAAAAAGCCCGTGCGTTGCAACGGGACAGAAAAAACACACGCTCTTAACCCAATAACCATGACTCGAGAACCTGATAGGTAGACGTTCTCTATTTAAAATGGCATCACATTTGTTTTCCCGACAGTGGTCTCACTGCTCACACAACGAAAACGCATTTGAATGTGGTCAGTCCTAAGGCGTCTCTCTCACACACGCGCGCGCGCGCGCTCGCACGCACATAATCGCTCAGAATAAGATGAGAAAAGTGTTGTTTTTTCCCGCGAGGTTTTTCAGAGTTGTGCATGCGTGGTTATCAATGTTTTTTTCCCACTCAATCTGGTTTTAATGTTTGTTTATTTGCAATTTGGATCGTCGTCGATGCGAAAGAAAAACAGATCGTGCACTATAGATTAAGTTTGCACCCAAATTAATAGTTTAGAAATATTTAACAGCTAAAAGTAACAGCATATTTAGATTCTATACATTTTTCTAATCAAATTTCATATGTAATATGTTAAATTCGGAGTTACGGTTTAAAAGATATGGATAATTTTGTTTTAGATAAACTGCGAATTGATTAACCGAAAGGTTAGGGGGTTTTCTGTTAAAACACAAAAAAAACGATTCGTATGACTTAAAAATGGACGGCGGGTTAATTACCTGAAACTTCAAGGGGTTTTCTGAGAAAGTTAAAAAAACGGTCCGTTATGACTTACAGATATACTGTGGGTTGATTTCAACAAACTGCAAGGACTTTTTTGCAAATAGAGATGACGGACGGCCGAATCCCAGCGTGCTTTATTATTAGGTAGAGATTATTGTGCAATTGAACCGTATTTTAGGTTCTCAATTCACGGCTTCAGGCAGCTGACAGTGTTTTTTGAACTTGTGTTTTGCCTGTGCGTCCCATGTATATGTCAATGTGTTATATATACTTCTATGCTGAAATTAAGTGCAGGATCTAGAGATTTTGTTCTCGATTGTACTATGAGTGGTTGTGCAAGCAGGACTATTTTTCACATTTCATTTCAACTTTGGCAAAAGTTGTCAAATACGGAGTAGAATATGAAGATAATTCTTCCATCTGTGTCCAATGACATAAACATGCGGGAGCTTTGAGTTTAGGTTTTAAATTTGTTGTGCAGTTGAGCCATATTCAGTATGTTTTCACATTGGATATTTTGTCAGGCAGTTTTGAAGGTATTTTTGGGGTTGTTGTTCTAGACGCTAAAGTTTTTCTCCATGCTGAATTTTGCGTGGCCCGGGTTTTGCTTCAATCCTGGCTGCACCACTTATGTATCTCAGTAAAAGAATCAGAAGAACAAATGAAGTGCTATTTTCGTCAACACAAGAAAAAAAAACACCCAATTCAAGCATAGGGAACAGTCAGGATTTGCTGAAAAGACTTTTACTTGTTCTTGGGGCCAAACAACAAATCATTTTATTTTCTTGCTTCTCATCATCAGTCTGTGTTTTTTCATCTATCTCTCTCCAAGTGTCCTCATCCATAAATCACCTATCAACGACCGTCGATGAGAATAATCTACTCCTAAAGCCTGCACTAACTTACAACAAAAGCCAGGCCAAGGCTGAGCTGAAGTGAACTGGTCAAGCACAAGCTCTGACCTCTTCATGTCACTGCCATGCCAATGCAAGCAACACATATGCTACTACCTGGTCATAGATATCCATGTGACAAAACAAAAAAAGATGACTTGTTCTTGGGGCCAAACAACAAATCATTTTATTTTCTTGCTTGTCATCATCAGTCTGTGTTTTTCCATCTATCTCTCTCAAGTGTCCTCATCCGTAAATCACCTATCAACGACCGTCGATGAGAATAGTCAATCACCTAAAGCCTTCACTAACTTACAACAAAAGCCAAGCCAAGGTTGAACTCAAGTGAACTGGTCAAGCACATGCTCTGACCTCTTCATGTCAATGCCATGCCAAAGCCAACAACACATATTCTACTACCTGGTCATAGATATCCACGTGACAAAAAAAAAGACGACCTTTTGAAAAGTTCTTGCAGACCAAGGACAATGGGCACATGCAACACATAAAGGCAAGATTTGCTGACTATGTCATGGTACTACGTCAAATATAAGACGTTTTGTCAGTTTAAATTCAACTGCCATAACGTCTTATATTTAAGAACTGACGGAGGGAGTATATCTCACTCAGTTGCAGTGCAACAAGTATTATAAGACATGTGAATTTTTGTACTTGATGTTGTCTAGGTCCAAACTGAACATAAATCAACACAACCAAAAAGATCAGGCTCTTTTTTACCAGGACTAGGCAAATAGATGGCTACAGGTAACACAAAAAGGCAAGTTTTGCTTTGGCTCACTCAACCAGATGCAATGCAAGAAGAATGTGAGGACTTCGAAAAGACTCACTGAGAACTTCTGAATTTTTGTACTTGATGTTGTCCAGGTCCAAACATCTCAGGAACAGAATCAAAAGAACAAATGAACTACTGGTATGGTCCAACATTTTCCGGCAACACGAAAAAAAACACCTAATTAATTTAACCAGAGGGAACGGTCAGAATTTACTTTACTCCCCACCAGCAAGCTGCTGCTGCTGCTGCTGCTGCTGCTGGAACAAATGGTATGTAACTCATATATGATATATAGGATCAGGGGAACTGGAAGGAGCCTCCGATCTGCGAGTTCTGCGACGGCGGGTTGATGGCGACCCACAGCAGGGAGATGGTGATGGCGAGGAGGTCGGACCAGATGAGGACGATGGTCGGCATGTGGCCGCGGCGCCCCCTCAGGCCCTTGGCGAACCGGTAGAGCTGAGCCAGCACCCAGATGCTGAAGAAGACGCTGCCCAGGAACTTGTTCCACTGCAGGATCTCGCTGTTGATGATACGGCTGAAGCCGGCGGCGATGGCGATGAGGTTGCCATCATGATGAACATGGGCGAGATCATAAAAACAGTTAATGAAGAAGACGATGAAGTTCCACACACTCGGCAAACAGTATGTGCATTTACGGACAGTGTCGGCTCTCGGCAACGGCGCGACATACTACGAACTAAGGCTGGTCACAATGGAGAGGAACTTAGGAGTAACATCACACACTCCAATACAACTTTGCTTTTGTGGCACATATTTAATGAAGAGAGAGGTGCTTGTGGTAACTAGCTAAGTTACCAAACATCACACGCTCCAAGAAATAGTGAGTCTATAACCTAATAAATACATCGTTGCATGACACTACATAGATGTTCCTACCCACTATGGAGGTAGTAATATAGTCTATAGAAGTGTGTAAATTACTAGCTTATGTTCTTGTCCATCATGACCAGCCTAAGGTGAATTTTCCAAGCCAAGGAAAGCTACTAGGCCCGAAACAATGGACATGTGGTTGCTTCCTGTGTGTCCGGGTTTACCGAGTCTATCTGAGGAACTCAAGCAAAGGCCACTGCTAGGGGCAAATTTGACGAATTTGACCTATTGACGAAATCAAATCACAGAATGAACTGTCCGTTAAACTATTTCACGCAGCTGACCCGTGGCGCTTAGCTCTCAGGCGCTGCACTAGTGCAACGCGTAGGAGCTAGGCGCTGCACTAGTGCAACGCCTAGGAGCTAGGCGCTACACACTGATTTAGTAATTTTTGGATTACACGGATACGATGCTAGCCGTGTAGCGCCTATCTCCGAGGCGTTGCATAGTGTAGTGTGGCGCCTTCGTGTCGGGCGTCACACAAAAAGGTCAGCCGTGTGAAATAGTTTCACGGATAGTTCATTCTGTGATTTGATTTCGTTTATAGGTCAAATTTGTCAAATTTGCCACTGCTAGGTAGCATGCATCGTGTCTGCTGCCCATCAAGAAGCTTTATTGTGTTGAGCCCTCACTTGTGGACCTCGGCAACAAGTTTGCCGGGTCCCCGTCAGAGGGAACAGTGCAAATCTCACTTTCCCTTTGGGGAGTACGCCGAGTACTCTTTACCAAGAGCTACCCTCGGCAATGTCTTTGCTAAGGTTTTGGTGCCCTCGGAAATTACTCAGATTCCAGTAGCGATTATCATCTTTGTGTCTTGGGCCATTCGGAATACTCGAAATGAGTTCATTTTCAGAAAGATTAATCCGTGTGTGACCACTACTAGGGAAATATTTATAGGCAGGACCTCAGTAGTAGCGCTGTTCTAAGGCAGCGCTAGTACCTATTTAGCTGTAGCGCTGGAAAACATAAATGCGCTAGTACTATGTGGTCCCAGACAAGGCCATCGACGGTAGCTGTAGTAGCAAAGTTGTACAAAATCCAGCACTACTACTAAGAACTTAGCAGTAGCGCTTTACTTTACAGCACCACTACTGCTAATGGGACCCTCTTAATAGTAGTGCGTTTCCTGGAAAGTGCTACTACTAAGTACCATAGTAGCAGCGCTTTTTTGGAAGCAGCGCTACTGCTAGTTGCGGCTGGTGTCACCTTTTCACCCCCTCCCCCTCCCCCTCCCC
This sequence comes from Aegilops umbellulata, assembly GCA_032464435.1. Lineage (NCBI taxonomy): Eukaryota > Viridiplantae > Streptophyta > Magnoliopsida > Poales > Poaceae > Aegilops > Aegilops umbellulata. The sequence continues at coordinate 584,091,436 of CP136060.1, read as the reverse complement.
CCTCTTTGCCCTCTCTCCCCCTCCTTTCCCCTCTCCACTCTTCACCATTGTTGCTCTTTTTCTCTCTTCCTCCTATAAGAAAAATACCAACAGTGGTGTTCATCATATAAGCCTCAATTGTTGTGGTGCCCGAATATTTACTCTATAAAAAACAGTGAAAAATTAGCGCCCTATAGCGCCATTAATAGCATAATAGCACGCTATAGCGTTCCGAGCAATATCTTGCTAAGTAAATCAGTGTATAATGTCTCGTTAATAGCACACCATAGCACCATATGGCACGCTAAACAGTGTATTTTAAGGGCCACGCAATTTCATTATAGCATGCTATTTTTTTCATTGATACAAAATCATAAAACCTACAGTAGTTTGGTATTCCTACGAAGTTCCCATAATTAGGCAAAGATAACCTTTATTGTAACTAAAAGTGGCAAGTAAAAGGTGTAGTAATTTTTGTATTGCTTACGAATTAACATGGGCTAATTATTTTCAGCCTGTAATGATGTCTGGTACGTGATGGCTGCAGATAAATGAAGTGCACGAAAAATTTGTGATGGCTCTGCAGGAGTTGTTCAACAAGCACAAGTATAAAGCTGGATGCCCTAACCTCCAACTACAAGTCATATGAGGCAACAATTCTTGCTCAACATGTACGAGAATAAATAGTCAGCGTTGTTACCTTAAAGTACCGCAAAAAATGTGTGCTAGACAGAGCCAATACTGTGGATGAATGAATTGTTCACGTTTTACTAGATGACGTTACTCATATTTTAAATAAATATGAGTGTGTGCATGTGACGCTCGGATAATCAAGCTACAGTAACCTCTGCTAATAATGCCATGTCACCTCGATTAGTGTTGCTAATCTCGCGTTAGTTCAAAACCGATTCAAATTCAAAATTTAATTAAAGGAAAACAATAAAACTTTTAAAATATTAAAACTAAAATGTTCGGAGTGAACCAAATATTGCATAGGGAATTGTGGTGGAGAAAACCAAACTGTGAAAAGAGTATAAAGGCTCTAAAGTAATTAAACAGTAGTTAAAACAATTAAATAAATGACTATTGGATTTTATAAAGTATTAGATTATTTTATTTTGAATTAAGGATTAATGTGGCAGGAGTATATTTACAAATACTAATTTAGGTGCTAGTGGAAAATTTTACAAAACTAAAATAAAAGGAAACTAGAAGTGAAACACAAAAGAATAACTAAAAAGAAGAAAAGGGCAGGGACAAGAAGCCTCCCTCCCCCCCACTGGGCCTCGGCCCAACTGGCCTCTGGGCCACTAGGCCGGCCCACCCCACTCCTCAAACCCTCCCCTGTCGGCCGAAACCCTAGGGCAACCATCCCCACTCGCCCCGCACACCCCCCCCTCCCGCACGATCCCCTCTCCTCCCTCTCTCCCCCCACGATCCAGATCGGGCTCCCACCCCTCCCCGCTGCCCACCTCGCCGTCGGCGTTCCCGACGCCGCTCGTCGTCTCCGGCGTCGCCCCGCCATCGCCGCCTCGACCCCGTCGCTCGCCTCCCCGTCCTCGCCCCCTTCCCGATCCAGAACGGGATCGGGGCACGACCCCGACGCCGCCTCGCCGCCGCCCGGAGCTCCACGGGCCTCGCCGGAGCCACCTCATCGTCTACCCCGCCGGCCTGCCTCCCCCTACGCACGTCCCATCTCCCACCTCGAACCCCACTGCCCTTGCCCTACAAACTCACGGTGAGGACCCCGCGGCTGCTCTCCTGCCGCGACTACTGCTCGAGCTATTGCTCCGCTGCCGTCGCGCAGGCCTCGCAACCTCCCCTGCTCACCGCCCGACCACCCGTGCCTACGCGCGCCCCGTGCGCTCGCGCCGTGCCCCCCCCCCCCTCCTGGCCGCGCCGAAGCGCGCGCGCGCCTGCCCTCTGCTCCGCGCCTCGCCCCGACTGCCTCCCAGCCGCTGCGAGCGCTGCCAGCCGTTCCTCCCACTGCTGCTCGCCGCGCGGTCCCGCCGAGCACCGACCCCGTCGTCGAGCCCCTACCCGTCACCGCCTCCCATCGCCCTACTTCGTCGCGGCTCTGCTCCGCCCCCGCAGCCGCCTTGCTCCGCCACCCGCACGCCGCCGCGGCCCCCGCTCTGCTGCTGTCGTGCCGCCCCGGCGTCTTCTCCCTCCCGCGGCACCGTCCTCCACGGGGCCGCCCTACTACTCTGCAGCGCTCCACTGCCACTCGCTGGTGGCTGCGCGCATCTCGCCGCTGCCTCGGTGGGTGCCTTGCCCCGCAACGCCCTGACGGGGGCGGGCTGGCGCCTGTCGCCAGCTACGCCCGTTAGCGCCCGCCCGCCCCGTTAAGCCCCTAGGGCCTATGACGAACGGGGCCCACGCCCAGAACGGTTTAATAAAAAAAGAATTAAATAAAAATAAATAATAATAATAATATGATTAATTAATTAAGATAATTAATTAACTTAATTACTCAGGTTAATTAATCTAAATTAAGCCTAATTAATTAACCTAATCACTTTAATTAATTTAACCAAACATGTTTTAGTTAACTAAGTCAATGACCAGTGGGACCCACACGTCAGTGACCCAGTCAACACCTCTGTTGACTGCTGATGTCATGCTGACATCAGCAAATACTATTCTAGATAATATTGAATTAAATTTATTAAATAAATTCTAAAATGATTTAAAACTTTAGAAAATCATATAAAATAAACCGTAGCTCAGATGAAAATACTTTGAACATGAAAGTTGCTCAGAACGGCGAGACGAATCCGAATACGCAGCCCGTTCGTTCGCCACGCGTCCCTAGCATAGTGAACCTGCAACATTTTACCTCCGTTTCTCCTGTCCGAAAACGCGAAACATCGGAGATACTTTCCCGGATGTTTCCTCCCCTTCCCCGGTATCACCTCTTACCGCGTTAGAGCACCCCTAGCACCGATACATGTCATGTCATGCATCGCTATGCATCTGTTTGCTTAAATATTTATTGTTTCTTCCCCCTCTTCTCTCGCTAGACACCGAGACCGACGCCGCTGCTACCCAGTACGACTACGGAGTTGACGACCCCTCTCTCTTGCCAGAGCAACCAGGCAAGCCCCCCCCCCCTTGATCACCAGATATCGCCTACTCTTCTCTATACTGCTTGCATTAGAGTAGTGTAGCATGTTATTGCTTTCAGTTAATCCTATACTGCTGCATAGCCTGCCCTTGCTACTATTGTTGTTACCTTTACCTACTATCCTACTGCTTAGTATAGGATGCTAGTGTTCCATCAGTGGTCCTACACTCTTGTCCGTCTGCCATGCTGTACTACTGGGCCGTGATCACTTCGGGAGGTGATCACGGGCATATACTATATACTTTACACTGTTACATTACCTGTGATACTGTTCGGAGATGGGGGCTGAAGGGGCAGGTGGTTCCACCCAGGTAGTGGTGGGCCTGGGTTCCTGACGGCCCCCGACTGTTACTTTGAGGCGGAGCGGCAGGGCAGGTTGAGACCACCTAGGAGAGAGGTGAGCCTGGCCCTGGTCGGCGTACGCGAATACTTAACACACTTAACGAGATCTTGGTATTTGATCTGAGTCTGGCCATTTGGTCTATACGCACTAACCAACTACGCGGGAACAGTTATGGGCACTCGACGTCGTGGTATCAGCCGAAGCCTTCGTGACGTCAGCGACTGAGCGGCGCGCGCCGGATTGGACTGGAACGCCTGCTAGGCTAGGTCTGCTTCCGGCCGCCCTCGCAACGTGCAGGTGTGCAACGGGCTATGGGCCCAGATCCATGCGCCATAGGATTTAGACCGGCGTGCTGACCTCTCTGTTGTGCCTAGGTAGGGTTGCGGCATGTTGATCTTCCACGGTCGGGCATGACCCAGAAAAGTGTGTCCGGCCAAATGGGATCAAGCGTGTTGAGTTATGTGGTGCACCCCTGCAGGGAAGTTTATCTATTCGAATAGCCGTGTCCCTCGGTAAAAGGACGACCCGGAGTTGTACCTTGACCTTATGACAACTAGAACCTGATACTTAATAAAATACACCCTTCCAAGTGCCAGATACAACCCGGTGATTGCTCTCTAACAGGGCAACGAGGAGGGGATCGCCGGGTAGGATTATGCTATGCGATGCTACTTGGAGGACTTCAGTCTACTCTCTTCTACATGCTGCAAGACGGAGGCTGCCAGAAGCGTAGTCTTCGACAGGATTAGATATCCCCCTCTTATTCTGGCATTCTGCAGTTCAGTCCACCGATATGGCCCTTTACACATACATCCATGCATATGTAGTGTAGCTCCTTGCTTGCGAGTACTTTGGATGAGTACTCACGGTTGCCTTGTTCCCCCTTTTCCCCATTTCTATACCCGATTGCTGCGACCAGATGATGGAGCACAGGATCCAGACGCCACCGTCGACGACGACTCCTACTACACTAGAGGTGCCTACTACTACGTGCAGCCCGCTGACGACGACCGGGAGAAGTTAGGAGGATCCCAGGCAGGAGACCTGCGCCTCGTTCGATCTGTATCCCCGTTTCTGCTAGCCTTCTTAAGGCAAACTTGTTTAACTTATGTCTGTACTCAGATATTGTTGCTTCCGCTGACTCGTCTATGATCGAGCACTTGTATTCGAGCCCTCGAGGCCCCTGGCTTGTATTATGATGCTTGTATGACTTATTTATGTTTTAGAGTTGTGTTGTGATATCTTCCCGTGAGTCCCTGATCTTGATCGTACACATTTGCGTGCATGATTAGTGTACGATTGAATCGGAGGCGTCACAGTGCATTGCAACTATGCAAAGGCTGGGGGTTTCAACTTCTTTCCAAATAATTGGAAGTGTCATCAATATGCTGACATTTTCTTCTGCATCATCCGACCTGGTAGAATATTCAAAATTCAGTATGAGCGGAGGGTGAGGGTTGGAGGTAGCCTTGTGCAAGCATCTTATATGAGATAGCACCACATCAGAAGCTAGGGGCGCTAGTTGTTGGCACTATACCGTCAAGTTCTCATGTAAAAGGAGTTTTTGATGATATAATTTTGATATCATATATTTCATTTACTATTAATTTATCCGTACCTCTTGGCGTCTCTCATGACTGCCCAGGAAACTAGGGTTTCTCTACCTCCCGTTGGCACCACCATCGATCGTCCTCGTCTCCGTTGTCTTGGGGCCATGGAAGCGCGGTGGATCTTCGCCCTTGCTTGAGAGAGAGTTCCTGCTCTATTTTTAGTTTATTACTTAAGGTGAATTAGTGTTTGTGTTCTGCTCAAGAAGACAAGCCAGTGGCGGCTCCCTGAAGATGGAATAAGTCCTCCTCACCTGGTCCCCATCTTGACAATGCGTCTTGTGTTGTTGGAAGTGTGTTTCCAACGGATCTCTTGGGAATTGATTTGCGTTGGTCTTCGATAAATCCCCGTGGATACATTCTTTGTTCATATGTCTTCAGGTTGGACCCTCCTGATCTACGCTTCTCTTTGTTGGCGGTGGTTGTAGTTCTTGTGCGCTGGTCCTATAGGGCCTTAGCACGACGATTTAAATTTGTAAATATTCTATATATTTAATTATAAACTAATAAAACACTTTACATGAAAAAAGTGAAAAAAAAATAAGCACCGATATGGAAAATGATACACCTGTATAGAAAAATGTTAATTATGAGTATGGAAAATGCTGATTATATACTACAAAAAGGACAAGACATTTAACTAAAATTAAAATAAAATTCAATAACATGTTTGTGCAATGTTAAAATAATGTAACACACATTCAAAAAATGTACGTTACAACTGAAAAATGGTTCACGAGTTTCAAAAATTGGTTTGGGACATTTTAAAGAAAAGCTACATGGTGCACTGAGTAACACTGCTCCCATTCCTGGTGACTCTTATTCCAAAACATTTTCCACATTCTCATCACTCTTGTCTACAAGCTAGCTCTGTTGTCTTTCTCTCCGAAGACCTATCAATTCATTTAGCCGCATAGAAGTGGCTTTTTAGTAGTAAAATTTGCTTCGACTTGATAGGAGACAGAGCATTATATATCCATGAGGTGTGCTGAATGCACCCATCAATTGTCCTCATGATTAGCCACGTGAATAACCTTAGGTATGCTCGACACCAAGTACTGGTCCCGTGATCTGAACTTTTTTGTGGGGCATAAAGTTGAACATTGATTATGTCTACACTTTGAAAAATAAATGCACCTTCGGCTATCTAATTTACACTTTGGCCATAAATAAATGATCAATTTTCTAGAGGATACGAAGGGTGCACAACAAATGCACAACTAGAAAATAGAACGCCACTTAGCCCGAGGAGAAACTTCCATCTATTTTTCGATACTTTTTTACCTGAGTTAAGTTCATAATCTTAATACATTACTCCCTCTCCTTGTCCTATCCTTTGACCTAGTGAAGTTACAATGCAACCAGCTGAGTACTGTATGTAGAAGTGGTGGAATGCCTTGCCTATCAGAGTATAAAACTGGTGGCTTCATGACCTTTTCCTGGCCATTCACAAGCAGTTTACTATTATTTTGCGAGTCAAAGTGTTTTTATTAAGTGGCACATTATATCGGACAATTTCCTATATGTCCATAATATGATACTAGTATAGGGAAGCTTACCATGCATGCAGACTACTAGAGATACTACTTGTCATCCCATGCATCCGCACGGGCTAGCATTAGAAAAACATGATACTGAATCTTATTGAACAACATATGCTGTATGAGTAACATAAGACTTTGACTGAAAAAAGATTATGAAAACCTTGGCGATGCTGTAGTAAGATACTATTGTCAACACTGCACATTGGTGTAATAACTATGAAGGTGCATAAATCGTTTAGATGGAAGATTTATGCCATCTTCTCCAAACTTCTAAGCACATAAAACATAAGAACGAAATGCTATAAAAGAAGTTACAATTTAATCTGAGGTACAATTTATTGGTTTCACTAATCCTTTGAAGTAGACAGAATGACAAACTTTCCAATATTCAGATGTAGCGTATCATCATATAGAAATAACAACATTTCATTGGCTGAAACTAAGCCGTGCTCTTCACAACAGATTACACAATCGTGATATCCAACAGAAATTTGGGAGAGATTTTTATGTTCCTGACTGACTTATTTTACCCGCAAAAAAAAGATTTATTTATGTGGGCAAGCCTTCCATTTTACCCCAGGTTTCCTTTTATTCAATCAGGCATATATGCCCATTTGTTTTACCCAATGCTTAAGTATTCCTAATCATATGGGTCTTCTTTTTCTTCAATAAGACACGCAAGTGGTTTTTCGCTTTCATGATAATTGTGATATGGATTTTTATTACTGTCAGGCATGAATATTTTTCTTGTCTTTTTTCACTTTTGCAAGGAGAAGGCACGTGCTTCTTTTGGAATGGGGACGTGGCTTTTTTTTCGTTGAGATCATGCAATTAAAAAAATTAGGCATATAGTCTCGTTTCTTTTACGTGGCGCTTAAGGATTCTGAATTTGTACAGGTGTAATTTTTCTTCAATTAGACACGCACTTGTCTTTTGCTTGAATTGTGATCCTGGATTTTTATTAGTGTTGGGCTATTTTTTTCCTTTTCATTTCCCCCCTTTGTAAGGAGAAGGCTTTGCTAAGAAAAACGCAAGTAGAAGGCACGTGCTACTGGGACATGATTTTTTTTAGATACTCGGCTTTTAATTTTTTTTGATCAAGTTTATAGACTCATTTATTTTACGCGACACTTAAGGATTCCTAATCTGTACGGGTCTTCTTTTCATCAAGTAGGCATGCACGTGTTTTTTCTTCTTTCCATAAGGCCCCGCTTGGATTGGTTGTAAATTTCTACACCTGTATTTATTTTACAGGTGTAAAATACTGGTCATAGCTGTTTTTCTCTTGGAAACAAAACGACCGGTTTAGGCGTGTATTCCAAACCAGCTGTAAACGGCTGAAAACGCTAATCCAAGCGGGGCTTTAATATGTGTTTTTCGAGCGTGGGGCATCAAGATTTTTTTACGTGTCTTCCTTTCCCTTTTGTATGGAGAAGACACATACGTGGGAGTTGAGGACTGCTTTATCGACGTGGTAGTTTTTCTTTTGTGAGAATCAATGTGAAGGTGGTAGTTTAGTCCCGTAAGTACATGGTAAAAATCCCCTTTCTTCATGGTATGGGTTAATCCTTTATGTACGTGTGTTCAAAAAAGAAAATCTTTTATGTACGTGCCTATACCTTTACGTATGTGGTGTTTTTTCTTTTGATTTGTTATGGCCTTCTAATAGATCTTGACCATTACATTTAAATCAAATGGCTAATTTAATCTTGATGATGTGGATTAACGTGGAGCCTCGTATGGTGCCCCCAATTAGTAAATATAAGATATAAGATATAAGATGCACCCGCAAAAAAAACCTATTAGAGATATGAACACTGATTATGTGTACATAAACATAATTTTATTGCAAAGTAAATGCCGCTTTGGCTATCTATTTTACACTTTGGTATAAACAAATGATCTATTCCTAAGACAACACGAAGATTACACAACAAATGAGCATCTTGGAAACAGAACCACATTACAAAGATCCAAAACAAATGACCTATTAGCAGTTGTTGAGCCAGTGGTAGGGGCATGATTTTGCATTGATTCATGTAGTGCATAGTACCTCAGTAATCATGATTGAGATGCTTCTAGACTGAGAGTAGGCCAAGTATCTTACTGATAATGGGTTACCATACAGATTGGATACATCTTTGGCATTAACCAGCATTCCCATTCATGACTACCAGAATGCGATATTGTCTTGAGTTTTGAGTGTCACCAACAAACTTAAAATGATGCAAAACAGCTGGTTAATATAGGTTTACCAAGTATTATAATATACTCGGGAAAACTCACTCGCCCATCATGCAGTAGGGAAAATATAGGTTTGCCGAGTATTTAAAAAAAATAACCGTGGCTACGGTAGTAATATCTCAACCAATGCATAGCTTGGGTCTTGTATGACTTTGCAACTTGCTGTTGTGATTGTTTGTGTGTGCATGTGTGTTGGTGTTGGCTATGTGCATCCTAGCTATGCAAAGGCCGGATGTGTGCTCATTGTGTTTGTATCCCCAAGATGCTTCATTTCGAGTTAATAAAATCCAACGTTTAGTGAAAACAGTAGTAATATGTCGAGAGTACTTTAGACACTCAGGAAAAATCCAAAACACCAAGCAATCATTTCATATGGCCATCTGTTGGTAATGGAACGGATACAGAGTTCAGAGAATAGTTGTCGCCGCAGCAAACTGGTAGAAGCTCGCTGGAGCACGTCGGAGGAGAGCTGGACCAAGGCCAATGCGGACAGTGCCCTTTCAAAGGATTAGGTGTTTGGTGGTGCATGAGGTTTAGATATTGTATTGGGAGCATGCATGAATGGCAATTCTAGCTATCATATGCCACCATTCATACATTAGTTGTTGACACATGTGGACATGTCAAACTTAATGGAGGAGTATGGCCTGGTAGTTTGCAATAGCACGACACCATGAATCGTCCACTAAGTAATGGTTTTGTTCCCGGCGTTTCCTATTCCCAATGCTTTTTGCACATTATTTTTGTGTTCTTCTATTCACTCTTTGGACGAGCTACTTTTGTTTTATTGATCTGCCACCTATTTGAATGTAATATAGAAGTGATCCAGCAGTAGAACTCAATGCTATTATGTGAGTGAAGATATATCAGTATGTATATATAATCACAGTCCAAAAACAACATGGCTAGTCATCGTTGGATATTGTTGGATATACTACTTTGCATTAACTTCATATTTCTTCTAGTTTCTGTTCAACATCATACTATATTCAGTAACCATGAATCCATGATGTGAGATCAATAAAAATAGCTCTAACATTTCTAGACAAATAGAACACCCCTTCTATACAGAATGGAGCCAGTACAAGAAACTTTCTGCAGAAGGTTGTTGTGCACTAAATGGTCACATACTGTGAACCTAAACCTGTCGAAAAACCAGCCATATATTGCCTATTTAGTTCAGAAAGCATTTCTGATCGGAAAGGGTTTTAATGATATGGGAGTTGGTGCATGTATATCGCAAACATTTGTGTGTGGACGGGAAATACATGACCATCATAGCCTTGTTAGAATGCATGTAAGCAAGACATTTTACAACCGAAAAGTTATATAGCTTGACTATATATCTCACAGACCAGCATGTTCAAGTTAAGCAGATACATGGTCCATCAATAAATATATGTCGTCGGGCCGATTAGCAAAAGAGAAAACGTGAATAATTTTTTTTTTAGAAAAGGAGGAAGACCCCCGGCCTCTGCATCTGGGCGATGCATACAGCCACTTTATTAATTATTCTCAAAAGACCTTACAAATAAATACAGCAGTAAGTCTGAAGCAACCGTCTAGGCAACATCTGTTGCTACTCCTATTCATTTGATGAAGGGATGTTGATAGTCTGGGCCTAATACCAAACAGACCTCGCAGCCAAACCTAACATCTAAGACCTGAGTTCCCATCCAGGACGCCTGCCGGGTATGGGTCACCCACCGGTCCGGCGCACTCCTCAACCAGGACGCCTGCCGGGTATGAGGCCGCCGCAACCACCTGCCACCAATCCATCTTCAGAGATGTACTGCTGCATCTACCTTGTCCAGTTTAGCTGCCGTCGACACCACCACGACGCCAGACAACGCCACCACTCTGCGCTCGTCCATCAACACACGCCCAGCAGCGAGACCCTGCTGCTCCATGCCGCTGAGACCCGCCATTGTCGACGTATCAGATGCAACGCCGCTCCTCCTTCGCGAACACCACCTTCTACCACTGGTCCTATCCCCTCCACCTGTAGATCCTCTGCACTCCCAACCGAGCCCCAGTGCCCCTGACGACACCTCCAGGAAGGTCATGACGCAAAAAGCGCCGCTGCCGCCAGATCCGAAAAGGATTGAAGGTTGAACATATATGATTAGTTGCAGCGCCAGAACATCGGGAGACAGCCATATTACACGCTAACAAATATTTTTATTTTATTTTTAACATAGGGTCAAGCCCCATTTGTAATCACAAATCAATTGCCTACATGGTGCTGTCAGAGAACATATTTAATCCCCATAGCCACCCATCATTTCTTCGCGCATCCACAGGCAAAAGGATAAGGTCCTGGATATACAGATTTGCAATCATAGATGAGCAGGATGCTCATCACAGGAGTCATTTAAGCAAGAAGGTGAAGATCAAACAAACGTACCAAAAGGGTGAGCACCCAACAACACCTAACCTCTCTGGTCTCAATGCCGCCTTGCTTTTCTGGTTTTAAAGGGAGGGGGGGTCTCATCAGCAACGCAACACACCTTAGTTCACTTCACTATAGGGAGGGAAAACAGTCAGACCCACTTATTCGGTATCGATGGATCAAACAGGAAGCACAGGAGGCAAGTAGAAGCATATATACCTTAAAGTACCGTCCACCTCATCACCTAGGGTAGCAGGACCATCGACCAGCGCTGCATATTCATAGAAGCCCAAAGCACATACAACCGAATTAGATAAACATGTTACTGATATTGATCTTATTCTTACAAAAGACAGCAGATAAACATGTCAGAAGAAAATATACACTTGAGATTGTATTCAGTAGAGTACAAATTCAAAGATGTTGAGTATATGTATTATGTGCATATTATGTATTGGGCCCGCCTCCTAGTTTCTTTTATAGTTGAGATCTGTGACCCACCTTTGTACATCATATATATGTGTCTATGCACGAAGAGCAATACATCGTGCAAACATAATCTTACATGGCGATGCTGCCGCTGCGCTCCTCCGCGCCGCCGCCGTCTGCGCGCCTCCCGCACCGGCCGCCGCTCCTTCCCTCCCTGTGCACGCTTCCCCAGCCGCCCGCTAGCCTCGCGTCGCGTTGCCTGTGTAGTTCGTCGAGGCTCTATACACGCATGTACGGCCAAAATCCATTGAGTTGTTTGCTACGATACGGCCAAAATCCATTGCTAGCTTGCTCAATCCATGAGTAGCAATGCATCGCCGTTGTGCTGCCGCTGCTTCCAGCTTCTTTGGATCGATTTTGCGCGCGGTGGCAAGCGGAGGGTGCGGCCACGTCTACGCGTGCCGTGCGACGGTCTGCGCCGAGTCCGCCCGCCAACGCCTCGGCCCGTTCCACGCGAAGCTGCTGCATACCCGCCAGTCCTGCGCTGCGAGACCTGCTGCTGCATCGCGTCATCTTCCGCCGCCGCCGCAGCGCACCTCCTTTGCGCCGCCGCCGCAGCACACCTCCTCTCTGTGGTCGACCGCCGCCGCTGGATTAGTGATGGCGTCCTTCGGCCCGTCCGCCGCCGCCTCTACCGTCCCGCCGCCGGCGCCCTACGGCACGGCCACACCAGCCCGTCCTGACTTGCTGCACGACTCGGCTCCGCTGCCCCCGCTGGCGTACATCATCACCCCACCGCCAGCGCTCTCCGGCTAGCCCGTCGTCGCCCCGCCGCCGGCACCGATTCTGCACGTCGACCCCTTGCTGTTACGTGGGGCGTTCGATGCGCCCATGTACGGGGCTCCTGCGCACTGGTGGGGGTCGTCAGCAGGCCAGCAGGTTTTTCCGGCGGGCCATCCGGCCTACCCGGCACCGCATTCACAGTCAGGGCTGCTTCCCATACCGTCTGGAGAGTACCCACCGCCGCTGCCGAGCGGTGGCTAGGGCCTCCCCATGGCATCTCCGTCCCCCTCGTCGGCCCTGCCGCCGGCGCCCTGGGATCCGGTGCTCCTTCCCGCACTGCATGCTGCTCCTACGCCAAACAACTATGATGATTGGTATATGGACACCGGGGATACGGCTCACATGTTTGCTCATCCTGGTAATCTTGCCTCCTCCACTCCCGTTACCACCGACCGCCGCATCATTGTCGACGACGGTTCCACACTCCCTATCACACATATCGGACACACTTATTTTCCTTCTAATTCCATGCCAATTACTTTGTCTAACATACTTGTGTCACCTCATCTTATTAAGAACCTCATTTCCGTTCTTCGTTTAACTCATGAAAATCCTCTTACCGTTGAATTTGACGAGATTGGTTTTTGTGTCAAAGACGCTCGAACCAAGATGGTACTTCACCGATGTGACAGCCTCGATGAGCTCTATCCGGTGCACTCGCCTTCATCCACCACCACCACCGCACTGGTTGCTCACTCCGCTGGCATCGATCTCTGGCACGCTCGCTTGGGTCATCCAACCCCCCCCCCCCCGCACACACACACACACTTCGTCATATTCTTAGGAGTTTCAGTTTCAGTTGCAATAAGATCGAGGATCACACCTGTCATGGTTGTTGTATCGGCAAACATGTTCGCCTCCCGTTTAATAACTCCACCACCATTGCTTCTTTTCCTTTTCAGTTGATTCATAGCGATGTGTGGACTTCTCCGGTTTCTAGTAACTCGGGCTATTTATATTATCTGGTCATTCTTGATGATTATTCTCATTATGTGTGGAGTTTTCCTTTGCGCAGAAAGTCGGATGCACTCTCTACCTTGAAGGCCTTTTACTCCTATGCCCGCATGCAGTTTGGGCGTCCCATCCTTGGGCTTTAGACGGACAATGGAAAAGAGTTTGATAACCTCGGTTTCTGCACCTTTTTGTCGCATCACGGCACAATTTTCCGCCTCACATGCCCGTACACTTCACAGCAGAACGGTCGAGCCGAACGCGTCCTTCGCACTCTGAATGACTGCGTTCGCACGCTCCTGTTTCATGTCAACGTGCCGCCTCGTTTCTGGGCGGACGCACTCGCCACTGCATCACTTCTTCTGAACATTAGACCCATGCCACCCACGGTGGAACTACGCACCTTACCATCTTCTCTTTGGTACGCCCTCGTCTTATGACGACTTGCATATTTTTGGGTGCCTTTGCTATCCCAGCATTGCCGACACTGCTCCTCACAGGCTTGCACCTGGATCTGTCGCTTGCATCTTCATCGGCTACCCCTCCAACTCTAAGGGATATCGGTGCTACAATCCCGTCTCCCATCGTGTGTTCACCTCCCGGCACGTTTACTTTGATGAGCATGTGTTTCCGTTTCACCAGGTACACCCGGCTGTTCCTCTCGCCACTGGTGACGCGGGCTCCTCGACACCTCTCCCAGGGCAGTCGCGCGCCCCCCTTGGCCCGCCCCCTGGCTTTGAGGCGCGCCCCCCGCATGCGCCGCCTCCTACACCCGCGGCGCTGGTGCCCCCGGCAGCCCCGACGTTGGCGCCCGCGGCCCCCGCGGCTCCTTCGGCGACCGCGGTCCCCGCCCCTATTCCTCCCCCCCCCCCCCCCCGGCGCCCCCGACGTTGGCGCCCGCGGCCCCCTCGGCGCTTGTGGCCGGTCCGGTCACCCGTGCCCGTACGGGCATTTTTCGCCCGAGCTCGCGCTACGCCTCGGATGAATATGTCCATGTGGCGTCCACCTCTGAGCCGTCGCTGTTGCCGTCCTCCGTTCGAGCCGCTCTTCGTGACCCGCTCTGGATGGCTGCGATGCAAGAGGAGTTTGACGCCTTGTTGCGCAACCGGACGTGGCAGCTTGTTCCCCGTCCCCAGCACGCCAACGTGATTACCGAAAAGTGGGTCGTTAAACACAAGCTCCATCCTGATGGTACCCTGGATCGCTACAAAGCGTGCAGGGTCGTTCGTGGCTTCCGACAGCGTGCTGGCATCGACTTCACCGGCACCTTCGCTCCGGTCATCAAGCTCGGCACGATACGCAGGGTTCTCCACCTTGCAGTCTCCCGTGCTTGGCCGGTGCACCAGATGGATGTCTCCAACGCCTTCCTCCATGGTCACCTCGAGGAGCAGGTCTTCTGCCAGCAGCCCGCCGGATTTGTTGACCCGGCGCTTCCCGACCATGTGTGCTTGCTTTCGCGGTCCTTGTACAGACTCAAGCAGGCTCCGCGCGCTTGGTACAGTGCATCGCGTCATTTCTCCACCAGCTTGGGTTCCGCTCCACCCGCTCGGACGCCTCGCTCTTCGTCTATCATCAGGGCTCTGACACGGCCTATTTTCTGCTCTATGTCGACGACATCATCCTGACGGCGTGTACGGCAGGTCTCCTCAGTCAGCTCACGGCTCGTCTTCGCACTGAGTTCGACATCAAGGACTTGGGTCCTTTGCACTACTTCCTCGGTGTCGAGGTGGTGCACCATCCGGATGGCTTCTTCCTTCATCAACGGAAGTACGCTCACGAGCTCCTCGAGCGCGCCGGCATGCTTAACTGCAAGCCCGCTGCTACGCATGTTGATACGAAGGCCAAGCTTTCTGTCACGGATGGTTCTCCTGCTTCGGATGCTGCTTTCTATCAGTCTATCGTTGGTGCTCTCCAGTACCTCACTCTAACTCGACCGGAGATCCAGTATGCCGTGCAGCAGGTGTGTCTTTATATGCATGCTCCTCGAGACGTTCACTGGGCTGCCATCAAACGGATTCTCCGCTATATCTGTGGCACTATGGATCTTGGCGTCACGCTTCACGCCTCCGCCGACACCGCCCTCACCGCCTACTCCGATGCAAACTTGGCGGGCTTCCCTGATACTCGTCGCTCCACCTCAGGCTATTGTGTCTACCTTGGACCCTCACTTATCTCGTGGTCGTCCAAGCGGCAGCCTACGGTCTCTCGTTGCAGTGCTGAGGCTGAGTATCGCGCGGTGGCCAACACCATCGCCGAGTGTTCGTGGCTTCGCCAGCTGCTTCAAGAGCTTTCTTGCCCTGTTGACCATGCCACGGTGGTCTACTGCGACAATGTCTCGGCGGTCTACCTCTCCGCTAACCCGGTGCATCATCGACGGACCAAGCATATTGAGTTAGATATTCATTTTGTTCGGGAACAGGTGGCCCTTGGTCATATTCGTGTTTTACACGTCCCTACTTCCCAACAACTTGCAGATATCATGACCAAGGGCTTGCCTACGGCGTCATTTGAGGACTTCCGGTCCAGTCTTTGCGTCAGCCGCGGTGCCGCTTCGACTGCGGGGGGGTGTTGAGTATATGTGTTATGTGCATATTGTATATTGGGCCCGCCTCCTAGTTCCTTGTATAGTTGAGGTCCGTGGCCCACCTTTGTACATCATATATACGTGCCTATGCACGAAGAGCAATACATCGTGCACAATCATAATCTTACAAAAGATACTTGCAGTTGCATTGATGCAGCTGAAGCTGATGATCGTGCCCTGAGCTTCCCGCAGCTTGACATGCGCCACCCGCTTTTCACATGTGTAATCAATGGGCAAACCATCCTGTGGATGCATGGCTGTACAGCAGAATCTTGAAAACAACAAAGTTCAGAATTGAACCAAAGAATGAGCAGAAGATAAGAATGCCTATCAGGCTATGCTGTAATTGTTGGATTAATATATTGGAAATTAAGAAGCGTAATAGTCAGAACAGACTATATCACAGATTATAGCAGGGATATGCAACTACAGATCAAGTAAAGATGATGTTGAAATAGCTGATGTGTTCACAACTCAATTAAGAACTACAATAACCTAAGAGAGGCAGCTCTTTCCCTCCATATCTTAGCACGGCCATTTCACAATCCATCTACTTTAATTCTTCTTATAACAATTATTCAACAGCCGGTCCACTATTCAGCTAATATTAGCTAGCTCGCTACCTCGCTATGGACAATGTCCACACTAACAATTTCAATAGTTATTCTTGTTCCCAGACTGATCCATAGACCATAGTATACTCCTTCGCCTAAGCCTCTCGCGACGCAAGCTGCTCTCCTATATAAACCAAAATAGCATTATAGTGTAGTTAACTCTTTGTTTTATACAGGATTCTAGCACTATTGAATAAAAACAAGCCAAGTGCATTGTGGGTCATGTAAACAGAGAAGCAAATGAGAAATTTGGATGTGGTTCAAAATATTTTAGTGGTACCATCTATAGTTTAAAAAGTCATTTTGGGACTAACATACATGTAGCTAATGCACGAATATCATGCATGTTGAGCTAACAACATTCTGAAATCAAATGCGCACACCATCTATCACATGTCCTGATTCCTAAAGCTGAATTAAACTCAACCGAAATATGCAAAACAATTAATATTTCTGTGGCAGTACGTAGAAAGATAAACCCATAAAGAGATAATAGATATGACTAATGGGGTCATTTTACTTTACTATAATTGTCATTTGCCCCCCAAAACAGTTGAAATTATCCTGTATGACATTGGGTGACGTGTTGTTTAAACTAAAATTCAGACAAATAAATATAAAACTAACTTAGGAGAGAAGTACTCTTCCTCCCTTTCTTTCTGTGCTTGTCGACCACTCAAATGATGGCACAAAGCAAAACCCAACAAATTGGAAGGAAAGGAGAGGGGTCTCTCACCTAGCGCAAGAACAACAACGATGAAAACTGGTGCAGGTGTCATCATAAACATATTCGTATATGTGCGTCTAATCATGTCCTTGGCATCTGTTTAAATTGTCTGGGAGACATATATTAGATGACATAAAAGTATATTGTGGGTAATTCAAGAAATCTATATATCCTAGAAAAATAAGTGATTTACAATTGATCAAAGGCATCCTCTTTATCATGTGGACACACAAGAAGAAAATTTCAGACCAAATGTAGCACATCAGGTTGTCTTTTCAGCTTCTGAAAAAGAGTCAGCTTTTTTTAGGGATAAAAAGAGTCTGCTAAGAATCACTTAAATAAAACTAAGGCCCATTAAACATATACTTTGAAACCAAGAGTGCTATTTATTTATGCATGCCCAACCTAAAAAGAGTTATGGCTGAGATGGCCCATGGTGCTTTAGTTAATACAATGAAATATGTACCCTTAGGACACCTAAAAATGAATTAGCGTATTCTATTATGATCCTTTGGCGTTGTCCACGCCTCATATGTTCGTCTCTTTGCACCGGTGCGAAGGTGGGCACTAAAATATATAGTCAAATTCCACTAAAATATATACACCACAAAGAAGAGAACGAGCAGAAATTAACTACAAAGTAGTATCATATATGCACATTTATAGATAAGAAAATGTGGTTACCAAACAGATCAAGACGACAAAACGGATGGACACCACAATTAGAATACCATTCACATCGGATAAAGCCAAGGTAAACTATTGGTAGGATGAATGGCTTTAGGGGACATAATCAATGCACATGAAACTCCTGTACATGAAGTAGACGCATCTAAATGTTGTTTCTGGGTTGCAACTTACAGTACTATGCCCATAGATGGTACTCATCCTATCGATAATGGCAATCCTGGCTCCCTCCACCTCAACATCGCTGCTCTATGGTCTCCTCCAAGCCTCCCCAATCTCGCCCTCTTATTCTGAAATGTACCTGCAACCCTGCACCACATTCTCAGTTATTCTAATAGAAACAGCGATAATAGAAGTAATCTGAAGAACTGTAATCCCTAACTAATAAGACGCATGCATGATCTCAATGAAGTTACATACATCGGTGATGGACCACCTGATGGCCAAGGATATCTCCAGAATGTGTGTCCTGGTCTGCAAAGCCAACCAAGAAAGCAAAGGAAACATAGGATCAGGTATTGCATGCAGCAAGACATCGAGAGAATAACTACAAAATTCCATGTCAATGATCCTAAACAGTCACCTGAAGGAACCCAGATCCTACCGAGGAAACCAACATGCCACTCTCCACAAGGACCTCACCTCTGGTGTTGTCCACGCCTCACCTGTCCGGCTTTTTCACGAGGTATTGCACCTAGTTAGCTGTAGTTATTCATATCGCGCCAACTAAGCGTGTCGCAAAATTATATAAAAAATCATCACAAGTGAAGGAAAGAGGAATCATAGTTTCTAGATCAAGAGAAGAAACATATCCTTGTTTACTAATCTAATAAAAAAACATAGATGGAAATATTAGATATTTTTAAACTAAATCTTTGTGTGACATGCAAATATAACAAATTATCAAAATGTAAATATTTTCAAGGACATGCAAATTTGACCATGTTCTGATATTCCAAAAGTACCATTAGTGGTTCCATTCACTCAAGATATACCTTTGACCATTTGCCGGAATCTCTCAATACAAGGAACACTTCAGTAATATTTGCTTTGAACGTCTTGATCAAATCAAACGATTCCACGAGAAATCCTATAGACATAAACATATTGCTTCTGATAAACACAAGTGGATGAACCAAGAATGAACAACCTGCATATGTAACACCAAAATTACACCTGTTGCAGTGCAGAATAAATGACTAACAAATGCCATATTGTCATTATTCTGTAGTCAGAGATATTAGGACATATTAATCAAGACACAAGGCTAATAAGTCAAAAAGGTTATGTTGTGGTCGCAGGGAACATAACATCCTAATGGTGCATATCGAGTGGTATAAGCAGCTAGTATTTTATCTCATTTAGTCGCATTAAAATGAACCTAAACTATATACTACAGCTAATATATTTCATATTGGTGTAAAGGGAGAAGCCCAGTGAAATTAGCTAAGAATTCATCTAGGAACGATCCGTTCTGTTATTTTCAACAGCACATATCAGATGATCCCAAGTAAGGATATCAAAGTTGTGGAATCTCAAAAGATCCATCTAGGAACGCAAGTACGGCAACTAAATAGTGATTAAATTAATGTTTGAGCTTGGATAAGGTTACATGAGTGGCCTCTTCTCCAAACGGTCCTCAACTTTGCACTAGTAGAAAAAGGGGCTTTTGTCCCGGTTTGTAAGGCCCTTTAGTCCCGGTTTTCGAACCGGGACTAAAGGGTCGGTACTAATGCCTCTCCCCTTTAGTCCCGGTTCAAACAGGAACCGAGACTAAAGGGCGCGGCCACGTGGAGCTCCACCTTTAGTCCCGGTTGGTAACACCAACCGGTACTAAAGGAAATTTTATGATTTTTTTGAAAAAAAAAATTTGAATTTTTTTTTGAATTTTTTTATTTTCAAATTTCTGAATTATTTTAACCTCTAGTCTGTAATCACCACCCCTCATCACTGCTCAACTTATCCTTTAATCACCCCTCATCATTCCAAATCATCTAAGTTCCCGAACGGTCACCCATCCTCCCACTCCCCCAGCCTAAGCACGCTTAACGTTCGGGTTCTATTCTCCCTCGCTCCAAGTCTGCACTTGTTGTTTTCCTATCAATAGTAAGATGTCAATCCTATTAACCTTCAGGAATTTTGCTTGAGCATGAAGTGACACATTTCACTGTTTGAGTTTGAAACTATTGTTTTAAAAAACAATAATTATTTAGTAACACTAATATTTCTTGAATAATTAGTTTGACCATTGTTTGACCACAGTTTGACCACATTTTGACCAGATTTGACCAAAATTCAAAATAATTATCTAGTAACACTAATATTCTAGATTAATTAGTTTGACCATTGTTTGACCACAGTTTGACCACAGTTTGACCACTATTTGACCAGATTTGACCACATTTTTTCCAAAAAAAAATTGAAACTACACTTTTTTCTGTTACTAGTGGCACACCTAGCAAATGATGCGCCACTAGTAAGTTTGAAATTTTTTCGATTTTTTCCACTCTAGATCTTAAAAGCCCCGTAACTTTTTTTCTGTTAGGTTTTTGAGGATTTTGAAAATGTTTAACTGGGTTCCCCGTTAAATTCGGATGAAACTTTTCGAGTAGATGATTTTTCATATAAAAAACTTTTTCATCCGAGTTCGTATGCAAAAGTTATGCCCATTTTACAAATTCCAGAGAGATTTTGCAAATAAAGTCGAAATTCATATTTGTAAATTTTCCCAACAACTAGACCACATATCACATGGGAAACTTATTTTATTTTTTTGACACATCATTTTCTTTTGTTTTTTCTAAAACTGAAAAGGCGGTCCAGGGGGGTGGAGTTTGAAAATGGGACCTTTAGTCCCGGTTCTCGAACCGGGACTAAAGGGCATCGCAGCCTTTAGTCCCGGTTCGTGTCTCAAACCGGGACTAAAGGTCTAATCTTTAGTCCCGGTTTGAGACACAAACCGGGACTAAAGGGCATCGCACCCTTTAGTCTCGGTTCGTGTCTTAAACCGGGACTAAAGGGCTCAGGTGAACCGGGACTAATGCCTTAGCCGCACGAACCAGGACCAATGCTCACATTAGTCCCGGTTCGTGACTGAACCGGGACTAATGTGAATATTGCCCTGGACCGTTGCCCCCTTTTCTACTAGTGTTGGGACATAGATGGCTTGCTTAATGAAATCCGGGCAGCATGAGCCTCTTCAAATGGAATGGTCCTTGTCATTGCCCTGAAAACATTAGACCATGCTTAGTTATGAATCACATCAGACATAGCTTAACTTTTTGGGTAGTTGTAAACATTGTTCATCAAAATTTAAATAAAAACCCAAAAGAGAACTCCAATGACTACATTATAATGAATTGCCACTTACCCATGATCAACACAATTACACAATGTGCCATATTTATCCCTACTACATGGATGCCTGCACAACCAGTGGTAGACAATGGTGTTCGACGTAGTACTCCCGGGTGGTAGAGACTTGTACTCCCCACGTAGTGCATGCAACTTGTACCCCCTGTGCAACATGTGCTCTCCCATGCAGTGTAACACTTACTCCTTGGTGCCAAATGTGCTTCTGGTGCAATACACATTGTGCTCCCTACGTAGTGCAACTAGTGCTACCTAATGCAACGTGTACTTCACCTGTGATGCAATTTGCACTCCACCACATAACATACATGTACTTCTATTTGAGGAAAAACAAAGAGAAAACAAAAAAAACTGAAAAACCGTAGGGGTACCCAGTACTTAATTGCTCCCATGGTTTATTGCCACAGTGGTTGTTGGGCCAAATTCTAGCCCAAATGTCCATGCGGGTTAAGCTGGTCAATAGACACGTAAACTAAAATGGACACACTAAAAGCTGAGGAGTTTTTTTTTCTTTTTTTCTTTTACAGTCCTGCAGAGTGCAAAGTTTGTGAAAGATCTGATGTCAAGGTGACAACGGGTTATTGGATGGCGTGGCGCAACGCAATCCACAAGTGACCTATGAGAGTCTATCATGACTTTTGAGAAAAAAAAGGTGTATATGTTTCAAAGTCCGTCTATGACATGTTATACTTCTTCGTCGTTACTTGCTTGGCTTCTAAATGGGATGAAAATGTCAGGCCGATGAAGATGGGTTCTATAAAGCGTGGGGCCCACTTCCTGACATCACCACGAAAATTGTATCGAGGGAACTTGTACATCATTGGGATCTGCGCTAAATCCTCGTGTGTGTGTGTGACGGATGTCCTTGGAGGTACAATGACCTTAGCTACACCATGAAGGTAATATCACATATTTAGCTCATTTATTGTTTTGCGGGCAATTCTGTCAAGCAGTGGGCATCTCCTTCCCGAAGCCTCGTATTCTCTAATGCAATCCATGGTCTTTATCTCGTTTTGGAACATTCCGCACGGTTTTTTCTTTTCTTTTTATCTGTTTTCCTTTACCAGTTATATCATTTTAGCTTTTATTTCTTTGTTCATTTTTCTTTTGGTTCATTGTTCATTTTTAAGTGTAATGAACATTTTTTTCAATGACCTAAATATTTTCATTTTGCAATTATATTCTTCATTTTAAAAACATTTATAGACACATTGACATATCTATAAATACACATCAAACATTTCCCAGTAAATGTAATATATCTTCAGATACATGCTGAGCATTTTTTAGATACATGTTTAACATTTTTACGAACACATATGAAACATATTTCAAATGCACTTGAACATTTTTTAAATACATGGTCAACATTTTTGAAAAGTGCCATGAACATATTTTAAAATATGTGAACAGTTTTCGAATTTAACATTTTTCTGAATTTTTTTACACATTGTTTTTCGAAATTACGCTAACGTTTTTTTACACTTTGTGAAATTTTTTGTAAATGGCATTAACAAACTCATAAAACCGTATGAACAGTTTTTGAATATCATGAACAATTTCTTGAATGATCTGAAATTTTGTTCTAATTATGTGAACAATTTTTCACAATTTCGTATAAAATGATATCATGCACATATTTGTAAACTTGTGTATTTTTAGAATCATAGAAGCACTTTCCGAATATCTTTTTAGTGCACAGTGAACAGTTTTAAGTAAAAGGCATTTAAAAATGCATGAAAAAATAATTATTCAAACTTATGTTTCTACAATATTTATAGAAATATATAGAAGAATTGAAAACATAAATTATGTAAAAGAACGAAAGAGAAAATAAAAAGAAAATATGTTGTGGGCGAGTTGTCGTCGTTGCATTTCGGTTGGCGGGAGAAGCTTCCGAGATTGGAGCAACATAGCAAAGGCGTACCCCTTGCGAGAGCCCCGCAAGGTCATTTTTGTGGGCTGAGAGCGCGTCAAGTGGTGCGTCCAGCCGTCCCCACGTGTCGAGTGCTAGACGCTCCCTCCGGATTTTTATTTTATTTTTATGTACACGTTTTCAGGTTTTAGATGGTTTTTTTAGCCTTTTGGTTTTATGCCTAGTTTTCCCTAGGTTTTGGAGAGGAAAAAAATAGCACAAAAAAAATTGCTTCCATGAGAAGCACAATTTTGCTTCCCCAAAAAGCACACTTGTGCTTCTCAGAAAGGAAAATTCACAATTTTTTTGTGTGAACTTTTTATTTTGTGTTCATGAGAAGCACAGATTTGCTTCGGTGAGATGCACAGCTGTGCTTTCCGAAAAGGAAAGAAGTTATGCTTTTCTTTTTTTTCTTCCTGAATTTATGTTTTTCTTCCACAAGATGCACGCTTATTGTGGAGGCGCGGATTTGATTCCGCGAGAACCACTGTTGTGCTTCTCGAAAACAGGAAAAAGACAAAACATATTGCATGAACTTTTTTTTCTTCCATGAGAAGCACATATTTACTTCTCACGGGGTCACATCTTAGTTCCACAAAAAATACAGTTGTGCATTTTCAGAAAGGCAAAAAACCGTGATTTTTTTGTGTTTTTATATTGCTTCCACTAGAAGCATATATTTGCATCTCATGGAGACACCGATCTACGCTTCTCGAAAAGAGAAAACGATTTAAAAAAACATGCTTCTAGCTTCTGTTTTTTCTTTCAGTTTTTTCGTGAAAAAGTGTTCGTCGAAACCTATTAACATGTGATCTACTGCATCCGTTCCTAAATATAAGTCTTTCTAGACATTTCAAATGGACTACAACACATGAATGTATGTAGACATATTTTAAAGTGTAGATTCACTCATTTTGCTCCGTATGTAGTCACTTCTTGGAATCTCTAGAAAGACTTATATTTGGGAACGGAGGGAGTAGTTTTCAAGATCTCTATGCCAAAAATCCAACGGTGAAAACAATAAAAAAATTATGACACATGTTTTAAAAGATAAAACTTAAAAAAATAGAAAAAGAAAACTTCACAGGATGCGACAAGTGATGCACATGCAGTGCATCACTTGTCAATGCCCGAGAAGAAGATGAGGGTGACCTTTACAAGGATACCCTTAACCATGGTTTCGGCGATACACACGCACCCGAATAATAATAGCAGCAAAGGCAAAGCGGAGAGACTATCTATTGGGCCTTAATTCAGTGGAACACTGCCCAGCCACCACTAGACCCAGCCAGCCTCTTGCAGTCACTCCCGACCGCACCGCACGTGCAGCCAGCCAACGACGCACGCGCCACCGCCGCTCTGCTGCTCCGGCCTCCCAAGCCGCAGGCCGCCGCTGATCTCTCGTTTCGGCGCACCGCCGCAGATTGGCCGCTGGCCGCTCAGTCCAAGCCGGCGACCACCGCCCAGCAGGCTCGTTACTGCTTCCGAGGTTCAGGTAAGGTTCAGGCAACTGATGGTGCTTGGTTTTTGAAGCTGAAGGATTGTCACTGCTTCCCTAGTTCAGGTAAGGTTCAGGCATCCGGCTGTTGTTTCTGACCTTGAATTTGCTTGTGTGTCATGTTTATATATGTGCCAATGCTTTATATAATTACTTTATTAGTGCTGAAATTAAGTGAAAGATGTGCAGATTTTGTTTCCAATCGTGCTATGCGCGCGTGAATGTGCAGGCATGAGTTTTAGTTTTAGGTTTACTAGCAAAAAGCCCGTGCGTTGCAACGGGACAGAAAAAACACACGCTCTTAACCCAATAACCATGACTCGAGAACCTGATAGGTAGACGTTCTCTATTTAAAATGGCATCACATTTGTTTTCCCGACAGTGGTCTCACTGCTCACACAACGAAAACGCATTTGAATGTGGTCAGTCCTAAGGCGTCTCTCTCACACACGCGCGCGCGCGCGCTCGCACGCACATAATCGCTCAGAATAAGATGAGAAAAGTGTTGTTTTTTCCCGCGAGGTTTTTCAGAGTTGTGCATGCGTGGTTATCAATGTTTTTTTCCCACTCAATCTGGTTTTAATGTTTGTTTATTTGCAATTTGGATCGTCGTCGATGCGAAAGAAAAACAGATCGTGCACTATAGATTAAGTTTGCACCCAAATTAATAGTTTAGAAATATTTAACAGCTAAAAGTAACAGCATATTTAGATTCTATACATTTTTCTAATCAAATTTCATATGTAATATGTTAAATTCGGAGTTACGGTTTAAAAGATATGGATAATTTTGTTTTAGATAAACTGCGAATTGATTAACCGAAAGGTTAGGGGGTTTTCTGTTAAAACACAAAAAAAACGATTCGTATGACTTAAAAATGGACGGCGGGTTAATTACCTGAAACTTCAGGGGGTTTTCTGAGAAAGTTAAAAAAACGGTCCGTTATGACTTACAGATATACTGTGGGTTGATTTCAACAAACTGCAAGGACTTTTTTGCAAATAGAGATGACGGACGGCCGAATCCCAGCGTGCTTTATTATTAGGTAGAGATTATTGTGCAATTGAACCGTATTTTAGGTTCTCAATTCACGGCTTCAGGCAGCTGACAGTGTTTTTTGAACTTGTGTTTTGCCTGTGCGTCCCATGTATATGTCAATGTGTTATATATACTTCTATGCTGAAATTAAGTGCAGGATCTAGAGATTTTGTTCTCGATTGTACTATGAGTGGTTGTGCAAGCAGGACTATTTTTCACATTTCATTTCAACTTTGGCAAAAGTTGTCAAATACGGAGTAGAATATGAAGATAATTCTTCCATCTGTGTCCAATGACATAAACATGCGGGAGCTTTGAGTTTAGGTTTTAAATTTGTTGTGCAGTTGAGCCATATTCAGTATGTTTTCACATTGGATATTTTGTCAGGCAGTTTTGAAGGTATTTTTGGGGTTGTTGTTCTAGACGCTAAAGTTTTTCTCCATGCTGAATTTTGCGTGGCCCGGGTTTTGCTTCAATCCTGGCTGCACCACTTATGTATCTCAGTAAAAGAATCAGAAGAACAAATGAAGTGCTATTTTCGTCAACACAAGAAAAAAAAACACCCAATTCAAGCATAGGGAACAGTCAGGATTTGCTGAAAAGACTTTTACTTGTTCTTGGGGCCAAACAACAAATCATTTTATTTTCTTGCTTCTCATCATCAGTCTGTGTTTTTTCATCTATCTCTCTCCAAGTGTCCTCATCCATAAATCACCTATCAACGACCGTCGATGAGAATAATCTACTCCTAAAGCCTGCACTAACTTACAACAAAAGCCAGGCCAAGGCTGAGCTGAAGTGAACTGGTCAAGCACAAGCTCTGACCTCTTCATGTCACTGCCATGCCAATGCAAGCAACACATATGCTACTACCTGGTCATAGATATCCATGTGACAAAACAAAAAAAGATGACTTGTTCTTGGGGCCAAACAACAAATCATTTTATTTTCTTGCTTGTCATCATCAGTCTGTGTTTTTCCATCTATCTCTCTCAAGTGTCCTCATCCGTAAATCACCTATCAACGACCGTCGATGAGAATAGTCAATCACCTAAAGCCTTCACTAACTTACAACAAAAGCCAAGCCAAGGTTGAACTCAAGTGAACTGGTCAAGCACATGCTCTGACCTCTTCATGTCAATGCCATGCCAAAGCCAACAACACATATTCTACTACCTGGTCATAGATATCCACGTGACAAAAAAAAAGACGACCTTTTGAAAAGTTCTTGCAGACCAAGGACAATGGGCACATGCAACACATAAAGGCAAGATTTGCTGACTATGTCATGGTACTACGTCAAATATAAGACGTTTTGTCAGTTTAAATTCAACTGCCATAACGTCTTATATTTAAGAACTGACGGAGGGAGTATATCTCACTCAGTTGCAGTGCAACAAGTATTATAAGACATGTGAATTTTTGTACTTGATGTTGTCTAGGTCCAAACTGAACATAAATCAACACAACCAAAAAGATCAGGCTCTTTTTTACCAGGACTAGGCAAATAGATGGCTACAGGTAACACAAAAAGGCAAGTTTTGCTTTGGCTCACTCAACCAGATGCAATGCAAGAAGAATGTGAGGACTTCGAAAAGACTCACTGAGAACTTCTGAATTTTTGTACTTGATGTTGTCCAGGTCCAAACATCTCAGGAACAGAATCAAAAGAACAAATGAACTACTGGTATGGTCCAACATTTTCCGGCAACACGAAAAAAAACACCTAATTAATTTAACCAGAGGGAACGGTCAGAATTTACTTTACTCCCCACCAGCAAGCTGCTGCTGCTGCTGCTGCTGCTGCTGGAACAAATGGTATGTAACTCATATATGATATATAGGATCAGGGGAACTGGAAGGAGCCTCCGATCTGCGAGTTCTGCGACGGCGGGTTGATGGCGACCCACAGCAGGGAGATGGTGATGGCGAGGAGGTCGGACCAGATGAGGACGATGGTCGGCATGTGGCCGCGGCGCCCCCTCAGGCCCTTGGCGAACCGGTAGAGCTGAGCCAGCACCCAGATGCTGAAGAAGACGCTGCCCAGGAACTTGTTCCACTGCAGGATCTCGCTGTTGATGATACGGCTGAAGCCGGCGGCGATGGCGATGAGGTTGCCATCATGATGAACATGGGCGAGATCATAAAAACAGTTAATGAAGAAGACGATGAAGTTCCACACACTCGGCAAACAGTATGTGCATTTACGGACAGTGTCGGCTCTCGGCAACGGCGCGACATACTACGAACTAAGGCTGGTCACAATGGAGAGGAACTTAGGAGTAACATCACACACTCCAATACAACTTTGCTTTTGTGGCACATATTTAATGAAGAGAGAGGTGCTTGTGGTAACTAGCTAAGTTACCAAACATCACACGCTCCAAGAAATAGTGAGTCTATAACCTAATAAATACATCGTTGCATGACACTACATAGATGTTCCTACCCACTATGGAGGTAGTAATATAGTCTATAGAAGTGTGTAAATTACTAGCTTATGTTCTTGTCCATCATGACCAGCCTAAGGTGAATTTTCCAAGCCAAGGAAAGCTACTAGGCCCGAAACAATGGACATGTGGTTGCTTCCTGTGTGTCCGGGTTTACCGAGTCTATCTGAGGAACTCAAGCAAAGGCCACTGCTAGGGGCAAATTTGACGAATTTGACCTATTGACGAAATCAAATCACAGAATGAACTGTCCGTTAAACTATTTCACGCAGCTGACCCGTGGCGCTTAGCTCTCAGGCGCTGCACTAGTGCAACGCGTAGGAGCTAGGCGCTGCACTAGTGCAACGCCTAGGAGCTAGGCGCTACACACTGATTTAGTAATTTTTGGATTACACGGATACGATGCTAGCCGTGTAGCGCCTATCTCCGAGGCGTTGCATAGTGTAGTGTGGCGCCTTCGTGTCGGGCGTCACACAAAAAGGTCAGCCGTGTGAAATAGTTTCACGGATAGTTCATTCTGTGATTTGATTTCGTTTATAGGTCAAATTTGTCAAATTTGCCACTGCTAGGTAGCATGCATCGTGTCTGCTGCCCATCAAGAAGCTTTATTGTGTTGAGCCCTCACTTGTGGACCTCGGCAACAAGTTTGCCGGGTCCCCGTCAGAGGGAACAGTGCAAATCTCACTTTCCCTTTGGGGAGTACGCCGAGTACTCTTTACCAAGAGCTACCCTCGGCAATGTCTTTGCTAAGGTTTTGGTGCCCTCGGAAATTACTCAGATTCCAGTAGCGATTATCATCTTTGTGTCTTGGGCCATTCGGAATACTCGAAATGAGTTCATTTTCAGAAAGATTAATCCGTGTGTGACCACTACTAGGGAAATATTTATAGGCAGGACCTCAGTAGTAGCGCTGTTCTAAGGCAGCGCTAGTACCTATTTAGCTGTAGCGCTGGAAAACATAAATGCGCTAGTACTATGTGGTCCCAGACAAGGCCATCGACGGTAGCTGTAGTAGCAAAGTTGTACAAAATCCAGCACTACTACTAAGAACTTAGCAGTAGCGCTTTACTTTACAGCACCACTACTGCTAATGGGACCCTCTTAATAGTAGTGCGTTTCCTGGAAAGTGCTACTACTAAGTACCATAGTAGCAGCGCTTTTTTGGAAGCAGCGCTACTGCTAGTTGCGGCTGGTGTCACCTTTTCACCCCCTCCCCCTCCCCCTCCCCCCTCTTTGCCCTCTCTCCCCCTCCTTTCCCCTCTCCACTCTTCACCATTGTTGCTCTTTTTCTCTCTTCCTCCTATAAGAAAAATACCAACAGTGGTGTTCATCATATAAGCCTCAATTGTTGTGGTGCCCGAATATTTACTCTATAAAAAACAGTGAAAAATTAGCGCCCTATAGCGCCATTAATAGCATAATAGCACGCTATAGCGTTCCGAGCAATATCTTGCTAAGTAAATCAGTGTATAATGTCTCGTTAATAGCACACCATAGCACCATATGGCACGCTAAACAGTGTATTTTAAGGGCCACGCAATTTCATTATAGCATGCTATTTTTTTCATTGATACAAAATCATAAAACCTACAGTAGTTTGGTATTCCTACGAAGTTCCCATAATTAGGCAAAGATAACCTTTATTGTAACTAAAAGTGGCAAGTAAAAGGTGTAGTAATTTTTGTATTGCTTACGAATTAACATGGGCTAATTATTTTCAGCCTGTAATGATGTCTGGTACGTGATGGCTGCAGATAAATGAAGTGCACGAAAAATTTGTGATGGCTCTGCAGGAGTTGTTCAACAAGCACAAGTATAAAGCTGGATGCCCTAACCTCCAACTACAAGTCATATGAGGCAACAATTCTTGCTCAACATGTACGAGAATAAATAGTCAGCGTTGTTACCTTAAAGTACCGCAAAAAATGTGTGCTAGACAGAGCCAATACTGTGGATGAATGAATTGTTCACGTTTTACTAGATGACGTTACTCATATTTTAAATAAATATGAGTGTGTGCATGTGACGCTCGGATAATCAAGCTACAGTAACCTCTGCTAATAATGCCATGTCACCTCGATTAGTGTTGCTAATCTCGCGTTAGTTCAAAACCGATTCAAATTCAAAATTTAATTAAAGGAAAACAATAAAACTTTTAAAATATTAAAACTAAAATGTTCGGAGTGAACCAAATATTGCATAGGGAATTGTGGTGGAGAAAACCAAACTGTGAAAAGAGTATAAAGGCTCTAAAGTAATTAAACAGTAGTTAAAACAATTAAATAAATGACTATTGGATTTTATAAAGTATTAGATTATTTTATTTTGAATTAAGGATTAATGTGGCAGGAGTATATTTACAAATACTAATTTAGGTGCTAGTGGAAAATTTTACAAAACTAAAATAAAAGGAAACTAGAAGTGAAACACAAAAGAATAACTAAAAAGAAGAAAAGGGCAGGGACAAGAAGCCTCCCTCCCCCCCACTGGGCCTCGGCCCAACTGGCCTCTGGGCCACTAGGCCGGCCCACCCCACTCCTCAAACCCTCCCCTGTCGGCCGAAACCCTAGGGCAACCATCCCCACTCGCCCCGCACACCCCCCCCTCCCGCACGATCCCCTCTCCTCCCTCTCTCCCCCCACGATCCAGATCGGGCTCCCACCCCTCCCCGCTGCCCACCTCGCCGTCGGCGTTCCCGACGCCGCTCGTCGTCTCCGGCGTCGCCCCGCCATCGCCGCCTCGACCCCGTCGCTCGCCTCCCCGTCCTCGCCCCCTTCCCGATCCAGAACGGGATCGGGGCACGACCCCGACGCCGCCTCGCCGCCGCCCGGAGCTCCACGGGCCTCGCCGGAGCCACCTCATCGTCTACCCCGCCGGCCTGCCTCCCCCTACGCACGTCCCATCTCCCACCTCGAACCCCACTGCCCTTGCCCTACAAACTCACGGTGAGGACCCCGCGGCTGCTCTCCTGCCGCGACTACTGCTCGAGCTATTGCTCCGCTGCCGTCGCGCAGGCCTCGCAACCTCCCCTGCTCACCGCCCGACCACCCGTGCCTACGCGCGCCCCGTGCGCTCGCGCCGTGCCCCCCCCCCCCTCCTGGCCGCGCCGAAGCGCGCGCGCGCCTGCCCTCTGCTCCGCGCCTCGCCCCGACTGCCTCCCAGCCGCTGCGAGCGCTGCCAGCCGTTCCTCCCACTGCTGCTCGCCGCGCGGTCCCGCCGAGCACCGACCCCGTCGTCGAGCCCCTACCCGTCACCGCCTCCCATCGCCCTACTTCGTCGCGGCTCTGCTCCGCCCCCGCAGCCGCCTTGCTCCGCCACCCGCACGCCGCCGCGGCCCCCGCTCTGCTGCTGTCGTGCCGCCCCGGCGTCTTCTCCCTCCCGCGGCACCGTCCTCCACGGGGCCGCCCTACTACTCTGCAGCGCTCCACTGCCACTCGCTGGTGGCTGCGCGCATCTCGCCGCTGCCTCGGTGGGTGCCTTGCCCCGCAACGCCCTGACGGGGGCGGGCTGGCGCCTGTCGCCAGCTACGCCCGTTAGCGCCCGCCCGCCCCGTTAAGCCCCTAGGGCCTATGACGAACGGGGCCCACGCCCAGAACGGTTTAATAAAAAAAGAATTAAATAAAAATAAATAATAATAATAATATGATTAATTAATTAAGATAATTAATTAACTTAATTACTCAGGTTAATTAATCTAAATTAAGCCTAATTAATTAACCTAATCACTTTAATTAATTTAACCAAACATGTTTTAGTTAACTAAGTCAATGACCAGTGGGACCCACACGTCAGTGACCCAGTCAACACCTCTGTTGACTGCTGATGTCATGCTGACATCAGCAAATACTATTCTAGATAATATTGAATTAAATTTATTAAATAAATTCTAAAATGATTTAAAACTTTAGAAAATCATATAAAATAAACCGTAGCTCAGATGAAAATACTTTGAACATGAAAGTTGCTCAGAACGGCGAGACGAATCCGAATACGCAGCCCGTTCGTTCGCCACGCGTCCCTAGCATAGTGAACCTGCAACATTTTACCTCCGTTTCTCCTGTCCGAAAACGCGAAACATCGGAGATACTTTCCCGGATGTTTCCTCCCCTTCCCCGGTATCACCTCTTACCGCGTTAGAGCACCCCTAGCACCGATACATGTCATGTCATGCATCGCTATGCATCTGTTTGCTTAAATATTTATTGTTTCTTCCCCCTCTTCTCTCGCTAGACACCGAGACCGACGCCGCTGCTACCCAGTACGACTACGGAGTTGACGACCCCTCTCTCTTGCCAGAGCAACCAGGCAAGCCCCCCCCCCTTGATCACCAGATATCGCCTACTCTTCTCTATACTGCTTGCATTAGAGTAGTGTAGCATGTTATTGCTTTCAGTTAATCCTATACTGCTGCATAGCCTGCCCTTGCTACTATTGTTGTTACCTTTACCTACTATCCTACTGCTTAGTATAGGATGCTAGTGTTCCATCAGTGGTCCTACACTCTTGTCCGTCTGCCATGCTGTACTACTGGGCCGTGATCACTTCGGGAGGTGATCACAGGCATATACTATATACTTTACACTGTTACATTACCTGTGATACTGTTCGGAGATGGGGGCTGAAGGGGCAGGTGGTTCCACCCAGGTAGTGGTGGGCCTGGGTTCCTGACGGCCCCCGACTGTTACTTTGAGGCGGAGCGGCAGGGCAGGTTGAGACCACCTAGGAGAGAGGTGAGCCTGGCCCTGGTCGGCGTACGCGAATACTTAACACACTTAACGAGATCTTGGTATTTGATCTGAGTCTGGCCATTTGGTCTATACGCACTAACCAACTACGCGGGAACAGTTATGGGCACTCGACGTCGTGGTATCAGCCGAAGCCTTCGTGACGTCAGCGACTGAGCGGCGCGCGCCGGATTGGACTGGAACGCCTGCTAGGCTAGGTCTGCTTCCGGCCGCCCTCGCAACGTGCAGGTGTGCAACGGGCTATGGGCCCAGATCCATGCGCCATAGGATTTAGACCGGCGTGCTGACCTCTCTGTTGTGCCTAGGTAGGGTTGCGGCATGTTGATCTTCCACGGTCGGGCATGACCCAGAAAAGTGTGTCCGGCCAAATGGGATCAAGCGTGTTGAGTTATGTGGTGCACCCCTGCAGGGAAGTTTATCTATTCGAATAGCCGTGTCCCTCGGTAAAAGGACGACCCGGAGTTGTACCTTGACCTTATGACAACTAGAACCTGATACTTAATAAAATACACCCTTCCAAGTGCCAGATACAACCCGGTGATTGCTCTCTAACAGGGCAACGAGGAGGGGATCGCCGGGTAGGATTATGCTATGCGATGCTACTTGGAGGACTTCAGTCTACTCTCTTCTACATGCTGCAAGACGGAGGCTGCCAGAAGCGTAGTCTTCGACAGGATTAGATATCCCCCTCTTATTCTGGCATTCTGCAGTTCAGTCCACCGATATGGCCCTTTACACATACATCCATGCATATGTAGTGTAGCTCCTTGCTTGCGAGTACTTTGGATGAGTACTCACGGTTGCCTTGTTCCCCCTTTTCCCCATTTCTATACCCGATTGCTGCGACCAGATGATGGAGCACAGGATCCAGACGCCACCGTCGACGACGACTCCTACTACACTAGAGGTGCCTACTACTACGTGCAGCCCGCTGACGACGACCGGGAGAAGTTAGGAGGATCCCAGGCAGGAGACCTGCGCCTCGTTCGATCTGTATCCCCGTTTCTGCTAGCCTTCTTAAGGCAAACTTGTTTAACTTATGTCTGTACTCAGATATTGTTGCTTCCGCTGACTCGTCTATGATCGAGCACTTGTATTCGAGCCCTCGAGGCCCCTGGCTTGTATTATGATGCTTGTATGACTTATTTATGTTTTAGAGTTGTGTTGTGATATCTTCCCGTGAGTCCCTGATCTTGATCGTACACATTTGCGTGCATGATTAGTGTACGATTGAATCGGAGGCGTCACAGTGCATTGCAACTATGCAAAGGCTGGGGGTTTCAACTTCTTTCCAAATAATTGGAAGTGTCATCAATATGCTGACATTTTCTTCTGCATCATCCGACCTGGTAGAATATTCAAAATTCAGTATGAGCGGAGGGTGAGGGTTGGAGGTAGCCTTGTGCAAGCATCTTATATGAGATAGCACCACATCAGAAGCTAGGGGCGCTAGTTGTTGGCACTATACCGTCAAGTTCTCATGTAAAAGGAGTTTTTGATGATATAATTTTGATATCATATATTTCATTTACTATTAATTTATCCGTACCTCTTGGCGTCTCTCATGACTGCCCAGGAAACTAGGGTTTCTCTACCTCCCGTTGGCACCACCATCGATCGTCCTCGTCTCCGTTGTCTTGGGGCCATGGAAGCGCGGTGGATCTTCGCCCTTGCTTGAGAGAGAGTTCCTGCTCTATTTTTAGTTTATTACTTAAGGTGAATTAGTGTTTGTGTTCTGCTCAAGAAGACAAGCCAGTGGCGGCTCCCTGAAGATGGAATAAGTCCTCCTCACCTGGTCCCCATCTTGACAATGCGTCTTGTGTTGTTGGAAGTGTGTTTCCAACGGATCTCTTGGGAATTGATTTGCGTTGGTCTTCGATAAATCCCCGTGGATACATTCTTTGTTCATATGTCTTCAGGTTGGACCCTCCTGATCTACGCTTCTCTTTGTTGGCGGTGGTTGTAGTTCTTGTGCGCTGGTCCTATAGGGCCTTAGCACGACGATTTAAATTTGTAAATATTCTATATATTTAATTATAAACTAATAAAACACTTTACATGAAAAAAGTGAAAAAAAAATAAGCACCGATATGGAAAATGATACACCTGTATAGAAAAATGTTAATTATGAGTATGGAAAATGCTGATTATATACTACAAAAAGGACAAGACATTTAACTAAAATTAAAATAAAATTCAATAACATGTTTGTGCAATGTTAAAATAATGTAACACACATTCAAAAAATGTACGTTACAACTGAAAAATGGTTCACGAGTTTCAAAAATTGGTTTGGGACATTTTAAAGAAAATTTTCCGAGATTCAAAAAACTGTTTGTGACGTTTAAAGTCTATTTATTCTAATATGAAAAATGTTCCCATTGGTCAAGATAATTTTATTTCCGTTAAAAATGTATGTGACATTTTAAAAATATTCAATTTTTCGAGGAAAAATATCCATGAAAATGTTAAGAATGCTTATACAATGTAAAAAAAACTGTTCGTGCATTTTGGAAAAAACTTATTGCTAATACAATATGTAAAAGTGTTTGTCAAAAATGTTGCCGTGTATCCAAAAATTATTCAAAAGATATATTTTATAAAAAATATACATCATGTAATTCAAAATGTCCAAACTGTATCAAGAAATAGACAAAGTGTACTCACAAAAATTAGATTTTGTGTTTAAAAAAAGGAACTCGATTAAAACAGACAAAAACGGAAATAAAACTAGAGAAAACCAACAAAGAAATAAAAAAAGAACCAAAAGTACAATGAAGAACAAATATCAAAGGAAACCAATGAATAACAAAGAATAACGAAGGAGAAAAGGAAATTTAAATAAAACCACTAAAAAGCCCAAGAAAAACCAGAGAAAAAAACAATGAAACAAAAAAACGGATGCCTTCACACCCACCCTGAATCAAGGAAGGATTTGTTGCACCAATTATACTTTTGGTTTTGCTGTTAAAAAAGGAAGGGAGGGGGGGGGGGGGGGACTGATGTGAGCGAGCTAACTACAGCGATGTACGAGCGGCTGCGAATAATGCACTAATGGGCCGGGCCTGCTCGCTCGCCCGTAGACGATTCCTAATAGAAAACTCATGGGCGAAACATAGCCCTGGCCGCGCCTGCCTATGTCTTACAGCCAGACGGAGTAGAAATTTTCTGCAGCAACGGCCCGCGACGGGATACTTTCCCCTTTACCGAGACTATAACACGTACGGACAGGCTTTCTGGTTATTTTGTTACTTTTTTCCTTTTTACTCTTTTCTATTATTTACATGTCTGGTATGAAATTAATATCATGTGTAAATGAAAATACTGTTGATTGCGCGTTCAAAAAAATTTATTGTATTGTTAAACAAAGGTATGCACAACTTTACAAAAATGTGCTAGCATAAAAAATGTTCTGTGTATTAAACATGTATTTAAAAAATTTAAATATATGAATCATGTATTTAAAAAAATTAATCTGAACCAAAAGGTTATATATATATATACCAATAATAAAACTGTGTATGAAAAATGTGTTGAAAAAATAGAAATAAAAAAGAAAAGAAGAAGGAAAAACCAAAGTCCGGAGAATATCAAAAAAAGGGAAAAACATAAAGAAAAAACTAAAATCCGAAGAAAGTCGATGAGAATAGTGAAAGAAAGATGAGAAAACCACACAAAAAATTGCAGCCGAGTTGTTTTTAATTTCCTTCATTTTAAAAAGTGTTCCGGTTTTCCAAAATATGTTTGTGGTATTTTTAAGAAAATATTTATACAATGTTGAAAAATATTTATACAATGTGAAAATGTTTATACAGTGTTAAAAAAATGCCCAATGTATTTGAAAAAAGGCACAACATGAGTAATAAAAACAAGTGTTCATGAAATTCTTCAAAATCAATACAAGAAAACAACATGAGTAATAAAAACAAGTGTTCAAAGGTCTCCATGTGGAGCTCCTCAAGACCATCAGAAGTAAGAAAAACAAGATCTTGGCAAGTATTTTAAGATCTTACCATAGTGAAGTGTTTTAATTTATCCCTGTTTGAAGCTTCTGTTTTAATTTGTTTGATAACATTGATGCATTCCATATGTGGTAGATTAACTTCTATGACTCTATAATTCAGCTCATTCAATCTTTGTTCATGCTTAGACACATGGGACTGATTATATGCATCAGATCTTGATCTCGAAGTCATCATATTTCTTGGTATCTACAATTCAAAAATCGGTTAGAAAATACAAGATAAAAACTAAGATAAAAACACCAACGGTACCTACTATCCATTAGACATTTAGTTCAGAAGAAAAGAAAACATTCTATAAGCAATATCAGTTTAATACTAGCAAAAATACCACAGGTTAAGAATCTATATAGTACTAATCTACATGCCTTAATCAGTTCAGTGCTACTCCAATGGTAACTAAACTACATAGAACTCTGTAGATAATCACTTCAGTGTTGACATATTATTAGTTTACTGATTTAAGAAAAGATCATGTATGTCAGGAATGTTCTATAGAAGATATCACGTGTAGCAAACAGGTTAACTGAAACCTGATGCAGCAAGATTAGAAGCAGATAACACAGTACACAGTGCCTTCAATGCCATGATTTTGAGGAGTTTAGCAAAAACACTGGCAAAAAAATGCCTCCTAATGACATACGTATTGTAGTGATGATTTATCCAATTTCCTTTTAATATATATCAAAATTATCATATTGAGCTATCGAGTAAAATTGAGCGAGCAGTGTTGGCTCAAGATTAGCTTGTTTCATACTTAACTTATTTCTTTCCGAGTCGACCTAAAATAAGAGTCGATCTTGAGCGGATTTTTCTTGCAGCCACTTCATGCGCCCCACGCACGTCCACCTCTTCCCCAGCCCCCGCCCCAATTGACAAAATTTCTTTCAATATGCAATACATCTCATTATTACTATGTAAGAATCTAGGACTTTGAAAATTTTGCTAAAACTTCTGACTTCGGTACTCGATGTTATCCAGGAGTGAAGTCTAGAAGAAACTTTGAACATCAAAGGTAGGGGAGGAGCTGAGGCCCAAATAACCAAGGCCATGGGCCGCATGGGGTGGAGGAAATAATAGCTTCAATGTTTTTACTTTGATGATCAGAAGCAGACCATGGCCTAGTAGCGTATAGCGGTCACCTATTTCCAGCGTTTTTCAAGACCGGCCCTAGGGGTGTGGAGGAGCGGCTACCCCGTGCCCCAAATATCTAGTGGGCCCTCCCAGGAGCCACGTACATGTATGTAGGCCATAGTCACGGCCCACGGAGGTAAGCATGTCATGACGCCGATGAACACCTCTGCCAGGTGAGGCCCAGGCCTCGTGTTAGGGCAATATGTCGCTTGTACTGACTCCTAATAAGAATCACTTATGGACAATAGTAGAGGGTCGGCCCACTTTGTAGCGCGGGTGCTGCGTGTGTGGGTTTGCTTTGTTCTGGCTCACAGATGTCGCCGTCGAATTCGCTCGCTCTTTTTTCGGTTTTTTTCTTAGTTTTCCTTGTTTTCTCTTTGGGTTTTTTCATCGAATTTTGGATTATCTTTTCTTTTTATTCTTTTATATGCTTCAGTTTTCTTGTGTTTTCCCTGGTTTTCTTTTGTTATTCCTCTTCCTTCTTTATACTTTGATTTTCGTTGTTTCTTTCTGGGTTTTATTCGGTTTTTCTAGTTTCTTTGCTTCTATTTTTTCTTTGTTTTGTCATTTTTCATTGGTTTTGTCTTTTTAATTCATGTCCACGTTTCTCTCATCTATGTTGTACATTTTCTATATACATTTAAAACATTTGTTCTAAACCCGTTTAAAAATTTTCAAATACATGTTTTCCACTTTTTACAAAAACATGTTTTGAGTTTTTTCTAAAGTTGTTTTAAATTATAAAAAATATTTCTTTGCATTATTCAAACATTTTTAGTACATTGTAAAACATTGATTGAAAATGTCACGAACACATTTTTCTAACATTTTTTGCTCTAATCAAACATGGTTTTACATGTGATGTAAATTTTTATTGCATGACACATTTTTGTTGAATTACAGAAACTATTTTTTTGCATTTTTTATTAACATTTTTTAAAATTTCATGGACATATACAATTTATATTTTTCACATTTTCCATACATATGTTTAACATTTTTCATACATATGTGCGGCATTTTCATAGATATGATTAACAATTTCGGTATACACAACTAACGTTATTTTAATTTTTTTACATCCACATTTGTGCATTTTTCGTATAACACAAAGCCATTTTAAATGCAACATTAACATTGTACAAACTTTTTTTAATGTCCGGAACTCATTTTTTTAAACTAGTGAACATTTTATTAAATGTAACGTGGAATCTGTTTAATGCATGAGTCATGTTTTTAATTACATGATTTGTTTTACAAAGTATAACCATTTTTCTTACACACGATTAACATTTTTTCGCATACAATATTAATATTTTCTACAATTTTATGTAAACTATTTTTTGAAAAATAGAGTTCTAGAATTTCCGAAATATAAAAAAAATTTAAAAATGAAAATAAAAATGAAAAGAAGCAACATGGCATCAGCAGATGAGCCGTGGCTACTGGGCCGGCTTGAAAGCTGCGCCCTACAGTCGAGACCTAGTACGACTCGCAGCGGGCAGCACAGAACCGCGCCCCCGGCTCCGTCTCCATCATGTAAGCACTGACGCATATGGCCGAATGACTCCCACTTAGACACCAACCCACATCATCGAGCGCCCATGAGGACAGCCATGTCGCATCATCCCTGATGCTCAGCATGCTAAAAAAGTTTGAACAATATAATTAAATAATTTTACCTTGGCATACATGATGTAAAGCTTACACTGTTCAATCTTTGTTGTATATTTATTTTTATTTTCAGCAGTCAACACTGTATGTTGTCATGACAACTAGAAAGTATGCGTCTAATAGGAAGAAAAAAAAGTGTGGGATTGACTTGATAGAATCACATATATGAGTTATTGACAGTTTTGCCGATTTATCGATGAAACCATAGAATGAGTTGGCGATGGTTCCCACCGAAGGAGAGGAACCAACTAATGGTAATTCTAAATTTGAACAAAAAGAAAATGTTGACATCAACTAAAAATATAGTAACACTTCATAAATAAGTATATTAATTATTAAGTTTACGATGTTCGTATCTCAATGGATCCAGAATTTCTGATTCGCCTCGGGCCCCTAAAATCTCAAGACCTGACCTGGCGGTTTTAGGCACTTTCTAGGACGGTTTTGGAACATTCAGCATAGTTTTTTTTCTTTTTTATCTGTTTTTCTTTACCAGTTATATCATTTTAGCTTTTGTTTCTTTGTTCATTTTTCTTTTGATTCATTGTTCATTATTAAGTGTAATGAACATTTTTTCAATGACCTAAATATTTTCATTTTGCAACTCTATTCTTCATTTCAAAAACACTTATAGAGACATTTACATATCTATAAATACACATCAAACATTTCCCAGTAAATGTAAAATATCTTCCGATACATGTTGAACATTTTTACGAACACATATGAAACATATTTCAAATGCACTTGAACTTTTTTTAAATACATGGTCAACACTTTTGAAAAGTGGCATCAACATATTTTCAAATACTTGAACAATTTTTCATTTTAACATTTTTCTGAATTTTTTGACACATTGTTTTTCGAAATTACGTTAACGATTTTTTTACACTTCATGAACAATTTTGTAAACTTATGTTTCTACAAACTTATGTTTCTACAAACTTCATGAACAAAGTGAAAAATTACTTATGCAAACTTATGTTTCTACAATATTTATAAAAATATATAAAAGAATTGAAAACATAAATTGTGTAAAAGAACGAAATAGAAAAGAAAAAGAAAAGATGATGTGGGCGAGTTGTCGTCGTTGCGTTTCGGCTGCCGGGAGAGGCTTCCGAGTTGGAGCAACATAGCAAAGGCGTACCCCTTGCGAGAGCCCCGCAGAATCATTTTTGTGGGCTGAGAGCGCGTGTAGTGGTGCGTCCGGCCGCCGCCACGTGGCGTGTGCTCGACGCTCCCTCCGGATTTTTATTTTATTTTTATGTACACGTTTTTAGGTTTTAGATGGGGTTTTTTTAGCCTTTTGGTTTTATGCCTAGTTTTCCCTAGGTTTTGGAGAGGAAAAAAAATAGCACGAAAAAATTGCTTCCATGAGAAGCACAATTTTGCTTCAGCAAAAAGCACAGTTGTGCTTCTTGGAAAGGAAAAATCACAAACTTCTTTTGTGTGAACTTTGTGTTCATTTGAAGCACAGTTGTGCTTCTCGAAAAGAAAAGAAGTTATGGTTTTATTTTTTCCTGAATTTATGTTTTACTTCCACGAGATGCACGCTTATCATGGAGGCGTGGATTTGATTCCGCGAAAAACACTCTTGTGCTTCTCGAAAATGGGAAAAAGACAAAACATATTGCATGAACCTTTTTTTTGCTTCAATGAGAAGAATAGATTTACTTCTCACGGTGGCACATTTTTACTTCCGTGAAAAATACACTTGTGCTTTTTCAGAAAGGCAAAAACAGTGATTTTTTCCGCGTTTTTATATTGCTTCCACTAGAAGCATATATTTGCATCTCATGGAGGCACAGATCTACGCTTCTCGAAAAGAGAAAAAGATTAAAAAAACATCCTTCTAGCTTCTGTTTTTTCTTTCAGTTTTTTCGTGAAAAAAGGGTTCATTGAAACCTATTAACTTGTGATCTACTCCATCCGTTTCTAAATGTAAGTCTCTTTAGATATTTTAAATGGACTAAAACATATGGATGTATGTACATATATTTTAGAGTGTAGATTCACTCGTTTTGCTCAGTATGTAGTCACTTGTTAGAATCTATAGAAAGACTTATATTTGAGAACGGAGGGAATAGTTTTGAAGATTACTATGCTAGAAATCCAACGATGAAAACGGTAAAAAAATTAAGACACATGGTTCAAAAGATAAAACTTAAAAAAGAAATGAATGTAGAAAAAGAAAAATTCACAGGATGTGAGTAACGCACATGTAGTGCCTCTCATGGAAGAGAAAAAAAAACTGAAAACACATTTTTTATTCGTTTCCGAGAGGCACGGCCGTGACTCTCGCGAAAGCACAACCGTGCTTTTCGCAGAATCAAACCGTGCCTCTCGTGGAAGGAAAAAAAAACTAGAAAACGCGTTTTTTCCGTTTCCGATAGGAACGGCCATGACTCTCGCGAAAGCACAACCGTGCTTTTCGCAGAATCAAACCGTGCCTCTCGTGGAAGGAAAAAAAAACTAGAAAACGCGTTTTTTCCGTTTCCGATAGGAACGGCCGTGACTCTCGCGAAAGCAAAAACGTGCTTCTGGCGGAAGGGAAAAACGCGTTTTTTCGTGCAAAAGTAAAATTCCGAAAAAAAAATTGATCCAAAAGCTAAGGAAGACCGGTGAAAACCGAAACGTCAAAAAAATCCGGAAAAAACCGTTTAAGAAGCCGAAAATGCGTACGTAAAACAAAAATAAAACAAAATCCGGAGGGAGCGCCTAGAGCACGACACGTGGCGGGCGGCTGAGAGCGCGTCAAGTGGCGCTGATCGTTGTGAGGCTCCCGAAGGAGCGCTCGTCAACTAGTTACTCCCTACAAGGATACCCTTAACCATGGTTTCGGAGATACACACGCACCCGAATAATAACAGCAGCAAAGGCAAAGTGGAGAAACTATCTATTGGGCCTTAATTCAGTGGAGCGCTGCCCAGCCACCACTAGACCCAGCCAGCCTCTTGCAGTCAATCCCGACCGCACCGCACGTGCAGCCAGCCAACGACGCACGCGCCACCGCCGCTCTGCTGCTCCGGCCTCCCAAGCCGCAGGCCGCCGCTGCTCTCTCGTTTCGGCGCACCGCCGCAGATTGGCCGCTGGCCGCTCAGTCCAGGCCGGCGACCACCGCCCAGCAGGCTCGTTACTGCTTCCGAGGTTCAGGTAAGGTTCAGGCAACTGATGGTGCTTGGTTTTTGAAGCTGAAGGATTGTCACTGCTTCCCTAGTTCAGGTAAGGTTCAGGCATCCGGCTGTTGTTTCTGA
This sequence comes from Aegilops umbellulata, assembly GCA_032464435.1. Taxonomy (NCBI): domain Eukaryota; kingdom Viridiplantae; phylum Streptophyta; class Magnoliopsida; order Poales; family Poaceae; genus Aegilops; species Aegilops umbellulata. The sequence continues at coordinate 584,048,263 of CP136060.1, read as the reverse complement.
CCTTGAATTTGCTTGTGTGTCCTGTTTATATATGTGCCAATGTTTTATATAATTACTTTATTAGTGCTGAAATTAAGTGAAAGATGTGCAGATTTTGTTTCCTGTCGTGCTATGCGCGCGTGAATGTGCAGGCACGGGTTTTAATTTTAGGTTTATTGTGCAATTGAACCGTATTTTAGGTTCTCGATTAACGGCTTCAGGCAGCTGACAGTGTTTTTTGACCTTGTTTTTGCCTGTGTGCCCTATGTATATGTCAATGCGTTATACATACTTCTATGCTGAAATTAAGTGCAGGATGTGGAGATTTTGTTCTCAATTGTACTATGAGTGGTTGTGCAAGCAGGACTACTTTTCACATTTCGTTTCAACTCCGGCAGAAGCTGTCAAATACGGAGTAGAATGTGAAGATAATTCTTCCATCCGTGTCCAATGACATAATCATGCGGGCACTTTGAGTTTAGGTTTTAAATTTGTTGTGCAGTTGAGCCATACTCAGTATGTTTTCACATTGGATATTTTGTCAGGCAGTTTTGAAGGTATTTTTGGGGTTGTCCTAGGCGCTAAAGTTTTTCTCCATGCTGAATTTTGCGTGGCCCAGGTTTTGCTCCAATCCTGGCTGCACCACTTATGTATCTCAGTAAAAGAATCAGAAGAACAAATGAACTGCTATTTTCGGCAACACAAGAAAAAACACCTAATTCAAGCATAGGGAACAGTCAGGATTTGCTGAAAAGACTTTGACTTGTTCTTGGGGCCAAACAACAAATCATTTCTTTTCCTTGCTTGTCATCATCAGTCCGTGTTTTTCCATCTATCTCTCTCCAAGTATCCATCAACCACCTATCAAAGACCGTCGATGAGAACAATCTATCACCTAAAGCCTTCACTAACTTACAACAGAAGCCAAGCCAAGGCTGAACTCAAGTGAACTGGTCAAGCACATGCTCTGACCTCTTCATGTCACTGTCATGCCAAAGCCAACAACACATATGCTACTACCTGGTCATAGATATCCATGTGACAAAAAAAAAAAGATGACATTTTCAAAAGTTCTTGCAGACCAAGCACGATGGGCACATGCAACACATAAAGGCAAGATTTGCTGAGTATGTCATGGTACTACGTCAAATATAAGACATTTTGTCAGTTTAAATTGAACTGCCATAACGTTTTATATTTAAGAACTGAGGGAGGGAGTATATCTCACTCAGTTGCAGTGCAACAAGTATTCTAAGACATATGAATTTTTTTACTTGATGTTGTCTAGGTCCAAACTGAACATAAATCAACACAACCAAAAAGATCAGGCTCTTTTTTCCCAGGACTAGCCAAATAGATGGCTACAGGTAACACAAAAAGGCAAGTGAACTGGTCAAGCACATGCTCTGACCTCTTCATGTAACTGACATGCCAAAGCCAGCAACACATACACTACTACTACTACCTGGTCAGAGATATCCACGTGACAAAACAAAAAAAAGATGACCTTTTCACAAGTTCTTGCAACACATAAAGGCAAGATTTGCTGATCATTTTAGATATGTATCTAACACTAAAATGTGTCTATATACGTTCGTATGTACATAAATACACAAAATATTACCTGGTCAGACAAATACACAAAATGATCAGGCTCTTCTTTAGCCAAAGAGATGGCTACAGGTAACAGAAACGGGCAAGATTTGCCTTGAGAGTATGCAACATATCTCACTCAACCAGATGCAATGCAAGAGGAATGTGGAGACTTTCAAAAACATGCTAAAGAGAACTTCTGAATTTTTGTACTTGATGTTGTCCAGGTCCAAACATCTCAGGAACAGAATCAAAAGAACAAATGAACTACTGGTATGATCCAACATTTTCCGGCAACACGAAAAAAGCACCTAATTAATTTAACCACAGGGAACGGTCAGAATTTACTTTACTCCCCACCAGCTACAGCTAGCCGCCGCTGCTGCTGCTGGAACAAATGGTATGTAACTCATATATGATATGTAGGATCCTCAGGGGAACTGGAAGGAGCCTCCGATCTGCGAGTTCTGCGACGGCGGGTTGATGGCCACCCACAGCAGCGAGATGGTGATGGCGAGGAGGCCGGACCAGACGAACACGATGGTCGGCGTGCGGCCGCGGCGGCCCATGAGGCCCTTGGCGAACGGGTAGAGGTGAGCCAGCACCCAGAAGCTGAAGAAGACGCCGCCCAGCAGCTTGCTCCACTGCGGGATCTCGCTGTAGATGGTGCGGCTGAAGCCGACGGCGATGGCGATGAGGTTGACCATCATGATGACGATGGGCGGGATCATGAGCGACGTCCACTTGACGATGTAGAGGTCGGCGAACTCGTCGTTCTCGTCGTCGGCGCCCGACTTGGAGGTGAGCGTGAAGGAGATCTCGATGCCGGCGATGACCTTGAGGAGGCCCTGCAGCACGGCGGCCAGGTGGGCGCTGGTGCCGCCGATGAGCCAGAACTGCTCGTTCCTCCACCACTCCTCCAGGTTGATGCCCGACCACTTGATCTCCAGCACCGCCAGCATGCACAGCGTCAGGGTGATGACGAGCAGGTAGGTGAGGAAAGTCACGTCCAGCTCCTTGACGATGAACTGCCCCGAGAAGAGCGACAGCGCCGGCAGGAAGCAGTAGACGATGAGGAAGATGGACGTGAACGGGTAGATGCCCACGTTCAGGTACGCGATCCTCTGAAGACACTTCATCCTCCGGCTCGCGAGCAGCGCGTTGTTGCGGGAGAAGAAGATCTCCACCGAGCCGGTGGCCCACCGGAGCACCTGGTGGAGACGGTCGGTCAGGTTGATGGGTGCAGTGCCACGGAAGGCGTCGCGCTTGGTGACACAGTAGACCGACTTCCACCCACGGTTGTGCATCCGGTAGCCTGTGACAACATCCTCTGTGACTGAACCATAAATCCATCCGACACGCTGACCCCACTCTGTCTTGTCTTCATACCAGCATGAGATGACACTGATAGCCTCGGCGACCGTGGAGGCGTCGAGAAGGTCACGGGGGACAGTGAGAGCACCAGGAGGACGGCCATTCTTGACACCGGGGTGATCAGCAAGCGGGCGCCCTTGGAACTCGGCGATCGGGATAGAGTTGATGAGGAAGTTTGAGTTACCGAACCTCTTGGGAAATGTTGACATGTTCATCTCCTCATCATCAAAATCTGCCATGCGCAGAGCCCGTGTCTCTTCAGATGTGCCTGAGGAAACAGTGCTCTTGATCTTGCGCTTCTTCGGGAAGCAACAGCTGCAGCAGCCACCGTGTTCTGTGGAGCGCGGAGGGTCAAATCCATAGAGCGCAACACGGCGGAACAGACAGCCAGTGCCGACATAGACTGGTCCCATGAGACCATCCAATGCACGCATGTTGACATCAAAGAAGACAGTGTTGTGGTTGGCGTAGCGATCTGATGGATCAATGCCCTCAAACCGTTGGGGGAACTGGACATAGGCAATACGGTCACCACCACGGTCCATCATGAAGCACATGCCTTCACGGAAAGCTTGGGAGTTGTAAACATAATGATCACAGTCCAGGTTGAGGATGAAAGGTCCATTTGACATGACAGCAGATGAACGGACTAGAGCATTCATCGCACCAGCCTTCTTGTTGTGGTCATAGCCTGGGCGCTTTTCTCGGGACACATAGACCAACATTGGCAGACGGATGTCGATGTCAGTGAAGTCAAGGGGTCTGCCTTCTTCACCGTCGCCACCATACAGGGGATCGTCACTTGGAGGTTTGAGCATCACCTGAAGAACAAGAGAGCAAATGGTAAGCATATGTGTGCATCAGTGCATATAATACAACTCTAAGCTAGTTTTCCTGGAATCTGGATATTAGATTGTGATCAAATTGTTAAAAAGTTGTACTTAAAAAAGCACTTAATAATTAGATATCCCAATATGCACACGCTGTTACTTAAGAAAGCAAAACTAGTCTAATAATTAGATATTCCAATATGCACACTGAAAAGGATGTGCGCATTTTGTTCAAAAGGAAAATGGAATGATTACTCATTAGAGGTGCATATCTGTCTTACTGATTACCCTAAGTTGTTCATTAACAATATCAAGATGGTTCAGCTCTGAAACATAATGCATCATTTGTAGGTATATAGAGGACACATTGCAACAAATATGAAATACTCCCTCTGTAAACTAATATAAGAGCGTTTAGATCACTACTTTAGTATTCTAAACGCTCTTATATTAGTTTACGGAGGGAGTAGCAACGAAAAGAAATGCTGCCTGAGAATGTCTACCTGAATTATTCCAGCATGGTCTCCCCGAGTATGCTCTGCAGAGGGTTGAATCCAGGTACCGGGCCAATGTGTGCCATCAGCCATCCAGGTAGCTTTGGCAATTTTAACAGTCTCCACTGCATCGTCAAGAGCAGCTTCACGCTGCCTCTTCATGGCCTTGATTTCTTCTCTGGCATGGTAAGCATCGGAGCGGCGACGTATGGAGTCAGGGAGCCCATTGATCCTGACCTTGAACTCGTCATACTCCCTCTTGATCCTCCTCCTGTCCTTGACAAAGTCTGAGCGTACCTTGTTCTTGTAAGGGTCCCTCTTCAGACTGAAGTAGCTCTCAGGATTGCGAGGCTCGATGCCGTGCTTGCGACAGAAAGGAACCCACATGTTAGCAAAGCTAGCGGCTTCAGCCATGGCTTCAAATGTAAGGAGGGCGCCTCCGTCATCAGAAACGTAGCAGGAAAGCTTCTCGACAGGATAGTCAGCAGCAAGGATGGACAGAATGGTGTTTGCTGTAGTTAATGGAGGTTCTTTCTCTGGATCAGCAGTGGACACATATATATCAAGCCCCGGCAGATCAGATCTTCCGTTAGGATTTGACGGCGTTGGGGTCTCAAACTTGTCTTTCAGGACAGCAAGGTCCGTTGCTCGGTTAACAGGGCACAGCTTTGGCAGCTGGTCCAAGATCCAAGAAAAGCCAAACCAGAGTTCACAAACAACAGACATGCCCCACAGCCACATTGCATCTTCATTCTTATGCTTAATTCTCCATGTAAGGAACAGACCAAGAACGGCCAAGCGGATGAGAACAAGAAGCCTGTAGGAAGCATCAAGGAAACCAAGTTAATGAACAGGACATCATCATTCTAGAAATTGCAGGGCCAGGTCTTCTATCAGCAACTCAAAAGGAGAATGAGACATCAATTCACATTTTCACCAATAAGTAAACCTCTTTTCCTACAAACCGAGATGCTATCTACACTGTATGAACTTGAATAGTAAATATCAAGTGTGGATATATAATACAGAGTTGTGGCGACGAATATTTTTTGGTACTATTAATATGATAACATCATGTTTGTTTCGAAGCAAGGACAGATAGGAAGATGTAGCACAGATCTAACATCTCACCTAACCTACTAAGTAGTTTATTGAATAGATAGATACTGACCGAATCATAGCAACTGGAGCTAATCTATGGATCCAGGTTGAACCAAAGTTTGACTTTAGAAGCACTTTTACGATTAATCAACTCAGGTGTATCATGAAACAGTTCATCTCCCATGTGACCAGGGGACAAACAAGCCCAACATCCACATGAATCAGAACATGAATGAGAACATGCAAGTGCAGTGAAGTTGAGCAATACCTGTATGGGCTGAGGATGCCAGCAGGGATCTTGAGCTTCCGAGTGAGCGGCCTCCATGGCTTGCTGGTGAACTCGGCCGGCTGCCCGTCGGTACCGCCCAGCCCGCCTCCACCGCCGCCGCCGCCGCCATTGCCATTGTCGGCATCATTCTCCTTTGGCCAGATGGCATTCCCATACCCATATGTCCCCTTGGTCTCAAACAGCCAGCGGTTGTGATCCCAGTCGCCGGTCTGGCTCCTTGTCATGGCCTTCTGGGACCGGACTATCGACAGCCGCCGCTCCATCCTGGAAGCGGGGGCGCCGCCGGGCGGCGGGGGCAGGGAGAGCGTGGGCCTGGCCCCGCCGTCGGCGGCGCCGCCGACCAGGTCCTCCATCTCGGTGGCCTTGTAGGGCTCCTTGCAGCCGGGGCAGAGCGCGCCGGCGTTCTTGACGGCGTCCCCGAAGCAGTCGGCGCAGATCTTGAAGTCGCACTCGCAGGGCAGGATGTCCTGGCCGCGCTCGTCGCTCATGACCTTGCCGTCGCAGCCGTTGACGGCGCAGGAGGAGCCCTTGGAGCCGGCCATCTGCGGGTGGCTGGCCTCCGAATCGATGACCTTGTCCATGAGGTGCGCGCGGGTGACGCTGTTGAAGCCCCCCGTGAAGAGCGAGTTGGAGACGTACTGCTCCTCGACGCGCGCCGAGATGGCCGGGTCCATGGGCTGGTTGTCCGGCGTGACCGGGATGTGCACGTGGTAGCTGAGGAACTCCTCCCGGTCCGGCGAGAACCCGCCGCCGCCGCCCGCGAGCTCGCTGTTTGCCAGCTCGCTGTCCAGGTCGTCGCGCGAGTAGCTCACGTAGCGGCCCGAGTGCGTGCGGCGCGCGAAGGTGACCATCGGCCGGTCCGCGCCTCCGGCGTTGCCTGCGCCGGGCGCGGCACGGGCCTGCGCGCCCCGGCCGTCCTCGCCGGAGAAGGACATGCGCGAGAGGCGGCTGCTGTTGCTGTGCCGCAGCACGCCGCCGCCGCCGATGTTATCCATAGCTTCCGGCCGTCCGTCCGTCCCGATCCCTTGGCTTAAGCTGTGCGGATGGATGGATGGATCACTGGCCGATCTGCGGAGTGGAGGAAACAAATCAGACAAGAAACCGAAGGAGGGGATACGCAATCTCGCGAGAAACGGAAGGTTTCCGCCCGGAGATCCCAGCTCCGGCGCCTTCCATAGTCAAATCAAATCAAATCAAATCAAATCGGACAGCCCCCCGAAACACCGGCCCCGAATCTCGGCCGGGCGCACGGACACACCACAGATTCAAACTTGCCCCGCAGCACGAATCTGGCCGGAAAACCCGCCGGCTGCCCGGCGCAACCCCACTCACGGACCAAGAAAACGCCGGACGCTTACCATTCCACTCGGGGTCAACCAACCCGGCGAGCGAGGCAGTCAAAGGAGCACCGGGCAATCAACCGGTCGATCCCAGGACGGAAGGGGAGCAATGAATGGCGGGGGAGGGGGAGAATGAGGCTGCAGGGATTGCTGGGGCGGGGGAGTACTAGTAGTGGTGGGGATCGGAGGAGGACGAAGTCCGCAGGAAGGGGGCGGCGGCAGCAGCTGGCGAGGAACTGGTAGCAGTGGGAGTAGGAGTAGTAGAGAGGAAGGGAAGGGAAGAGTGTGAGGGGAAGGGACACGGACACGGTCGGACCGGACGGCACGCATCCCTTTCCTTCACATGGTCATGGACATGGCCATGGGCATGGGGGAGCCCCAAAAAATTCAAACCAAAGGGCATGTTGTGGACCATTTCTTTTTGGTTTTATTTTTTGCAGCTGATGATGGAGGGAGGGATGACGAAAAAAAGCTTCTTTTTGGCTCTGGCTGTTTGCATGGGAGGATTTGGTGGAGAAAAGCTGTACCAGGAGGAACCGCGTCGCCGAGGACGCGTCACGGCGCCGGTGGATTTTTGCTGGCATTAATCAATTTTATTAATTCCCTTCCTAAAATTGAATCCTCCTTAGTTAAGAAGGAATGAAAATGCGGAAAAGGTCAAAGATTTATCGGAAAAATCTTGGTTACGAAGAAAGAAAGTGGATAAAAAAAAGGTCCATGCAATTTATGAAAAAAAAGGTTCAGGGACCTAACGGGCGAACGTTCGTCGACGAAGGTGGCATCTGCGAATGTTTTAGGAGGCATTTTTAGCTATGAGGGGATGCCAGGTTTTCTTTTTCCAGAGCAACATGACGGTCTCTTCAGAGATGGCAATTTTCGTTCTAAAACTACTGTCGTTTGATCTTTCTTCGCAACGAAAGCCGCCATCGAATAGCGCTCGCTTGCCACACCTCTCCCGGCGAAGGTCGGCTGGTAACATTATCAATATTCATTGGTGATGCGTGGTCGGCGTTATGCGCTGACTAGATATAAACGAGGGAGTTGAGGACTTTGAAATAATAGCTCAATGATACAAATGGAATTTTAAAAAACGAGAATGATATGCCAAAGTTGTTAATATCGGACAAAATATCGGTACCTGTAGCGTGTCGATATTGTTCAACCGTATGAACCGGATTATAGATGCAGTACCCAATGTCAGTCGATATTAATTGGCTTGATATGCATGTCTATCGTACAATTTGATGGGAGAATTACATGTTCATAGATCCTGCCGATTCGTAGATTTAATGCCTGATTTCAGTAGCATCCCGTGTAAAACGTTCTTTCTAGTCTATACTAGATGCATCGTGTAGTTATGATATTTCCTATATGATGGCATGTACTCATTAATTTGGTGGATTCTCACCTCTTTTTGTTTATGCAACCCGCTGTTAAAACTTTGAAATAGTTGAGGGGTGGCTACAATTCTTCTATATCATAATTGTAGAACGGTAGGCGAACCAACCTGTGGTTGGATGGTTATTGGGATTGTGGTTCCAGCCCTCACATTTATTTTTAAATTTATTTCAGGATTTTCGGCGATGTGCATTCAGTGGGAGGAGATGTTCAGCGTGGTATGCATTGTTTTTATTATAATTGAAAAATCAAGCAACCATATGTATGAACTTGATATTCATTTGATATAAGCTTAGTTGTTGTCGAATTCTTATTGTAGAAGTTCACGAAATTTGTCAGGACATGAAATCAATGCAAAAATAGTAATGATCCAACAACTTCCTGTTGGGGAACGTAGTAATTTCAAAAAAAATTCCTATGCACACTCAAGATCATGGTGATGCATAGCAACGAGAGGGGAGAGTGTTGTCCACGTACCCTCGTAGACCGAAAGCGGAAGCGTTATATCAACGCGGTTGATGTAGTCGTACGTCTTCACGATCCGACCGATCCAAGCACCGTTACTCCGGCACCTCCGAGTTCTTGGCACACGTTCAGCTCGATGACGATCCCCGGGCTCCGATCCAGCAAAGCGTCGGGGAAGAGTTCCGTCAGCATGACGGCGTGGTGATGATCTTGATGTTCTACTGTCGCAGGGCTTCGACTAAGCACCGCTACAATATTACCGAGGATTATGGTGGAGGGGGGCACCGCACACAGCTAAGAGAACGATCACGAAGATCAACTTGTGTGTCTAGAGGCGCCCCCTGCCCCCGTATATAAAGGAGCAAGGGGGAGGAGGCCGGCCCGAGGAGGGACGCGCCAGGGAGTAGGATTCCTACTCCTAGTTGGAGTAGGTTTCCTCCTTTCCTAGTCCAACTAGGAGAAGGGGGAAAGGGGGAAAGGGGGGAAGAGGGGAAGGAAGGGAGAGAGGGGCCGCGCCCCAAACCCCTTTTCCATTTCGGACTGGGCCCGGGAGGGGCGCGCGCCACCTCCTGGTCCTTCCCACTAAGGCCCATTAAGGCCCATTGCTTCTTCCTCGTATTCCCGTAACTCTACCCGAATCACTTGGAACCTTTCCGATGTCCGAATATAGTCGTCCAATATATCGATCTTTACGTCTCGACCATTTCGAGACTCCTCGTCATGTTCCCGATCTCATCCGGGACTCCGAACTCCTTCGGTACATCAAAACTCATAAACTCATAATATAACTGTCATCGAAACCTTAAGCGTGCGGACCCTACGGTTCGAGAACAATGTAGACATGACCGAGACATGTCTCCGGTCAATAACCAATAGCGGAACCTGGATGCTCATATTAGCTCCTACATATTCTACGAAGATCTTTATCGGTCAGACCGCATAACAACATACGTTGTTCCCTTTGTCATCGGTATGTTACTTGCCCGAGATTCGATCGTCGGTATCCAATACCTAGTTCAATCTCGTTACCGGCAAGTCTCTTTACTCGTTCCGTAATACATCATCTCGCAACTAACTCATTAGTTCCAATGCTTGCAAGGCTTAAGTGATGTGCATTACCGAGAGGGCCCAGAGATACCTCTCCGACAATCGGAGTGACAAATCCTAATCTCGAAATACGCCAACCCAACATGTACCTTTGGAGACACCTGTAGAGCTCATTTATAATCACCCAGTTACGTTGTGACGTTTGGTAGCACACAAAGTGTTCCTCCGGCAAACGGGAGTTGCATAATCTCATAGTCATAGGAACATGTATAAGTCATGAAGAAAGCAATAGCAACATACTAAATGATCGGGTGCTAAGCTAATGGAATGGGTCATGTCAATCACATCATTCTCCTAATGATGTGATCCCGTTAATCAAATAACAACTCTTTTGTTCATGGTCAGGAAACATAACCATCTTCGATTAACGAGATAGTCAAGTAGAGGCATACTAGTGACATTCTGTTTGTCTATGTATTCACACATGTATTATGTTTCCGGTTAATACAATTCTAGCATGAATAATAAACATTTATCATGATATAAGGAAATAGATAATAACTTTATTATAGCCTCTAGGGCATATTTCCTTCAGTCGCCCACTTGCACTAGAGTCAATAATCTAGTTCACATCGCCATGTGATTTAACAACAATAGTTCACATCACCATGTGATTAACACTCATAGTTCACATCGATATGTGATCAACACCCAAAGGGTTTACTAGAGTCAGTAATCTAGTTCACATCGCTATGTGATTAACACCCAAAGAGTACTACTGTGTGATCATGTTTTGCTTGTGAGAGAAATTTAGTCAACGGGTCTGCCACATTCAGATCCGTATGTATTTTGCAAATTTCTATGTCAACAATATTATGCTCGGAGCCACTCTAGCTAATTGCTCCCACTTTCAATATGTATCTAGATTGAGACTTAGAGTCATTTAGATTAGTGTCAAAACTTGCATCGACGTAACCTTTTACGACGAACCTTTTAGTCACGTCCATAATCGAGAAACATATCCTTATTCCACTAAGGATAATTTTGACCGCTGTCCAGTGATCTACTCCTAGATCACTATTGTACTCCCTTGCCAAAATCAGTGTAGGGTATACAATAGATCTGGTACACAGCATGGCATACTTTATAGAACCTATGGCTGAGGTATAGGGAATGACTTTCATTCTCTTTCTATCTTCTGCCGTGGTCGGGCTTTGAGTCTTACTCAATTTCACACCTTGTAACACAGACAAGAACTCTTTCTTTGACTGTTCCATTTTGAACTACTTCAAAATCTTGTCAAGGTATGTACTCATTGAAAAAACTTATCAACCGTGTTGATCTATCTCTATAGATCTTGATGCGCAATATGTAAGCAGCTTCACCGAGGTCTTTCTTTGAAAAACTCCTTTCAAACACTCCTTTATGCTTTGCAGAATAATTCTATATTATTTCCGATCAACAATATGTCATTCACATATACTTATCAGAAATGCTGTAGTGTTCCCACTCACTTTCTTGTAAATACAGGCTTCACCGCAAGTCTGTATAAAACTATATGCTTTGATCAACTTATCAAAGCATATATTCCAACTCCGAGATGCTTGCACCAGTCCATTGATGGATCACTAGAGCTTGCATATTTTGTTAACACCTTTAGGATTGACAAAACCTTCTGGTTGCATCATATACAACTCTTCTTTAAGAAATCCATTCAGGAATGCAGTTTTGACATCCATCTGCCATATTTCATAATCATAAAATGTGGCAATCGCTAACATGATTCGGACAGACTTAAGCATCGCTATGGTTGAGAAGGTCTCATCGTAGTCAATCCCTTAAACTTGTCGAAAACCTTTTGCAACAAGTCGAGCTTTGTAGACAGTAACATTATCGTCAGCGTCAGTCTTCTTCTTAAAGATCCATTTATTCTCAATTGCTTGCCGATCATTGGGTAAGTCAACCAAAGTCCATACTTTGTTCTCATACATGGATCCCATCTCAGATTTCATGGCCTCAAGCCATTTTGCGGAATCTGGGCTCATCATCGCTTCCTCATAGTTCGTAGGTTCGTCATGGTCTAGTAACATAACTTTTAGAACAAGATTACCGTACCACTCTAATGTGGATCTCACTCTGGTTTACCTACGAGATTCGGTACTAACTTGATCTGAAGTTACCTGATCATCATCATTAGCTTCCTCACTAATTGGTGTAGTAGTCACAGGAACAGATTTCTGTGATGAACTACTTTCCAATAAGGGAGCACGTACAGTTACCTCATCAAGTTCTACTTTCCTCCCACTTCTTTCGAGAGAAACTCCTTCTCTAGAAAGGATCCATTCTTAGCAACAAATATCTTGCCTTTGGATCTGTGATAGAAGGTGTACCCAACAGTTTCCTTTGGGTATTCTATGAAGACGCATTTCTCCGATTTGGGTTCGAGCTTATCAGGATGAAACTTTTTCACATAAGCATCGCAACTCCAAACTTTAAGAAACGACAACTTAGGTTTATTGCTAAACCATAGTTCATACGGTGTCGTCTCAACGGATTTAGATGGTGCCCTATTTAATATGAATGCAGCTGTCTCTAATGCATAACCCCAAAACAATAGTGGTAGATCGGTAAGAGACATCATAGATCGCACCATATCTAATAAAGTACGGTTACGATGTTCGTACACACCATTACACTGTGGTGTTTCCAGGTGGCGTGAGTAGTGAAACTATTTCACATTGTTTTAACTGAAGGCCAAACTCGTAACTCAAATATTTTACCTCTGCGATCATATCGTAGAAACTTTTATTTTCTTGTTATGATGATTCTCCACTTCACTCTGAAATTCTTTGAACTTTTCAAATGTTTCAGACTTATGTTTCATCAAGTAGATATACCCATATCTGCTCAAATCATCTGTGAAGGTCAGAAAATAATGATACTTGTCGCGAGCCTTAATATTCATCGGACCACATACATCAGTATGTATGATTTCCAACAAATCTGTTGCTCGCTCCATTGTTCCAGAGAACGGAGTCTTAATCATCTTGCCCATGAGGCATGGTTCGCAAGCATCAAGTGATTCATAATCAAGTGATTCCAAAATCCCATCAGCATGGAGTTTCTTCATGCGCTTTACACCAATATGACCTAAACGGCAGTGCCACAAATAAGTTGCACTATCATTATTAACTTTGCATCTTTTTGGCTTCAATATTATGAATATGTGTATCATTACGATCGAGATCCAACAAACCATTTTCGTTGGGTGTATGACCATAGAAGGTTTTATTCATGTAAACAGAACAACAATTATTCTCTAACTTACATGAATAACCGTATTGCAATAAACATGATCAAATCATATTCATGCTCAACGCAAACACCAAATAACACTTATTTAGGTTTAACACTAATCCCGAAAGTATAGGGAGTGTGTGATGATGATCATATCAATCTTGGAACTATTTCCAACACACATCGTCACTTCACCTTTAACTAGTTTCTGTTCATTCTGCAACTCCCGTTTCGAGTTACTAATCTTAGCAACTGAACTAGTATCAAATACTTAGGGGTTGCTATAAACACTAGTAAAGTACACATCAATAACATGTATATCAAATATACTTATGTTCACTTTGCCATCCTTCTTATCCGCCAATCGCTTGGGGTAGTTCCGCTTCCAGTGACCAGTCCCTTTGCAGTAGAAGCACTTAGTCTCAGGCTTAGGACCAGACTTGGGCTTCTTCACTTGAGTAGCAACTTGCTTGCTGTTCTTTTTGAAGTTCCCCTTTTTCCCTTTGCCCTTTTCTTGAAACTAGTGATCTTGTCAACCATCAACACTTGATGTTTTTCTCGATTTCTACCTTCGTCAATTTCAGCATTACAAAGAGCTTGGGAATCGTTTCCGTTATCCCTTGCATATCATAGTTCATCATGAAGTTATACTAACTTGGTGATGGTGACTAGAGAATTCTTTCAATCACTATCTTATCTGGAAGATTAACTCCCACTTGATTCAAGCGATTGTAGTACCAAGACAATCTGAGCACATGCTCACTAGTTGAGTGATTCTCCTCCATCTTCTAGCTATAGAACTTGTTGGAGACTTCATATCTCTCAACTCGGGTATTTGCTTGAAATATTAACTTCAACTCCTGGAACATCTCGTATGGTCCATGACGTTCTAAACGTCTTTGAAGTCCCGACTCTAAGCTGTTAAGCATGGTGCACTTTAAACTATCAAGTAGTCATCATATTGAGCTAGCCAAACGTTCATAACGTCTGCATCTGCTCCTGCAGTAGGTCTGTCACCTAGTGGTGCATCAAGGACATAATTCTTCTGTGCAGAAATGAGGATAAACCTCAGATCACGGATCCAATCCGCATCATTGCTACTAACATCTTCCAACACAATTTTCTCTAGGAACATATCAAAATAAACATATGAAAGCAACAACGCGAGCTATTGATCTACAACATAGATATGCTAATACTACCAGGACTAAGTTCATGATAAATTTAAGTTCAATTAATTATATTACTTAAGAACTCCCACTTAGATAGACATCCCTCTAATCCTCTAAGTGATCCCGTGATCCAAATCAATTAAACCATAACCGATCATCACGTGAAATGGAGTAGTTTTCAATGGTGAACATCGCTATGTTGATCATATCTACTATATGATTCACGCTCGACCTTTCAATCTCAGTGTTCCGAGGCCATATCTGCATATGCTAGGCTCGTCAAGTTTAACCTGAGTATTCTGCGTGTGCAAAACTGGCTTGCACCCGTTGTAGATGGACGTAGAGCTTATCACACCCGATCATCACGTGGTGTCTGGGCACGACGAACTTTGGCAACGACACATACTCAGGGAGAACACTTTTATCTTGAAATTTAGTGAGAGATCATCTTATAATGCTACCGTGAATCAAAGCAAGATAAGATGCATAAAAGATAAACATCACATGCAATCAATATAAGTGATATGATATGGCCATCATCATCTTGTGCTTGTGATCTCCATCTTCGAAGCATCGTCATGATCACCATCGTCACCGGCGCGACACCTTGATCTCCATCGTAGCATCGTTGTCGTCTCGCCAATCTTATGCTTCTACGACTATCACTACTGCTTAGTGATAAAGTAAAGCATTACAGGGCGATTGCATTGCATACAATAAAGCGACAACCATATGGCTCCTGCCAGTTGCCGATAACTCGGTTACAAAACATGATCATCTCATACAATAAAATTTAGCATCATGCCTTGACCATATCACATCACAACATGCCTTGCAAAAACAAGTTAGACGTGCTCTACTTTGTTTGTTGCAAGTTTTACGTGGCTGCTACGGGCTTAAGCAAGAACCAATCTTACCTATGCATCAAAACCACAACGATAGTTTGTCAAGTTGGTGCTGTTTTAACCTTCGCAAGGACCGGGCGTAGCCATACTCGGTTCAACTAAAGTTGGAGAAACTGACACCCGCCAGCCATTTGTGTGCAAAGCACGGCGGTAGAACCAGTCTCGCGTAAGCGTACACGTAATGTCGGTCCGGGCCGCTTCATCCAACAATACCGCCGAACCAAAGTATGACATGCTGGTAAGCAGTATGACTTATATCGCCCATAACTCACTTGTGTTCTACTCGTGCATATAACATCAACACATAAAACCTAGGCTCGGATGCCACTGTTGGGGAACGTAGTAATTTCAAAAAAATTCCTACGCACACTCAAGATCATGGTGATGCATAGCAACGAGAGGGGAGAGTGTTGTCCACGTACCCTCGTAGATCGAAAGCGGAAGCGTTATATCAACGCGGTTGATGTAGTCGTACGTCTTCACGATCCGACCGATCCAAGCACCGTTACTCCGGCACCTCCGAGTTCTTGGCACACGTTCAGCTCGATGACGATCCCCGGGCTCCGATCCAGCAAAGCGTCGGGGAAGAGTTCCGTCAGCATGACGGCGTGGTGATGATCTTGATGTTCTACTGTCGCAGGGCTTCGACTAAGCACCGCTACAATATTATCGAGGATTATGGTGGAGGGGGGCACCGCACACGGCTAAGAGAACGATCATGAAGATCAACTTGTGTGTCTAGAGGCGCCTCCTGCCCCCGTATATAAAGGAGCAAGGGGGAGGAGGCCGGCCCGAGGAGGGGCGCGCCAGGGAGTAGGATTCCTAGTCCTAGTTGGAGCAGGTTTCCTCCTTTCCTAGTCCAACTAGGAGAAGGGGGGAAAGGGGGGAAGAGGGGAAGGAAGGGAGAGAGGGGCCGCGCCCCAAACCCCTTGTCCAATTCGGACTGGGCTCGGGAGGGGCGCGCGCCACCTCCTGGTCCTTCCCACTAAGGCCCATTAAGGCCCATTGCTTCTTCCTCGTATTCCCGTAACTCCCCGGTACCTCCGAAAATACCCGAATCACTCGGAACCTTTCCGATGTCCGAATATAGTCATCCAATATATCGATCTTTACGTCTCGACCATTTCGAGACTCCTCGTCATGTTCCCGATCTCATCCGGGACTCCAAACTCCTTCGGTACATCAAAACTCATAAACTCATAATATAACTGTCATCGAAACCTTAAGCGTGCGGACCCTACGGTTCGAGAACAATGTAGACATGACCGAGACATGTCTCCGGTCAATAACCAATAGCGGAACCTGGATGCTCATATTGGCTTCTACATATTATACGAAGATCTTTATCGGTCAGACCGCATAACAACATACGTTGTTCCCTTTGTCATCGGTATGTTACTTGCCCGAGATTCGATCGTCGGTTTCTCAATACCTAGTTCAATCTCATTACCGGAAAGTCTCTTTACTCGTTCCATAATACATCATCTCGCAACCAACTCATTAGTTGCAATTCTTGCAAGGCTTATGTGATGTGCATTACCGAGAGGGCCCAGAGATACCTCTCTGACAATCGGAGTGACAAATCCTAATCTCGAAATACGCCAACCCAACATGTACCTTTGGAGACACCTGTAGAGCTCCTTTATAATCACCCAGTTACGTTGTGACGTTTGGTAGCACACAAAGTGTTCCTCCGGCAAACGGGAGTTGCATAATCTCATAGTCATAGGAACATGTATAAGTCATGAAAAAAGCAATGTCAACATACTAAATGATCGGGTGCTAAGCTAATGGAATGGGTCATGTCAATCACATCATTCTCCTAATGATGTGATCCCGTTAATCAAATAACAACTCTTTTGTTCACGGTCAGGAAACAACCATCTTCGATTAACGAGCTAGTCAAGGAGAGGCATACTAGTGACACTCTATTTGTCTATGTATTCACACATGTATTATGTTTCCGGTTAATACAATTCTAGCATGAATAATAAACATTTATCATGATATAAGGAAATAAACAATAACTTTATTATTGCCTCTAGGGCATATTTCCTTCACTTCCAACCATAAAAACTACGTGGTTTATGGTACGTGCATATATACCACTCCATATTGTGAAGTAGTAGCATCAAGTTTTATTAGTTACAACACTTCCCATCGCACTCACATTTTGTGGCAAATGGAGGGAAAAGAGTATATAGTCCTAAACAAAGAGAAGGGTGAAAGAAGCATCAGGGAATATGAGACATTGGGAATGTAAGAAGAAGCTGTGAAGAAAGACCTAGTCCTAGTGCGTACAATCAAACCTGTTAAAAGATGCATCACCTTGTCAGTGAACACATTTGTGCTCAGCTAAAATGATGAGAGAGGGGGGGGGGGGGAAGACAAGTATCGACTTTTTTTAGGAAGAAAATACATCAAGGATCTAAATGATCGCAATTAGCGTACATTAACCCATTACATTCTTCTTAAATTGTGCTTCAAACCGATTGTTTTCAGTCCGCGGGTGATCAATCAATTGTTCGCCTGATATTCAAGTTCATATGTATACAGTCCACAGATGACAAAGAATTATACATTGTTGATTTACGAAATTATGGACTAATGCATAATTTAATAGTAGTGCATATGAAATGCAATGTCTTATGTAAAAGGAAAGATAAGATATCTTGATATTAATCCTAGCTTGTACAAACAGCACAAAGCCACACTCGAAACATGAGTCCTGAAAGCAAAAACTTGTCAAAACATGCACACTGAAAAGTATAGATGGATGATCCATACGGCATTTGTTTAAAACTTTGGATATGCCAAGGCTCTGAACATCGATTGACATATCGGTGTCGGTGGTGTCTCGATGTTGTTTGGTCATATCGATTGTGTCTCAGATGCATCGTCTGATATGTTGACCCATATTGATGGACTTGAGATTCTTGTTTATCATACATTTTGCTGGAAGAACTACACATTCATATATTTGTCGATTCTGGAATTTAATGCCTGATTACAATAGTGACAAACGGGCAGGCGAGGTAGCGTTTTTATTTTACTTTTTTGCGAGGAAGGGTGGATGGAAGAAAGTTTCTTTTTGGTTTTGGTTGGTTGCATGGGAGGATTGGTGAGGAAAAGCTGTACCAGGAAGCACATCGCGTGCAACCCCAATGACACGTCACGGCGTAGGTGGATTCAAGTACTCATTAATATTCCCTTCCTAACATGGACTCCTTTGTTAAGAAGAAAGAAAAATGGACCAAAGGCCCAAAGATTTATTGAAGATTAGTTTTTACGAAGAAAGAAAGTGGATCAAAAAGTCCATAATTTATGGAAAAAATATGTTTGCTGGTAATGCGTCATCGGGGTTACGCAGACTAAATAGAAATGAGGGGGCTTTGTGAATATCGGCCGGCATATTGGTACTTTTGTCTGTTGGTATTGTTGAGACGTATGAACTGCTTTCCGAATGCAGAACCCAATATACAAATCGATATTAATTGGCTTGGTATGTCGGTCTATCATACAATTTGATGGCAGTATGCGTTCATAGATTGCGCCGATTCATAGATTTAAAGCCTGATTTCAGTAGCGACCCGTGTAAGACGGGCCTTCTAGTCTATAGGAGATGCACCATGAAGTTATGATATTTACTGTGCTGGCATGTACTCATTAATTTGGTGATTTCCACCGCTTTCGTATGCAAGCCGTTGTCAAAACTTTGAAATAGTTGAGGGGTGGCTACAGTTCTATACCATAACTGTAGCACGAAAGCATGGTAGGCATTTTTTTATATAATTGAACAATCAAGCAGTGATATGTCTGAACTTGATATTCGCTTGATATAAATTTGGTTGTTGTCGAATTCTTATTGTAGACGTTCGCCAAAATAGTCAGGACATGAATTCAATGCAAAAATAGGAATGGTCCAAAAACTTCCAACCATGAACACTACGTCGTTTATGATACGTGCATGTATACCACTCCATCTTATGAAGTAGTGGCATTGAGTTTTACTAGTTACAACACTTTCCATCACACTCACATTTGTGGCAAATGGAGGGAAAAGAATATCTAGTCATAAACAAAGAAAAAGGTGAATGAAGCACTAGGGAATAAGAGACATTGGGAATATAAGAAGAAGGCCAGGAGACCTGTAGTCACCCCTCAATTATTCAGAAAGAACAATCATGCATCACCTTGTCCAGTGAACAAGTTTGAATGTTCGCACTAGGACCAAAGCGAGAAGAATTGCAGCAACCTCTCCAGCGATATGAAATTGAATGTCTTGTGTAAAAAGAAGATAGATCTCTCGATATTAACTCTAGCTTGTACGAACAATACAAATCCATACTCCAAACATAAGTTCTGAAAGCAAAAGGTAGCCAAAACATACACACCCAAAGAATTGATGGATGATCCATATGGCATTTGTTTAAAACTTTGGATACGCCAAGGTTCTGAACATCGACTGGCATATCAGTATCGTTGGTGTGTCGATGTTGTTCGGGGGTATCGATTGTGTCTCCGATGCATCGTCCGAAGTCAGCCCATATTGCTCGGCATGAGATTCTGGTTTATCATACAATTGGATGGAAGAATTACACGTTCATAGATTTGTTGATTCTGGGGTTTAGTACCTGATTTCAGTAGTAACATACGTAGAACCCGCCTTCTAGTCTTTGTAAACTTCTTTACAGAAGGAGTACTCATTAATTTAGTGTAATCTTTCACATGTATTTTTATGACAAAATAGTTGAAACTTTAAACAATAATCGATGGGTGGCTATTGTTTTATACCATACTTGTTGCACAAAGACATCACATGCATTGGTTTTTGATACTTGAAAAGTCACCAGTTCATTGTATATGGTCTATATATAATTGATGAAATAACTACACATTTGTATATTTGTGAATACGTCGGATTTTATGCCCGATTTCAATAGTGAGACGTGTAAAACACACTTTCTAGTTCGTAAAAGACGTGTAATGTTGTTCTGATATTTACTATGCTCGCACGTACTCATTCATTTAGTGTATTTTCACATAGTTTTCTGCATATATTTCTGTGGGGGCGGCTGCCTTATGCTGGGCATTGTGGCTTACCAGGAATGATGTAGTTTTTAATTAAAATGTGGTTCTTCTCCTGTGCAGATTATTCATGCATGTACGCGATGTCTTTGTACTTGGTCTATTCTGTAGAAGTCGGAGGACAAATACCTTTTTATGATGGCGTCTACACGGCTAGTGTGTATGGCCAGGGAGGTTTTCTCCCTCCATGGATGGTGGTGTAATCTTCGTATAGGATCTGCTCCACCCTAGGTTGGATCAATTTTTTTTATGCAAAACAATGTTAATTTTTTAGTTGTTTGGACTTGTTGGCTATGTGCATCATGTTATGCAGAGGACGGGTATTCTTTAGATGCGGTTGTAACACCTTGATAAACCAATTCAATTAAATGTCATTTATCGAAAAATCACATAGTTCATGCAAAGCTAACAAAACTTTGATAGTTCGAGGGCGGTTATTATTTTATTTTATTTTGTGAATGGGGCGGTTATTATTTTATTTTATTTTGTGAATGGGGCGCGCGGTTATTATTTTACACGATACTTATAACACAAAGGCTTCATGGGCATTGTTTTTTGTATTTGAAAAATCCGGCGGCTCAATATATGTGAATTTGATATCCACATGTTATAAGCTTTGTTATTGTCAAATTCTTATGATCAGGTCATGAATTCAATGTAAAACAATATTGATCCAATGCTATTATATACACATTTTGGAGCTTTTTTTTTCATATTAGCTCCATATATCATGTACCATTTGTCGGAGCTAAATCTTGTAGATCTCGTGTAGGGGGGTCCCAAGCTACCACATCCCGCTGAGGTCCTCTCCTTGAAAAATCACTCGCACCACCAGCAAGAACACACATGAGAACAAATCTGGACGGAAAAACCGCCGGCTCCCCGCACAACCCCGCCCACGGACGCAACAAAACCCATGGATTCTGACCAAGAAAGCTCCGGATCCTTACCATTCTACTTGGGGCCAACCCAACGAGTCAAAGGAGCAGCGAGTAATAAATTGATCCCAGGAAGGGGAGCTATGAATGGTGGGGGAGGGGATGCGTGCGGGGAAGAATGAGGCTGGATTGCAGAGGCAGGGGAGTACTAGTATTGGTGGGGATCAGGGGAGCGGGGATGCAGACGAAGCGCAGGAAGCAGGCGGCGACAGCAGCTGGCGGAGAAGTGGTAGTGGGAGTAGGAGGAGTACTGAGGAAGGAAGAGTGAGGGGAACAGACACAGTCGGGGTCAGACCAGACGGCATGCATCCCTTTAACATGGGCATGGGGGCGCCCAAAAAATTCAAACAAAAGGGCAGGAAGGACCTTCTCTTTTGGTTTTAGTATTTCTTTGCAATGAAGGGATGAAGAAAAAAAAGCTTCTTTTCGTCTCTAGTTGATTGCATTTTTCATGGACTAGTGTGGAAAAGCTATACCAGGAGGAACCGCGTCGCTAATGACGCGTCATGGCGCCGGTGGATTGTCTCTACTCATTAATTCCCTCCCTAAAATGGGGTCCGTAGTCAAGAATAAATAAAAACGGACCAAAATCCCAAAGATTTACCCGATATCCTTAGTTACAAAGAAAGAAAATGGATAAAAGAGTCCAAGATTTTTCGAAAACTCTAGTTTCGGTGTTGCTCGGATGTATAGATTGTGTTTCGGATGCGTTGTTCAATATGCCAACCAATATTGATTGGCTTGATATTCTGGTCCATCATCCAATTTGGTGCAAGATTTTGCATGTTTGTGGATTCGCCAATTTAGGAATTTATTGTCTGATTTCAGCAGCGGCGTGTTTAGAACGCGCCTTCTAGTTTCTACAAGATGCATCTTGTAGTTATATAATATTTAGTGTGCTACCGCGTACTCATTAATGTAGTGTAATATTTCACATATTTTTATGTAAAATACTATGGTTGAGGTGTGGCTACTGTTATGCACCATGCTTGTAGCACAAATTCGTCACAAGTATTTGATTTCCTGTAATTGACAAGTGAAGCAGTTCCATGTTTATGAACTGCATATAAGCTTGGTTACTATCGAGTTCTTATGGTACACGTTCGTGAAAAATAGTCAGGGTATGAATTCAATGTAAAAATAGTAGTAATGATCCCACAATTCCAACCACGAACACTACGTCCTTTATGATATGTGCATATATACGAATCCATCTTCTACCACAGTATCATCAAGCTTTACAAGTTGCAACACTTCCATTCACACTTACATTTTGTAGCAAATGGAGGGAATGGAAGATCTAGTCCTGAACATATGAAAAAGGTGATAAGGGCATCATGGGATAAGAGACATTGGGAATGTAATAAGAAGGTGAGAAGAAAGAGTTAGTGCGAGGGCGTACGTTGCAACTTGTTCAAGGATGCATCACCTTCTGGGTGAATGCATTTGTGCTTCGCTAAAACGATGAGAGAAGGGGGCGGGGGAGACATGTATTGACTTCTTTTTAGGAAGAAAATACATCAAGGATCTAAATGACGGTAATCAACATACATTAACCAATTGCTTTTTTCCTTCAATTGTGATCCAGTCCAATTATGTCAGTTTGCTGATGATCAGTCAATTGTTTGCTTGATATTCAAGTTCACATCCAGTCTGCATATGACAAACAATTGTACATCATAGTTTCACAAAATTATGAAACTAATGCATCATTTTAACAGTAATGCTTATGAAATGCAATGTCTTATGTGTAAAAAGGGATATAAGACTTCCGACATTAACCCTAGGTTCTTTTTTTACAGAGGGAATATGTTAGTATAGTAAAGATACCAATTACACCCGGTCTTTATACCAACATGATGTCCAAATGCATAAAGGATACACACCTCCATAAAGAAACTAGAAAGAACAAAAGAAAAAAGACCCCGCCACGGTGATCAATCAGTAGCACTCTAACCACCACCGAAGACAACACCCGGATTACAAAAAGATATTCTCCATAAGTAACGCCTCCAAGAAGGAAACAATGACACGAATTGTTGTTGCCCGATCAAATATATTGGGTTTTCACCCTGGAGAAAGTCCGAGTTCACCCAAAAACAATGCCTTCAACAAGGCATTGCCAGGTACAACCAATAAAGGGCGAACCTTAGGTTTTCACCCTAGGAATGGAGACTCGATACTCGAGGAGCACCACAAAAATGTAGTCCTCTAGCGATGCCGCCCCTGCTTGCCGAGGCCGTTGTTACAAGTCACCAAACAACTGGCACACTGTTGAGTGATATTTTTACACTCCTCCACCCTTTGTTTAAACTGAGATATTTGAATTAAATCGAGATATTCGCTCCTATATTGTCACTAATGACTAATTAATACATAGATTCCACAAATCCTCTCTTTATTGTGTTTCTACAGGAAATGGGCTAAATATGGACAAAATCAAGTGAGAACATTGAAATGAGTGAAGGAGAAGATATAAAAAATCAGGAGGAGGCGCACCAGAAGGCACCGAGCAAAAGATGGTGTTTCATGCGACCGCTCGCATGAGTGGTCATATGGCATGGAAACCGATGCCTCTCGTCCACCAGAACAACTTTTATAAAGGGGTCGAGGCCGAATTGTCAACAAAGCATCCACGAGCGAAGCCAGAACAGAGTCATCCTCATCCATCTCCATCAACCCTAGCCACACCTCAATTTCCATATCCATAGCCACCATCACCACCATAGTTCTGCTTCCACTAGATCATACTTGTAGTCATGCATCGCACACAACATCAATTGTAAGTCATATTATCAATCAATCCATCTTCATGATGTGTTCTTCAATGTGTTCTTTGCGTGATCTGATCTCCGTATGTGAGTAGTTCGGTAAGGTATGGGTTGAGGCAAGAGCCTTGCAACCCTCTTCATTTGTTGTGGGGATCAATGGAAGTACTTCGAATTAACGTCCCGTATGTGTGAAATAAATTGTTCCGTAGATGTCTCTTGTCTCGTCTGCGTTCTTCATCCCTGCAGGTACCTAGGATCATGGAGAGTGAGCCACAGAGAGGCTATGGGCAGGTAGACCGTTGATGAGTCCAAATAATGTGATTATTTTTTTATTACTTTTGTGCCTACACGTAGGCTTTGTGGGATTTTCCCACGTTAGCGCACTTCTTTTTGTCATTTTCTTCAGATAAAGCTTTTTGGACCAAATATTATTATATGGAATAAATCTCAGAAAATGGTAGTGGAATCACACAATTAAAGTTATATCACCTACCATAAGAGAAAGAAGAAAAAGGGGCAAATAAGTTATCGTCGCAGGGGGTCCAGAGCAAAAGACGAAGTTCCATACGACTGCACCCACCCGTATGAGTGTTCGTATGGAGTGCCCTCGCCTCCGCCGGATCAACTATATTCACCCCATGAAGACGGATAGTGAATCATACGCCCAGAGACAACAGAAATTTGTCCAGAAACAGGAACCCTAGCCACCAGAATGATCCGGAGAAAGGAACCGGCAAGGAGGAGGCCGCCGCCTCCACCATCTTCACCAAGAACGCTCCAACATCATCGCCACTGTCATCATCGTCACCATCTACCCTTCCCCTATTATAATAGCAAGAACCCTAGAGGAATAACTGGTATATTACATGTGTGATTCGTTCATGTTTCCCATCTTTGGTGGTATGATGTTTGTTGCCTTCATGAGTGTGTAGTTCCCTTAGTTCTCGGGGATATGGATGAACCCTAGTGTGCAATAGATCGATGATATTAGGATTTGACATCCTTTTTGCATGTTTATGTTAATGACTTCTTAACATTGGGTGAAGTCGACCATCCAACGTATTCCAACTTTGGATGGAAGGTTATTACTGTTGGCGAACCATGTGGTTGCAGAGGTGGGTGACCTGACATGCCCCACCCCCCTTCGTAGTGGATCGTTGCAGCAGGGGGTAAAACAGACCACTTTGCCTATGTTCGCGGGGACATCTTTCCCCTTAATTACCGTTTTGATAACCAGAGTGGGGAAGAACGGTGGTGGCGTATGTGATACGGAGCTGCCGCGTGTATGCACGTATCTGTACCGGCTCTTCCCACAAAGAGAAACATGTAACGTGTCTTAGAAATCTGAAATAGCATTGTGTTTAGGCACCTCTGTAGATGTAAACTAGAGGGGATTACGGACTCCCCGGGAACGCTTTATCCCATCTGTCTTGACCCTCTCATTTACAATTCTAGTTTATTTCTTTTTTGATTTATTTATCTTTGCACCTTCAACATCATTTTCATCAATTCATCACTGCTTTGGATAACTAACAATTTACAAGCATTCCATTCACCCCATTCAAGAGACAATAGATTGATTCCCGTGCTCCCCGTGGAATCGATACCCTTAGTTCGAAAAAGGTACAACTAAACCCTGTGCACTTGCAGGACATCAACTGTGAAGTGTTATTCCGAGCACCAGGGACAGAAGGGTTTAGTACGGTAACATGGATCCTATCTTCGGGGATTCAAGGGGTGTAGCCATTAAACGCTGTAGGATCTAGAAGTAGGTGTGTCTAGAGGGGGGGGGGGTGATTAGACACTCAGTGCTAAAGTTGCAATTTTTAAACTTTTTCGGTTTGAGTGGAGTTTTAGGCAAAATTTCAACATACACAATACATATCAAGCAAGCATGCAAAGAGTATATGAGCAGCGGAATGTAAAGCATGCAACTTGCAAGAATGTAAAGGGAAGGGTTTGGAGAATTCAAACGCAATTGGAGACACAGATGTTTTTCCCGTGGTTCGGATAGGTGGTGCTATCCTACATCCACGTTGATGGAGACTTCAACCCACGAAGGGTAACGGTTGCGCGAGTCCACGGAGGGCTCCACCCACGAAGGGTCCACGAAGAAGCAACCTTGTCTATCCCACCATGGCCATCGCCCACGAAGGACTTGCCTTACTAGCGGTAGATCTTCACGAAGTAGGCGATCTCCTTGCCCTTACAAACTCCTTGGTTCAACTCCACAATCTTGTCGGAGGCTCCCAAGTGACACCTAGCCAATCTAGGAGACACCACTCTCCAAGAAGTAACAAATGGTGTGTTGATGATGAACTCCTTGCTCTTGTGCTTCAAATGATAGTCTCCCCAACACTCAACTCTCTCTCACAGGATTTGGATTTGGTGGAAAGAAGATTTGAGTGGAAAGCAACTTGGGGAAGGCTAGAGATCAAGATTCATATGGTAGGAATTGAATATCTTGGCCTCAACACATGGGTAGGAAGTTCTCTCTCAGAACATATGAGTTGGAAGTGTAGATGTGTTCTGATGGCTCTCTCCACGAATGAAGAGGAGATGGAGGGGTATATATAGCCTCCACACAAAATCCAACCGTTACACACAATTTACCAATCTCGGTGGGACCGAATCAACAAACTCGGTCGGACCGAAAAGGTAAACCTAGTGACCGTTAGAGATTTTCGGTGGGACTGACATGCAGCTCGGTAGGACCGATATGGTTAGGGTTAGGGCATAACGTAATCTCGGTGAGACCGATTTTGGTAATTAGCTAACCAGAGAGTTGGTCAGGCAAACTTGGTGGGACCGATTACTAAACTCGGTTGGACCGATTTTGGTAATAGGTTAACCAGAGAGTTTGCATTGTAATCTCGGTAGTACCGATTGATCAAACTCGGTGAGACCGATTTTGACAATGGACATACACAGTGAGATTGCAATCCCATCTCGGTGAGACCGAGATCCCTATCGGTAGAACCGATTTGCTAGGGTTTGGCAGTGGCTATGACATGTGAAACTCGGTGGCGCCGGATAGAAAGAATTGGTAGGACTGTTTGGCTTGGGTTTGGGTCATATGTGGATATGGGAAAGTAGCTGAGGATTTGGAGCATATCATCAAGCACATGGAGCAAAAGGCTCATTAAGCAACACCTCATCCCTCCTTGATAGTATTGGCTTTTCCTATGGACTCAATGTGATCTTGGATCACTAAAAGTGTAAAATGAAGAGTCTTGAGCTTGAAGCTTTAGCCAATCCTTTGTCCTTAGCATCTTGAAGGAGTTCCCACAACCTTAGTCCATGCCACTCCATTGTTGAACTTATCTGAAATATACTAGATAAAAGTATTAGTCCAACAAGAGATATGTTGACATTAATTACCAAAACCACCTGGGGAGCACTTGTGCTTTCAATCTCCCCCTTTTTGGTAATTGATGGCAACATACATCAAAGCTTTAGATAAAGATACAAAGAATAGCAAGTAAAGCTTTGGAAGGACATGTAACAAACATAGGCTCCCCCTACATGTATGCAATCATGTGAATATAAAATATAGAAGCACGTGAGAGCATAACCATGACAGAGTAAGCGATGTGTTACATGTATCTTGGCCATATGCATCAGAGCAAAAGATAATTAAGAGAAATACCTTCATGCTTATGAGTCCTTCTTGCAAACAGTATGTACATAAGCAAGAATTCCTCATATTCATGATTTTGGTGCATATACTTACCTTGTAGTTTTGAGTTGGCTTAGGATGGAATGAACCTGCACAAACAAGGTTAGATAACACAGGTACATCCACTAGCCATAGCAAACAAAAGAAACCACAAGAATACCAAGACTGGGATGACATGTAGAGAGTGAGTACAAGGTACCACATTGGATTAGACATGTCCCCAAGAGTAAAGATATGCAATGAATTTGAATGATTTCTTTCCCTTAGATGTCTTGCTCCCCCTGACTGTGACATGGGATATTGGGAGAAGATAGGGAACAGAAAATCAGAGCTGAAAGATATGAATGAATAGAGCATAATGCAAATGAGCACATATGAACATGTCTTTCCCCCAAAAAGACATGTGGCATCTCTCCTCTTGAACATCAAGCATCTGGGATCCTTGAGTATTCTCTCCCCCTGGAGATCTCTTTCTCCCCCTTAATACTTTCTCTCTCTTTCTCCCTGATGATAAGCTTTGATGTGATCTCTCTCTCCCCCTTTGACATCAATTTCCAAGAAGGTTTTCCTGGAATCTGTCGAATAGGTTTGGTCCTTGAGATTCAGCACAAAGCAATGGATAAAACTGTGATGCTTGTAGAGGACAAGATTCATTGAGTGGAGCTGGATCAGAAGAAATATAGAATATGTGACAAACTGTTTTTCCTGTTATGAAATCGGTGACACCGAGTGGCATGTTTCGGTGGTACCGAAGGGATTCGGTTGGACCGAAAATTACAATTCGGTGAAACCGAGTTCATCACAGAGAAAACACTTGTCACCTCAGCTCACTAGTCAAGTAAGATCTCACAAAGATTTGCAATGAATTAACTAAAAGATTTGCAAGGTATTTGATGCAGAAATATGCAGAACAAGAATCAAAAAGAAAAGAATGAAAGTTCTAGATGAAGTTTTTCTTGTTTTTTTGTGTTGTTGTTGTTGAAAAAGAGGGAAACAAATACAAATATGCAAGGGACAAATGCAATAACAAAGGAACACAAGAGAACTTCATCTAGAATTGGGCGGTGACATAGTCACCTATGTTAGAGTATATTGACTTAGGAGTCAAGTGAGAACACTTGATCATGGGTCATACTCATCGTTTAAGCTCAAAATGGGGTCACCATTTTTCGTTTAAGCATTTTGATGTATTCTCATCTTGTTGAGTTGCTTTGACTCATGACTTGGAGTAAAGCTTCTCTAAGATGGAATATCATTCCTTGGGTGGTGGTGTGGGTCTTGCTCATGTAGTTGAACTTGTGTGGGTGCTCGAGGTTGATGTAGCTCATCATGAGTTGGGAGCACCACTTGGAATTTGAGTTCATCTACCTACATGGGTTAGTTCTTGCAAGGAAAAGCACTTTTATATCCAAAAATGACAAGCATGAAGCTCAACATAGAATTTGTTAAAGGATATGTTTGAATGGTTTCGTGCTTCCTTGTCGTCAACCACCGTTGTGTAGAGACTTGGTGATGTAGAGATTGCTCAAGATGTGAGTGAGTTGCAATCTCATAGAATTAGATTCAACCAAGTACCTACATGGGTTAGATAACATGCAAGATGCAAATATATCCAAGACATAAGATAGGCATCATAAGAGATATATCAAGGATTAGCCATAAGCTCATGTCTTGCATGTATCTAATGGAGTTTCTACTCCAAGTTCGAAGCATCAATGATATTCAATTCTCCTCTCAACCTTTGCATTCTTGCATATTTAACTTCTTGAATAGGTCTTTGGTGTACTTCGTTTGAGAGATAAATGTACCATCCTTAGTTTGCTTGATTTGCAAACCGAGAAAGAATTTGAGTTCACTCATCATAGACATCTCAAACTTCTTTGACATTAGCTTTCCAAACTTTTCACTAAAAAGAGGGTTAGTTGAACCGAATATGGTATCATCAACATAAATTTGGCATACAAATAGTTCTCCATTAACCCTTTTAGTAAAAAGTGTGGAATCAATTTTTCCAATTTCAAAACCACTTGCAATAGGGAACTTGGTCAAGCATTTATACCATGCTCTAGGAGCTTGTTTAAGACCATAAAGGGCTTTGTGAAGTTTGTAAACATGATTAGGTTTCTTAGGATTGACAAAGCTGGGAGGTTGTTTGACATAAACTTCCTCCTCTATTTCACCATTTAGAAAAGCACTTTTAATGTCCATTTGGTACAAGGTGATATTATGGTGATTAGCATAGGCAAGTAAGATGCGAATGGACTCAAGTCTAGCAACGGGAGCATATGTCTCACCATAGTCCATACCTTCGACTTGTGTGTACCCTTGGGCGACGATACATGCTTTGTTGCGAACCACTTGTCCATCTTCATCTTGCTTGTTGCGAAACACCCATTTGGTACCAATGATGTTGTGGTTGTTGTCGGGCTTCTCAACCAATGTCCAAACTTGGTTTCTCTCAAAGTTGCGTAGCTCTTCATGCATTGCGTTTATCCAATCCGGATCTTCCAATGCTTCTTCAACCTTCATAGGTTCAATGCTAGAGATGAATGAATAGTTTTCACAAAAGTTAGCTAAATGAGTTTTTGAGCGAGTAATTCTCCCGGTTTGGATATCATTGTAGATTTGCTCGACGGGATGATCTTTGGCAATTCTTGCTCGAACTCGTGAAAGCTTTTGCTTGGGTCTTCGTTGAACATCTTCGTCATCTTGTTCTTCTTCTTGGTCTTCTTCATTGTTGGCGTTGTCGTTCTCTTGTCGTGGTGGAGAAGGAGGTTGTTGATGTTCGTCTTGACGCATTTCCTCGTTTCCTTCATCTTGGTGTGTCCCACTTGTGGATGCTTCCGGGTCAATTCTTGGTTCACCTTGTCGTGAAGTAGAAGCTTCCACTTGGACGGACGAGGTACTCTCCTTCATCTCCGTTGGACGAATTTTGCCAATAGACAAGTCTTGGATTGCTTCTGAAGGGTCTTTATCTCCTACATCAATTGGCAATTGCTCTACTTGCGAGCCAATAGTTTCATCAAACTTCACATCTACCGTTTCTTCAACCTTTCGGGTGAAATTGTTGTAGACACGGTAAGTGTGAGAGTTTGAGCCATAACCAAGTAGGAAACCTTCATGAGATTTAGGAGCAAACTTTGAACGACGATGCTTATCTAGAATGTAGCACTTTGAGCCGAATACTTGAAAGTATCCAACTTGGGGTTTGTTACCGGTGAGGAGCTCGTATGCCGTCTTGCCGAGTAGCTTGTGAAGATACAAGCGATTTGTTGCATGACAAGCTGTCTTAACCGCTTCTGCCCAAAAGTATTTTGGCGTTTTGTACTCATCAAGCATCGTTCTCGCCATTTCGATGAGTGTCCGGTTCTTCCTCTCAACAACTCCATTTTGTTGAGGTGTATACGTAGCCGAGAACTCGTGTGAAATCCCTTCTTCGTCAAGAAAGGTGTCCACATTTGCGTTCTTGAACTCCGTTCCGTTGTCACTCTGAACCTTCTTGATCTTCACGTCAAACTGATTTTGGGCCTTCGTAGCGAAGGTTTTGAAGATCTTTTGGACCTGCGATTTATCATCAAGAAAGAACACCCACATAAATCTTGAAAAATCATCAACTATAACTAGACCAAATGAATTTCCACCGAGACTCTTGTAGGCATTGGGACCAAAAAGATCCATATGAAGTAGCTCGAGTGGCCTCCTTGTGGTCATGATGTTCTTCACGGGATGCCTTCCTCCAACCTATTTACCTGCTTGACAAGCACTGCAAAGTCTATCCTTATCAAATATGACATCGTTAACTCCAAGGATATGATTTCCTTTAATAAGCTTGTCAAGGTTTCTCATGCCAACGTGACCTAGTCGTCTATGCCACAACCAACCTTTTGAGGATTTAGCAATAAAGCAAGTTTTAGGTTGTGCCTTTTTAGAGAAATCGACAATGTAAAGGTCACCTCTACGTATACCGGTAAAGACCATTTTATGATTATCTCGTCGAAACACTTGGCAATCTACCTCAGTAAATAGGACATTTAAACCGAAATCAGCAAGTCTAGATACCGAAAGTAAGTTGTAGCCAAGAGATTCAACGAGCATGACATTTTGAATGGAGCTAGCGTGTGAGATGGCCACCTTACCAAGGCCAACCACCTTACCCTTTGAATTATCACCAAAAGTGACATATTTTCGAGGGCCGTCATTTTTAGCAAGCTCATGGAACATCTCTTCATCTCCGGTCATATGATCAGTACATCCACTGTCGAGAACCCATTCCTTTCCTCCTGACACATATCCTCGAAGATTAGCCATAAGACCAAAGTGTCTCATTGCATCATCAATATTGAAGTCACTATCATCATTCTCATCATAGTATCCATGTTCAACATGATCTTGTGACTCATCATTTCCTAGAGAGAGTGATTCATTAGATAAATGATCATCAAAGTGGTCACTTTTATGAATTCTTATAGCTTCGGATATAATATTACTAATGATTCCAACATTTCCTTTAGCATGCATAAGATTAGTAAGCTCAAGTAGACGATCACCAAAACTAGGATCACTAGAGTTCATTTTACTCAAGGCAATAGATTTATGGAGAATTTCATCCAAATTTTTTAAGGAATAATTGGGGAATCGTTCCTCAAGAAATTTCCATATAGTATAGGCACACTTAAGAGTAGGTAAACTAGCAATCAAGTTTTTGGGCAATCCTCTAATGATGAGCTCAACGGTTCTAAGATTGCGAATCATGTCAATATCTTCATCTAGGGTGGGATGCATAGGATCAATATGAGGAGCACAAGGACTAGCAATATACTTGTTCAATTGATATTGATTGAAAATCACAAGCATCTCATTTTTCCACTCATGAAAATACTCTCCATCAAGAATAGGCACTCTATGTCTAAGACTCCCTAGAGTAGACACATCCATCTTCCTCCAATGGTGATTAAACCAAGGAAATGGAGACCAAAGCTCTGATACCACTTGTAGGATCTAGAAGTAGGTGTGTCTAGAGGGGGGGGGTGATTAGACACTTAGTGCTAAAGTTGCAATTTTTAAACTTTTTCGGTTTGAGTGGAGTTTTAGGCACAATTTCAACATACACAATACATATCAAGCAAGCATGCAAAGAGTATATGAGCAGCGGAATGTAAAGCATGCAACTTGCAAGAATGTAAAGGGAAGGGTTTGGAGAATTCAAACGCAATTGGAGACACGGATGTTTTTCCCATGGTTCGGATAGGTGGTGCTATCCTACATCCACGTTGATGGAGACTTCAACCCACGAAGGGTAACGGCTGCGCGAGTCCACGGAGGGCTCCACCCACGAAGGGTCCACGAAGAAGCAACCTTGTCTATCCCACCATGGCCATCGCCCACGAAGGACTTGCCTCACTAGAGGTAGATCTTCATGACGTAGGCGATCTCCTTGCCCTTACAAACTCCTTGGTTCAACTCCACAATCTTGTCGGAGGCTCCCAAGTGACACCTAGCCAATCTAGGAGACACCACTCTCCAAGAAGTAACAAATGGTGTGTTGATGATGAACTCCTTGCTCTTGTGCTTCAAATGATAGTCTCCCCAACACTCAACTCCCTCTCACAGGATTTGGATTTGGTGGAAAGAAGATTTGAATGGAAAGCAACTTGGGGAAGGCTATAGATCAAGATTCATATGATAGGAATGGAATATCTTGGCCTCAACACAAGGGTAGGAAGTTCTCTCTCAGAACATATGAGTTGGAAGTGTAGATGTGTTCTGATGGCTCTCTCCACGAATGAAGAGGAGGTGGAGGGGTATATATAGCCTCCACACAGAATCCAACCGTTACACACAATTTACCAATCTCGATGGGACCGAATCAACAAACTTGGTCGGACCGAAAAGGTAAAGCTAGTGATCGTTAGAGATTTTCGGTGGGACTGACATGCAGCTCGGTAGGACCGATATGGTTAGGGTTAGGGCATAACGTAATCTCGGTGAGACCGATTACACAAACTCGGTGAGACCGATTTTGGTAATTAGCTAACCAGAGAGTTGGTCAGGCAAACTCGGTGGGACCGATTACTAAACTCGGTTGGACCAATTTTGGTAATAGGTTAACCAGAGAGTTTGCATTGTAATCTCGGTAGTACCGATTGATCAAACTCGGTGAGACCGATTTTGACAATGGACATACACAGTGAGATTGCAATCCCATCTCGGTGAGACCGAGATCCCTATCGGTAGAACCGATTTGCTAGGGTTTGGCAGTGGCTATGACATGTGAAACTCGGTGGCGCCGGATAGAAAGAATCGGTAGGACCGAGTTTGGCTTGGGTTTGGGTCATATGTGGATATGGGAAAGTAGCCGAGGAGTTGGAGCATATCATCAAGCACATGGAGAAAAAGGCTCATTAAGCAACACCTCATCCCTCCTTAATAGTATTGGCTTTTCCTATGGACTCAATGTGATCTTGGATCACTAGAAGTGTAAAATGAAGAGTCTTGAGCTTGAAGCTTTAGCCAATCCTTTGTCCTTAGCATCTTGAAGGAGTTCCGACAACCTTTAGTCCATGCCACTCCATTGTTGAACTTATCTGAAATATACTAGATAAAAGTATTAGTCCAACAAGAGATATGTTGACATTAATTACCAAAACCACCTGGGGAGCACTTGTGCTTTCAAACGCCCAAAGCTCTTGTTTGATTATTGCAATCTTAATTATCGAGGCAACCCCGTGAGACAGATAGGGCCTTCTATTGGACAACTTACTCTTGATGCGAGACACGTTCCGGTCAAGATGCAATTTGGACACATTCCCCACTTCGGTACGTAACAAGCACATCTCGATAAGTGACTACCAGCGCACAAATTAAGATCATATTTGCTCCCAACACAAATACATGGTTGTAAGCATTAAGACCTCATATCGGTACCTATTTTTATTATAAGTGTTAAACCTCAAGTTGTTTGATTTTGATCCGGACAAAAACTGGAATTGTTTCTTTAATAAAAGCTTGCTCGAGACCCTAGCTTAAAGGGGGCCTTTCTCCCGTGGGTTCGATAACTTAGGGTCACCTCTGGGAAAACAGGCGAGAATCCTTTCTGCTCTATTTCCGGATCAGTAAAGGAAGTAATCACACACAATCTTCATCGCATCCAATACACCCTTCCACCAAAGCTTCAAAACCTCCAATCGCAGTCGCCATAACTTTCTCCACCTCTATCAATGCCTTGGGAATCTTGACTTAGACATGTCCCGTGACACCGATAAGAAATCGAAGCTTTGCGTCGCACCCTCTTGAGGCTGTGTTGGCTGATAATACCAGCACAAACAACCAGAGCCTTTCCGATCTAGATATCCAATGGTGACATACGCCAATCCTTATATATCTCCCATGGGAATACCGAAACTCGTTAGCGGCCAGATCCAAGAGGTCGATATCCGGCAGAAAAATGACTTGGCGGAAGAAGAGCGCTAGGGCCAAACCACCATTATCACGCGAAAGCCAGCAATTCCCATGCCACCTGCCTCTCGATCCAGACCTGCAGACAAGTCAACGACGCTGCATCATACCACCCACAACCCTGGAGGCCCGAACTTGGCGAGACGCCAACCATGGCAGGAGACGGGGACTAGCCACTCCTGGCCAGATCTGGTGACTCCCAGCCCCACCCCTGCCTCTACGGCAGCATCACGTGTAGCATGCGAACCCAACCACGACGCTGCCTAAGCGGTCGTCACAGACGCCATCGCCTCGTAAAGGGGTTGCCGCCCCGGAGCCCTATCTCCACCATGCATCGCCGTCGGTGTGCCAGCAACCACCACGGAGAGGATGACTAGCAGAGTTGTCCCGCCACCGCCACCACGTGCGGGCTTTTCCCTGCAGCAGCTACCGGCGGAGGCGAGGAGGAGGAGCGGAGCAGGGAGGGCCGCTGGCCGGAAGGAGATGGCGGCCGCCGGAGTTGCCCTACTGGCGGACGACACGTTCTAATGACACATCATGTGCAACTCTAATGATGTGTCACGATGTTGGTGGATTTTCTAGTCATCAATTTCCCTTCCTAAAATGGAGTCCTTAGTTAAGAAGAAAGAAAAATGGACCTAAAGTTCATAGATTTATAAAAAGTTCTTACTTCTGAAGAAAGAAGATGGACCAAAATGTCCATGATTTATCAAAATTCACTCTCACTAGTACGCGTGTTCGGGCTTATGCATGGACTAATATAATCAAAGGGGAGGGGTACTTTGAAATAATGGATGAATGACCCATATGGCATTTTTTCTAAACAAATTATATGCCAAGCTTCTGAATATTGGCCAGCATCTCGGTATCGGTATGTCAGCCAGTATTAATTGACTTGATATTCTAGTCTATCATACAATTTGATGGATGTATTACACTTTCATAGATTTAATACCTGATTCTAGTCTATCATACAATTTGATGGATGTACTCATTCATTTTGCGTATTTTCACATATGTTTACTCCAAGTTGTCAAAACTTCAATACGGTCAAGGGAGGTTATTATTCTCAAGCATACTTGTAGCACAAGGCTTCATAGGCATTTGATTTTTTATATTTGAAATATCAACCGGTGCAATATATCTAAACTTGATGTTCACTTGGTATAAGTCTGGCTATTGTCGAATTCTTTTGTTAGGCGTTTACGAAAATGGCCAGGACATGAATTTAATGCAAAATAGCGTTGATCGAACAATTACCAACCATGAACACTATGTCGTATATGATGTGTGCATATATACCACTCCATCTTCTCTCAGGTAGTAGTATCGAGTTTTAATAGTTACAGAACTTCCAATCACATTCATATTTTGTGGCAAATGGAGGGAAAAGAAGAGCTAGTATTAAAGGTATGAAAAAGGTGAAAGAAGCATATAGGAATAAGAGGCATTGGGAATTCAAAAAGAAGACTTGAAGAAAATGTTAGTCCTAAGATGTTCAGTTGAGCTTGTTCAAGGACGCATCACCTTGCCAGTGATGCGCCTGTGTTAAACTAGTTAACTAAAATGATGACACAGAGACAAAATACACGTATTTATTTTTCTTAGGATGAAAATACACCAAGGCGCTAGTTCGAAATCTACATACATCCGCATACATGTTTATTTTTCAAAACTTTGTCTATGCCAAGGTTCTGAACTTCAACTAGCATATCGGTATCAATGGTGTGTCAATGTTGTTCAGGTGTATGGATCGTGTCTCGAATGTATCCTCCGATATTTCATCCGATATTGATGCGCTTGATATTCTGGTCTATCATACAATTTGGCATAAGAATTACACGTTCATAGATTTGTCAGGGGATTTAATGCCTGATTCAGTAGTGACACTTGTAGAACCTGCATTCTAGTATCTACCAGATGCATCGTGCACTTATAATATTTTATTGCGCTGGCATGTACTCATTAATTTAGTGTAATTTTTCACATATTTTTATGTACAAATTTGTCAAAACTTGGAACTATAATCAAGGGGTGGCTACTGTTCTATACCATATTTGTAGCACAAATACGTCACATGCATTGGTTTTTGATACTTGAAAATTTCACCAGTTTGATGTTTATGAACTTGATATCCACTTGATATAGGCTTGGTTATTGTTGAAATCTTATGGTAGACGCTCATGAAAATAGTCACGACGTTAATTCAATGCAAAATAGTAATGACCCAACAACTTGTTTCATACCTACTATTTCATATGGCAATTGATTGTTTGCCGGATATTTAAGTTAATATACAATGTGCAGGTGAACAAAGAACTATACATCATAGTGTTACCAAATTATGAAACCAACGCCTAATTTAAATAGTAATGCATATGAAATGAAATGTCTTATGTAGTAGAGAAGATAAGGCCTCCACACAATAATCCTAGCTTGTACAATAAATACAAAGCCCACACTCTAGGAATGATTTTATAAAAGAGAACATAGCTTAAACATCCGCACAAGTTTTCCGAAAAAAGTCACACGACATTCTCCTTATAAAAATCGCACAATAAACCAGTGTATATACACTATCTTTGCTTGGGCTTCGCTTAGTGGTTACTGAAACAATACCAACTGAAATTCTTTTTCTGGTTGCTCATACAAGGTAGACTGGACACTAGAGATTTAATGGTAAAAGTAATTTATATTTTGAAGTTGCAAGTCGTGTACTCTTGAACTGAAGGGGAAATGGAATCAATGGGACACCTATTCTTTCCTAGGACTCCAATCATAACTTCTGGTGGGAACTAACTCAGGATGCTTACTAATGCTCCGTGGAGATGTCTATATGTTTGCTTCAACGAATTCATAATCAATTGATCATTTGATGTTGTATCATTTTAAGCATACAAACAACATCATTTTTTTAAACTAACAACTGAGTGTTGGTTGTTTCTTCCTAACTTTCAGGAGCATCTCTCCATATGATCATCAAAAGAACAATCTAGTTTGAAAGTAGTGATGTAGACTTTGCTAGATCTTTTGTACTTCTTTTTTTATTCATCCTTGTACATATTCACATTAATATAAAAATGGTACTACATGGGCATTTCCCATTTTTTTTGCTCAAAAAACACATGTGCTAATTGCTAAACTTGAAAGAAGGAGGATGAGGAAAATACATATCACCTAGGCGTTATATAAAGTCAATGCAAAAATAGCACCAACCCAAATAGTACTCCCTGCAGAAAAATGCAAAATATTACTGACCCAACATCTTCCAGGCATGAACTCCATATCATTGTTTGTTTGTCCATATATACTGCCCCATCTTCACTCAAGACGTAACATCAAGCTCTAGTAGTTGGAACATTCTTCCATCACATTCAACTATGTGGCAAATGAACGGAAAAGGAGGAGCTAGTTCCCGAGAGACAATAGACAAACAATAAAAAGAATGTAAAACAAGAAGATCCTTCGCCACCTCTGATTTTTGTGCTTGTTGCCGATCTTCTTCAATCCTTCCTCAATGAAGCAATGCAAGCTAACATAATCCAGTCTCTACTAACTTCCCACTCAAAACCAGATTTCCCTATGATCCATTATGCTGATGATACAATTTTTATTTTTCCTGCTTGCCAAAACCAAATTCTTCAAGCGAAGAATTTACTTAAACACTTAGTTGCTCAAACTAGGTTAAGAATCAACTTTCATAAGTCAATTTTGATCCCCATTAATGTGCCTCAGAACAATATGCTCCAAATTATCCAAATTCTGGGATACAAGCTTGGCAGCTTTCCTTTCACTTATCCGGGCCTCCGTCTTAACACCAATAGACTAAGATTGAAGATTTTACCCCCATTCGCTAGCAGGTTGAAAGAAGATTAGATGGATCCTCCACTAGGCTCACATTAGAGGGGAGATTGGTTTTACTTAAGTATATTTTCTCTACTCTCCCTATCATCTTCATGAGTACTTTACCTATTCCAGTAGCTATTATCAACCAGATCAACAAATTTTTGAGGCTTTTCTTCTGTAGGAAATTTAGATAGGAAAATTGAGGGCCTGCATTGATTTCCTGGGATCAGGTCCCTAGGCCTTAGCAAAAAGGTGGCATTGGCATTTTGGATGTGTCCTTACACAACAAAGATCTTATGATGAAAACTAACAAAAATTTTCTTAACAATGAGCCTCTGCCCTGGGTCAATTTGATTTGGGAAAAATACTACACTGCTCAACTTCCTGAAATTGTTGCCCTTTATACAAGTAGAATGCAACATTCAGTTAGGCAATGGGAGAAAAACTCTACAGTGGTAAGGCAATTGGCATGACCAACCTTTATGGCAAAAGTTTCCAGCTGCACTCCTTTGTGACGAATGATAATCATACTATGGCTACCTGAATAAACTCTTAAGATTCTGCTCAAGCCTTCCACACCCCTCTATCATCTCATACAACCAGTTCATTGAACTTTGGAATATGATTGATCAGAAAAACAGTTGCATGTTAAGGATCTATGGAAGTGCCAGGGGCAGAGACCTAAGTTCTGTTCAATTAAAATGTATCACGATCTTTCCCAAAGTAAGAGTGTGTTATTTAAGTGGATCTAGAAATGTTCTTGCAGGCTATGACATACGGTCTTTCTCTGCACTAGTGCAGAACCAGGCAATAGCACCGGTTCGTAAGGCCCTTTAGTGCCGGTTCGATAACCGGTACTAAAGTGTAGGCACTAAAGGCCCCCCTTTAGTACCGGTTTAGCATGAATCGGTGCTAAAGGGCAACCATGTGGCACGAGCCAGCTCCGGGGGCCGGGAGCCCTTTAGTACCGGTTGGTGACACCAACCGGTATTAAAAGGTTGGGGGTTTTGGGTTTATGATTTCTTTTTCATTTAATTTTGTGTTTTCCATTTAATTCTTTTTTGCTTGTTGGTATTTTACCATACTACACATTGTACACGTTATGCATATATATAAATAGAATTTCTAGTAGAACCGATCATATATATATCATCAAATGTCTCACAAACCACCATATTAATTCACACATACACACATGTATATATATACAATTAGCTAGCTATATACAATTTCTCCTACATGTTGCCTTCGGAGCCAGTGGCATTAGCCTAATTGTTGCCTTCGGAGAACGATGACAATTGGAAGTGGTTCATGGGGGCGGTAGCGGGTAATGGTATTCTCCGTTCGGATCTATGACCTGGTCGAGCAAAAATCCCGCTATTTCCTCTTGAAGTGCTTGTACGTGCTCCATTTGTAGGAGCTTCTCCCGCACCTCTGTGAACTGTTAAGAAGGAGATCAATACGCATGTGTATTAGTTGTGTGACTAGATATCGATAATGGTGTAAAAATTGTGAATATTGTTCTGACAAACGTACCCATTCCTGTCTTTGAGATCTGCTCCTTTCGGATGCCATCATGCGAATGTTCTCGCAAACGCACTATGCACACATATCAGTCCCCGGCGCCTGCTTCAGGGCCTTTACGAGAATGGAATTTGATCAGATAATAATTAATCAAGCATGATAATTAAAGAGATGGCAGCTAGCTAGCTAGCTAGCTAGTACTACTTAATTACTTACCTTGGGTCGAAACCATTTCAGTCTTTGTTTCCATTCGCCTGGAGGGACGCTGATGAACCTTGCCCAAGCCCTGCCTGCCGACAAAGAAAATGAATAAATGGGTTATTAAATAGTTCAT
The DNA here is from genome assembly GCA_032464435.1 of Aegilops umbellulata. Classification (NCBI taxonomy): domain Eukaryota; kingdom Viridiplantae; phylum Streptophyta; class Magnoliopsida; order Poales; family Poaceae; genus Aegilops; species Aegilops umbellulata. Next base: position 584,007,344 of record CP136060.1, on the reverse strand, counting down.
ATCAGGAAATGACGAACTAAATAGGCCGAGATATATAGTTAATAATGATTGAAATTACCTGTTGACTATCTCAAACAAGATGGTGTAGTCACTTTGTTTTTTAAGTAGTGAGTCCAGTACTTCAACTGTTCCGGCATCAACTTTAATGATACACAAGATCCAGTGAAATCTTCTTGCACACACGTTTGGATGTCTTAATTAAGCGGGCATATGTAACCAAAAACATGTAGCTAGCTAGTAGGAAAAAACGGAGAATTTGTAGTACAAGACAGTGTGACTCACTGGAAGTTGTAAGGAAGTAGTATATCTTCATTGTATTTAAGGCGCTTCAAGAACTCTAGCATGCTGTCCTCTACACTTTTTTTCATAATATGCACCTATTTTCCATGTGTATTCATTAACGGTGTTTGGGTCAATGAACCCAATGCCATAGCGTCCACCTTTTTTCATTTCATACATCTTCATCCTGCATAATACCACAGAAAAGAGTATAGTGAGGATAATTACAGGTAATGATTGATCAAAAGGATCACTACAGCTAGCTTGACACTTAAATTACAGAAAGAAATCACTTATAGACAATAGCAACGGACGATAGATTTGTCGAGTGCGTCTTGATTGTATAACTGAAACAGTTCAGAATACTCAACGGCCACAGCTTTCTCATGGTAGTAATGATCCTTCTTGACATCCATCATGAGGGACTCTCGATTGGAAATCTTGGTAATGTCCATGTACCACTGATGCAATTCATACATTCTCGTTGGGAGCTTCTTGACCTCGTCTGGCTCGACCAAAGGTTGGCCCCGGACATATTTCCGTTTTATTTCCTCCTCTCTAAGCACAGGCATGGGCTCGATCTTGAGGAGTTGTCCAACAGTGATCTTGAGAATTTCAGCCTGCGTTATATGCTCCTCGGTTATTACCACATTGCCCACCTTGGGTACGTTAACGGTTTGCCCACAATAATATTGGGCGCAGGTACTCTTATGTGTTGTTGGCACAACAAGCGGGGGGATCGATTGCGCCGCCTGTTCTCCCAGCTGGGGAACGGTTTTCCCGTAGTTTTTGACAGCTGCTTGTTGTTTGCTCAAGCTCAAGCTCGCCTTCTTCTGTAGACGTGCTCGATTTAACTTCCTGATGTGGCGCTCATAGTCTGTGTCAACAGGCTTGGGAGCTGGTGGTTGAGTCATACGAATGAAGTGGTCAATCTTTTCCTCATGCACTTTCTCCCTTGGCGACGGTGGCGGTTTCGGTGCAAAATGGGCTTCCACCTCAGCCTTCGATATGGCTGCGGTTTCCTCCTCGGACTTGTCATAAGGCCTCTGCGGAAGAGGCGCGAGGCTTGGACCATATTTATATCGCTTGCCTCCGCCTGTACTTCCTGTACTACCTCGACTCGTACCGCTACGCACCATAGCTGCGGCGTGTCTCTTCTACGATTGCCGAGGCGGCAGAGACGGCTGACGTGGCTGAGTTGGACGAGGAGGAGTGGCCTGAAGCTGTGCCGGACTTGGAGGAGGAGTGGCCTGAAGTTGTGCCGGACTTGGAGGAGGAGTGGACGTCTGACGCTGTGTCGGACTTGGAGGAGGAGTGGCCTGACACTTTGCCAGACTTGGAGGAGGAGGAGTGGCCTCACGCGTTGGTGGACTTGGAGGAGCGGGAGTCTGCTGACTCGGTGGCGGACTTCGACGAGGAGTCGGGTGACACGGTGTCGGTGGCCTTCGAAAGACGATGCAATCCTTTCTCCATAGAATGACATCATGTATGGCCTCTCCCAATGTGTGCTCGTCGTCACCTCCAGGAATGTCAAGCTGTAGCCCTGAATATGGGTCCACCACCTCATCAACCAAGACACGAGCATAGCCCGCTGGAATTGGGTTGCAATGGAAGGTTGCCTCGGGGGGATTTGTAAAAGCAACGGCGTCCGCCACCTTCATGGATATTTTCTTCATTTTGAAGTGTAGCTCACAGTTAGTGTTCTCCATGATGTCATCCACGGGGTATCTATCCAGCATTGCGTCACCCGGGGCGGAACCCACAGTGCTTCTCGGCATGGATGGGGCGGTGCTATCAATGCTGGATCATCCGCTAGCTGCTGCAGCTGCTGAGACCCCCTTTGCTGGCTAAGTGAGTCGATCTGCTCCTGCTGCCGCTGGAATTTGACTCCCAAGTCCGCGTGCCTTGCTTCTAGGCCTTGAAGGCGTTCATAGTCCAGCTTCCTCTGCTCCTCCTCCATCTTCCTCTTCTTCTCCTCCGCAATCTTCTTTCTCGCACGGGTTCTGTAGTCGGTGTTCCAGTCCGAAAACCCCTCATACAACGGAATAGCGCCCTTGCCTCGTGTTCTTCCCGGGTGTTCAGGATTTCCCAGGGCACGCGTAAGCTCGTCGTTCTCTCCGTTGGGCTGGAACACCCCCGATCGAGCCTCTTCTATTGCAACAAGTAGCTTATCGTCGGCTCCGTTCAGACATGCCTTCGTCGAAACTTCGCCTGTCTTCGGGTCCAACTCCCTCCCATGCGCATAGAACCAAGTCCTGCACCTAGGGGGCCAGCTCCTAGTAACCGGAGTGACACCTGCATCCTCCATCTCTTTCTCAGACTTATCCCACTTAGGCATTGCCACCGCGTAGCCACCTGGCCCCAGCTTATGGAACTTATCCTTTTTTTCGGCATTCTTCTTGTTTATTCTCGATCGTTCCTTAGCTAATTCCGAATCCTTGAATTTCACGAAATCGTCCCAATGAGCACTTTGCTTCTGTAGTGTTCCCTCGAATACTGGAGTCTTCCTTCCTCCCTTGACGTACTTGTCCCATTCACGATTCTTGTGGTTCTTGAATGCAACCGCCATCTTCTTAAGAGCAGCATCCTTGACTTTCTCCACATCTGCATCTGTGAAATGATCTGGTAGGGTGAAATGTTCCATGAGAGTTTCCCAAAGCAGACCTTTTTGTCTGTCGTCGACAAAAGTAAGATCTGGACGTGGCTTTGCTGGCTCTCTCCATTCTTGAAGGGAGATCGGGAGTTGGTCCTTCACAAGAACTCCGCACTGACGAATGAACTTGTCCGCAATCTTCTTAGGCGCTAATGGTTCGCCATTAGATTTGATGGCCCCGATATTGTACTTTACGCCCTCCTTCAACTTTTTGTTCGGGCCTCGTTTCGTCCTGTTGCCTGAAGATTTGCTCGATCCGGATGGCTGAAAGAAGAAAGATCGATTCGTTAATATATCTTCAAGTCATTTAAAACATGTGATGATCTCACCAGATGCCTGCTTATATAAATATATATACCTCGCCGGTCTTTGTTGTTTCAAGATCAACATTTTCTTCATCATCATCATAATCATAGTTCATGACTTCATCAATTCGGTCGTCGCGATCGAATATCATATCACCCTCCCCGGTGTTGTTTAGAAATTCGGAGCCGTCATAATCTTCTTCATTCTGATCATCATCTGGCCCGCGAGGATGGCGTATCATATCGAATAGGGCCTGTTCTCCCTCTCTGCCGGTATTGTCCGCCATAGCTTTTATTTAACTAATCCGAAAGAAATATAAAACAATTTAGTATTCAAATTACATCGTCTCGAATAATAGATATAATCTCGAATACATCGTCTCGAATAATAGATATAATCCCGAATACATCATCTCGAATAATATATAATCTCGAATACATCGTCTCGAATATTATATATCGAATACATCACTGGCTAGGTAGCTAATAAAGATCGAATACTACAGAAGAATCTAGGACACTCGTGGTTCCTGCGGCGCGGGCGGTGGACACCCAAAGAGAAGGAACGCTCACAGGATCATAGCTCAAGTGAGATCCCTGAAGAACCTGCCAGGTATTGGAGAACCTGCCGCCCTCTAACGCAACCATGTAGCGATGGACGTGCTCGTCCTCCTCCCTGACAGGGCGACGTACCACCTCCGGTGGGGCCGGCTCCCTCCGCACCGAAAGTGGCCCACGCGAACGCCACCAAAGGAGATCAGGGTCGACGACGGGACCCGGGGCCGGGTTCCTCATCAAGCGGCGCGCCCCTCCAGGCAGCACCTCCCAGTGCCAGCCCGGCGGAGCCCAGTCCCGGACATGGGTCAGCCGGACGTCGTCGCGGAAGGGTCGACGGCAAGGATGCGGGCCGGGCATCGTCGAGAACAAATACTAGCTATATGCCCGCAAAAAGTAACATTTTTTTAATGATTGGATTTTGATAACTAAAATTTCTAACATTTCTATATAACACTAATTATGTTATCCTTGCACATGTCAAAATTCTATATGCTATTTCATACTAATTAAGCATCTAACACTAAAAACAGAAAAAACAACTTCTATACATCCATTAAAAACAGAAAAACAACATTATATAAAAAAATTTCCATACTAATTATACACTAATTATATCCATCTAACATGCATTCATACATATATACTAGTGAAAAAATAATAATCTAAAAAATATAAACTAATTAAACATACAAAATACGTATATACTAATATATACATGCATTCATACATATATACGTGTGTGTGTGTGTGTGTTCATCATGCTTGTGTGTGTGTATGGGCTCAGGGAGGGGCGGCGCCCATGGTGGCCGCCGGGGGCGAGGGAGAGGGGTTAGAGGGGGAGAGCTCACAACGGGGCGACGGCGACGGCGAGGTGACGGCCGGGGGTGGCGACGGGCCGGGGCGTGACGCGGGGGCGGCGACGCGGGGACGGGCCCGGGGCGGCGACGGGGACGGGGGCGGCGACGGGGACGGGGGTGGCGAGGGGACGGGGGCGGCGACGGCGACGGCGTCGATCGATCGGGGCGGGCGGTGCTTCAATGGGGAAACAGAGGAAGAAACAGAGGGAGAATGAAATTTTTCGAAGTGTTGTATATATAGAAGGCACCTTTAGTCTCGGCTGGAGCCACCAACCGGTACTAAAGGCCTGTTTTGGCCAGCCCAAGTGGCGGGAAGCGACCCCCTTTAGTACCGGGTGGTGGCTCCAACCGGTACTAAAGACCCTACCTTTAGTACCGGTTGGTGCCACGACCCGGTACTAAAGGGGGTGCGCTGGCGCAGGTGCGGTGCGGCAAGTTTAGTCCCACCTCGCTAGCCGAGGGACGTCCGCACTGGTTTATAAGCCCCCGTGCGGTAGTTCTCTCGAGCTCCTCTCCAAAGCAGGCCTACTGGGCCTACATGTTCTGTGCTGCCCTGTGGGCCTAATGGGCCTTTGCGGGCCTGCATCGTGGCCCAACAACACGTTGGGTTTCTAGTCGTATGCAAGCTGCTCTGGCCCAGTAGGCGGGCTTTTTTATTTTCTTATTTTTTTGCTTTATTTATTTTTGAGTTTTTTTTTCTGTATTTAGAGTTTCTTTGTGAATATTTTTGCTTTAGGTACAAAAAATTACAAACTTTCTGTTAGTGCCCGTAGTTTTCAAATTTGAATAGTTTAAATTTTGAATAGTTTTCAAATTGTGAATAACTTAACTTTAAAAATCAGTAAAGGCATGGAAGAATTTGTTTGAACATAAAATTTCTTCGCGTTTCAAATGCCAAAACACGTAGCTACCCTAACTATTGCAGAGATTCCCTCCTGGGTGTGAAACACAGAAGAAAGTGATGATGGTGAAGCCGATCACATCCTAGATCTTTGGGTGTGAAACTTTTTCTTCGTGTGTGTCCCTTTGCGCCGTAACCATGGAAAATCTTCATCATTTAACGGGATGCTCGGGTCAATATTCACTGTGAATGGAGCAATTTCATCAAACTTTTCATAATCTTCTGACATGTCTGTCTTATCATCCACTCCCATGATGTTTCTCTTCCCAGAAAGAACTATGTGCCGCTTTGCCTCATCGTACGATGCATTCGCTTCTTTATCTTTTCTTTTTCTCGGCTTGGTAGACATGTCCTTCACATAGAAAACCTATGCCACATCATTGGCTAGGACGAATGGTTCATCTGCATAGGCAAGATTGTTGAGATCCACTGTTGTCATTCCGTATTGCGGGTCTTCCGTTACCCCGCCTCGTGTCATATTGACCCATTTGCACCGAAACAAAGGGACCTTCAAACCACGTTGATAGTCAAGTTCCCATATGTCCTGTATATAACCATAATATGTTTCCTTTCCCGTCTTGGTTTCTGCATTAAAGGGGGCACCACTGTTTTGGTTGGTGCTCTTCTTATCTTGGGCGATCGTGTAAAATGTATTACCATTTATCTTGTACCCTTTGAAAGTCATTATATTCGAAGATGCTAACTGGGACAGCAAGTACATGTCATCTTCAATAGAGGCGTCATGCATGGTACGTGTCTGCAACCAGCTGGCGAAACTCCTGGTTTGTTCACGTGTAATCCAGTCATCAGACCGCTCCGGGTGTTTGGAGCGTAGCAAATTCTTGTGTTCATCCATATACGGAGCCACCAAGGCGGAATTCTGTAGAACTGTGTAGTGTGCTTCAGTGAAAGAATGTCCGTCCATACATATTATTTGTTCCCCTCCTAGCGTGCCTTTTCCATCCAGTCTGCCCTTATGCCGCGATTCAGAAACACCACTCGGCTTAAGGTCGGGAATAAAGTTAATACAAAACTCAATGACCTCCTCATTTTCATGGCCCTTGGAGATGCTTCCTTCTGGCCTAGCACGATTATGAACATATTTCTTTAAGACTCCCATGAACCTCTCAAAGGGGAACATATTGTGTAGAAATACAGGACCCAAAACGTTAATCTCTTCGCATAGGTGAACTAGGACGTGTGTCATGATGTTGAAGAAGGATGGCGGGAACACCAACTCGAAACTGACAAGACATTGAACCAAATCATTCTCTAACCTTGGTATGATTTCTGGATCGATTACCTTCTGAGAGATTGCATTGAGAAATGCACATAGCTTCACAATGGCTAATCGAACGTTTTCCGGTAGAAGCCCCCTCAATGCAACCGGAAGCAGTTGCCTCATAATCACGTGGCAGTCATGAGACTTTAGGTTCTGGAACTTTTTCGCTGCCATGTTTATTATTCCCTTTATATTCGACGAGAAGCCAGACGGTACCTTAATACTGAGCAGGCATTCAAAGAAGATTTTCTTCTCTTCTTTGGTAAGAGCATAGCTTGCATGACCCTGATGTATGCCGTCTTTTCCGTGCATACATTGCTGGTCCTCCCGTGCCTCAGGTGTATCTTTTGTCTTCCCATACACGCCCAAGAAGCCAAGCAGGGTCACACAAAGATTCTTCGTCACGTGCATCACGTCGATCGCGGAGCGAACCTCTAGTTCTTTCCAATAGGGCAGGTCCCAAATTATAGATTTCTTCTTCCACATGGATGCACGTCCGTCAGCGTCATTCGGAACAGGTTGTCCACCAGGACCCTTTCCAAAGACCACCTTCAAATCCTTGACCATATCATGTACATCAGCACCAGTACGGTGGCGAGGCTTCGTTCGGTGATCCGCCTCACCTTTGAAATGCTTGCCTTTCTTTCTTACGGGATGCCTACTCGGAAGAAATCAACGATGTCCCAGGTACACATTCTTATTACAATTAGCCAAATATATACTGTCGGTATCATCCAAACAGTGCGTGCATGCGCGGTATCCCTTGTTTGTCTGTCCTGAAAAGTTACCGAGAGCAGGCCAATCATTGATGGTCACGAACAGCAACGCCTTTAGGTCAAATTCTTCCCCCATGTGCTCATCCCACGCACGTACACCTGTTCCATTCCACAGTTGTAAGAGTTCTTCAACTAATGGCCTTAGGTACACATCAATGTCGTTGCCGGGTTGCTTAGGGCCTTGGATGAGCACTGGCATCATAATGAACTTCCGCTTCATGCACAACCAAGGAGGAAGGTTATACAAACATAGAGTCACAGGCCAGGTGCTATGGTTGCTGCTCTGCTCCCCAAAAGGATTAATGCCATCTGCGCTTAGACCAAACCATACGTTCCTTGCGTCATCTGCAAACTCCTTCCCGTACTTTCTTTCGATTTTTCTCCACTGCGACCCGTCAGCGGGTACTCTCAACTTTCCGTCTTTCTTACGGTCTTCTCTGTGCCATCGCATCGCCTTGGCATGCTCTTTGTTTTGGAACAAACGTTTCAACCGTGGTATTATAGGAGCATACCACATCACCTTGGCAGGAATCTTCTTCCTGGGGCGCTCGCCCTCGACATCACCAGGGTCATCGCGGCTGATCTTATAGCGCAATGCACCGCATACCGGGCAAGCATTCAAATCCTCGTACTCACCACGGTAGAGGATGCAATCATTAGGGCATGCATGTATCTTCTGCACCTCTAACCCTAGAGGGCAGACAACCCTCTTTGCTTCGTACGTACTCTCGGGCAATTCGTTGTCCTTTGGAAGCATATCCTTTATCATTACCAGCAACTTTCCAAATCCCTTGTCAGATACACCATTCTCTGCCTTCCATTGCAGCAATTCCAGTGTGGTGCCCAGCTTTTTCTTGTCACCTACGCAATTCGGGTACAACAATTTTTTGTGATCCTCTAACATGCGCTGCAACTTCTTCTTCTCCAAATCACTTGCGCAGTTTCTCTTTGCATCGGCAATGGCCCGACCTAGATCATCAACGTGCTCATCTGATGCCTCTTCTTCAGCTTCTTCCCGCATTGCCGGCTCAACTTCTTCCCGCATTACCGGCTCAGCTTCTTCCCCCATTGTTGTATCATCGTATTCAGGGAACCCATGGCCAGGATAGCTGTCGTCGTCCTCTTCTTCTTCATCGTCTTCCATCATAACCCCTCTTTCTCCGTGCTTGGTCCAAACATTATAGTGAGGCACGAAACCAGACTTAAACATGTGGACGTGAATGGTTCTTGACTTAGAGTAATTTTGACCATTCTTACAGACAACACATGGACAAGGCATAAAACCATCCGCCCGCTTGTTTGCCTCAGCCGCAAGCAGAAAAGTTTGCACGCCATTAATGAACTCTGGAGAGCATCGGTCATCGTACATCCATTGTCGGCTCATCTTCAATACACAACACCAAAAACACCAAATCAATACAAGTTCATACATAAAGTTCATACAACACTTAAATGCAACAAACAAATAACTCTCTAGCTAAAGCATTTGAATGCAACAACAAATGCGATCAAGATCGCAACTAAGGTAACAATTGATCCAACAGCATAATGATACCAAGCCTCACTATCGATGGCATATTTTCTAATCTTTCTAATCTTGAAGCGCATTTTCTCCATCTTGATCTTGTGATCAACGACAACATCGACAACATGCAACTCCAATTCCATCTTCTCCCCCTCAATTCTTTTCAATTTTTCTTTCAAATACTCGTTTTCTCTTTCAACTAAATTTAACCTCTCGACAATAGGTCGGTTGGAATTTCCGGTTCACATACCTCCTAGATAAAAATATCTATGTCAACTTGATGGGCATAATTTGTCATAAACACGAAATGCAACAAATAGTTTTAAAAGAGAATATACCACATCCGAATCATAACAAGGACGAGGGCCGACGGGGACGGATATCAAAACCATGGCACTATGTATAACATACAACGTACGGGTAAGATAATTATACGAGTAACTATATATCCAAATCACACAAACATCAATTTTTTATATAAAATTTCATGAACAAGAGGCTCACCACAAGGTGGTGCCGGCGACGGGACGGTGCGGGCGATCGACGGTGGTTACGATGGAGATTTAGAAGGCACTAAGTAAACCACACCTACATATGCAAACTAAGTGTTATTTTGACCTCAATTTGCATATAAATCAAATACTACCACATATAATTCCTCCCAAATTACTAAAACCCACAATTAATCACTATATAAACCAATGCAAGAGCTAATCTAGCAATGAGAGATGAAAGGACAAAGTTGCTAACCTTTGTGATCATTTGAATGGATGGGGGCCTGCAAATCTTGACAAATTTGGGGCAAATTTTGTGATGAACTCGAGAGGAAGATGGGAAGAACAGAGGAGAGGGAGAGGGAAAGGGGGAAGAACAGAGTGCTGGTGGACGGAGGATTTATATAGGACGACCTTTAGTACCGGTTCGTGCCACGAACCGGTACTAAAGGTGTTGGAAGGGCCCCACTCTAATAAAATCCTGCCACCACTTTCATTAGTACCGGTTCGTGGCACGAACCGGTGCTAAAGGTTCGCCACGAACCGGTACTAAAGAGCTCCTCCCGCCTAGCCGTTGGAACCGGCACTAATGGACACATTAGTGCCGGTTCTGTTACAAACCGGGACTAATGTGTCTCACATTTGACCCTTTTTCTACTAGTGCTGGCTACTTCTATATGATAGCGTTAACTCCAGAAATCTCCTAAAAATAAAATCCTTCCATTTAGAGTTCTATGATTGTGTTTTCTCTAATGAAAGCACTAACAAAAGCACTGAAGAAACATCCAGATATCTTTTGTGGGTCTGTTGCTTCTCTCAAGATTGTGGGAACAACATCCTTCCCTCAAAAAAGCTAGGTATCTCTGTTTTGGATGATATCCGATTAGCTCACCAGCTGCTTCCCTCTCAAATGACTATGGAAATAGTCATTTAGGGCCTGCCGGAACATTTGGTTTCAAAGGAATGGGAATGTTTTCATAAATGAGGTCCCTAATGTGTATTGCTGGAAGTTTTAAGCTAAAGCAGGATTTAAAGTTGCTGGAGCACGAAATCAAGGTAAAACACCTAGTGGTCTTCAAGAATGGATTGGTGCACATCTCTGATGAACTGCACTAGCAACATAGCAACTGGACTCTGAACATGATAGTCACGAGAATTGGCTTTGGATAATAAACTTTTTTGGTTTTCCTATTTTTCATTTCCATTTATACATTGTCCTTATTTTTATTTACTAATGAAAATACCATACGGTCTCGGCTTAAAAAAAGAATGTGAAAAAGGTATCAGGGAATAAAGACACCAGTAAAAGATAAAACAAGGTCTATTAGAGCATGCTCACCGCCTGCTCCCCGGGCTGTGATTTCTTAGACCCATTTAGGCCCAGATGCCATGGCTGGAGTCTGGAGAAGATCCATTCCTCACATAGCATGGTAAATACTTGTGGATGAGATCGAGCAATACAGAAGGAACTACCGTGGAGTAGTAAGCAACCACATTCGCCAGACAAGTACCTGGATATTCTGCCTTCACGACTAGGATGTATAGCGATGAATTGTTAAAACATGTAATATGTGAAACATGATGAATCAAGCCGGTTGAGCTTTGGTATTTGATATTCTAAATGCATATATCTTGGACACTGATAAGTGCCACACGTGTGGCGCGAACACATGGCAAATCCGAATGTTTTTTATGGCAAGTTTAGTGATGCGAGGATAGCAACTTTCTTTTTGGATAGGAAGTTTAAGTTTGTTTTTGGTTTGTTTTTTATTTTCAGATGGTAAATTTACTCATAAAATACATCAGGGTCCGAGTGTTTCATGCCACACGTGTGACACTTATCATTTGGGTATATTTTTCTATATAAACTTGAACAAAGTTAGGAATTGACTTTTAAAACATCTACGTGCATCGATCAACCCAGGTTCTTAATTCTAGGCCTACGTCGGCCTGTAACTGCCAGGTTTTCTTCAGTTCCCGGTAGATGACAAGTAATCTCCAGGCAGAAAGATTATTATAAAAGTTAAGGTATGAAGCAGGTGCCAGAAAACTTCTGTCACGAAAACAAATGACGCTCCTGCATCACTGATATAAAATGGTGGCACTATATGCCTAGTTGGTAATTCAAAAAAGCTAGTGCTGTTTCCCAAAAGGAAAGAAAAAAACTAGTGCTGGCATAACGATCCTTGGCACGGTACGGCAATGTCGCCGTCGAACATGAATGCAATTAATTGATCGCCATATGGCACAGGAGAGACGGCCATGTGTGCAATTTCTATGTACAGTACATGGAAATGATAATTAGACACGGCATTTTGGTTGATGAATTCGCATGATGGTCTCAACAGAGCTAGCAGGGGCCAAACGTTGATCAGCAGCTAGCTCAGATGCTCCTAGTTAATTAAGAAAAAACTGGAGTGTAGTACAGATGCTCCTAGTGACGTCAATAGCGTGACATGCAGGCAGGTTGGTTTTCACGCACACCACAGGTCGATGCCCTGTGCATATATATGCTCCTCACTACAGAGGAAGTAATTTTTTTTTGCGGGGTTACAGAGGAAGTATTTTTCTTTGCGTTGAACGGACTTGACCATCGGTGTTACAATAACTAAATAACCGACTTTAGTATAAGATGGATGGTTCGTAAAATATGTGCGCTCATACAAAATGCACCTTCTAGTGTACACTAGAAGATGTGCAGTGTGAGTCTAATAGTTTGATGATATAAAAGTACTAATTTAGTGCCATATATTTTATGGAAAGTTGTCAAAACTTTAATTTTTTATTCACAGGTAGGAGTAGTTAATATGGCCATAATATAGATATATGTGGCATGATTCATGATAAATATTGGTTTTCTATATTAAATCATGAAATTTGATATGAACTTCATATTCATTTGTTACATGCTTCGACATTGTCCAATTAGTATCTTATAGATACTGGTTGCGTCGTGTTTATATATAACGAAAAATAAAGATGTGGCGTAAATGCAAACTAGTACTGACCCAATAACTTATAGCTGTGAACACATATACTGGTTGCGTCGTGTTTATATATACCGCTCCATCTTCTCCCAAGATTTCCTAGTTAGAACACCTTCCATCACATTCAAATATGTGTGGCTGATGGAGAAAAAAGCGGAGCTGCTCCTGAATATAAGAAGATTAAATAAGCATTACGGAATGAGAGACATTAGGAACCAAAGGACCGTTAGTCAGTGGACCATGCAGCAGCTTATGTTATTGTTAACTACTAGAAAGTTCCAGAACTCCATTAGGTCTTGTGTAGGCACAAGTATAACTAAGTAATACCTTGAGTGTGAAAATGGAGGCCTTGGAACTCTCGTTTATGCATGCTCCCAACACAAGATAGAACACACTGTATATTGCTGACCAGTCAATCGCAGATTATCTGTCCACTCAAGTATTGATTGATCTCCTATACTGCTAGGATATAGCATGTTCTTCTTGTCACCATGCATGCATACTTCATCTCAAATTATTGGGTATTGTGAAACTCAAATAATCCACAATTAAACCGTATGCCATTTTTTTAAGGAAAATATATGATTTTAAACATATGGACTGCTACTATTAGTTTTCTTGGACATCTATTTCATAAGGCAATTATCGGCCCGACAGTTTAAGCAGGCACCTGTGGATGTAGTATTGTACCCACAATCCCACAAATTATTAAACATTGTATTTGCTACCAGGAGTTATCAAGGACAAGTTACCTTGGTGGGGAATGCATTTACTCCTAACTAAAAAGCAGGTGAAAACCTAAATATGGGTATTGAGTGTTCTTTTCAGGAAGATAATATGCCAACACTCTAAATATCAGCTTTCCAAAATTTGTGTTTCATACCTATCATCTGATATATCAGCCATTTCTTTGCTTCATATTCTCATTCATATCCGATCTCTTGATGACATTACTGCTTTATTTCAGAAGGGGTGCATATTCAATGTAATGTCTTGGATAAAATAATAATATCTTGTGACAATAATTCAAGCTTGTACGACTAACACATCGGTAGAATCCAAACATGAGTTCTCAAAGGAAAAAATGAAGCCTACTCATTCATGCCAATCTCTAGTGGTTAAAAAAAGGAATACCGTTCATTTTCCTGTGACGCATACTGCTTCGTCCAACCTTATGTACACTCCTCTCTCCATTCTGATTTTTCCCATTCCCATCTCTGTTCTTTTTTCACCAGTTATCTTTGAAAATCGTCCTAATTGTCGCACTTTTTGTTGACTTATCAAAAATATATGTTTTCAATGATAAGCCAATAAGTTTTTACCAAATAAGTGATTTTTGTTTAGTTTGGTAACTCACGGACAAGATTTTATAAACGTTAGTTTACGCTATAATATAGGAAGGTAATCATGAAGTATCGTATTAAAATATTTATATCCTCTTGCAACACATGTGCAATTATCTAGTCTTGATAAGAAGAAAAAAAGTCGCCCAACAACCGCAGTGCATGTGCCACTATCTTTACTTGGTGCCGCCTCATGGTGCCGAACAATATTGTGTTGAACTTGAAAGAAGAAGGACGACCAGGGAAGAAAACCTCATCTAGACCTTTAAACAGTGGCAGGACCTAAAGTGAATACCAAATCGTACTAATACAACAACTCCCAACATGAATACCTGCTCGTTCCTCGTGTCTGCCTATATAACTCCACATTTTCACTCAAGTAGTAGCATCGGCTTCTACTAGGTTGAACACTCTACCGTCACATTTAAATATGTGGAGAATGATGAAAAAAGAGGAGCTATTTCCGAGAGGCAGTAGATGATCATCAAAAGAATGTGAGAATGTATAAGGGAATAAGAGACATCGGGAAGAACTGGATCGTTGCTATGTAGACCATGCATCCAGTTCGATTGTATCATGCTCAATGGACTCCCTTTAGATGCTACTAGTGCCATTCTGACAGCAGAACCATACTCTGAAAAGGCTACAACATCTGGAGATGATGGGTATTGTGGCGGAGACAATCATAATCTACTAGGCGGGGTCCTCGAACCATCCCTGCACTAAGTGAGGTGCGGTTTAGAATAGCTGCCTGAACACAAATTTCATTTTCTCGCACCTGATGGAGCTGCTACCGTTGAGCATGCCCTTATTTCTGTCGACCACTAGACTGCTCTACTCATCTATCAGCTCTGGCGTGTGCACTATTAAGGTGTAATGCATGTGGAGTGTGGACCATCCATGCAAGCCTTAGAAATCCCACTCATTCTTCCCACAAGAAGCCGGTGACTGTATCCAGCGGTCCCAGATGTCGAACCTTGTTATACTATTACAATAATACTCCCTCCATTCCCTTATATAAGGCCACAAATTCATATTACAGATATCAAGATAAAATTTAATTACTCCTCTATAAATCAACTTTTCTTTTCGTTAACCGGGATCATTAATACATCACAAGCATGCAACGAATGAATGGAAAGGAAGTGGCTGAGTGTCCATTATGACTACATGCATGTAAGTATTAAAAAGTTGGTAGTACGAGAAAACATTATTAATTTTTGCCTCGATTACTGTTGGTGGCCTTGTATTGATGCAAAATGTGTTTCTGATAGTGGCCTTGTATAAGGGAATGGAGGAAGTACTATATGTTCCTTTTGCCGCCACATATGCATGCATCGATCATCTCACGTTCTTAAATCTGGCCTGCCCCCATATGATGTGGAATCCTGGGTAGATGACAAGTAATTTCTTGGTAGAAAACCAATATAAAAGTGAATAGATGAAGTAAGTGGTGGCGATTTTTTGTCACGCAAACAAATGACGCTTCTACGTCCACTGCTACATGATGGTTGCACGCTAGGTATTATTAAAAAATTAGCGATGTTTGCAAAAAAGAAAAAGAAAAGAGCTAACTGGTGCTTAGCATGTGTATCTGCTGGCACGACAATCCTAGCTTGACACGATACCACAATGTCGCCGTCGGAACATGCACACACACCATGACATTGTTACCTCTGTCTGATGCACCATTAATCTACAACCATTTGGCATAGAGAGACCCTGTGTGCACCATGTTAATATTTGATTTTTATCACGGGTATGGTAATATTTGTTTATTTCTAGAGATCGGCACCATGTTATTTAGAGTAGCAATTATAAAAGTGAATACATGAAGTAGGTGGTGGCAATTCTATCTCGCGCAAACAAATGCCGCTTCTACATCCACTGCTACATGATGGTTGCACGCTAGGCATTATTTAAAAATTAATGATGTCTGGAAAAGAGAGAAAAAAAAGAGCTAGCTGGTGCTTAGAATGTTATCTGCTGGCATGGCAATCCTACTTGACACGGTACCGTAATGTCGCCGTCGGAACATGCACACACACCATGACATTGTTAGCTGTGTCTGATGAAATGAATCTACAAACATTGGGCACAGAGAGACCCTGTGATTGCACCATGTTAATTTTTTTTGACGAGTATGCTAATATTTGATTATTTGTAGAGACCGGCACCATGTTATGTAGAGTAACAATTAGACACGGCATTTTGATTGATCAGTTCACATGATGATGTCAGCGGCGCCGCTAGCTGCAGGGGCCACACACGCTTAATTATTGGCTTTGGTTAACATCGACACGGAGAGGCCGGGAAGAGGTTGACCATGTATGACAATCCGGTATACGTACGCACGACCGAGTTGGCAGTGAGATAGCTAGTTCCACCTGGATGACACTCGCCATCCAGGTTTGTCCATCGCAGCAGAGGCTACGACGTGAGCCGGGAAGCGTGTCTGGTTGCCCGCATCGAGCCTAACCAGACCCGCGCGGGAAGGAAGAGGCCTGTTTGATTGCCTGGATTGACTGTTGGGCCTGCATTGCACGATTTTCAAAGCAGCCCAGAGTCTGACTCGCTAGAAATGCTCGGATCGGCAATTTCTCGCGAGTTAGGGTGAGTGCGGCGCGAGGTCGCACGGGCGGGTGCGACGCGAGGGCGAGGGGTGATGGCGGGAGATGGAAATCTGGTGCGCCGTCCCGGCGCCAAATCTAGCCTGACCCCCCTTTCACTCGCTCACCCATAGCCACTACCCCCTTTCTTCCCTACGGCCTCACCATCGGCGGCAGCTGCGATCTCAGATCTGCGCTAGAGGCGGCGGAGGAAGAGGCGGCGACGTTTGCGGTGAATCTGGTGCTCCCCTTGATGTTGGCCACCGTATGGTTGACCTTGTTTGTGCCATCGCTCCCCCTACGCCGTCCTCGACTCCGATGCCGGTAAGCAGCACCCCCTCCCCCCTTTGTTAGCTCGGTGGTTAGGCCGTTAGGCTAGGTGTAGGATCAATTTCCCACTGAACGAACCGTCGATGATGACTAGGTTATGGACGCACGGATGAGGATGATAATTCAGGCAGCAGCACTGATTAGTGTGATTCAGGCATGGGTCATGTTCATGCACCAAAGAGCCGTTCGTCGTGCTGGGAGACCTTTGATCCGCTATTGTCCATTGTTTATCCGGGAACAGGAGAGGATCCAAAATCTGAACTACATCTAGAACTGCAATGACATCGAGGCTCTGTGGATGCTTCGAATGAAAAGAGCACCATTCGCCAGGCTTGTTGAGACCTTCAGGAGCAGGGGGTTGCTACAAGATAACATCAACACCAGTGTCGAAGAGCAAGTGGCTATGTTCCTCCATGTTGTTGGCCATAACAAGAGGTTCAGGGTCATTCACAACACGTTCAGGAGATCACTGGAGACCATCTCTAGGTACTTCAAGCAGGTGCTTTTTGCTATTGGGGAGCTTAGAGGAGAGATGATCAGGAGACCATCTGGCCAGACTCCACCCAAGATTCGCGGAAGCCCAAGATGGTATCCATACTTCAAGGTGAGCATTGACAATATACACTTTTCATGGCTTGATATGCTTGTATTGTTCAAGTTGAGCACTAACACTGGCTTGTGATGCCATTTTCAGGATTGCATTGGTGCAATAGATGGTACTCATGTCACTGCTAGAGTTCCTAGGTCACAGTCTGCGGCATACAGGGGGAGGAAGCACTACGCAAGCCAGAATGTGCTTGCTGCTATTGACTTTGATCTGAATTTCACATGTGTGTTGGCTGCCTGGGAGGGGTCAGTGCATGATGCTAACATTCTCAGTGACAGCATGAGTCGACCTGATGGGATGAACATCCCCGACGGCAAGTTCTACCTTGGAGATGCTGGCTATGCATGTCGGCCGGGTATTCTTCCACCCTTCAAGAAAATCAGATACCATCTCAACGAGTTCTCTGGTAGGAACTATCCTATGACTGCATAGGAGCTGTTTAATCTCAGACACTCCAGCCTTAGAGTAACTATTGAGAGGGCATTTAGAGCTCTGAAGAATAGGTTTAAGATCCTGGATCAGAAGCCATTCCACCCATAATCCACTCAGGTTAAGCTTGTTCTTGCTTGTTGCATTCTGCATAACTGGATCCTCCGGTGTGACTTTGATGAACATGTGCCTGGGGAGGAAGAGGTCGAGCCTGACGATGTTGTTAGCTCCGGCCATGGTGTGGAGGCATTTGACAATGACGCTTGGAAGAACAAAAGGTTGGAATGGGCAGAGGCAATGTGGCTTAACAGAGGTTAGTGCAAGATTTGAACAAGAGGAGGAGGAGGAAGAAGAAGAAGCAGCAGAAGCAGAAGCAGAAGAAGAGGAAGAGGAAGAGGAAGATCTTGTAGCAGCAACACCGATGAACTATCCCCTATTTAGCCAATGGCTCTTAATAATTTGAACTGTCATTTGATAGTAGTTAGGATGAACTGTCATTTGTTTAACTAGCTGGCACTACATGTTCAGATTGTGTGTGGTAAGCTCACCACTAGTTAGAAGCAATGACAACACCTTATGCTGGTTGCAACCAAACACCATGTCATATGTGTGCCTAATGCAATGCAGGCAACCAAACGCCGGGTCAAAAATGGTTGTCTCATGCAACTAGATACATGCATGCAACCAAACTATGTGCATCTGGGGTCTTTTGTCTGCATCCCCTCAAACCGGCTCACTAGAGCCAGGCTCGCCGGGCCATGCTGGATTGGCAATGTAACCAAACATGCCCTAGTTGATCGATCGACTAGAGCCAGCCTGCATCTGCGCGACCCGCTCGACAGGTCAGATGAGTGACGGTGCAGTCGTATTGTACCCAACTAGCTGCTATCATCCTTGGATTGTTTCAAGTAGAAACCTCTGACCAAGGGATCATGAACAGCTATCTTCGCCCCTGACTCTTAGCTGATTGCCTGATGCAAATTCATAACCTCACCAAGCCAATTTCCCAAAGCCTTCCCAAACACCTCTGTCCTCTTGTTCGGCGGGAGATCAATAACCCTAACCCAAATATCCACCGTATCAAATATCATCTCAGAAGGCCTTGTCTTCCCCTTGTACTCTTTTAAGATCAAAACACAGAAATCGAATTGCCACGGGCCGTTGTTCAAAGCATGCTTGTAATCACCCTCACTTCCAAAATGCACAACGAAAATATTAGAGCCCATATCCCTAAACTGTGCTTCACGATGCAAACCCCAGGCTCTCTGCATGGTTCTTTCCAGTACTGTTTTGTTAAAGGGGCGAGATTAGCAGACCTTACCAATGGCTGACCACCGAGTACACTTGGCCAACTCTGCCACTAGATCTTCAAAGAAAAAACCTTCTGCCTCCTTCATCAACAACCCCCCCTCCTCGCAGACAAGCTCGACGTGGGATCCGGGGTTTTGCTCTCCGCGGGAGATCGAGAAGACACCCGCTAGCAGTTCCACTCATACACCGCGCCTTTGGGGTCGCCGCCACCGTCAAAGTCGCCAACGGCGCCGAGGGCGCGTCACCCCTGCCGCCGAAGTCGGCCCCGCCGCCCTTGGAGTGTTCGCTTGCTCCCACGCAGCCCCCGTCGCCTTGCCATCCACAGTCCCCGCCATGAACGTCGTCCATAGCCGAGAACAACCTCTCCCAGCCCGCGGCCATGGAAAGCACCATCGCCCCCTGCCGCTGCTAGATTCCAACCACCCCCGAGAAGCCGAAACCCTAACCCTAGCGTAGGTGCACGATTGCCTTGCCATCGCCTCCTACCGCCTTAGAGTTCCCTTTCGTGGTGGACCTCTCTCCGGTGTGCAAGAGTGGATGGAGTGGAGATATCGATTCCTCTCGACGCGTCCATCGGTCGATACATGGATGGAGTGGAGATATCGATTCCTCTCGACGCGTGCTAATATGTTTCCTTGACGGGCATGCTAATATTTGTTTATTTGTAGAGACCGACACCATGTTATGTAGAGTAGCAATTAGACACGTCATTTTGATTGATCAGTTCACGTGATGATCTCAGCGGCGCCGCTAGCTGTAGGGGCCACACACGCTTGATTATTGGCTTTATTTAGTTAACATCGACACGGAGAGCCTGGGAAGAGGTTGACCATGTATGACAATCCTGTACGTACGTACGTACGACCAAGTTGGCTCCACCTGGATGACACTCGCCATCGTGCAATAATGCCGTGCCCGCAGCAGAGGAGATGCAGCTGGTTGATCCATCGAGTAGAGCCGGCCTGCATCTCTGCGACGCGCTCGGCCGGTCAGATGAGTGACGGTGCAGTCGTATCTGTCTCTTTCTTTCAAAGAAACCAAAGGGAAACTCTAGCTGGTCCTTAAAATTGGTTACCTCTTCAAACATGCTATGCTTGTAGAAAGTTAAATATAGGGATTTGGTTATGTCCGGCCACTATCTAACTCCTCGATGTTTAAGGAGTTAAGATTTAAGGGAGGATTTAAGGATTCATACGATAGGGGATCGGTTGCATATGCTTGGTGTTAGTTAAAGATTAACCATCCAATGGTCGCTAGCTAGTACTAGCATGTGTATGTGCTGGCATACCATGGTACGGGAATGTTTCCGTCTGAACATCTACACACAGGGTTAGCCGTGTTGTATATACAGGGTTGCACTTGATTGCCAATTGGCATGTGCACCATCTTCCTGTTTCGTAGTACAGCGTACACTGCCTTTTGATGATTCATCCATTCACAATCTCAGCGGCAGTAGTTGCAGCGGCCATAAAAGCTTAATTATTAGCTTTGGTGAACTCTCCTCATGGTCATCCATAGGTTGTCACAGCCAGCTTATATACTAATACTGGTTAATTAAGTAAATTACGTTGTACTTCAGTTGTCAATTGCGTGACACATGCAGGCAGGCTGGTTGGCAAACACACCACAATCAAGGTAATTTAAGTACTTAGTGTTCAGTAATCTAAGCGCGCGTCTCCATCACGTCGCGGTCGCGTACTACATGATGCATATCGTGTTATATGGGACGGCAACACAACATGTTAAGAGACAATATTTCCATGTCTGAGGGGAAGATGCAGCTACCTCATTATCCATTAGAGCCGGCCGGCCTCACAGGCAACACACACATGACGACTTATTAGGCTCTCGTTATGTTTCGAATTAAGGAAAACGAATATACCCCTTCATGAAAAATATCCATTTGTTCAAATGCAATGAACGGTTACCACCGAACTTAGAAAACCAGGCCGTAGGCCCGTTTTATAGATGAAGCACTAACCAATAAAAAAAGAGTACAAGGTAACAAAGAAAACAACAAAAATCTGTTGGGCTCACAGCATAAAATGATCAGACCGGAAGAAAAGAGCGGAAGGGTCTAGCCGATGCAACACGCCCTGAAGTTTGGCCATGATATTGTGGCGGATGCCGCAATAAGGTCCACGTGAGGCATCTCCTCCTACCCGATGTTTGAATAGGATCACAATTAAAGCGGCTGCAGCACCCGACAACTTCCTTGATGCAATTCCACATGAACTGAGAGGGTGCTTGGATACGTTTTAGTCCCATGACTAAAAGTAGTGAGACTAAAACTTGCTAGTCTCACCCATGCTTGGATCCAAATACTAAGGAGACTAAAATCAAGTTATTGAGCATTTATTATCCTTCAAAGCATCCAATCCGGAACTCGCATGTGTTAAAGTAGATGAATTAAATGAGGAGAGAGAGGGCTAATACACATTTTAGTAGGTTCCGTATGACTAAAAAATTTTAGCCTCAAGACTAGTCCTAGCCTCTCTTTAGTCAGGGGTGCTTGGAACTTTAGCCTCTAAAAGAGACTAGACTAAAAATAGTACCTTGGATCCAAGCACCCTCTGAGCTGCCGTGCACTGAGAATAGAATGTGGGCGACGGTCCACCATGAATAAAGGGCCTAGCCAATCACTAGGGCCTTTTCGTTGAACAGTTGAAAATATCTCCCACGAACCCCGTGTCGCCTCCCTCGGCGGCGGCAGGGGAACCCTAGCCGCGCCGCCGCAGCCCCCTTCCCCCCGTCGCTCCACCTCCTCGCCGCCGCATGAGGCAGCCGCCGGACAAACCCGGGGCGTCAAGGATGGTGGCGGCAGGGCCTCGGCTGCCCTACCTGCGTGGGGAGTCCTGGACCTGGAGCGGCGGCTCCTTTGGCGGGGCACGGCAGGCTCCGGCGAGCAGCCGTGCGGGCGGTAGAACTGGCGTCCTGACCGCGCGGGCGGCGGGATTCCGGTGGTCGTTGGCGGCTAGCGGCGGCTTCTGTGGCGGTCGGTGCGCACGATCTGGAGCCTCCCCTCTTCCGCTGTTCGACGTGCGGGCCAGCCTGGTCGGGCCGCGCCTCCCTTGGTCGCAGGTTCTGTACAGGAGGTGCTGCTGGTGGCAGGGATCTAGTTCGGGCGAAATCCCTGGCCGGCCATGACCGGCCGCGCTGACGGCGACGCCTGAGGGCGCCGTTCTCCTTCTTGGAGGCGTCGGTATGGACTGATCTGCTCACTTCCCCTCCCCCTAGGTCTTCGGGGCGAAGGCCCTAACTTTGTTGGGCGGCGGCGGCGCTCATGGCGCCGTTCCCTTCTTAAACGCGCCGCTTTGGGAAACTTGGTGTTGGGTGACGCTTGCGGGTGGTGGGCGACGGCGGTGGTGCGGTCCTATCATAGCATGGATCTACGTCCGTTGCTTGGAGATGGACTCACGTTCGTGGAGGTCGACGTTAGGCGTCGTGGTGGCGTCGATGGCGGAGAACCTGCCAAGGCTCGCGTAGGTGGATGTCGTCGTTTGGCATCGTGGTGGCATCGATGACGAAGGACATGCCAAGATTGACACCTCAATCCGCTCTGAAGAGGACCATTGAAAGATGGCGACGACACATGTGAGTGCGTCGGGCCGGTTTGTTCCCAGGACCTGGCAGATGGCCGGTCGGAGTCTCTGGCTTTAGATGTTAGGCTTAGGTGAGAGGTCTAGATATGTGGCCCAGCTTGCACCTCTTCACCATATGGATAGAAGTAGCGGCAGATTGCCAAGATGATGGATTCAGACATATTATTGTTCTACTCTGTAATGTTCTTGAGAACAATCAATAAAATGGCCATATGAATAGGAGTAGCGACAGATTGCCATGATGGTGGATCTACGCATATTATACGAAGCGGAAACCGCCGTGTAGATGAGCGGCCCAGAATCTATGTGTGCAGGCTGCTACGTGCTCCAAATCCCCTCTCCAATGAGTCAGGGTGTTTACTCAGAAAACGAGTCCGGGTATAGTCCAACAATTCAAATATACATATAAATATATTTCTGTTTTGAGAGGCCATGTTTTACGCCGTATGCTGTATGGTACATAGGCATACCGTGTAAAGATTGTATACTTTTTTTGCTAGGGAATACCATATATTTGTAGACCAACAATGTTACTTAGACACGACATACCCTTCGACTGATCATTTCGTATGGTGATGTCAGTGAGCGACACCGACGAGGGACACACGCTTAGTTAGCTAGCTTTGGTTGATGAACTTTGGCCTGGTCGTCGATCGATCGATGGTTGCATCTGGCAATGCCATTGGATGGAACACCTTTTCACATGCATAAATAAATTAATAGAGACATGTGGAGTATACCTTGGTTTGTTTGACCCATCATGCAGCTCATTAGTTAGTTGTAAAATGGAGTAGTTGCCGATCGCGTCACTTGCACGCAGGCACCACACAACAGGTCAATCGAGCAAACTTGATGTAGCACTGTAATTATGAGATAATAAGATTCTCAACGTACTTCTACTCCTGTGTGCCCGAGTAAGCTTTCTTTAACCAAAAATAATAATTAGAAAAATCACATTGGTTGTAGTATTTCCATAGTTATCTCAGATGTGAGTGAGGAGCTCATCTGACATATCCCAGTATTTTCATTTAGGTAGCACACTAATTTTCTATTAACGGCATCGTGTTGTATGGCTACTGATTCTGAGATTTCTAAATACCACACTTTCTTCTTGGCTCGATTGAACCTTTTCCACAACTAAACATAATTTCTTTATGCAACTTCGAATGCACTATATTGTGATGTTTCTTTTAGATTGTTGCATAGGATGATCTTCACGACATGACAGTGGCGAACATCATAGACGAAAAAAAACATAGATGGAAAAAGGTAACCAATAATGGGCCAGCCCAGTATGGTAGAAGGCCGTATAAGGAGCATGTCTTGAATGGCAACCCTTTCATGTTGATAGAAATTGGTTCTTCCTTTTTCCTACCTTTTCATTCGTTCTCTTTAGTATGTTTTAATACATGTATATCTTTTTCAGTATGCACTATGCATGTTTAGAGTCCATGTGGAATATGTTTTTGATACTTGAGTATTTTTCAAATTTATAATGTACTTGTTTTTCAAATAGAAATATGAAGGATTGGAGTATCACCAGAGATTTAGCTATGGACAGGGATGCGTGGAAGCTTGCTATCCATGTGCCAGAACCATCAGTTGGTCGCGAGATCTTATGGGTTTCAGCTTTAGCCTACCCCAACTTGTTTGGGACTAAAAGATTTGTTGTTATTGTAGTACTTGCTTTTCAAATACATATTTTACGCATTTTTAATATACTTTAGACATTTTTATTAATGGCAATGAACATTTTTTAAACAACGTGAACATTTATTTTACTTTTATAATTATTTACTTCAAATATAACAAACAGAAACATTGAATATTTCTCAAAATGTCACATCTTTGTTTTTTGAAGGGGATGCAACAATTATTTTACTACATGAACATTGTTTACATTCTATAACCATTTTCTAAAATGTCACCTGCATATTTTGGGAATATGTGAACATGTATTTCAAATGCGACGTACACTACTTTTGAATGGTATGAAACATTCATTTGCAATTATGAGAACATTTATTACATCGTAAGAACTTTTATTAAATTGTCATGAACAATTTTTTGTAGTGTGCAAACATTTTTTTAAATGTCACGGATATTTTTTCAAATTCTATCAACATTTTAAATAGTTGAGCGAACTTTTGTTTTACACAATATGAACATTTCTTGAATGCCCGATGAAAGTTTTCCAAAATTGAAATATAATATTTTTCCAATCCATAAATATAAATATAAGTAATAAAAGAAAAAAACCTGGCATACAACTGGAAAATCGAGCAGTGATATGTAGGAACTTGATATTCACTTGCTATAAGCTTGGTTGTTGTCGAACTCTTATGGTAGACATTCACAAAAATAGTCAGGACATGAACTCGACATGAGCACAATGCCGTTTACTAGTTATATATATATATATATATATATATATATATATATATATATATATATATATATATATGTGTGTGTGTGTGTGTGTGTGTGTGTGTGTGTGTGTGTGTGTGTGTGTGTGTGTGTGTGTGTGTGTGTGTGTGTGTGTGTGTGTGTGTGTGTGTGTGTGTGTGTGTGTGTGTGTGTGTGTGTGTGTGTGTAGCATCGAGTTTTATTAGTTATACAACACTTCTCATCACATGCACATTTTGTTGAAAATGGAGGGAAAAGAAGATCTAGTCCTAAATATAAGAAAAAGGTGAAAAAAGCATCAAGGAATAACCGGCAATGGGTATATAGGAAGAAGGCGAGATGTAAGTGTTAGTCCAAGTCTGCCCTTTACAACTTTTTCAAGGATGCAACACCTTGGCGTGAACAAATTTGTGTATAGGTAAAATGACGAGAGAGATGGAAAAAAGACAAGTATTGACTTTTTTTAGGAAGAAATAAATCAACGATCTAAATGATGGTAATTATATTACATTAACCCAATACATTCTTCTTAAATTGTGCTTCAGAACAGTTATTTAGTCTGTAGATAATCAATCAACTGTACAAGTTCATATATACCTAGTCCACAGATGACAAAAATTATACATTGTTGTTTAAAAAAATTATGATGCATAATCTTAATAGTAATGCATATGAAATGCAATGTCTTATGTAATATGAAAGGTACAATCTCTTGGTATTAATCCTAGCTTGTACAAACAACACAAAGCCACACTACAGACATGAGTTCCGAAAGAAAAATGGAGCGAAACTCCAAAGATTCACCAAAAATTCTTAGTTATGAAGAAATAAAACGGTAGAAAAGACTAAGATTTCTAAAAAAACTTTTTTATGATGAAAAAAAGGATAAATAGTCCAAGACTTACAAAAAACCATGCTCACCGGTATGCGTGACCTTTGATGTGCAAAGTTTTTGAACATCGGCTGGCACATCTGTATTGGTGACGTGTCCATGTTGCTCGGACATATGGATTGTGTTTCGGATGCATCGTCTAATATGGTAGGCAATATTGATTGGCTTGATATTCTGGCCGATCATACAATTTGATGGAATAATTTGCACGTTTATGGATTCACCCATTTGGGAATTTAATGCCTGATTTCAAGAGTGACTCGTGTAGAACACACCTTCTAGTCTATACAAGATACATCCTGTAGTTATAGCATTTAAGTGTGCTACCATGTACTCACTAATGTAGTATAATCTTTCACATATTTTTATGTAAAAGTGCTATGCTTGAGGCATGGCTACTATTTTGTACCATACTTATAGCACAAAGACATCATAGGTATTTGAGTATCCATACTTGACAAGTCAAGCAGTTCCATGTATATGAACTTGATATAAGCTTGGTTACTGTCGAATTCATATGGTAGATGTTCGCGAAAATAGTCAGTGTATGAACTCAATGCAAAATAGTAATGATCCAACTAGTTCCAACTATGAACACTACGGCCTTTATGATACGTGCATATATACCACTCCATCTTCTGAAGCCGTAGCATCGAGCTTTACAAGTTCCAACACTTCCCATTGCATTAACATTTTCTCGCAAAATGGAGGGAATTGAAGATCTAGTCCTAAACATATGAAAAAGGAGAAAAAAAATCATTGAATAAGATATATTGGGAATATAAGAAAAAAGTGAGAAGAAAGAGTAAGAACCAGGGCGTACGTCACAACTTGTTCAAGCATGCGTGATCGGGGGTTATGTGTCGACTAAATAGAAAAGAGGGGGCGGCGGCCTTGAAAAAATAGGTGAGTGATCCATATGGAACTAAAAAACGTGGGAGCGGCGGCGTTGGAGATATTTACTGTGCTGACATGTACCTATCAATTTGGTGTATTTTCACCTTTTTTTGTATGCAACCCGTTGTCAAAATTTTGAAATTGTTGAGGGAGTGGCTATTGTAGTAGTGTTCTAGGCCATAATTGTGGCATGGAAACATGGTAGGCATATAACTATAAAATTGAGTAGCGATATGTATGAACTTGATGTTCACTTGCTACAGGCTTGGTTATTGTCGAATTCTTATGGTAGACGTTCGGAAAAATAGTCTGGGCATGAATTCAATGCAAACTATAATGATCCAACAACTTCCAACCATGTTTATGATACGTGCATATATACCACTCCATCTCCCGAAGTAGTAGCATCTAGTTTTACGGGAGGGGTGTTTTTGCTCCTAGGAGCATATGCCCTGGATGAATAGTAAATTTAAAATAATGTAAAAAATAAAAAAAAATATGATTTTTTGTAGATGATCTTGTTAGTGTAGCAAGCATGCTTGACAAATTTCATGTGAAATGGACTTGCAGTGTTTCGTCACTGAAAAAAACAAAATTGGAGTGACATTTGGTCTTCAATTTGTGTTTTTTCAGGCAAAAATGCTTAACCTTTTTCCCTTAACATTTGCATGTAACATACGGATGGGACTAAGATCACATAAAAATTTTGTCTTGATTTTTTTGACATTTGAAAAATTATTTTTGGGTCCGGAGGTGAATTTCCGGAGTTTTACTGGTTACAGTACAACACCTCTTATCACATTCACCTTTTGTCCAAAATGGTAGGAAAAGAAGGTCTAGTCCTAAACATAAGAAAAAGGCGAAAGAAGTATCAGGGAATAAGAGACATTGGGAATGTAAGGAGAAGCCCAGAAGAAAGCGCTAGTCCTAGATTGTACATTGGAACTTGTTCAAGGTTGCATCATCTTGCCGGTGAACACCTTTTGTGCTTAGGCAAAATGATGAGGGAGGAAAAAAAAAGACATGTATTGACTTTTTCTAGGAAGAATGCGGGCCTCTACTGGTCAGGCCTCTAGAAAAATGATTGCATTAGTAACTTCTTATATGGACCATCAGATCATCATCCAACCAGCCAATATAGACCGCATACTATTCATCTGCTCTCTCCCTTCCTTCTTCCTTATCACAACGCCCCCAGCCTGCCCCGCCCTAACCACCGGCCTCCACCACCCGCGGCCGATCGGCGCTACCCCGGACCGTCTTGCCCCCCCCCTCAACCTTCGAAGGGGGGGGGGTGTTAAAAAGGGCGCTAGTGCTAGATAGCAGTAGCGGTTCGGAATAAACCGCGCTGCAGATATGATTTTAGCAGTAGCGCGTCTTGCCGTAAACGCGCTACTACTAATATTCCTATTGGTGGACCGATGGGCTACGCATAGCAGTAGCGGGCTTGCAGGAAGCGCGCTACCGCTAGGGCATGAGTAGCAGCGCGTTTCCCTGTAAGAGCGCTACTGCTAATGGAAATAAAATAAAATGAAAAACAAATAGAAAAGTAAATGGAAATGAAAGAAACAGAAAAAGGAGAAAGAAATAAAAATAAAATGTAAATCAAAATAAATGAAAAAGCGGAAAAACAGAGAAAGGCATAGCTGTAGCGTGTGTTAGTAAGAGGCGCTATAGCTAACGTAGTTGCAGCGCGTTTCCAGGACCCCGCTATAGAAATAGAAAAGGAAATAAAAAAGGAAGAAAATTACATAGGTATAGCAGTAGCGCGTTTTGGAAAAAGCGCTACAGCTACCTTAGCTATAGCGCTTTCTGCGAAAAGCGCTACCGCTAGTTTTGACTTAACCAAAAAACGTTTCCCCCCGGCCACCACTTGCCCCCCAAATCTCTCGACCCGCCCCGCCACCGTGTCCCCGATTCACCGTCGCCCCACTTCGCCGCCGTATCGTGCCGACGTCGACGCCCCCGGAGCCACCAGAGCCGTGCGCTGTCGACGCCCCCGGAGCCACCAGAGCCGTGCGCCGTCAACGCCACCGGATCCGCCCCCAATGCCACGGAGCCGCGTAGCCTCATCAACGCCACCGGAGCCGCCGTCGACGCCACCGGATCCTCCCTCGCCACAACTGCCTCCCTCGCCGTCACCGGAGACGCCCCTGCCTCGCTCGCCACCACTGCCTCCCTCGCCACCACCGGAGCCATCCTCCGTAAGCCCCCACCCCTCCTCTCTCTCATGCATAGGTTAGCTAGTTTAATTATGTTAATTATCTAGGTTAGGGCAAAAATTTAGTTAGGGCTTTGACAAAGAAGTAGTTAGGTTAACTAGTTTAATTAGGTTAATTACCTAGGTTAGTGCAAAAATTTAGTTAGGGCTTTGACAGAGAACTAGTCAGGTGAACTAGTTTAATTAGGTGAATTATCTAGGTTATTTAGGCAAGTTTTATTTTAAAGATGATCCCTTCCTAGACTTTCATTGTTGATTATATCTTTTCATTGAACTTGTCATGTTGTTTGTGCCCAAGTGGCTTTGTTGTCTCAATGAAGTTGAGTGGCCTATATATGTTTTGCCGGAATGTTGATTCATTTCTTTTCCGACAAGTTTCAGGTTCTCGATTTGTCCAGTTTTTAGCAAAGGTCATGCCGAAATTTTTCGTGAATTTCGGCATGACTTGTGCTACAAACTAGGACATATCGAGTGCCCGTGATTTGCCGCACCAGGAAGGAGTCAACATTCCTGCAAAACAATAGGCCTTTTTTATGTCATTATTCATTTTATTAGGTCTAGAATTAACTGACTAGATTTAATCATAGGAAACATGGCCAGCAACGATGAAGGACAGGGTTCTGGTGATTGCGACGACGCCTACTGGGCGGCAGACGAATTTTTTAGCCTTACCGACGATCAAGCGATGTTATTGCTGGGCACACCGGTGGCATCGGGGACTGAGACCGACACGCAGACCGGTGCAGAGACTAAGACCGGCGCTTTGACTCAGACCGGCATCGAGACCGGCGCTGCCTCGTGGAGCGGAGCCGGTGTAGAACCGAAAGCAAAGAGGCAACGGGTTCCTAACAAACTCAGGACTGCTAAAGTGGTGGTCACGAAGGTGGACGATGGCAATTTTGAGCCAACGACGCCCGAGGAAGCGCGTCGATGCTACGGCAATCAAATAGGCTGCATCGTACGGACAACCGCCACCATCAACAATGAGAAACTACAGAAGATAGAAAATATGAGGAGCTCCCTCCTAAATAAGTTTCACTAGATATTCTTGTTCCCGGGCCGGAATGAGAATGATTATAAAGATCCAGATGAGGACCTGGCAATGAAGAAGATAAACAAACACTCCATGACCAAGTTTAGCGACGCGTTGGCCGCCTGGAAAAATCGAGTGAAAGCAAGGATCATCGACAAGAAGGAACCCTACTCCGAGATTGTCAAGGATAATCCGACAATCACGGAAGAGCAGTTTCAAATATTCAAGGAGGCTTGCGAGGCCGAAGATGCCAAAAAAAAGTCTAAGTACATGAAGGGGCTTCAAGAGAGGAACTTTGGGAGCCACCACCTTGGAAGCCGTGGTTACGGCGGAAAGAGGTCCAAATGGGCCAAGGAGGACGCGGAAGCCGCGAGTCTGGGCATCCCAGACCCCTTGGCGGAGTTCACTGTCCCGCAGGAGCATGACGTCCTCAGGGCCCGACACCGTTGGGACCCAGTGAAAAAGGTTTACAAGACAACACCGGTCATTACGGAGTTCATGAGACTTCTGGTAATTTTAGTTTCTGATCAATTCGACTGCACACCTTAGTCATATTTGTAAACGATCGTTGTGCCTTTTGCAGAGAGAGCAACACAGGATTGCGGCCGAAAGCGACTCACTGTCTGAGGCATTGGCGAGGCCCAAGTGGGACACTCCATTCAACCGGGCGTTGAACATATTGAAACAACAACCGGTGGATACTCGACCGTCGTATGGACGTGTGCACGGTGTCGGAGACGGCGCCACGTGGAAGAAGTACTACCGTGAGACCACGGAGGAGAGAAAGGAAAGACGGAGGTTAAATGAAGAAAACATCGACAAGAGGGTTGAGATTGCAGTTGAGAAGAAATCAACTGAGACAGTCGCAATAGCGGTAGCTGCCGCAAAACAGGTGGCCCTAGATATTTCTACTACCTTGGTTCCGGCCGTTTTCAATTGGACCTGGCAAAATCCAGAAAAAAAATGCAGCGGACTTTCCCCTTGCTGACTTCTTGGCGGGGAGCAGCTCGACTAGCATTGCACCAGCACCTGCAGCTGCACCTGCTCCCGCACCGGACGTGCTAGGCGGTGCTTCTTCTTTGGCTGAGCTCGACGCCCTCACGGTATCTGTCACACCGGCCCCCTTCAATATAAATGTATAATCTCCGGTTTTCGTTGCCTTTCGGATGTCTCACGTCGCAGTCTTTTCTTTGTAGGCCGACGAAACCCCGTGCACCATATTGTACACCATCGGCGACCATAAGGTGGACGTGGGGAAGGCGACGATAATGGAGCCGAAGGAACCATTGTTCCACATCCGGCCGATCCCCCCGAACGTCTTCAAGGTTTCCGTGGCCAGTGTCAAACCGGGCCATGAGAATTTGCCTCCTCCAGTACTACTGGGGGATGACGACGAGACACCGCGGCGGCTTGGTGATTGTTGCGATGCTGGGTGGGTCCTGTTGTGGCCAAAGAGTCTGCTTCGTCTGGAGGCGGCCGGGAGGACACCCACGAGCACGCAGCCTCAGCAAGGTATGGATATCAACACCCCACCTACCCAATTAGCGCCGGGTGTCGGGTTGGGTGATAGCGGACGGGGTAAGGAGGAGGCTCCATTAGTCGCTGATGACGTTGCCATGGATGAGGATGAGGACGATGATGGCGCTGCTGAACAGTATGTCTATACTGGTGCCTCCTCAGGGTTTGAGCGTCATGAGTCGGTGCCTGAATTGCCGTCTCAACATATTATGGACGACCTTCCGGTAGTAAAGAAGTTTAGGAAGAGAGCGACGAAAGGCAAAAAAGCTGTTTCTATGATCCAGCCGCCTCAGCAGCCTCGGCTTCAGGACCGTATAGATATCCCCGATGCGGATAAATGGCATATCGCCGGTCAACCAATCCTACCTGCAACATCGCTACGGGCAAGATTCAGCGATCTAAAGAGACTTCATGATGATGTGCTGCGGGTAGAGAAAGACCTCATCGCCTCGAAAGATCCAGGATACCCACTCTATGTGGTTAACATTCCGCGGCAAATTTCGTACGTCGACAGCTTCCCCGCGGATAAGTTCTTCCTCCGATTCAATTATATATTCGACATGTTTCACGTGAAGAAGCTGGATTTTACGTTTGTCCGCCTTTATGCCTTGCACATGAACTACATCATCGGGGTTGAGCAGGTATCTCATATCTGCGTCGCTGACCCGTACTACATGCACGAGGGCTTCTTGGGAGTCTGCGCAAATCACCGTGAACACGCGAGGGATTACATCGTCAGTTTCATGCTCGCCAATAAGAACAAGGGGGCGATTCTCGTGCTTTATCATCCCGTGTAAGTCATCCGCGCTGCTATCCTTCCTTCGATTTCAATCATTCATTTGCACGGTGGAGGCTAATTAATTTGAGGACTTATTTTGCGCAGCGGCGGGCGCGCCGTCCTCATCATCCTCTACCCCTGATTCTCCCACGCTCTTTACTTGGAATCGTCGAAGAAAATTCACAAAAAGGATTACACCCACATCAAGGATGTTCTCGACAGTGCTATGTATTACTACCAATCAATGGGTGGAGAGGTCAGGGACAAGAAGATGAGGGGCGGCAGGGTCGCCTTCGGCCATAAGACCGACTTCTGCTGCATCCAGCAACCGAACGATTCTCTTAATGATGGATTCTATGTCCTACACCACATGCTGGAGTACAGACGGGATCACCAGAACCTTCGCATGACACCTTCTTCCGGTGATGCCCATATTCTGCAATGGGCAAAGGACATAGGAGATATCGAGGATCATCGACTTCGAGCTGAGTTCTATAACATCCAGCGCGAACTTGCCCAAATCATCATGAAGGAGGTCGTCGGAAAAACAGGGATGTTCTACGGAGAAGGACAAATGTCGCGGGAAGACGTCCGAACATGGATATCCTCTCAGCGTCTTGACCTGAAGCCTTTCACTACGCTCGGGGACTATCTCCCTGACTTGGATGGATGGAACGACATGTTGGAGTGATTGTCGATATATGACAATGTGTCCGTTTAGTCCATACTTTTTGTATGACAAAACTTTGAGTTATGCACGGTGAAACTTTATTTGTGATGTAATTAAACCATCCTCCTCCTCGACTAGCGAAAATCACTCTAGTTAGGGCATTTTGGGGTACGATGAACTTTGTTATTTATGCTTATGATATGTTGTTTCTATTTTTGCCAAGTCTGTCTCTTTTTGTTGCTCAACTATATATGTTGCATATGATCGACTCATGTGATGATGCAGGTGCATAGATGATAGATGGCGAAGAAGTGCTATGCCAGGAGTATATATACGACAAGTGGCCGGAGTGTCAGGCCCTTCCGGTTTCCGAGCCACAGGCAGTAGTTAGTTTAGAGGTTCACGCTAATGCGAGAGAGGGATACGAACTCATGTTCTCAAAGTGATAGCTCTTCTCGCGTATATCATTGTTTAGATGGATAACGATGTATTTGCATATCATTCTAGACTTGTATCGCTATTTTCAAGATGATGACGAGAGACCACTTTGTGTTGGATGATGATTATGATGATGACATGATTTGATGAGACTAATTGTATGTATATGCTATGATTACATTTGTATGTGTATGATATGCTAAAGATTATTGTATAAAGCCTATTCAAATACAAAACAAATATGCAGGAAAAAAAACTAATAAATAAACTAGCCGTAGCGAGGGGGGAAATTTAGCAGTAGCGCCGCATTATCAGTAGCGCGTCCCAGCAAACAGCGCTGCGGATAATATCAGTAGCGCCCTTCCCCAAAGAGCGCTACAACTATTCATGTATAGCAGTAGCGTGGGACAACCGGCGCTACTGCTATACGTTAGCTGTAGCGCCTTATTAGTAGCGCCGGCGCCCGCGCTACTGAGAGGCCCAAAACCCTCGCTGCTGCTAGGCTTTTCCCTAGTAGTGTTCCCCCACCACCATTGCTAGTTGCAGCCTCGGTCCTTCATCTAAGCCCCACCGTACTAGTGTAGAACTCTGGCGATTCCCTGCACCCCCGCCCCTAAGATAGATAGTGGGGGCAATGGCTTCCCCCTAATATATATAGTGCGGTTGTCTTCTTTGGCGAGGTTTCTTCTTATCCAGTGTGGTCCGACATGCCAAAAGGAAGGAAGGAAGAAGGCGACCGACTATTAAAACCGAGGAAGAAAATACACCAATTATGTAAATGATGGCAATCAACACACATTAACCCATTGCATTCTTCTTAAATTGTGTTTCAAACCTATTGTTTTGGATATTAATTAATTGTTTGCTTGATATTGAAGTTCATATGCGGTCTGTGGATGACAAAGAATTATATATCATAGAGCCAACAAATTATGAAATCGATCCCTTATTTTAAGACTAATGCATATGAAATGCAACGTCTTAGGTAGAAGGAAACATAATACATCTAGAAATTAATTCTAGCTTGTTTGCAAAACACAGAGCTAAGCTCTATGCATGAGTTCTCAAAGAAAAATATAGCCTAAACATGCACACCTATTTTGCTTAAAAAAAGTCACACAACAAACCGCAGTGTACTACTATCTTTGCTTGGGCATCACTTCATGGATACTGAGTAGTACTAGCTGAAATACTTTTTATGATAGCTCATAGAAGGTAGACTAAACACTAGGGACTTAATGGCCAGAAGTAATTTATATTTTGAAGATGCAAGCCCTGTGCTTTTGCTCTGGCTGGGAAACGGAATCAATGAGAAACCTATTCTTCCCTAAACTTCAGTCATAACTTCTGGTGGGAACTAACACATGATGCTTACTAATGGTAGGAGAAGATGAATATAGGTTTGGTTCAAGGGATTAATGATCACTGGATATTGAAGCATAAAAACAAGATTATTTTTTAAAACAAAGAGTGGAGTGCTGGTTATTGCTTCCTAAGTTTCAGGAGCATTTCTCCATGATCATCAAAAGAGCTATGTAGTTTGAAAGTAGTGATGCAGACTTTGCTAGATCTCTTGTGATTAATTTTTATATTCGTCCTTGTACATATCCATATATTAATATAAAAACGGCACTGTACAGGCTTTTCCTATTGTTTTTGTTCAAAAAAAGAGGTGCTAAACTTGAAAGAAGGAGGATGAGGAAAATACATATCACCTAGGTGTTATGTAAATTCAATGCAAAATAGTACTGATCCAACATCTTCCAGTCATGATCACCATGGCATTTGTGTTTTTCCAGATATATACTGCCCCATCTTCAGACAAGGTGTAACATCAAGTTCTACTAGTTTGAACATTCTTCCATCACATTCAAATTTGTGGCAAATGAAGGAAAAAAGAGGAGCTAGTTCCCCATAGACAATAGATGAACTATAAAAAGTATGTGAAAAAGGCATTAGGAGATAAGAGACACCAGGAAAAGATACATCAATATATATTAGAGCATGCTCGCTGCCTACTTTCCGGCCTGTGATTTCTTAGACCACTTTAGGCCCTGATGCCATGGCAGGAGCACATCCATGCCTCACATAGCCTCACATATAGCATCGATAATACTTGTGGAGAGACGAACATTGTACAAGGAACCACAGTGGATTTGTAAGCAACTACATCGGAAAGTTGTAATCTAGCTCGAGCTCCATGAATAGTAAAATTGAAAAAAATAGTAAACAAATAAAAAAATGAGAAATGACGCTCCTGCATCACTGATATAGGATGTTGGCACTACGCATAGTAATTCAAGAAAAGTTAGTGCTGTTTCCCAAAAGAAAAGAAAAAAAACTAGTGCTTGCGAGCTATAGGAACATGCCGTGCATCTGCTGGCTTAACGATCCTTGGCATGGTACGGCAATGTCGCTGTCGAACATGAATTAAATTAATTGATCACCATTTGGAACAGGAGAGACACGGAAATGATAATTAGACACGGCATTTTGGTTGATGAATTCGCATGATGACCTCAGCGGCACTTGCAGGGTTCAAACGTTGATCAGATGCTAGTGAATACTTGTGTAATCTATAGCGTCACATGCAGACAGGTTGATTTTCACGCACACCACAGGTAGATGCCCTGTGCATATATGTTCCTCACTACGTCCTCCGTCCAGATTAAGTGCCGCTCAAACGTATGTCTCTAGCACTGGAAAAACGTCTAGATACATCCATTTGAGCGGTGCTTAATATGAGACAAAGGGAGTATTATACTTTGTGACTTGACCATCGGTGTTAAATAAATAAATAGCCGACTTGAGTAAGATGTATGGCTCATAAAACACGTGCGCTCATACAAAATGCACTTTCTAGTGTACACTGGAAGATATACAGTGTAAGTCTAATAGTTCGATGGTATGAAACTATTAATTTAGTACCATATATTATATTTAAAGTTGTCAAAACTTTGAATTTTTTATTCACAGGTCGGAGTAGTTATTATGCTATAATGTAGATATATGTGGCATGATTCATGATAAATATTGGTTTTGTATATATTAAATTATGAGTAACATATTATAAACATTTATTTATAGGAGGGAAATCGGAGAGTAACATATTAGAAACTTTATATCCCGTTGCAATGCATGATCAGTTATCTAGTCTTCACCACAAAACAGTCCACAACAACCGCAGTGCATGTGCCACTATATTTAATTGGCACCGCCTCATGGTGACTGAACAATATTGTGCCGAACTCGAAAGGAGGAGGACTATGAAGGAACACCTCTTGTAGACCTTTAAAAATGTCAGGACCTAAAGTTAATACCAAATCTTACTGATACAACTCCCAACATGAATACCTACGTGTTCCTCGTGCCTGCATATATACCTCCCCATTTTCACTCAAGCAGTAGCATCGACTTCTACTAGTTGGAACATTACCGTCACATTTAAATATGTGGAGAATGAAGAAAAAGGAGGAGCTATTTCTGACAGACAGTAGATGATCATCAAAAGAATGTGAAAATGTACATGGGAATAAGAGACGTGGAAATGGATTGTTGCTATGTAGACGATCCATCGAGTTCTATTGTATCATGCTCAATGGACTCCCTTTACCTGCTGCTAGTGCCATTCTGACAGCAGAACCATACTCTGAAGAGGCTAGCACATCTGGAGATGATGCGTATTGTGGCTGGGCTGAGACCATCATAATCTACTAGGTGGGGTCATGGACACAACCTTGCACTGAGTGAGCTAAACTCATGGAGCTGCTACTACTGTTGGGGTACACTAGATATCGATCCTTGTTATACTAGTACAATAGTACAATATATATGTTCGTTTTGTTGCCAGATATGCATGCATCAATCATCTCACATTCTTAATTCTAGCCTGCCTCTATATAATGTGCAATTGCCGGGTTTTCTTTAATTTCTGGTAGACGGCAAGAATTTCCTGGTAGAAAGATCATTATAAAGGTGAATGGATGAAATAGATGGCGGCATTTTTTTGTCGCGCAGATAGATGACGCTCCTGCATCCACTGATATATAATGGTTGCACGCTAGATGTTAATTAAAAATTAGTGATATTTGACGGGAAAAAAGAGCTAGCTAGTGCTTGTCAATCCTAGCTTGACACGGTATGTCGTTTTTGTAACATGCAAACACAACATTACAATATTATTAGCTGTGTATGATGCAATTAATCTACAACCATTTGGCACAAGGAAGGCCATGTTAGTATTCGATTTGTAGGGACACCATGTTATTTCTTATGCACAGTAGTAATTGGCCGTGGTGTTTTGATTGATCGGCTCACATGATGATCGCAGCGGCGCAGCTAGCTCCACGGGACACACACGCTTAATTGTTGGCTTTGACTAAGATTAACATGGAGAGGCTAGGGTAGATGTTGACCATGTATGACAATCCGGTACGTACGTATGACTAAGTTGGCACTTAGGTAGCTCCTCCTGGATGGCACCCGCCATCGTTTAATAATTCCATGCATGCAGGGAGGAGATGCAGCTAGTTGATCTATCAACTAGAGCCGGCCTGCAGGCTGCAGCCGTGCGACGTGCTGCGCGCGTGGCAGAACAGATGAGTATTAAAAAGAGGCTTCTCCGAAAATCCTGTGAGAAAATGAGGAGAAACATTTGTGGTATGTTCCTAAAACTCCTTAGAACCTACTGAAAAAAGAAGAAAAATATGATGCAACACATAATGGTTATTGTCTCTTTTAAGTCAATACAAGAAAACCCATAGAGTTCAGAGAAAAAAAAGATCATTTTTGGAAACAAACAGAGAAGCGTTGATTATTTCTTCCAAAGTTTCAGGGTGCATTTCTCCACAATCAAAGCAAGCAAAACCTAGTTTTAAAGGACGGTTACGTGGTTTGCTAGACGTTTTGTTATTCTCAAGATGAAGGTTGAGCAAGAAATATATCACCTAGACCATTCCAGAATTTGAGGACATCATGACAATAGTACTTAATCAACAATCATCAACCATAAATGCCTCGTCGCTTGTTGTGTCTGCATATATACCGCCCCATCTTCACTTGTGATGTAGTAGCATCGGGTTATACTGGCTGGAACAATCTTCTATCACATTCAAATATGTGGCACGTGAAGGAAACAAGAGGAGCTAGTCCCGAAGAGACAATAGATGAACCATTAAAAGTACGTGAAAAAGGTATAGGGGAATAAGGTTCTATTAGAGCAAGAGCATGCACACTGCACTCCCCCAAGCTTTTATTTGCACGCAAGTTGGCCTTGATGCTATTGTGGGAGCGCATCCATACCCAGCACATCAGAGGTAATGCTTGTGGAGGCGACGTGTGTTCTACTCCCTCCGTTCCTAAATATTTGTCTTTCTAGAGGTTTCAACAAGTGACTACATACGGAGCAAAATGAGTGAATCTACACTCTAAAATATGTCTATATACATTCGTATGTGGTAACCATTTGAAATCTCTAGAAAGACAAATATTTAGGAACGGAGGGAGTACATGGTAAGCCTTAAAAATATCACTCTTGCTGCTCGCGAGAAGCTGGTACAGTGTATCCATATGCCCGGCCAGCCGGTCCCCGATATCGATCCTTTTGCCGCCACAACTCACATCCTTAATTCGTGCCTGAGTCGATATGATGTACAACTGCTGGGTTTTAGGTGGCGGCAATTTTTTAACACGCAAACAAATGACACTCTTACATCCACTGATATATATGATGGTTGCACGCTAGATATGTTAATTAAAAATTAGTGATGTTTGTAAAAAGAAAAAAAGAAAAAAAGAGAGAGCTAGCTGGTGCTTAGCATGTGTATCTGCTGGCATGGCTATCGTAGCTTCACACGGTACCGCAATGTCGACGTCGGAACATGCACACACTGACACGCACCATTACATTATTAGCTGTGTCTGATACAATTAATCTATAGCCATTTGGCATAAGGGAGAACCTGTGTGCACCATGTTCTTATTTGTTTATTTGTAGAAATTGATGGGTTCCCTTTGATTAGACACTGCATTTTGATTGATCAGTTCACATGATGATCTCAGCGGCGCCGTGGGGCCACACACGCTTAATTATTGCCTTTGGATAAGATCCACACGGAGAGGCTGGGTCGAGTAGAGGTCGACCATGCATGACAGTCTGGTACGTACTTACACGCAGCCGGTCAGATGAGTGGCGGTGCAAGACTATATCTTATCTCTCGTTCTTTCGCGAAATAATATATTTTTTTGCGAAATTATCTCTCGTTCTTTCAAAGGAACCTAAGGCCTTCTCTATTTCATCGTGTAGGAACATAAAATGGGGTAACATATATCTCAAATTCTATAGAAAGAGAAATGTTATTTGGTTTAATGGATTGTTAGGATAGGAACCAATCATGTATATGAATGTGAATCTATTCCTGCAAAACAAAGGGCCCTAAAGGAAATTTTCCTACTGGAATACTATCCTACGGAATTCCTAGAAAATTCTTTTCAAGGCTCCTTTGGTTCAAAGAAAAAATGGAGGAAAAATGTAGTAGTAGGTTATTTTCCTATGGTATTACTATTCGTGCCTCTTGTTCAAAGGAATGGGCAAAGAAAATATTTGAGAATTTCTTCCTTTGATCTCACTTTCAAAGGAAATAGTAGGAATTTTAAGATCCACTATTCATGCCTCTAAATGTATTTTCCCACAACACCCTGTGAGCAGGCAGATCGTGTTGACATGATTTGGGTATGCGGATGGGGGTTTTTATTTTTGTAAATGAAGTGATATCATTTCATTAGAAGGAAAAAGGTAACGATATCATCAAACAAAACAGTCAGTTGTTTCCTGACATTTAACAACAGACCATGCATATTCATTTATTCACAAACTCGGTCTCACATATTATCCTTGTGAGCTCTAAAATACAACAGTGAGTGCACGCTCTAGTGTGCCCGAAATTTCAAACAACTAGCGATTTGAGTAATTTGAGTTTGTCGATGGTGCTTTGTCCCTTAGGAAAATAAAAACAAGTTAAAACAATGAAACGTTGCCACCTGGTGTTCACGGTATGAGTTTTCATGGAACACATCTATTCATTTATCAACAAACTCTTCCCCATGGAGCGGTACTGTCATCCTTATAAGCTACTATAGTATCAGACTGGATGATGTATAAGCATGGGTCCATGTATTAGTGTTGCTCGCCTGTCGATACTGATCCAGAGTGTCGTTGGTTTTATATTCCTGTCCATATATGATCTGTAGATGGCAAAGACATACAAAATTATAGCTTCAAGAAATTATGTAACAAATGCCATATTTTAGTATAGCATTTGTCGATTTGAAATTACGTCTCATATAAAGTTAATGCCTCATGCAGATATCTATGTGCAGAAGATGAGCTTTCCAAACTTCAAATTTATCCTATGCTATTAACATGGTGCCAATTAATCCAAACATGCATGCATTCTCAAAGGGTCCTTACAATCAAACCAGGGCACCAATGTTTCCTAAGCTAGACACGTCAATAGTGTGTACTCGCTTGGAACAACGAAGGAGTCTCTCTCTCTCTCTGCTCTCTCTCTCTCTCTCTCTCTCTCTCTCTGTGTGTGTGTGTGTGTGTGTGCGCGCGCGTGCGCGCGCGCGCGGGGGCGCGTTCGCGATCAAGTTCAACTAGTTGAAAGAGTGAAATGCGTCACTAGTCCACGAACTCAAACTGATTGCACACTTTAGGCCAACAACTCGACAAGTGATCAGATTTAGTCCGCAAACTCATTGATTTGATCAAATAAGGCCAAAACAGGCCCGACCGAGAAAAAAACCAGCCACGTGAATGCCATGTCATCATTCCTTTGACTGCTCGTGAATTCACTATTGTTTACAGGGGTCTATTTGCAAATTGACCTGTTTTTTTGTCACAAACAATGTAAGGGCGTTTGGAGGGGAAAATATTCCGAAATTGCAGTGGCCAGGACTTGAACCTCGCCAGTTAAGATTAAGCATTGCCTCACTTACCACTGCAACAACTCAAGTTTTACACAAATAATTTAAAGCCGAATATATATATTTTCACGTAAAACCAGGAGAGAAAAAAATCAGGTGATCTCTTTCCTTATGTTTCGCTTGACTGTTGCCTCGTTTGTCGCTAGATGGTAGCGTGGGGGTCATTGCCAAACTAAATGTTTCTTTTTGCGCAACATTGCCAAACTAAATGTTAGGAGGATGAACACATCTAGAAATTGTACAAACCTGGTGTTGTTCTAGTGGTCGGTGAGGCAATGATTAATCAAGACGGCTGAGGTTCAAGTCCCATGAAAAATAAATTTTCAATACTTTTGCACTCTAAACAACGTTAGCATGATTTATGAGAAAATAAACAGCCACTTTTAAAATAGACCCCTGTAAAGAATAGTGAATTTACGAGCGGTCAAAGGAATGATGACATGGCATCCAATTTGTCCGGTTTTTTCCAAGTCATGCCGGTTTTGGCCTTATTTGATCAAATCAACGAGTTTACGGACTAAATCTGATCACTTCTCGAGTTGTTGGCCTAAAGTGTGTAATCAATTTGAGTTCATGGACTAGTGGCGCATTTCACTCTAGTTGAAACACTTTCCTGCCACATTGAAATTTGTGGAGACTACGGATATTAATTACACATGGAACCGTAGTGGATTTCCATGGAACCACAATGGCCTTCCAAACACGTGAGAATTGTGCCTTTATGGTTAGTTAAACATGTGTACGCAAACCATGGTCCGCAGCAGTGTGAATCAATCGGGCTGAACTTCAGTATAGCTCTTGTGGGAAGGGCACGAAGGAGGGAAAAGTATGAAAGAGAAAAGAGGTACTCCCACTGTCTTATAATGTAAGACGTTTTTTGACACTAGACTAGTGCCAAAAAATGTCTTACATTATGGGACGGAGGGAGTAGGACATAATCTGCTAGATGGCGTCCTCAAGGCAAACTTTTGTCATGCAAACAAATAACCACTCTACAGTTGGTATTCACCTAGGATCGATCACATCAAATCAAAACGAACAAACGCACATACAAACACTATTGCCAAGTGCTCTTATCATGCACTTTGTTTTCATCTTTTTATTCCTCAATTTTCTGGTCTTTTTCTCTTTTTCCCACGGATAGAAAACTCATGCCCGGGGCTGTGTACACAAGGCCACCACCGACCAGGGAACCTGACCCTATACGTGTATGACTCCCGGTCCTACATGGAAACAACTTCAAATTGCTGCGGCAGCGTTTCAGATGACAGACTGCCGGGCTCCCGGGAGCAAGACAGGACACTTGGAACACCTCCTGCCTACTGGTGTCGTGCAGCATCTGGAAGGAGCGAAACGGGATAATTTTCAGCCATGCCATCTCCTCCGCCGAGCAAGTTCATGGCGGAATCATCAACGAGGCAAGGACCTGGCAGCAAGCTGGACTCGCACCGATGTCAGCTTTATTCGAGCCGCCTTGAGTTCGCTAGATTACATCTGTATAGGCCTATAGGGCGGGTTCATGCCAGCCACGCCAGTTTTCTTTTGTTTTGGGTCCATGATAACCTTGTACTTTGCCTTCCTCTTCGTCAATGAAAATCAGCACTCTACTGCCTTTTTTATAAAAAAGACAACAACTTCAAATCAGAGCATCTCTAGCAGATCCGATATACACCGTCCCGTAAAAATAGGTTTACATGATACCGCCAAATGTTTTTTTGGTATGACGTTTACTCCGGTAGAACAGATCCCGTAAAAGTATTTCATGGTCCCAGCAAAATTTGCGCCCCCTCCCCCCCCCCCCCCAAACGCTTGCTAAATTACAATTGGGTCCATCTTCCTCGCCGCATCTCCCCATCCGCCAACAAGGCACGGGGTGGAGGTGCCGAAGCGCGAGGGGGAGCGTGCGTCTTGCCGGTGACGGCACCGTCAAGGAGCAAGATCAGCAGCACGGGTGCGGATGTGAGGAGCAGGAGGCAGCTAACAGCTCGTCGACGGCGGCGACGGCTAG
Source organism: Aegilops umbellulata (assembly GCA_032464435.1). Lineage (NCBI taxonomy): Eukaryota > Viridiplantae > Streptophyta > Magnoliopsida > Poales > Poaceae > Aegilops > Aegilops umbellulata. Next base: position 583,963,649 of record CP136060.1, on the reverse strand, counting down.
TTAGCTCGTCGACAGCGGCGACGGCTAGCTTCAGCTAGCTAGCTCCAGCAGGAGCTAACTAGCTAGCTAGTAACGCTCATGGACGCACCTCGCGGCGCTTGCGGGGAGGCAGCTATGGTCCCGCGATCATTGGTGTTGAGGTGTTCCGATGAGGTCATGCTCAGGGAAAACAGTGGTGGGAGCTGAAAATTCCTTCCCGCCAACCATGTTTTATTCTTCAGATCCATGTAAAAATTGCCCCCAATCACGTAGATATGAAGGACATGAGCACACGGACTCGGGATCTACAAAATAAATTCCAGGACAGTGAATTTACTGCATCTATTCGGACCGGGTTTACAGACTCCGTCCCACAAACCGATGATTATTTTATTGGATGGCCGAATTTGCGGGATCTGCTAGAGATACTCTTAGCTAGGACTGAACCTATAACTCACACACCTAGACGCATATAGGAAACTACAGTAAAGTAAGGTGCGTTTCGCCAATTTTTTCATCCGTTCACCGCCAAAAAGAATAAAAATTCTATCCGAGGTGGTACTAAATTCTTATGCGTTCGTCTGCTAGAAAAAAAAGCTTTATTGCACAATTTCATACATGGTTCGTGCGGCGTGGCCCAGCGAAGCCAGCCCACTTATTTTCTGCCCATGCATCTGCGAAAATTCTATTTTCCGCACAGGGTGACAAATAGTTGGAGCTTCGCATAGTACAAACAATAATTGGCTGGCCCATTTTTCTTTGTTTCTGTGTTTTACCTCTATTTTTATTCTCCTTCCCCTATCTCATTTTCCCTTCCAAGTATATTTTCTTATAGAATTCATTTCATAAATTCAAGATTCTGAAATAACATTCATAATTAAATAAAAATAAAAATTTAGAAAACGTTCAGAATTCCAAAATTTGTTGATATTTAAAAAATATTTGGAACTTGAAAAAAGTTAAGAAAATTGCATTTTACTTATTTGTCTGCCCATGCAGCTACGAAAATACTATTTTCCGCACGGACGACAAATAGTCGGTCCTTCGCGTAGGACAACCAATAATTGGCTGCCCCATTTTTCTTTGTTTCTGTGTTTAATTCTATTTTTATTCTCCTTCCGCTATCTCATTTTCCGTCCCAAGTTTATTTTCTTATGGAATTTATTTCATAAATTCAAGATTCTGAAAAACATTCTAATTAAAAAAATCTAATTTTACTAAATGTTCAGAATTCGTATATTTTATTGCTATATTGAAAAATCTTCTGACCTTGAAAAAAGTTCCCCATTTTTTCAATTTTTTATTTTTTTGGAAAATTGTTCGAGATTCCTAAAAACAAAAAGACATTTTATAAAATTTTCCAAATTTGAAAAATATTCTTTTTTAAGTCAAATTTTCACAATTCAAAATAATGTCTGCGTATAAAAGATATAGATTTTTGAAAAATGTTATGAATTTTCAACACATGTTATCATTCTAAAACAATGTTCACAAATTCAAATAATGTTCACGTTTTTATAAAAAAAAGATGGTGTTTTCAAAAAATGTTTGTGAATTTAAAAGATGTTTCTCTTCCATTTTTTGTTGGAATTTTGCTGAAAGTGTATATAATTTAAAAAATAACTGTTCAGGATTCTAAAATTGGTTGATGTTTCCCACAATATTCAGAAACTTCATACCTTAAAATCTTCCCAATTGAAAGGAAAAGTAGATTGAATAATTCATGGGCCTTTTCGGATGAACAATGACGTAACAAAACTCTTAAATACCTTTGATCAATGAATGGAAAAATAGCGAATTTATTACTTCACACCCGGCCAAACAGAGAAGCTAAATGTTTCTTTTTCACGTGCACACAGAGTTTTGTTTGCACATATAATTGTCACTAACTTTAAATGCATATTATTATTTTTCTTCTGTTGCAACGCACGGGAATATGTGCTAGTAGGAAACTAACCATAGCTCACACGGACAAACATCGTCATGCAAGCCAACTAGTATACTCCACGCAACCAGCTAGCTTGCCACTTACCTAAAACTAATCACCGGCAAGCCTAATCACAACTTGCCTGACACAACTTGCACTTGCACCTGCTAGCTACTACTAATTAGGACACGCTATTACATAGAAATTTACTCATGTTTGGATTACTCCAACACCCTGATGATGGTTTGCATACGCTAGGTGATAATTACAGATTAATCATCCAATGCTCGCTAGCTAATACTAGCATGTGTATCTGCTGGCATAACACGGTACGCCAATGTTGCCGTCTTAACATGTACACAACTACTTGTATGGAGGGATGCACTTGATTGCCAAATGGCATGTGCATCATGTTACCGTTTGGTAGTACAGTACACTGCCTTTTGATTGATCTATTCACATGATGATCTCAGCGGCACTAGTTGGAGCGGCCCCACACCCTTAATTATTAGCTTTGGTACTGTCCCCGTGGTCGTCGATGGGTCCTCGCAGCCAGCTTATAAACTGTGTTGTACTTTAGTCGTTAATACTAGTTAACTAAGTAAACTGTGTTGTACTACTTTAGTAGTTAATCGCTTGACACATGCAGGCAAGATGGTTGGCAAACACACCACAATCAAGGTAATTTAAGTACTTCATGTTCAGTAATCTAAGCGCGTCTCCATCACGTCGCCGTCGCGTCCTACATGAGGCATATCCTGCTATACAGGACGGCAACACAACATGTTAAGAGACAATATTTCCGTGTCCGCAGGGAGGATGCAGCTACAGCTCATTATCCACTACGGAGTAGCTCAATACCATCACATCAATATTCCAGCCGGCCGGTCAGGTGCGTTACGGCTGCGGTGGCTACACTGGAAACATACACGAGGACTTTAGCAGGCTCTCGTTATCTTTCATATTATAAGGAATATATGTATCCCCATGAAATATATCCATTTGTTCAAACGAAATGAATAGTTACCACCTAACTCGGCAAACCAGGCCGTAGCCCTGTTTCATAATGAAGGGAGTACCTAGAACTCATCTAGATGAGATATAATTTGGTCTCATTCACTTTGGAAACATGAACAAACACAACCCACGTCAGCGCACACGCATCTTATAGCATCACATCCAATGGTTATAAAAGGAGAATGAAACCAAATTATATCTCATCTAGACGAGTTCTAGCAAAACTGATGAAAAAATAGTACAAGGTAGCGAAAACAAAACAACAATAGTCTGTTGGGCTCACAACATAAGAAAACCTAACCGGAAGAAAAGAGCGGAAGAGAAAGATCACTAGGTGATGGGAGATAGCCGATGCAACATGCCCTGAAGTTTGGTGACGATATTGTCCCGGATGCCATGATCCATGTATGCGGTGAGTAACCACCACTTTTGCAAGAAGGCAATACATTTCAAAATGGCGTACGTAGCATGAAGTAGAGGTTTGCAGCCAATCTCAAGTTTGTTACATATATTGCATAAGGTCTATGTGAGGTGTCTCCTCCTACCCGAGGTTTGAACCCGGATCACAATTGAATCGGCTACATCAGAGGTGCACCACTACACCCCACAACTTCCCTAATGCAACTCCATAGGAATTGATCTGCCACGCACGAGAATAGAATGTGGGTGAATATAATTCTATTCAACATTGTAAATCGTCCCGGATGAATTGATCTTCCCGGATGCCACCACTTTTGCGTGGAGAAGCGGACTATTTAAAAAACATTGGAAATTCTATTCAAGAATCAGTTTATCTGTTCAATGGGAGAATATGATTAGGTGATTTAGCCCTTAGCGGAGAAAATAATTCCTTTTTACAGAATCTTGTTCATGAGAAAATAATTATGTACTATGAACCAACAAATGAGAAGCACGCATTCATGACACATAGCTACATTTGAAATCGGTGCAGTGATGAGAACTAACCATTTGAGGTAGGAAGAAGTGAGGACGATGAGACCTCGATCAACCTGTGAAGTACTCTATATTGTGCTTGTGATGTCACTTTCCCCAGTTTTTTCTTCGCTTCTGGTATGGTACAGAAATAAAATAAAATTCTGAAGCAAAGAGAATGATATTTGCGGACTAATTATACGCATTCAACGAAAATAGAGGAGTGTACACACTGTTATATATCATGGTTCGATCTATGCTGAAATACTATGAATGGGAGATAGAAAATGCACACAGCTCCTTGTGAACTATTAAAACCTTATGCAAGCTGTTGACCGCAGAAACAGGTTCCCGAACAGATTACTGATCTTAGAAGTAGAGCATCCACTCAACTCGTATGCAGGAAACACATGTAAAAACAGTATGCCTGCCATCAAATGCCTCGTACATTCAGGGAGAACGTGGCCTGAGCCACTAAATTTGAGAAGAAGAAGAAAAATTGTTTCCCTTTCTTTCTACATCTACCGACATCTCTTAATAAACATATATTGGCCTATTTAGAACTTCAACACTGTTTGCTCAGGTAATCAGTCCCAGATATAAATCTGTGTCTGAACTTCACATGATATCCTTTACACCTAACAGTAGCGATGGCCACAATTTGTCATCAAGTTGATAAAAATCATCAATCACATTAAAATCATGCCACGTGTAACAGGAGAAAGGTCAGCAAATTAACTTACACGTACTGCTGATTATGATCTAAGATCTCATCTGCTCGCCTCTGCAACTTCATGTGAAATTGTAAGTCTAGGAGACATCTCCGAAAGACATCTCCGAAAGATGATATTTCATGCGAACATGCTGCTAGTGTCCAAAGACAATCTTTCAGGTAAACATGATGCGTAGCTATTGCTTGCTGGTGAGCTGGAGTTCTTAGTTGCCCGTGATGGAATCAAACCAATAGATGAGAGGTAGCGTGATGTCTGCTGGAAGCAATTCACCAACAGATCAAGGGTGATATTTACCTCAACTCGTGGACTGAACTGATGGCAACAATATGCAGCGTCTCAAGGTTTCCTATCCAGCGGCTGCAGGCAGTTGAGCTATGATTTGAGTAGACATGGGGCCTGGTCGAATTGCGTCTAGTTTCATATGGGAGCGTCAGTGGGTAGATGATGAGAACGGGGATGAACTTGAGGCGCAGGAGGTATGTTTCAGATTGTCTACTACGCTGACCGCTGCATCATCTCCCGAGGCCTCCACATCGATCTCGACGCCTGAGCCTACATTGTGCACACCTACCCCATCGCTGTCGCACGCTTTTACCCTGACGGCGAGTGGGTCACGTCTGCCGACGCCTCTCGCTGCATCTGCGTCCGCTACGCCGAGGACGCCCTATCACTGCTGATCCTCGATGGCCTCCTCTTGTCCTCGATAGCCACCGCATCATTGTCTCCATGGATGGCAAGGGAAGGTCCTCGATCTGTGCGTTCGTCGGAATTTGCCCTTATAACGATTTGGTAGAGTACGTGTGCAGGACTACTCCTAGTTTTTTTTTGAATCTGCAGATTTTTTCGATCCGCAATCTAGATGGGGAGGACGTACTTGCCCTCTAGATGGTCGTGGAATATTTCCCTGCACCCTGGTCTTTTCTTTTACGACCGGTGGACATCGTGGAGGTCTCTATTCGTGGATTCCTTTTTCCTTTTCCATATATCCTGGAGTTTTCATGCGGTGAGGTTTCTATTTTTTCCAATGTTTTAAATAGCGTGCTATGGAAAATAGCGGCGAGCCTCCAAATCAGCTATAGCGGGCTAAAGCGGGCTATTTGTGAAGGCGACCGTTTAGCGGCACCCTGCTAAAAAGGCTATAGCGGGCTATAGCGGAGCTATAGCCGGCTATTTAAAACTATGATTTTTTCCCACGAATGGTGGACACGGTGGGGTTTTCAAGCGTGTAGGCTTCTAAATTTTTTTTTCACTACCCATGGACGTGGCAGATCCTATTTTACTGCACCATCTTTATTACGCAACTTTTCTTTCTATCCTGGCCGTAAATTCTACGATCCAACGCTAAAATTAATATTGATGTTGTGGGTTAATTAAGCAGCTTGAAAGGTGCCTCCAATTATTAAATATAAGATATATGTATCCCCATGAAAAATATCCCATTGTTCAAATGAAATGAATAGTTACCACCTAACTCGGCAAACCAGGCCGTAGCCCTGTTTCATAATGAAGCACCAACCAATGAAAAAATAGTACAAGGTACCGAAAACAAAACAACAATAGTCTGTTGGGCTCACAACATAAGAAAACCCAACCGGAAGAAAAGAGCAGAAGAGAAAGATCACTAGGTGACGGGAGATAGCCGATGCAACATGCCCTGAAGTTTGGTGATGATATTGTCCCGGATGCCACCACTTTTGCAAGAAGGCAATACATTTCAAAATGGCGTACGTAGCTTGAAGCAGAGGTTTGCAGGCAATCTAAGTTTGTTGCAGATATTCCATAAGGTCCATGTAAGGCGTCTCCTCCTACCCGAGGTTTGAAACGGGATCACATTTAAATCGGCTACATCAGAGGTGCACCACTACACCCCACAACTTCCCTAATGCAACTCCCTAGGTATTGATCTGCCACACACGAAAATAGAATGTGGGTGATGGGCTCCTTCGCCCTGCATAAAGGGCATAGCAAATCACTAAGGCCATTTCGTTTCCTAACTTCTGTGCCTGATGGTAGGCATTCCCAAGAAGATGCACTGTTTATGAAAACCTCTCACCCCCGCCAATGCGGCCACAGATGTTCAAAACAACTAGATGATGCCCCACGTGTTGCTGCGGGAACCTTGATAAAACATATGCATAAATTTATGCTGAAAAACTAAAACGATTGCAAAACGAATTTAAGAATGCTCTTGGATTATATTTTGAAAACAATAAAGCATATGAGACATGTGACAAAATGTTGTATTAAAATAGAATACTATTGCATTGAAGTCAAAGGGGTTCCATTTTTTGCGAGAGAGATTTCCAATATATTCATTAATCATGGCAGTACAGAGAACACAAGAGGTAATAAAAATTACAATCAGGTCTATGGACCACCTAGCGACGACTTTTTAACAAAGATTCATGACCTACATATATTTGCTCCAAGAGTCCAATGTAAAAATATATGTAGGTCATGCTACAAAAATGTGTAACATCACGGTCTATGTCCGCACAAAAATTAGTGAAACAAATTGAGATGCATGATTGATGAGGTGGCATGGTTGCACGATAGATTAGTGCACAAATTGTAACTTATGGACACATGCAAGACTTGATGATCCGGCATGATTGCATGAAGAGAAAAATAGGCAGTGGGTTACAACTATTTGAGAATTTACATATGTGGGCCGCGGAATGTTCCAAATCCCCACTCCAAAGAGTCGAGGTGCCCCCTTTGTATCCCTTTGATTATTGTTGCAAATTAGTAAAGTATGGGATCCCTAAAAAACCAAAAAAAAAAAATTGAGTCAGGTTAGTCCAACAATTGAAACATATATAAAATGCATTTCTTTTTAGATCTTCTATAATATATATTGGATATGATATGTCAGAGTGGAAGTGGAACATAGACCACCCTGCCCACCCTTGATTACACAAATGCACGCAGGCACGCACACACGCATTATCGCTTCCGCATACATAGTCGGCTCGTTATTGTCCAAGAACAACACGTTGCAGTCGTGCATATTACGCAACCTTTCCGACCTTCGTGGAACCTGCGCCGACTCCACTGCGGGTTCCCTGACTAATTCCGGTGTGACAGAAGTACCTGCCAGAACGTCCCTTGTATATATATAGATGCAATGGATCGCCATTAGTCACAAGAGAGGCCATGCTATACCTCATATGCTGTACGGTAGATAGCCATACCGTGTAAAGGTCGTATACTTTCTTTTTGGCGGGGAATGCAATATATTTGAAGATGGCAATATTAATTAGACACAACATACCCTTTGACTGATCAATTCGTATGGTGATCTCAATCAGCGGCAACGACGAGAGCCACACTTTTAGTTAGCTAGCTTTGGTTAATCAACTTTGGCATAGCGGTCGATCGATGGTTGCATTTGGCAAAGCCATTGCATGGAACACCTTTTCACATGGACAAATATATTAATCTCTACTACTTAAAAAGAACGTAAGATTGCCATTTCACCTTTTTTTCCCATCATCCCTTCGTCCAACCTTTCATGTTGTATATGATAATCAATCACCTTAATTTACATATCTTCTGAACCAATTTCACTTTAATTTACTTATCAAACTTCTAGTCAAAATAAATAAGGTAATTCCATTTTAATTTACTTACCAAACTTCTAATCAAAATATTAGTTAATTCGTAGTCAGAATTTGATGAACATTTATTTACACAATCGCATTATTATTGACAAGTATCCGTCCGTAAAGAAATATAAGAGTGTTCACAATACTGAAATAGTGATCTTAACACTCTTATATTTGTTTACAGAGGGAGTAAATCACAAGCTAACGTAGTAGAATATTTATATCCCGTTGCAACGCACGGGCAGTTGCAATGCACGGGCATTGTGCTATTTGTTGTAAAATGGAGTAGTTGTCGCTCGCGTCACTTGTAGGCAGGCACCACATAACAAGTCAATCGAGGCCTGGGCATATATGTTTCTCACTTATGTTGCTCTATCTAATCAGACTCGTGGGTGAGATACACTCAGCTAAATACTACCTCTGTGTCTAAATATAAAGCGTTTGGCAGTTTAAATTGAACTGCCAAAATGTTTTATGTTGATAAACAAATGGAGTACATACTTCTTAGGTCATAAATCCATTGATCATAAAGATATTTCGGTTCTAAAAGCAATGGTGTATGGTCTGAGCACACGCATTAATTGTTTTTTCACACGCTCACAAGAAATATATACACGACTTCTGTTCTTGCAGCGGTTTGTGTGTGTGTGAGTGTTGCTACAACGGGTGATCTTCACGACTTGACAGTGGCCCGGCAGCCTCTCCACGCGGCCCGGCAGGAGGCTCCGGCGCCGGCGAGGCTGTCGTCATCCTGCAGGTATGAGATCGTGGACGATCGTCCATGAGAGATGTTGATTCTCTGATTGCAATCAGTAGTGTTCGCGTATATATACTTGCTGGAAGGCTTTACGTCCATGCAAGTACTGATGCAGCTCGGCAACGGCGGAGCTATGTGGAGACCTGAGGGGGCTGTGCCCCCCCCCCCCCCAGCCCAGATGGATTTTTCTACTAGGTATTAGTAACCTAAGTAATGCGCTGATGGCCCATCAAACCATCGTGCCCGCACGCAAACTTCAGGCTCGGTCGCTCGCTCGGAGCATAAGTGCGTAACCTGCTCGCCTCGATTCCCTTTCCCCAACCACTCGCACTGTAGTGTTGCATCTGTACGAGTGTAGTGTTGCATCTGTACGAGTAGGAATCCTATAGGAGTTTGATTAGTAATTTAGCAATTAGTATGCCTATTCATCTGATCTAGTTGGGGCTTTTTTGTGTTTTGCATCACAGATTTGTATTTGTTCTGTTGAGTAGTTGTTATTGGTTGTTCTCAAAAGGATATTAGACTGATCAAGTGACCCTGTTTAAGGGCAGCAGTGGCAACATTCAGTCATAGTTCCAAAGACAAAGGACAGAAGTAGTAGTAGAATACCCTCCACCAGCGCAACCTTTACCCCTGCTTCTTGAATTGGAACAACAACATGAAAATCAAGATGACGAGCCTCAAACAAATAATTTAGTTCCTCTTCCTGTTGTATTTCGAGGTATGGAATTCTTCGAGCGAGACCCTGCATTGCGACCACAAATTTGGCAATACCCACCAAATCATAGAGATAGCATGAGAGATCATATTTGTTGCTAGGTCCTATGCAACATAAACTGAAACAGTATAAACCTTCTGGTGAAAAGGGCCATCAGCGTCGCTTCCAATATGGATAGAGCGGTATATCCATCTAGGCAAGTCATATATTTTGGTCTAGTTAGTTCTCTTATGAAGTATATATTGCTAATCATGCATGTATTTTACGATCAATGTGGATAATATAAATATAAATTTACCTGGAGGCTACAAGTTATGGTTTGTTGCAGTTGGTTCATTTTTTGTGTGTCTTTGGCACCCCATAGATTCTTGTCAAGCTCCGCCAGTAATGAGCTCGGCATATTACGAGTGAGTGTCGGTTTATCTCTATTCTTTGTCGGTTAGGATAGGATATATAATATTATAATGATATGCGCGAACGAACGTGTCTAGCTAGGTAAAACGAAGAAAATAAAATGTGGACAACTAGCTAGCCCTTGACTGCATGCGAATCATGACGTCGTATATATGTCATCCAGTGATGATAGTGATACACTATGGCGGTGTTTGGTTCATAAGTCTTAGGACTATTTTTAGTCCCAACTAAAAAGTCGCTAGTCCCTAAAAAGTCCCTACCTGTTTGGTTCCTCGGACTAAACATGGACTAAAAGACCATATTACAACTCAAAATCCCAAAAAGACTCTCCCTAAGGGTCTTCTTTCATAAGTCCCAAATGCCCACTTTAAGTCCCTACTAGCAAAAGACCCGTGCGTTGCAACGGAAGAAACACAACTGCTACCATGCAAATCTAGGGCGAAATTTAACTATGGTCCAACTCCAGCTTGTGCACCACAGGTTTGGCTGGCAAGCTCGCACCAACCTCATCAAAATATTCGCCATGCGAGGTAACTTAAACCTAGCTAGCTAATCACAACAAGGAATCATATTAGTGGCCTCGACGCTTCTCTAGGGTTTGGGGTGGCCTCGACGACAACGCTCTAGTAACTTGATAAATTTGGGTGGCCTCGGCAGCGCTTCTCTAGAGTTTGGGGTGGCCTCGGCAACGCTTCAAGGGTTCGGGGTGGCCTCGACGACAACGCTCTTTTAACTTGGTAAATTTGGGTGGCCTCGGCAATGCTTCTAGGGTTTGGATCAACTTGTGCACTTTGCCAGACCTTGGACCACTCGGTGACCCACGACCCTCTACATACCCTGTTTCCCGACCCTCGACCCCCTCATGTCACGTTTATCTAGTGTCAAAGGATTCAACGAAACCATGTCTTCATCATTAGGCGAAAGTAACAGGCGCATGACGGTACGAAGTTCTCTAAAGTTATTTTGGAACGGAGTCCCAGATAGGATAATTCACTTTTTGGTACAAAGTGCAGCAAGAACCTTCCAAATATCGCTATTTGGAAGGCCTTTGCAGAAATTCGGACAAAAAGATGAATTATCCTATCCGGGACTCCCTTCCAAAATAACTTTGGAAAATTTCGTACCATCATGCCCCGGTTATTCCGGCTAATGATGAAGCCATTGATTTCTTCAATACTTTAACACTAGCTAGGCAACCTCTTGACCCCTCCTCGATCCTCGACCCTCGACCCTAGAACCCTCAGCGGCCCTCGACCATTGGGCGATCCTCGACCCTTGACCCTCGAACCCTCGGTGGCCCTCGACCCCTCGGCATTCCTCGACCCTCGAACCCTCGACCCCTCGGCGTTCCTCGACCGCTCGGTGTTCCTCGACCCTCAAACCCTCGGCGGCCCTTGAACCCTCGGCATTCCTCGACCCTCGAACCATAGGCCCCTCGACGACCCTTGAACCCTGGGTGACCCTCGAGAAGAAAAAAGATCGAAGAAGATAAATGAGGAGAAGAACAAAGGAATAGGGCAGATCAAAGAAAAAAAGAAGAAAAAAAGAGGAAAAGAAAATAGGAATAGAGGAGAACTCCTCTATTCCTTTCTTCTTCTCCTCTTTTTTTTCTTCTTCTTTTTTTCCGTTCTTATTTATTTCTCCTCTCCTCTTCTTCTTCTTCTTCCTCCTCTTATTTTCCTTTTTCCACTGCTTCTTTTTCTTCTTCTTCTTCTTCTTCCTTGTTCCTTCTTCCTCTTTTCTTCCTTTTCCTTATTTTACTTTTTCCTCTACACTAACCTAAAATCGATATCTACTAATTAACAACCTAAATAAAAAAATTAATACATATATGAAAAAAACATCATCTGCACAAAATATATCATACAAAAAAACATCATATCAACATCATCACATATATGGAAAAAAAACATCGGAAGGCCGCCGGACCGTGGGGCGGCGCGGCGACGGCGCCGGGGTAGCGGTGGCACGGGGCAGCGCGGGGCGGTGATGGCGTAGGGGCGGCACCGGCGTCGGGGCGGCGCGGGGAGGTGACGGCGACGGCGAGGTGGGGGGGCGGTGACGGCGTCGGGCGGCGACGGAGCAGAGCGCGGTGACGGGGGCGCGCAGACGGCGTCTAGGAAGCGGGCGGCGTCGGGACGGCGGACGGTGTCGATCGGGGCAGCCTGCCGGTGTCGATGTGCTTGGTGTCGTCGGGCGGCAGGGGGGCAACTGGCGATGAATTCGTCAAATTTTCCTAAGTGCTGCTTATATACCCAGTCCTTTGGTTCCGGTTCATAGCACCAACCGGGACCAAAGTCCCCCTTTAGTCCCGGTTAGTGGGCTGCTGAAAAGAGGCCTGTGGTCCCGGTTGGTGGCACCAACCGGGACTAAAGGGGTGCATTTGTCCCGGTTGGTGCGACGAACCAGGACCAATGCACCCCTTTAGTCCCGGTTGATGCCACCAACCGGGACCAAAGGCCTTGTGCTTCCCGCATCGCGGCCAAAAGTTTAGTCCTACCTCGCTAAATGAGAGAGCTCGAGAGTGGTTTATAAGCGCTGCTGCGCCCACCCTCTCGAGCTCCTCTCAACTGCAGGCTTCCGGGCCTAACTTGTCACTATGTGCCTGTGGGCCTACTGGGCCTATTGCGGGCATGAATCCTGGCCCATGGTTGGGTTTCTAGTCGTATTCACGCCGTGGTGGCCCATTAGGTTGCACTTCTTTTTTGTTTTCTTTGTTGCTTTATTTATTTTATTTCGTTTCTACTTACAACAAAATACTTACTGTTGCTATTTTATTTTATTTTGTTTCTACTTATTTATTAAAGTTTATTTTGTTTCAACTTATTTATTAATGTTTATTTTGTTTCTAGTTATTTATTTTATTTTGTTTCTACTTATTTATTTTATTTTATTTTTTGCTTATAATGTTTTGAACAGAAAATACTTTGATAATTTTAGTTGCATAAATTTTATATAATTTTAGTTTCAATAATACTAGAGGTTTATAAAACTTTTTAGTCGATTCCTATTGCTATTAGAGTTTCATTAAAGTTTTCCAGTTCATTATTTTTTTCTATTAGAGTTTCATTAAAGTTTATTTTATTTCTACTTATTTATTTTATTTTATTTTTTTCCTTTTTATTGATTTTATGAAAATTCTTTTTGCCTTTTAATGTTTTGAACAGAATATATTAATTGATCATTTTTAGTTCATTCTTTTATATATGACTTAATTTTTTTGCTATTAGTTCATTCCTTTTTATATTAGTTCATTCTTTGAGCTTATTTGAACTCCAGACTTTTCATAATCTTCAGACATGTCTGAAAAGCACTACAAATGACGCTGAAATTGAAAAGCACTACAAATAATCTCTGAAAAGGTTGAATGTTGGCATGGTATCATAATTTCACCCACATAGCATGTGGTAAAAAGTTGAGAGGGTTACGGGAAAAACTGGATGTCCATCGTGTACAAAATGGACAATCTCTTTCGAAATATCAGTGTTTCGGACGAAAACTCATCTGTTATAAAGGGATTTCATTTTTTTTGAACTTACTTGAACTCCAGACTTTTTGTGTGTTCAAAATGCACCATTCAAAGCCACATCATGAATTTTCAACCCTTTCTGACTTCATTTGTTATTTTTAATGCATTTATTGAATTTTTTTAGCTAAATGACCCTGAAATTAAAAAGCACTACACATGAACTCTGAAAAGGTTGAAAGTTGGTATGGTATCATCATTTCACTCACATAGAATGTCGTAAAAAGTTGAGAGGGTTACGGGAAAAACCGGATGCACTTCGTGTACAAAATGGACAATCTCTTTCGAAGTATCAGGGTTTTGGACGAAAACTCATCTGTTACGTACAAAGGGATTTCATTTTTTTAACTTATTTGAACTCTAGACTTTTTATGTGTTCAAAATGCACCATTCAAAGCCACATCATCAATTTTCAACCCGTTCTGACTTCATTTGTTATTTTTCATGCATTTACTTATTTTTTGAGCTAAATGACCCTGAAATAGAAAAGCACTACAAATGAACTCTGAAAAGGTTGAAAGTTGGCATGGTAAATCATTTCACCCACATAGCATGTGCTATAAAGTTGAGAGGGTTACAAGAAAAACTGGGTGCACTTCATGTACAAAATGGACAATCTCTTTCAAAGAATCAGGGTTTCGGACGAAATCTCATCAACATCGGGCACATCGTCTGGTTCCTCTTGATCTTCAGCAGCTTCCCCCGTTGCAGCATCATCGTATTCAGGGGCACATAGTTGTCATCGTCCTCTTCTTCTTCGCTGTCTTCCATCATAACCCATATTTTTCTCCGTGCTTCGTCCAAACATTATAGTGTGGCATGAAACCCTTATAAAGCAGGTGGGTGTGAAGGATTTTCCGGCCAGAGTAAGACTTTGTATTCTCACAATTAAGGCATGGACAACACATAAAACCATTCTGCTTGTTTGCCTCAGCCACTTTGAGAAAATTATGCAGGCCCTTAAGGTACTCGGAGGTGTGTCCGTCACTATACATCCATTGCCGGTTCATCTGTGTGCATTATATATAATTATGTGTATCAAAAACCATTACAGATTCAAATGGATAGATAAGTGACCAAATTAATAGAAGTTCATCATCACATTAAAAACAAAGTACATACATAGTTCTGATTGAACAACATATAGCTCTCCAGAGCATCTAGTTAAACCATACATTGAAACTATGTAAAACATTTCAATACAACCACAAAAGCGATCATAATCACAACCAAGGTAACAATTGATCCAACGACATAATGATACCAAGCCTCGGTATGAATGGCATATTTTCTAATCTTTCCAATCTTCAACCGCATTGCATCCATCTTGATCTTTTGATTATCGACGACATCCGCAACATGCAACTCCAATATCATCTTCTCCTCCTTAATTTTTTTATTTTTTCCTTCAACTAATTGTTTTCTTCTTCAACTAAATTTAACCTCTCGACAATAGGGTCGGTTGGAATTTCCGGTTCAACTACGTCCTACATAAATAAAATCTATGTCACATTGGTCGGCATAATTGTCATAAACAATAAATGAACCAAATAGTTATAAAAAGATAATATATACCACATCCGAATCATATACAGGACGAGGGCCGACGGGGGCGGATACCAAAACCATCGCACTATATAATAACAAGCAATAAGAAAAATAAGAAAATTAGACAAGTATCTATCTAAAGTAAGAATATTTTTCTTTTACAAAGAAAATAAGAACAAGAGGCTCACCACGGTGGTGCCGGTGACGAAATCGGCGCGGGCGATCGACGCCGTGAATACAGGGACGGGACGTGACGGACCACTAAACCTAGACAAATTTCGGGGAAATTGGAGCTTGGAGGTCGAGTTTCGAGAGGAGAGAGCTTAACTAGTGTGGCTCAGGCATTTCATCGAACACCTCATGTTCATAGGAGGTGAGCTAGAGCACCACAAAGCTCTTCCCTCGCCGGCCACAAAAAACAGAGCAGTGTGGAGGGTTCTGCTCGCCGGCGAGGGGGTATATATAGCCACCTCATTGGTCCCGGTTCGTGGCTCGAACAGGGACTAAAGGATACCGTTCTATCCCGGTTCGAGCCACGAACCAGGACCAATGGTTGTGGGCTAGGAGTGAGGACCATTGGTCCCGGTTCGTACCTAGAACCGGGACAAATGGGTCCACATGAACCGGGACAAATGCCTCCTGAGGCCCGGCCGGCCCCTGGGCGCACGAACCGGGACGTACGCCCCCATGGGTCCCGGTTCGTGTAAGATCCGGGACTAATGGGCTGGCCAGGCCCCAACCAAAGCCCTGCTTTCTACTAGTGCGTCGACATTGCGGTACCGTGTGAAGCTACGATAGCCATGCCAGTAGACGCGTGCTAAGCACCAGCTAGCTTTTTTTCTTTTTTTCTTTTTGCAAATAGTACTAATTTTTAATTAACATATCTGGCGTGCAACCATCATATATATCAGTGGATGTAAGTGTCATTTGTTTGCATGTTAAAAAATTGCCGCCACCTAATTCATCTATTAACCTTTATAATGATCTATCTCCCAGGAAATTACTTGTCATCTACCGGAAATTGAACAAAACCTGCACATCATATTGACGCAGGCCCGAATTAAGAATGTGAGTTGTGGCGGCAAAAGGATCGATATCGGGGACCGGCCTCCACAAGCATTGCCTACGCCGTGCTGGCTATGGATGTGCTACCACAATGGCATCAAAGCCAACTTTCGTGCAAATAAAAGCGTGGGGGGGTTCAGTGTGCATGCTCTTGCTCTAATAGAACTTCATGGATGGTTCACGTAGGTAGGACCGTTCCTCTTTTCCTGGTGTTTCTTATTCCCCTATACGTTTTTCACGTACTTTTAATGGTTCATCTATTGTCTCTTCGGGACTAGCTCCTCTTGTTTCCTTCACGTGCCACATATTTGAATGTGATAGAAGATTGTTCCAACTAGTATAACTCGATGCTACATCACAAGTGAAGATGGGCGGTATATATGCAGACACAACAAGCGACGAGGCATTTATGGTTGATGGTTGTTGCATTCAGTACTATTGTCATGATGTCCTCAAATTCTGGAAAGGTCTTCATCTTGAGAATAATAAAACGTCTAGCAAACCACGTAACCGTCATTTAAAACTAGGTTTTGCTCGCTTTGATTGTGGAGAAATGCACCCTGAAAGTTTGGAAGAAATAATCAACACTTCTCTGTTTGTTTCCAAAAATGATCTTGTTTTCTCTGAACTCTAGGGGTTTTCTTGTATTGACTTAAAAGAGACAATAATCATTATGTGCTGCATCATATTTTTCTTCTTCTTTCACTAGGTTCTAAGAAGTTTGAGGAACATACCACAAATGTTTCTCCTCATTTTCTCACAGTATTTCCGGAGAAGCCTCTTTTTAATACTCATCTGTTCTGCCACGCGGCACGTCGCCACGGCTGCAGCCTGCAGGCCCGCTCTAGTTGATAGATCAACTAGCTGCATCTCCTCCCTGCATGCATGGAATTAGACTCGCCATCCAGGAGGAGCTACCTAAGTGCCAACTTGGTCATACGTACGTACCGGATAGTCATACATGGTCAACATCTACCCTAGCCTCTCCGTGTTAATCTTAGTCAAAGCTAACAATTAAGCGTGTGTGTCCCGTGGGGCTAGCTGCGCTGCTGCGATCATCATGTGA
The DNA here is from genome assembly GCA_032464435.1 of Aegilops umbellulata. NCBI lineage: Eukaryota > Viridiplantae > Streptophyta > Magnoliopsida > Poales > Poaceae > Aegilops > Aegilops umbellulata. Next base: position 583,946,357 of record CP136060.1, on the reverse strand, counting down.
GCTTATCAATCAAAACACCACGGCTAATTACTACCGTGCAATAGAAATAACATGGCGTCCCTACAAATCAAATACTAACATGGTCTCCATTTTGCCAAATAGTTGTAGATTAATTGCATCATATACAGCTAATAATAATATAATGTTGTGCGTGCATGTTCCGACGGCGACATTGCGGTACCGTGTCAAGCTAGGATTGACAAGCACCAGCTAGCTATTTTTTACTTTTAAAGACCACTAATTTTTAATTTATATCTAGTGTTCAACCATCATATATCAGTGGATGCAGGAGCGTCATCTATCTCCGCAACAACAAATCGCCGCCATCTATTTCATCTTTTTTATTTTGCGAGAAAACTTTTGGTCTATTCATCAACTGTCAAGGTAATACAAAGAACACTAAAAGTAAAATTTACATCTAGGTCCATAGACCAAGTAGCGACGACTGTAAGCACTGCAGGGAGCAGAAGGCGCGCCGCCATCATCGCCCCTCCCTCGTCGGAGCCGGGCAAACAATGTTGTAGTAGTCAGTCGGGAAGTCGTCGTGCAAAGGCTACATAGGACCAGCGCACCAGAACAGCAACCGTCGTCGATGAAGAGAAGTATAGACCAAAAGGATCCAACTTGCAGACACACAGACGTAGACAAATGAAGATCGGATCCAGTCGTATCCACCAAAAACAAACGCTGACCGGATCCCACGAGATTCGTCGGAGACAAACCTCCACACGCCTTTCGACGATGCTTGAAACATCAACAGGAGGGGGCTAGGCGGGAAGGACCTTATTCCATCTTCAAGAAGCCGCCGCCGCCTCATCTTCTTGAACATGGCACAAACCATAACAAAACTCAAGAAAGCATCTAAAAACGGAGCCCTCCCGCCGGCAAGGGTCGGGATCCAGCGTGCCTCCACGGTCCAAGGATCATAGGAGATGAGGCGGACCGGTGGCGCCGGCGAGAGGCAAGGAAACCCTAGATGGGAGTTCGTACGTGGACCGCCGCGGCCATCTATTTCATCTATTCGCCTTTATAATGACTAGTCATCAACCCGTGCACCTGCACGGCCTAGCTATTATAGGGATACATCATTATTAATAAATTCTATTAATATGCAAGATGAACATGACCCTTCCGAACTCTTTATTTGTACAGTTCTTCTTTCCTTTTTCAATAAGACATGTATGTGGAATTTGTTTCCGTGAGATAGTCATGTGGGATCATTTTTAGTGTGGGGGCGTTGGCTCATTTAACGTGTGCCTTGAGGACTCCTTATATGAACAGGGCTTCTTTCTTTCTTCCAGTAGACATACATTGAGATGATATTTTTTCCTTTTATTTTTTCAACCGTGAAAGGGACATAAGACGTAGATAGATTGAGCTAGGATTTTTTTACTTCTATTTGAGCGTAGATAGATTAAGCAACGGTTTTTCTTCTTACTTTGATTTGGGCAACCAAGAAAGGATTGTGTGACTTTCAAGCGTTTTATTTCCAATGATTTTATTGATTGATCCCCACCGTAATAATTTTGTCCCACCAGATAGATGGGTGGTACTCCCTCTGTTCCTAAATATAAGTCTTTGAAGAGATTTCACTATGGACCACATACGGAGCAAAATGAGTGAATCTATACTCTAAAATGCATCTAGATACATCCGTATGTGGTCCATAGTGAAATCTCTACAAAGACTTATATTTAGGAACGGAGGGAGTAATTTCTAATGAACGTGGTAATTTGTAGTGACTCTCTAATTAGTATACGTATATATAGATAAATTGACATTTTTTGATGCGTGACAATTTCTCCATATTTTCCTTGTTATGTCACAATTAGGTGCTTTCATATATTAAATTAATAGCCTAGGCGATGATGATATGTAGGAGTCATTAAGCAGAGACTTATGTATGTGCGTCTGATTTATTTTATTTTAATTTACTGGGAATTCTTTTTGTACATGTGGATTAAAAATAATAAATCAGGCATAGGTTTTCTTTTTGACATGAGGCATATGGACTCCTCTTGTATGTTTTTTTACTTTCTTCAAGCAGAGTGGTCTCTGTACAGTTGAAAATTGGGGTCTGCACCCATTTTTTCGCATAAGGAGAACGAACATGTTCGTATGTACCTTTTTTTTCTTCTTTATTCCAAAGGGAGAAGGCATGTTATTTATTGGAACTTTGTACTACCATGACTGGGGCTCTCTCTTTTTTTAGGGACTATGGCTCTCTTTTTTCATAGCGTGAAGCGTGAGGGCTCTTTTTTTTACCTGAGTTACCTTTTTATAATAAGACACGGTCTATTCTCTATTTTTTTTTGCTGAAGTCTATCCTCTATGGAGACGTGTTAGAGTGGGGCTTTTTTATTGCCTTTGTTCATGGCCAGATGGCACGTGTCTACTTTAGAAACTGTGCAAGGACACGTTATTTCTACCGTAATCTCATAGGACTGTTAGTATAGATCTTTTCTTATCCTAGCCAAATATTTAACGATCTTACGGTTATTATTGTTGTTTCTCTAGATTAACGTAGAGCCTCGTTTGGTGCCTCCAATTAGTAAATACTAGTCATCAACCGTGCATCAGCACGGGCTAGAGAATTGTCTATCTTAACAATATTGTGCAATTTCATATTATTTTTATCATGCAGTTTTTCAAAGAGAATCGATGATATGTACGAATAAACATTGTATAATTTATATTATAGTAGAATGTGATGCACCTATTAAGTTTTATACTAAAATGCCGATTATATTAGTCTAGAATTGATATAAAGTGTCAGACCCTATATATTTGAGATGATGTCCAATTTGCACCCAAACATTACAAATATATGTATATTTAAGTATTGTGATCAATTTAGATTAAAATCTGAAATAGAAAATTCCCTTGCAATGAAATTGGCAACTACTCCCTCCGTCCTAAATGTAAGCCTTTTTAGTGATTCCAATAAAGACTACATATGGAGCAAAATGAGTGAATCTACATTCTAAAATACGTCTATATACATCTGTATGTAATCCGTATTGAAATCTCTAAAAAAAGGCTTATATTTATATACGGAGGGAGTACAATGGATTTTTGACAAATAATATCAATATTATTGGATGATGTGTGCATTGAAATCCTAATATGTGTCCAATAACATTAATTATATTTTTTTTCAACAGTAAGGTTCGATCAATTTTAATGGATGTTTTCGTGGAATGTCCCTATTTATAATACCCATAAAATTTACAGGTTATATTCACAGATTATGTTCCTATGTTGCTCAGGACTCTTCCAAGTACGTGTTGTTTTTCTTTTTTGCAAATAATGCATGGTTTAATCTGTTTTATGTACGTGCTAGTTTTTCATAAAAAAAGATTTTGATCATTAAATCATTGTATGTATTGTTTTTCCTCACAAAGGGAGAAGGTACGTTGACTTATTCTATACGTTGAAACTGAATCGTGAGTACATGGAATATGTATAGGTTGAAACTCTTTTTTGTTGTTGGAAAAGTAGGCGTTCAGGACTCTTTGATGTAGGTTTTTTTTTTCATCACAAAGGAAGGCACGTGGGAAGCTTAACGTGATTGTTGAGGACACGTATATGTACGTGCAGGTTTCATCCTTCTGATGTACGTTCTACTTTTTCTGTTAAAATTTTTATAGGGTTTTCTAATATATCTTGACCATTAAAATTTTAATCTAATGGCTACATTAATCTTGCTGATGTGGATTAACGTAAAGACTCGTATGGTGCCTCCAATTAGTATGTGTGTGTGTGTGTGTCTATATATATATATATATATATATATATATATATATATATATATATATATATATATATATATATATATAGTTACTCTATTAATGACCCAGGGTGAAGAATAAGTAATTCCTCACCCTAGTCGATCGACTCGAGCAATGGTCAGCTGAAATCACAATCCACCGATGTAATTTTACGTCATGGAAACGGTTAGCTGGGCCTACGATCTAGCCCACTCCATCGTACTAGAAAAAAACGTGCGAGCAGTTTTCTTATTACTCGACGACATTCCTCTCTCCCCCGGCCCCTTCCTATATTGCCATTGCGGAGGCGGCGACAGCCACGACACCGGAGGGACGACCAGGAGGCGATGGCTACCTCTATTGCGCGTGGAGTATTTCCCTTTCCCTGTCTCACGCGGCAGCGATCTGGAGGCGACGTGGGCGCTGCAAAGGTCCGGCGCAAGCTCGGCGGCGACAATGAACTTCTCCGGCGCCCCTCTCCACAATCGGCGGTCCTCCCGCCAGTATGAAATCTTTCCTCCTATTATTCCTCTCTCATCCTCCATGAATTTCTGAATTGTTAGGTCAGGGTTATTTGTTATTGGGAGGGGAGCAAGCAGGGGAAGAGGAAGAGAGGCCAAGGTATGAAATGAGAGAAATATGGGGAGCCTGTGTAGTACCTGCAGCCCTGCAGGGAAGGTGGTTACGGTGTAGACGGGCGTCTGAAGATCAATTCAAGGATGACTTGTTCGGTTAATCCCTTCTCCAAGGGGATTGGAGGGGTTTGAAGGGATTGGGGAGGATTTTGACTTACAGGCGATTTAATCCCTCACAAACCCCTTCAAATCAAATGCAACCGAACAAGGCCGATGTGAATTCAGTATCAAACTGTGGAGAAGGATGAACAACACTACAACATCAAATTTTGATCCAGTTGAGATTAATTTTTGTTTCTCATGGGGCATGTGAATCCTCTTTGTGATTTTGTTTTTCTGTAAAATTCACCGTCAAAAAATTGCAAGAATTTGCAGCCTTGTAGCTATAAATGATGCTTCTAAATTTACTGAATATTAGTAATGCTGTACATAAAGAACCAGCCAGTACCTAGGTGGCAATACTAATTCACTATGAATTTGTTAATGGAAATATGCACAAACTTACGGGCTTCAAATCAGAGGGGAGTTTTGTTTACACGGAATTTAGTTTTATGCTATTCGTAAGATAAGATTTGAAGTGATGACACCAGCTTTATGTTCTGTGAATTTATTAGGCAAATGAGGATTGAAATTCTGCAAGAAATCTCAGAGCAGAAGATGTATGCAACGGAGTTGGATACGAGGCAATTCTGCGCAGGCGAGAAAATGGTAAGTATGTTGTTCTCACGGTTAGGCACACAAGAATATATAGTCCCCATAAGCTGGATGAACAAATATACCTTGTTAATTAGTTTTTGATCCTTCAAACATGGCCAGCGTCCTTACCATTCGAGCTCCGTGACTCGGAGTTCGCCTTGATGTATTTAGGTACCACTTAAGCATAATGAAACCTGTTGCTCGTAATATGATTAAGGCATGTGATTAAACTGTTTTGCTGAATTTATTCAGAGGGAAATCATCAAGGTTGCGAGCAGATGTCTAAATGATCTCTTTCCGTTGCACACATATATCCTCAATTAGCAATGCAAATTAGCGACCGTTTCAAATTTATATTTCTATTTTCTTTTGCAATCTGCAAGGAACTTAAAGATAGTTTTACATTTTCTCACGTGCATTCTAGTCCATAAATTGACTGGGCAATACAGAACGGAAGAATATGTACAAGTTTGCGGTACAAACTTCAGTTTCTCTTGAACTTTGTGAATTAAGTGAATGCTGAATTTTTAAGTTAAAAAATAGCTAGCTCTCTCCCCGCAAAACAAAAGAAACTAGCTAGCTCTCCTATGAACGTATATTGGTTAATTCTTATTTTAAAAAAATCTATTTGTTAAATGTTGGCAGGCAGAGTATATATACTTGAGGTTATCCTGAATTTGAATTTGGGTGTACATGATCTTACTAGCTTCTAATTCTACTGAGCTATACTGACGATGATGTGTTTGCTCTCGCACTTCTTTTTTCAAAGGATCATTATGACGAATGATGGCCAATTCTAGGTTGTTGGTAATGCATTTTCACACCATCCGATGCTTGTGCTTATCCCCATTGGGTAATCAATATTATACAGGAGCATTAATCCATGTATTTCGTTTTGATTTTGACAGGAACTTGCATCCAATCCTGCTATTCCTAACTGGCGTGTTTATAGGTTGCAGTGTTAGTGGCGGTCTCATCCTGATGGAGCTCTGTATATGCCCTTCTTGTTTGGCTAAAAAATCTTTTCTCTCGTAACATTTTGTAAGACTCTTTCCATTTTCTTAAGAAGCATGCTATCAATGGACGACAGAAGTTGCAGCACTGAAAAGTTGGTGACCATGCTTGGATGTTTCAGAGCGCATATGAAAAACATCTATTTTTACTTTCAGGGATTGCACAATATATTCATTCCGGAAGACTGAGATGATTGCTCAGTGTTGCAATTTCTAATATGACTGGACAATCACAATTTCATTCATCTTCTGACATTGCCAACTTTGTAGAGACCTTTGCAATCGATGAGGCAAATTTCGTATTGTTTCATGGAGTTTGTTTATTATCATGTTGTTGGTATTCTGCGTAATGAAGCTTCCCATATTTTTTACTGGCACATATATAAAAAACCACAGTCCATCTGTGTTCTATAAACGTTGGTGTGGTCTTATGTACACCAAGAATTCTGTCGTTAACATAAGGTATTTTACACCGTCACTGCAAACTGTTGATAAATCTGATGTGTTGCTTGTACTGAGAATTCTTACATTTGCATAAGGTATTTTACACTGGCGTTCTGAACTCATTGACGATTAGCATTCATCAACTAAGCACACCTCGATGTACGCAGCTGGTATATCCACTGGTCTTCAGAACGGACTATATCTGGTGTTTCTTCTCCGTACCTCTCACATATCACAGCTGTGTGAGGATGTCATCGGCCACGTATTGGGTGATGGTGCGGTTGATCTGCCGCCGCTACTCTTTTCTGCAGGAGGAAGCACGTTACGCGAGCATGCAATGGTCATTGGGTAGCACAAGAAGATCGATTTGCCTACTGCAAACCAATAGCACGTTTGCACATTATACTTAAGGCTTACGTGGCCACTTTTTTTTATTGAGAAACGTGGCCACTCTTTGGTTTTCTTACGGTCCAAAAGGAGGTGCGCACACAATTGACCACGCCGTAAGTTTACACCGTCAACCTTTTGATTTTAGGGTGGCAATGGGTGTGGCGCGTGGGTTTCTTTTTACAGACCGTAATCTTACTCCACATGTGTTCCTTTCTTACGTTCAAAACAACCTGGCCGTGGGAGATGGGGTGGGGTGAGGAATAAGAATTCCTCACCCAGGGTGACGAATAGCGCGACCCTATATATATATATATATATATATATATATATATATATATATATATATATATATATATATATATATATATATATATATATATACACACACACACACGGTGGCGCTAAACTAAGCGAGCGCGCAGAACAACTAATCCTACGCGCGGGTCGGTCCGCCTCTACTGTGCTAATTAATTGAGGGTAAAACCGGTTGAAGAAGTAGTAATGGGTTTAAGTTGGTTACCATCCCACACGTCCCACGTACGCCCCGGCCAGACCAACCACTCACCAACAATGGTAAAAGCGCTAGCATATATCGTAATGGAATTAAATTCTATTACGGGCCGCCATGCATGCACTGCACTTTTCTCGTTTCGCTCGTACTGTATTTGCTAATGATACTACAGAAAAGTTGTTGGCATATGTGGTAAAGGAATTAAGAGCTTTACTGGACGCACACACTTCGTCCATAACTATGATGGATGACAGTAAACATAGTGGTAGATATAGTAACTGGAATTAAACCATTACTGGCTGACACCTTCCACACCTACATCCTCAAATGGTAAATATTCTGGCCACATAGTAATGCTGAAATGAGAAAAGGTGTTGCTTGTACTAAATGCTTGGAAATAGTGGTAGAATCATAATGATTTTTTAACAGAGACCCACTTATAGTAATAGTGTTACTACTGTAGTACCAGACAACTACTGTTACGAGATACGTGTAGTTGTATTACCATCATATAATTGGCATTACGATCAAATATTAGAGATTCACAGTGATTTTTTTTACATGGAGTGAAGAGATGCTCATGCTAGTAATGCGGCATGTTTGTATTACTATAATTAGACTTAACATTACCATTTATTTTGATACGAAGTGGGGATACTCTCATACTAGTAATGCATCATGTTCTATTACTATAATCAGGCCCAATATTACCCTCGATCTAATTGGCGAGTGGAGGGACAGGCGCAAGGACTATGGTTGGTTCGGTTAAGTAAAGACGGATTACTAAGGGCACAGGGTGGCCGGCGCGTAGAATAAACATTATGCGCTCAGGCTCACTTTAGCGGTCCTATATATAAGATCTTTCTACTAGGAAATTCTTGTCCCCTACCGGAAATTCAAGAAAACACGGCAGTTGCACATCATATCGAGGCAGACCAGAATTAAGAATGTGAGATGATCGATGCTTGCGTATGTGGCAGCAAAAGGAACATATATATTTTACTATTGTACTTGTATAACAAGGATCGATATCTGCGACCGGCCGGGCATATGGATACAGTGCACCAGCTTCTTGTGGGAAGCATGAGTGAGATTTCCAAGGCTTGCATGCATGGTCCACACTCCACATGCATTACTCCTTAATAGTGCACACGCCAGAGATGATAGATGAGGAGCCTAGTAGTCGACAGAAATAAGGGTATGCTCAACAGCTCCATCAGGTGGTGAGAAAATGAACTGTGTTCAAGCAGCACCTCCAGATTATGATGGTCTCAGCCACAATACCCATCATCTCCAGATGTACTAGCCTCTTCAGTGTATGGTTCTTCTCTCAGGATGGCATTAGTAGCAGTCAAAGGGAGTCCATTGAGCTTGATACAATTGAGCTGGATGAATGGTCTACATACCAATGATCCAGTTCTTCCCGATGTCCCTTATTCCCTTATACATTTTCACATTCTTTTGATCATCATATACTATCTCTCAGAAATAGCTCCTCTTTTTCTTCATTCTCCACATATTTAAATGTGACGATAGAGTGTTCCAACTAGTTGAAGCCGATGCTACTGCTTGAGTGAAAATGGGGAGGTATATATGCAGACACGAGGAACGAGCACGTATTCATGCTGGGAGTTGTTGTATCAGTACCATTTAGTATTCACTTTAGGTCCTGCCATTGTTTAAAGGTCTAGATGAGGTGTTCCTTCATCGTCCTTCTTTTTTCGAGTTTGGCACAGTATTGTTCAGTCACCATTGTTTAAAGATAGTGGCATATGCACTGTGGTTGTTAGGCAGGCTTTTTTTTTTCTGTAAAGACTATATAATTGCTCATGCGTTGCAACGGGGTGAAAACTTTTTGGCTTATAGGAGAAAAACATTTTTCGTGGTAATTAGATAAAAAAATGGGACAATTAAGCCAGTTTTGTACGATAACCGGTGAAAAAAAACAGATGCGAGGGGAATAAATCAAAATGGAGAGAGATGGCGTACGTAAGGTTGGACAAAGCAGTATTGCCTGGCATTAAAGCGACATGTTTTCTTAAAGAACTAGAGATTGGCATGAATGAGTAGGCTGATTTTTTTTCCTTTGCGAACTCATGTTTGGATTGTGCTGATGTGTTTTTCATACAAGCTTGAATTAATGTCACGAGATTTTTTTTATGCAAAACATTACATTGAATATGTATCACTTCTGAAATAAGGTAGTAGTGTCAGCGAGAAATTGGATATGTATGAGAACATGAAGCAAGTAAATGGCTGATATATCAGATGATAGGTACGAAACACAAATTTGGGAAAGCTGATATTTAGAGTGTTGCCATATTTTCTCCCTGAAATGAACACTCGGTAGCCATTTTGCGTTTTTTTTTTTCATTTTCCCTCCTTTTTGGTTAGGAGTAAGTGCATTCCCCATCAAGGCGACTTGTCCTTGATAACGCCTGGTACCAAATATAACGTTTAATAATTTGTGGGATTGTGGGTACAACACTACATCCGCAGGTGCCCTCTTAAACCATCGGAGCAAAAATTGCCATATGAAATAGACGTCCAAGAAAACCAATAGTAGCAGTCCATTTATTTAGAATCATATATTTTACTTCAAAAATAGCATACTGTTTAATCGTGGGTTATTTGAGTTTCACAATACCCATTAATGTGAGATGAAGTATGCTTGCATGGTGACAAGAACATGCTATATCCTAGCGGTTAGGAGATCAATCAATACTTGAGCGGACAAATAATCTGCGATTGACTGGTCAGCAATATACAGTGTGTAGTATCTTGTGTTAATAGCATGCATAAATGAGAGTTCCAGGGCTTCCATTTCCACAGTCAAGGTATTTCTTGATTATACTTGTGCTTAGACAAGAGCTTTTTCGAGTAAGGGCGGACTTTATTGACTCAAAATGAAGCATCAAGGGAATACAAAACATAATGAGTCCACACCTGGCCTCTGCATAACTAGGATGCACACAGCCAACAACAACATGCACAGAAAAATACGCCATCAAATAGTAAAGTCATATCAGACCAAAGCTTTATGAAGGCAAAAAAAACCAATCTGATCCGCGGTCGACAAACTACAAAAGAATGACCATATCCGCACCAACCATCAAAGTCATTCATGTGTTGTCACCATCATGTTTTCGCGATCCCAGCAGTCACATGCGATGTGCAAACTGCACAACCATTCCTCTGCGTCAAGTCTTCTTCCATAGTTTGCATCTCTCCGCTGAAGCCAGCAGTCGGATCTGGAGGTCGGAACCCTCAGGAAATCCTTAGCCACTGCAGTTCGCAACGAGGCCACCGCCCCGTCGCACAGACACACCAAAACCGTTTTCCCCCTTCGATCTGCAACCATGATGGTCTTTGCCGAGATCAAAAGAATCCAACGCGCCTCGTCCTCATCCACATCAAGGGATGCGCCTAGCGACACAAACAACAATGAAGGGAGGATGCATGTAGGAGATGGTGTTGGTGGCGTCATCCTGGAGTGTACGAGAGATGATGAAGTTGCTGCTAGATGAGACACCACAGTGCAAAGCTAGCCTCTAGTAGCAACCGATCCAGTCCGTGACGTGTACTAGAGTACTAGTACATCCACATGAACACCAGCAGAATAAGCCCCGCGCTCGGCCCAGATCCGGCCAGCACAGGTCGCTGCGCTTTCCGCCGTAGCGGATCTGTAACATAGGCACAGGCACTGCCGAGGACTTCGGATCTCAACATCGCCATCTCCTGCCCCACAGGACAGCACGACGCCAAGGAGATCCACGCTGCCGTGCCCATGCCAGCATAACGACGCGCTCAAGCGCCCAGCGCCACGCCGGCGATGCAGCAAACTGCCGGAGCCGTCCAAGATGGATCAGATCAACAACACCACCGCTTTGCCGCCGCTCTCCGCGAGAAGCTCGTTGCCGTGCCTTAGAGTCATCTGCGCTGCGAGCAAGGTCCCCGCCACCGCCGTCAGCCACATGGCTTTGCCTGCGGCGTCCTCCGACGACGGCGGAGAGGAGGGAGGGAGGATTTGGGTGGCGGCGGCTAGGGTTCGGCTTGCTGCCCGAGTCGCCCACATGGGAGCGACGCGGGGGCTGTTTCGCTTAGACAAGAGCTAATGGGGGAGTGGAACTCTGTGGAAAACCGAGCCGGGAAAGGGAACGGACTGTCTCGCCCAGCCCGCTCCCGCGAGCGGGGGGGGGGGGGGGGGGGCGAACCAGTGCGCCGCCGCCTCCAACTCTCCCTCGTCTCCCCTCCCCTCCTCGCTGCCGCCAGCTAGCGCCATCGGGCAAAGCCCGGCCGGCGTCGGTGGCGGCTAGGCGTCTCTCCCCTCCTCGTGGCGTTTGCTGGCGCGGGACAGCATCCGCGAATGGAGGCGCGCGGCTAGGCTGGGCGGCGCGGCGCGGCTGCGTCCGGGGCGTCTGTTCGGCGGTTCCTAGGGGTGGAGGTGCGGGTGGCTGCGCAGCGGGGGCTAGGTGGAGCGTGCCTGCGCGGGGCGGCTATGGTGGTCCTCTCGATCTCGATCCAGATCTCGATCGGGCGCCTCCAGAGGGCTGCAAGCGGGCGGCATGGTCGCCCCGGCGGATCCGAGCTTCCGTCGGGGGAGCCATGGGTGTCTTGCGCGGCACGCCTGGGCCTCGCTGGCTCCAGCGGCGCGGCTTGCTGCTACGCCGGTGGGCTAGGTCTTGGGGCCGGCGGCCGATGGTTGTGCTACGGGTGCTCCCTGCGGGCGTGGTGGCGGGGTTGTGGTCGGCCGGTGGTGGCCTGGGCGTGGTCGGCGGTGACAGGACTTGTGCACGGAGCCGAGGTGGAGCGTGGTTGCCGGAATGGCTGCTAGGTGGCCGGAGTTGCCGGCCGCCATGTGCAGCCCCCACAGGTTGGGCCGGCGACGGTCTTCACTTGGTACGTGCGCTGGCAGTAGGCCGGCGACGTGGACGAGCTGTCGGGCAGGAGTTTGACTTGGTCCTCCTGCCCGGTGTTTGTTGCTCCCTGCGCATGGTTGGGTTGCCGCTGGCTACGTCAAGGTGGGTGCTTGCGGTCCGGTTGAAGAGGCGTCCTCACGTTATAGCGTCGGTGGAGGTCCGTGGTAGTGGTGGTCGGGGCATCTGTCTGCCGGTGGTTGGATCGGTGCCTCAAGCCGCGGACTTGGCGCCGTCGGAGCGGGTTGCTCAACGATGGTCGTCGGCAGCCGCAAAGTCATGTCCCCCCGGTCAACTGGGATTGGTGGGATTGCAGGCGTGGGCGCCCCGACGATGGTGGCGCTGACCCTGGCTCGGTGGTTGATGCCGGGCTTCTCCTGCCGAGGTTTGTGCACTGTGAAGCAAACGGTGTGTGATGTCTCGTGGCTTGGATGCCGGGGCGGCGGTCCTGGAAGGTGGTCCGCTTGGTTTGCTCTCCGGCGGGCGCCATGGCGGCGGTGGTGGCTATACATCTTGGTCGTGTGGGCGGCAAGAGGTGTAGCGGCAGGTGGCTCAGGCGAACCATTTGTCTTCGGCAGTGGCGGCGCCCTGATCTGGATCTGGAGATTTGGACTCACCACACGCTCTCTTGAAGACCTCATGGTGGCATGAGGGAGCTGTCGAGCGAAAGCTCTGCGCTTTGTCGCCGACGACGGCGACGCTCCTGGGCGCCGTTATCTTCTTGAAGACGTCGTCGTGGTGCTCCTCTTTGTGCCTGAGTTCCGGGTGAAAACCCTTGTCCTTGCGACTCGACAGCGGTGACGCCTGGCGCCGTTCCCCCTCCTGAGGGCGTTGTCGTGGAGCTTAGGTGTTCTAGGGTGTAGTGTTGCGGTGTCCTCAGGTCGTCCTGTGTTATCTTCCGGTTTCGTGGTCTCTTACGGTCTGCGTTTCCGATTATCCTGAGATCGGCTTTGTAAGAGGGTTACGTCACCACTTTGTATCGTTCGGCCGTGTACTCTGTATGGTTGTTGCTTTATTTATAAAGCGGGGCGAAAGCCTGTTTCGAGAGTGGAACTCTGTGGTAGTTAAGAATAACATAACCCGATGAATGGTACACTAACTAACGGTTCTTTGGTTCCTAATGTCTCTCAGTCCGTAATGCTTATTTAACGTTCTTATCCTCAGGACTAGCTCTGCTTTTTCCTCCACCTGTCAGAAATATTTGAATGCGATGGAAGGTGTTCTAACTAGGAAATCTTGAGAGAAGATGGAGCGGTATATATGCACACGACGCAACAAGTATGAGTGTTCACAGCTAGAAGTTATTGGGTCAGTACTATTTTGCATTCACGCCATATCTTTATTTTTTGTTATGGTTTAAGATAGCAATTTGGCAATGGCAAAGCATATACAATTTTTATCATTATTGATGCCACATATATCTAGATTATAGAATAATAACTACGACCCATGAATTAAAAAATCAAAGTTTTGACACCGAAATATATTAGACTGTATATCTTGTAGTGTACACTAGAAGATGCATTTTGTATGAGCGCGCACATTTTACTACCCATGCATCTTACACAAGTCGGTTTTTTATTTATTGTAACCCCGATGGTCTAGTCCGTCCGACACAAACAAAAATAGTGAGGAGCCAACATGTGGTTTGCATCAACCCTGTGGTGATGCACAGGGCATCGACTATAGACGACTCAAGTATTACAGCATTTTTTTAATTAATTAGAAGCATCCAAGCTAGATACTGGGCAACGTTATATATATATATATATATAAATAATTCTTTAGTGTGTGTGTGCGCGCGCATGTGAACTTTCACACACACTGGCCCACACACACACACACACGCATTTCTGTCATTTCCTACTCGCAAAAAAAAAGACATTCTGTTGTTTCCAGTTGAGTTTAGTTAATTTTGTGCTATGGTGTTTCTACATACTCTACTATTCTCTACTCATAAACCTCATAGAAATTCGCACTAACTCTAATTCTCTGCTGTTGAATAGGAATCAAAGATGAAATGGGTTTATCTAATGAAAGCATTTAGCATTCTAGCCTCGGTGTACTGTTTCAGTGCAGTGGGTTCGGTTTGTGCTGCGGTGTTTCTACCAACAGCTTCAGCTATGCGAAAGACGTCGTCCATTTGGCTCATGTATTTCGCGGGGGTAGTGGCTCCATGGATAGGTAAGCCGTGCGTGCTCGTTCTTGACCAGAAAACAAAAAAAATGTGAAAAAACCTGCCCTGTATAGTTTAGTATGACGAGTTTAATTGCAGCTGGGTGATTGCCGAATGGTGCAGCCATTCTTGTGTCAAGAAATTTGTTCCCTACATCTGATTTGTGGGAAACAACGTGGCGTATGTCATTTTCTCCACTGCCCCTTTAGGTACACATTTCATCACTTAGCTTGTTTCAGTACGTACGACTGCTCGTAGCTAAACATTTTTTTTAGATAATGGAATTATCTCCGGCCTCTGCGATTGCACACAGCCCAGTTCTTACAATAAATTCAGCTACAAAGCTGATCACCAAAATGGAAACAAAAGTCCACCAATTTAAAGGGAAATCATAAGCAAAGTCTATTATTGCTTCTCCATCCGTTCTTGGCGAATATTTTCAAAACGATGACTTCCAGCGCTTTGCTTGCCGTCCGGACTGCTTCCCTCGCATCTTCATATTGTAATAGGGACCAAAACTGCAACCAATAAGCTCCCCTGAAACAACCTGCATAAAAAAGGTGATGTTTCTTTCTCAAACACCATATCATTACGAGTGCCCCAAATTGCCCACATAAGAGCAGCAACCCCCACATAGATGTACTAGCAGGAATGCATGGGTTTCTAGGTGTACTAGCTGTCTAAACAAAGTGCCGTACTTGCTGCAGATCATGTGGCCCTACGCGGCACCGTCTTAATGGCGTTGTGATATATTGCAGCCCTTGTACCCTACTGCTTTTACAGTTCATGGAGGAATTTCGACGAACTTGACTTCTGGAGAATTGGAATGTTTGCCTTGTTAGGACTTGTTTTGATCTACTACCTCGACGAGGTATATCCCCCTTTCTATTTACTGTCATCTGCATGCATGCATGCTACCCAATGGCGGAGCTATGTGAATTTAGGGGGGGGGGGGGGGGGGCACGGCCCTCCCCCCATGATTAGACAAAACACAAATTTTTCCTCAAACAATCATATTTTCTGCTCTGCCCATGCCATTGATGCTACATTATTAAACTGTACTCCGTGCTGATGAACGCACCCATTATTGCAGATTTTGAGCCCTGCGTTGACTGGCCAGATGGTGACAGGCAAGACCGTGGCCAAAGTGTCATATGTGAAGGTCCTTGTCAACGGGGGGTTTTTGATCTATGACACTACTCGTACACAATTACATTCCGATCGGTGGCGATAACGACAGCTTGACCAACGTTGCTGGAAAGCTTTACGTCCATGCAAGTACTGATGCAGCTCGGCATGTTACGAGCGTCGGTTTATCGCTATTCTTTGTTGGTTAGGATAGAATATATAATATGATAATGATGTGCGCGAACGAATGTGTCTAGCTTGGTAGAAGGAAGAAAATAAAATGAGCTAGCTAGCCCTTTGACTGCATGCGAATCAACGGCGGAGCTATGTGTGTCTTTAGGGGGGCGTGCCCCCCCCCCCCCCGGCCTTGATATAATTACTGAAGACTCTGCTCTGAAAAAAATTCCTCCTCTAGTCTGCATTCTATGGTGTCTTACATATTCTAATAACATCTTTAAAAAAAAATCCAATAACATCTACGGAGTACAACTTACTGTTAGCTTGGTTAGTAGAGTGAGTCTGCTAGACGAGGCTACTCCGTTCGGCTTGTCTTATTTTGGCTTCTTCTGCAGTATTTTTCTCTCACAACAAATCTGCCGTATCAATCAGCACACATCATTTTTCTCTCACAACAAATCTGCCGTACAAATCAGCAGAAGATCTGCCGAACAGATCAGCAGAAGACACATAACATCCTAACAGCTAGTTGAAACTTGTACCATGTGATGCTTGAAATTTCAGATGCAGGGGACAGAAGACATATATCATCCTAATAGTTAGTTGAAACTTGTACCATGTGATGCTTGAAATTTCAGATGCAGGGGACAGAAGACTCATAGCATCCTAACAGTTAGTTGAAACTTGTACCAAGTGATGCTTGAAAATTCAGATGCAGGGGATGTCCCCTATGGCCCTACGGTGATTTAAAAAAAATACACATAGCATCCTAACAGTTAGTTGAAACTTGTACCATGTGATGCTTGAAATTTCATGCTACTGGCACAGATGAGCCGAATACCCTGTCCTTTGCCTTGGTAGCCTGCAATTCAAAACAGGAAGGGAAAGAGATGTCACCCTGGCTAGGCTAGACTCTATAGCAGCGGCCTGGTAGAATTTTGTTGGTGTTCAGTGTTCTCTACTTACTTCCATGCTCCAGTCTATGGTCCATGTGACAGATGCAAACAAGAGCACTTTGATGAGGCTGCCGCAGACGATGCCGAGCCAAAGGCCCTGTTGAGAGAAGAACATCATAAGCATCTGAGTTCAGAGATGATCATGTCGTTTCACTACACTACATTCTAAGTTTTTCCTTTGCAGATGAGAAGTGCTGAGCTTGGTAGAGTTTACCATTCCATTGAGATGGAAGACAAACGCAAGCAGCACCGCCATAGGGATGCCTGCCAAGTAGAACGCGCCGAGGTTCACCGTGGCACCAATCTTTTGCTTGCCGCAGCCCGTGAGCACGCCTGAGAGAGATCCGTGAAGGCCATCTATGAAGAAAGATATCCCAAGAACCGGCAGCATCTTGGCAATGTATGCCACGACCTCCTGCTCGTTGCTGTACATGTACCCCCAAACGTGGCGTATCAGGGTCATGCCCAAGGTCAGGACAAAGCCTAAGAACAAGGCGATGTACACGACTACCCTCGTTGCCAACTTTGCTGCCTGAGGTTGTCCAGCACCAAGTTCGTTGGAAACGCGCGTGCTGTGGGGTGAAGAAACTAGGGGATCAGCCGATCAAATTTCCAGCAGTGTAATGCATGCTTGTAGGTATTAATTGAGTGGTAGCAGATAGTTGTAAGTTACCTCACGGAATATCCAAGCCCCGATGGTATCATGAAGAGAAGAATCCCAGTGTTAAGGCTGCAGAATAATTGAACACTCTGTTAGGTTAGCTAGATCAAAGATGTGTCTTTAATTTCTGAAGCTTGATGTGGGGCTCTACCAAATTGACAGCACTGAAGTCTCCAGCTGAGGGTTCGGCAGAAGACTAGACAGCAGCACAAGTGTTTCGAAAGCCCACCACTCCAAGCTACACCCAAAAAATGACATTGTTTTCTTTCTATCAAGTGTTTTTGAAGATTTGTTAAAAGTTTTCACCTGTAATATGTAAATGAAATCCGAGGCGCAACAAAACAGCCGACATTTATTTTTTTAATCTGGGCGAGTATTTTTGAGAATCAGTTGCCTTACATACCAGATCATCATTGCAGAAGGCACGGCGAGATCGGCGAATTTGCGCAGATCCTTAAACCCTTCCATGGAGAACCCGTTCCACGTGTCCCTGCAGGAGCTCGACAGCCTGACGTACAGGGACAGGATCACCAGGTTCACGGCGTACGAGATGACGTTGCTGAGCGCGGCGCCTTTGGCACCCAAGCCAGCCTTGAACATGAGCGCCCAGCACACGGCGAGGTGGCAGAGCGCCGCGGCGGCCGAGCTGGCTGTCACGGGCAGGACGAGGCTCTGCGCCTGCAGGAACCGGACGTGGCACTGAAGCAGCATGCTCACGGCGAGCGACGGGATGAGCCACCGCGAGTAGGCGCCGGCCTCGGCGGCGATGCGCGGGTCCTGGCCGAGGAGCACCAGGATCCAGCCGGTGTGCGCCCAGACGACGGTGATGGGGACGCAGGTGAGCCCGAGCACCACCATGGCGCGCTGCTTGTAGACGCCGAGCAGGTGGTGCTGCCGCGCGCCGAACGCCTGCCCGCGCGTGTCTAGCGCAGTCGCCATGCGGATCTGCGACAGCCATTGGTCATGCATGCCAACCAAGAATCAGAACAGAGCCCAGTTGTTGAAGAGAAGAGTGTGTGTGTATGATCGATGAGAGTAGGGAAATGGGCGTACGATGATACTGAACCCGGTGACGCTGGCGACGGAGTTGGCGAGGGAGGCGCCGGCTAGGGGAAGCTCGCCGAGGTGGCCGACGAACATGAGGGACACTATGTTGATGATGTTCTGCAGCAAGCAGCTGGTGATCATTGGCCCGGCGAGGCGAACCAGCCGCTTCGCCTCGGCCGCGGCGAGGCCCTGCCGGGACCATTCGTCCGCCGCCGAGACTAGCAGCGGCTCGCGGACCGCCGTGTCTTGCTTGTGGTCCATTGCCGGGTGAATCTCTGATCTCTTGCTCCCGCTGGGGTTGACTTGGAGGAGGAGACAGCCAAGGTGCGGGACACATGGACCGCGTTGTAGGGCAGGGTGTGGTATTGTCGTCGTTTGACTCAGATATGGGCGGGCCAATGGGATCACGTGACCATCGGAGCTTTCAAGTTTCAGGACTGGTTGAACGTATATACTATTCTCATGCTACCGTCACTTGCGGTATTAGAGCCTGTTTAGTTCGTGAAATTGGGGGTAGTGTTGGGATAGTGTATTGGGGAGTGTGCTCGTAGTCGTCGCTAGGTGGTCTACGGATCTAGATGTAATTTTTATTGTATCTAGCATTCATTGTTCTATCATGATTGAAGATGAATAGATTGGAATTTTTTGCAAAAAGAAAAAAAGAAGATGTGACCAGATGTGACGGGTGTACAGTGATGAATTTTGTGAACTAAAAAGGCCCTTATTGGGACATTTTTAGTGGCAGTTTCATACACATTAAATACATCTTTTATGATGTCACATTGTATTAATGAAGAGAGATGAAATGAATTTCGTCGGGACGAAACCATCATGTGCACACATTTATCTAGATAGCTTGTGTCTTGCACATAACTTAGGAAACAACAATAGATGAAACTAGGCATTGGGAGGGAGGCATTTCATCGTAGTTTCAAACGTTTATAAATCATGTGTCACTATAGGTAATCGTGTCGATGAAACTTCCATTGAAAATGGTGCAAACCGTAGCACATGAACACTAGAAATCATTCATACTGATATTTGTTGACCATTTCCTGTGAAAAGTGTGGATGGCTACGACTCATTCATAACATTCATAGATGATTACTCCCGATATGGTTATATTTATTCAATGAAAGAAAGATCAGAAGCATTGGATAAATTTAAGATATTCAAAGCTGATGTTGAAAATCAGCATGATAAAAAGAATAAAGATAGTAAGATCTGACCGTGGGGGGGGGGGGGGATTACTACGGTCGGCACACTCTATATATGGCCAAGTCCCTGGACCTTTTGCAAAGTTCTTACATGAGACTGACATAGTGGCCCAGTATTCAATGATGGGCGAGCCTTAGCCAAATGGAGTAGCTGAAAGGTGTAATTGTACACTGATGGATATGGTGCGCAGCATGATGAGTTACTCCACCTTGCTATTGGGATTATGGATGGAGGCCCTTAAAACCGTCATTCACATTCTCAATAGAGTACCAAGCAAGTCGGTGCCCAAAACGCCATACGAGTTGTGGACAGTAAGAGTGCCTTCCCCACAACACTTAAGGGTGTGGGGGAGCCCAGCTGAGGCCAAAGTGTTTAATCTAAATATTGCAAAGTTAGATTCCAAAACGGTCAGTTGCCACTTCATTGGCTATCCTGAATTCCTGATAGATAAAAAGGTTTTCGGTTTTACTGTCCAGAGAGATACACAAAATTTGTAGAAACAAGACATGCAGTCTACTTACAGGACAAAATGATGAGGGGGAGCATGGTAGGTCGGAAAATTGATCTTAAGAAGAAGAGGGTGCATGCACCTAATCCGATGATTCAGGAGCCTTTTTTCTCACTACCTGTTGTACTTGCACTTACAATCCCTGAGGTTGCGGTGCAAGCACCTGTTAACTCCACCCATGACAACTATGGGAGAAGATCTGGAACCTGTCCGTCAGGAGCCGATTGAACCCGTTGTTGAGCATGAGGGGGGGGGGGGCAGCCACTTTTAGAAGATGTGTCTGAAGTTGAGGCACATAATGAGCTTATGAGTGAGGCCCTTAGAAGGTCGACAAGACCAAAAAGTCAGCTATTTCTACTGATTATAAAGTTTATAACACATAAATAGTTCATATCGAATGTGATCCCACTTCATATGAAGAAGCCATGAGAACCCCTCACTCATCAAAGTGGTTGGAGGCAATGGAAGATGAGATGAAATCGATGAGTTCCAAAGATGATTGGGACTTAGAGAATATTCTTAAAGGAGCCAAAACAGTAGGCTATAAATGGGTCTACAAAACAAAGTATAACTCCAAAGGGAATGTAGAAAAGTATAAAGCAAGACTTGTGGCAAAAGGATTTACACAAAGAGAAGGGATAGTTTACAATGAGAGATTTTCCCCAGTCTCATCTAAGGATTCCTTCATCATCATAATGTCATTAGTTGCACATTTTGATTTAGAGTTACATCAAATGGATGTAAAGACGGCGTTGCACATTTTGCTTGCTAGCAGTGATGTTAGTCTGCTACAAGAAACAAAGAAGCTCTTGTCCTCAAATTTTGATATAACAGATTTTGGTGAAGCATCATATGTTTTGGGCATCAAAATTCACCGAGATGGGAAAAATGGAGTTTTAGGACTATTGCAGAAGGCATATTTAGAAAAGGTTCTTAAAAAGCATAATATTCATGGGAGTAAATCCACACCCGCTTCTATAGTGAAGGGCGACAGTTTTGGAAAATTTCAATGTCCCAAGAATCAGTACGAGATCGATGAAATGAAAGCAGTAACATATGCTTCGGCTATTGGGAGTTTATAGTATGCAGAAGTGTGCACTCGCCCAGACTTAGCTTTTGTCACCGGGGTACTCGGTAGATATCAAGAGAATCCAGGCACAGAGCACTGGAAGATGATAAAGAAAGCATATATAAGTGAGAAGAGTTCATCCTTCCACTATAATTAATAAATATTTACTAATAAATAATTAGTAGAAAAAGAGCAGGCACTAACTTTGGCATCTTATTTAGATATTCTCTGCAATAGATGTACATGTTTGATTTCTGTTGATTGGTAAACCTATCATGACAACTCAACAGCCACCTCTTTCTAATTTTATTTTTTGACCAGTGATTTTAATTCATCTTCATTTAGTATTGGCCCTTGATACTACAAGTTTTATCACCCCAAAAAAATCACAATATTATATATGGCCATCTGGACCTTGGAACTTAGCAGGAAGAAAACATAGAACTAATGGCACTACATACAAACAATATATAGATAGCTCGTTGTGCTTTTCTTAGAGAGCGAGGAACGGACCTATTAGGTCCACCAACCGCGTCGATGCCCAGCCAACATACTTGGCTCATGATGACGTTCGTGGAGGAGAGCATGGCGGCACCAAAGAAAGGGAACGCTCCATCTTCAGACCGTGCACAAAATCGGACGGAGGCACGATCTTCAGAGCTCAGTTTAATTTGAACATCTTCCACTATTTGAATCGATTATATTAGCATAGGATAAAAAATGTCTTCTACTGCCCCGTCCCAAAATAAGTGTGGTGGTTTTAGTTCAAATGTAAACTAAAACCACGACACTTGTTTTGGGAGGGATAGAGTATTATTTATTACTCAGACAATAGAGCCTAGCGTACTCGAGTGTCAACAGTAAACATCATACTTGTAATCATGTGCACAGACATGAATAGAAAACTATTCTAATACTCTACAATGCATAACATTATGTATCCAAATTATAGTGTGTTCTGTGAGCCAATTATAGTAGACCTAGAAAGCACAGCGCATTATCTATCCAACCTAACCTTCTCAAATATTAATGGAAGGTTGAAGTTTCTGCTAAGGTTTGTGAAACTGGAACCACATGGATAATGTAAAATAAAATAGCATAAAATGAAATTAACCTTCCCCTACTACTTGTTTGGTTGTTAGGCGCCATTTAAACAGAGAGGCCGGCACCTGCAACATCTTGTCACCTGATGATGCATATTCATGGAAGATTTCTGAAGAAAAATCAAAACAAAACACACCAAGTTACACAATAGCTAGTAGTTACTTCGTCAGCTAGAAAATAAACCTACAGCAATCGTGCTGTAGAGGTGGCCCGGCCTGGACGCCTCTTTCCACCGGAGAGCTCATCCCCGGTGCGCCCATTAAGGGTGGCTCGAGGAGTACCTCCTTATCCAACGCCGAGGGCAGCCTATATATATACATCTTACATACATATATCTCTATAGCTTGTTCACACAAATACATGATAACACAAACATACCTGGTATTGCGGACAATTACTATTATCAAGTGCTTCGTAGCCACAACAGTAGAACGACTCTGATAAAAAATTCAAAAAGCATTGTCACCTCTTCTTTGAATCAAAATATGTTCAATACTACTAACAAAATCATAGCACAAAAATCATGGATGATCTGAACCTATACTTAATTACTGATGTAGATAGAACAAAAATCATGGATGATCTCAACCTATACTTAATTATTCATGTAGATAGCAAAAAATTCATGGATACCTAAACATCACCAAATCATTTTTCTTCAATTGATTTTGAAACATAGCTTGCTTTCTCTCATTCACTTGCAGTTTTCTTCTGTATCCTTCAAACTTCAGCAATTGTCAGGCGGCAGTGGTGCGCATCAAGTAGAAGCAAGCCTGTTGCAATCTATCGATTCGTGTTGTGCATCTGCCGTTCTTGGCGAGAGGTTCAGCCGAGAGAGTAAATTCATCTAATCACTTAGCCCAGGCCAAGTTCACGTGTACATGT
The DNA here is from genome assembly GCA_032464435.1 of Aegilops umbellulata. Classification (NCBI taxonomy): domain Eukaryota; kingdom Viridiplantae; phylum Streptophyta; class Magnoliopsida; order Poales; family Poaceae; genus Aegilops; species Aegilops umbellulata. The sequence continues at coordinate 583,923,053 of CP136060.1, read as the reverse complement.
ATGTAGGTGTGCTAATGCTATTGTAGATCAATCCAGGTGACTGTGTGCTAGCTTGCACGTACATACAGCTCGTGTGGTGATTTGATCTAGTGGTCTAAAAAACAACAAGGAGGAGACGAACAGACTGCCTCCATCAGCATGTACAACACCGGCACGATCTCTCCACAACGGCCACATGACATGGCGGGCTAACAAACTCATTTAATACAATTGAAACTAAGGCTGTGTTTGATAGCGAAGTATTGACAAATTAATGTATTGGAAAGCCACAGTAATTTAACAAGTAGGTAAAAGCAGATGGTGACGGGTTGTGGCCTAAGTATATAAACAATTTGTACTCTAGTAATTGCATACACAAATAAACAAAATTTATACACAAAGCTACAATTTCTACACTAGTAATTATCACTAGCTACAATTTCTGTGACACAAAGCAATCCAGGCAACTAACTTTGGATTCTACATGATATAAAGCAATCCATGATATATATACTAAAATTTCTACACAAATTAAAGCAATCCCCGAAGGGCACGTACAACACCGGCACAATCTCTCTACAACGGCCACATGACTTGGCCGGCTAACAAACTCATGCATGCAAGACTATCTAATATCCTAATTCCACCACTGACTTTCGTGTACACACATTAAGTCGTCTCCATGTGAGTAGAGAGTTGCAGCATTCACCTCCCTAATCTTGTTAACTTATTCCTCTCTTGAAGCCCGTGGTCGTCGATGTCGTCGGTGCAACGCATAGACCGTCGCGAAAGCCATCTTGTCACCCCGATTGCCGCAATCGCCGCTGGCCTCGAGAGGGACACCTCCCATGCCTTTAATGCGAGTTTGCTGCCGCGACATGCTCGCTGCCTCAACTTTTGCCACCGGTGCCGCAACTCACCGATGACTCACCTCCATGTTGCCTATGATGAGGCACCTTGTCGACGACTCCGACATGGAAATCCTTGTAGCAATGGCCTCCGCTCCATGGCCATCACCTCCTTGCCGTCGGTGCCGCAACTCGCCGATGACTCGCCTCCATGTTTGTCACCTGTGATGCAACTCGCCGGTGACCCGCCTCCATGCTCGTCGTCGGTGAGGCAACTCGTCAGTGTCTCACATCCATGTTGATGACGATGACTCACCTTGTCTCCTACTCAGACATGGGTGATGAACTCCTCATGTCAATGGCCTCCGCTCCATGGCCATCACCTCCTTGCCGCCGGCGACGCAACTTACCGGGAAGCATACATCTCTCGATCGCTCGTGACGCAGCTCGACGATGATGGTGACACACACCAACCGCTAGCAGCATCTTGCTGCCAACGTCATCCACCTTGCACCGTCGACCTCCACCTCTCATGGAGTCCGTCGCGCCGTCGCCGTCGCCTCAAATCGACAAGGCTCTGATACCAATTGTTGGAGCCGCCTCTGGCAGCACCGCTCTTCTTCTTCCTCGTGTTGCCCCACACAACTCTCATCTTCTCCCTTAGTCTCAAGAACACACACACACACACATACGCACACCTCACCGTGGAGAAAACCAGCTTTGCTTTTTATTCCTGGTGAGACACACATGGACTACATTCTTTCTCCCAGCCCCTCACGGCCATAACTTTTCTATTTCATCAAACCAACTTAAATACCCAGTACAATAGTCTCACACGTAGCCATGGCAACAACTTGCCCGGTTCTCATGCCATGCACCACATGACTTGATCCACTAACCAACTGACCTATGCATGCGCACATAGAGCACCGGCGCAATCTCTCCACAATGGCCACATGACTCGGCCGGCTAACAAACTCATGCATGCAACACTATCTAATCTCCTAATTCGACTACAGACTTGGGTGTACACACATTAAGTCATCTCCATGTGAGTACACAGCCGCAGCCTAGTAGCTGGACACGACTACATCCATGACTCAGTGAAAACAAATAATTTAAACCTAGCACTAATAACAAGATTAGTTCCAACAACGACATCATCTCTTCAACACAGATAGCAGCATCTTTGTATGCCCTCCTCCTCCTAACGGGGCTTTCCTGCTGCATGGAGAGGAATGACCCTCCTATGACATGGCTGCCATATCTTCAAGAACGAAGGTGGTACTGGTGTCCAGCAAGACATCACATGCACGTCGCCGGGAGAGCCACCATGGTCGGCCTCATCTCCACCGCGTAACGCCAAGGCTCGGGCCCAAGTACCCCTACACATAAGAAAAGCTAGCCAGCCAATGGATCGGCATATTCTTACTCACAGGAGCCGCCTGCCAGTGTATAGATCTTCTTCCCGTCGGTAGTGATGTATACTGCAGTAATGTCAGTTCCTCACAGAAAGCATATAATTGTTGAAGTGTATATGGTGTATATGTGGATTTCCTAACCCTTTTCCATCAGTTCGGAACTTCGGTTACGTTGGCAAGGTCTGTAGTTGAAGTCTTGTCTTTCACAATTTATCCAAACAATTGTTGGTCCCCCTTTTGTGTCCACGTATAGGCCTCTTGAGCCATACCTTTGAGTTTATTCACGTGTTGACTTTCCGGGTCAAAAGTTAGAGGGGAGTTGAAGTGTATATGTGGATTGCCTATCCTTTTCCATCAGTTTGGATTTTTGATGGCATTGGCTAGTGCCTGAAGCTTAACAAGAATATCTCCGAGATGCCGTGAGCAAACATGAATATTAAGCCTTCCAAGGCTTTTATCAACCTTATGTTTGATGTTTGTGTTTGTTTTGGCTTCGATTTCTTTGATTTGACTTACTATCCAAGCTTAGCATTAGCTTGCCGTTATTCAACTTGTCACTCCAAGCTTAGGATTAAAAAGGACGATAGAGGCATATCGTCTTACCTTAGAAAGAGGTAACTGTGAGTCTGTGACGCGAAATTAATGCAGAATTGAAATGACCAATTAACCTCCAACCATGAATACTATACCGCTGCGTCATGACCAATATATAAGAGGATTGAGCAGAACTCTATTAGTCCAACTCATTTGTGCCACACTTCCAACTTTCGGTGGCTGATGGGCTGATATATGAAGAAATGTGTGAACCAACAAGAGAGGAACATATAAGATGTGAAATAAAGAAATTAGGGAATAGGGGGCGTCGGGAAGAAGAAAACCATGGCTCTACAGGCACAGACACCTCCAACGATGTCACTACGCATTCACTTATATGAAGGAAGACTACCAGCTCTTGGTTTATGAGCCGTCAGAGGACGAACCTGTACCATGCATCTCAACGTGAGAATGACCCTGCCAATGGCCACACACATGTATTCCATCGGAGACCAAGGGATGACAGTAAACAGCTGACTGAGGTTGGCCATAGGGATAGTCTAGTGAGTAAGATTGAGTTGGCTTAGCTAGATCGACCAAGTAGATGCGTGCTGCACCTGATACCAAATGGTGCTTTCCTCAAAGGCAGGCTGGCCGGTGGGCGACATGAACAGGGCCACACACGATCAGGCATTGCACAAGAAAGATTGATCCTGTCAGCGGAGTTTGATTCCACACCCAGATTAGCTCTCGGCTTGGTTTCTTGTTGGCCCTGCTATGCCATGGCCGGAGACGCCCAGCCTGTGTTGTCTGTTGTACGTGCTGCCATTCCCCTAGTGCTTGTAAATGTTCTAGACTGCAGCAGCTGTCCTCCTTGCTAGTAAGCCTCGTCATGTGGATTACACCGGGGGTATCTTCAAAGTTCGAATGGATTGCATATTCCCACGTGACAAGATTAATTCCATTATCTTGTGCTATTTTTAGGGGACTTTAGGGGTGTGTTTGGTTTCTGGAATGGACTGGAATGTCACAGGTCGGACGCGTTCCTGTGCCTAGTTCTCGCGTTTGGTTCATACATGGAATGGTAACCAACTCGTTCCCGTAGACCGACTGAACCGAGCGGACGGCAGGGAACCGTCTCCCTTGTCTCAGTCCCCTCTCCCACAAACCCTGTCGACCGTCACCTCCGCCGCCTCCCATCGCCTCCCTCCCTCCTCGATCTGCTCGGCCGCCCTGATTCCTTCCAATCCTCGCCGCCGGCTCACTCTTCTTTTCTCTCTCGATCTGCAGCACCACAGGGGAGTCACGGACGGGGCAGAAGACCCTCCTCTCTCGATCTGCAGCTGCGTGGTGGCGTTCTTGCAGTGGGCCGGCGGTCTAGGTGTGATTCCCTCGTCCTTTCGTCAGATGGCCGCTCGTCTGTTCGCAGCTTGACCCACTCGTTCCTTTTTGTTTCCTCAGATTGGAAAGTGCGTGAGGACGACAAAAAGCAGCGAACGGAGCGACCGCAGGCAACACGGGAAGCGGCGGATTGATTTGTTGTCTTTCCAAGCCATGGCCAGCGGTGAAGGCTCAGTTCCTCCCCCTTAATGGTGAATTCTGCAACTCACCGCAGCAAGCAGTGTACAGATGGGTCATCACGACAATCTATCTATCTATCTATCTATCTATCTATCTATGAGTTGCATAATTAACTCTGGTTTTACAATCTATCTATCTATCTATTATATAAAAATAGTGGTCGGCTTGATGAGTGGAGACAGGGCGACTGAGGGCGACGGGGCGGAAATCGTTCCCCCGCCGCCGGAACCACCGCCTGGCGATCTCCGCTCCCCCTCACGCCATGAGTGCGCCACGTCGGCTTCTTGGGAACTCCGGCATCGACGGACCGTGCACAGATCTTGGGTGTCGAGCAGGGGGAGGCAGATCGGGATCGGAGCTTTCTTCATCCGGTGAGATAAAGGGTCAGTTTTGAAGATACTAGGGCACCTGGCCAAAGGCATGAGGGCAGAGTTTACGCGTATTCACCGTCAAGGTGGACGGTGGTGATGGATGTTGAGGGAGACATCCTTGCCGGCCGGCATCTGGAGGACGGTGAGCTTTTGGTCGAGGGTACGCATCTAGTCATTGATGTTTTCGAAGTTTGGTTTCTTCATCATGTGCAGGTTCAGTCAAGAGCGGAGAATCCAATTGAGATTGTGGATCTCGCTTCGAAGCCTGATCTCGTGAACCAGGAGCAACGTTTTGGAGGCCGCTTTTGGGTTCTTGTCGATGACGAGGAAGAGGACAGCGAGGAGGAACCGGATCAGGGCTGCGTCAAGGAGCCGCCGCAGAGACGGCCAGAAATGATGCCGCACGAGGACGAGCCGCTGCATGGCGGTGTGCGGAAGCGCAAGGAGAAGTTGGCCTTTGCTCCATGGACCGACACGTTCTCGACTTGAAGATGAAGCCATGGAGCGGCCCGCTGCTCAAGGTAAGTGCGTCCATGATTGAACTCGGGTTGTGAGGCTGCACAACTGCACGCCCAACCACTGAACTCAGGTTGTTAGGCTGCACAACTGCACGCCCAACCACTGAGACTCTCTCTGCAACATTACTTGAAGATGAAAAGAACTTGTGATTCAATAAATTGATCGCCTCATTTTCCTTGTCTGCTTTTTTCAGCAACTTGAAATGGTTCTTAGTCAACATTTAAAGGCCTAATGACCTCAAGTTATGAAGAAAAATGAGCAAATAGATTTAGAGGATTACGAATTAGAACCCTGATAATCTATTACCATGTGCTAAGGAGATACGAATCATAGATATACTTGTAGCTAATTGTCACTGAGAGGACGGGAATTCATGCGGTCCCTCCTCGCGGATAGCGGATACAGACATGAGCCGTTTCTGGCCAACGCATTCGTGACATGTGCGCAAGAGCAGGCAGCCAGCTGTGTAGAGACTCGAGTCTTGAATCACAAGCGAGGAGCGATCAACAATGGATGGATTCGGCCGTACGTGGAGAGGGATGGTGGTCTTTCACGTTTCCCAGCCAAACCGCAGAATGGGTCAAGCCTATATCTCTTATAATGCACTCCCTCCGTCCCAAATTAAGTGACTCAACTTTATAGAGTATACAACATACATGCCAGATCACACCCTGCACCCATGTCTGGGCATAAGCGGTCGGCACTCCCACCTAGGCCTAGAGTGTGCCTTGATTGTAGCCGCATTTTTTGGTTACTCAACTATGCCAGCCTGAACTAAAGAAAAAATGGATAGAGAAGTCTCATCTTGATCCGTACAAAAATTTATGGCATGACACCAATGATGAATAGCAGTAAAGCTTCAACAACTTTCAATCCTGAATACTAGTCGTATGTCATGTGTGCATATATAACGCTCCATCTTCACCAAAATAGTAGCATGAAGCTCTACTAGTCAAAACAGTTTTCTGCCACACAGTCAAATAGTAGGCCGATGAGAGACAGAAATAACAGTAATGGATTAGACAGGAGAGAGAAGACCATAAGACAACTGTGGAAAAAGCATCGGGGAGTAGGAGGCATTGGAACAAAGAAAACCTACAGACTAAGTTAGTGAGTGACAAGATCTCATCAGCAAGTGCCAGTTGTAGTAGATTGCACGAGACCGATCTGGAAGGATTGCTGGAGCAGCCTCCTCTCATAGAAACATCCAGAATTATGGAACGGTATCTGAGATGCGTTAAATTTGACGGGACAAGTTGTGCTATAACATGTTGTGCTCAGAAGTGCAGATGAAGTGTTGCTGCATTTTAGGGCTGTGCCTGGTAAGTGGACTGGGCTAGTTGGGTGTTTCTACTTTTTAGTCACAGCGATAAAGCAAGCTGTTGAATGACACGTGTATACAGGCTGAGAGTGCATCATTTCTTCATTAACTCTTCAAAATCCAATAGCCCTGGCACGTGTATACAGGAGGACTACATCGTGGCCGGCGAGTGGATGTCGTATCAAACTGCTCGACTACCCACTACCGTTGTTGGGCAGGCTCTGGCAAGTTGTCTGCTTCCTGAGACCGCCGGTTTTGGCCCTGTCCTTTGAGATCCGTTCTGATTTCCCTGGATTTATAAGTAAATACTTCCTCCATTTTTATATACAAGGTCACTATGAAATTTACGTTTTGCATTTATACAAGGCCACCAACAGTAATCGAGGCAACATTAATGATATTTTCTCTTACTAGCAACATGTTTAATACTCCCTCCGTCCGGAAATACTTGTAGGAGCAATGGATGTATCTAGACATATTTTAGTTCTAGATACATCCATTTTTATCCATTTCTCCGACAAGTATTTCCGGACGGAGGGAGTAGTTGCATGCATGCAGTCATAATGACAGTCAGCTACTTCATCCACTCAGTTTTCTTGCATGCATGTGGGGTATTAATGATCCCAGTAAACGAAAAGAAAAGCTGACTTTCAAAGCAGACATTAAATTTTACATTGGTACCTGTAATTTGAGTTTGTGGCCTTGCATATAAAAATGGGGGGAGTATTTGTTTTTGTTCTGGTTTTCTTGTTACATGTGGCCATTGTGCTCAGTCAGTATGCGCTGGTGAACAAGCTCTGGTCTTTTTGGCTTGTGCATTTCCATGGACGGGCAATAGTTGTTGCCGATATTGGAATGACAAGGTGAGGGCATGTGCTTAACTAGTTCATGTCAAGCTTGGTTCTTCTTGTAAGTTAGTGCAGGCGTTACCGATTTTGTAATTGACAGTCGTTGACACAAACTGATGGATGAGGACTCTTGGAAAGCGATGGCAGAGGATGGCATAACCCACCCTTGTGAGGACAACCAGAGATGCTTAAATAACAAGTCTGCGACTTTCTATGCTCTGTGCCCTTAGGGTGTATTCGTTATGCAGAGAACAAAGACCAATTACAATGAACAACAGCTAATCCATATATCTAGAAATATGTCCCCTTTGTCATTTCCTATTCCGTAAATCATGTTTCCATCCGAAATTTTATGATATCGATAGATACCTCATGCAATCACGGCATTGACAGATACCCACGGTCCTCCGACTTTCAGGCCTCATCTGTGTAGGTCAACATACTCGATCCGAAAGCCCAAACATGGTTTGGCTAGCTTATAGGTGTCTAATCTACGTGATTCGTACAGCTTTCTAAGGTCATGTATAGTGGTTGAGAATGCAACATTTTTAGATGGCACATAAAAAACATGGACCTTGCTCTTCTATAGTTCTCAACTGAAGGTACAGAACCTCGCTATGCTAAGGGCAGAGGCCAACACTATTGGTTGTGCCCAGGTAGTTGCCTCTAAAATAAACCTCTCAGTTGGGAGATACATAATAATTTTCTACTAAAGTCCATACTTGTATTCTAGCTGACACAAGACAGCGGTATTCAACCGTGGTGCATGCGCATATGTCAAATATCACACCGATTCCTTTTAATTACTGTCATAAGCTAGGTTAGCAGTACGTTCATGTAGAACCTATCGCGAGGTTGATCCATTTAGATGGCAAAGGTTTGTTTTCTGTAAGCCAGTCTGGTCGGCATCGGTCCTAGATTTTCTTTGCACCATTGGCTCTGTGCATCACTCAATTTAAAGGCTGATGGTCATTTCCTCTTTTAAATTCACACACTTTTTAAAACTAGTGAACTTTTTTTAGACCCACGATCTATTTTCAAATCCATGCAATTTTTCAAATTCAAAAACAATTTTTTAAACCCGTACAACTGTTTTGATTTCTCAGGTTCTTAAATTCGTAAAATCTAAGGCAAAGGGGGCCGAAAAATCGAGAAAAAAGAAAATCATGTGCGAACCGCCTACTTATGAGCGAGAGAAAACACGGACAAGAAAAGGCAGCACTAAATGGGTCGACGCCCAAAAACATTCATTGTGTTTGCCTGGTAGACTTCCTGCGAAACAGGCACCAGCAAAAAGGAGGCATTTCCTTTTTTTAGAGTTACCCCTACTTTATTATTTAAGAATTAATAACGTTAGGTACAACTAAAACGTCCTGCATGGTTTTGTTTTGTTTTAAATAGGAGGACCCCCGGCCTCTGCAACTGGACGATGCATGCAGCCATTTTATTAATTGTTCACATAAGATCTTACAAAGTCATACAACAGTAAGCCTAAAGCCACCGTCTATGCATCATGTGTCGCTACTCCTATCCAATTGATGTATGTATGCTGATAGTCTGGGCCTAATACCAAACAGACCTCGCAGCCAAACCTAACATCTAAGACCTGAGGTCCCAATCAGGACGCCTGCCAGGTATGGGGCACCCACCAGTCCAGCGCACTCCTCAACCAGGACGCCTGCCGGGTATGAGGCCACCACAGCCACCTGCCACCAGTCCGGGAGGGCCGCACCCCGCGGATCAGGACGCCCGCACCGCCGCGGGTCCGAGAACGGGAGTAGAGACCCTCGGCTGCCGCCGCCGCACGCACGGACTTTGCCCGAGACTGACCATCGGTAGTGGTGGAGGGGGAGAAGGGCGCTGGAGGGAGGCGGCGGCTGAGCTCTCCCGAGTCGCCCGCGGGGGAGGCGACGTGAGAGCGACGCGAGAGGAATGCGTCAAACATCTGGCATGGTGGACAACCAAAGATAACAACCTAAGCCAGAGACACATAGGCCATAGCAAGATCATGAGCTTCATAATTAGCTTGTCTTGCTTCATGAACTACTTCGGCATCTTGAAACTTCAACGTTCTCTTCTTGATGTCTCCAATAATGATCAAAGAAATACCCATAAATTTGCTCGTCAGGTGATCAACGGTAGCTAAGCAGTCCGTAGCTATTCTGATTCAAGATAAGTGGAGATCCTCTGCCAGAGAAAGGGCCTCACAACAATCATGTGCTTCCAAGCTCTCCGGATCGACTAGTCCTTAAAACACCTTTACAGACGGAACTAGATACTTTGCATGGTCACCGCGACAGATGGCCGCGCTCATCCTCAGCATGGGTGAAATCATCTCCTCAGTGCAGATAGCATCGTCTTTGTATGCCCTGCTCCTCCCAATGGAGGGATGGCGCTCCTATGACATGGCGGCCATATGTTCAACAAAGAAGGTGGTCTCCAGCAAGACGTTGGGAGGGCAACGTGGTCGACCTCATCTCCACCGCGTAATACCAAGGCTTGGGGCCGAGTACCCTACATGCAAGCAAAAAATAGCATGCCAGTCGATCGGCATACTCAGTCATAGGTGTGGCCTGCCAGTATAAAGGTTTTCTTCCCATCTAAAGTGGTGTATACTGCAGTAGTTTTAGTTCCTCGCTGAAAGCATAGAATAACTTCGAGATGCCATGAGTAAACATGAATATGAAGCCTTCTGAGGCTTTTTTAAACCTTATATTTGATGTTTGTGTTAGTTTCGGTTTTGGTTTCTTTGAATAGACTTACTATCCAAGCTTAGCGTCAGTTTGCGTTTATTCAACTTATCACTTCAAGCTTAGGATTAAAAAGGAGGATGTAGGCATATCATCTTGACCCTTATAAAGAGTTAAGTGTGACACGAAATTAATGCAGAATTAATATGACCCAACAACCTCCAACCATGAATACTAGTGATTTGCCATCTATGCATAAATACCGTTGCGTCATAACCAATATGAAGAACTCATTTGTTCCAGGCTTTCAAATTTGTTCCAGGCTTTCAAATTTTGGTGGCTGGTGAGCTGATATACGAAGAACTGTGTGAACCAACAACAAAAGAACATATGAAGATGTGAAAATTAATAATTGAGGGAGTAGGGGGCGTCGGGAAGAAGAAAACCATGGATCTAAGGGCACGGATACCCTTTAGGCAATGAGGTCAATACGCATTCCATTATCTGAAGGAAGACTATCAGCTCTTACTTTATCTAGAGTCAAAGGCCTATCTCGTACCATGAACCTCGGTGTGAGAATGACTCTGCCAATGGCCACACACATGTATAATGTATTCCACCGGAGACCAAGCGATGACAGTAAACAGCTGATCGTGGTTGGTCATAAGGACAGTCCAATGAGTAAGATGGAGTTGGCTTAACTAGATCGACCTAGTAGATGTGTGCTGAGCCTACTACCAAATGGCGCTTTGCTCAAAAGCAGGCTGGCCGGCAGGTGGAATGACTAGGGACACACATGATCAGGCATTGCACAAGAAGGATTGATCATATTAGCAGAGGGTGATTCCACACCTAGATTAGCCCCTGGCGCTCTCGGCATGATTTCCTGTTGGCCCTGCTGCCCTACCAGAGACACCCAGCCTGTGTTGTGTGTTCTACGTGTTGCCATCCCCCTACTGCTTGTTAATGTTGTGCACCGAAGCAGTTGTCACTACTAGGGAAACGTTATACACAGAATCTGAGCATCAGCGTGGTTTAAAAACAAGCGCTACTGTTAACTAGCAGTAGCGAGCTTAATGGAACCGCGCTGCTAATAACTAGATAGCAGTAGCGCTTTAGGTGAAACAAGCGCTAGCACTATAATTGCCACAGATTTGCCCCCAGGCTAGATATAGTAGTAGCGCCCTTCCCTGGACGCGCTGCTGCTAAAGTACTTAGTAGCAGCATGTTTCTGCAAAACTCGCTGCTGCTAAGTGTTGCACCTAATTAAGTTTAGTCCCATACTGCTAAGCGAACAAGGTGTTTACCACCTTAAATATGTTGACTATTTAGATTCTACACAAAAAGATCAATGGTGACCAACGTATATATTTGATGCGTGCTTAGACTTAGCAGTAGCGTTTTTCCTGAGAATGCGCTATAGCTACTTTAGCTATAGCGCGTTTCCTAAAATGCGCTACTGCTAGTTCGACTTAACCACCCACCCGCTCAAAATTTCGCTAAAGTCCTTCTCCCCCCCCCCCCACTGTTTCCCTACTCCTCTGTCGCCGCCGCCCGAGCCCGAGCCTGCCCTCACCGCCGCCGCCCGAGGCCGCCGTCAACCTCTCCGCCGCCGCCCGCTGCCGCTCTCGACCTCACCGTCGTCGCCGCCTCCCGCACCCCCTCCGCTCTGGACCTCACCGCCGCTCTCGACCTCACCGTCGCCGCCGCCTCCCCCAACCCCGCCGCCGCCTCCCAATCCCGAGCCCGCCCTCGCCACCCCTACCTCTCTGTCGCCGAGCACCTCCCCGCCACCGTCTCTCCCCTCTCTCTGTAAGCCCCCCACCCCTCCCCCACCCTCGTTCTCTCTGCTTAGTTAGTACTAGATGTTTTTTAGTAGTAGTAGATGTTAATTTAAGGTTCATAGATAATGGTTTTTAGCAGTAGTAGATGTTAATTAGTAGTAGTGATGGTACTAGTAAACTATTGTATAATGTAGTTTATTTTTACTGTTTTTAGTAAGTGTTTAAAATAATTACTAAGTAAATTAATAAACTAGTTGAACTACTTTAGTTGTAGTTGAACTAGTTTAGTAAGTAAATTAATAAACTAGTTGAACTAGTTGAATTAATAGAACTAATGTATTTTTAGTAAGGTAATTAATATAACTAGTTGAACTACTTTATTTTTAGAAAGAACTAGTTTTTTTTCTATTTATAGTAAGTTTATATTTAGTAAGAACTAGTTAAATTAATAAAACTAGTTGAACATGTCATATTTGTTGTTATTTTTTAGTTTAAGAAATTATTCAGGATGTATTAGTGATAACTTATACGGTTTTTGCTTTTGCAAAAATCAAGGATCCCATCCATCATCCCCGCCGTCGTCCTCGTCACCGACCCCCTCCGACATCGAGGTGAGACCAGCCAAATATCCATGTATATCTTGTGTTGCTCAAATAGGATATGTGGTTGCCCAAGTGGTCGTTCATGTTCAGTTTACACCTCCGAGTGGCCTATGTTTTGCCGGAGTGTTGATTAATTTCCGTTCCGGCAAATTTCAGGTGCTCGATATGTCCTTTTTTAGCAAAGGTCATGCCGGATTTTTTCGTGAATTCTGGCATGACTTGTGCTAGAATATGTAGGAAATATCGAGTGGTCTGGATTTTCTCGAAAAATAATGATCTAATTTAGGTTTTTTAGTACATATATTTAATTGTACAAGTTTAATATTTGAATTATGAACGTAGGAAATATCGTACTCGGACGACGACAGTCTCCCGGGGGAGTGCAGCTGGTGCCACGACGATCGAGGTATGTGCGACAGGTTCGTTGAGCTGGACGAAGATCGGCACTTCAGCATTATGCTCGAGGAGACCTTCGATGTTGAAACGGTACACAACAACGATAAGTGTTTTTTTCTGTAATTAAGCATGACTTCAACTATTTCAACGTCTAATTTTCATCTTTTACAATTCGACTAGCTTATCCCATGCCATGCAAGACGCTATGTCTTGGAGAGGATGAGTTTTGAAGACCATGAAAATTTTCAAACAAAGAAAATACACCTAAGGACCCATCATGATATCGATTTTGAAGTAAATCTGTACAATTCTCAGAGCGTAACCCATTTGGGTTGCCAAAATTGAGAAGCACTTTGCAAAATGTATGGTTTTTATGAGGGTATGATTATCACCATGGATCTTGGTGATCCTGACATCGAGCAAGATAATATGGACATTTGGGTCCTTGTTGAGACGCTTCCGATTCTACCGCAATGTGAGTTTCTCAGACATAGTTATTAATAATTTATATTGTTTATTTCAAAATAGTTGACATCTTATTTCCATTGACAACTTATTTTGAATCTTCAAAGAATGTGCAGAAGATGGTAGACAAAACACACTACACTGATGGCTCCGAATTAACTTATAAGGAGAAAAGTCATCTGATCGCTTATTGTACTTTTCTTGAAAATTACAATACCTATTATCGAACTCCTCCAAATTATGGTGAATACGTGCCACTAGTGCACGTGTTGAACCACGGTAACTTCTATGGAGATACCCTGGTAAGATTTTTTAGTATTACGACATCCGTGCATCTTTAGCATACTTCTAAAACTAGTACATCATTGCTAACTACGAAGTTATTACTATATTTTTCAACAGGAAATTCCGATGGATTGTGTGCCTCATCTGATGTATCAGAATGGTCGCCTTGCAGTTCTGAACATACAGCCAGGTCAATCTAAGGAGCTCACCTGTGCATATAGGATTTCTAAAACTGGTGAACACATGCTAATCAAAAAATGGAAAAAATGTTTGGACATTCGCAAGGAGGTTCTTGGAAGTAACATTAAGCGAAAGGCAAGAATTGGAGACAGGATAATCTCCATTCTCCATAATGGAGAGTCAGGGGCTATCTTGTTTTTTGCTATTTTACCTTAGAGAATATAGTAGGTCCTAAGAGAATGTAGTAGATCCTATGAGGTACAATATGTTTATTATGTGATACAATGTGTTAGAGTTGATGATGAGGAGTACTTGTGATTACGACTAGTGACCAATTTGCTATGTGATGTCTCATTGATGAAAACGATGATCTTGAGGAGGTGTTATATGACAATGATGTATTATGATGATAAGTTGTGTAATGATATGATGATGATGATGATATTTATTATATCATTGGGTAAAAGAACCATGGATTAGTTTCAAGTGGATGTCCATCCACTTGAAACTAGTCCACGGTTCTTTCATCCCGTGATGTAATAACTCATTATGATGTAAAACAATTTCGAAATTCCTGTTGTATGAAAACTTGTGTAAAGGTGTATGAATACAACATAAAATAAAAAAGAAATAAAATACGAAATAATAATAGCAGCGCGGGCAGGGAGAAGCGTTACTGCTAATTATCAGTAGCGCTCCTCCAGAAAATCGCTACTACTAAGTTGATTTAGCGGTAGCGTGGGCGGAGGCACGCTACTGCTATACGTTAGCTGTATCGCCTTATCAGTAGCGCATCGGCCCGCGCTACTGATAGGCCTAAAGCCCGCGCTACTGCTAGGTTTTTCCCTAGTAGTGTGTCCTGCCTGCTAGTAAGCCTCGTTATGTGGATTACACAGGTGTATATCCAAAGTTCGAACGGATTGCATATGCCCAGGTGACAAGATTAATTCCAATAGCCTGTGCTATTTTTTAGGTGACTGTAAAAAACCAAGGTGATTTGTCGGGTTAAATTCAATTAGAACCGTACTATCATTCATGAATTTTGAGTATCTGATCTCTAAGAAATCATGTTGAACTGGAAACACAATGTCGTGTCAGCACATTCCAGGAAAACTACAGGTTTAAGAAAAAAAATCAATTTTACTACCCTGAAGAAAATGTATCCTTCACATGTCCTCCTCATTTTTTTGGCCCTCTTAACCTGTTGAACTATCTAATACAATTCAGAAATCATGCTGGGTGGGTTTGCACGCGTGGTTTGGTTGCGTGGACGTGCTCAGAGCGGTATTCGACCTCCGGATGGGTACATCTCGTCATGTGAGGATGTGCCATTCATAGGCGGTAGTGGCGGAGGTAGAGGATGGCCAGGGTGGGCCATGGCCCACCCTGAGATTTGGATATACCTTTTATATCATAGAAAAAAGGCTAAAAAATAAAAGAAAACAAATAAATGTATATGTGTAGTAGCACTGCTGGCCCACCCTGACCCAGTGGGCTATAGGTCCGTCACCGATAGGCGGGACCCCACATGGGGTCGTTTTCGTGCCAGCATGACGGACAATGCGGCAGCGGCGCTCACCCAAGGATGCTGGGCTGCTCGGGGGGTCTCTCTGACCAGGGCGGGGGGGGGGGGGGTGCTGCTGCTGCACATGGACGACCGCGAGGTCAATTAGCAACGACGTCGTTTTCTCTTTTTTTTTTGCAAGAAAACTTCTGATCTATTCATCTTCAATCATGGCAGTACAACGAACACCGGAAATAATAAAAATTACAACGTCGTCTTCTTTGATGACCACGACTGCACGACGAGCTCATTCTCCTTCTGGTGGGCCTGCAACTTTTGCAAACGATCTTGCATCAACAGGAAATCATCAGCGCAAGCCAGGGATGTGAGGAATGAAGCATGGTTCATCGCACACCATGGCAGGCTCAGCGCCATGACGACAGAGCACCTGGTCGAAGCAAAGAAAGTGGGCCATCCCGGCTCAATTCCTTACACTGTCACTCAATTAGAGTGCAGATGATAGGGGTAGCGGTCTCGTAAGGATGGGGATGGCATCTTATAGTCCAGCGACGCGGTCCAATAAGCTCGGGTATGACAATCATGGCCACAACCATCAATTGGACATGGGCGAAGCTCGGGGCGTTCATGGTGAGGAACAAGAGCTCTACGGAAAGGCCTAGGCCAACACAGTGTGTGCCTAGTGGCTCCGCATTGATGATGCGCCGGCTAGCTTTGTGGCCGGCCTTGCCGATCCGAGAACACAGGTGAGAACAGGGGGAGGGGGTAAGGGAGCAACTTGTTCGAGGCCACTTGCAGGCTGCCGGATGATGCGGGAGCACGGGGCCCATCTGGGTGTCAAATACCGCTTTGACCACGTCCACGTCGGTAAAGCACATGGGCAAACACTAGTAGCAAAATAAGTGCATCTACATTTTAAAATATGTCTATATACATTTATATGTAGTCTATAACAAAATCATTCTAAAGACATATACTCCCTCTGTTCGTAAATATAAGTCTTTCGAGAGATTTCAATATGAAATACATACGGAGCAAAATGAGTAAATCTACACTCTAAACTACTCCCTCTGTTTCTAAATATAAGTCTTTGTAGAGATTTTACTATGCATCACATACGGATGTATCTAGATGCATTTTAGAGTATGGATTCACTCATTCTACTCCGCATGTGGTTCATAGTGGAATCTCTCCAAAGACTTACATTTAGGAACGGAGGGAGTACGTCTATATACATCCGTCTATAGTTCATATTAAAATCTCTAGAAAGACTAATATTTAGAAACGGAGGGATGATACTATAGCATCAATATAGTACATGTATCCACCGATGCAGAAATTTACCCGCAAAATTATGAGTTGATTAGCGCATAACACATAATCACACCATGAAATGCCCACCAAATAACCGCATTATAAAGAAACATAAAACACACTCCATCGCCTCCTCCATCCGCCAAATTAAAATTTCATCAGTTCCAAAATACAAGGACTTTGACAAAGTTTGGAGCCAGAAATATTGACATCCACAATATTAAGCCAAAAATGGAAATTAATTTCATGGTGAATCTAATAACACAAATTTGATATTACGAATTTTGATATACTTTTTCATAAATTTGATTAAATTTAAAGAGGCTGGATTTTTCAAAACAGTAATACACCTTGTATTTAAAAAAACTGAGTATTTTTTAAAAAATCTCAACAACACCAATAGTCCAGAAAAACACGCCCAACCCTTCTAGTAGTAGCGCGGTTTGAGCATGGTGCCGCCAAATGGCCGGCTATTTCGTTTATGTATAAATTGTCCAAAAAAGTTGAGTAATAGTCAGCTACTTCCATGCTATAACTAATTTGGGCAACGACTGTTATTTGGTATAGCCGGCTATTACACAAAATTTATTGTAGATGGAAAACTGTTGGAGATGATGTATGAGCTTACGTGGTGTCGGGCAAAGGGCGCCTCTATATATGCCAAATGCTATTTAGCGCCCGGTAACCCACCAACCAGCGTACACCCCATTCACAGTTTTTAACCTTAAAAAAATGCTACGAGAAGTGAGATTCAAACGATGTATCTCAATGTTTCATTCAAACCGCGGTAACTAACAGGAACTACTACTACTTCTTCCTTTTTGTGCGTCAATTGTGATGCTAAAAAAGGTAGCGGCTCGTTTTCATTTATTTGGTTTTGTTTGGCTGGTTTTTCTACTGTTTTTCTTTCTTCTTTCCTTTTTCATTTAAAAATATGTGCATTTATAACAATCCTGAAGTTTTCTTAAGTTTTTTCAACATTTTTCAAATTTATGAACTTTTTTCAAGGCTGTGGACATTTTCTTAAATGCATGTACTTTTTTTTCATCCATCAACTTTTTCCAGAATCCATACACTTTTTTCAAATGAATGAACATTTTATAAAACCCAATTTTTTTTACAAATTCATGAACAGTTTTTCAAAACCGACGAAATCTTTACCAAAATCTATGAACTTTTTTGAGTTTTGTTAAACATTTCCAATTTTTTGAAATTCAAGAACTTATTTTCCAATTTGTTAACTTTATCAAATTCAAGCAGTTTACAAAATTGGTGAACAAATTTCACATTCATGAACTTTTTTTTCAAAAAGGGGAAATTTTCAAATTCATGAAATTTCTTGAAATGCATCATTTTATAGATGCGATTTTTTTTCTGAGATCCAGGAGCCGTTTTGAAATCCACGAAATTTTTCAAAATCACTAACCATTTTTAAACCTGTAAAACTGTTTTGATTTCTCAGTTTTTTAAATCCGTAAACTCTAAGGCAAAGGGAGCAGAAAATTGACGAAAAAGAAAAACTTGTACGAAATGCCTACCTACTACGAGCAAGAGGAAGACAGAACGAGCAAAGGGAGCAATGAATGGGAAGCAGCCCAAAAACGTTCGTAGTGGCGGACTTGCTGGCGAAACATGCGCCAAAGTGGAGCTCTCCCCATATAGCCTCTAGCGAGACCGAATGAGAAAAAAAAAACAAAAATGAAGAATAGAACAAAAAAGACGAACCAATGAGAACTGTGAAAAGAAATAAAGAAAACCATAAAAAGAGAAAAGTTAGAAAAACAACAGAGAGAAAAAAGAGGAAAAACATGTGAAAAAAAAGGAAGAACAACCCGGAAAACAAATGGAAAAACCGGCTTACTAGCGCGCCTACTACTTACTACGTGGTAGACGTGGGTGCGGTCGCTAACATCGTTGGCCATGTTCCTGAAGACCAGATATCGATCCTTGCTTCTCCTCTTTTTCTCCTCTTTTTGCTTTAATTATGCGCTAATGGGCGGGCCGATTATTGTAGACCCTTCTGTGAGACATCCTTTCGTTTCGCTTAATGCGAGAAGTAGTGGCTGCGATGTCTGCCTACAGCGCGCGGGTACTGGGTTAAGGCCTCACCCAATACAAGTACATGAAGCGAGTAACATAATGCGTGTTATGTTAGCGACATGCAGAAGCAAACCCTCAATTATTATTTTGTTTATTTCTGCTCTTCCTTCTAATAATTTGTTTTTATTATTTTTCTTTCTTTTTAGTACTGGGTACTGGGTGTTTAATAAAATCATGGTCATTAAAAAGTTTTATGCGTATTGAAAAAGAATTCGTCATGACTTCAACCTATGTTCATCTAGTATGGAAACTATGTTAGTATCGTTCAAACATATTGTTCACGGCATTTTAAAATGTTTGTTTTCTAAATTGTTCATGATATTTAAGAATATGTAATCACATATAAAAAAGCTCATACCAACTTTTTCGCACATTAAACAAATGGTTATGAAAATTCAATAAAAATAGGGTGTATTTGTAAGTATTCAATGCATTTAAAAATATTCACCTTGTGTTAGAAAAAATATTTGACATATATTTGAAAAATGTTCAGCATGCGTTTGAAAAATGTTCATACCATTTATGTCACAAGTAGGAGAAATGTTCATGAAAATGTAAATATTTCTTGTGAAATAATTCAAGGTGTATCCGAAAAAAAACTATATGTTGTATTCAGAAAACATTCAACTTATTGAATTCATTCACCATGTATTAGAAAAAATATTGTATATGCATTTTGAAAATGTTAGACTCGTGAAAAAATATTCACTATGTATTTTAAAATATTTACCTTTTATTTTAAAAAATGTTCAATGTGCCTATGGGAAATGTTCAAGGTGTACTAAAAAATGTCCAATGGGTTTTGTATAATTGTTCTATGTTTATCTAAAATTGTTTAACATGTATTTTAATAAATGTCGACATGTATTCCAAAAGTAGAAAGAGTAAAAGAGAAAAGGTGGAAAAAGTTAAAGAAAAATGGAGAAGGATTTTTGAAATAGCCGATAAAACAAGTTGAGGGAGAAGGGGGGGGGGTGCCGGAGTGGCCATTGTGCGGTATTGTGACAGTGTCATGAGGAGGAGTGCCGGTTCTCGGGCATAGGCATGATAGTAGCAGATGTGTTTTGTGAAAATGTTTTTTTTGTTACGTGGATATCTCTGACCTCATAGTAGCAGATGTGTGGCATAGGCATGGCAGTGAAATGTCGAGGTCAGAACTTGTGCTTGACCAGTTCAGTGCAGTTCAGGCTTGGCTTGGCTTGGCTTTGCTTTTGTTGTAAGTTAGAGCAGGCTTTAGGCGATAGATTATTCTCATCGTTGATAGGTGACTGTTGGATGAGAGAAATAGATGGATGGAAAAACACGCTCTGATGATGACAAGCAATGAAAGAATTGTTTGCCCAAAAGAACAAGTCAATGGCTTTCTACGCACTCTGCACTTTGTGTGGAATTGCACAGCAGCTGTTCCATATATCTAGAAACGTGTTCTCTTTTGTTTCTCATTTTATAAGTCATAAATTTAAGTAAAAAACAAGAAAAAAAGATGACATGTGGTACTGTTTGGACAACATCACAGACAAGTTGAGAAGTTTTAGGAAGTAATTCCGAGTTCCACAGATATGCATTATTACACATAGACGCACTGCGTTGTCTTCTATGGGTCCAAAAATAAATACTCCTATTTTGTCCTAATTTTGTTGTTGCAAGTCGATATCAGTCTGTATAAGGTGAAAAAGCCCTTCTCATTTTTACCGGATGTTTTTTGTGTGCCAGCATTGGCATGGCTTGGCAAAGTCAGAGCAGGTACTTGGCAAGTTTAGTTTAGGCTTGGATTTCTTTTAAGATGGTTCTGCCTTTGGCAGTTCTCTCATTGACTATCGTTTACATAAACTGATGGGTAAAGACACTTGGAGAGAGATGGCATAACACGCCGTGGTGACGTCAAGAAAACATGCTTATATAACATGTCAACGACTTCCTATGCACACTGCCCTTAGGGTGGATTTGGTATGCAGAAAAGAAAAGATTAATTAGACTGACCGGCAGTTCAACCACATATTCAGACAGCTCCCTTTTCTGTTTCATGTTTTATAAATCATGTTTCAATTCGAAATTCTACAACATGATAGACACCGTACTGCAGCAAGAAGACTAGATGCACCCATACCCATGGTTCTTGAACTTTTAAGCCTCGTCTTCTTAGTTCCACATGCTATAAAATCGAAAGTGCAAATCCGGTTTGGCTTGCTTATAGGTGTGTCCTCCTGGTCTGTGTGACCCATATGACTTTGTAAGGACCTGTACAGTGGTTGAGAGTGCAACTTTTTATTAGTTTCCACTTCATAAATATTGACCTTGCTCTTCTGTAGTTCTGCAATGAAGATGTAGGTGGTGCAGCTATTCGTTGGCCATCTCTATCTATATATACCCAAGTAGTAGCATCGATCTGGAAACACTTTTTCGCAGCATAATCTAATAGTTGGTAGATGAGACATGAGAGGGAAAAAACAGAACAATGTGAAAACGCATTATGGAATAGAAGACATCGGGAAACATCAGACTAGGGTGGCAAGCCATCTGAACCTCCTTGTGAGCGCCAATGCTAGATTTTCTGAAGGACAACGCAAGGTGTAGGTGGTGCTGATGTCAAATTGTGATCCGAGGTCTACGGGTGGCGCGTTTCAGCCTAGATGTAGTGCAAGTGGTGTAAGGGGCGTTGACGGTATCGTCCGTTTACACTCATCCATCATAGTGAAATTACTTCCTCATGCATCTGTGGTTTTTTCTCCGCTGGGGTTTTCACGTAAAATTGTGTATCTCGACTCTCGTCTAATTTCCATCTAATAAGTGGTATGTACGGCAAAGTTCCTGGGATTAGACTGAGACCAAGTATTTCTTCAGCCATAGACATTTGTGATTTGCCGAGACCTTAATGTTTGGCTGCTACGCCTCTGTGTCAGTTCAAATGAGATTGATATTTCCTGCAGCTGTCAAACGGTGCCTGTGCTCGAAATACATCGAGTCTGACAAGAATTCTTAGCTGCACCACTCGATCAACCTGCTAAGATGCTGCTACATACTTGAATCACTGCTGGCACCGCTACTACTCCAAGTATCCACCAAAGCCAGAACAAATCGAGGGAGAGCCCATGCATGTGAGACACCAAGGCAACAACCCTTGGGAATCAGCACGAGGGCTGAAGTCTCGAGAAAATAGACATTGATAAAGATCAGCAGCTAGTACTAGTTCAACAGCACAAGGTATAGCAAAGTTGCTTTGTGAAAAAAAAGATCTATTGTAAACAACATATTATGATTCATCTCATTATTAGTCTTAGGCATGGTTTCCGCACAGAGACGGTGGACAATCAGACATGCATTCTTTTATAAATGCAGCGAGCAATGCTCGTTCAAAACAGAGCAGGGAGATACTCTGTTTTACTTTTCGTGAGTCTCAATTCCCTTAATAGATTTTTATATGACTATTCAAGCTTTGTAGACATTGTTAACTGGAAACTCAGTCTGCATCTAAAATGTAAAGGGTTGTTATTCATGTTGATTTCTATTTCATATTTTGATGTACTGTCTTATCATAGCCTCAGTTCTCGGATATCCAACTATGTCATGTTGAACTAAAGAAGAAATGGCAAGGAGAGAGAAGTCTCATCTTGATCCGTACAAGAAGTTATTACATGAAATCAATAAGGATGAAGCCACCTGTGTATGCGCTACTGGCGGATGCTACGCACGATGTCTTATTCGAAGACGTCAAGTCATGCCTGCTACAGACAAGTGATGCACGGTGGCTCTGGCGAAGGTGTAATGTTTAGCCAATTGCTGTTGGATCGAAGATGGTGTGATAGTAGCGGAAGGCAGGCGGTATGGGACGTATTTTTCTTCCGTTGTCTTTTCAGAGGTATCTGACTATCGAGGTGTCGGTAGATGGATAAGTGCGGATGGTACAAACGGTTTCAACGACGAATTTATGCACACTGGTGGAAATACATAATCTCTGATCAGGCTATGTAGACGCGCACATGGGTTGTGTCCTAGCTGAAGGTGGTGGATTGAAGCTTAGCTTTGTGGTGGACTCTTCACAAATGGTGTACATGCGGCGATTCCTTCTTGAAGGGGTAGCCTAGGACTTGCGTATTTTTTGTTTCCGAGGTGTGTTCTAAAATAGGGTTGGTGGCTATCTGGGGGCGTTATTGTTGCGAGGTATATGGCTTTAGGGTTTGTTTCCCATTTTATTTGCAGGTCGACGTCGTTCGGTTGCTGGATTTTTCATTACTAATAAAATATGGCTACATGTATCGTTCTCATGCAGAGGTCGGGGGTATCCACCTTTTCAAAAAAATTAAGGTTGACAGTGGCTTCGCTCCTTGCCCCCACGTCATCCCCGCAGGCGAGTTGGGTGGCGACACCAACCAGCCAGTGCCTTCTCCACTCCGCTCACCCTCTCTCCCCCGCCGCCGACCGGATCTACCGGGGCAAAGCCCCTCGCGGTGGCTGGTGGCGGGGCCCTTCTTCCTCCCCAACCATGATGGAGAATAGTGGGACGCAGCCGCGTGCGGGGGTATGGCGGTCGTTCGGGGCGTCGTGGTTGCAACGCGCTTGGCTGGGCTGATGGCACAGCGGCAATTGCATACGTGCTTCTGGCCGGTTCGTGCTCCTGCGTTCGGAGGGCGCCGGGCAGCTGTCAATGGTGGTCCGCAGGGCCACATCATGCGTGCGGGCTGGTGTGTGGTGGCGGGGTTGGGTGCATTGGGCGGCGGTGTGCTACGCGTGCAGCATTAGATCTAATGTGGCGGCCTCTATGGTGGCGTGCCTCCATCCCGACGGCAGGTGGTCGGCATGGGTGCTACTCGGCACTTTCCCTCGACCGCGTGGGCGGCTAGGCGGTGGCCGACGTGGATCTCAGCCAATGACGATGGCCTCCCCTCTCACTCCTCGGGCTGCTTCATCGAACCGTGATCGATCTAGTGATTGGTGGGGTGGTTGGGGGTGGTGGCTCAGATAGGGGGAAACCCTTGACCTGCAGGTTGCGGACACATTGCCAACAATGCTCTGGGCGTCATTCTTCTTCCTGTAGGACACATCGAGGTCCGACCCTTGTCTGCCTCCTCCGACCCATGTCCTGGTGTTTGATGGATTTTTGGCAATATTATATAATCAAGAAGTTTTTTTATTAGTTTTGAAGGAATATCCCGAGTACAGGTTATGCATGTCTACTTTTGATAATTGCATGTGCACCCATCGTGTATATACACTGTACACGGTGACTAGTGACTGCCTCACGTACTGATGCATGCATCCACACGTTTTATTTATTTATTTATCTCATGCATGTTATGACCTGCACTAGTCACGTGTTGATCATGTACGAAATTAAGCTAACCCTACAGACGACTCGGTGCAGTTCGCATCTCCGTAAACGTCGCGGCCAGGTCGTGCATAGACCCAGGTACCCATACGCCTGTATTTGTACCTCTCCTAATACCGGCACGGTCCGCAAATACGCATATGTATCCGAATACACGTACGCATGTCAGTCGACCTCCAAGAGATAAACACCGAGCGATCACGTAGAAGACAGGTCTATTATGCATGTTATGTGTGCCATGTTTATTTTTGCAGGCCCGACGTGCACGTCATGTATTTTGCCCATGGGCTGCGGTGGCATCGGATCAACTTGAGCGAGGGTCAAAGCTCAATGTTTATCCGCTCAAACGGCCCATGATATCCGGGATGGCAAAACAACCAGCGACGGCGGGACGGCGGGACTCACAAAGCCATTTGCAGGGGGAAGAAAAAAGGGCACAAACAATTGAGGATAGGAGGCTCCCGCGGCAGGAAACCAGAGGCGGGACCAGGGGGACGCGAGACGGCACGCAGCGGACGCGGCCAAGAGGAGACGCGCCCCGCACCGGCGGTGGCGGTGGCGCTGGCTTCGTCCCGAGTTCGCTGACGAGCCGACTGCGACGGTGTCGACTCGCAAGGCACGTACTGCGTGTGCGCTGCCGTGAGCTGCTCGCAGCGGCACCGTGTTGGAGGTGTCGTGGCGGCAGAGAAGAAGAACACGCCACGGCGACGACGACGGCGGGAGTGTGTTGCCAACGATCTAAAGTTGGACACGCTCAAAGCAAGCAAGCACCCGACAAGATGAAGAACGGGCAGCAATGCATACCCTGCTGACTAACTTCTTTTGATCTATATGTATGCTTTCGTCTAGCAGGCGGCCAAAGAGAAGACACCCAGCCAGGTGGCGACGGCGCAGGCGGCATCACCCAGAAGCGGAGGCCTCGCACCAGGAGGCACTGGGAGGGATCCAGAAGGAACGCCCAGGAGGCGACGATGGCAAGCTGAGGAGGAAGAGACGTCGGCCACGCCGGCGGTCTGCCCATGGCGAGCATGCAGACGCAGGAGGAGGAGATGAAGAAACCGGAGCAGACCAAGCCCCACTGACTACTTCTACATATTACTATGTGTCTATGTCTATCATCTGTCAGGTGCTACACAAGAGGAACAGCCGGAAGGAGGAGGACGGAGGGAGCCGAGGGACAGAAGACCAAGAGGAGATGCGCCCTAGCGGCAGCATCGACAAGATCAGGCGAGACGCACACACACATAGACGCCGCAAGGCCGCCACCCTTCACAACGCACACAACCATCCATCAGGAGATCCATCCATTCACAACGCACGGCCGGAGAGGCACGCAGACGGAAGAAGACCAGATCGCATCGACGGATGAACGCAGTCGGCATGCATCCGCTGCATGGAGAGTACATGCCGGTCATCAGAGACGACCCTCGTGCGATCGCGTCGCCGCCGCCAAAATCGACTTCACCGGACCATATAACTGCACCGATACCGCCGGAGTTCGTCTATGCCAAGCCCTTTATTTTCAGGTGTCATGTTTTGGCTGGAGATTACTCAGGGAGCAGTCGGACGCAGCCCAACCGCTAGCCCCGGCGTTCTACCATGGCGGCCTTCATGGCACTCGGCGAATAGCCTATGGTGTACAGGTCGTGACGCACAGATTGCGACGAACAGGGCCATGATGAACAGGTTCATGGCGAAGGGGACACAAGCGTACATGTTTTGCATCATCTCTTGAAGGAGACTGCATGGCGAAACCGGAGCTCACCGGCGACGCAGCCCAAGACCCGCCTTTCCCTTCATGGCGTACAGATTCTCGACGGAACCAGTGTCTACAGCAACGCGGCCCATGACCGATCCCTCCTTTATGAGCTGCACGTCCCCGACGGATAGGTCAATGGCGAACAGATCACAGGCGTACAGGTTTTGCACCACGTTCTTGGAGGAGGCGGTGTGGCGGAACCGGAGCTCGCTTGCAATGCAGCCCGAGACTCGCTTCTCCCTTCATGGCGTACGGATCTTTGTCCAAACCGGAGTTTGCAACGACGCGGTACGACCAGTCCCTCCTTTGAGAGGCGCACCCAACGTGGCGAACAGGTCCTTGACGTATAGGTCCATGGCGTCGCCGGCGCACAGGTCACTCTTTCACGTAGCACCAGCCCAAGGCGACGCGGCCTCTACGACGCCACTTTCCACGGCCCGGTGAGGCAGCACCTTCGCCTTTGCGGACCGCCAAATACTTGGCGTCTAGCCGAGA
Source organism: Aegilops umbellulata (assembly GCA_032464435.1). Lineage (NCBI taxonomy): Eukaryota > Viridiplantae > Streptophyta > Magnoliopsida > Poales > Poaceae > Aegilops > Aegilops umbellulata. The sequence continues at coordinate 583,896,716 of CP136060.1, read as the reverse complement.
CGAGGTGCCAACCACCCCGGCCACGCCAATGTGAGCGCACATTAGTTTTTACACTGACGCCGGTCTCCCAAAACCATTACTCCCGCAAGGCGTAGCCCCTTCAACACCCTGATGAAGTAACCGGTCGTTGAGAAGTCTAAGCCGAGCGCAAACCATGCTACCCCAACACCAACTACCCCAACGCCGCCAAGACCGACGAGGCACGACGGCGAGGGCTGGCGCGGCCACCGCTAAGGCCATGCTACATACGGCGCGTGTACCGACGAGGACACGGGCTCTGCTGCCGGCCACACACACATCATCATCATGCATGGAGAACGCGAAGCGAAGACGACGAACACGACCACACAGCTTAATCGGAGGTATCCCGCGGAGCAACCCGTGGGAGTAATTAACCGGGAGCCTTCCGAGGCCCCGGGAACCAGGAGACCGCAATCGCCACAGTCAGGCTGTCCGCGCTAGTAGGCCACGAAGCGCATTTGTTTTCTTTACGGGATCTTGTAATTTTATTTCTCCATTGTGATTAATGAAATACTCGTTTCCTGTACCTTTTTCCTTGTGTACTACGGTACACTAGCACGCCCGCATATTTTCTTTTCCCTTTTCCGGCGCAAGAGAGAAATACGCTCCCCTTTCCTTCTCGCGGAGTTTTAGAGATATTTCTCGTGTCAAACACCTGGATGAATGCTCTAATTCCCTTGGATTGGGCGGCGGAGGCACTCCAATGTCGTTTTCTTCATGAAGATGTCGCCTTTGGGACTTTGGAGTGGTGGCGGGGCTTCAGTGTCGGTGGTTGGCTGACCATATATCTTCCGTGCTGGTCCCGTTCGGCATCTTGTAGTGCACATGTTGATCTTTGCCGGAGGTGGTGTCACCGTGGTGACTATGTAGGAGTTTTGCTTCTTAAGGTGAGGTGTCCATGCTTGTGGTTTGCTTCGCTGCAGCGACTTGGCCCTATCCATTCTTGTTCAGGGGTGATCAATTCCACCCGCGGACGGCGCAATGCCCACTGATCTAGCGAGAGAGGGCAGGGGGCCTTCTTCGGAGGCAGAGAAGGATGGAGGAGCAACATCGGTAAGCCTCTTAGGAGATGATGGGGCGAGGTCTTCCTTCGGCGGTGAACAACTCTCCAGACTTAGTCTCTTCGATGGCTTGACCTCGTGTTCGCCGAGGGCTCCAATGCTCAAGTGTTCTTGGTGTATCTGGAGCATGTTAGCTGTTAGTTAGTAAGTTAGCATCTTGTATCTTTTGCCATTTCGTTTCTTTTTCTTTTTCTTGTTGGATCGGTTGTATGGATCGGAAGTTGATTTATCTATAAAGTGGGGCGAAATCCTTTTTCAGTAAATCAATAAGGCTCCAACAACCTCCAGCCATTAACAGTCGTTTGTCACGTGTGCATATATAACGCTCCATCTTCACCAATGTAGTAGCATGAAACTCTACTAGTCAAAACAGTTTGCGACACACAGTCCAATAGTTAGCCGATGAGAGTCAAATAAAAGCAATGGTTTACAGACAAGTCAAGACGATATGATGAATGAAGTTGGGGAGTAGGAGGCACTGGGAGTAAGGGCATCTCCAGCCGTTCGGCCTTCCAGGGCGCCTAAATAGAGCGGCCTGGGGGCGTGCCGGCGCTAGTTCGGCCCCTGGAGGTGACCTAGCTTCCAGTCACGCCTCCGCGCGCCGGCCTCAAGATGCGGGAAATTTAAACTTGGTCGTTCCCGCTCTCAGAAGACGCCGCAAATCCGGCGATCGGACGTAGTCTGGCGTTACAAAAAACAGAGCGCCGCCGTCGCAAGTTCGCGTGCGCAATGATTCACTCGGCGGGGTCGGCTCCAGGCGTTGGCGGAGTCAGCGTGCGCGGGCTCGGCGGTGTCGGAGTTGCTTCGGTGCTGGCCTGTGTCGGCGCGGCTTCGGCACTGCTGGGCGGCGATGTAGAGGCGTCGTTCGGGCTTGGCATCCGTGTGGTCGTGGGCGTCGTCGGCGTCGCCGGCGTTGCCGTCGGCAGCTCGTTCAGGATGAGGCCGCGCTGCACCAGGTACCACGCCTTGAGCTTCTCGTCGTTGCTCTGGAGCATGTCTGCCCCGCCCATCAGAAAAATCCATGTCGGTGTTCCTCTTCTTCGTGGCGACGTTTGATCGGAGCAGGTCGAGCTTGATGGCGTTGTTCTTCATCAGCGACGACCACCGCGCCTCGGTCTTCTCTTCGCGCAGGACGGGCCGGGCCTGGGCGTCGGCGAGGCAATGCTCGATGGACTCCTGCACTTGCGCGGTTGCCGCGTCGGCATTTTTCCCCTTCTTTGCCAATTTGTGGCCGTCCGGCCGCCCCTCTGACGCGCCCGGAGTCGTCGCGTCCGGCTTGTATGTCTCATTGGCCTTGTCAAGGGCACGTCGGACTTCCGCCCACTTCTCGCACTTGTCAATGCGCTTGTAGACGTGGAGGTGCTTGAAGTCGGCGTCTTGGTTGTCGCCCCGATACATGGCGAGCATACGCAGCAGCTGCACGGAGGAATAAACAGTTGGCGGGCGGCGGGCGTGGACGACGAAGAGATGTGGGCGAACGGCGTGCGTACCTGATCCTCAACGCTGGCGCCGCTCTCCGGGCTAGCCGCGACCTCCTCGACGATTCCATGCCATTTGTTGCACGCTAACTGGATACGCCCCCAATGGTTCTCCATCGCCTTGGAGCCGCGCTGCATATAGACGCCTTTGAAGTAGGGGTCGGCGAGTTTCCGCTCGTCGAACTCGGCCTTGATGCGGTCCCAGTACGTCTCGAAGCTCTGGTTCGCGCCGGTGGTTGGGTCGAGGCAGACGACTTTCCATGCTTCGGCGAGGCATTCCTCCTCCTTGGACGTCCACTTGATGCGCGGTTCGCCTGACCTAGCCGCCCGCTTCTTCTTCTTCTGGCGCCCCTTCGTCGGTACAGGAGCCGGCTCCTCCTCCTCCTCTTCCTCCTCGTCCTCCTCCTCCTCCTCGGGTTCCTGCGCGTCCTCGCCGTAGACGTAGCCGAGCTCGGCCTCCATGTCGCCGCTGAGATCCACTACCTCGTCCTGGGTGGCGAACCCGGGAGACGCGGCGGCCGCGGTCGATCCTGTCGCGATGATGTCGTCCATGTCGGCTCCCGTGTCGTCGGCGTCGCCGAGGTGCGAGAAGGGCAGCGGTCCACGGTAGAGATGGGGCGTCTGTGTGGACGCGTAGGCGGCGGGCGGCGAGTAGTTGTATGGAGGGTACTGCACGCCGACGAAGGCGGGCGAGGGCGTGCGCGTAGCGGGGTGACCATGAGGGAAGGTCACGTTTGGGTTGAACCCACCGTGCACGTCGTCGTCGGCGTAGCCGGGCGACGATGAACCCCATGGAGATCCGGCGCCTTGCTGTCCCCAGGGCACGTACTAGGCGTGGCTGACGACGGGTGGATTCATCCCCGCCTGGTCGACCGATGAGGAAGACGCCGCCGCGCGCGCCGCGTTGTCGCGGGCCTTCTTGGCTATGGCCCTGTTCCACCTGTCGGCGGTGACCGCTTCGCGCCGCTGAACTTCCACCCTCCACTCGGCGTTCGATAGGCCCGGTGGCTTCGATGGCGGCGCCCTCGGCTTCCTCTGCTTTGGCTGGGCCACGGCGCCATTCGCGGTTGCCGCCGCGCGCGGCATGGCGTACTTCTTCGGCGGCATGGCGGCGACTGGAAGGCGAGCGGGAGGGGTGTTTGGCGGGAGAAAGGGGGAGAATGGCGGGAGGAAGGCGAGCGAGCAGGAGAGATGCAAGGGAAAAGCATCAAGAAACGGCGGGAAAAGGCCCTCGGGTCGCCTCCAGGGCGGGCCCACGCGCCTTTTTCGCTTGTGCCGGCTCCCCAAGCGCCCTCAGGGCGCTGGGTTCGGCCTGGGTCCGCCGGCACCAGTTTTGGCCCGAGCCGGCGAAAAATGGGCTTCTGGGGACGCGACTGGGGCCTTTTTTTGACGCCGGCGCAGCAAAATCGCCTGGGGAGGGCTTGTTGGGGGCGCGGCTGGAGATGCCCTAAGAAAACCATCAGACTAGGACAGTGAGCTACAAGCTATAATGCGCAGACGTCGGTTGTAGATTGCAAAAGATAGATTTGAAATTGTAGGCGGAGCAGCCTCTTCCCATGGAAACATTCAGAACGAGCAAAGGATATCTGAGGCACATGGCAACCGAAGACCAAATCTGATGGAACTAGTGGCGACGCAACAAAAAGAGCTTGGAAGTTCAAATTAAGTGTTGCTGGTCTTTGCCACTTTACGTGAGTTGACTAGGGTAGTTAGGTGTTTCTAGTTTTTAGTCACAGTGATCATAATAACTCTCTAAGGGTATGAGTACGGGTTGAGAATGTAATTATTTTATTAACTTGTCAGAATATTTCTGTTTTTCTTCTCGTGCAAGTGTACTCTTTTCGCACTACTACGGATTCGGTCTCTCCTGAACATAGTCCCTGACTGACACAAAAAGAACAGTCGGCGGTAAAGACACCACTAACGGGCAGGTTAAGTGAGCCGGCTGTGGCGACTTCAAGTGGTTTTGAGTTTTAGAGAAACAATACCATCATGGAGAAATAATGTGCAGCAACACTGACATATACAAAAACCAACCCATCAGAAGCATTTCTGGCCCATTGTAAGAACAACTAACAGAGTCGTCATTATAACTGGAAATTTAGCATTTTTCGTTCAATATGGCATTATAGCACAGTCTCCATATGCCTCCGGATCGTCATACTTTATGAAGCTCAGTCCAAGGACAAGCTCATAGCCTCCCTGTTAGGAGTTTGTGGAGGTCCCATTTGGAGCTCGCTCCCTATAAAACAGCCAGCACTTGAGGGAAGTTTCAGTTTCTTCCTCTTTTCAACAACGCAAGGATTTTAGCAGCACGTCACTCATAAACACACAAATGGCCAACATGCCCGAGACGACCATTAAAATGGCCAACATGCGGAATCATTCACGGCTATAAAATCCCACGGCGACACGTCCCCATCACTGAAATCCTAATAGCACCCCCCCTAGCTCGACGTATCCCCATTATCCATCACCTGCCCCCGCAGCGACAATGTAGCCGCCCCGGAGGGACTCAACCTATTGGTTGAACCGCACATCGCAATCCTGCCGCACTGGATGTTTAAAATCCCACACGAGGCATGTGCTACGGCAGCTAACGCTTCTTCTTCGTGTTGCAGCACTTCCTCCTCCCACGATGGTCGTGGGCGACCTGCTGGCACCCATGGTGGCGGTTGGCAGGGATCTGGCACCTAGGGCGGTGGAGGAGGAGCGTGCGGGAACGACTTTTCTTTTTAAGCTCCAATAACCCATATGGACCGTTAGAGATTTTCTGATATCTAATATCTGAAGGAAGCACATTAGCTCTTCATGTATCTATAGCCCTTAACTTTGGTGCTACAACTGGCCACACCGATGTACTTTTTTATAAATAACCGACGTTACTTAATTGTAGACCGCCCAACTGGATTAATTTGGTCTTGTGTGTGGGTTTAGGCTGCACGTGTCCAACCTCCTCAAACGATATTTGGGTGCACCCAAATATTGGGCCGCGCCATATGATGAACATGTCTCCCAACATGAACGTTTGAGCATGTACATGTGTTTACCCAAAGATTGGGCTGGAAAGATGATGGGCATGTCTTCCAACAAGAAATAAACCCTAAGGGCAACTTCAGCCGTTGGAGCCCCCCAGGACAATCGCCGGACCAAAAAAAGCATGTCCTGGGGGGCAAAATGCTTCCGCTGGGGGGGGGAGGGCGAGTACGTTTTTCCAGCCGTGGGTGCCCCCGGGACAATGGCCAAGAAAAAGGACGTGTAGGGGAATAGGATTGATCATTGCTTCCGTCGGCGCCCCCAACTGCCCCCCGATGCTCTGGGTTTGGCCTGGGTTCGCCGCGCTTTTTTGAGGTCCTGGGGGTACTTGGGGGGCTCGGCTGGGCCAATTTTTGGCCTTTTTACGTCGCCGGCGAAGAAAGAGGGCTCTCGGGGGGGGGGGGGGGGGGGGCTGGAGATGCTCTAAGAACCAATGAAAAATCAGGAACATAGTTTTAATTGTATTGTCGCAAAGAAAATGTTGCTGAATTCCAAAAGTGTTCACGAAATGTGAAAAATCACTAATCTCAAAATTTTATTTTTTAAAAAATCACTAATTTTTTAATATTTAGTTTTTTTAGAAAAAATCACATACTTTTAAATGATCATGTATTTTACGAAATGGTCAAGGATTTTTGAAATTTTAGTAACATTTTAAATTATTTGTGATATTTACAAACATTCATGAATTTACAAAATCTAGAACAAAAGTAAAAACCGGTAGAGATACACACGGAAAGGAAAAGTCCAGGAAATAGAAACCGCGGAAAGCAACATCTGCTCCCGTCTAATGGGCAGGCCCGTGTGTCTCCTCACGTGGATGATTTGTACGGACTGCTCACTATTATTTGCAAAGAATAGGAGGAGATGCCTGGTTAGCGAAATCACTAGTTAAGGATTAGCCCTTGGAAAATCCCCCCTTCCGAGGTGCTGACGAGTGGTGCACTACGAGTGCGCCAATTGTCGCGGAGTTTTCCCTATCTTTCCATGGATTCATGTAACGAGAATGTTTTACCTCTTGAACTATGCGTAAAAATCCTGAATTATTTTCGCTGTTGGATTTCTTGTATTGAGATCTTCAAAACTAGACCTCATGTTTATAGGTTTTGACAAACTATTTTTCTCAGAAAATGGGTAAAACCCGTAGACGGAAAAATTCAGGAAAACAATATACAAACTGATACAAACTGCAAACCGAAAAGAACAAGCAACCAAAAAAAGAATGACAAAAAAATGAAGTTAAAAAAGGCACCGGAGGCATTGTTGCAGGTTTTCACTTTAATTTCTTGTGCTTCTCGCGGAAGCAAATATGTGCTTCCAAGATTTGCTTCTTGTGGAACCATATTTTTTTCCTGCGCTTCTTGGGAAGCCACATAATATTTTGTCCTTTCCTGGAAACACAACGGTACTTCTCGCGGAAGCAAATCTGTGCCTCCACGGAAAGCTAATTTGTGCTTCTCGCTAAAACATGGGCTTTTTTCTTTTCGAGAAGCGCAAATATGCTTCTCGTGGAAGCAATTCCGTGCCTCGACATGGAGAATAGATGTGCGTCTTGCGGAAGTAAATCTGAGGAATGGCAGATGGCAATGGGTAGGATATGGGTGGGTATGACCTCCTTCTGCCCAAACCCATACCCACAGAAAATTTCTATACCCACCTACTTCAATCCCCATGGGTATAAATTGGCAGCCATCCCCATACCCATCGGGTATCCTATACCCAATATCCAGTAGGTACAACATATAGCATGTTAATTTGTAGAAGGCAGATAAATGATTTCAAAGTTGAAGTGATGATGGGGAAGCAATATAGCACCAACGCGGACTCCTACATTAGGTGCCCTCTTGGAGGCATCAAAGGAGTATGATCAATGGTTGGTGGGAGCCCGATGCATTCGGAGGTGGTGGTGGGAATGGGGGCTTGCTGGATAGAGAGGTGAATGGAAGTACGCTAGCGAAAATTTAGAATCCCTATTTTCTAGGAGTCACATAGGATGTAGGAGGAATGGCGGCCTACGAGCTAAGGTCGGTTTAAGGAAAATGATATTTAGGCTGGGCCATAGGAGTTGGATGTTGACCCCACATGTCATAGAAGTTATTTTTGTTTATTAATTTCTTGGGGTATCCATTGGATTACCCATGGGCATAATTTCATACCCATACTCTACCCGTATAGCTTGCGGGTAAGAATACCCATTACCCGTGGGTACAAAATCTATCAAAGTCTGGCCCGTTGTTTTTGGGTAGGGTACCCGCAGTTGAATCACTAGAAGCAAATTTGTGCTTCTCGTGGAAGCATAAAAATTCACACATTTTTTCTCCAAATCATAGGAAAAACCTGACAAAAACCGAAACCCCCAAAAAAGCCCTGAAAAACACGAAAACGCGTGAATAACGAAATGCAGAGGATGCGCCTAGGAAATGACATGTGGCAACGGCTGGACGCACCACTCCACGTGCTCCCAGGCCACGGACCCTGGAAGTCCCTACAAGGATATATTAGTTGGATCGATGGTAGTTCATCCGAGCATTAGGAAAGCGCAAGTCCAAAAAAACCCATCTAAAACACGAAAATCCACCGGACATGACATGCACATAGCTGAAAATAACTATCCACAAAGGTATGCATCAAGGTACATACTCAAGCCGGGAAATAATTATCTCGACGACAAAAAAATAAAAAATTGAACAAATACAAAATATTTTGTAGCTACATATGTTACACACAGTATCACATAAAACTTTTTGTTTCTTGATAATGTTTTCCCGGAAAAAAATGTTATGCTAATTGTTAGTAATATTTTGGTCTAAGTATGTGAAATTTTTCATCGATATTTTGCACATCTTTAAAGCATAGCTCATTCACGCTTTCACCGACAATAAGCATGCACGTACAGGATATAGGCTGTGTCCGGGAGCAGCCTCTTAAAAGGATCACTAAATGGAGTACATCAGAGATAGGCAATAATTCTATAGTGAAGGGTCTATCTGCATTATAACCAATACGAGACAATGGCAAAATTCACACCATATATAAGCTGCAAGCACACTACAAATAACTCAATATTTTCCCAAAATAGCACAGCCTATCAACCAGCTTACAGTCGCATGCATATATATATTCCTGCACTAGCACGCTCGACGGCCTACCAGTTGACAAACTCTTTGCTGCCACTAGTAGGTCATACATGAGGAAGAATTGCTAGCCAAGAGACATTGAATTGCATTAGGGAATATGAGGCGTTGTGAAAGATACGTTACCACCAAAGTTGCAGGCTAGCTAAATATCAAGCATTGTACTCACGGTGTTTCTCGCAGACTTAATTAGCCGTGGTCAACTCTGGCATGGCCATCATTGCCACAGGGTGGCTGGCAGTCTATTGGTCTGGAGTCTACACAGCTTTCGCAACTAGCTGGATCTGCCGAGTATATTTGATTCAACAACTAGCTTTGGTAACTACAATAGTTCTCGAAGTGTCAATTTCATCCCATGCGGGCAGTCGAGGTACATCCTATCTAGCCGCCGGGTGCTGCACATCTGCTCTCCGAGCCTCTAGGACTCTAGGTGCTCGGTTGACTTTTTTTTCCTGACATGGTTCGGTCAGGTGGAGAAAATATAAAAAAGTTAAAAAGGTGCCATAAGGGTCAGATTGTCTGTTCGTTTGATCATATCAGGTTAAAAATATTGAAAATGATTTAAATAATTCACAAGTGCAACGGTCAATTTAGCAAAGAAAAGGGGAGCATATATGAGTGTCAAAATCAAGTGTAGTATATTATCAATAGGAGAAATTAAACCAGGCATCTCAACATTGACTTTAAGATACCACCGGGAGGTGCATCCCCACTTTAGACACCGGGGGCAAACCTGAGAATCGGGTCTCCTCTCTTTGCCGGACTGACTTTTAAGCTCATTCATGAGTTGCTTTGAGCCGTGTCTTCCAAAATCGCCCATGTGGTCACTCAACCTAGAAACCTTAATTAACTCCATACTCCCTAGTCATGCAAAAGGAAAAAAATCCATGATCCTTAGGACAGTGAAAAAAATTCATCAGAAAGTAATCAGGTTTGAGTGTCTATGTAGTCACCTTCGTACGTTCTGCATCAGCCAGCTTAAATGGCACGCCCATTTGGGTCCCTAAATTGGCCCAAGTTCCATCGATGGAACAAAGCATAGGATGCAAATCCCAAAACTATATGCATCGCAAGTCTAAATCTGTGTGTCCTCGTCATCTTCCTTCCTTTCCCCATACACAGGTCAACCTCCTCCTCTTTCAACACTTCCCGTAACTCCTATAGATCCTTCAACAACCCTCCGTGAGTCACCACTCAAAGCCTCCAGCCTTCACTGGACCGTTTGCTAGATCTGAGATGTTAGCTTGCATGCAAATCACCAAAATCGAACTTTTCTAAATCTCTCATACCAGGGGAGGGAGCAGCGTTGAGCTTTGGTGGAGCCAGCCTGGATCACTATGAGTCTGTGACAGTGTTGTAACATAAATCCACAGTTCCTGTACTCCCAAACTGAAAGTCCAAATGTCAGTAGGGTTACCTTTTACTACTTGTGTGCAAGGATCAATATATCCAGATATTGGGTGACATATTGGAGAAAACATATCCAGAAGTTTTGAATTATATTATTCAAAACTTATCTTTTGATTAAAATAAAATGCATGATATACACGCTTTAGCATAAAAATGATTACTGATTTATTAGCTTGTTAATTATAAGTTATTGAAGAAAGATTCAAGTGTTAATTCTAAGATAATAAAAATATATTATATATGCGTCTCTACAAAATATTATGCATGACTTGATAATATGATGAAGTTGTAAATACATAATCTTTTATTCATTGCTTTCTAATGAATAATTGTTGTCATCGTTCTATTTGAGTAGGCATACTGGGCCAGATATGGGCCATATCGGTTGAGATTTGGTCCGTATCGGATGATAGGTGCAAAAATGATATTTACAAAATGATATGTTATATTTAAAAGCTTCCGTACGTGGTACACTGATTGTACAAACGTCTAATTAACATGAACCTATTGCTTTGTATAAACTGTACAGTGGTTGTGAATGCAACTCTTTTAGTTGCCTCTTCAAAAGATTTGAACTTAAAATAAACTGTGCATGTATGGTCTTCTACAATCCGTGGTAGAATTTCCAGATGCCAAGGAAAGAGGAGAATATAATGCCTTTAATTAACTTTGATCTAACTTTCTTACTTATCATGTACATTTGTTGTTCATGTTTTTTTTCGGTTGGATGTTTACATTGATTTGAAACCTGACATATTTTACTGCTCAAGTGTCTCATCCTGATCCTTATAGAAGTTATGGAATCAAATCGGTGAAACATAGTTATGCTCCAACAACCTCCGATCATGAATGTTGGTTGTTTGTCATGTATGTGTGTGTCTATATATATATGTACGGTGGCGCTATTGTGCGCGAGCGCGCATAATACTTAGCGTGCGCTCCGGCCGGTCCTAATTAGGCGGGCGGCTCGTGGGGCTCTCCACAGTACATTTTTTTGAGGGTAACGGTGCTTGCAAGAAAAAGTAACGCATTTAAATTTTTTACCATGTGTGGTCCGCTCCGTTCCGACACGGTGGTCACTATGCATTGGTAGTAATAGGGGTAATATAGATGGTAATAGACAACGATTCTTTACCAGGCAATGCTTTATCGATGGTTTGATCTCTAAACACAGTGAAACCTTGCTAACATGTAGTAACCAATTACTAGCGGCAGTAAAAGATGGAGTGGAAGGTAATGAAATAAAAAATATGAATGAAAAAAATTAGAGATGCTTTGATCCTGCTCATGGTAAACCTAGTAAATCCCGGCTCACATGTAGTAAAGCATTACTACTACTATATAATTGTGACCTAGTAAATCTAGGCTCACATGTAGTAATGTATTACTACTGCTTTATAATAGTGACCTAGTAAATCTAGACTCACATGTGGTAATGCATTACTACTGCTATATAACAGTGACGGCCACATCAATACTACTTCATGCAGAACCAGTTTAATTAGCGGTTGGTGATCGTAACTCATTACTGTTGGATATTTTGCGAAGGAATCCATGCCAGGCAAAGCGCCTCGGGTCTGGTCGTAAGCGGTTACGGTAGATCACAAGCGAGCGCGTGGTTCGTCTAATTAGCGCATACGGCTGGTTGGGTCGATCGGTGGCCGGAGCGTAGGTTAAGATATAATGCGCGTAGGCTTAGTTTAGCAGGGGCGGGGCGCAGAGTCGCTTATCGTAGGCGCCGGCCGCAAATTGCTCGTTCCTTGCCCCACCCCCGCCCCGCTTTAGGAATTGATGGTAAAAACTGCAGTGAAAATCGTAATGGAATTATTTCTATTACCGCTGCTAGGTGCCCCACCTCCGCTCCGCAGGCCTCTATTCGCTAATGATAGTAAAAGAGATACCATGTATGGTAATGGAAGAAACAACTTTACTGGATTGCATGGCCCGCACTATATTCCATTGCTCGTACCATTATCCATGGTAAATAAAAAGACAGTTTTTATGGTAACAGAATTAAAACCATTACGTGATGGAGAGCACCAGTCCCTAATCCGTGTAATAAACGCACACGATATTCTTATACTACACGTAAGACACCACTTTACCATAAGGTGAAGGTAGCATGAAAATAAGTATAACATGCTTCACACCACGTTACCATAAAATTATAATTATCTACTACTGAGAAGGACGATCTTGTATAGTAACAGTGCTACTATGAGTTTACCATTACTTGCATGCGTCATTACTACCATGACATGTACATGGTGAGTGCTGGCACAGTGGTAATGTAGCCACATGGAATAGTAATTTTTTTTTGACCGCATAGCCACATGCAATAGTAACCAAGAGAGGAGGGTTACCATAAATTTAGAGTCGTTTTACTAGAACAATGACTTTGGAACTGCATGCCTTCCGTGCTACTAGTATATATTACCAGTTAAAATTTTAAACTAGGAGCGTCGGCCTGGTAATTGTGGCAGGCTATTTACGATCAAATTATTAAGGACGCTCGCGCAGGTGGGTTTTCCTACTTGGGGTGGTTCGAGTGGCCGGTAGCGCCCAGAATAAGGTGCAGTACGCTCAGGCTTATTTTAGCATATATATATATATATATATATATATATATATATATATATATATATATATATATATATATATATATATATATATATATAGGGATTGACTATTCGTCACCCTGGGTGAGGAATAGTTATTCTTCACCCCCCCTCTATTTTACCATCAATGCACCGTAATTTTACGTTGTAAGTTTTTGTCTTATTTCCGACGTAAAAAGAGACCGTAAGAAAATCTAGAATCGTCGTAAAAATTATTCTACATAACTGTTACCATGATTCTTAGCCTTTGAATCCACGTATAATGACAAACAAAATAGGACAACGGTACATATTGCATAACAAGGTTTACAAAACACAAAAATATAGTTTTTACAAACATAGTGCTAGGAATAGGCCCGATTTATTGGTAGATTACCAATAACTCGCTTGCCAGTGCGATAAATCAGCTCAAATGGTAAACAGTGAAGATAAGGTATAAACTTATCGGTCACCCCCGGGGAGCGATAAATCGTTGAATCCGATGTCTTTTTTGAACAATGGTTAAAGTAATATCATTATGTTGCTACAACCTGCAAAAATATCTCATTAGACCTAATGTGTCTCTGCATGAAACAGTGTTGCATTGTAACCATAATCGATATGCTAACGGTGCAGAATAGGTAATATATCAAATATTTTTTTTCAGACAAATCAGATCTCAAATGCTAGGACAGAGCGATACATTGTTGATCATGGTTGCCAACTTGGTCAGTGGATCAAACATAGCTTTATTGAAGCCATGTGCAAGATCTGCTCATGACTAATACCATAGTTGAAGTTATTTAAATCACACTACGATGAAGATAAGTGAGCAGTCTTGTTCTGGCCTAAACAATGACTCAATGACTTGGCTTTCTACGTCTTACTTAGATCAAGAAAAATGGAGAGAGATGGATTAACACACTCAGATGACAACAAGCAAGTAAGAAGGGTATTATTTGGCCTAAAGAACAAGTCAACTACTATGCGCTCTGATATATGGGCCAAAATGGGATTTGTAGAATTGTGCCACGAAAGCATAGATACATATATGTAGAAAAAATGTCAGAAAATTTTAAAGTGGACAGTGCCTAATTGACGACTATAACATGCATTCTCATGCGCATGGTATGTACAAGACATTTTCGACGCCTATAACATGAATCCATACAGAAAGGAAAAACAACAAAGACAAATTTATAGTAAACCATAGCAAATGTCCTTACTTTATCCCAATGATAAGTGCGACACATGTGGCACGAAGCACTCCAGTCTAGACATTTTTTACAACTGAATTTTCTATCCAAAAAGAAAAAACCAAACCCCTAGAAAACTGAAACTTGCCATCCGAAAATAAAGTAGCCATGCTTGACAACTAAAGTTTCCATCCTCGCGTCACTAAACTTGCCATAAAAAGTGTCTGGAGTTGCCATGCGTTCGTGCCACACACGTGGCACTTATTAGGGTCCTTCTTTATTAGTTTCAAATTTGAAATTTATGACATTGTGGATGCCTTGTGCCTCAAAACTGTTAAAAAAACTAGAATACACCCGTGTCACCCAACTTGCATGCCTTGTCAATTAGGTCTACACACTCTGAAACTAGACACTCGGGTGTGTTTGCTAGCGTTCCCAACCTAACATGGTAGTTTTGCTCTTAAACATGTTGACATGTTCAGTACACACATTTGCTGTTGTTTAGTAGCGGTGTATGTGCTGAGACATACTAAACTGATACTCTGTTTGGCAGCTTGGATCTGTTTAGCATGTCGGCTGGTAATGTAGTAACTGGTATTTTCAAATAAGTGAACAAAATATTTAAAAAATGTGAACGATTTTTTGAAACATGGGAAAAATAACATTTTTTGAAAATTTAAACATTCTTTTGAAAATTGAAAAAAAATGAAAGTTTAATATTTTTTAAAATAGAAACCAATTATGAAACTGAACTTTTTTGAAAAATATTTTTTCTAAAAAACTGTAATTTTTTGCAAATTTAAACAAAAATTAAAATTCTGAACATTTTTTGAAAATTTTAATAAATTTTGTGAATCTGGACATGTTTTAAAAATTTACCAAATTTTGAAACTCTGCACTTTTTTTAATTTTTTTTAACAATTTTTGAAAATCTAGACAATTTATGGTATTCCAAACATTATTTTTAGGAATTCCAAACATTTTCTGAAGCACGTTATCGCTCATGGATGCTGACCAACGAATTGCTGTTGGGGTGTTCACTCTTCGTGCATGCTAAGAGGTTATTTGGGCTGAGCTCGTTCATGTTGAGGAGGCCCCGTGCAGGCTACCAAACACCAAAAAGTGGGTCGAGGATGAAACTTTTGAGCTCATGCACCCTTCATGCACTCTATCAAACACACCCTGAGTTCATGTTAGAGTCCAAACTATGTGTGGCTGGCTTTTACGGCTTACACGGCAGGTTGACCTTATTAGCGAAGTGTCTTTGTCAGTGTGATCCACGTGGCTTCGTGAGTGCATGACTGGTGGTTGAGAGTGCAATATTTCTTGAAAGGTCAAATGCAGTTTTTTTCCTAACTGGCTTTTACAAAAATCATAGAAGTGCTTCCAAATGCCAAGAGCAGAGATGAATACAATGCCTTCAGAAGTTTCGTTTTTCTTATCATTGTTATTTGTTGTCCGTCTTTGTTTCAGTTTGGTGGTCTATGGCATACTTCATTTTTGTAGCCTCGGTTTGTGGTGTTCAACTATGTCGTGTGCAACATAAAAAGAAACAAGGACAACAAAGGTGACTTGTCAGGTCCATATGAAACATTACGACATGTAAATAACTTCAGTATAGTAATGATCCAACAACCTCCAACCATGAATACTAGTCCTTCGTATGTGCGAATACATATTGCTTCATCTTAAGAAAAATAGTAGGAGTGAGCACTAATAGTCCAACACCTCTCAACCACACAATCAAAGAACTCGGTGATGACCAAAAAATAGGAGCAATTGTGTGAACCATTGCACAAAGAAGATGTGCAAATGTGAATGAACATTATGGAATAGGGGGCGTCAGGAACGAGAAAACCATGTTTTTATGGACCCAACCGCCTCCAACTTACCGAAGCTGCATCATATCATGATAAGGAAGCACTGTTGGTCTGCAGCTATCAGGCGAACTGGTATGTCACTACCACGCATTTCACTGGGACAACTTCCGTACAATTGGCCAGTCATGCAGTCCCAATGATCACTAAGTACAAACTAGTGGTTTAGATTGGCTAAGTGTAACAATCTAATGTGTAGAATCGACTTTGATTAAGTTGTTCCACGAAGCAGGAGTACACACGTCCATCATCAACTTGTCAAAAAACGCTCTATCTATCTATCTATCTATCTATATCTATACCTATACTAATTATGGACTTCCTAGAAATTCCCACGTTAATCAGTAATTAGGAGCCGCTAATTTGGTGGGACCGAATTATTACGGTGTAGATTAACCCACGTGGTATTATTTTTTCCAGAGAACACACATAATTCTTTCAAACGGTTTGGTATTATTTTTTCCAGGGAACTCGCATAATTCTTTCATACGGTTGGACTCTATATGGCATTCACGATTCTTTTTTTAAGCTATGTGGTCTCCACGATTCAATCTAGGGAGATTAACCCATGCGATCTTTTTTTTATGAGGACTCACATATTCCTTTGACGGGTGGCCTCTATATGGCCGCCACAATTATTTTTTCTTCTGAAGCTCTTCGGTCTCCAGGATTTTAGGAAAAACACAAAATCCCTCACGACTCTCTCCCAACCTCTCACATTAACTCCCTAAAAATAACCACCTTAATTAGAAATCTATTTTTATATAATTAAGACAGAAGACAAATAAGACACCACATTAATCCACATAGATTAAATTACCTTGAACGTAAAATATAGATATGAACGGTTGAGATTTAAAAGATATAGCGTTACATATAAATATTATTCCGTACAAACAGTTGGACATGTCACGTGTCATATACTAATAATTCAACATGTTATTAGAAAAAGGACGTGTTCATAGAAAAACAAAAAAACACTATCTTACATTGGTGTTACAAAAAAAGTACACATGGGGATAGAAAAAGTGAAGTTCGGTAGCCAGCTATGTAAGAGTCCAGTTAAGAAAAAAGGAAAGAGTCCAACCATAGAAAGGAAGGGTTATCATAGAATACGTGTGCTAATTCCTAAAAAACAGAGGTGACATCAGATATAGTTTTAGCAAAGTAATTAGGCTAGACATCTTCCGCGTTAAATAAGTATTCATGTGTCCATATCCCGTATGTTTCTGCCTGCCAAGCAATGCGATGAACTGATTGAAAAAAGAAAAACAAGGCGGTGGGTGAGAGTCCAATTATCATACGGCCATGTACCTGTTCAAAATAAAATAAAATATGGCTATGTATCCCATGCGGGCACCAGTAAAAAGAGAATAAAGGGCATGTAGTGTTCAAAAAAATCATATACACGATCATCAACGACACGTCTAACAATTGTTTTTGCGAGAATTGACACGTCTAACATGATACGTACACATTAAAAAAACCTTCCCAAAGAAACTAAATGGAGGTCTATTCTTTTTCTTTGAACTCTGGGATGGTCTATTCGGAATAAATAAACATGCATAGATGGCACGTACAAGAAGGTTTCTAGAAGGAAAAAACACTAGACCATGTATGCATTTTAGAAAATAAAACTTCAAGAAGGATTTTTTAGGGTACTGCACGAAGGTTTCTGGAAGGGAAAAAACATCCACATGTAACTCTTCTTACCTTCTTTTTTTGTGGGTAACTCTTGTTACCTACAAGGAAATATAACTATGAAGCCTTAGGCCCCATACGCATAGCACATGTACATGCACGAGCTGAATTTTCCCACTATGTTCGCATGCAAAAGGCCATGCAACAAAGAAAAA
Organism: Aegilops umbellulata; assembly: GCA_032464435.1. Taxonomy (NCBI): domain Eukaryota; kingdom Viridiplantae; phylum Streptophyta; class Magnoliopsida; order Poales; family Poaceae; genus Aegilops; species Aegilops umbellulata. Next base: position 583,879,050 of record CP136060.1, on the reverse strand, counting down.
TAGTTGTGCAGAAAGAAATCCAAACAAACAGACAAGTCACCAAATACAATTGATCATGTTTGATAATTTGAGTTTTTCACAATAAAATTACTAGATATGTCTCTTCTTTCATAGACAAAAGAGTACAACTTGATTTATATGCGAATTGCAAAATGAGAACTAATAATAAATTATTAAATATAATTTTAATAAGTAGAAAGTTCAGCTATAAAGATTAAATATAAAATTTATCCAACAAAGTTGAACATGAAATAAAAATAAACTATAATCTAATTATTAAGTATAGTTACGTTATATAAAACTCAACTATACGGCTTAAATTAACCCGTAAAGTTGAACATGAAACTAAAAATCACATAAATTATTATCCAAATAAATATGCAAAAAAATATAAGATTGCCCAGAATAACATAATTTAATACCACTTTAAATGAATATACACCAACAGTTACTTGGACTACAATGTAAATAGTTAGGGTGAGAGGACATTGTCACGATCATCTAGGAGCATGCATGGAAGATGGACGTACATGATATTGTGCTATCTATAATCGTAATTGCAAGAAAGATAATGGCGAGACAGATTGGGGGAGAGGACATGAAATTTCAGCATTTAATTACTGATGAAATGGTTCCATGTTGTCAGACACAAACTTTAGTGCCATTAGTCATCTGCTAACATGCACCGGTGACTTTAATAGCAATAAATACCGGTGGAGAAAACAGTATCGAATATATCTATTATTGATTGAATCATATAGAATGTTATATAAATAACACTTATGCATGTCAAATATGTAATAAATTGTTTTAATTTCCTTCAAAATACAATTACATTAAAACTAAATGGGCATCATCCGAGGTGACAAGCTACGGCGAGCCCGAGTGAGAGAATGTTTTAGAAAAATTTCCACCATTCACTGACTACATCCATTTAGAGTAAGAAGTGGTATATATATTCACGCTATGATGAGAAGACGTTGAAGAACATATATTGATATGTGGATATATGAGAATGTACTAACAAAACATACAAACACTATATGGCCGGTGTTGATGCACATGACGGAACAAAATAAAAAGGTACGGGTACAAGTCATGAATGTTTATATTTTCATGGTGAAAAATCCCAAAACATATTATGTGAAAAATTGAATTAAAATGGATGAAAATGGGTGGAACACTTAAAACTATAGATTAGTACCAAAGCCTATCGCATGGCATTTCTGCTTAATAATGTTTGTTGAAGATACAGATTTTAGCTTATTATTTTATATAAATACTCATGCAGCGGTAAGACGAAGTTATAGAAACCCACCAAGATAGGAATTCTAGCCGCGCAAATGCGCAGGTCACCCCGCTAGTTCCTAGAAATTACAAGAGCCTTCAGATTAAGCAGGACTTCTCCCGATCCCTCACGACTCTCTCCCATAATATCTCACGAGTCTATCCTTTCTCTAGGTCCTAATATCTCACGAGTACTCTAAGTCAGCAAAAAAAAGAAGAAGAGATCTCCCGATCTCACAAGCGGAGCCCTCCCTAGCGGCGACCGTACGTCCCCTCTCCCTCGCCCCCTCTCTCCGGTTCTCTCTTCTCTTCTCTCGCGGGGAGGCGCAGCTATATTCTTCACCCTTAATAACGTGTACTGAGCCAAAGGGGAGGAAGAGATAGATGAATCATTCTCTGGACATTCTCCATCGGTAAGCACCCCCCGTCCCTTAAGATTCCTATTATGGGTTAAGATCAGGCAATTTGATATGTACATGATCCTTGTGTGCTATGCACTTTGCATTTGTTTGTCAATATTGCCGGCTTTGATTTTCAGGGTCTTTGTCCAGACCAATAAGGCAGCATGTGCAGATGGTTGTCGCACATATTGATGCAGTTGCTTTTGATTTTCTGCGCCTGCTCACGTTGTTAAACAATGACATCATGTTTCCTAAAAAAAAGACTTCATGTTATACGACTCCAGCATTTGTTCTAAAAAATAAGTTGTGCAACACGTATGCATGCATTTATAGTTAGCAATCTGCACCTTCCTGATTAAAGCTACACGTAGTTGAACAAAGACTTCATATTTCCTCAAAAAAATAAAAAGACACCATGTTATATGATTCCAGCATTTGTTCTAAAAAGAAAACAAATTATTTATAATTAGCGATCTGCACCTTCCACATTAAAGGATCGGCCTCATTACAGATCTATATGCAGGACAGAAGCGTCACAAACTACTCGATGCACCGTCCATGTCTGCCCATGGTGCAACTCTTAACCAGTACTACCTATGTGGTTGGTGACATGGCCTCTGCAGATGGAGGCTATACGTGTTATGTTGTCGGTGAAACTATATTGAAAATTTGTTACTTGCTGCTGGCTAGAGGTGCCCTTTAGGATCTCAGCTGGTTTGAAGGTAGCAGATAGAATACAGTGGACAATATGTGGATACTTGCATGGACTAACAGCATGCATGGTGTAGTAGTACCTACACAGAGATAAGGACACTGCCGTCGACTGATGCGTTGTACGTCGATTCGTTATGTGCTGCACTTGGCATATATGATCATGCATTCCCCAGCCAGGTGATCGATGAGGTGCCCATATGTCATGGCTTGACAGAAGCGGCAGCATTGTTCTGAAGTTTTCCACGGCAACCACTGACGATTTGCATGCCTAGCCTTTAGTTTTGTTTTTTGAATTGCTAATAGATTCAATCTTTAGTAATCCCATGGAAGTTTTCCATGTAATAGGCGGCATTGTCTTTTTTGTTGACTCCTAGAGCAATAGGCTTTAGCAATATTGAAATACATTTGTTGCACATAGTTGAAACTTGAAACTAAGAGTTTACATATACACTTCTGTATTAATCGTGTTAAATACTTCTCAACCTTTGCAGTTACCTATTATGTGTCATGTGTACTGAAGTTCCGGAACAAATTGCACATTGGCGCATATTAATATCATCCAATTCTTATCTAATTTCGTATAAATATATTAAAAATTGAATGCAAATTCCTATATGCCATATCATCTTTTCTAACACATAAAATGCATTTACCTCTCTTACTCAAGTCGACGGTACAAAAACCAGGTAATTCCTTATGATTGTATGTGTATATTATATTAGTCTATAGACTAGCAATCTCATCGAGATCTTAAATAGTAAACACTCCCAAGAAACTTCAATATCTACAGGAGAAAAAACTACACAAGACATAACAAACTGATTAAGTCATGTGTGATTGCTTCTGAGTGAAAGAGATTAAGTCATGTGTGATTTTTTTTGAGTTATCGAGATATATATGTATCTAGAACTAGAATAACTGAATTGTGGCTAATCTGGAATCCAAAAATGCATAGTAAAAAAAACAATCTGAAGCATCGTTTGATTAGACAATTTAAACATAAATACATTACGTAAATAATATATCACTCAGAGTCTAACGAAATCTTCTTCAGTGCAAGCACTCGAAGCATGAGATGAAAATGCCCATTGGCGATCCATGGAGCCTTGGCATCAGAAGCAGCAAGTTAAAGCTAACCTAAAATTAGCTCCAATGACACATAGATCTTTATTCATCTCAATACACTATAAATAAAGGTATGTACCGTGTTCCATTATTGCATGGAGGCAGGTTGCTGTGTTAGCATAAATGCCAATGTTTATATTCATATATCGATCTGTAATCTCCTTTTCTCCTGATGGTTGATATCTAATTTCCATTGCTTGGTTCATACTTGTGGAAAAGTTGAAGTTATTTATATGTGTAGGTCTCACGTTTGTTGTTTTGCCGCAGCTCATTGCTGGGGACGACAGATGGCTCATTGACTCTTAGAGGACGGAAGGATGCCCACATGATTGCTGGAACAAAATGTAAGGATGGAGGTAATTAATTATGTGAAATTATATTCCATTAAAATTATTTAGCTCGCTGATATGTTTATACATCTTGATGTTGGCCAGCAACAACATGGCAATTTTTAGCTGACGGCGTTACACGGTAGAAAGTATTTTGCGCCTATAAAAAACACATTTAGAGGTTCCAGGTCATCGGCAATAATATTTGACTTTTGGGTACGACTTCCAAAGGGGAGGTAACTACAAAATCACAGTATTATAAATATCTTATGGAATATAATATTTTGTGTGTACTTAATATACTATGCTTAGTAACTAGCTAGAACACCTGATATATTTGATTATGCCAAGACATATGTGAAATTACCTTTTTGCTTAAAATAACTGCTAGGTTGATAAGTAGTTGACTCTTCATGATAAGTAGCTGTCTTTTCTAAAATAAATTCATGCTCATATATACCATGAAACTAAAGGTGGCCTCTAAAGCTTTCTTTATTGTAGTAGTATATAACTCACCAAACTACCTATTGTAGACATTATTACTGCTCTGGTCCCAACCATGAATTTATTTATCTTTCTAATCGATCATCAAATTTAGCCACAATAAACGGTTAAATAAGTTCGGTACCGAAGAGAGTGAAGTATCCTATATATTGTTTCTACCAACTAACATAATGTTGACGCCAAGAAAGAAGCAACCTACCTCTTACCCCTGTAATTTAGCTAAAAAATATGTTCGATTTAATAGATTGTTGCTAATTAAACATTTAAAATGACCAAGCTGGCCCACTTAACTTATCTGACTTGGTTATTTTATCCTCACAAATGCAAGAGTGGCGTATATATTCGTGCTTCTCTGATCCAATGGGACAAAAGTATCATGGACGGACAAGAGAATATAAGGATTTATATGATTCACAAATAAATATCTGGTACCAAGTGGTCAGCTTGGTAAGCTATCAACAAAAGTATTGCAAATAAATATCTGGTAGTGCACATATTTGGTTGTGCAAATAAGTTGTGTGTACAAACCTAAAATCATTAATGTTTGGTCGTGCACATATTGAGTACAGATATGCAAGGCTATGGATTTATGTTTGGTTGTATTGGATGTATAGTATTTCACGTTTTTTGATGCAAAATTTTGTATGCGCAAAAATGAGAGAAATACGAGTTAGTAACAGCCCGTGCGAATGCACGGGCATACGACTAGTCTCTAAAATGATGTGGGATGGCCGGCAATGCAGAAATTAAAGAGACAGAAAAAATCCATGCGTGGAAGGGTGTATGATGCAACTTTATAGCCGTAAGCTCGAGCACCCGTGGACGCGCGATCAAATTCAGGCAGGCTTCGTGTTAGAACATTCTGCCGCCCAACTTGATTATTTGTCCAACCTAACCGTTCCCCCGTGTCGCCTGCGCTCGGGGAGACTCGGGGGCGATTCCTCCAACCCTAGCGCGCCGCCACCAGGCCATCACATCTCCTGCGCCGCCGCCGGGCGAAGCCTGCGCGGCCAAAGGCGGCGGCAGGGCTTCTCCTCTTGGCTCCCTGCGTCCATGGGCAGCGGCTCTTAGCGGGATCTGGCGGTGCTCTGGAAGCGCATGTACCTCGGCATCCAGATGCGTGGCGGCGGACCTCGGCGAAGAGTGGTGGAGGGGTGCGGTTGCTGGTGCAGATGTGTGCCATATGCGGCCGTGTCGGACATGGCCGGCGGGACGAGCATTGGCCAGGACGATGGCGCGCATGTTGGGCGTTGTCTGATGCGCGTGTGCTATGTCCTTTGGTGGCGCTTGGGGATGGGTCGTCGGACCTTGCTCGGGTGACCTCCCCTACTCTCGTCGGCGCGCTGGACAAGATGACTGTGTTCTTGGTGATTGATGTGATCGGGAGGGCTTGAGGGGAGCTGGGGAAACCCTGTCTCGGCTTCGTGCGAGCGGTGACGACGACGCCCTTGGGCGCCGTTATCCTTGTTGAAGGCTTCGCTACATTGCTTCCCTCCTCCCCTCATGGTCTTTGCTCCGGAGAAATCCTTGCTCCCCTCGTGGGACAGACAATGGCGGCGATTTCCTCATCGCTGACCTTCTTGGAGGTACTGTCTTGGAGCTGACTCAGTTGCCGGAGCAAGCGGTAGCTTGTTCAGCATTGCTTCAGGGTGAGATCTATGGACAATGGCTTGATGCAGAAGGCATGGATGTGCAGTGGCGACGGTGAATTTCTGGCTGGGTTGATAATCTCTGTGTGAGATGATGGTAGCCATGATCTCATCTGCAAGTATGCGGGCAACATCGTCTTCCTACTGCGTCATGGTATGGTGGTTTACCCCCAGGCGCATAGGCGAAGACATGGTCCTACACTGCTAGGTGATGACCGAGATGGGATCGGGAATCTTGGATCTTCAGATCGGGCAGCAACGACGAGTTTGTTTTGCTGCATGATTCTGCCGCCAAGGGCGAGGAAGACGAAGCATGAGGATGGCACGAAGCTGTTGGAACGTCTTGATTTGGGATTTGATTGTGTGGGTGGCCATCCTCCCTTAGTCTCTGTTGCAAAGTGGTGTGATGGCGACCTTCATTGTTTGGAGTTCTTGGTGACAACCAACTCTTGTCGTAGCTTGACTGTCTGCTTGTGCGAGCATGGGCTTTATTTATGTGGCACCTCACGTCATGACCATGCTATGTATGTAGCTGCAGGGATTGCGGAAAGTGGTGGCGACATCATTGCTGATGTCAAAAGATGATTGGTGCAGATAAGGTTGCTGTTGTAGATTGTCGATCACTGATTTGATCGCTTCGGAGTTTTTTTTTCGTATCTTTTTAGTTCACTAAGGCATAGCTTCGGTCATGTTTGACTTTGCTAGTTGCCGGTGTGATTTTCATGTGTGTGCGTTGGTGTTGGCTGTGTGCATCCTAACTATGCAGAGGCCGGATATGGGCTCATTGTGTTTGTATTCACTTGATGCTTCATTTTGAGTTAATAAAATCCATCCTTTATCCAAAAAAACTAGGGTGTGCCTACTGTACTGGGACATACGATGCACTGCAAACCATCTATCTGTGTTACGTGCGTCTTTCATACATTAACTTGTCCCTGATGCTCACTTTAGTACATCATCTCCCAGACGCAACCATTCGCTCCATAAACTACAAGTGCTGGCAAGGTGATATTTTTTTTGAAAAGGGGAATATATTAATACAACGAAGTACCAATTATATCCAGCCTCTCTACCTAGAAGATATCACAAAGACATCCAGGATATACACAGCCAAAGGAGAAAATGGAAAGAAAGGTCCCACCACAGCGGTCGAATCCCCTCAACAGCAGCACACCTACCACCACCTAATACAACACCCGAAAAACCTAAAATGTCTCCAAAAGCAACACCTTCAAGAAGGAAACAGTGCATAAGTGTCGTCGTTGCCCGATCCAAGATCTTAGTTTTCACCCGAAGAAAGTCCACGTCTCAAAACAATTTGTTTGGCAAGGCAATCGCCAGGCACAACCAATGAAGCTTAGACCTTAGATTTTCGCCCTAAAAGTCATGACTCGGCACTCGAGGAGTACCACCAAAAATGAAATCCGCCAGTGTTGCTGCCCCCACTTATGACTTTTGTTCCTGAGAGTTATCTGACACATGGCTGATACCATTGCTTCCATGGTTCGGTCCGCCTAACTGATCCTCCGATCTCAGCCACCTGCAAGTAGTACTTACATCGTGCGACAGCCATCTGTGAGTTAGTACCGGTTGAATCCTTTCGGAAGTCAAAGATATGCCACACCCTTCACTGTAGTAAACTTTCTTCCCCTTATTCTTCTCGGTGCTAGCAACTAACTTGACAAATGAAACGGCTGCATGAATTATTTCCGGCGTCAACTCATCTGCCACAACCTCCGGCTCATGATTTTCAGAAAACAGAGCTGCATGAAATAATATGAATGTCAACAATGGTGATCCTATGGATTCGTAGTATATAAAAAAAATAAGAAAGTTAGTTACGATACCTCTAGTAGCAGTAGAAGTACCGGAGGGTTTCTGACCATGGTTGGTACGCCTGCTGGGCTTGTCAAGTGCGTAGGGGGATTCAAACTACAAGGATTCCGGTCTATTGCAACAAAATTTATTGCTACAACTATGTTTTGTTGCAATAAAACGCAATATTACCACAAATTCTCCGGTTGTGGTAATAGGCCGCACATATTGCCATAACTTAGTTTTGTCACGATAAATACTAGATTTGTTGCAATAGAGTGCTCATATTGCAACGAATTGTGTCGGCGTTGCGATATGGTAACGGTATTGCGACAAAAAAATCCGTTGCACGAGGGCATCCATTTTGTTGTAATAGAGACTAGGTATTTCAACAGAATAACTATTTGTGGCAATATTCAAAAAGATATTGCAACATCAGTGTGGTGTTGCATTCACATATTGTTGCAAAAAAGTGGTTACCTATTGCAACAAGCTGCATCGGCGTTGCAATATGGTAGCGATATTGCAACAAACAGATTTCGTTGCGCGAGGCAGTCATTTTCTTGTAATTGAGACTAGGTATTTCAACCGAATAACTTTGTGGTAATATTTAGTTACAAGTAAAACAGTGGGATGATATATTATTTGAACTTATAGATATTAAGTTATGATTTTTGCAAGCTTTAATGAGTAATTAAATATTTTTAATTGCACCAATTTCAATTAACCAAACACTACAACAAAACATAGATTAACTAACACATTGATGTAACATATAGAAAAATGTGTCACGGAGAAAAATATATGTAACACATGCACGGAGAGTAACACATGGTTGATAAGATTTGAAAATGTGTCAACGGCACATTACCACATTAACATATAAGTTTGTGCTGCTCCTGGTGTGTTACACATATTGATACTATAACTAATATCATGTGTTGATGCATACTGTTAGAAACTATATAACTTTAGAAATAAAAAGGAATAGCGTAAACTATAAAAAGGAATGGTGCCACAATGCTTACAAACATAAGTTCAAATTTTCACTCAATTGATTTTATCAACAATCATTGTCTTTGACATAAGCTTGTACATAGGTCTTGAACTTTTTTCTGTATTACTTGAACCTTAATTGAGATACATATATTACTCAAACTGGAATTACTTCCGATATGTTACGCATAAATTCATTCACTTAACCTATTGAAAATAGAGAATAAATTGAATACATTGTTCTCAAAATTATACGGGGAACAAGTATTGTGGTACAAAGGGAGTAGATATTAGCATGAGAGCATATTGTATATACATATTCTTCATATAAAAAATAGAACATGCAGGCCCGTGATCAAAATAAAGTGACAAACAATTGGGGCATGCATGAAGAAAATAATGATCCATACAAAGAATCGAACATACTACCTCGTACCTAGGGAAAGAAGTGATTACCAACGGACTAACACCATTTGTACGTTTATTGTTAATAAATAAACTTACTCTCAAACATAATAAACGGCTGGGATAAGGCCCATTAAAAAGAAAGGTGTTCGGCTGACCGGCGAGGAGTTAAATTGGGCTGCCATTCCGTGACTTAGGCCCGGTTTTGCTTCTGGAAACTTCCGCATAGTTTTTCTTTTGTCTAAAAAAAAGCCTAGTTTTTCTTCTTTTTCAGCTAGGTTTATCCTCAGCAGCTTTTTGTCTGTTTTTCTTCCAGTTTACTATTTAGTTTTTATTCTCCTTTTCCTATTTCCTTTTACTTTTTAGTTTCCATTTTTCATTTTTATTTTTAAATTTCAGTAACTTTTTCCTTGAAATTTGTGTATTTTTAAAAATTTAGCAACAATTTTAAAATTGACCAACTTATTCAAATTCGTGGATGTTTTTTGATAAATTGGGGAACTATTTAAAATTTGTGACTTGTTTGGAAACGTGATTGTTTTTTTCCAAATTTACAAACTTTTTTATTGAGTGGCTGAACATTTTCATTTGCGCCAATATTTTTCATGCCATGATTTTTTCAAATTCGTGTTGCTTTTTCAAATACCTAAACTTATTTTGACTTTGGTAACTTTTTTCGAGATCGTAATTTTTTTAGAATGGACGACCTTTTTTCTGAAATACATTAAAAATTCAAATTCATGATTCTTTTTGAGTCCGTGAATTTTTTTAAATTAGTGATATGTTTTAGAATTGAGAAAAATTCCTTTCAAATTCTTGAAAATTTTCAAATTCATTAACATTTTTTGAAGCCACAAACTTTATCCAAACTTGAAAAACTTTTAAAATTCTAAACTTTATATAGATGTGTACGGTCAACTATGCCATGTGTCAATGGTCAACCAGTCGACCTGTGAACATGGTGAACCGGTGGAAACAGCCGAGCGAGCGAGCTGGGCAAAGCGACCTCGCTTAGCTGGGTCAGCCCAGGGCACGTGGCAGGTGAGTGTCAATTAGCGTTGCTTGCGCCACTAGCGATGTATAGGTGCTCTTTATATTTTAATATGCAATAACACGAAAAATTAAACACATCCAAATCAAACAACGCACAAATTCAAATTCATACATACTCGAATACTCTCAAACAATAATTTTGCTATTAGTTTTGCATGCAAATTCAAATTTTCTAAAAATATATGTATTTTCTCACGATGAGATATAAATATTTCTTGTATGTGATGTTTCATTAGATATGAGATGTGAGAGTAGGTAGCTTACTGGGAAGAAAGAGCCTTTAAATAGGTAACCACGAAAGTAACGGCTATGAGGGCAACCCATAGGTTATGCCTTGTATATCCAGCTAAGAGCAACTCTTACAGATCCCACATATTGGCTTGATCCCCAAAAATCGGACCGATATGCGATTTATGGGCCAAAAAATGACTAGTAGATCCCGTATCTTCGCCCAGCGCGCATATTTTTTTACTGGAAACCTAAAGCCGTCCCCCTTGGAGCGGTATTTGTATGGGATTTGGGGGCACATATCTAGGACCCTAAAAAATCCATTTTGCTAGAATAATGGGGATGCACTAAAGAGCGAGATCTTACCAGCTTCGACCAAGCATCCTGGTCCAAAGCAAAGGGAGGTCTGAAGGTGACTGTCAGGCGTCCGAGTCGTCCTTCTTCGCTGCCCCTAGACTGGTCAGCCAAAGTGAGTTATGGTCGGCGTTGTACTAGAGTGAAGGAAAGTCGGAGTTGAACCAGGCCAGATAGCATACCAAAGATGCTAGCTCTCGCGAGGTAGAGAAGCATAATGCATTTGGCTGTCGGGATAGCAGATCAAGGACGCAAATGGTTCCAACGAGTCGTCTGCAACCTTAATGCTTTTTTAATATTAACTAGTAGATCGTAATCTCAATGTATAGTAATCCCTTGCTTGCTAGTGTACTCAATTATAGTGTGCTTGGGACACCCCATTTCCCATGCCATAGATAGTAGCCAGTAGCCCCTGTCCTTATCGTTTGACGTGGGTTATAAATAGTGTTGCATCAATCTACTTTGAGCTAGAGTACATGCCAAGATCCTCTAGAATGACCCCGCTTTGATGAAGCCTCGACACGATCTCTTGTATAGGTAGGCATGACTTGGTAGTTTCCTATTTCTAGGGGATACGATACGATCAGATTTACCCCCCCCCCCCCAGCTCCTCGCTTTGATGACCCCATTGTGGAAAAAATTAAAGAAAATAATACAAATTCAGTAAATGCAATCCTTTCACATCGAGTCCTTTTATGTGTACTAGTTGCGAGAAAAAAAAATACTAAACTTGCAATATGATCATTTTGAAGAAAAGAATCTTCACAAAGCAAGCTATCATGTATGAACATGCATGACTTTCCAAGGTGATGGCCATATTCATTGCATAGTTTATGATAATGTGCTCAAACTGAACACATAGGTGCATCTTGCCATTACAAAAAATATTGACAAACATCAAAAGAAAAAACAATGTTGACAAATAGAGTTTCTAAACTTTTTTTAAAAAAATTCTAGTTTTATAATGTAAAAAATGGGTATCTTCTGTGAAGTAAGTATGGAAATAGGTTTGAAATGGCACCACTTAAATTTGCACAGAAAGTAGACCATATTTGAGTGACAATTCCCAAGTTCCATGGGTTCTTTCGTACATTTAATGCATTTATAGTCATTTATTGCATAGAATTCAAATTTAAATCACAAGTGCATAAAAATGTTGGTGTTAAAGAAAATCCTATTTATATCCTTTAATAGGCCTTATTAAAAAAAGAAAAGGAGAAGGGAAGAAAAAAGAAAAATATTAAATTTTACTGAGTGTAAAAATACCCCACTAAAAAATACACCGTCTTTTGATTGGTCAAGATGGCCCTCTCATGGATCACACATCAGAACTGTTGGATTTGCTTAGATCGAACGGCTGCGGCCCTGCGGGTGCCCTATCCTACTATCTCCTCTCTCTCCTGATCCTTCACACGCACGCCTACCCATCGAAGCCACCGCATACCACGCCGCAAGTCGCCACCGCAAGTCACCTCATGCCGCCGCTGCTCGCCCCTTTCTCTGTAGGTCGCCAACGCAACCCTGGGCCCCAGGATCATTCCCTCCTCCCCACCAGGCTCGAGGAGGCGGCCATGAGGAGCGCGCAGCCGCCGCAATCCTGGGCAGATCTAGCCGGGGCCGTCGGCAGCCATCCCTCCCTCCGGGCGGCCATGAAGAATTGAAGCGGCTTGCGCAGAACTAGCGCATGGACCATGCGCGCCTCCCGCGCTAGGAACCACCGGTCCTCGTCATCTGCTAACATCCACGAGGAATCGATCCATATGTAAGCTATCTTCCACAATAATCCATCCAACAGGCTGCTTGCTTGTTTGTGTACTGGTGCCAAGGGGAGCAAGATGCAAGGACGACATCGAGGGTACATGCCCACTGCTAATTGATTCTCCTGGTAATAATAGTAGTACGTACGTGTTCCTGCCCATGGTGGAGATGCATATACCCGAATACCCGTAACATATCCATACATACTCGAATACTCTCAAACTGGCACGTATACATACATACCTGAATACCTGTGCGATTTTTTAATTCAGCTAAATAGGTCTACTGATTGTCAAGTTGGGTAGTAGAAATTGTGAAGAGCAAGACGGACATGTACTTTACTGATAGGGAATGTAGGTGTAATACATAGTGCTTTTGATGGGAGGTTCCATGTAGCCTGAGCTACAAAGGAACTTTGTGAACAATTAATGGCAGTCGAGGGAGCGATGGTGACGGATGGTGGAGGTGCGGTACAATTTTGCTCTGCTATGTATATAAGCTATGTCCGTCCTTCAATACCATGTCAACTGGCCATGCTTATCCACCAGGCTGCTATCTGCATTTTTTTTTCCTCCCCTTTACCTTTTCATTCGGATCAGTCCTACTCCGACTCGTCCTAAATCTGCTTTATCTTTTCTCTTTCTGCTGCAGGTTATGGTATATTGTTTGGAGACTATTTGAGGCTGGTTCTGGAATTTTATTGGAAGAGATATTGATGAGTTGAGCATTTGCAATGGCAATCAGGTTAGTTAAAATGGAGTGCTAAGCGAAGATGAATTTCCTGACCACTATATAATGTAATCTGTAGGAGAGTGGCAAGGCTGACACATACCTTAGCTATTAGGTGTGAGCTACATCTCCGTTCTATAAAGTGTATCTCACAAACAACATCATGATTGGTCTCCACCCTTGGAAGCCCTTGGGAAGTCATCACACGATGCATCTCATCTATCCTGAGCATCAGCATAGCAAGATACATAAATTCCCGTATCATATTTTCTCTAATCTAATTCATTTAATCTTAAGAATTTTGAAGGGCATCGACGGAAAGGATTTCCCACTTTATATTGAATTGATAACAATTCAGATTTATGTTTAACAATTTGCGCCACTGCAGTTCAATTTTGTCAGCTTTTAAATTTGTGTACACAAGTTGTTTGACGTAAGCCCAACTAGGCTGCAGATCATTGTTACTGAATTAATATGACTGACTTTCTTTGCATATTTTTTAATTTTGGAGTTGAAGTAGTTCCTCAAGGACAGACTAATTCATAGTTTTCTCATTCAGGTCTAGCATAGTTCATTCTATTGTTGCCATTCATAAATTATTTTGTGTTTGGGATGCCATATAAGATACCGAGCGATTATTATTTTGTGGCTCGATAAAATTCTTTGGAAATAACGTCATGGAAAGAAGAAGCATCACTGGAATATCTCTGTTCTCTCCCTGAAAGTTTTCTCAAACTATTCAATACCCCGTGAAATGAATCTCAACTATTTAATTTTCATTTTTTTATCAGTGAAGCATTATTATTATATTTGTTTTTTATCATATATCACTTGTGATGTTTGAAACCCTGTAATATTTGGCTGATGTCCTAACTTTGCGTTCTTAGGACGATGAAGTGGGTTTGAGCCAAGACCTCTCATAATGTTTCTACTCCTCTTTCGTCAAGTGTCTTCAAGTACCTGGTATTGATATCCAGCTTCAATGCTTTAGCATTTTTGCTTCCAACATTTTGAAATGACTTATTAAACAATATCAAGCCCCAATATGGTTTCACTACTATTATTTTTTTAGCCAACATGAAATACCCTCAAGAAACATGTTCATGCAAATTAAACTCCATCTTTCGTGTCTCCACATATTTACATAATTCATATCATTATATCGAAGAAATGGATGGGCCCAGCAACCCGCGCCATCCATGATCTAGTAGTTTATCTAGAGTCGAAGACCTATCTTGTACCAGGAACCTCATGGTGAGAATGATTCTGCCAATAGCCACATGCATGTATTCCATCAGAGACCAAACGATGACAGTAAACAGCTGACTAAGGTTGGCCATAGGGATAGTCCAGTGACAAAGATTGAGTTGGCTTAGCTAGATCCATCTAGTAGATGTGTGCTGCACCTACTACCAAATGGCACTTTTCCCAAAAGCAGGCTGGCCGGCAGGCGACACGACCAGGACCACACACGATCACGCATTGCAGAAGAAAGATCGATCATATCAGCGAAGTGTGATTCCACACCCAGATTAGCCCCTGGTGCTCGACTTGATTTCCTGTTGGCCCTGCTGCCCTAGCCGGAGACGCCCAGCTTGTGTTGTGTGTTCTACGTTTTGCCATTCCCCTACTGCTTGTTAATGTTCTAGACTGAAAAAGTCATCGTGCCTTGCTAGTAAGCCTCTGTATGCCCGGATTGAGAGATATGAAGTCTCCAATAAGTTCTACAGCTGCAAAATGGAGGAGAATAGTTCTGTCAGTGAGCGTATACTCAGAATGTATGGGTACCACAATCACTTGACTCAACTGGGAGTAAATCTTCTAGTTGATAGTGTCATTGACAGAGTTCTTCAATCACTGCCACCAAGCTACAAGAGGTTTGTGATGAACTATAATATGCAAGGGATGGATAAGACGATTCCCGAGGTCTTCGTAATGCTGAAAGCTGCGGAGGTAGAAATCAAGAAGGAGCATCAAGTGTTGATGGTCAACAAGACCACCAGTTTCAAGAAAAAGGGTAAAGGGAAGAAGGGGAACTTCAAGAAGAACGGCAAGAAGGGGACTGGTCAGTGGAAGTGGAACTGCCCCATGTATTTGGCGGAGAAGAAGGATGGCAAAGTGAAAGGTATATTTGATATACATGTTATTGATGTGTACCTTACTAATGCTCGCAGTAGCGCCTGGGTATTTGATACTGGTTTTGTCGCTAATATTTGCAACTCAAAACAGGGGCTAGGGATTAAGCGAAGATTGGCTAAGGACGAGGTGACGATGCGCGTGGGAAATGGTTCCAAAGTCGATGTGATCGCCGTCGGCACACTACCTCTACATCTACCTTCGGGATTAGTTTTAGACCTGAATAATTATAATTTGGGGCCAGTGTTAAGCATGAACATTATATCTGGATCTTGTTTGATGCGAGACAGTTATTCATTTAAATGAGAGAATAATGGTTGTTCTATTTATATGAATAATATCTTTTATGATCATGAACCCTTGATGAGTGGTCTCTTTTTACTAAATCTTGATAGTAGTGATATACATATTCATAGTATTGAAGCCAAAAGATATAAGTTTAATAATGATAGTGCAACTTATTTGTGGCACTGCCGTTTAGGTCATATTGGTGTAAAGCGCATGAAGAAACTCCATTCTGATGGGCTTTTAGAACCGCTTTATTATGAATCACTTGATGCTTGCAAAACATGCCTTATGGGCAAGATGACTAAGACTCCGTTCGCTGGAACAATGCAGCGAGCAACAGACTTGTTGGAAATAATACATACTGATGTATGCGGTCCGATGAGTGTTGATGCTCGCGGCGGGTATCGTTATTTTCTGGCCTTCACAGATGATTTGAGCATACATGGGTATATCTACTTGATGAAACATAAGTCTGAAACATATGAAAAGTTCAAAGAATTTCAGAGTGAAGTGGAAAATCATAGTAACAAGAAAATAATTTTATTTCTACGATCTAGTCGTGGAGGAGAATATTTGAGTTACGAATTTGGTCTTCATTTGAAACAATGCGGAATAGTTTCGCAACTCACGCCACCCGGAACACCACAGCGTAACGGTGTGTCCGAACGTCGTAATCGTACTTTATTATATATGGTGCGATCTATGGTATCTCTCACTGATTAACCGCTATCGTTTGGGGGTTATGCCTTAGACGGTTGCATTCACGTTAAATAGGGCATCATCTAAATCTGTTGAGACGACACCATATGAACTATGGTTTGGCAAGAAACCCAAGTTGTCGTTTCTTAAAGTTTGGGGCTGCGATGTTTATGTGAAAAAGCTTCAACCTGATAAGCTCGAACCCAAATCGGAGAAATGTGTCTTCATTGGATACCCAAAGGAGACTGTTGGGTACACCTTCTATCACAGATCCGAAGGCAAGGTATTCGTTGCTAAGAATGGATCCTTTCTAGAGAAGGAGTTTCTCTTGAAAGAAGTGAGTGGGAGGAAAGTAGAACTTAACGAGGTAATTGTACCTACTCCCTTATTGGAAAGTAGTTCAACAGAGAAATCAGTTCCAGTGATTCCTACACCAGTAAGTGAGGAAGCTAATGATGATGATCATGAAACTTCTGATCAAGTTACTACCGAACCTCGTAGGTCAATCAAATTAAGATCCGCACCAGAGTGGTACGGTAATCCTGTTCTGGAGGTCATGTTACTTGACCATGACGAACCTACAAACTATGAGGAAGCGATGGTGAGCCTAGATTCCGCAAAATGGCTTGACGCGATGAAATTTGAGATGGGATCCATGTATGAGAACATAGTGTGGACTTTGGTTGATTTGCCCGATGATCGGCAAGCCATAGAGAATAAATGGATCTTCAAGAAGAAGACTGACGCTGACGGTAATGTTATTGTCTACAAAGTTTGACTTGTTGCGAAAGATTTTCGACAAGTTCAAGGAGTTGACTACGATCAGACCTTCTCACCCGTAGTGATGCTTAAGTCTGTCCGAATCATGTTAGTAATTGCCACATTTTATGATCATGAAATTTGGCAAATGGATGTCAAAAGGTGCAACCAGAAGGTTTTGTCGATCCAAAAGGTGCTAACAAAGTGTGCAAGCTCCAGTGATCCATTTATGAACTGGTGCAAACCTCTCAAAGTTGAAATATACGCTTTGATAGTGTGATCAAAGCATATGGTTTTACACAGACTTTTGGAAAAGTCTGTATTTACAAGAAAGTGAGTGAGAGCTCTGTAGCATTTCTGATATTATATGGATATTACATATTGTTGATCGAGAATGATACTGAATTTCTGAATAGCATAAAAGGATACTTGAATAAGAATTTTTCAATGAAAGACCTCGGTGAAGCTGTTTATATATTAGGCATCAAGATCTATAGAGATAGATCAAGACGCTTAATTGGACTTTCACAAAGCTCATACCTTGATAAAGTTTTGAAGAAGTTCAAAATGGATCAAGCAAAGAAAGGGTTCTTGCCTGTGTTACAAGGTGTGAAATTGAGTCAGACTCAATGCCCGACCACTGCAGAAGATAGAGAGAAAATGAAAGTCATTCCCTATGCTTCAGCCATAGGTTCTATCATGTATGCAATGCTGTGTACCATACCGGATGTGTTCCTTGCTATTAGTTTATCAGGGAGGTACCAAAGTAATCGAGGAGTGAATCACTTGACAGCGGTCAAGAACATCCTGAAATACCTGAAAAGGACTAAGGATATGTTTCTCGTTTATGGAGGTGACAAACAGCTCGTCGTAAATGGTTACGTCGATGCAAGCTTTGACACTGATCCAGATGACTCTAAGTCACAAACCAGATATGTATTTTAATTAAATGGTGGAGTTGTTAGTTGGTGCAGTTCCAAGCAGAGCGTCGTGGCAGGATCTACGTGTGAAGCGGAGTACATAGCTGTTTCGGAAGCAGCAAATGAAGGAGCCTGGATGAAGGAGTTCTTATCCGATCTAGGTGTCATACCTAGTGCATCGGGACCAATGAAAAACTTTTGTGACAATACTGGTGCAATTGCCTTGGCAAAGGAATCCAGATTTCATAAGAGAACCTAGCACATCAAGAGACGCTTCAATTCCATCTGTGACCAAGTCAAGGAGGGAGACATAGAGATTTGCAAGATACATATGGATCTGAATGTTGCAGACCCGTTGACTAAGCCTCTCACTACAGGAAACAGGTTGCCGTCAGGAAGCAGACGACAAAGATTAGCCGGCAAATAATACTTTGTCGTCTGCCTTTTATCGAGATGACGGCAAAGATTTTGCCGTCAGTCAATTCGGTTTTGCCGTCTGCCGCAAAAATAACAGACGGCAAAAAACGTGTTCTTTGTCGTCAGTCAAAACATGTGCTTTACCGTCATCCAGACTAAAGTACAGATGGCAAAGATTGTTTTTCATTTTTTTTAAAGTGACATCCTAGCAGAGCATCTCACCGGAACCAGGAACAAAAAACCAAATCAGGTTACAGAGAAGTTACAGGAGCTGTCCTAAAATTTACAGAGAAGTTGCAATGGATTCAGCACGGCCTTGCTGTCTTGCAATCATCGTCGGTGGTTACAGAGAAGTTACAAGAGCTATCCTAAATTTTACCCAAGGACCCCTAGAAACTAAAAATGAAAATAAATCAAGTCCTCCATGTCCTCCATCGCAGCAACATGTACTTCACCGCTGGCCTTCCTTCTTCTCGCCATGTGCTCGCTGGATCCTGGAGAGAGAGATGGGGGGCACCGTTGCGCGCCAGTGCAGCATCGGGCGGCCGATGCCGGAGGGAGAAGGTCGCCGCGCGCAGGAAGGAGGAGGCCGCCGCGCGCCCGAGGGAGGAGGCCGCTGCGCGCCGAAGGGACGAGCCGCCGCGCGCCCGAGGGACGAGGCCGCCGCGCGATGGAGGGAGGAGGCCGCCGCGCGACCGAGGGACGAGGCCGCCGTGCGCCTGTGCTCGCCACCTCCGGGTCCGCCATGCTCGCTGCCCGCGCAGCTGGGGGCAGGCAGGAGTGATGGGGGCTGGGGCCGAAGGTAGGCAGGGCGACGGGGGACGAGCCGAGGCCAGCGGCCGGTGGCGGCGACGGGGGACTCGCGCCGGGGGCCGGTGGGGGCGACGGCGAACTCGCGCCGGGGCCGGCATGGGCGATGGGGTTGGGGACGGCGAGGCAGAGGCCGGGAGGAGAGATGGCCACGGGTCTTGCGAGGCAGAGGTGTTGGGGCGTGGCGGAGAGAGAGGTGGGAATAGTAGTGGGGCGTGGGGTGTCAGATGGATAAGGTGGAGAGAGGGCGTGGGACGTGGGGCTGGTGGGTTTTGCTTGGTGGGGATGTGCGGAGGAGATTTAGCCATGTCAGCAATCCGCGTGATCGATCCGTGGACTTGTGTTTTCTCTTTGCCGTCTGTGGTTCTATTTACAAACGGCAAAGTAAGCACTTTGCCGTATGTTAATAAATTCACAGACGGCAAAGTTCTTTGCCGTCTGCGTTTTATATTAAAGACGGCAAAATGAGCTCTTTGCCATATATAATAAAAAAGGCAGACGGCAAAGCTCTTTGCCGTCTGTATTTATTGTTACAGACGGCAAAGTTTACTCTTGGCCGTCTGTAATATAAAAGGCAGACGGCAAAGTCTATTTTGCCGTTACTTTTTCTTTGCCGTCTGTTGATGACGGCAAACCCTTTCTTTGTCGTCTGCCCCGACGAAATGCTGACGGCAAAGAAATTACTGACGGCAAATCTCCTGTTTCCCGTAGTGTCTCTCACGAGCAAAATATGATCAGCACCAAGACTCCATGGGTGTTAGAATCATTACAATGTAATCTACATTATTGACTCTAGTGCAAGTGGGAGACTGAAGGAAATATGCCCTAGAGGCAATAATAAAGTTGTTATTTATATTTCATTATATCATGATAAATGTTTATTATTCATGCTAGAATTGTATTAACCGGAATCTTAGTACATGTGTGAATACATAGACAAACAGAGTGTCACTAGTATGCCTCTACTTGACTAGTACGTTAATCAAAGATGGTTAAGTTTCCTAGCCATGGAAAAAGAGTTGTCATTTGATGAACGGGATCACATCATTAGAGAATGATGTGATTGACTTGACCCACCCGTTAGCTTAGTACTATGCTCGTTTAGTTTATTGCTATTGCTTTCTTCATAACTTATACATGTTCCTATGACCATGAGATTATGCAACTCCTGAATACCGGAGGAACACTTAGTGTGCTATCAAACGTCATAAATCAAACGTCACAACATAACTGGGTGACTATAAAGATGCTCTACAGGTGTCTCCGATGGTGTTTGTTGAGTTGGCATAGATCGAGATTAGGATTTGTCACTCTGATTGTCGGAGAGGTATTTGCGGGCCCTCTCGGAAATGCACATCACTATAAGCCTTGCAGGCAATGTGACTAATGGGTTAGTTACGGGATGATGCATTACGAAACGAGTAAAGAGACTTGTCGGTAACAAGATTGAACTAGGTATTGAGATACCGACGATCGAATCTTGGGCAAGTAACATATCGATGACAAAGGGAATAACGTATGTTGTTATGCGATTTGACCGATAAAGATCTTCGTAGAATATGTAGGAACCAATATGAGCATCCAGGTTCCGCTATTGGTTATTGACCAGAGATGAGTCTCGATCATGTCTACATAGTTCTCGAACCCGTAGGGTCCGCACGCTTAATGTTCGGTGACGATCGGTATTACGAGCTGAACGTGTGCAGACCGCGGAGGTGCCGCACCTTCGGTGCTAGGATCAGTCGGACCGTGAAGACGTAGGACTACATCAACCGTGTTGTCATAACGCTTCCTCTTTCGGTCTACGAGGGTACGTGGATAACACTCTCCCCTCTCGTTGTTATGCATCACCTAGATGGATCTTGCGTGTGTGTAGGATTTTTTTTTAAATTACTGCGTTCCCCAACACGTAGTAAGCACCAAAGTTGTCGTCCGTGTCGAGGCTCACGAAGCGCAGCATGTCGCCACTCTTGCCGTAGTTGCTGCTGTAGGCAACAACAACGGAGGAGGAGAGCATGTTGTCGGTGAGAGAGACGATGCGTTCGTCTGCATCTTGATTTTTGAGCGCCGGGGAGCTGAGCATCTTGTTGGCGGTGAAGGTGGAATTGTAGCCCTTATTGAAGTAGGCTACGGTGGCGGAGCCAGCGATGGCCCACCTGAGCGTTAGGTTGCCGGTGGCCTTGTCGACGGTGAATACGTGGGGGCTGGATGTGAGGTTCATGCCGGAGGCAAAGCTCTGTGACATGACCATACTGTCCGTGGGGTGGTCGAAGGACGGCCACAGGACGCCAGGAACGGAGTTCTTGAGCACGAGGTTGCCGCTCTTGGAGGGCGACGACGGTGCCAGGCGACCAGAGCACGACACTGGAGCCGTTGAGCAGCTGGAGGTCGCCGATGGACAACAGGCGGAGCGAGTCCCCAGAGTCGACGGCCGCGCCGTCGCCCGTGGACCAGACAGAGATGCCGCCAGCCTAGGTGACCGCAGCGACGAAGAGGACAGTGTGCCCGGGGACGCCGCAAAGACCAGGAATAAAGTGGAACTGGGCGATGACCACACGACTGAGTTGAAGGAGCAGCAGCAGGGAAAGCCCATATTTGTAGGAGCTCGGACGCGAAACCAATTCGAACAAAAACATCCCGACGTGAGACGCCCAGAACGCGCGACCAAAGCGGAAACCACCTACACATGCAGACCAACGACACACATGTTATGAATGAAAGCAAAATTGTAAACGGCCGCTAATGTGGCACTCTCAACAGAATATGCCAGAAAACACAGGCCCACCTGTCGAGAGAGACGCTCGACACAACACGCACGCATGCAAGAGAAGGGAAATAAGGAGGGAAAAGATAAAAAAGCGGTGGCCAGGGTTAAGCATGCAGATCCAATCGTAGGAACGTGGTCAAATCGAACAACGGCCCCACCCCACACATGCAAGCCAATGAAAACACGTCGTTCAATACACACTGGACCAATAGCAAACTGGTGGAGCAAATCCAGCGTAAAGTGGTAGAGCCACCTAACGCACACACAAAAAACGCGAATCACGTTGACAAAATTTACAATGAAAAACTACAGTCACCACGAATTTGAACCCCACAGTAGCCCAAACTAATGCATGTGTCCTCATCCCACATGTTCTCAAGTTGCTTTCAAACAAGTGGATAAACGTGAGGGCATAAACTTCCCCAGATATAGTGGCTTGGTTATGCATAATAATAATGATCCAACAATCTCCAACCATGAATACTCGTTGTTTGTCATGTATGCATATATACCGCTTTGTCTAAACCCAATAATAGGACCAATCTCTACAACAACTACAACATTTACTATCGCACATTCAAAACGAGTGGATGATGAACCAAAAATACGAGTGACTGTGTAAAAGAATAGAAGAAAAATGTGCAAGCTCATTAGAGAATATGGGGCCTGAGAGACAAGAAAACCATGGGTCTATGGAGAGAGCCGCATTGAACGTGATCGATATGCAGTCTATTACATACACGAATCCATCATCTTTTGATTTATCTATTATCGTAGATTTGCAAGTACTATATTTTTGGAAGTAACCACGACCCCCAAAATTCCTTGTCTGGATGAGTGTAAGATGCAGTTGTGCAACGGGATGCACGAGCCCATGTGACGTGACCGGGTGAGCTTAAACGAGCTCAAAAAATGTATGCCACATTTATGAAAATATTCACAAGTTACAAAATGTGTTCGTGACATTTTTAAAATAAGTTTGGTAAATGTACTAAAAATATTTAAATAGTGCAAGAAAATGTATCATTTGAAAATGATTCAACATGTATTGGAAAAACTATTTAACACATTTAAAAAAATTCAACACATGTTTTCGTAAAAATGTTAAACATGTATTTGGAAAATGTTAAATGGGTATACAAAATGTTTATATATATATATATATATATATATATATATAATATTTAACAACATGTATGAGTAAAAATAGAAATGTATTGAAAAAACAAGACCAATGAGAAACCTAAAAATAAACAAAAATAATTGCGAAGAAACCAAATAAAACCCTGAAACAGAAAAAAGGCTGCAGCATAATAGCAGAGGAAAAACAAAAATAAACTCGGTGAAAAACAAAATGGCGACAGCTACGAGCGGGAACAAAGTGAACCTACGCGTGCAGCACCCGCCCTACAAAATGGGCTTGCTTGCTACTTTTACCAAGCCTAGAGCGCGAGCTGGATACGGTGGAGAAGAACTGGGCCGACCGTACGATATGTCTGGCTCAAGCGGGAATAGTCACCTGCGGTCAGTTCTGCGGGTGCCATCCCACATGGATTGTCTTTCGCTTTCCTTCTGTTTTTTTATTTCATATTTACTTATTATTTTAATTTCTTATCTTATTTAATTTTCTTTTTTTATTCTAATACGGGTGGATATTTTCTTTTCAACACATGTCGAAGTTTTTGTTGCAAGACAATACTATTTCTATAATACACATGAACATTTTTTTTGCAGCGCACGAATAATTTTCAATATGCCTGGACAGCTTTGCTGCAACACATGGAAATTTATTTAATATGTGTGAACTTTTTTTTGCAATGCGTGTTTTTTTAAAAATGGGTCATTCTTTCTTTTTGCAACATTAATATGTTTTAGTACGGCCAGATTATAATGCCACAACACATGGACATTTTCTTTATAAGCGTGAACATAATTTTTGCAATATCTATACAAAAGTTTCAACATGTATTTTGGTTCTACACTTGAATTTTTTTAATATATGCAAACAATTATGTTGCAACTTATGAACATTTTTTAATCTGGATGAACGACTTCCCTGCAACCCATGTACATTTCTTAATATGCATGAAAGTATTTTCCCTAATGGTAACTGACATAGTAAGAGCACATTATGGTGACAACTTTTTCTTAGAAAGAGGAAAGACCCTCGACCTCTGCATCGAGTGATGCAAGCATCCATATATTACCAATTAATAATAAGCAGAAGAGCTTGCAAAAAGACAACTTTTTAGAAAGAAAAGAGAAAATTACAGTGAATGTCAACTAATTTGTGTATCTGTTAATGTAACGTTTTTATTTCAAGTTTTATAAATCATGTTCAGGTCAGAAGATATTATGACATGATAGGTGTAGCCATATCGCAACAAAAATTCAGTGTGACCTATATGGCTTTGTAAAGGCATGTACAATAATTGAGGATGCAACTTTTTCTTAGTTGCCTCCAAAAAACATTGGTCGTCAGCCAAATTGTCAATGTTTGTTCTCCTTAGTTCTTATCTAAAGCTATAGAATCCTCGATATGCTAGGCAAAGGAAAACACGAAGCCTTCAGTTGCTTTGGTATAGCTAATTCAACTATGTCATTTTGCAGTCATTCAATTGTGCCATGCTAAATTAAAAGAATAAACAACAAAGATTTATGCATTGCATCTTGATCCTTCCAAAAAAAAAACTATGCCATGAAATCAATGAAAACTACTAGTAATGACCCAACAACTTCCGATGATGAATGCTAGTCACTGACCATGTAGTAGCGTGTGACCCAACAACCATGTCTCTATATATGCGCCAACATCTCTTTAGCCAAGTAGTAGCATGGATCTCTACTAGTAGCAGAAACTCTTCCCGACCACACAATTTAATTAGTAGTTGGCAGATGAGAGTAAAAAATAAGAGCAATGTGAAAACCCATTAGGGAATAAAAGGCATCAGGAACCATCAGACTAGGGTGACGAGCCACCTGAACCTCTATGTGAGTGTCGATGGTACATCGTCTGAGAGATACCGGGAGGTGTAGATGTAGATGCTGTGTAAAACTGAACCATGCTGTACGAGCAAAGGGCATCCGAGTTGCATGGGAAGCGAAGGCCAAATCTAACAAGATATGAGCAGTGTATATTATTTTTTATAAGTTGCTATGAGCAGTGCTGACAGAGTCATCTCCACGCTGCACACGTCTAACTATCTCTCCTTATTATCTAGTGTGTTTATCACCTCTGCTAGATTGGCTCTAGTTAGTTAGACTATCAGTTGTGGTGTCGTCACATATCTTTTTTCGATAAAGGGAATATATTAATACCGCGGAGATACTAATTACACGCAGCCTCTGCAATAGTGAAATGTTCTAAAGACATTACGGATGCACACAACCCAAAAACAACAAGAAAAATAACAAGAAGAAAATGAAAGATCCCACTACAGTGATCAATTCCTTGTAAACGAACCACCACCAAGGCAACACCTGAAGTCTAAATTCTACAAAAGTGACGCCTCCAAGAATGAACAATGCACAAGCGTCGTCGTCGCCCGATCATAGATCTTAGGTTTTCACACTGAAGAAAATCCGTTCTCTCTAAATAATGCCTTCAACAAGGCCCCTACGAGGCACAACCAATTAAGGCCAGACCTTTGGTTTGCACCCTGAAAACTAAAACTTTGTACTCTTGTGTTGCCGCCCCCACTTTGCCGATGCCACTGCCATGAGTAATGAATCATCAAGCAAAGTCCTCATCGCCTCAAAAACTCGTTCCGCCATTACTAAGCCTTAAACCTCAGCCACCATGACATTCTCCTCCATTGTCTTCACCATGGAAATCGAAATACTGACATGTCCCATAATGTCAACAGACAAAGAAGCTTCGCGTCACGCCACCCTAAAGCCACACAGGCTGAAATAGGGGTGCAACCGAAGCCCATCTGATCCAACAACCTACAGTCGTCAATGGACAATTAAATGAGGGACGACATCAAGCAGAATATTATCTTGGCGTGAGAATAACCATAGGACTGCCGCCTGAGGTGAACAAATCTGGGCCGGAAACCCAAGATATGCCGCCATCAACCACCAAGGCCGCCCCCCCATACTGCCCTCACACCCGTGGTGACCTAGCCGTCACCGGAGCCACTGGGGCCATCGCCCCTTGTTCCATCTCTACCGCCACACCTTGGCTAGAGCCCCCCACACGAGGGGAGGAGGATAGCCCACCATCGTCGGGTAAGCTTTGTTCGCCGGCCTCTCCCGGCGGCGGCCGAGAAGCAGGGGGAAGGGGGCCAGGGGGTAGCGGGGAAGTATGGGGAAGGGGGCGGGAGCGGCGGCTGCTGCTGCTGTTATATTATCCGAATTCTACTGAGGCACACTCTGATCCTAGATGTAGTGCGGCTGGTGTAAGGCGTTGCGCTGGCGTCGATGTAGTTCTGCTGCCATATTTCTAACTAGATAACACCCCGCGCGTTGCTGCGGAAAATTAGTATACCAAGTTGTAACTCATGAGGTGTATTCTTGGAGGACAAATAAGAGATAATAAGGAAATGGTTTTTACCAAGTGGGATGCTTGTGGATTTATGCAAACCATATTTGCAATGTTGTTCCAATCTTGCAAATTACAGAAAAGCTTGTGAAAGAAATGGAACAATTAATAGATGTATGGTTTAGGACAGTATTTCACTTCATGGACCCCAAACTATTTGATCATGCAAGCACACTTACAACACAGACATGTGAAAAATCATGATGCAAGATTTAAATAAACTGAATGGGATAACCAATCTCCATATATATACAAATCAATTTAAATACCCATAATATGTTGCACAGAGATATTGCTCCGGATCTTAGGGTATAAGTATATATACAACAAACAACCGGACTAATAAAAAGAATTTGCTACCCTAACATTGTACATAACAAAATACAACATGTTGGCATGTCTACTTGCATGCTCTAATCTTTGTTCCTGGTAGTTGAAGCTTCACTTATACTATATGTTACTGTGAAGGAATATAAGGTAGTTGATACAAAAGAGAGATCCTTAGTACGTGAGTGTAAGAAGAATATGACTGAGCAGAACACGGCTCGAACTGTGTCAGTTTATTTCGGCAAGAACTTCTAAAATGGTATCCTTCATGGATGTATGCATTAGACATAGGGAAAACAATGACAGGTGACCATAGTATGTAGTTAAGCAAGATCGCTGGTGTACTTTGTTTCTCATCAATCACCTTGTCAGAAGAAATTAGAGAAGATCCTACACAGAGAACATGTAGAAATAATAGAAATATACATCAAAGCTTTTCCCAACAAAGACAACTATTGCACAAATATGAACTATGGCAGAAATCATTCAATCTAGATAATGATAAAGATAAGGAAGAGCAATATGTCATGCCTATCAAGAAGAGACATCGGATATTATTTTACCATGCAAGCTAGGTAACCGAGAGTCCATAAGATAAATAGGGTAAACTTTTTGAAATCCTTCTTCTCCAAAATAGTAAATTATGAACTGTTATATTGACTAATGAATTTGTTATGAATGAATGCATAAAAGTTTCATCAGATATATTGTGTAGACAGTGGAGCATAAAGATTACCTAGATTTATTTTCGAGTGCAACATGCTAACATTGGCATCAAAGACCTCGCTGGCATAGATTAAAACATCTGCACAAACAAACATCTGAAGGATTGGGGTTTCAATTGGGAAGCCATTGTGGCCCAATATGCCGTGGCGAACTCATCCCAAGAATATCAGTTTGAACGTATCTACATATGAACAACATTGACACATATCATTGAAGAAATTTTTGCAGAATTGAGAGGCGGGGGGGGGGGGGGGGGGAGGGAAGCAAGAACAAAGAGAAGGCCAAGATCGTGAGGTCAACAGACACATGTCCATACAGCAGAGGGAAACA
Organism: Aegilops umbellulata; assembly: GCA_032464435.1. Taxonomy (NCBI): domain Eukaryota; kingdom Viridiplantae; phylum Streptophyta; class Magnoliopsida; order Poales; family Poaceae; genus Aegilops; species Aegilops umbellulata. The sequence goes on along the minus strand of CP136060.1, from coordinate 583,850,978 downwards.
TAAGAAGGACGGGAGGTTTGCTTACCTACAGAAGGGGCAAAGGAGGCACGGTCATTGGGATCAGTTTCTTCAGCATTTGTTGAGCACGGTCAGCTTCATAGTAGATGGACAGATCAGGCAAACCCTAGATCAGTAGATCGGATGACGACGGCTCTATGGTGTCGTTTCCCCCTTGGGGGCATCATTCTTGGAGGTGCACACGGGCTCGTGGGACCGGAGGACGGCGTCTTTGGTGGAGCGGTGCTTCATCTTCCACATTGATGGTGGCGGTTCTCGACGGTGTGGCGCTGTGGAGACTCGGTGTCTGATGCGCGGAGATGGACTCGCGCAGGAGGAGGAAGCTGTCTGGCGTCATGGTGGCGTTGATGGCAGAGAGGCCTGGCAAGGTTGGTGCATCAGCTATGCTCTGAAGATGGACCGAGGGATGATGGAGGTGACGACCCTTGCAGCGTGCGGTGCTCACTGGGATTGTGCCAGACCGGTGTGGGACCCAATCCAGGTAGTGGCTTGGATGGGACACCCGGCTTTAGATGTTAGGCTTTGGTGCGATGTCTGTTTGGTATTAGGCCCGGACATTCGGCACGCCTTCATCAAGGGGATAGGAGTAGCAACAGTGTTGCCAAGATGGTGGTTTTAGGCTTATTGATGTATCACCTTGTATGGTTTCTATGAATAATTAATAATATGGATGCATGCATCGTCCAGATGCAGAGGCCCGGGGTACATCCTCCTTTTCTAAAAAAAAATCAGGCAAACCCACCCATGGAGCGGTCTCTGAAACATTGAAACAAAAACAAAAGCATTTAGAACAGCAATCACTCAAAATCCCATTAGATTGATCCCTACGAGCAGGGCAAGAAGCATTACAGGATCTACCAATAAGGTTGTCACGAGTTGCTGCATAATCACTTAATCAGGAAGGAAAAGCATGAGGTAAAAAGCAACACGTACAGGGGTCTGATCCAAAAAGATGGTGTCTTGCTAGGGTAATCTCCCTTGGCATGTGACCCTGTTCGCTGATGTTGTATCAACCACAGGCGTCATTGTTGCCAGCCGGACCGTAGTCTCCTCCACCACCTCCGCCTAACTACAGTCCACGACCGCCTCCCCCGCCGCCATAGCCATCGTCGCCATCGCCGTCTCCACGGTCGTCACCTCTGCAGTGTCCAGCCGTGCCTCGACAGTGCCCTTGGGTCGACTCCATGAACTCGCGGCAGCTATCAACAGCATGCCCACCCATGCCGGCGGCATGGCTGCATCATCTTGCGGTTCTGTTCAGAAATAAATTCTGGCAGGAGCGGTGGCTGTGGTGGAGGCTACAGGAATAGAGGAGATTGGTTGCTTAAAAGGAGGATCTGGTCTATCTGTTACTCTTCCATCAGTTTTAGGTGGATAAGATGAAGACGAAGAGGATCTGTTGTCCATGATTAAGAGAGCCATGAAATTACTTGGTGGGCCATGCGGGGAATTGGGGACACAGGGCTGCAATAGTGGGAGCTCCAACGTTTCTTCTTTATTTCGTAAGTTACTGAAACGTTGTTTTCAACCCAAAAAAATTAGGCAGTGACGTGGTAACTTTGCTGAGGTGGACGTGTGAAATGGGAAACTGAACGCTGATGTGTCATGAAGCTGATGTGGACAATGTGTATGTTAAGAGAATTGGAAGTAGTGGGGATCAACTTCTTAAGAATGTAAGATATGTAGGAGAACGATTTTTCCTGCAGCCGCGTAAGTCGCCTCTGATCGGAATTTATCAAGCCCACAAAAATTCTTCATTGTGTCACTCGATAATTCGTCTGAGACGCTGCTGCCCTAGTCTTGATATTTGGACCACAAACACATATATACGTGAATCACCACTGGCCTTGCTCCCACTCCAAGTTTCCACCGATGCCAAAAGAAATCAAGGGAGAGCACATTTTAGAATGAATTTAGCAGCCCTATGGAATCATAACAAGGGCTCAAGTCTTGAGAGAAAAGAAGTTGATCTCAATAGCAAAGTACTACTTCCGCAGCACAGAAGTTGATTAGAGAAAAAAAAGGATAAATGGTAAACCACATATTATGGTTCAATAATTATTATGCCTAGGGTGGATTTCACACAAAGATGTTGGTCAACCAGACATTCATTCGTTTGTAAATATTACCTGCATTGTTCGATACTCAAAAAAAATTTATGCCATGAAATGAACGAAAGAGATTAATGATCTTGATCGTCACCTCCTCCTTCGAGAGTGGCACCCAGTTTGGACTTGGGGGAAGCTACATGGTGATAGGGAGGGAAGAGGAGTTGTAGCCGACTGGGATGTGACATAGGTGTGACATGTTGACGGCATTTTTATAGCCATGAACGGAGGTTAAACATGGAGGGCGGTGGGTAATGCGATGAAAATTTCTGCGGGAAGTTGGCATGCGAAGACCGCCATTAGTTGGCCTGCTTCCCGATGAGATGGAAATCTGACCATCTACGATATTGGTAGGGAGGAAAGGTGGGCAACACAGAAGGATGAGCAGGGAGGTGAAACTTCTGTCCGCGTTCGCGGATGGCAATGGAGCGTGCTCCAAAGCAATGACCCACACACTTCAAATATGGAGAGTCGCATGATCGACTTGGAGCGGCCTCCGTATATTAGCGCAATCCTGAGTGGGACGGCTACTCTGTTAAACTAACATTTCGGCAAAAAAAACCAAATTGACGGTTACCATGGCGATTGGGCCAAATAGTGATTCTGCTAGAGTTGCTCTGACACATTATTATAGCAACAAGCAAGGTGTCTTGGTATCGTATATTTTGCATAAGAACAAGTACAAAAAAAATTCTATGCACTTTGCCATTTGGTGTAAGTAAAATTTATGCAATCATGCCACAGAAAAAGAAGTTCATACAAGTTCTTAGAAATAAAAAGGAGACAAATTTGCAGTGGTTATAATCTAATCATGAGACAAAAATGTCCTCATATTGTTTCTGGATTAGTGAATCATGTTTAAATCAGAAAGTGTATGACCAGGTAGATGCTTTCTGTGCCAATATTGTAGGGAAAGAAAATTGTTGGAGCTGCCTCCGGCGACATACGCTGAACAGCTCTCCGGCGACAAACGCCAGACGGAGGTAGAAGAAGATGAACAAAACACACTTGGTTATGGCGACGAACGCCCCGGCCGACGAACGGCCTGTATGTTGGCCTCTATTCAACTCAACTCCCTCAAACACATACATGAAGATACACACCGGAAGAACTCTCATGTCGACCAGGCGCACACCACGGTCCTAACGGAGACTACATCTTTCTTAAGCCCCTCTTACTTGGCTCGGCACATACCAGCGTAATACATCAGTACATAGTGGGGCTTTTTATACCCGGCTGCACACACACGCACACCACTACTGCCCATCTCCCCCAGCTGCGCGCGCGATCCGCGTTCCACACCGGCCGTGCTCAAACGCATGCCACGGCCTGCTCGGATCGCCCCTGCTCCTTGGCAACCATCGCCAACAATCTGATCCTACGAGATGGACTACGAGGCACAATCACGCGCACATGCAGGCCATGATCCGCACCGCACAGACGTGCCCAACTAGCTGGCTAGCCCATGCAACACACGCACGCATGTGGTTCACCAAAAGTCCGAACATGGCTTGATTGGCTTTTACTGCCAACATGCCAAGTTCTTCTTACCAATTGATCATCGACTCACTAATTAAGATTATAGTACTTTCTTAAATTTCTCCTTTTAAATTTTAAAGCTTAGTCTGCTGTTTGAGCACCAAACTTCGGTGCCCCCACAGAGTGCATTAAATTCAAAAAAATATATAAAAAAATCAAAAATAATCTGAAACTTCGTGGACGTGATTATGAGCAAATGTTTTAGGAGCTTCCAAAGTTTGGTCACCAAAAAACATCAAATGATCTCCATACAAAACCATATAAATAATGCTCTGCATCCAACTTTATATTTCTTTCGTACAGAGCTCCTTAGATGTTATTTCGCCACGAAATTTAGGAAGCACCGAGAACATTTTGTCATAATCACATCCACAAAATTTCACTTTTTTAAATGGTTTGCTAGGTTTTTGGTCGTCGGTGCACCGGGGGTGCAATGTCTGTGGGAGAAAAAAATCCACACTCCCTACTGTTAAGGTTTTTTCTTCTTTACTTCTTACCGGAAGGAATAGAAGAACATCCTTATGCCTAGGGAAGAGGCAATGGCAAAGCCTACTACGTGTTAGTTTTGGTTTTATCACAACCCCTTATTATTCGTGTTTCTTCTCTAGGACGCCCTATTATCAACAGTGAAATGTTTAACATAAATTCATAGAAATGGCAATCGGAGCTTTGGTTGCTGACTATACTGTGGCGAGTGATGCAAAGGAGACGATCAAGAGACATGGTTGAGAAAGACAAAGGAGTAACTATGTGAAGCTAAATGTGTATTGGTCTTTTGACCGAGACTTACTCAAGGGCCCGTATGGCCATGTAATCAGAGACTCGAACGGCAGATTCGTCGCGGCAAGAAATGGGAAATCGATTAGTGTAGATATGCGCTTATGACCGAGGCACTGCCCTTACAGTTTGGTCTCAATTTGGCAAATACAGTCGGGTGTAACCGCATAGAGGTGAACTCCGAACAAGTTCGAGGCGATAGGGACAATGAAGAATGGAGGTCGCTCTTTCGGTCTATCGGCAACACTTTTGGATAATATATATCACCATGCGTGTGATTCCTGCATATTATTTTTGAGCATGCTCCTAGAAAAATTAATTGTGCTGCCCATGATTTGAACAAACTAGTTAGATGTAAGGTATGTGGGGTGGATGAAAGATCCACCATAGAGATTGTTGATATTCTTGTAAAAGATAGTATGGTGTTCACCTTGCAATAAAGAGTACTTTGAGTTCAAAAAGAAGCAGGTAGCTAACGTACACGGAGATGATTCTTGTCATATTTGGGGCCCCTGTCTCCCGCATTGGCCATGTGTGGCCTTTGGATGCTCGTGCAGCAAAAGGGTGACCAAGTGTGCATGGGACATGACGAGTAGCGATTAGGGCAGGATAAATTAATTATAAATACTCGCTCTGTTTTTAAATATTAGTCTTTTTAGAAATTTCAATATAAACTACATACGAAGCGAAATGAGTGAATTTACACTTTAAAATAGGTCTACATACATCCGTATGTAGTCTATATTGAAATCTAAAAAGATTTATATTCAGAAACAGAGGGAGTAGCCGTGCTTAAGTACGGGGAAACCTAATTAATGCGTCTCTGGCCTAAATCATGGCTATCCGGTGGGTCCGACTACATAAACCTGGACGAAAAAGTACTTTCACAAATCACTGACACGAGATTTTGTACGCAATGACACGAAGCCATCAACCACCTTAGACCCTGCTTACATCCCATCTATATACATCGTTGCATTACCACTGAAGTAGCGGCACACTCGACCAACTACAAGTTGTCACACACATTTTTACTACTACCAGTAAGTCACAAAAGAACAACATAAACACCAATGTGGATTGTATTAGGGAATAGGAAGCTTCAGGGAACATATGATCATTGCTATGCTGAGTTATCAGCAAGGCTGCAGGAGGATTAAATATGCAACTTGAATCAGATGGTGCAGTTAAAGTGACCCTACCCCAATAGACTTTCTGAATATGGAAGAACTTTGGCACCGATGCTCCGTGCAAGAGCCAATCAGCGCCATTTGAGCTTGTCGGTCTTGAAGCCTTCCACGCTGGAAGTTCCAGTCAAGGACGCCAAGGGGTAGCCAAGCAATGAAATCTCTTTTACCCTGCAAATAAATAAAAAAATCTTTGGTCAACCCTGACCTTGTCTTCGTTTCAGTTTTGCTCTAGTACGGCATCCACGGCAGATGTTCCTGTTTGGTCAAGTGGTCATTCTTCACGCTTAGTTTGTTAGTTTCGTCAAGTGGTGATTCTTACAAAATTACCTTGCACAGCGTTCCAGTTTTGCATGCGGTGGTACGTGGAGATGTTATTAGATCACAAACAAGAAACACACGCGTACACAGTGGCGGCCAGAGAGGGCACGGACGATATGACACAAGGAAACATATGTTCTGCCGCGCATACAAACTGGTGAAATCTACGCGATGATCCAACATGCACGCGCCATTCCAAGGCTTCAGATCACGGACTTGCCGGTATGCTACAAAAACATAAACACAACCTGGCCGAACGTGTACACCCACGTCAGCCCATGAGGCCATGACTATACGCATACAACACGTTACATGTGTTGTGCCAACTATGTGCAAACTCAAAATGAAAACATAAAAAACAAACCTCAGCAAACACATGCACGTACAAGCTAGCCTACGTAACTAATGCATGGAGCTAATGACTAATCTAATATATGAACAATAATTTGTAACAAGATTAGCACCAACAGATGTTTTGCTCAATTAGCAGATTATTAAGATTATTTGAACTCATATTGATTAATAAGATCAGTCAATGAGATCTAGAACCAAGATAATTAAGTATTTGGTAGTTTGTAAATATTTGTACGGTATGGCTACCAATGGCAGCTATTACGTAATACTCCCTCCGTCCGGAAATACTTATCATCAAAATGGATCAAAGGGGATGTATCTAGACGTATTTTAGTTCGAGATACATCTCTTTTTATCCATTTTGATGACAAGTATTTTTGGACGGAGGGAGTACTACTGTGTGGCCGGATGTATTTTCCATGTGTGCAGTACAATGCATGCATGCACCATCTCCCGCAGAAATGTTGTTTCTTCCCAAAATTAGACCAAACTAAAAGTGTGAGTCACCAGATTTTTAATAGACCTAAAACACATCCTTTTGTCTTAGATACTTGTTGCGCAGCAGGTTTGCCGAATGCCATCCTCAGTAAATAGATTGAACAACCGTTCATGACAGGCAGATCATGAATGCAAAAACTACCTTAATTATTTGGTCTACAAATATCGCTCCCGTTGAGCACATAGCTAGGCTGTACATGCAGTTCATGAAATTGATGACTACTACTTAATGGTTGTTTACCGGTATGAGCGCCTTGAGTTCGTGTGTGGTCACTAGATTGGCTATTCCCTGCGTCCATGTGCATAAGTCATCTTAGGTTGTGCACCGCAATTAAAGCAGAAGGAAAAACGAGAGAACTTAATATTTATTTGCTAACTAATAGCATTGCATGCAATGAACTGACCACTGCATGTCGTATTTGGTAGTCCCAAGTCATTAAAAGCATACACGCCTCACATCTCTTATTGGTTGAATCCTTTACTTATGTCAAAAACAAAAAACGATGTGAAAGTTAATGTATCACGCCTAAGTTATCACGCCTAAGTGTTTTGAAATTATTTAGTTTTCGTAAGGTGACACTACTAGGAAAAACCTTATACACAGAATCTTAGCAGCACCGCGGTCTAAAAACAGGCGCTACTGCTAATTAGCAGTAGCGAGCTTCAAAAAAGAGCGCTACTAATGACTAAGTAGCAGTAGCCCTCTAGGTGAAAAGAGCGCTACTACTATAATTGCCACGGTGTTGCCTCCAGGCTAGATATAGTAGTAGCGCCCTTCCCGTGGACGCGCTACTGCTAAAGAACTTAGGAGCAGCGATTTTCTTCAAAACTCGCTGCTGCTAAGTATCACCGCAACTAATTAAGTTTAGTCCCATACTGCTAAGCGAACAAGGTGTTTACCACCTTAAATAAGTTACTTCTCAACCTATCTCGAGTACTTGGTCTTCATTGAACTATATGTGTATGATTTGTGGTTGCAATATGAATCCGCGCCTGTACCTATACAGGTACAGTGAGGATTCATGTTGACTATTTAGATTATACACAAAAAGATCAATGATGACCAATGTATATATTTGATGTTTTTACATTGCTTAGACTTGTAGCGTTTTTTCAGGACAAAGCGTACTGATATTGGGATAAACAAAAGAAATAACTGCTTCCATTAGCAGTAGCGGTTTTCTCTAAAACACGCTGTAGATAAGTTAGCTATAGCGCGTTCTCGATATGAGCGCTACTGCTAGTTCGACTTAACCACCCCCCCCCCCCGAATCAAAATTTCACTAAGTCCTCCTTCCCCCCCCCCCCACCCCGGCCGATTCCCCTACTCCTGTCGCCGCCGCCCGAGCCCGAGTGCGCCTGCCCTCACCGTCGCGGCCGCCGCCCGCCCTCAACCTCACCACCGCTGCTCTCGACCACACTGTTGCCGCCCTCGACCTCACTGTCGCCGCCCTCGACCGAGCCCGTCGCCTAGGACCACCGCCTCCCAATCCCGAGCCCGCCCTCGCCGCCCCTCCGTCGCGGAGCACCTCCCCGCCAACGTCTCTCCCTCTGTAAACCCCCCACCCCAACCCCACCCCTCTCTCTTTGCTTAGTTAGTAGATGATTTTAGTAGTAGTAGATGTTAATTTAGGGTTCATAGATAATGATTTTTAGAAGTAGTGATGGTAAACTAGTTGTATAATTAGCATTAGTAGATGTTAATTAGTAGTAGATGTAGTAGTTAGATGTTAATTAGTAGTAGTAGATGTGCTAGTTTCTTTCTATTTATAGTAAGTTTATATTTAGTAAGAACGAGTTGAATTAATAGAACTAGTTTAGTTTTAGTTGAACTAGTTAAGTTTTAGTTGAACTAATATAGTAAGTAAATTAATAACTAGTTGAACTACTTCATTTTTAGAAAGAACTAGTTTATTTCTTTTTATACTAAGTTTATATTTAGTAAGAACTAGTTGAACATGCCATATTTGTTGTTATTTTTTAGTTTAAGCAATTATTTCATGTTTCGGTTACACCTCCGAGTGGCCTATGTTTTGCCGGAGTGTTGATTAATTTCCGTTCCGGCAAATTTCAGGTGCTCGATATGTCCTTTTTTAGCAATGGTCATGCGGATTTTTCCGTGAATTCTGGCATGATTTGTGCTAGAATATGTACAAGTTTAATCTTTGAATTATGAACGTAGGAAATGTCGTACTTGGACGACGACAGTCTTCCGGGGGAGTGCAGCTGGTGCCACGATGATCGAGGTATGTGCGACAGGTTCGTTGAGCTGGATGAAGATCGGCGCTTCAACATTAAGCTCGAAGAGACCTTCGATGTTGAAACGGTACGCAACAACGACAAGTGTTTTTTTTCGTAATTAAGCATGACTTCAACTATTTCAACGTCTAATTTTCATCTTTGACAATTCGACTAGATTATCCCATGCCATGCAAGATGCTATGTCTTGGAGAGGATGGGTTTTGAAGATCATGAAAACTAGTACATCATTGCTAACTACGAAGTTATTACTTTGTTTTTCAACAGGAAATGCCGATGGATTATGTGCCTCATCTGATGTATCAGAATGGTCGCCTTGCAGTTATGAACATACAGCCAGGTGAATCTAAGGAGCTCACCTGTGCATATCGGATTTCTAAAAGCGGTGAACACATGCTAATCAAAGAATGGAAAAAATGTTTGAACGTTCGCAAGGAGGTTCTTGGAAGTAACATTAAGCGAAAGGCAAGAATTGGAGACAGGATAATCTCCATTCTCCATAATGGAGAGTCAGGGGTTATCTTGTTTTTTGCTATTTTACCTTAGAGAATATAGTAGGTCCTAAGAAAATGTAGTAGGTCCTATGAGGTACAATATGTTTATTATGTGATACAATGTGTTAGAGCTGATGATGTGAGGAGTACTTGTGATTACAACTAGTGACCAATTTGCTATGTGATGTCTCATTGATGAAAATGATGATCTTGAGGAGGTGTTATATGAGAATGATGTATTATGATGATAAGTTGTTAATGATATGATGATGATGATGATAATTATTATATCATTGGGTGAAAGAACCGCGGATTAGTTTCAAGTGGATGTCCATCCACTTGAAACTAGTCCACGGGGTTCTTTCATCCCGTGATGTAATAACTCATTATGATGTAAAATCAATTTCTAAATTCCTGTTGTATGAAAACTTGTGTAAAGGTGTACGAATACAACATGAAATGAAAAAGAAATAAAATACGAAATAATAATAGCAGCGCGGGCAGGGAGAAGCGCTACTACTAATTACCAGTAGCGCTCTTCCGTGAACTCACTACTACTAAGTAGATTTAGCAGTAGTGTGGGAGGCACGCTACTGCTACACGTTAGCTGTAGCGACTTATCAGTAGCGCATCGCCCACGCTACTGATAGGTATAAAACCCGCGCTGCTGCTAGGCTTTTTCCTAGTAGCGTGACTTGTACACCTAAACAGAGGAAGTACATGTTAACTGTGGAAACTCACCCACCACCACCGGTCCAACTCTAAATTAATTACGGAGCCACTGCCCTTCCTCGATGGGGCCGCCGCATGAACTGTCCTAGGTAGCGCATTCCTCCTGGGCCCTGGTGGTGGCTGGTCATCTGGGACATACACAGCGCTTGATCGACATCCACTTTGAATGCGACATCATGGTAATGTAGCTCCTGTTCGAGTCCTTCCCTGTCGTTATCAACTCACAGTCGTGAATAGCTAGCTGCTATTCGAATCCTGTTTGAGCTGATGTCCATGTGACAACGATTTATTGTTCCAACAATATGTTGGGACAAACCCTAGAAAAACCCCTGTCTGTCTCTCTCACACACTCGGAAGAACGGAGATGGATGAAGAAGAGGAGCACACTTGATTTTTTCAGACGACGGACGCCATATGGCGCACGAACTGCGCCATGGCCGCATGAACGGCCTCATTTTTTTCCAACTGGGCACATACCCGACTCGGTAACACTCCGTGCGGATCAGTACAAAGAGGGGAGGGGTTTTATATCCCGTGCACACACACGTAAGCTAGCTACCATGCACGCAGCCACGCACTAATAATCTTGTTAATTAACCAACAAACCTAGACGCGCCACACCTAACAAACTGATTACAAAGCCGTCGGGAACCAATCTGTGGTTGGATGGTTAGAGGGACGGTGGTATCCCCAGCCCACCAGGGTTCAAATCCTGTTGCTCACATTTATTCCTGATTTTATTTCAGGATTTCCGGCGTTGCGCATTCAGTGGGAGGAGACGTTCTCATCGATGATGAGGCGGCTACGGTGACTTCATAAATCTCAAGATGATATGTTGCCTCAGTGCTCATAGGGGTAGGGTGTACATATGTGCCTTTATAGGAATGAGTGTATGCGCGTGTATATGAGCGCTTGTGTCTGCACTAATGTTAAAAAAAAATACGAAGCCGGCTTTATAGCTAGCCTAGGCAGCACAGTACCCACGCAAGACGCGCTCATCCCAGCGCACGCACGCCTGATGACTCGGCTTCCCTCCACATGAGCCGCCGCTCATCCGCGAGACATGAGCACCGTCACGCATAGTCAGCGCCCGCTGCAACTACCCATCGCCCCACAACCTAGCCCTACGGCTGTGTGTCGAGTGCACACACACACGCACACACGGGCTCGACGCGGCCACGGACCGGCGTCGGGCTTGACCGACGCGCACACACGCACAGTACTGACTATGCTCACTGCCGTGGCTTATTCGAACACAATACATGTAGTTTTATTTCTGATACCTCCTAACCCTATAAGATATAGTTTCGGTGGACTTTTTGCACCAGTACAAACGAGATATGATTGTGACACAAATATACCTAAAATTAGGTTATATTGTGAGAACTGATCCAATGAGTGCGTATATGGATACGAATATGCTCCTTGTTGCCTTTTATAGAGCTCCCACTGGTTGATATCTTCTACGGGCGCCTCCACATGTGCACCACTTTTTCTATTAGCTGGGGTAGGCAGTTGCTCTCAATCCCCACACGTTGTCCTTTTTAATTGGATTTTTTTTATGGAATTATAAATGGACAGAAAATGCAGGTAGCCCACCTACAAGTATGTCATTTTTTTTCAAAAGGAGGATGACACCCGGCCTCTGCATCAGGGTGATGCATGCAACCGTTTCATTAATTATTCATCAAAACCTTACAAAGTAATACATAAACAAGTCTGAAGCCACCATTCTGGCAACAACTGTCGCTATTTCTATCTACTTGATGAAGGGTGCTGGTCGTCTGAGCCGCATACCAGACCTCACACCATAGCCCAACATCTAAAGCCGGAGGCTCCAACCAAGCTGCATTGTCGGATCCGGGCACACACAGGTTCATTGCACACTGAATGGTCACTGCACGCTCACACTGCAGAGGCCGCCGCCACCGTCTACCACCCACCCATCTTCAGAGCAGGTACTGGCGTATCAACTTTGCCAAGCCCAACTGCCGTCGACGCGACCGCGGCACCATACAGGGCCACTATCCTGCACTCGTCCGTCAACACGCATCCACCGTTGAGACCCTGCTGCTCCATGCCATCGAGACCCGCCATTGTCGACGTGTCAGATGCCACACCGCCCCTCCTTCGCGAACACCTGCTGGCGCTGGTGCCATCCCATCCGCCTGCAGTTTCTCTAACAGAGCACCCGAACGCCCCAGGCGGAGCCTCCAAGAAGGACACAAAACACGCAGTGCCACCACCGCCCAATCTGAGGAGATTTTGGGTCTTCACACGGGCATGGGGTCGGGGTGTAGGGGAAGGACTTCGATGACGCCAGCAAGGAGGAGAGCGGTGACCTTAGTAGGTCGCCACCAATGTCGGAATGAGTGAGCCATCCAAAGATTCCCCCGGTCTGAATCCACCTCTATCAGCCCTCGCCAACGCATCAAGGCCGACGGAATAACACATGAAATTTTCATTCTATGCTGTTATTTCGTTTACTACTCTCTCCGTTCCATATCAAGTGTCGATGTCTTAGTACTAAATCAGCGACATTTGATATGGAACCGAGCGACTAGTAGGGATTCATTGGGATTGGCTGGCATCCACTATATTGGACACTTCCTGAACGACGGGGCCACAATGGCAGAAACATATTCATGATCTACTCATCCAGCACAAGCCAAGAGGAGCAACTAAGGTTTGTGTCATGATGGTGGCCACACCATGTTCTTGAAATCTGAACATATATTCCCGCAGAAAAAAAAACTGAACATACACACGTTATTATTATCCTTTGTTACACATTGTGGTAGCTAAAATATAGCCATTTATTGTTCAGATACATGAAACTTGAGAATTCCTCTTAGACACTCCTATGCGCTTAAACCAAATTTGAAAACACTCCTGACTTGCGTGAAGGCATGTCTACTCGCAATGGAGCCTATCTATGTCCTTCCACCCGGCCATGTACACGCACACACACACTGGTTGCATGCACGCACACACAGATACGCTTTGAGAGAACTCCTTATTTAACGTGGCATGGAATGCATGCCGCCCCTCTCCCAAAGAAAATATGTGCTTTCATAAATATAAGCAACTATCTATGGTCCATCAGCCTCAAGATTAGGACGAGAAGAGGCCATGGGGAGTGGTGACAAAAAAACATAGAGGCCACGCCTCCTTGCTCCAAAACAACACAGATTGGTTGGAGTCGTAACTGTGTGTCCGATGGCGAAAGGTCTGGCAACGAGATTGGAACTCGTCTCCTATAAGGAGGAGGTGGTAACGATGACTCTCGAGCGAACTTTTAGGGCATCTCCAACGCTGACCCTCAAAACGCTCGCAACTGTCCGGACCATGCATGTAAGCCATCAAGATAATGAAAGAACCAATCTTCTGAGCTCTATTCTCGAGGACGTAGACACCTAGTTATTATAAAATGTACAAATCACAAAACTTAAAGTAATAAAAAGCAACCAGTACGATGATAACTTAGGTATCTCATTATTTGCACAGGAATAGTTGTAGTATTTCAAACATATTGTTATACCGCCACCCATGTTAGGACATAAAGCACTCGGTAACTTAGCTCAGACCCGAAGCTGCTTCCGACCATGTTCCCCTGTTTCTTTTGTTGCTGCAGTGTAGAAAAGGAGCACAAAAAAATTATATACATGAACATAACCAGGAAAAGATCGTAAATCTTCTTTTTATCTACAACATTACAACATTACCAAAGCCATAGAACAAGAGATGTTTGGAAGGAGATAGACGTTGCTTAATGTGCCGTCATACCGAAGTGTTACGCTTATTATCACGTAAATTCTTGTATGCATATTATTGCATGCTAGTGAAAAGCTTGAGATAATCTTTTCTATTAATCACCAATCATCACATTTCTCCACATAATGAAAAACCATCAAATGCCTGCAGTCATATCATAATCTTTTGACGCCTTTAATATGTTGGTTGGTATATCAACCAATCAATGGTTATCTAGGTCCACCGTCTTTATACACATTAATGATTTATAAATATGTAGGAACATAAGAATATACAGAGACCGAAAAATTATGAGAGTGTATGGTTTTGTGAAATCCTTTTCCACCAGGCCTCCATCGACCTCACTCAGGACATCCCTTTTGCGCCCGATCTTTACCACAACTTTTTGTCCTTGGGGGCTCTCACCATCCCGGGGAAGATTTGAGAATTGCCAACTGCTTGTATTCTTCGTAACGAGACACACCATGTCGATGTAATGATTAGGAACATTATTAGGGACTTCACTTTTTGGATGTTTCTTTGGAAGGGCAATTCTCAAAAGTTGGCGGCCATGTCTTGGCGCAATTACCTTGTCTCACACGCTACCACTCACTTGTAACTTTGCCTCGTGGCATTTTGAGTAACAATTCAGGTGGGACCCTCTCCTCGGATGATTGTTAAAAAAATACTTTTCCACACAAGTTGTAATTCAATTTTCTATATCACTTTGGTCAAAGTGCGTATCTTTGCATTCTTTAAACTCCCTAGAAAAGGAGAGCCCTGGTTACCCGGGGTTGGGCTGGGCATGGGAGATCAACTTTGTCATGAGATGGGAGCGGGGTTGTTTAATGCACCAGGTCAAGTTCCGTTCATGAGTCTCATCTGTGTAAGCCCTTATTGGTTATATGTTGCCGCCACCATTTGTACATTTACTTTTACTAGTAAAAGTGCACGTGGAACGCACGTCTTGACAAACAAAAATGTCAATAACCACTATAAATGTTAATAACTACTCCCTGTCTTCAAATGTAGGATGACTTTTGGTCTCAATCTAGACGAAAAAATGACTTGTATCTTGAGACAGAAAGAGTACTATATTATTTGATGTACATTTTCACTAAAATTTTGAATATTCGTTAACCACAATAACAATCGAGCACACAATATTAAAGCGGTACTGTCTAAAATATATCCTACGCACTAAAATATTAGGAATATCTTTCTACAAATTTGTTTGAAACAAATGCTCCAATAAATATTTTCAGCCATTGTTTAGATCATATATAGTGTTGCGGAAACCCTCCGTCTGGGTTTATTAGGCATCTTAGCATTCAGTGTGGACTACCAATAGGAAACAGAAAATGATTCGTGACTTATTTTTCTTCTATAAATCCAATTCCACATTTGCATAGCACAATATAAATTGTAAGTACCGGCAAAAGAGAGGTTAATGGATTTTTGTTCTGTGGACTACCAAAATTATATATTAGTACTAACTCAGACCTGCATAAAACAGCTTCCTATTATGGACAATAATAAATAGAAAATGATTCGTGACTACAAGAACTTGTATATGCACAGAAATAGAAGATGCTTTACAATATTTAACTGATAAATACAGAAGTGATGGTGCAACAGCAAGTACAGGTGCAACAACACAGACCCAGAAGAGCTTCTTGTTCCTCTTTCTCTGAAATTGCCATTTTAGGTCATTTAACTATGTACTGCAAGCATGTAAACAGATAAGCAAAACAGAGGAAGAACATGTCTATATCTTTCCATGAACATTACGGAAAAATGCTGAGATATAGTTGCCCTATTCATTCATTCAAAAAAAAGTACTTGCCCTCCCGTTACAGTTTGGGAGTTACAAAGAAAAATAGAACAAATATTACATCAATTTGTTCTCAAATTCAGATAAAGATCAGATGGTGGACGAATACCAGCAGTAAAATTTATAAGCAGGGGGAAGGCAGCACGTCATCGCCATCTGCTCTGACCTGCGTATTAGAAAACATCAAGCCTGACCATTCTTTTTAATTACTCCATAATAGGACGGTCTAGTAAGCGATCTAGGCATTTCTGTTTCCTATTATGAAAATGATCGTAACGAAATGGTTGAGTTAGCAAGGTCTAGTAAGCGATCTAGGCATACAGTTTTCCCTTGCAATCAGTTCTGAACGCAGTAGTGAATTTTCAATATTCAGATATGCAGCAGTATTCACGAGTTTTAAATCAATGCCATGCTCAGTTATAGAATCAAAGAAAATAGCAACCTAGCAGGAACATACACTCAATATATAATTTACCAGTTCCAAGAACTGCACAAAGTTTACCCACCTAGCGGGGTATGACATGGTAGGTTTTGAAGGCCCTGACCTTTAGATCCCTCTTCAACTCATACTACTCGTCAGCGTCTTTTGGGATGAGGGTGCGCTTGACCTCGGACTGGTCCATGGCATGGTGTACTTGCGACGAGGATGGTGCCTAGACGCAGCCTATACAACACTTGCGATGCGGTCGAGGTGGACGTGGGTGATGAAGAGGTGGACCTGGCACATGGCAAAGAGTGAGCCGTGGCCGATGTTGAATGTTACGTTGAGGGACGGCACGATGGCGTAGGTCTCGTGCCCGCCCACCGAGATCCCCTCGATGGCGTACCCCTCCGCCTACACACCCTTGCGATGCACCTGGTCGCGTGCGGCAGTACTCCTTGTTGGTGAGCACCGGCCGAGCACCGAGAGCAGCCCACTCCCTGCGGCCCCGCTAGGCCCGGGGATGGTGGAGGCGGCCGCCTTCTTCGAGGCAAGCGTCTGGAAGCGGGAGGCCGTTCCGGGGCTGGGGGAGAGGAGGCGGCGATGGATGAGGCAGAGCGGGGCGAGGGAGAACCGGGAGGTGGTGGTCGCGTGGGGCAGGAGAAGAAGATGGTGTGTGACTGTGTGCGTCGCATGGGGCGGCTTCGGAAGACCGATGGCAGCGGGGAGGGACAGGTGAGAGAGCTGCTCCGTTTTTTCCTGGGAGAGAGATATAGAAAGAAACGGAAAAATAAGGAAAAGCCTTAATTGCTTCCCATAATTAAAGGATCCCGGGAAGGAAAAAGCGGGGTCGTTATCCCCGCTCGCGTTCACGTGGGTGGCAGAGTTTTTGTCCGCCAAAGAAATTGGTAAACGCACATTTAATAAGGGCCAGTTGTTATTTTAGTGGTTAGATTAAAATGAGTGGATTTGATCGTCTGGCTCTCGTTGATCCGGATTGTTGTGTGTACGTTACGTGGGGTGCGTTTAGCGATGAGTATGTTTGCTTGTTTAATAGTACTATAGATATATCATATTTGAGGGGGGGGGGGGGTGTTACTGCCGCGGGAGGTGCGTCTGCAAACGAGGGAGGGTTTTATCTTTGGGGTGGCGATGCGGTTGCAGTCGACATTGTCTCCATGTGTTGGGGTTAATGTGAGGGTGCATTTCTTCCACTGTTAGGGTTTTGGTGCTGCCATCAGAAAAAATGGCAAAAGATAACATGTAAAATAAAGAGGAAATTATGATCAGTACCTTCACAAAGAAGAGGCGCGACAAGGCACGCGAGCACTTCTTGTACATTATATCTTTGACATTTTATGCATTTTTTGTACCACGTTCCCTTCATGCTTTCGTTTAATATAAGCATATATTCTATAAACTATGGGTTGTGGTGAGGTACCAGCCTCTAAAAAGAATAACAGATGACCGCACTAGTGGTACACTAATGTAGGTTCCTTTTTTTTCAAAAACTAAAGTAGGTGCCTATTCGCATCCTAGAAAATACAGGACAGTGGCATTCAGTTCTGAGGTGCACGACAAGTCACTCTATTCTTCTAAATTATGTACTACTAGTTGGTGACATGTAATTGGTACGTACTGGTGCAGATCCATCAACGACCTTATAACATAAGAATAATTAGTGATGCATGCATATATATCGCTGCATCACCATTGAAGCAGCAACATGCCAGACAACGTACCCGTAGACATGCACAGGTTCAAGCAATGGTAGGTCATAGATGAAGAAAACAAAGAATTGCTAGTCTAGAGCCATGAAGCATGGAAGAGAAACATGATAAAGATTGTGAATTGCATTAGGGAATACGAGGCGTTGGGAGAGATATGGCCACTGCAGATCCGATTTCAACTACTACACTGTCTCACAACACGTCTGGGAATGACCAGTGATTTTTCCTCAGAAGTTGCCTGACCTATCATAGCACACTGAACTTACAGACCCCATGGTATCTATCCTGGGAATAGCCCCGTCGGTAATGTATTTTCTTCTCCCTATAAGGACACGCCATATACTTCAGACCCCGGTTGTGCGTGTAATATGCTGCTCTGCCTTCTTTATCGGCGTAACTTGGAGCTTGTTCAGGAAACTCGCAACAAATTAATATGGGTCGAGAAAGGACTTTGAAAGGTACCTTTTTTCTACAGTAGTATATCTGCAAGACAGTCAAGATCGATGTATGTTAGCTAGAGATGCGAGATACAACAGATCCATGTCCAAGCAGACTGTATGCACATTATCGAGACCATGCAAAATGGAGGGAGCTTATTTGGTCGAGCTGCAGCTCCATACCAAGAAATCGGACTAATGATACATGGGCACTATAAACCGTAGGGTTCCCCAAGGAAACATAGGTAGGAAAATCCCAAAAATACTGGTTGAGTGAGATGTGTTGCGTGCTCTCAAGCAAATCTTGACTTTTGCGTTGCATGTCACCATCGTGCTGGCCCAGTAAGGACAGGTAAAAAGGTCTGATCTTATTGTTTTGGCACGTTGATATCTCTTCCCCGTAGTAGAAGATGTATGGAATCAGCATGGTAGTGAAATGATGAGGTCATCAATTTATTGTGCTCGACAAGTTCAGTCCAGTCTTGGCTTGGCTTTTGTTGTAAGTTAGTGCAGGGTTTTGATGATAGATTATTCCCATTGACAGTCGTTAATAGGTGCGACTGATGGATGAGGACGCTTAGAAAGAGATAGATAGATAGATAGATAGATGGATAGATAGAGAGAGAGAGAGAGATTCACACTTTGGAAGTGTAATTTTTTTCCTGCAATATACTCTGTGCGAACTTTTGTGGGTATGTTCGCTGTAGATGCTGGATGCAATAGATCCATGTCGAATGTACTATGCCTACTTGCATTCTAGAAACACAAAACCCTAATATTCATATGTGATATGTGGGTCAAAGATCAGAGCAATCATTGTGAACTACTCCCTCCACCCGGCTTTATTGGGTCGGACAGCAATGCAGGAGTGCCCATTTATCCAAGGATGCTCCCTCGATCGCCAATAAAAACTGTTCCCTTTTCTTTGGGTTCAGCACTCGACGCAATTAATATTACCAAGCAGCTAATGTACGTGGAGATGATCCTTGACATTATTTGGGGCCACTTTCTCCTGCATTGGCAAGGTGTGACTTTTGCATGCACATGCGGAACAATGGTGACCTCGTGGTAGGGGAGCCGACGACTAACAATTATGATGGGATCAATTAACTATAATGTGTTATAGCAAACCAACATGCGGCTGGATGGTTAGGAGGACAGTTGTATCTCTAGCCCACTAGGGTTCATGTTCGGGTGCTCGCATTTTTCTAGATTTATTTCAAAAAAATTGGCCATGCGCGTTCAGTGGAGGAGATGTTCCCGTCGACTACAAGGCGTTTTTGGTGACTTTGTCCATCTCAAAATGATCTGCTAGCTCAGTCTCTCAGAGGTGCTCAAAAGGGTAGGGTGTACGTGCGCGTTCATACGGGTGAATGCATGCCTGTATATATGAGCGCTTTCGTCCGTACTGTGTTAAAAAACCCTATAATTAGCACTACTTAAGGACGGGAAACATAATAATGCCCCTCTCGCCTAAATCATGTTGATCATGTCCTCTGACCAATAAACCATTGTTACTTTCAGAAATTACTGAAATTAAAGTTGGTAGGTAAGGACACAAAGCGGTCAACCACCTTACACCATCCTAACATCTGATCCATATATATTGCTCCATCTCCAACAAAGTAGCAGCACACTGGAGCTACATTTCATCGCACAGCTTTTGCTGCTACCGATAGCACACATAAGAAAAAAAAACAAAGACCTTTGTGGATGTATTAGGGAATAGGAAGCTTCAGGGAATATACAATCATTTCTATGCTGAGTTACCAGCAAGGCTAAAGGGCAGTTAAATATGCAATAACAGTCAAATGGTGCAGCTAAAGTCCCCGTACCCCTACAAATCTCCTGGATACGGAAGAACTTTGCCACCGATGCTCGGTGCCAGAGACGATCGTCTCTACCTGCAATGATCAGTCTTAAAGGCCTTCACGCTGGATGTTGCAGTCATGGGCGCCAAGGGGTGGCCACACGCTTAACTAGGGTTGGTTATCCCAGATTTGCTCTTCAGCTCAGTTTTGCTCAAGTTCAATTCTGCAGAGCGATGACATCCACACCAAATGTTCCAGTTTCCTCATGTGGTCGACACACCCTTAGTTAGTTAATTATCTTTTGCCTTACACCGCCAAACAAAAACTTCTGTCAAACTCAACGTTGTCGTTCTTATACAATATTGATGTGCGCAGCGTTCCAGTTTCCACATGTGGTGGTAGATGGGCAGCAACTAAGATTGTTCTTGTAATTAATCATTTAAACTGGAGTAGTCAATTTGCATCGAGGCAAGCTAATTATGTTTCTAACTTTTCTCCTTTGCTGAATCGCCCCGGTATGAGCCATATATCAATTAACCAATCACATGCAGAGGCAGGCTATATGTTTCTTACTATTATATTGCATCTTATAAAGTGTTAAAAAAATTAAAAAATTGCTACAAAAGCTTCAAAAAATGTTAAAGTCTTTCAAAAATGTTCAACACTTC
The DNA here is from genome assembly GCA_032464435.1 of Aegilops umbellulata. Classification (NCBI taxonomy): domain Eukaryota; kingdom Viridiplantae; phylum Streptophyta; class Magnoliopsida; order Poales; family Poaceae; genus Aegilops; species Aegilops umbellulata. The sequence goes on along the minus strand of CP136060.1, from coordinate 583,830,037 downwards.
CTTAAAAATATTTTGAAATTTCAAAAATTGTTCACATTTTTAAGTAAACATTCCCTTTTAAATAAACTAGCAAAGTGGCCCACACAATGCGTGGCATTATGTAGTTCCTGTACCGTTCTTGTTCTCATGGACACATAGTTCTTAATCTATAAAATAAGACCAAGACATATCATACACACACAATGATGCCCGAAAAAATGTCGGTCCGGTCCGGTCTTTCACCGAGCCGCTCGGTCGGACCGAGAAAATGCAGTCACCGTCGCCGCCATTCTTCGTCGTCGCGGCCACCGGCAACCTCCGGGTGAACCATGATGTCTCGGAGCTTCCCCTCTCCTTCCTTCCTCTCCTCCCCGTGCGCTGTATCCTCTTACCGTCGAACGCCATCTCTGTCGTGCGTGCACTGCCGCCGATCTGGAGTTCTCGAACATGGCATCGACCGCAACCGTGGCACCAATTCCTGCGGGTATTGCGGCTGCAAGAGCAGAAATCGTGCCATGACACGAGCTGCGGGTCAAGACGTTTTTCTTGCAACAGAATGGAACGAAAGAATAGCCAGGAACGAGTATTGCGGCCGTGCCATCCAACGTCCACCCGTACGCAGCTATTTTGCCGCTGCATGAGCTCAAATTGTGCCATGCCACGATCTCCCACAACGGCCAGATCTAACTAACCTCAAACTAATCGAAGAGGTGGACATGCACACGTTGCATGGGCATGGCGAGTGATTTCTGCACTAAAGGAAAACTAAGCAGTAAACATGCACACCGGGCACAAGCTCTGAAGAACTGTGACACGATCCGAATGCTCTGCACCTCGCCGGCGCCACGAGGAAGTACTAGGGGACGATCCCGAACACTCTGAAGGTGAAGCCGCAGCTGTTGTTCGAGGCGTTTATGCACTTCTTCTGGACGAGCGCGAAGACTGTCAGTTAAATACGTGGTGTCAAACTTTCAGAAAATTCAGTTTCGTCAGTTTCAGAAAATTCAGTTCGTCAGTTTCACTCGCGCACGTCGTCCAGTTCGTCACATCACTCGCGCACGTCGCCCAACTCGCCGCTGCACTCGCGAACGTCGTCCAGTTCGTCACATCACTCGCGCACATCGCCCAACTCGCCGCTGCACTCGCGCACGTCGTCCAGCTCGCCGCAGCACCCGCACACATCAACCCTGCCCGTTCAGTCCTTTCGGTCCATTCGGTCTGGCCCGGGCTTCGTCGCCGCCAGTCCGGTCCCTGAGATCAGGACCGTCATGTTGCTCGGTCCAAACGACGGCTCGGACCGGGACCGGACCGGCCCGGACCGTGTCCACCCTGAGCTGTGGGATGGCGCGTGGACATACGTCTCACCAGTCTCCACATCCACCCGTGCAAGGAGCCATCCATAAACAACTGCAACCATCCTACATCCTTGAATCCAATAAATGCATCTATGAATGGGTGGTACCATCTATCCAGAGGAAGAACATAAGAGAAAATATATGAAGAAAAACTGAAAAGGGGGCAAAAGGAGGGCTATCCTTGCTGCTGTAGATTGGCGTATGTTCAGAAGATTCCTGCTGCTGGGCGTGCAGAATATGCGGTGGAGGGATCTGACATGCTCCTCCCCCGCCTCAGCAACCTCCTCCAGCCCAGATGCGATCCCAGCCCAGGGTGAGCTGCCGCCCGATCTACACCGGCCTGCAAGAACCGACAGATCAACCACTCAATCACGAAACCCGCGGCGGATCAGAAGAGAAAAATCGATCCAACTAACCAACAGGAGGGGCGCGGTGGATGGGCAGCCGGCAGTTCTTGCGCTCGTCCTGCCGATGGAGATGCGCCAACTCTTCCTGCCGCTCCTCTCGGTGATGATGACGGCGAGCAGTGGCAGCGGCAGGCCGGCGACGGGAGAGGGGCGAAGGAGGAGAAGGCGCGGGAGAGTGACAACATGGCAGGGGCGGGGGCACAACGACGGAGAGGAACACGGTGCCATCCTTCGGGATCCTATCCTAGCACTTGTCCTGGTTGCTTTAATTCTTGCGTTTGCACCTCATTGAACTTCCACTGGTAGAAAAAAGCCCTTTAGTCCCGGTTCGCAACAGTCTTTAGTCCCGGCTGTGCAACCGGGACTAAATATGCGCGACTAAAGACCCCCCCTTAGTCGCGCCTCTTACGGACCGCGACTAAAGTCTTTAGTCCCGGTTCTTGTGGCTGACGGGGACTAAAGGCCCGTCCACGTGGGCGCCCGTGGTCCGTCAGGACGGAGGAACTTTAGTCCCGGTTCTCGTGGCCAACCGGGACTAAAGGCCTCCTCCGCAGGTTTAGGGTTTCAGCCCCCCTAAATCTGGTTTCTTTTTAATTTGTAGTGTTTTATTTGTTTTATATTTTATTTTGTGTTTTATTTTATTTTTGATGAAGTTTCAGTACACATATTCTACGCTACTATATACATGCATATGAAATTTCAAACAAGAAGAATTCAAGAGGAATATATAATATATATTCAATCTCGGGTGACCATATACAACTTCGAACAAGTTTCCATACACAATTAGGATGGATGACCATATACAACTTCGAACAAGTTTCATTCTCGGGTATGCATATAAATTTCTTCGTCCTCGGTATAGTGTTCTCCTTTAGGATTGATGACTTCCCTCATGAAAAATCCTGCTAATTCTTTTTGAATTGGTCGGAAGCGAGCTTCTGGACTAAGCCTCCTCCGCAAGTTATCCGTCGTGTTCCGCACGCTATCTGATGCCTTCCGCTCAGTGGTGTGTCTCCGGATGTTCTCACAAACATAGTATCCACATAGATTGGTCCCCGATGGCTGCTTATCCACATTAACTAACCTTCTGAAATCTAGCTCATGTTTGAATTCACCGACAATTTCTTCTGAGAACCGTCTCCAAACCCTACAGGGCAAAGAAAATTAAATGAATAAAGGAGTTATTAGTTACTTGATATTAGGAAATGAACGAAAGAGACCGATCGATATAGAGCTCAAATGATTGAAAATAATTACTTTTGCAGCATTTTTCTCATGTCGGCCCAACGCTTTGGATCCGAATCCATAGAGTCCATGATTAGAACTCTGGAGGTGTGAAGCTCAATATTTAGCAGAATCCAGTGGAACCTGCGGACACGTTACATGCACAGTCATGCATAACTCATCGATTAGACATACCATGCATGGAGTAAACAAAAGAGAATGGGCACAAGAGAGAAACACTCACCCAAAATGGTAAGGAAATAGAATATGACTTTTGAGTTGATGCTTTCTAAGAAACTTGTACAGGTCTTTCTCCACGTCTTCGGGGTGATGTTGTAACACATGTCCATTAACGATATGTGGGTCAATGAACCCAACATCATGGATGTTTCTTATTTTGCATTCCCAAATCTTCAATCTGCATAATAGCGTACGCAACAATATAGTTAGGACAATATATATATATATATAGTGCAGGCAATGAAGAACGAGATGAGGTAGAAATAAATCACTTACAGAACGTAGCAACTCAACATAGATTTGTCGAGGTCGCGCAGATTGAACAGCTGGAACAATTCACTCATATGAACTTCTACAGAGTACCGTTTGGTGTGATGCTCATCTGTAACATCCGCATAAACATATTCTTTGTCGGCCCATGTTATGAATTGCTTGTACCAACGTAGCAGATTTCGCATTTGTGGTGGTAGACTCTTTTCCTGCGCAGGCTCGACGAGAGGCCCATTCCGCACATATTGTAATGCTATCTCACATACTGGCGCATCCTCAAGGCCTAAGAAGGCACGAAGAGTCAAACCCATCTCAGACGCTTGTTTCATGGCACCCGCTACAGTCAATCCAAGTGCTGCCGCAGCTGCTATGATCTCGGGGTCCTCTTCCGGACCGGCTTTCACTATGAGCGGGGGGATCGATTGTTTCTTCTACATCCCGAGCTGGTCAACTTGTTTCCCGCTTTTTTTACTTTCTTCTTTCTCCTCTTTCAATATTTTTGCTTGCCTACGAAGTTCATGTCCATAGTCGTCAGGCATATTCAGCTCGGCTTGGGACGGTGCCGTCAAAAAATCCTTAGCCCACTTCTTTTGCTTCTCAGTGAATACTTGCTTGGGCTCAGGCTCTTTTTTCGCCTTCATATCCGCCTTCCATTTCTCATAATCAACAGACGCGGCCAATTTGGTTTCAGCTTCACTGAGTTCCCCAGGCCTTGGGAGGAGAGGCTTCAGTGATGGCTCCGGTACCCTTGTGGTCTTAGGTACATAAGGGTCCGGGTTAATAGTCCAGGAGCGGGTTTCCTTGCTGTCCGCCTGCTTCTGCTTCTTCGCCGGAGGTGGATTGGGGGGCGTCGTACCCGCCGGAGGAGGATTGGGGGGCGTCGTACCCGCCGGAGGTTGTGGATCGGGGGACGGCGTCGAATGGCGTGAAGGAGGTGTAGGTGAACCACCACGACCACCACCACCGCCACCACCGCCACCACCACCACCACCATCGGAGGGGGGTGGACTTGCTAGCCTTGGCACCTCGCCTGGAAACACTATGTACTTCTTTTTCCATAGAATGAACTGGCGCTTGACATCTCCAAGTCTTCTCTCCCCTTCGGGTGTAGGTTTGTCAATCTCCAGGTCCTCAAACCCTTGGACTATGTCTTCCACCGTGACACGAGCATAGCCATATGCAATGGGGTTGTTGTGGTGGAGTGTTCTAGGTGTACAGGGTAAAGCACTGCCGCTAGCTACCTTCATGGAAACGTTCCCCACGGGATAATGCAGATCACATTCTTTCATCTCCTTTACATCATCCACGGGGTAGTGAGGCTCCGGTGCACGAATCTCGATCATCGGTGCACTAGCACCAGGCGGGGCATCCGTGGAAGCCACGCTGCTTCTCCGCTGCTGGCTTCCGCGATCCGCTTCATGATCTTCATGCGGCCCTGCAGCCGATTTTTCTTTCACTAGTTCATGCACGGTCTGCTTCAACTCATGGAGTTCCGATGCAAACTTCGTCATAAGATCTGCATCCCGGTCCGTCTTTCTCTTACGGCTTCTGTAACAGTACGGGTCATTGTCCTGGGAAAACCCTACTTTCCACGGAACTTTGCCTTTGCCTCGTACACGTCCTCCGTGTTCATCATTCCCGAGGGCTGTTGTCAGTGCGTCTTTCTCTCTGTTGAACTTGATCAAGCCCTCTTGAGCTTGGGTCATTGCGTCAATAAGGGCTTGGGTGGGAGCAAACTGTCTCTGCCGGTGAACACACACCCCTGTCTCCGGGTCTAGCGATCCCCCATGCCCGTACCACCAGCTTTTGGCCCTTGGGTCCCATCCCTCTGTACCTAGAGGGATTCCTCGCACCCTCAGGTCCTCCTCCATCTTCTGCCACCTAGGCTCCAAAAGGAGGTATCCTCCTGGCCCCATAATATGATGGTACTTTTTCTTACTCGCATTATCCTTATTTTTTTCGATATTTCCTTGAAATGCTCCGATTGCTTTTGCCTCACAAATTCTGGCCAATCATCTTTCAGTTTCTCATGTTGTCCATTGAAATCCGGAGTCTTGCCCTTGTTGGCATAGTCACGGGTTAAATTTTTCTTGAAGTTCCGGAATGCTTCGCCCATCTTCTGAAGAGCGAACTCTTTAACTAGCCTCCTCCTCTGACGTCCACCCGGAACCTCGTTACCGAATTCATCGACATTGTTGTATTCCGGAGGTAGAATGAAATGTTCCATAAGCTTTCTCCAGCAATCCTTTTTCGTTCTCTTGTCGACAAAACTGAAACCAAGACGTGCCTTCTTTGGCTCCTTCCATTCCTGGACGGTGATCGGGACGTTGTCTCTAACAACGACTCCGCATTGGTTGATAAACTTTGAGGTGTGCTGTAGGGGCTTGCCGATTTCACTGACAAACTCAATGGCATATGTTTCTCCTGTTTTCATCGCCTTGGATTTGCCACGCTTTGTCGTACTCGATCCGGAGGGCTAAAAAAAGAAAGAGAGTCGCGCGCATTAATACATATGTATTCACATTTCAGTAAGTTTGTATCACGAGAGGCTCTCAATGTATATATATACCTCGCCGGAGGTGGTTGCTACTTGCAATTCGAGATCGTCGGTTGTTGACGGTTGACCTCCGTCGACAATGTCCGTTCCTTCACCTTCTTGATCATCGACAATCTCTGTTCCACCGTCAAGGTTCAGATAAGAAGAGACTACATCCTCTTGTTGCTCATATTCTGAGCCCGGCACATAAGGAATCTCGTTGTTGATGATGCCCATTAAATAACGTTCAGCCTCCGGATCCCTAAGCGGCTCGGTTATATCGTCCGCCATATGTCACTCCTGCATGTAGTAAAAATTCTTTAAGTATAAAGGAATTAAAAAATAAGATTAAGGGGACATAGAGGAGGAGGAATTAAAAAATAAGATTCTTTAAGTAAAAATTCTTTTTTTCTTCTTCTTCCTTTCTTCTTCCTCTTTCTTCTTCTTCCTTTCTTCTTCTTCCTTTTTCCTTTCTTCTTCTTTCTTTCTTCTTCTTCCTTTCTTCTTCTTTCTTTCTTCTTCTTCCTTTCTTCTTCTTCCTTTCTTCTTTCTTTCTTCTTCTTCCTTTTTCTTTTTTCTTTCTTTCTTCTTCTTCCTTTCTTCTTCCTTTCTTCTTCTTTTTTTCTTCTTCCTTTCTTCTTTCTTTTTGTTTTCTTTTGTTTTTTTCTTCTTCCTTTGTTTTTCTTCTGTTTTTTTGTTTTCTTTTGTTTTTTTCTTCTGTTTGTTTTCTTGTGTTTTCCTTTTTTTTCTTCTTTCTTTTTTTCTTCTTCCTTTGTTTTTCTTCTGTTGTTTTCTTTCTTTTTCTTTTTTTCTTCCTTTTTCCTTTTTTCTTCCTTTTTCTTGTTTTTCATCTGTTTTTCTTTTGTTTTCTTCTTCCTTCTTTCTTCTTCTTCCTTTTTCCTTTTTCTTTCTTCTTCTTCTTCCTTTTTCTTCTTCTTTCTTCTTCTTCTGCCGGCGCGCGGAGGACGGCAGGCAGGGCCGGCGGGCGGCGGGCGGCGGGCGGCGGGCGGCGGGCGGCAGGGCGTCGGGCGGCGGGCGGCGGGCGGCGGGCAAGGGCGCAGGGCACGGGCGGCGGGCAAGGGCAGGCACGGGCGGAGCCGGCGCTCACTGGGGACGGGGGCGGCGGCTCGCAGGGCTTCGGCGTCGGGGCAGGGCTTCGCGTCGGCGTCGGGGCAGGGCTTCGGCGTCGGCGTCGGCGTCGATCGGCGTCGGGGCAGCGCTTCGGCGTCGAGAGAGAGGAGAATGGGAAGTGGCAAAACTGCTAAGTGCGGTATTTATAGACGCACCTTTAGTCGCGGTTGGGGAGGCGGACCGCGACTAAAGGTACCCTTTAGTACCTTTAGTCGCGGTCCGCCTCCCCAACCGGGACTAAAGGGTTTTGGCGCCGCTTTCGTTCCCGCGCAGAAAGACCCTTTAGTCGCGGTTGGGGACAACAACCCCGACTAAAGGGTTTAGTCGCGGTCCGCCTCCCCAACCGGGACTAAAGGGTCTGTGCTAGAACTGGCGCTTTCTTTCTTCTGTTTTTCCTTTTTTCTTCTGTTTTTTTCTTCTGTTTTTTTCTTCCTTTTTCCTTCTTTCTTCTTCTTCCTTTTTCCTTTTAAAATCAGAAAAATAAAACTAATTCATTTTAAAATCTTAAAAATACAATTATATATCAAAAAATTCAGAAAAATGAAACTAATTCATTTTAAAATCCCTTGAAGGTTTGACAAAAGGTTTGATACATCATTCAGTTCATCGACCAAATAAAAAGTTTGGTACAATAAATTATTACACATCAATTCTTCCCTTGTGTCCCTGCTTGCTTACGATTGTGCCGTATCCATGGAGCATCCTCATCATTTAACTTAATGCTTGGGTCAGTGTTCATTTTGAAGGGCGGAATTTCACCAAACATATTATAATCTTCTAACATGTCTGTCTTGTCCTCCACTCCCACGATGTTACTTTTCCCTGAAAGAACAATGTGGCGCTTTGGATCATCGCATGATGTACTGATCGTTTTCTTATCTTTCCGTTTCCTCGGTTTGCTACTCATGTCCTTCAAATAAAAAACCTGAGCGACATCTTTGGCAAGGACGAATGGTTCGTCAAGGTAACCAAGATTGTTGAAATCCACCATTGTCATTCCGTATTGCTCGTCCACCTTTACCCCACCTCCTGTTAGCTTGAACCATTTGCACCGGAACAAAGGGACCTTAAAGGAGGGTCCATAGTCAAGTTCCCATATCTCCTCTATGTAACCATAATATGTGACCTTTTGCCCATTCTCGGTTGCTGCATCAAAGCGGACACCACTGTTTTGGTTGGTGCTCTTTTTATCTTGGGCGATGGTGTAAAATGTATTCCCATTTATCTCGTACCCTTGGAAAGTCGTTATAGTCGAAGATGGTTTCTTGGCCAACATGTACAGCTGATCTCCAACATCATTGTCATTCATTAAATGTTTTCGCAACCAACTGCCGAAAGTCTCCATGTGGGCCTTTCTAATCCAGGATTCAGGCTTCCTCGGGTTGTCCGAGCGTAAAATATTCTTGTGTTGCTCGAAGTACGGAGCCACCAAGCTGGAATTTTGCAGAACTGTGTGGTGTGCTTCAGTCATAGAATGACCGTCCATACATATCGTGGATTCTCTTCCGATCTTGCCTTTTCCACTTAGTCTCCCCTCGTGCCGCGATTGAGGAATACCAATCGGCTTAATGTCAGGAACATAGTCAATACAGAACTCAATTACCTCCTCATTTCCATAGCCCTTGACGATGCTTCCTTCTGGCCTAGCACGGTTACGAACATATTTCTTTAATACTCCCATGAACCTCTCAAAGGGGAACATATTGTGTAGAAATACAGGACCGAGAATGGAAATCTCTTCGACTAGGTGGACCAGGAGGTGCGTCATAATATCGAAGAAGGATGGTGGGAACACCAACTCGAAACTGACAAGGCATTGGACCACATCGTTCTGTAACCGTGGTAGATCTTCTGGATTGATTACCTTCTGAGAGATTGCATTGAGGAATGCACATAGCTTCACAATGGCTACTCGAACATTTTCCGGTAGGAGCCCCCTCAAAGCAATCGGAAGCAATTGCGTCATAATCACGTGGCAGTCGTGAGACTTCAGGTTTTGGAACTTTTTCTCCGACATGTTTATTATTCCCTTTATATTCGACAAGAAGCCAGACGGGACCTTCATACTGCTCAGGCATTCAAAAAAATGACCTTCTCTTCTTTGGTAAGAGCGTAGCTGGCACGACCTTGAAACCATTCCGGATGCCGGTCATCTGGGTCTTTCAAAAGTTGCTGGTCCTGCCGTGCTTCCTTTGTATCATTTGTCTTCCCATACACGCCCAAGAAGCTTAACAGGTTCACGCAAATATTCTTCGTAACATGCATCACGTCGATTGCAGAGCGGACATCTAGGACTTTCCAATATTCTAGCTCCCAAAATATAGATTTCTTGTTCCACATGGGTGCGTGCCCGTCAACTCCCCGCGGAACTGATTGTCCGCCAGGACCCTTTCCAAAGATGACTTTCAAATCCTTGACCATATCAAATATCTCAGCACCAGTACGTTCCGCAGGCTTCGGCCGGTGATCTGCCTTCCCTTTGAAATGCTTGCCTTTCTTTCTTACGTTATGATTTCGGGGAAGAAATCGACGATGACCCAGGTACACGTTCTTCTTACAATTAACCAAACGTACACTTTCAGTCTCATGTAAGCAGTGCGTGCATGCATTGTATCCCTTATTTGTCTGTCCTGAAAGGTTACTGAGAGCAGGCCAATCGTTGATGGTTACAAAAAGCAACGCTCGTAGGTCAAATTCCTCTCCTTTGTGCTCATCCCAGACACGTACACCAGGTCTGGCCCACAACTGTAAAAGTTCTTCAACTAATGGCCTTAGGTACACATCGATGTCGTGGCCGGGTTGCTTAGGGCCTTGGATGAGAATTGGCATCATAATGAACTTCCGCTTCATGCACAACCAAGGAGGAAGGTTGTAGATGCATAGAGTCACGGGTCAGGTGCTATTGCTGGAGCTCTGCTCGCCAAAAGGATTAATGCCATCAGTATTTAGACCAAATCTTATGTTCCTTGCGTCAGCTACAAAATCTTTGAAAACTCTGTCGATCTTTCTCCATTGCGTTCCATCAGCGGTGTGTCTCAACTCCCCGTCGTACTTACGGTCCTCTTTGTGCCATCGCAACGACTTGGCATGCTTTTTGTTTATGAACAGACGTTTCAACCGTGGTATTATAGGAGCATACCACATCACCTTGGTGGGAACCCTCTTCCTGGGTTTCTCGCCCTCAACATCGTCACCAGGGTCATCGCCTCTGATCTTATAACGCAATGCAGTGCATACAGGGCATTCATTCAAATTCTCGTATTCACCGCGGTAGAGGATGCAGTCATTAATGCATGCATGTATCTTCAGAACCTCTAAACCTAGAGGGCAGACAACCTTCGTTGCTTCGTACGTACTGGCGGGCAACTCGTTATTCTTCGGGAACATATTCTTCAACATTTTCAGCAAATTTTCAAATGATGAGTCACCTACACCTTCCTGTGCCTTCCATTTTAGCAAATCCAGTGTGCAGCCCAGCTTTTTCAGACTATTATCGCATCCTGGATACAACGACTTTTTGTGATCCTCTAACATGCGATCCAAATTCTCCCTCTCCTTGTCAGTTTCGCAGCGTCTCCGTGCATCAGCAATGGTCCGACCAAGATCATCAGCGGGCTCATCATGTGCCTCTTCTTCACCTTCACCTAACCCTTCCCCACCTTCAGCATCATCCTCCATGAAAGTATCACCGAAATGATCATGATAGTTGTCATCGATATCATCCCCTTCTTCATCTTCTTCCATTCTAATCCCTCTTTCTCCATGCTTGGTCCAACAATTATAGCTTGGCATGAAACCATGCCGAAGCAGGTGCATGTGAACGTCTCTTGAGGAGGAGTAACCCTTCTGATTCTTACAGACAGCACATGGACAGATAATAAAACCTTGCTGCTTGTTCGCATTTGCCACTACGAGGAAATCTTTCAAACCCGTAGTGAACTCGCTGGAGAGTCAGGGACCGTACATCCATTGCCGATTCATCTGCATTATTATTATATAAAGTATATAATTAACCATCATGCATTTGTTAAACTAACTAGCTAGAAATAATACAAATTAAACAATGAACTACACACATGTGTATTTTATCAATGACACATGAAAGGTTCAAGTTGCTAACCGCGATCGCGGAGGAAAAATAAATGAGAAAGCTCAAGTGTGGCTCGGACACTTCATATCATGTTTGTTTCAGGCTCTCGGGCATTTCATCAAACACCTTGTGTGCATAGGAGAAACCAAAAGCAAACCCACCACCACCTTCTGAAAATTGTGAAGTGAGCTGAGTGAAGTGAAGTGAGCTGAGTCCTATATATAGGGATGGGCCTTTAGTCATGGTTGGCCAGGCCAACCGGGACTAAAGCCCCTCCCGTCCGTCAGCTGGATGGGCCTTTAGTCCCGGTTGGCCTGGCCAACCATGACTAAAGGCCTTCGGGGACCTTTAGTCCCGGTTGGCCAGGCCAACCGGGACTAAAGCCCCTCCGGTCCGCCAGCTGTCGACCGAGCGCGCTGGGCCCAGATAGTTGGTCGCGGGTCTTCTCCCGAACCGCGACTAAAGACCCCTTTGGTCGCGGTTCAATTGTTTTGGGGACTAATGGGGGCGTATGGAAGCCTCTTTTTCTACCAGTGTTCTCTTGTTCTTTGGTCATTCCAGAAAAAACCTCCATACCTTAATAATAGGGGCTTGTGTATAAAGGAAAGCAGCAAACCGGTCAAAGGCGAAGCTGTTGTATCTCAACTCTCTGACTTGAAGGAAGATGTGGCGGATCTCAAGGCTGGCTCTATTCCAAGTACAAGTTCCGAGGTGAAATGCGTTGATGTGGCCAATCGATATACAGTATAGTTGAATGGTTCGACAAGTTCACATGCCGGAGCTACCTGTTCTCCGCGATTCAATTGGTTCTTCTGCCTTGCCTTCTTATCTATCGGTCCCAAGGTCAAAGAAATAGGTTCAGTGGTTCGACCTCCCAAAGGTTAAAGAAAGACATCGGTATTAAGACCACTCCCTCCGGATGATGATATGTCCCAACCATCTATAGCCCATGGTTCGTTACTCGGGAATTCGGAGAGGTCAGATGAGATAGATGGGTGTGTTCAAAATGGAATGATCCCCTTTTCTCATGTTTGCATTTTTGTTGTCCACAGACAAATAAAGAGTCCGAAAAGACGTACGCATAACAGACTCGGTACCTAGGTCAATGGGTTCAGCGGAGAATTGCGTTACTGTAATAGCGAAGGTATCTATGAAATGCAGTACCAAGGTCAATGAAATTGAAAGGCACCTCTGACAACAGAATCAAAAGGGATTTGGCGGCTATAGACGACTCAGAGGGGTTTTCATAAAGAGAAGCTTTCGCGCAGTACACCTATATGGAACATGGATTCTGGCAATGCAACGGAGTTGGGTCCTCATATCGATCCGAATGAATCAGTCTTTCTACAGAGGTCAATCTTTGCCTATTAGGCAAGAGGATAGCAAGTTCTAATTTCTGTCTCAGTAGGACATGGATTTCTATTACTATGAAATTCATAAATGAAAATGAAGTAGTTAAGGTGAGGGCTACCGTTATCCTTTTTCTTGTATGTGTTCCTAAGAGAAGTAATTTGTCCTCATGTTTCGAGGTCTCAAGAGAAGGGCGTGGAAACAGATAGAAACTCTTGAATGGAAATTGAAAAGAAATGTAGCCCCAGTTCCTTCGGAAATGGTAAGATCTTTGGCGCAAGAAGAAGGGGCGACCCATATCATCTTGACTTGGTTCTGCTTCCCCTCTTTTTTTAAGAATACCGAGTCGGGTTCTTCTCCTACCAGTATCGAATAGAACATGCTGAACAAGATCTTCTTCATGGAAACCTGCTCGTTTTAGATCGGGAAAATCATACAGATTTTATGAAACCATGTGCGATGGCTCGAATCCATAGTCAATCCTACTATCGATAGGACCAGTTGACAATTGAATCCAATTTTTCCCATTTCCCACTAAGCGCGAGCATAAAACTTGATCCTTCCTCACCGTAACCATGGTGTCAAGTTGATTCGCATCGGATATCGATACCTTCAGCCAAGACCCATTCTTAAGTACAAGCCAGTGGTGGTGTCCGGTCGAAGGAAGTTAGTGCTAAGCACTATTAATATCGTATCGAACCTGATGAGTATTTTAGAGTATCTTTGGACCCCAAAGAGTTGTATAAGTAGTCAAGAAATACTCCATTTTGAGTTATGGTTGTGCAACCGATCGTACCCATCTTTAGAACGTTATTGCCCTTGCAGACAAGAAGAATCGATCTATCAAAAATATGTTATGTAATGTATTCAGTTGAGTTGAATCCTGCGCATGACCAAAAGAAAGGAAAGATCCGTGTGTATGAAAGCCGTCTGGACCCCAACTGGAACAGGAACGTTGTCTCTTGATTTCTTCTTTGAATTCAGGTATCAATTCAATTATGATATGAAGAAAAGAGAGAAAGAATTAGTTCCACCAAAGGAACCCCAGTGAAATGCCTTCCTGGCTATCAATCATTTTGCTTTGCTCAAAGCCTAGAATCTTGTATCTGGGAACTGGGAAGAAGATAGACGGTCAACGGATGTTGCCAATAGTCCTGAATCTGCAAAGCTACTGCAAACACATGCAACACAGGCTACAAGAATGAAGAAACCATGAAACCAACCTAAAATCACTGCCAGCACTTAGTTAGTTAAAGCCCAGGAACCACTTGTGTTACACCGGTGAAGCAGAAGCTCCGAAAGCTGTCCGAGGAGCCAGCCATAGGTGGGTTCTTTACTGGCCATAGGTAGGTCCCTTACTGCTGGATCCTCTAAGCAGGGAAAGATCGTAGCTAGTATGAATTGGAAGAACGATCATACCGAACCCAGGATCCTGCAACTATTCTTCCTTCATTCAAGACTCGCTTTTCTCACGGGTTGAATGAGTGAGCCTTGGCCATACATACTGAGATTCAACAGTCAACTTTTGAGTCCGTCCTAAAGCCCCACCAATCTACATAGGTGATACCAGGGTAGGTACTTGAAAGACGAGAATAGAACCCATGCTGATGTACCTTAGCTTTTCCGCTCTTCCAATCCTAAACAAGATCATAAATAAGAGTCCCAGGCCGCTTAACGCCCTCTTAGCACATATGATAGGAGCTGGCATACAGAATTACAAGAAGTTGATACTTTTTCCAATCCTTTCTGCTTTCTCACCAGCAAAATAGGATCGATCGCGAAATCAAAGAAATCTTTCACCTCACTTCTAAGATGAGCTAGCGCTCGCATCACCTTTCGATATCCTATATTTTTGATATTCAACAAGTAGCATTTCCATGACATTCTTTAGAAGTGAGGTGAAAGATGGGAAGAGCTCATGAAGAGGGCTAATGCTATCACTCGCTCTAGCCTCTCCTGGCCGGAGCTCCCTCTATCAACAACACCCTCACGCGATTGATTCCCTGGATAAGTATGTATTGGAAGTTGGAATGCCTAAAGTATTGGTGCATTAGGGTCCTCTTAAGCCTTGTTTCCTTCTTGATCTTACCTTTCCGTTGCTATCACTCGCTCTAGCCTCTCCTGGACCGAGCTCCCTCTATCAACAACACCTTCACGCGATTGATTCCCTTTCTCTTTTCGGGAGCATAGCTGAAAAAGATGGGAAATTCCAATGATTCTTCGTTCATTATCATGTCGATTCCTCACAATCGCTCTTTGTGATGCTGCGGAACCATGGCAATTAGGATCTCAAGACGCAGCAACACCTATGATGCAAGGAATCATTGACTTACATCACGATATCTTTTTCTTCCTCATTCTTATTTTGGTTTTCATATCACGGATGTTGGTTCGTGCTTTATGGCATTTCAACGAGCAAACTAATCCAATCCCACAAAGGATTGTTCATGGAACTACTATCGAAATTATTCGGGCCATATTTCCAAGTGTCATTCTTTTGTTCATTGCTATACCATCGTTTGCTCTGTTATACTCAATGGACGGGGTATTAGTAGATCCAGCCATTACTATCAAAGCTATTGGACATCAATGGTATCGGAGTGCGCCTCTTAACGAGGGTAATTTAAGTGCAACGAAATGTACCGGTGGTTCGCGAAGCATCTGGCTTACCGGTCATCTCCCATTCCCGTCATCGAGAGACTAAAAGAACTATAGCATGCCAGAAACGGGGAGTTGAGGTGGTTAGACCTATACCCCGAAATGCTCCCAGCATAGGAGCCTATGGTTCCATTCTTGTTATTGCTGGAGGTACACATACCTCTTCTCGGTGTGGTGGAGCGATATACGAAAAATAGATGCTAAGCCTGCAATGTCCGATAACGGGGCTTCAATAGTGAATCTATCGGCACCACAGAAAAGATTGAAGAACGAGGTATGATGATTACTTCGGACTACTTTCTGTTCTTCATGCAAATGACCATATTTTCCGTCTGCAATACAGGTCGAAGATACTGAGTTGTTCAGATGTTTACAAGAAATCCATGGGAAAAACTACCACAGCTTTGTATTAAGCAAGCAGGTTCCAGTCGTTGGTAATTTTAGGGAAGCCTACATTGGCATTGCTCCTGAGTTAGCCAAAGAGATCGCGGACGAAGCGGATGTTATCGTAAACTCTGCAGCAAATACCACTTTTGATGAGAGGTTCGTGAAGCTATACTAGTCTTGCACCAAGGATTGCTTCCATTACTAAATGTGCAAGTTCACATTCCATAGCAATAAAAGTATTGCAACTTGCAGGTATGATGTAGCACTAGACATCAACACCGTGGGGCCATTCCAGATAATGAGTTTCGCGCAGCGGTTTCGAAGACTGAAGCTCTTCTTGCAAGTATCAACAGGTCAGAATGCCAAATAAGAGTTTCTTGTGGTCGAAATCAAATGGTAACATGTTTCTATTAATCTCAAAAGCTTACAAACAAGCTTTAGCAGTATGTTTGCATGTCATGTTTTTGGCCAAACAGCATATGTGAATGGGCAGAGGCAAGGTTTGATACTAGAGAAGCCATTTTGCTTAGGGGATACCATAACAAAGGGGATAGGTTCCTCATATTTTTCGGCACATCAGAATACCGTGTTGGATATCGAGGCTGAGATCAAGTTGGCTTTTGACTCCAGAAGGCATACCTGGGCAACGGGAGGGGCCCTTTCCCTCTCTATCAGCGCCCATTCATATTCGTATTTGTTATTGGCGTACGTAATTTCCTTACTACGTCTATCACTCGTAGGAATATCTCCAAATAGGAATCGTAGTCCTCGTATGTACATCTTTCGTATTGTGATAAAGCACCTATGCCGCTAGAAATAGTAGCACCTTAAAGAAGGCGTTCCAGGTTCTTTTTCCCCTGGTTTGTATCAGAGCTGACCACTGATAATAGGAAAAATGAAACATTTGGTGTGTTTTAATTCATTCTCAATCTTGTTTCCCCTTGCGCTCCGAGGGAAATAAAGGGGAAATCTTTGATTCATTTGGAGCTGTTTTCTAACTGACTCATTGACATGAGAGATTGGATGCGATGCGCCAGTCACTCGTACTACAACGGACAAAGGTCACCGGCAAACGACCGTTCCACAATGGAACCTGGCACTACTGTTTTCCCTAAGGGCCGACCCACCTTTTCAGAGAAACAGACACATGAAATCACTATATTACGCATTTTCGAGATAAGAAAGTGGAGAATGCACTCTTCCCTTTTTTTACATTTTAAACTCATGTTCATGGTCTGTTTTATTCCCAATTGTTGCCCGTGTGAAAAGAAAGAAGAGAAATTGGGCCATGTTTCCCGAGAGAGACTGCCTTCTCTCAGGCCAGCAGTCTTATACTTATAGTCGACTGCTCTATGACGATCTGACCTCTTTCCTGGGCTCTGCTTGCTCGTCTACGCTCCGACCAATTCAGTCAAAATCGAAAAAACGATGTTTCCTTGAAAAAGTCTAAGAAATAGTAGTAGTAGTCAAAAAGTGCACTTTTTCCATATATTTTGATTTATAGGGATCCCTATCTTTATCTCTATCCACAGAGATATCTATCTATATATAGAGAGATTTTTCTCAAAATTGATCTAGACTATCCTCTATCCGGATAGATATGTCCCTATGAGCGACTAGGCCGATCTTTTTTTATATGTTTTGGCCACGTCCGTTTCCGCTCCGAGGAGGAAGGTTTGGATCTTTCAATTTTATGTCGTGAGGGATGTGACCTATGTTAGGTCCATAAGATACCACAGCTTTTAGTGTTCTATGATTCACCTCCGAATAATGAGTAGGTAGTTCGATCCTTTTGATTCTTATCTTCCTAGTAAACGGGGATCCGGAGCAATAGGTCGAATTACTATATAAAGAAGACTTTTCTACAAAAGGACTTATTGTTCGAGTAGGAAGATTTCGGTTTTTCTCCTTCCCTCTTTTCAATAAGAAGAAGTATTTGAAATGAAACAAATTCCTCTTCATTCTGTTGTGCTCAGCGAAGGAACTGCCTAAGCATACTTTTACGGATCCAAACTTCTTTGTTCTTTCAAAGTCTTCTTCTTGCATATAAGAACGCAACTTTTGCAATTCCTTGGATTTGAGTAGTAAGCGGCATCCCCTCTGAGTTGTGAGTAAGCGGAACCATTCTTTTTTTGTTCTTCTCCAGATTCTGGCCGGTAGGAATTTGCCTCTTCTTTTTCCAACTGATATGGCTGATAGGAATTTGCCTATGATTTTTCCAACTGATATGTCGATATAGAAAGATCTCCTTATTTCAAAACCGCAGGTTCTCGCGTCATTTTCTTTAAAAGATATTAGATCACCGTGGGAAACTTTCAAATGAGTAATGGTTACCAGTCCATTATTCAAACAAACCCTTCGATGACTTATCGGCTGCCTTGCTTGAGGAAGAGTGTCACTAAAATGGAGACGAACCGGAATCACGTCCGATCTTGTTTCTTGATTGAGTAAAAAAGGGATGTATGAAGTTCGTTCTCTTCCTCTATGCATCTCCCTTATGGGTAAATCCCCATAATAAAGAGAAAACTTTCGTGTAGTTTGTGATTTGATGTTACTATTTAGATTTTCTCTCCAAGAAAGATTTCTTTTAATGGATCTCCTCTTGTTCCTCAATCTTCGGAGAATACGGCGTTGGATTAGAGAAAGTTCTCTGTTCCGAACATTTCCTGGAAGTAGACGACACGTTTTAAATCTTAATGCTGGCATGGCATATTTCGTTGAATCAGTCTTTTTCGCCACATCGCGTATAAAGGGAATCGAACCCAACTCTTCCATGAACCCCCCACGAATGGCCCTCCCTTAATTCAATGAACTATGAGAACTAGATAACATCCCGCGCGTTGCTGCTGGACATTAGTGGGCTAAATAGATTAAAAGATATGATGGACGTTGTAGGCCAAAGAGGACAACTATTGTAAAATCAGAATTTTTTCAAACAAAAAAAATCTATTGATAATATAAGAAGAAAGCGAACAAATTGTACCACTGATGTACAACGATTTTAGTTAGGGGGCTCGATCGAACCACAACTACTAAATGTATAAGAAATAACATTATAATTAATTGATGATTGTTGCAAACCAATATCCTAGAAATTAATTTCATATTGTCTAACGTCGCAATCTCAGATACAAGCACCCTAATAAAAACCGAGGCAAGCGCTAGCTTATACCTCTACAGCAAACTGTAAATCCAATATCCATATATCTAGAAAAAAAAAGAACAAAGGTGACTGCATTATTTTAGCAACTACATGTTTTAGTTTCTTGATCGCCATAGGTTGTAGCTTTGCAGGAAAATAGAAATCCAATATCCAGATATCTAGAAAGTAAAGAACAAAGGTTAGTGTACTATTTTAGCAGCTACATGTTTCAGTTACATCATCACCATAGGTTAACGTGCTTACCAAAATATCTTGTCCCAGCAGGTCATGTAACAATTTTGCATTCATAGAAGTAGGTCCGATTAAACAAATTTATATCATACTTCTTCATGAAGCATACTTGTATGACACCTTTCATTTACGAAGAATCAAAGATCTGCTGAATGTCATGTTTCTCTACGGATGAAACCAATAGTGACATATTACTATAATCACTTGGATAAATATATAGTGCCACTATATACACCCAGTTAAATGGAAAGAAACCAAGTAAAATAAAAGTTACCATTTTGTTAGCAAAACTGAATACTGCTACAAACAGAAATTAATTTTTGTAGGATTACTTCCAGCAAAAACATCTTTAGCTTTCCAAAACAGAAGGGCAACTTATAAGCAGGGGTATGGGAACACTATATATGAAAGATAGAGAGCGACATTCAATACATCCTTTATTGAGATATGATCTTTAAGATATTAAGGGGGGCTACAAAACAACAAATGGTAATAATGCCAGAATATTCACCAAATATGTTCAAATAAATTCTTAATTCAAGAAACATTCTGAATATGTACGGCAATTATACGTCAACATTGTCGTAATCTTCTTGTTTTGCTCCAAGTCTGCATTTTCAGGAAAATAAATTGCTAATAGAATAGAGGTAGGGTAAGTTTTCACATAATGGAGTCTACAAATAATTGACTGTTTGAAGTTTAATATTCATCATGGTAAGGATATTTCAAAACTACAGATTGCAAGGTTGTCGAGTCTGAAAGTGCGGAAACTGTAGCAGCATCAGAAGCTAGAAAATGCCTTATTATTGCACATGAAGATCTATGAATGCATAACGAAACTTACATATAAAAAAATGCTAATTTTCCTGCTGGCAACGACAAAGATTTTTTTTGGTCTAGGGCAAAGGCTGAACTAAAACATGGCCCACATGTTGATTAAGTGGGGTAAGCAGGGTGTGCACATGTGGAATGTCAAGAAAGTAATTGGTTTGAATTACTATTTTGATCAGTATGGAAAAGTGCCCAAAGAACTTACTATCCAAACACATGGTCATTTCCCATTGATCTCTTACCCGAACAGCTATGAGAAACACCAGAATGAAAAAAATATGAGGGTAGCATTTGAAAACATGTTACCTCTCAAATAGATAGAATCCACTACACTGAATGGAAGTGAAGCATGGTGAGAAAAATTAAACTGAGGTGATTTTCCACAATTGTGCTGCAGGATAGTGAGGGATGGCTATAGCGGCAGTTCTCATTCTTGCCCCGAACGTCCATGCAGAACTGCAGATTTAGCACAGAGTTGGAGTTATATGGTTTCTCAGCAGCAACTATGTCGCCTACCTTGATGCCCCTCCTCCCTGCAGTTCAACCAAGGTTACATCCAACACTAAACACTTCATAAAATAAGTAAATATCACTCGTAAACTTAATTTGAAGGTCATGATTTATAACAACTATTGCACGCTGATGTGTAAAAAACTAACAGAAATGATTTTGGTTGCAGCAGATGAATAATAGGAGCCAGGCTTAAGAAATGTCAAGCAGAAAAATTGTGTCAAAAGTGAAACCTTGTGATTTCACTGTAGATGTTGAACCGTATCCATATGAATTGAGCAGTTGACCTTGTAATCCCCCAGAACTATTTGCCTACATTACACTTTTCTAAGTTAAGGAAATCCCCATCGGCATAAAGCAGCACATAAATATATACCTGGAAGATAAGGCAGAGAAAAAAGGTTCAGTTGTGCAAAATCGACCTGCCACTCTAAAATCCATCAGTGCGAGAGATAGACGAACTGCTGATCAAGAAAGAAAATCGTGTAGACCAAGACATGAGTAGAAAGATTAATCGTCTCAGCAGGCAGTAGTTGCTAAGCTGGCGTAGGAGTTCATTCAGATGTAGTGGGCGATAGGAACGACCATGTGCGGCGGCAGAGATAACCTTTGGCGCCGGCCGGTGGGCTGCAACTTCGATCCTGAATGGCGGCAGATAGATGACATCGTGCGGATTATGCGTTGATCCCAGTAAACGATGGACGGTGTGGACAACCACCAAAAAGGGCGAGTCGCAGAAATAGTCGGAGCTTCTGGTGAAGGAGATCAAGCGAGGGGCGAGAGAATGGGAACAGATAAACGTATGGAGGCGGATAGTCAAGGAGAGCACGGTCGGTTGATCTTCCAGCGAAAAATAATTATTTCCATGGGCCCGCAGGTGGTGCGATGGGCCATTGGGAAAAAACTAAAGGACGCTATTATTATGGAGAATAAAGGAAGCGGCCCGATGAGAAACTGAAAGAACATATCCAGCCAAACAATGTGATGCCCATGTACGGGAAGGCAGGCAGGCACACACGATTGATGGTTGAGTGTGCGGGCGCGCAGGGCAAAAAAGATGACGTGCATGCATGCATGGCTGATAGTAGACCAACTTCTTAGGTATGTAGGATAGGATGACATGGCACATTGCTGATGTGGACAGTGTGCATGGTGAGAGAATAGGGAGTAGTGGGGAGCAACTTTTTAAGAATGGTAGATTCCTTTTTTCGTTTTTTTCTTTTCAGTTCTCATAAGTCCTTGATATACTAGCAGAAACTCAATACTTGACCGACTGTGTCACAGTGCTCAGGTAAAGTGGCAGTGCTTGAAAGCGAGCGGAAACGTCAGTGTTTTCTGTGCGTTACGATAGTAGTGGTGAAATAAAATCCAATTCAAATATCTCAACGTAAAAGGAAAATCGTTTCACTTTGAAAGGAAAGCTAGCTATATGAGATCGAAATCACTCTATCTACGATATACATTGCACCATGATTGAAGGACAATGAGGGGCAGGTTATATTCTCTTTCTTCTGATCGATTGAGGAATCGCTGATAATGACACCACGTCTGTAGCATCTCTGCTATTGCAAGGCCCGAAGCACGTGGGAGAATGTTCGTTTTTTCTGGATCGGATTAGCAAAAGCAAGCAAGCGTGTGTTCACCGCGGGCCATGATACCCCAATGAGTGAGAGGGAGCTCATCCCAGGGGCATAAGGCACTTGGCACTGGATACGTGAAATACCAGGAATACCCTCGGGGGGTAGCAAAAATTACAGGCGGGGCCATCCATTTTCACCGCGGAACGGCAACACCATACATCTCTTCAGCCACAGCCGCTGACAAGCATGGGCCATTCGTGCCCGACCCAGTAGTCAGTGACAATTGATTAAAATCGCGAAGTGGAAAAACAAACTTACTGTTCATTGCTGCGAGCTCAAATTTTATCCGACGGTTGAGCTCATCCCAGGGGCATATCCAACGGTCTAGAACGCATCAAGATCTCGATCGAACGGCCCAAGATCGCTGAGCTCTGAGAGGCCTCAAGTTCAGATGGGAATCTAACTATGGGATTTGCACAGATATCGTTCGGGTCACTACCAATTCGTCATTAGTCAGCCAAAATGCCAAATGTAAGTTGTGGTCACTCCATCATATCAAAGTATCAAACTCATCCATTTTCCCTACTTCTATCATCCACAAACAGACCTAACTAATTTACAGCAATATGGCATGTATGTGAAGACCATCTCAGAATATATGCTTAATTTGATGCTATTCCCCTGCTAATATTTTTACAAGTGTTGATGCCAAAACATTGCAACCCTGTAGTTCAAGCTCAGAGTAAAAACATTTGATAAATTAATCCACACAATTGTTTACAACTACTAAGACAGGGATCTGACAGCTAGTTCCCCCCTTGTTCGTCATACCTTTGTTGATTTCAGAGAGGAGAGATCGGATCCTAGAATAGGGATCTGACCGCCATGTGAGCTCAATTATATTCACAATTAAGACCAATAATTCAATCTTCCCACTGAACCATGAACCCTAGAAATTATCAAGACCAAGACCAAGAACCCTAGAAAATAAGAGGATGACTGGGGGGTTGAAGAAGAGGAGGAGGAGCTGGGCCTCACCAGTCCAACGACGGGGTCGACAGGTCGTCGCAGTTGCCACCCATGGTCTCCGCCGAGATCATGCCACTGTGACGCCGGAGCTGGAGCGCCGCCGCCGTCAGGAAGCAGTTGGGAGATGAAATAGGGGTGTGGATGTCGTTTGATGGCATAGAATGTACTAGGAAGCAAATTCAACAGAGACGAAGGTCCTTTTTGCACAGAAGCATGCATTTGTCTGTACACATCCTCTAGCAGAATCTATGCCATCCATCCTCAATCCAATGGCTCAGCTTTGATTTTTCTATTCTTGTACCGGAGGGCCATTTTCTATACTAGTCGCTCCCCCTTGACTCACTCTCTTGGGGTGACAGAACCATAGGTACACGAGTCCCTTCTTACAAACTAGCTACAAAACATCCCTGGAAAACCGATGCCAATCTTAGCGGTGCAGACCCCTCGGCAACACCAACACGGCCGGGCATCTAGCGTCGTTGGGCCCTGGAAGTTGCCCGAGCTGTCACGACACACCGCGCCTGAGCAAATTCATTTGAGTAACACATTTTTTTTGAGGATTTTTTAGGAGCACATTGTCACTGTTGAGGGCAGTCAAAGGAAGAAAAAAAACAGCTCGGTACCAATGGGCTCAAGCCGCAGGGCCGCCGGCTGGGCCCGGGAATCGGGCCCATCCACCCTCATCGGCGCGATAAACCGCAGGAAAGAAAAGGAAAATCCCAAGCCAAAGCTGCCGGAGCTCGCAATTCTCACCTCTGAATCTGCGCGTCGTCGTCTTCACAGCACAGGTCAGTCTCCTCTCCCTCCCACAGATCTCTGCCGCCCTAGGGTTCAAGCTCCCCTAGATCCTCCCGCGTCCCACCCCGCACCCTCCCCCCTTCCCCTCCCTCCGCCGTGATCTGGATCTGGGAGCCGTGCTGCCTATCCTCCCTCCGCCGTGATCTGATTCCTCGAACTCCGATCTACCAGCTCGAAGCGGGGTGAGGGAGCAAGGATGCCGAAGCCCGCGGCGGACGCCAAGCTCCTGATCCAGTCCCTGAACAAGGCATACGCCGCCACGCCGACGAATCTCAAGGCAATTTTCGTTTTCTTTCCCTAGTAGTAGTATTTTTTTTCCTCTGCCGCTGGCGGCTGCCGGGTTACTGATGTGCTTCTCGACTTCTCGTGCTCCGCAGATCATTGACCTGTACGTGGTTTTCGCCGTGGCCACTGCCCTGGTTCAGGTAATTTTCGACGCTTTCGGAGGTTTCATGAGCCTTGATTTGGGATGGAGAAGAGTAGCATACTGAGTTTAGGATATTCATTAGGCGTCATGGCGCCATAGCTGGTGGTCTGCTAGAGCTGTGCACTCATCCCATGGTGGCATGTGTCTTGTATGCTTTTGATACAAGATTTCTCATCTTTCAGCAGCGGTGGGCTTTCAGGTTGCAAGAATCTGATGCACCTAGTAACAGTGTCTGACATGTGTCTAGCCACATTCTTTGGTTCGGGCACTTGTTTGTGCTGACTGACTGTTGGCCAGATTCTTTCAGCCATTTCCATCTGGGCAGATGTTTTTACTCACTGGCCTTGTGTCCCCCCTAGTTGCAATATAAACCATGGCCTCGTATGGTAGCACAGAGCCATTTGCAAGCTTCTGAAATGCTCTTGTATGTGGCAAAACAGGTTGTTTACATGGGAATAGTTGGGTCATTCCCCTTCAACTCTTTCCTGTCTGGTGTCCTGTCATGCATAGGAACTGCAGTGCTTGGTGGTAGGAATTTCTTTCTTTTACCCCTCCCGATTCTGTGCCCCCTTCCTTGTCTCCAAGATATATAACCTATAACTGTCAATGTTTTTGCAGTTTGCCTCCGTATTCAAGTCAACAAGGACAACAAGGAATTCAAGGTAACTATACTTCCACTGTTACATCATGCAAATTATTCTTTGGTTTCAGGCATAACATTGTTTGTAAACATCATCTGCAGGATCTTCCCCCGGAAAGGGCCTTTGCTGATTTCGTCCTGTGCAATCTGGTGCTCCACCTGGTGATCATGAACTTCCTCGGATGAGCAACTGTCATACAAGCTGTTGAGATTTTGTAGCGTCCTAATGTCTAAGACTGTCAGCATGTTAGATATTCATGTGGCATCATACACACCTATGTAATCCGAGAGTTTCTCTGTGAACTGTATGAACTATGAATTCAGTGGATTTTGTAGCGTCCTAATGTCTAAGACTGTCAGCATGTTAGATATTCTCTGTGAACTATATGAATTCAGTGGATTTAGTGTTAACATTGTGGAACATGAGAACTTATTTGTGGGAGTGAAGACAGGGAAAAGTGATCACTTAAATATTACTAGTATTGTTCACTCATGATGCTGTGCTGAAAAAAAAGCGACCTGCTTAAAATGCAGTTCTGGTGGCTGCAATGCACATTGATTAGTAAACCTGAATTGTGAATATGTCATAAGGCTTGTAGCCAGCAACAAAATTATGAGATACAGCTTGTGCTTTGTGGAACATCACAACTCTCTCTTTAGGCTGATGCCAGGACGAAAATCTCAATCCAGTGAGCATATATTATACCAACAGTCCTCACCATCCAATTTGAATTTTGATCTCGAAAACAAAAAGCATCCAATCTGAAGTTGCAAGGCCAGTTAAACATTAGCATTCCCTCGTCTCATATTTCAATCACCATTTGCTTCTTGCGTCGTCAGGCTTATTGTTTGTTTGGAGGACAATTCATAACCACTTGACATCACAGTAATGCTCCGATTGAACATATTAATAGAGCAGTGAATTGTTCATGATCAAACAATACAAAAAAGATTCACACTGCAATTTTGTGTTTAACAGAGCCCAAAACTCAATACTCAGGAGAACACCTACAAGTATCCATGATTACTAAGACCAGTTAAATATTAGCATTCATTCTCTCATCAGAACTTGCAAACATTTTATTACTTGTTGCGTTTTCAGGCATAGTTTTTCCTTGGAAGGCACCTGATGAACACATGCTGCTCTGACTGAACATGTTGGTTCAAAATAATTTACTAAAATTCATTCATTCACATTAACAGAGTAGTTAGTGCTTGCAGTCAATCAATATATAAAGATAATCATTTCACACACTGCAATGTTGCGAGGTAGTAGAATTCAACACTGAGCACTGAACTCTGAACACTGAAACAGCAAGAAATATCCATGATTTGTAAGTCTCTAATTGAAGAAGGCCAACATCCATCTAGAATTTGCAAACAGAAGCATCATCACATCATCTGACACCAACCAAATGACCTTCTTCCCATAGTTCTACACTACTTGGAACCTTAGCACTCCTAACGGACCTGTCAATATTATCACTCCAAAGCCACCTCTTCTGCCTCTAGGCATGCAGCAATTCAGCAGGCAAGGATGCAGGGTCAAGCTCCCAGCAATCCCCAGGAGGCAGAGTCGAGGCCTCACCCTTGGTGACTTTCCTCGCCGGTGTCTGATGTGAAAGAATCCCCACATCGCCCTCCCGGAGGTACTGAACGGCACGGACACCGATCTCACGGCGGGTGAAGATGCTCCTGAAACCCTCCACCTTCTCCAGGTAGCCGAAGCTGATGCCGTGGACCTCACTGTACCCGCTAAGGAACACCACAAAGTCATACTTGGGCCTCCCAGTGTCGGCGTACTCTCCGGCATGGAGCGCCCAGACTGACCCCTTTTTGGGGTAAACACGGTACGCCTCCCTCGCCACCCTCTCGCAGGCGACAAGATGCGAGAAGACGTTCACCGAGTGCACCGTGACTTCTCTCCCAACCTTGAACGCCCCACATGGCTTCCCCTCCTTCCCGTCAGGCTGGTGCTCCAGCCACCGTATCTGGGCACGGAACTGCCTGCCCGGCGATGCCGTCTCCACCAGCGCATAGTGCCGTGGCATGCCATCGTCGTCCCCATACAATGCCCACACCTGGCCTCTCTTGAAGCACTTCTCCATGCGGTCGGCGTCGAAGTTGTAGAAGTCCGAGTCCTCCACAGCCATCTGCCCCGAGTGATAGCTATCCGGCTCCTCCTCGGGCACCTCCAGTTCCGCCGGCTCGTCAGAATCGTCACTGGATGAGCTCTGTGCAGCCCTCTGGTCTTTCCCCTTTCTCTTGGCGAGCTGGAGCTGCATCTCCGCGAGCGTCTTCTCCGCCTTGTGCTTCTTGGGCGGCGGAGGAGGGGGCACCTCGGCGGCGAGGAACGACCGGCGGCAGGAGGGGCAGGTGAGGCGGAAGCCCACGTACTGGCGGTCGAACTCGTGGAGGAGGCGGCAGCCGGCGCAGGCCGTCCAGAAGGTGGGCGGCGGGGGCGGCGCCTCCCGCTCCTCCTTGAGCGCGGCGTAGGCGTCGGCCGCGCGGCGGAGCGCCTCCTGCGCCGCGGCGGCGGCGGCGGGGTAGGCGGAGGCGCCGTCGCCGGGGCGGAGGGATCTGGAGAGGGACTTGTAGTGGCGCCGGATGGCGTCCGGGTCGCTGGCGAGGGAGGACTTGGGGTCCTCGGGGAGGAGGAGCATGGCGCGGGGGCAGCCGGCGTCGGCGAGGAGGACGGAGGTGGCGGCGAGGAGGACGGAGGCGGCTGCGGAGTCGGGGTCGAGGCGGGCGGCGCGGCGGGCGTGCCTCTGCGCGGCGCGGAGGCGGCCCGCGGAGAGGTCGGCCTCCGCCTGCGCCAGCGCCGCGGCCGCCGTGGAGGCCGGCGAGGAGGCGTCGCCGGGCATCGTCGTCGGTCGGGGGCGGCCGCCGCCGGCGTGAGGGTTTGCTCGCGGTTTTGGTTGGGTGGGTGGGCTTCGGTTGTGGAGTGCGAGCTGAGAGTAGGGCAGCTTTGTGTCGTAGGTGGGCTGGCCCGTGTTTGTTTGGGCTTTATGTAGAAAACTAGCTTCTGTAACCAACCTCCAGGCCTGTGATATTTTTTATCCTTTTCTGGATGGTTCTCTATGGTTCTTCTATATACAAAATCAAGGGTTAGCCATGTACATGTATATTGAGTTGAAAATAATTCATGCAGTTTTTGTTTAAATAATAGGATCGGTACTACTTTCAATTTTCAAGGGTCTGCATTGGAGGCTTTCACGGAGATCATAAAAGGTGATGAAGAGGCCCTATGTACTTCCTATGTCCGGTGAAGAGTGTACATCTAGCTTCGAAATTTGTCCGCAAAAAAGTGTACTTTTATCTTCCCAATGCACTTTAAAGTAGAAGAAAATAATTCCCTCTCATCACACGGTAATCAAGACCAATAAAAATCTACACATGGTCTTCTTAATTTCTACATGCACTTTGCTCATTGGGGGTTGAATAATTGAAGAGGAGAGAGATGGTGGCTTGCATCTTTCCAATGCATTTTTTTACTTAACTCCATAGTTTGTCCTAAAATTCCTAGATATACACTCTTCACTGGACGGAGGGAGTACGTTCCTACTAAATGATGTCTCACAAGGTTACTTAGTACTGGTTATAAATCTTCTCACACACACACACTTGAGGTATGCTAGTGAAACCAAGCTGAAGAGCTTATTTGGGCCCCCGAAAGTAGTAGTACGCATCGGGGTGCATATGCTTCTAGATGTTTATTGCAGAAAATCCACCCCCATATGGCAATCATATACAAGACATGCACCACAACATAAGTAGTCCTAGCACAAGTTTAGTATAACATCTTACATCAATAACTTCTATAACTGTGTCTCTTCCTCACAGACCACTATATATATTTTGGGGATTAGGAGGAATCAAGAACAAAACAATATGGGATGTACATTTGCAAAGGTCCACTGCATTCCAACGCAGCACCAGTGTGAGATCATGCACGGAATCGCCGTGAAATCTTGCCCGGCTCCGGCCGCTCCAGCATGGAGGTCGGAGACGTGGTGGGCAAAACATACGGAGGCCGCACTAATGTGCAGCGTCGGGGCATCACATCATGTTAGATCGGTCATATGTGGTGGCGGTTCGGACATAAGAGGAGGCTGACAAACATAGTGCCATGGGCCGGAGGTGAAGCCTACCCACCGATGAGCCGACCTAGGGAAGGACCCAAACCAGAAGTACATTATCAGGCTGTAGTGCACTAAATTGTCATGGATTAAGCGACGGTGTGGCATCATGGCGATGAGGTTAGGGGAGGACATACGAACACACGGTGTAAATCCTGGTGATACTTAAACCTGCTGTGCACGTGTATATAAATATATATTTTATATGTAAGGTGCACTGGAATATTTAGTGTACATGGGCAGCTTGTAGAGAAAAAATCGATGTACAACACCTACTGCTCTCTGCAACCTTTCAGCAATCCAACTTAGATCCCACAAGCGCATGCCTAGGTGTCTCACACGAGATCGATCTGTCGATCTTTCTTGCCTTATGATCCGGTTTCCCCTGTGGGTTTATTTTTCATCTATTCCTTCAACTCTTGCTTTTATTTTAGCAAAATCCTTCAACAAAGGTAGTTCAAATCTAGCTCCCCAACTTTGATTTCTGTCAAACAGCTGCACCGTTTCTTGTGTTTTGTAGGTTCACCTTATTAATAGTTGGTTTACATTTCTCAATTTGCGAGTTAATATGTTCAATGATGGCAGCGGAGTTCAATTTGAGTATAACAGCTGAGCTTGGTTTTGGTAATCCCAGATTCGCTGAAAATCATCAGACAAGGCTAATTGTACATGCATTCCAATTTATGATAAACATATTGTTATGTCAACTATATCGGTAGCCCGCACACAACAAGTGTTATA
The DNA here is from genome assembly GCA_032464435.1 of Aegilops umbellulata. Lineage (NCBI taxonomy): Eukaryota > Viridiplantae > Streptophyta > Magnoliopsida > Poales > Poaceae > Aegilops > Aegilops umbellulata. The sequence continues at coordinate 583,800,318 of CP136060.1, read as the reverse complement.
ATTTAATATAGCTAAGTTAAATAGCCATCATTATAGCCTTTTTATCATCAAAACATTAGCTTACATGCATAAACAAGGATTTCAGCAGCACAACAAATGCCCGTGTAGCGTACAACCTGACACCATCAACAAGTATCGCAAATTTGTTTGGGAACTTGCTGGTTGGTATTTACCACAATCTTTAAGGGGCATGTCTATGCAAGGTTTTGGTTACCGAATAAGGCAATTTTACCCAGGGGGACTGGTAAACGTGGTTACCATGGTTACCGTGAAATACCGAGAATATTTCGAACGAATTTTATAGTTGAATTTTGAATTCAAATAAGTGAATGAACGAACATTCAAACCAGAGGCCTCTCGAAACAGGAACTAGGTTGCTACCAACACGTCAGAACCAACTCTCGTGCCATTTATTAGATCCTATGTACTTTACTATAAATCGAGTGTTTAAATTAAAAAATGGTAGCTTTTGCTCGGTATGGGGATATACTGAGGGGCACGGAAATACGCGGTAACCATGGGAAATCTCGAGATTTTTACCGGTAACCAAAACCTTGTGTCTGTGTGGAAGTTTCGGCCTTACTTTGGGAAATTTGGAATTGCCGAAATGACTATGTTTTTAGCAGATCACACTCTCCAAATTTTGGGTATGTTATCTACAGGGTCACCGCGTCAATCCATACGTACTACGAAGTCATTATTGCAGAGTATGGACATTCAGGAGTTTATGGCCTTTGGGTGTAACCGTCTGGAGATGGTTGCACGGGCTTTATTCAACTGGTTTTGATTGCTTGTAACTAAGAGACTATGTGGTTGAGTCATGTATCCTTTTGCCGACCGGTTGTGGTTCTATTTTTTTATCTCCTTTTAGAAAATTATGCCTGTGTCATCCACACGGTAGATGAAGGCCATGTGATTCCAATTTATGGTCTCCAATGCTCCACCAACTAGTGGGTATGCTGCCACTATGAAATACATAAAAGATGGGTCATTTATTTGTTTTGGAGTTCACATTTATTTGAATTTCATTGTATAGTTGGTGACCACTTTACACAACGTAGAGACATAATGTGAAACAAATGGTACTGCACTACTGCTAGTTCAAAAATTATATAGAAAGGTACTGAAGTTGTTGTAGCATATTACAACAATTACTATGGACCAGGTCGGAGCTTGATATAAAGCTTCAGAAACACACATGAGGTACGCTAGTGTGCCACTAGGATGTACAGCATATTTGGGCTACGGAAAGTACCAGGACGCATTGGAGTGCATGTGCTTCTAAATATTTATCCATTCTCACATGCCATCATATACAAGACAGCATGCACCACAATATAAACGATCCTAGCATAGTTTTAGTAACACTTCGCACCCATCACTTTTGTGTCCATGCCACTCTTTCTCACAAACCACTACACATATTTTCGGGATTAGGAGGCATCAAGAAAAAATATATATGAATTCTCCATTCGGGAAGAACAACCAAATTCTGTACCAGCACCATGCGCGAGACCATGCCCAGCTTCGTCGCGAACAGGTGCTCCCTGGTCAGCACCACGCCTGACTCGCAGCCGCCAGCCAGCGCTCGCCCTCTCGGCAACGCTGTAGAGAAGCAACCGCACCTCGTCGCAGCGGGCGTGCTTGTCGTTGAGGAGGTAAGTTTCACAGAAGTGTATGGTGAGGCACACCCTGTAGAGGCGGCTGTGGTATGCGTTGTAGGGGGGGCAAAGAATATCGGAGTAGTCGTATGCAGTGTGTGAGAAGTTGGCTGTGCCGGGGCGGTCAGGAAGTGCGGCGTTGTATGTCTGCAGGAGGAACCTGGCCGTCGCCGGCGACAAACTGACCACCACTTGTGGCAGAAGCGAGTGCACAAATGGATATGGTAGCATGGTAGTGGTGGTGGTGCCAGAACTCCAATCACGTGTACTTACTCAATCTGTGTGGCTTCTATTTTTTTTGCAAGAAAAAATGTGTAGGCAATTGACTATGGCATGGGGTGTTTACCAGAAATGGCTCAGTGGTGTAGAAAGGCTTTTACAGCCGTTTACCATTGCTCCCCCCCCCCCCCCCTCAGCTAACTGTACAACAAGCAACCTCGGAACCTGACTATCCATGACAGTCAAAATTTAAGCGGCCTGCCTTAAATATTTTAAAAAGCGTCAAAATTTTACAATCTCCCCCAAAAACTCAATCTCTCGATACAGTTACATCTTACGTGCCTGATTCTGAATGTTATCTCCTTTTTTAAATCTTTTGCTTCATGCAAACCCTGGTTAAACACTTACAGCCCGCACTCTTCTCTCTCTCTTTCTCTCTCTCTCTCTCCAGATTGCCGTGTTACTGTACCCATGGTGGGCCCTCACCTCGCCGCTGCACCAAATGCCCCCTCATCGTTCGCCCGTTGCCCCCATGCTGCCCTACACGCCTGCAGCAAAAAATCAACATTGTGTTGCCAAGCCATGTATACTGCATTACTGCTTGTATTTGATAATGTTCCCAGTTACTCCTTCAAAGCTTATTTCAATTCAGGAACATGATCTGTTGATCCAATTTTTTTTTGCCTCTCATGGTAACTAACTTAGCTACTGCTAGCTTATAAGGTCAAACAATTAATGAAACAATTACTACTTGATTAAGGAATTTATACTTGATAGTAGTATCCTACTTTATAGTCAGATGCAGAAGTATCTTACTAATCATTATCGGCCTACTTGTGGCCTGGTTATAATCTGCACAGTGGAAAACAGAGCACTACTTGGTATCCTATTTATCTCATGGAAAATTTAAATAAGTATTGAATGTCCTAGTATAAGAGTTTTAGCACAACCCATTTCCCTATTATCAGTTAAGGAGATACTAATCTGGCATCAGCCTGACTACCATCGCACCCTCCCTGGCAATTAGCATGGTTCGATTTAGTTTTTTTTTCTTATTTTTGTTGTATACTTTATTCAATAAAAAAGTAAGCAAACCACTCATTCAGAAAGTAACCAGACCCGTTCCATACTCTCAGGAACCAGAGCTTAAGTATATTTTTCAGTTCAGATATGTTGATGTGATCCTGTTCAGTCCACAATCAAAAGCATAGGATAGAAGTTGGCATCCTCAGTGAATTAATTAAGTGCATGTATGTAATCCCTCGGTTCCTAAATATAAGTCTTTTTAGAGATTCCAACAAGTGACTACATACGGAGCAAAATGAGTGAATCTACACTCTAAAATATGTCTACATATATACATCCGTATGTTGTAGTTCATTTGAAATGTCTAAAAAGACTTATATTTAGGAACGGATGGAGTATGTGCTAGTGTAACTAACATGCATAAGTATAGATGCTTTACTCAACAGGATTTTGCATTTGTTATAGCCTGCTATGGTGCCAAGGCCTGCACATGAACCAATGGTATACGACTAAACATGATCTGATGTGGAACAAGTGAAAGGCCTTAAATCTTGATTGCATAAAAAGCACATGAATGTTTCTTGATTTTATATAGGCAATTGCTTTCTGTGTCCATTTTTTTTGAAAAGGGGGATTCCCCTGCCTCTGCATCAGAACGATGCATACGTCCATCTTATTAAAACAAATAAATATGTTCCAAGAAAGGTCTTAAAGTCTCCAACAGAAAATAACAAATAGCTCACACAGAGCCAAAAGGGCTAGAAGACAAACTAGCCAAATAAAGGACGCCACAACCGGCTGGCAAAAGAGAGATAGGAAAACTAATTGCCTATCCTATTACATGACCGCCATCCAAACCGGTTGAAGATATCCCGAGCTACCATCTCCCAGCGGATAGATCCAGTAACCAAACGCTCCCTGGCCTCCGTTGGAGTGAGTAGCGACCACGAACGGATCAACGCCGTGGCTCTAAAAATAACCTGCAAAAAATGAATGCGTGTTGTCCTGTTAAAAACCAAATCATTTCTGCAATTCTAGAGCGCCCACAATAAGGCGCAGACTCCGACACGAATATGTCTCGCTAACTCGGGCTCAATCCCGTTAAGCCACATTCCAAATAATGTGTTGACAAAACTCGGTGGAGTAATATTGAAAGCAATATGGACCGTTCGCCATAAAACTTTGGCTAGCGGGCAATCAAGAAACAGGTGTTTGATCGTCTCATCCCGATCACAGAAACTACACCTAGTAGGTCCTGTCCAATTACGCTTTGTCAAGTTGTCCTTGGTTAAAATAACTTGTTTATGGACAAATCACATAAAAACTTTAATTTTTAAAGGGACTTTGACAGCCCAAACATGTTTGGATATAGGAATCGAGCTTGAATTGATAACATCAACATACATTGATTTAACTGTAAATACTCCAGACCTAGTTAGCTTCCAGCATAATTCATCGGGTTGTTGAGAAAGCTGAACCTCCATCAGTCTACTTACTAGACGAAGCCAATCTTCCCAATGATTGCCCACTAGCGTCCTTCTAAACTGAATATTAAGGGGGGTAGATTGAAGTACCGTTACAACAAAAACCTCACGTCGTTGAACAATACGATACAAAGACGGGTATTGAATGGCTAAGGGTGTCTCTCCAAGCAAAGTATCCTCCCAGAATCATGTACTAGCACCGTTACCAACAATAAACTTTGTCCTATTAAACAGGGATAGTTTGACTTTCATAAGCCCTTTCCAAAAAGGTGAGTCAGTCGGCCGTACTGTCACCTGAGACAAAGTTTTGGTTTGAAGTTACTTGCTACGGAGAATTTGCGCCCAAGTGGCGTCAGTCCCACTAGATAACTTCCACATCCACTTGCTGAGAAGACATCTATTCTTAACTTCAAGATTCTCAATACCAAGAAACCCTTGGTCTTTCTGTCTACAAATGATATCCCATTTGGCTAAACGGTATTTTCCTTTTAGTTCATCACCCTGCCAAAAGAAACGCGAGCGATAAAAGTCCAGTATTTTCCTAACTCCAACTGGGACTTTGAAGAACGACAAAAGAAACATAGGCATACTCGTGAGAACCGAATTTATCAGAATTAATCGGCCTCCATATGACATGAGCTTGCCCTTCCAGCAGCTCAGATTCTTTTCAAATCGGTCTTCGATGCACTTCCATTCTCTGTTTGTCGGTTTACGATGGTGGATTGGTATTCCTAAGTAAGTGAAAGGTAAAGCCCCCAAATCGCACCCAAACAATTGCCTATATGCCTCTTGTTCATCTTTGGCTCTAGCAACGCAGAATAACTCGCTTTTGTGAAAGTTAATCTTTGATACGTCCATTTTGCATCATGCTGCTATATTGATATTTATTGCATTATGGGCTGTTACTACACATTATGTCACTACTTATGACTATTCTCTCTTATTTTACAAGTTTTACATAAGGAGGGAGAATGCCGGCAACTGGAATTCTGGGCTGGAAAAGGAGCAAGTATTAGAGACCTATTCTGCGCAACTCCAAAAGTCCTGAAACTCCACGGAAGTGATATTCAGAATATATAAAAAATATTGAGCGGAAGAAATTCACCAGATGGGGCCCCACCTGGCCACGAGGGTGGGGGGTGCGCCCCCCTGCCTCGTGGGCCCCCTGTTGGCCCTCCGATGCCCATCTTCTGCTATATGAGGTCTTTCGTCGAGGAAAAATTGATAGGCAACCTTGCGGGACGAGACTCCCCCGCCACGAGGCGGAACCTTGGCAGAATCAATCTAGGGCTCCGGCAGAGCTGTTCTGCCGGGGACACTTCTCTCCGAGAGGGGGAAATCATCGCCATCATCATCACCAACGCTCCTCTCATCGGGAGAGGGCAATCTCCATCAACATCTTCACCAGCACCATTTCCTCTCAAAACCCTAGTTCATCTCTTGTATCCAATTCTTGTCTCCAAGTCCGGGATTGGTACTAGTAGGTTGCTAGTAGTGTTGATTACTCCTTGTAGTTGATGCTAGTTGGTTTATTTGGTGGAAGATCATATGTTCAGATCCTTTATGCATATTAATACCCCTCTGATTATGAACATGAATATGCTTTGTGAGTAGTTACGTTTGTTCCTGAGGACATGGGAGAAGTCTTGCTATTAGTAGTCATGTGAATTTGGTATTCATTCGATTTTTTGATGAGATGTATGTTGTCTAGCCTCTAGTGGTGTTATGTGAACGTCGACTACATAACACTTCACCATTATTTGGGCCTAGAGGAAGACATTGCGAAGTAATAAGTAGATGATGGGTTGCTAGAGTGACAGAAGCTTAAACCCTAGTTTATGCGTTGCTTCGTAAGGGGCTGATTTGGATCCATATGTTGCATGCTATGGTTAGGTTTACCTTAATACTTTTGTTGTAGTTGCGCATGCTTGCAATAGAGGTTAATCATAAGTGGGATGCTTGTTCAAGTAAGAACAGAACCCAAGCACCGGTCCACCCACATATCAAATTATCAAAGTACCGAACGCGAATCATATGAACGTGATGAAAACTAGCTTGACGATATTCCCATGTGTCCTTGGGAGCGCTTTTCTCATTATAAGAGTTTGTCCGGACTTGTCCTTTGCTACAAAAAGGATTGGGCCACCTTGCTGCACTTTATTTACTTTTGCTACTTGTTGCTCGTTACAAATTATCCTATCTCAAAACTATCTGTTACCACTTATTTCAGTACTTGCAGAGAATACCGTCGTTGAAAACCGCTTATCATTTCCTTCTGCTCCTCGTTGGGTTCGACACTCTTACTTATCGAAAGGACTATGATAGATCCCCTATACTTGTGGGTCATCAATCTTTAACCCGATCAATTGTTCAAATAAGCATAACACCAGCTTCATATTTCTTGCTTTGTCCAAGTCATGCTCCATAAAGATGATTGTATCATCGGTGTACTGAAGGATGGACACACCTCTGTCAACGAGATGAGGTACCAGGCCACCCACTTGACCAGCCTCCTTAGCCCTTCCTATCATAATTGCCAACATATCAACTACAATGTTGAACAATATAGGGGACATCGGATCTCCTTGTCTCAGGCCCTTATGTGTCTGGAAATAATGACCTATCTCGTCATTCACTTTAATTCCAACACTCCCTTTTTGCGTATATGATTCAACCTGGCGGCACCCGGCTTCATCAAAATCTTTCATACGCAATGCCTGTTGTAGGAATGACCATTTTACTTTATCATACGCTTTCTCGAAATCCACCTTAAAAACGACAAATCCCCCTTAATAATATGCCAGCACTTTTTGTAAAACTCCGCCGGGAATCCATCGGGCTCGGGAGCCTTATTGTTTTTCATCTGCGCTATAGCATCAAACACCTCCTTCTCAGAGAACGGGGCAACCAGAATATCATTATCATTAGCAGTTAGTTGAGGCACATCCTCAATCCTGGACTCATCGAGGGACACACAACTATCCTCCGGAGGTCCAAATAACTGCTTATAATACTCGGTGATGTAAAGTTTCAGGTTGTCCTGCCCTACAATGGTCCCTTAATCTTGTTCAAGCTGAAAGATCCTCTTCTTTCTGTGCTTGCCATTAGCAATCAAGTGGAAGAATTGAGTGTTTGCGTCCCCCTGGACCACTTTGCGGACCTTAGCCCGCAACGCCCACTTCAATTCTTCGCGGAGAAGTTCTTTCAACCTCATCTCCGCATCCAACTTATCCTGGAGCTCTGCGGCTTGCAAGATCGTGGATTCGTCTTTTAAATTTAGGGTCTGAATCTGAAAGAGGAGCCTTTCCTTTTCAACCTTATAAAACCCACTAAGGTGTTTAGCCCATCCCCGTAGGAAACTTCTCAAATGACTAATCTTATTCTGCCAACGCTCGACCGAAGTCACACCTCCTGCATCCTTAGCCCATTCACTACAGGAAACAACCAGTTTGGAGTCAGGCAATAACAAACGGCAAAGGCTGGTATACAGACGGCAAAGAGTTTGCCGTCAGCCGATGACGGCAAAGTGTGTCGGCAAAGACAAAGTCGGCAAAGGGTACTTTGCCGTCAGCTTTTTTGTCGGGCAGACGACAAAGACTTTGCCGTCAACTAATCTCAAGTCACAGACGGCAAAGAAACAGGTTTGCCGTCTGCCGAAACACAATCTTTGCCGTTGGCCGAACTACTCTATAGACGGCAAAGAAACTATTTTATTTTAAATAATTCGCAGGCACTACAAGAAATATGTCAACTTGTGACCACCACTATTGGTCACTGAAAGGTCACAAATTTCCATTTACGACCTTTTTGTGACCAAAAATAGAAGGTCAAAAGCTGGCGGTCATAAACTGACTATAGCGACCTTTCTTCTGGAATGGTCAAAGACGTTTACGACCAAAATATTCCTACTGTGGCGTTTTGGTCACTAGCAACCTCCCCAGGCCACGTAGGCATCCAGCGTGGCAATCTGATGTGGCACAAGATTCAGCCCGGTCCAATTCAATTTTCTACATGGGCCTAGCCCAAAAATTCGGCCATTTCAATGTATTTTTTTCCTGTGCTTTTGTTAGCTACATGGGTTTGGCCCAACAATTCAGCCTTATTGATTTCTTTGCGTGGCCCTTTTAACAGCAGTTTTTTTATCATGTATTTTTCTGGGCCATTTCTTTGCTGGGCCTCTCATGTTTTTCCCTCAAAAATAATTATCCAATATAGCTTGGGCCTAGCCCAGTTCCGAAAAAATTGATCCAATCGAGAAAGAATTATTATGCCATATACATTTTCAAAGCAACATGCAATGTTATTATATTACAACCATTCATTCCAGCAATACTGACTCGAGAGGCTGGCTGGCTGGCTGAGCTACTACTAACTGACAGCATTTGCATGGCGCCCACGGAAATGATATGCTGTTGCTGCTGATGGTGGCTGGTCATTTGGGGCTGGCTGGTCATTACAACAGAATAGTCTAGCACCGTCCACTCGTACCATCCCGGGAGCAGAAGTTATACCTGATTATTACAACAAAACAATCTAGTGTTAGCAAGTTTCTTTTTACAGTATGTATAGTTCGGGTGAAGAAGAGAAGGAAGCAGAGTTCTTCTTACTTCTCCCTGAAGCTCTGGTGTTGCTGCTGCTCGGCGGCGACCGTGAAGAACTCGTCCATCTCAAGAGAGCTGCGTCGGGAATGGTTCCTGGCTCCGGTCGCTGAGCCAGGGGTGCTCATCGTCTCCGAGCTGTAGATCAGGCTGCACGGCGTCGTCTCCCTGGCGCCCCTGCAAGCAACCAACCAATAGCATAAGATCAATCATAGGAACATAAGTAGAATTAAATAAGCTGGGAAAATTATTTACTGAACTCTTCAAGTCTTGAACTAAGTACGAGTAGTAGAAGTAAGTAAAATCTTTTTTTGGACAACTAGCAAACTGGTCCTGTTATGCCCTGGACAACTACATACAAGAAACCAAAAGTAACCAGAACAATAGAGGTGTGGTGATCAAGTATATAAACACTCCTAGCAGCTAATTATATAAGGGCACTGCTCATAATGAAGAGCAAAGTATTTTTATGGGGAGGAAAGGCTCCCAACTTCACCACCCCCAGGATATGCATTCAAACAAGAATTTATTAGTGAAGAAAGAAAAGAGCGGCTCCCCTGCTTTTTGCTGGAACTGCAGTAGCCTAGCTTTGCTTCAAACAAGAATAACGCCATCGCCTGGAGCTTCTCCAGGTCGGCGGTGAGGTCCAGGTTGGGGGAGAGCATGAAGCCAGCCCCGGCTGCAAGGGCGATGACCAGCAGGCTGCCCTTTAGGCAGGTGGCGCCGCGCAACAGCCTCCCGATGATGGCCTTGCAGTACTTGTCTGCTTCCTTGATGGAAGCCTTCTCCCCAGAATCCTCTGCTTCCTCCAGAGCAGCCTCATTCTGCAATACAAACCCATGTGCAGAAGATTAGAACATGCAGATATGTGCAGGGATATGTTGAGGGTTCAGTAAAATACTATCTTTGACCAAAAGGTAAATTAGCTTTGCATACATGCTTAAAAAGTGTCAATGCCACATATGTCTCATTTTAACATCATAACAGCTTGAACTACTTTCTACAGAGCATTTGCTAGTAGAACAACTATGCACATAAAGTACGATCACAATGGATGATATGCAGATATATGCAGGGATGTAAATATTACTTGCAGGGATATGGAGGTGTATATTTGATCAACAGGTAAATTAGCTACGGCATGCAGGCACAATGAAGACACAATGACTAGGAACAATGACATTCAGGGAAACCAGGCCCTTCAGAGAACAGTTGAAGGCACAATGAAGACTGAAGCAGCACATACATCTCTTGCAAGAAGATGAGCTGCCCGAACTTCGGCGCGATGAAACCCTTGAGCGACACGTTCGACAGCCTCCTGCAAGGCATGGAGTCAAATTCATGTGCTCAAATTCCAGGAAACTTAATCCATATTTCCATGCTAGTAATGCGTAGGTGTTCCACATCAGAAACCTACAGAAGTGCAGACTCGAGACTGACAATATATATCCACACTTGAAATTTTAGGCGTGCAAAGGTCCAGTGGATTCTAATGAACATGCACATCAGAAATCTACAGGAACAGTCAACACGTATATATCCAGTCAATATGCATGAGTTCTACAGATGTATCAACTACAGGAACAGTCACCATCGATCACTAGTCATGCACAGAGCACAGTTCTACAGATGTGGACATGCTTTCACATCAGAATTCAGAAACATCAAAGGAGCAGAGCACAGATCACGTTGCATCTCTGAATTAAACCGATCTAACAGATCCAATAATAATGCAAGCAGCAGACCTGGATCTCTTTGGGCTACAGGCTCTCGAGTTATTAAGTTTTGATTTGTAATATCTTACAGGCTCTCTGCTGGAAATTTGAATTGCTGGAAAGATTAAATGCAAGTGTTGCAGTGGCATCACGCAAGGGTAGTATAAAGAGTGCACGACGGCCAGCTGCTACCTTGCCTTCCACCTTTGTTGTCTAATTCAATAAAAATCACAGAGTAATCAAGAAGCACAAGATTCAGGCTATACCTTGTCCTTGCCGGAGCTGATTATCTTTCTCAAGATCGTCTTCTTGGCCTTCGGCAATCCAGCCTACTCGACAGAAACCAAGAAACGCTTAGTTCAACTCGAATAACTCGAAAGGGAACACATCAGGTCGTGACATCTCAAGCGCAAGAGACGCGCCATTACCTGCTCCCCGGCGCGCGCAGCAGCGGAGCTCGATCCCCCGGCTTCGAAGATTTGGCTCCCGGTCTGCACATCGACGGGCGGAGCAGAGGGAGGCGGTGGCGAGGAGATCGATTCACCGGCTTTGCGGCTTCCGCCCCCGGCCTGGTCATCGGCGGGCAGAAGAGAATGAGGTGGTGGCGACGAGACACCAGAGCCCGCCTGCGCTGCCCCAAAGCTGGGCGCCCCAGTGGGGGAGGCGGCGCTGGCATCGTCGCGTTGCCCGTGCACACTGCGGCGTTGGGGACGCTGTTGGGGACGGCGACGCCGAGGGCGGAGAGGTCGAGGGTGTCCTTGCCGTCGCTCATGGCCACTGGAGCCTCGGTCTCCTTCCTCCTGCACGGGCGACGGCGAGGGAAGGCTGGATGAGAAACCCTAGCGGCGGGGCCATTGCCATGGCCGCTGGGTAGGGGTTAGGCCTGAGTAGGGGCGGCGAGGTTGGTCGAGGACGAGGGAGACGAGGGTAGAGTGAGGGCGGCGGCGGAGGTGGGTGGCGGCGAGGTTCTGAGGGGGACGAGGGGTGGGTGGCGGCGACGAGGGGGACGAGGGGGATCTGCATCGGGGGAGAGGGGAGAGGATCTAAGGGGGGGAGGGAGAGACCTAGGGTTTCGGCTCGGGTGGGTTTGGGCCGTTGGATCCGGAAGCATCCGACGGTGGTTGATGCGTGATCCGCGTGATATGCTCATGGTCCAATCAGAACGCAGCAAACCATTTGATGACCTTATGACCATATAAATTGGTCGTGATCGATTCAATATAAAAAAAATTATTCCATTTTTCAGTGCTCAAAATGAGTGTTTTTGTGAAAGTCCTATCAAATATTTGTTCAAATGATATCATATTTTGCACAAGTTTACATCATGGATGTGCAAACAATATTGACAAAGGGAGTTTTTATTTCCTTTGCACGAAAAATCAAATTTCCATTTTTCGAGTGCCCAAAATAAGTTTTTTTGTGAAGGTCCTATAATATATTTGTTGCAAAATTGGACCAAATCATTTTTCTAAAATACTAGGCCATATTTAATGCACAATTGACCAAATGGTTGGGTGTAAAAAGTTTTGATCCACCTCTCGTGAAAAAGACAAATTTCCGCCGATTCAGCTGGAAGCGGGTCAAATTTGAACTCGAGCTGCCTCATAGTTTGCTATTTATTTTTTCCAAAAATCATTTCTAGGTACATAAGTATCTATTTAATCAGAGAAACACCAAAAAAATTCCAAGATTCAACCACTAGCTAGGAACGGTCATTCCCGCCGTTTTGACCGCATTTTGAAACGGGCATAAAAAATTCAAAAAAAATTAAAAAATTGGGAAACCTTCGCATTGTGTCATCATATGTGACCAAGTTCCCAGGAAAAATAACAAACTTGTAATACGACAATTATTTTAAAAAAGTGTTCTCAGAAGCGAGCTATCATCTCTGAAGATTCATGGCTTTCAAGCCAAATGATCAATCTTATGGCCACATTCGTGGCATAGTTTGTTCAAATGATCTCATATTGTGCACAAGGGTGCATATTGGAATGACAAACAATGTTGCCGAAGGAAGTTTTCATTTTCTTTGGACGAAAAAACCATTTTTCATTTTTCGAGTGCCTAAAAGGAGGTTTTTTTTCGAAGGAACTACCAAATAATTGTTGCAAAATTGGACCAAATCAATTTTATAAAATACTAGTACATATTTAATGCACAATTGACAAAATGGTTGGGTGCAAAAAGTTTTTATCCACCTCTCGTGAAAAAGACAAATTTCCGCCGATTCAGTTGGAAGCGGGTCAAATTTGAACTGGAGCTGCCTCATAGTTTGCTATTTATTTTTTCCAAAAATCATTTCTAGGTAAATAAGTATCTATTTAATCAGAGAAACACCAAAAAATTCCAAGATTCAACCACTAGCTAGGAACGGTCATTCCCGCCGTTTTGACCGCATTTTGAAACAGGCATGAAAAATAAAATAAAAATTAAAAAATTGGGAAACCTTCGCATTGTGTCATCATATATGACCAAGTTCCCAGGAAAAATAACAAACTTGTAATACGGAAATTATTTTAAAAAAGTGTTCTCAGAAACGTGCTATCATCTCTGAAGATTCATGGCTTTCAAGTCAAATGATCAATCTTATGGCCACATTCGTGGCATAGTTTGTTCAAATGATCTCATATTGTGCACAAGGGTGCATATTGGAATGGCAAACAATGTTGCCTAAGGAAGTTTTCATTTTCGTTGGACGAAAAAACCATTTTCCATTTTTCGAGTGCCCGAAAGGAGGTTTTTTTATGAAGGAACTACCAAATAATTGTTGCAAAATTGGACCAAATCATTTTTATAAAATACTAGGCCATATTTAATGAACAATTAACAAAATGGTTGGGTGTAAAATTTTTTGATCCACCTCTCGTGAAAAAGACAAATTTCCGCCGATTCAGGTGGAAGCGGGTCAAATTTGAACTGGAGCTGCCTCATAGTTTGCTATTTATTTTTTCTAAAAATCATTTCTAGGTAAATAAGTATCTATTTAATCAGAGAAACACCATAAAAATTCCAAGATTCAACCACTAGCTAGGAACGGTCATTCCCGCCGTTTTGACCGCATTTTGAAACGGGCATAAAAAATTCAAAAAAAAATAAAAAATTGGGAAACCTTCGCATTGTGTCATCATATGTGACCAAGTTCCCAGGAAAAATAACAAACTTGTGATACGGCAATTATTTTAAAAAAGTGTTCTCAGAAACGAGCTATCATCTTTGAAGATTCATGGCTTTCAAGCCAAATGATCAATCTTATGGCCACATTCGTGGCATAGTTTGTTCAAATGATCTCATATTGTGCACAAGAGTGCATATTGGAGTGGCAAACAATGTTGCCTAAGGAAGTTTTCATTTTCTTTGGACGAAAAAACCATTTTTCATTTTTCGAGTGCCCAAAAGGAGGTTTTTTTGTGAAGGAACTACCAAATAATTGTTGCAAAATTGGACCAAATCAATTTTATAAAATACTAGGACATATTTAATGCACAATTGACAAAATGGTAGGGTGCAAAAAGTTTTTATCCACCTCTCGTGAAAAAGACAAATTTCCGCCGATTCAGTTGGAAGCGGGTCAAATTTGAACTGCAGCTGCCTCATAGTTTGCTATTTATTTTTTCCAAAAATCATTTATATTTACATAAGTACCTATTTAATCATAAATACATGGTTTGGTGACGATACGTCGAGGTTTGGGCGGTGGCCGAGGGCCCCAACTCTAGAGCGCGTAAACTCGCATGCCCGTCGCGTGGTCACCGCGTGACGGTGGCGTTGCCATGTGTTCTGGGCGGCCTAGGTATGTCTAGTGGGTTGGGCACTCCACAGGTAGGTGCTAGGAAGAAAATCACAACATAAGATTCTCACGAGGAGACCGATCGATGCTCAAACATGAATAACCATCCAAGTGTTTGATTTGCGGTACGGGAAATGCACATGGCTAATGGGCATGAGTTTTGTCTGAGGATGATCAGTTACTAAGAAGACCATCTTCACAAATTTTCAGCTCAAAAGGAGGAGCCTAGGTGGTACTTGCTTTGCAAACCACCACACTGGACATAAATACGAATGTTGAAGCTCGGCTCAAAATAATGAATGGATTGAGCTGGCATTTGGTGGAGGATAGTTATTTGGGCATAGGAAAGCACTGTAGAAAATGGATGCTATTTGGACATGCCAAAGTGGTACTTCCTTCACAAACTGTTGTTCTGAACAGAATAGGAAAATGAATATTTTTGAATTATTTTTGAACTAGGCAAGGAAGGTTTTTACATATTTGACGAACATATGACCCAAAGAATTTATGAGATTTGTTTGGGAATTTTGGCCATGACAGAAATATAGGTTGCTTCACAACCTAGGGCAAAAACTGCCACATGGACATGACACATAGGCAAAACTGATGAGATGGCGCCTAGTCATCGCAACCCACCACAATTTACAAGGCTATGATCATCTATATTGGTCGTTAACAACTAGAAATAAGGCAGCGGACTAGCGCTGTTTGCTTTATGACCTTTTCATGTAAGGAAATTACGACATTTTTGATCAAAATGGTCGCAATGGCTTAGGGTTTGGAGCCCCTCGAACAGCTTTTGACCAATTGGTCTGAAATGGTCATAGATTTATGACCAATTCTTCGAGGGTCACTGACATAAGGTCATAAGTTGACATATTTCTTGTAGTGAGGACACCTTAACAGTAAAAGCATTTTCCATGGCATGGTTTATAGCTCTATTTACACAGCAAATTAATTATAATCGGTTTGCAGGACACCCGGCCATAAAAAAATTGCAGCTACAATATATTGTATAGATCAATTTACAGAACTCAACTTCAACACTTTTCCTAATTGATTTACATGTTCATGCTACAGAGAGAGCGGGCTTGGGACTCGGCCTACAGACAAAAACCGCACGGCAGCCGTGTGGACCATGAAGCCGGTCGACGTCGTACACCCGATGGGGCGAGCGGCGGCGTCGCTCGGCATCCGGTGCTGCTCCCTGCGACGGCTGTTGGACGGTGAGGGCAGAGGCGGGCTCCGGCGGTCGGATGGTGAGGGTGGAGGCGGGCTCCAGCGGTCGGACGGCGAGGGCGGAGAAGAGAGGCGCGCGGTGGCGCGCAGACGTGGGCGGAGGCGGGCGATGCCCGATGGCGTGGGCGGAGGCGGGCGGCGCCCTGTGGCGTGGGCGGAGGCGGGCGCGCGGACACATGGGCGCGTGACGGCGGCGCAGATGCAGGAGCGCGCGACGGCGGCACAGATGCAGGGGCGCGCGGACACAGGAGCGCGCGACGGCGACGCAGATGCACGAGCGCGCGAGTGGAGGCTGGCGGCGCGCGCGGAGGCTGGCTCCGGCGGGCGGACGCGGGGCCGCGCAGAGGCAAGCGGCGCGCGGCGGCGTCTTGATGTGGGCGGCGCTCGAGGGTGAAAGAAAGAGGCGCGCGGGTGGCTGTGCGTTGCGACAGAGAGAGAGGGGCAGAGGATAAGGCAGAGTGGGTGGTGGGCCAGCCGGGGTGGAGTGGGTAGTGGGCCAGCCGGGGCGTGGGTGGGCATGCGCGTGGTGAGAGAGAGGCGGGTGTGGGCGCTGTGGATTCATGCCACGTCATCGATCCGTGGGATCGATCCGTGTGCTGTGTTTTCTCTTTGCCGTCTTCAATTTTTTTTACAGACATCAAAGACACATATTTTTCCGTCTGCAGCGAAAAAGCAGATGGCAAAGTTCTTTGCCGTCTGTATTTTTTTCTACCGACGGCAAAGAGCTCACTTTGCCGTCTGTAAAAAAAATGCAGACGGCAAAGACTCTTTGCCGTCTACTTTTTTCTCTACAGACGGCAAAGTATGTCTTTGTTATCTGCCTTTCTTTGCCGTCAACGGATGTCGGCAAAGTTTGTCTTTGCCGTCTGCCCCGATGAAATGCTGACGGCAAAGATCAGTACTGACGGCAAATCTTCTATTTCCTGTAGTGATTCCTTGGCAATCAGATACAAGAAACCTTCTCGTTCAAACCATGCCAGGTCGAAAGAGAAGGTGTTTTTGTTTCTCACGTGGTTTGGCTCTCCCGAGTCCACAAATAAAGGTGTGTGATCCGATATTCCGCGCGAGAAAGCCTGAACCGTAACGAGAGGGAACTTCTGTTCCCACTCGACACTCGCGAGATCTCGATCAAACTTCTCATACGTCAGATTTGGCAACGCATTAGCCCAGGTAAATTTTCTACCGGAAAGCTCTATCTCTTTCAGATCAAAGCTTTCAATAATGGTATTGTACATAAACGACCATCTGCCATCAAAATTATCATTATTCTTTTCCTCTCTCCTGTCCATGAAAACCAACCAATATCACGAACGAAACATTCTTTAATTAGACATGGATCCTGACATTCATTCACTTATAAGTTGCTCTTTCATTAATTCGGAAGAATGTGGAAACACTAATTACCCACATAGACATTTGGAAGTATGCAATTCGACATATACTCTTGTCACTAGCCACCTAGCATATGATACTTTGTCCGTATACTAGGTACTCCTAGAAGTGGCACCAGTTCTAGAGGCCATAGCCTTATGATGAGAAAATTGTCAAGGCATGCACTGCTCCACCAACTAGTCGCTGGGTCACATTACATAATATCCAATATAAATTGGTCCTTTTTTCCTTTTACGGCTGACACTTTGTTTGAGCTTCTTCTATTGATGGGAACATACCAGGGCATGTGCAGTATGGCCTGATGGCCTAAGCCTGAAAACCCAACGACCGGGTTGTCGTTCTTGGGCTAAAAATTTCCGCTGGATCATCGGCCAAAAATCCCAAATAACTACGATTGAAACATATGTGTAATAGTGTACTTTCGTATTTAAAATCATTAAATTACTACATCTAATTCGAACAATGCTACTCTTTACATCTTCCAGGCAGTGCTGGGCTCGTACTTGCCATTTTAAGGTCATACTTGCAAAGCAATAGCCCCAAGCGCACTCGAGATTAGCTTTCAAAATCTTAGATTCACTGCGTCACATCAAACACGTCTAATTGTGCATCTCCTCGTAATTAACATATTGTTATGTCAACTAGCTCGGTCAGAAGTCTGGGAGGTCCTATTAGCAGATTTGGGCCTCGGAAAGTAGTAGGAGGCATCGGAGTGCATGTGCTTCTATAAATATGCATTCCTCATATGGCCTAGGCCAACATATACAAGACATGCACCACAATATAAGTAGTCCTAGCCTAAGTTTAGTACTATAGCATTTTGGATCGATCACTTCTGTGTCGTGTGCCTCTCTTTCTCACAAATCACTATATATTTTTTGGGGGACTAGGAGGCTTGAAGAAACAAACAACATGGACAGGTGCTCCCTAATAAAAATCATTTTGCTCCCAAACAAACAAACAAATCATTTTGCTCCGTATGTAGTCACTTGTTGAAATCTCTAGAAAGACAATTATTTGGGAACGGAGGGAGTACAACCATGCCAGATTCGCGGCCACCCGCCAAAACTCACCGCTGCATGCAGGCTGCAGAGAAGGGCCCGCGCCTCGTCACGTTGGATGTGCTCGTAGCTGAGGCGGCAGGAATCACAGAAGAGCTCCAAGAGGCACATCCTGCAGAGACTGCGCTAGTGTGCGTTGCACGGGGGCAGACCTTATTGGAGTAGTCCTAGAGAGTATGCCTGCGGCTGTTGGTGTGGCGGGTAACTTGCGTGCTAGTGTGCGTTGTACAGGTTGCAGGAGGAACCTGGCCGTTGTTGGTGACAAACCGACCACCAGGTGAGGCAATGGGTCAGGACTCAGGATGGTGCACGGAAAAGAAATTTTGGTGCACGTACGTACCTACCACTAAGTGACTTCAAAAAACCCTCCACTGATCGGGCGTTGCTACACAAAGAAATTAGTGAATCAGTCATGTGTAAACAGCCTCATAATAAGGAGTATTTCTAAGTCGTCTGAGAGGAAATTATTTTAGTCGACTAAGTTGCACTCCATTAATAAAATTTGTAGCTTTGCAATTCACGTTGGACAAAATAACCAATGCTCATAATATACATATAAATAGGTACTCATTTTCCCTATAGCGCCAGTGAAAGTTAAAGAGTTCGAATGAACCAATGGTGAACTACCTGATACTGTGTATGCCTTAACAACAACTAGTCACGATCATCTCAGCAGTAGAGAGTTTCTAATACCGGTGAGCACGTCTCATTGCTGTTATGATGATTGGTTGAATCCTCTTCCAGAAATTAATTATGCATGGTTTTACAGTGAAAGATGCTTTCTAGTCATCTCCTTTTAATTTGCTCCACACCAAATTCCTAGTAAGATGTTTCTATAATTTGGTTCAGAGGCCAGAACCCAGAAGGGCAATATACTTCTTCATTAAAATGATTCTTTACGTGTTAAATTGATAAAAGTTTTTCCAAAGTTTGTAAAAGTTCAAATCAGTTTATTACATGGTGCTCTGATTTGTTGATTGTTGGGGGTAAGTAAGCCCGTGGCAAGACTAACAATGGGAGATGCCACGAACCATCCTGTGGTGGATGATTAGGAGGACAGTGGTTTTCCCAGTCTACCAGGGTTCAAATCCTGATGCCTGCATTTATATTGGATTTATTTCAGGATTTCTGGCAGTGTGCGTTCAGTTGGAGGAGACGTTCCCGTCGGCTACGAGGCGGCTACGGTGACTTTGTCAAATCTCAAGATGATATGCCGGTTTAGTCTCTCGGAGGTGCTCATAAGGGCAGGGTGTGCGCGTGTGCGTTCATAGGGGTGAGTGTATGCGCGTATGTATGAGCACATTAGTCTGTACCGTGTTAACAAAAACAATGGGAGGTGCCATGCTTTAGGGTATAACAATGAAACACATATTTTTAGCGAAATTTGCTATTTGTCTTGATGTAAGCCGCAATGTTTGGTTTGGAGTCTCTACTCCTAATGGAGCAGTTGGTAGTCTCGCTTCCAGGTTTTTTTTCGTTCGACCTCCCATGGTTTTTTTGGTACCTCCTCCCACCTTCTATGGTTTTTTTTCGTAGATTTTTTTCGTCCCCCCCTCCCACTTCATCGGTTTATTTTCGCGTCACCCTCTCACACAACGAAAGAAATCTGAACAGATCAGAACTTTCCATACTGGCGCAAGTTATTTAGCAATGTAGTATCAATCACGAACAATCTCTAAAGATCAAGTCTAAATTAATTAACCTTACCTTAAATCACTCAATCACATTAATTAGAAAACAAATAATTGATTTTCAGAACAATCGCTCAATCACATTAACCTTACCTTAACTCACGGAACAATCTCCAAACAAAGGAAACAATACATCAAGGGAGCAGTAAATAAACTCCCTTTCTTATGACATGTATATGATCTTCCCTTCCCTCTCTGTTGTCGAGCGTTCTTAATTCTCGACGCCGATGCTTGGGCTGCATCACTGGGTCGCGACGGTGCCGGAGGACGAGGACGGCGAGGCCGGGTGCCGCGGCACCGCATTGGCCACGACCGGTGAAAGGGGCGAAGAAGGGCGGCTTCCCCTGGCCCTGGCCGTGGCCCTGGGAGTTGGTGCGGTGGAAGCGGCACTTGAAGGACCCGGCGTGGATGGCCGGCGCGCAGACGCACTTGGAAGCGGGCCCGTGGCCCGCGCCGGACGGCGCTGACGCCGACTCAGGCCACCTCCTCCGCATATTCTTGGAGCTGTGGCTGTCCGATTTACATGAAATTAATTCCCTCAGTTGTGGTGGCAAATACACATAATCCATATTGTTATGCACTAGCGTGTGTGTGAAATAGATGGTTTATGGTCCCGTACCCAATAAGATGGATATGTGTGTGTGTTAGAGAGAGAGAGAGAGAGGGAGAGGGGGAGAGAGAGTGAGAAGAGGGAGGGAGAGAGTGTGTGTGTGAGGATTTGATGGTAAAAAAGGTCTTCAATATCACTTGATATGTATGAGAATATTAATATTGAACTCTTAAAGTTAACGTGGCCCCGCTGCAACGCATGGGCGTTCTTCTAGTATTGCATAATTCTGTAATAATCCCTATGAGCATCACCGTTAATAAAAAATGTCCGGTGAAGTTCCCTAAAAAGAATAGCCACCTGTACTATTCAAGTATGGGCACCACTAGGCGTGTGAATACTTGCATCCATCAGACTAGCTGCTTGCCGTTGGATTAGTGATTTCTGATGCGTCCGATGCATGCATAGAACGGCTTGAGGTAATGTGGGCCTAGGTAGTTAGTGTACATGCATGGTCCACTAATTGAGTTTTGCTTCCTTTTAACTGCTCCCCGCGAGTTTTGCTTCCTTTTAACTGCTTGCGTGAAGTACGTCGGATCGGTGCTACATGCTTCCTTCTTCTTTTTTTGCAGACAGAAAGAACAGATAGGAGAATTCAAATCTAATCGGACTCTTGTTTCTAACGCAACAAACTTTGCTTCCATCCCTTGGAAAAAAACATTGCTTCCATCTTGATTAAAAATTGCTTCGATCTGATTTTTTGAATTTAATGGCTTGTTTTCAACGCCGCAAAACAATGTTTCAATATATAAGAGAACTTGCTTCAATTTGACAGAACCTTTTGCCTTACAATGTTATATTTTGTTTTCCAAACATCAATTATTGTTTCAGCCAAGTAGCAAATCGCTTCAAATGAAACATAACTTTTTTACTAACATTTCTTACTTTTTCGCTTTCACGATTACACGTGTGCTTCGACGAAATAGGAATGCATTTCTAACAAAAACCTTTTGTTTCCAACTGTTTGGAGTGCAACTTATTTGTGCTTCCTATCCAGAAATAGTTTGTGTTGACTACATTGCTTCCACGACAAATTACTTTGATCAGTAAGAATATATATATCTAATGTACCTGTGTGCTTCGAGCGGCTATAGAATCGTCCGGAATGTAAAATCGGACTGCTTCCAAATAAATAAGCATTTGTTTTCAAAAAATATTAGAATTCGCTTCAACAAATTAAGATAAATTTGCCCCAAATAGAATTGGATTTTGCTTCTGCGCAACAAGGACCAAATGGGATACTATGACTGTTGCTGTGTGGCCAAAATGACGACGTGCGCGGTTCACCTAAACTGCCATGGATGACATAGGTCCATTAGTATTGTTTCAAAAAACACTACTCCATTGCTTCCAAACTATGTTAGTATTGCTTCCAAACTGTATCAGTATTGCTTCCAAACTTAGATCAGCGAGTGCTAAGGGAGTCATTGGTGCAGTATGCCGGCCGTCCAGGCTGCAGCGTCGTTTCCATTATCGAAAGCATCAGGCAGAGCGACGCGCTTGGTTCCAACGTGCGCTTGCTCTTCCGCTTGGTCGACCCCCCTGTAGATCATGGCCAGCAACGCGGTTGGTAAGGCCAGCGCGTCATGGAGAAAAAGAGTCGCCACCGTCCGTACTCCGGCCACAGTATGAGGCAAGAAACACATCGAATATAACATAGATGCACTCGACAAAAATCATCGAAGCAAACACTGCATACAAAGAACGAAAATCAAATCAAGTGATTTAAAATAAATTAAACATAAAATGAATCAAACCATAGTTTGGGTGAGTGCATACCTGGGGGATGACGCCTGGGATGCGGCTGCAGCTTCTTTGCGGAGCCCAACTGGCGCACCAGCACGATGAGAGGGATGGTGACCGGGCAGGGTCTGACAGGGAACAGGACCGGGGATGGGGGCAACGCGGTCGGCGATGACGGCAGGGTTCAATCCAGCGGACGTGAACGGGGACGGGACCCTGCGACGTGGAGCTGTAGCCGTTGCGGAGTTGTTGGTGTGGAGAAGGGTCGCGGTGATGGAGCTCGGCGAGATCGGGGCTGCACATGCCCGAGGGATGCGATACGGGGTGGGTGGGTGGCTGGGCAGCGAGATTAACTCAACGTGATGTGGTGGGGTTGTTAGGATGGGGCGGGTGAGATTTACTGGGGTCGGATTAGAAATACAAACCGTCGGATCAAAAAAGCATCAGCGGCGCAGGACCGGTCTGAGGAAAGATTTGCATCAGACTACTGAATAGAAGTGTTTCCCTTCAAGTATTGGCATGTCTATCGTGAAGGGGGAATGCATTTTTCTGTCATCTGTGAGGAGAAGTCAATAACGGGGATGTGAATGATTTTTCTCTTCATCAATTTTTATAGGAAGGTTGGTCAAAGTAGATTCTTTTGAGAGTACAGAAATAAATACTTTTAGGTTTTTTTTAAAGGAGGTTAAACCCCCGGCCTCTGCATCAATCGATGCATGCAGCCAATACTTTTAGGGTTTTAACTAGTGGCATTCCAACTAAAGATTTTGCCTTCAAGGACGTGTTGTATCTTCTTGTTTTCATGCGTTTTAATTGATCCAGCACACTTATTAACTTAAAAATATCATTGAAATACGGAACCAACCCATATATGAGCGGTTTGATTTAGCTCAGATAAACAGCGTGTGATTCCGCGCTAACTTGTGAGTTCTTCTGCGTTGAGTTAGTTGCTTACAATATGATCTGCATACATGCATGGAAACACACACTACCAGAAGAAGTTGCAAGCATGCATGGCGTGTCAAGAAGAGAAGAACAAAATAACGCGTGCATCATTATTTAATATAAGATTGTTGAACAATTTGAGCTTGCAGGAGTGAGTAAGAGCAAACAACACGATACAAGATAATACGATTTAGTATGAGAAAAGTAGGGATAATTATAGAGGTCTGACACAAAACAGACATAACCGACCTTGGACTAAACATCAAGTCCATGAATCGCTCGAAAGATGTTGCTAATTATTCCAGCTAGAACGACTCTATACCGAGCTGGCCCCCGGGGACGAGGACATATCGTGCCGCTGGTATCAACATGAGATATTGGGGCAGAAGATATGGTCCGGCGCCCTCGATGAGATCCGCTGACGGATCTCACACAGGCACATGATGTAGCCTGGTGATAAATTTGTGCAACACGGCTTGATAAAATCCGGACCGCCGGTAAGACCATCGATGATCCCTTGTCTACAGAAAGGTCCGATCGGATCAGGGTCGCAGGCCGATGCCTCTGCCACCGGCACCAGCACAAGCGCCGTCACTAGCGCCAGCACAAGAACCATTGCGCCGGATGGCTTCATGGTTAGCTAGGTAGCTAGAGGTTTGATACTGAGAGGCTCAAGGTGGCAGGTGCTTTGCTTTGAGCGTGTGCTACGGTACTGGTATGTGGAGGATGGTTTCACCCCTTCCAGGGATCTGGCCTTTTTTATAGTCTACCTATATAGGATCCTCCACCGCCCCATATGGGATGACTGCATCACCCTTGTGGGGATCTGGCCTTTTTATAGTCTATCTATCTAGCAACCTGCACCGACCAAGCACACCACTACCAAGCACGTACGCCATTATTGGTGTACGTGTATAGTTAATCACCAAGCCTTAACCATTTAGTTCCAGATGGCAATACACTGACTAGATCGCATCGTCGATCGCCTAGCTTGTCGGCACTCAGGCCTTCCTCCTGGTGTAACCAAATCGAATATAATCTCTTGGAAGCTGAAGTCAGAGCTGCTTTCCACGATTTGAGGGGCACCAGGTCCATGAAGCCCGTGGCCAGTCGCCAATGTTAGGTACGCAGACAGTTCCTAACAGGGGCTACATGTTGTGGCTAGCTTGCCCAGGTCCTGCAAGTCATCGGCCATGTTTCAACCCTATCAAAGGAAGTCTTGGTGCTGGTTGGGTCTGCACTGACTCGTCATCACTCTCGGCTGCTACTCTGGCGTTGCAACTAATTCTTGCCCAGAAAGTTCTCAGGCCACTACTGGAAAATTGTTGTAAGCCGAGGGCGGGCAGTTTGCCGAGTATATTACATCGAGCGCTCGGCAAACAGCCACCTAAATTGACTATCAACAACAAACACTCAGCAAACTATACGTACTCAGCAGAGCTAACCTAAGCTGAGTATGAAAACAGAAACACAGGGTGAAGAAACCCTATGTTGTCTTCTGACATGCACTCGGCAAGATAGTGGTTTTTGGTAGCTCCGGCTCGATGACACCCCTTATCCTTACCATCCAACACTACTTTGGAGATCTATGCTTGTCAACTAACTTAATACATGAGTTTTTCCCTTTTTTGTTTCTCTCAAATAAAAGAACATATGGACTTAAATATTTGTAGGTCAATCAAACTTTAGGAATTTCAATGTGTGAAAAAACTTTTGGATTTTTTGGACTTCCAAATGACAACACACTGGCTAGATGGCATCGTAAATCACCTATATTATAGCTTGTCGGCACTCAGTTCTTCCTTTCTGAGTCACCCAATCTTGTCTAATCTCTGGGAACTCACCCGCGGCAGCTCGTTCCTTTCTTTTGTCTTCTATGTGGAAGCAGAAGGCCAGATGCAGATTTTGGCATACAACCTCTAAAAAGGATTTTCCATACAACCTCTAAAAAGGATTGCTTAAGGGGATGCACGATAGATAAGCAATAGTTCTCTAGTTAAGTGCATATTTGCTTTGTAAATGACAAGTAAAAGCCAGAGGCAGATTTATGCTTCTAAATGTACTACAATTTTTGGCTCTATACTCACGTAGAATAGTGCAACACATCAACCACCTTACACCATACTAATAATAAATGTTGTTTGAATATAAGCATGAAAAAAGAGAGCATTTGCAGCAACTTTTCAATGACATATCATTTGCATCTTACATCAAAACCTTTGGAAAATGGACCCAAAAATACGTTTCACGTCTTTTATTTGAAAAAAATAAAATTTTGGAAAATGCTCTTAACCCGCATCCGTGTCTGGTTAATCCTCTCGTACTTCCATACTTGCAGGATACCTTGCAAGAAAGATGGAAAACCGAAACATACATCTGTCTGGTGTGGGTCAAAGATGACATCTGTAAACTACTCCCTCCATCTGAGTTTATTACGTCCGATGGCAACACATCAGGGTCCATACCGTGTCGGAGCCAACCATCCTGCCCGGCACCTCTCCACACACCACCACATGTTGCACCCCTTCATGGCTCCCAGCCCGAATCCACACATGGCAAGCACATACACCTGCTCAACGACTATAGGTAGCAGACCCGCCCCACCCAGTTGCCGCCGTTGGTTGCCAAGAACCCCCACCGAAGCCAACTACAGACAAACCGCCGGAGTAGCCTTCCCGCCGCCGCAACGACCCGACCCGCCCAACACCGTGGCCACAACTGCACCACTGCAGACCACCACCACGAAGAGCCCTCGATGGACTAGAGCCACCACCCCACCACTCCACAATATACCATATGTTTCACCCCTTCACGTCCTTCAGGGGCCAGACCCATGTGGATCTCACCAGAATCTCGCGAGCACTCCACCGGTCGATATCAGAGCCCCTGCAGCTTCTTGCCCAGGAGGTCGACGCTTTGCCACAAGGCTCCCCTGTCATCACCCCGATGCAGTGCCATTAGGCCCCATCACATCCCATCGCCACCGCTCGACCGGCAGCGCCGCACCATCCTTTGGACATGAGCGTACGGGAAGAGAACGACCGCTGCCGTGTCTGTCGACAGGGTTTCACCAGACAGTGCCTTTGTGCGGCTGGCGGCTGCGAGGGAGGAGAGAAGATGAGGGAAGGAAGGTGTGTCGGTGGGCTAGGGTTCCCCCGTTTGCTCGTGGGAGCGACACAGGAGGGAGCATTCTATGTTCGAATGGTGACGGTGGCGGAGCCAGGAATTAATGATCAGGAGGCCGAATCACTCAAACTTTTGATAACAGGGGCCAAACAATACTAATAGATGTATGGAAAAGGTGTGATGGCACCCGGGAGCCCCGCACCCTCTTATCTGGCGCATCCAGCCGTTTTGAGATTTGTGCAGGGGCGCAGCGGTAGCAGGCCATTAGCGAGGCGGCGTTTAATTAAGCACCTTTTCCATAGTGATGGACAGGGTTGGTCGTAGGCTGCGGCATGGATAGCAGGCTCTGGCAGAGGTAGGCCTGGATGGGGACCTTGAAATGACAGCTCATGGGGCGGTGCATGCAGGTCACAATTTTTTATTCTTGCTTGGAGCCACAATTATCTATTACTCCATGTTTCCTCTTCCGCCTCAATCATTCTTTCTTCTTTCAGAGGAGAGAAAGGTAAGTACAGAGGAAGAGAGTAAGTTTTCTAGTAAGCATTTTTCTGGAATTAGATGTTTAGGATGTTTTGAAAAAGTGAGGAGAGAGAGAAGGTTTTTAGGATGTTTCTCCTAGAAGAGAGAGAGAGAGAGGGGTGTTATGCGTTAGAGAGAAAATGAAGAGAGAGATGCTATGAGAGGCGAAATAGTAAATATAGAATGGAGAGATGTGTTACGTGACAGTATGAGAGGAAAGGAGAGATGTGGACGACACCTTTACTTCTTTTCTTTACTACTAGCTGACATGTCATATCCACCTCCATTTGAAATCCTCCCAGATCCCCTCGGTTCACAACCAGTACGTCTGCTAATCAGTTGTTTGCTACAGTACACTGCACATATCCCTAAACGTTGGAATCTGTACCAACGGTGCTGATAAGGGGGTGCCTAGGCATCCGGGTACTGAAAATCCACTCTCTGTATGTATTGTTGTCTAAATTATACTGTATATTGCTCATCTACTAATTAGTAGCAAATCAGTGATCTTATGGGGGTCAGGGCCCCTGCTGGTTCCCCCTCCTCCGCCACTGACTGGTGAGCACTTTTATACAATGTCAAGACACAACGTCTGTACTACAACTAAATCAGGACCTAGAATGCTACTCCAATTATTTTACTCCATCTGATCCATATTAATTGTTGCCGATTTAATACAACTTTAGTAAAACAAAAAATAATATTGGCTGGAGTGAGTAGTATATTACGACAGTTGAAATGGACCAAGCCGAAACCAGTTACGAAGCTTCAGAAAATACATGAGGTAATATTGACCGGCAAGCTCGGCATTGTAGGTTTGCCGCGACAAGGTGCAGGCCATATCTCTCGTTGCTGTTCTGATGACTGGTTGAATCTTAATCCCCAAATTAATTTCCCGTGGTTGCCTTCTAGTTATGTCTTTTTAATTTGCTCCCAAACCAAATTCGTAATGAGATGTTTCTACAGTTTGCTATCAGACGCTGGAACCCAGAAGAGCAATATAATTCTTCGCTAAATATAATTGTTTTATCGGTTAACATGATATTTTTTTCAAAGTTTGTAACAATTCAAATCAGTTTATTAAAAGGAGCTCAACGACAAGGCCCTACGGTGTCTTCGTAAATCTCAAGATGATATGCCGGCTAAATCTTTTAATAATGCTCATAGGGATAGAGTGTGCAAGTGTGCGTTCATAGGGATGAGGGTATGCGCATATGTACAAGCGCTTGCGTCTGTACTATGTTAAAAAATGGAGCTCTGCTTTATTGGTAGTTGGTGTCAGTTAGTTCGTGGCAAGACTAACAAAGGCAGGTGCCATGTTTTAGGACGTGTAACAACGAAGCACATATTTTAACGTAATTAGCTAGTTCTCTTGATGCCGTGGCGGCCCCTTCTTTTCCCGTCGCAGGCGCCCGGCTTGGGCGGGTGAGTCCTGGTAGCAGTGGTGCTCGGCCGGCGGTGCTGGGGTGCAGACCTGGGTGGTGGGAAAGCGGCGGCGCGACCTCTTGGCAGCTGGGTACATGAGTTGGCCGGCGGCACCCCGCGTGACCAGATTTGGGCCCTTTAGGCTGCTCCCAACGGATCGGTGTTTAGATGGAGTGCTAAGCATATTAAATAGCTTAGCAACCAAACTCCCTAATGCATAGGTGCATAGCTTCCTTCATTTAATGATTTAGTTACTAAACTCTCTCATGTATTCGTGAGTTTGCTTCATTTAAATGTTTTGCCTAGGTTTGTGCGCTTGGCATTGGTTCTTTCTGGGTCACCAAACCCATCTCTCTCCTCTTAATTGCCTTGCCACATCAGATTTTTTGTCTACATGAGATGCTTAGCACCCGTACAAGGTGAAGCATTGGGAGGGGCCTTAGGCTCGATCTGGGTCATGGCGGTCCTGTTTGGACTCCCCCGGCTGGACTGGCGAGATCCTCGTGATGGGCGTGGTGGTTACAGCGCTGAATCTGCATTAGTGCGGTGGCGGGGGCTTCACGGGCCCGATTTGGGCCCAGCGGGGCAGTTGGCCTGCTGTGCTCCTACTGCTGCGTCTGGTCTGCTACTGCTTGAGCCGATAGAGGTTGTTCCCTCCCACGTGGTCGTCCGACCGGCCTCATATGGTGTCCAAGGTGAGACGTCATCGATCGTGACCTCAAGACTGTTTTGCTCATGCTGGTGGACGGCAAGCGTTGTGGAGCCGACGATTGGTCCTGGGTGGTGGTTGTGTGGGGAAGAAATTTATGTCGGTGCTTGCCGGCACCGACGCGTTGAGGCCTGTGGGCGCCGTCGTCCTTCTTGAAGGACGTCAGGTGTACCCCTTCCCCACTCCCCTTCGTGTACCAGGAGAAATCCTAGGATCCGTCCTGCCAGGAACGTCGCCGTCTTCACAATCCTTCTTGAAGGTCTTACTTGGTATGCGGTAATTCGGAGGCATAGGAGCGTGGTGCGAATTCTCCATATGGTGCAGCGGTTGGGGAAAATCACCGGTTTTGTCTATCTAGCGCTGTTAGCACTAGTTTCTCTTGTTTTTTCTATTGAGCTTGATTGTGCTGTTTGCCACAACAATGGTCTCTCAGTTGTATCGAGTGGTTGTTGTATTAATACAGTGGGACGAAAGCCTGTTTCAAGATCATGAAGTGGGAATGCATTTTTCTTTCATCTTTCACCTGAACTCAACTATTTTTTGTTTTTTATAGGAAGGTTGGTCAAATTAGATGCTTTTGAGATTAAAAAACATATATAAACTTTCAGGATATTTTGCCGTGCATAATAATTAATGATTAATGTTCACCATCTAGTAGTATTCCAACTATAAAGATTTTGCCTGCATGGATGTGTTGTATCATTTTGTTATCATACCTTTTTCTTCTCCCAGCATATACTTCTCTTAATTTAAAATATATAACATTGTAAATACGGAACCAATCCCATATGAACGGCTTGATTTGGCTCGGATAAACAGCAAGCGATGCCAAGCTAACTTGGGACTTCTTCCCCATTAATTATGATTATGTTTTTGAATGTTAGCAGGGAAACTTGTAAATTCATTGAATAGATATAAGGTTGGTCCAGATTATGAGGGAAACGGGACCCAAAAACCATACGGACGACGCCTTTCAGCAAACAACAAACACATCCTCGCAAACCGCGGGTCCCTCTGACCGGATCCACCTCCAAGACATGCCCCCAAGAGAGAACCTGATGCCGGATAGCGCTGCCATCGTCCGATCTAAACTAGATAAAGGGTTTCCCCCGGAGCACGTAGGGAAAGGGAAGGTGGGAGCAGCTACATCGATGCCTCCAATGAGGGAGCGATGTCTGAAGGTGCCGCCATCGACGACTCCCGCCACAACCGGAGTACGAATTTCATCGGCAGTCTCACCTACATAGCTGGAACCCAGGATCCAACCAGTCTACAAACGAAACAACTGGCCCTTCCTCCACGGCCAACCGCACCTCCACAACAAGCTCGACATGCTTCCAACCTTGCATTCGTGTCCCCCACAAGATGGAGGATGTACAACAGCCGCAGTGGCGCCATTCTTCTCCGATCGGAAGGATGCAACCAAGCATGAAGACATTCGTCTCCTCGAGGATGCAACGCTTGTGGGCCATTCATATCCTGACAAAGGATGCAACGCTTGCGGGCCATTCATATCCTGACGAAGGATGCGACAACCGCAGCAATGCCATTGTTCTCCCTTGAGCCACCACCATCTCGTCCTCCCACCCGCACCAGCGTCGAGCTTTCTGAACCACTATCAGGAGGATGCAACACCGAGCAAGGATGCAGTTCATCTCCCACAACTTCTCCCGCACGGCTTGTGGCCAGCAGCAACACCGACTATGTTGGTCGCCTGCTGGCGCTGAACAAGCGGAGCAGCAACCCAGACGCTGCAGCAAGGACTGTTGCGTCACTAGCTGCCACGGGCCAGCGCGAGCTGGCACACACCAACCCCATCAGAGAAGCGCAGAAACCTTGGCTGTCATGTCCCAGGTCGGGCACAGATGAGGCCTGCACCGCCGCAAACCTCTAGCGCCTCTGCTCATGGGCCTCGCCACGCCGCCCTGGCTTCTCCACTGCACAGCAGAGCCATCCGCCCACCACCACCTCGACGACCACGGAAGCGGATTTTTAGAGCACCTGCGCCGGGGCCGCGTTATCAAGCGTTGTGCTGTTCCTCGAGATGCCCGACGCTGAATACAGGTTTAGTGCACATATTACCGTGGCAGACGGCTGTCCCAGTTCTAGACGTCGTAGGGGTACGGCTCCACGCTAGGCTCTGCGTTTTTTTGTCTTCCACCTACGTAACGACGCGGACCCGTGAATACGACTAGCTTATCTCCCTACACAGCGCCCTGTTCGTTCTTTGACTTGTCGCTCTGATGGATTGGAAGGCGATTCAATGGCGCCGGCGATTCAATTTGTCCCATGCTGCAACAGGCAAGTGCTCGGGGCATATATTGAGCATTTGCAGTCCGTTACTACCAGAGAGAATAAGCCCATGGGTAAGACGATCTTTGTAACCAGAGAGCTACTGGAGTATGAAGTGATGTTCGATCATGGAGTTAAAAAGGACCAGGATCCATGGAGATGGCTGGCAGAGGTTTCTTGATGAGTATGTAGTGCGGCCTGGTGACAATATATGCCTCCCTCGTGGCAATGAGAAGTTTTTTGTGGATGTCGAGAGGGATGGTGTAAGGCAGACGCCACTTCCTTATGTCGGTAAGATTAACGCATTTAAATTCAAATCCGTGTTATCCCTCTTTGTTGATCATTTTACTTTTGCCGAAAAGTTTGTGTTGGCTAACAAAATTGAGCCAGCTTAGAATGGCCTATCCATCATGAATCGCGAGCTCGTCGACCAGTGTGTGTACACCTGGGGTATACATAAGTTTGAATATGCAGAGATGAAAAAGATGATTAGATGTGCATTCGGGACTTTGGAAGATGTATGCTGCATCTTTGTACACAAGATGAATATTGTTGACATTAGAGACTGCTACATGGTTAGTGAACATAACTCAGTTATCATGTCGTCTACGTTTGTTATTTCGTAAATCACATTTAGTGCATGGATGATCGCTCACCTCGTATTTTTGTTGTTTGCATTTGAAAGAGGATCCGAAGAAAGCCGTTGATCTCATTGAAAGCAAAACGGGCATAATGGATGATTCAGGGAGCATTCTTCTGCATGACGATACATGACCCCACGTCGCGGCTTCGTTCAAGAGGTCAGAAGATGGCAGGCTCATCATTCAAGGAGGTTTCCGGAAGTATGTCATACAACTCGAAATGAAGGAAAATGATCTTGTGGTCATCACGTTCCACAAGCGCGCTGGGTCTGCATCCATGACCGTCCGGATCGTGAATCACCTATGCGGGGCACAGACTATGTATACCTATGCCATCTTGCATGAGGGTGCAGCTCCAAAATGCTTGCTCTTTTGTGAACGGCGTCAATCCGGGACTTGTAGCGCCTTTGGTGTGGTCCGTGACTATGTGAAGTTTTGACCTATGCATCTCCAGTGACTATAACTAAGCTTGGTTGGCATGTTTTTACTAATGGTGATTTGCCCCGCCTTGAAATATCTACTATAAGTTTGATCAGTTGTTCTTGATGGATTTTGCTTGCGCAATAACATGATTGGAAAATGAGCACTGAAACACAACGCCAGCAATCCGTCTTACAAGATCACAAAACATATGATAGATCATCCATATTGTCCTGAAACACAACGCCAGCAATCCGTCTTACAAGATCACAAAACATATGATAGATCATCCATATTGTCCTAATCAAACCAACTGCAAAACTGATTTAAGCTTGAAAATATGCAGCCCTTCGTCCATAACTCGACATCCATACCAACAAATACGATTTTGGTCGTGTCCGACTCGACATTCGAGTTCATTACATGGGTTGACGACACAATAAATCAGTCTTCATAGCCAATCCAGATTATTATCATACAAACGTTTGCGCCCAACACAAAGCAGTCTCATGCAAGATATACCCCAGGACACTTAATAGTGTTGCACCCTGCGGTACTCGACTCTGCACCCTCTTTCATTCATCGATAGACTCGATAAATTGGTGCGGTCTCCTTGTGTTGTTTCCCTTGAGATGCAATATGTCGCCAATGAACTGTCATCGTCCTGGATATGATTGTGAAATTATGATCAAACAATGAAATGCAGGAAAACAAAATTAATAAAGTTCCATTGTATCTC
Organism: Aegilops umbellulata; assembly: GCA_032464435.1. Lineage (NCBI taxonomy): Eukaryota > Viridiplantae > Streptophyta > Magnoliopsida > Poales > Poaceae > Aegilops > Aegilops umbellulata. The sequence continues at coordinate 583,767,279 of CP136060.1, read as the reverse complement.
TTTTGTCTGAATGATGTCTACATCAACATACTCACCACGGGAATATCATGACTCGTTTGGTCACCAATGAAATTCTTGCAGAAGTTCAAGGTGTAAAAAACGGACAGGTGCCTGCAAACACGATATGTAATATAATGAGATTTTGGTGTTATAGCCCATTAATCGGTTCTTCGTACACACTTAGGGTGGTTATACCATTACTGAACGCGACGTTACTGCATGAGAAAATTAGAGATTTTTGTTGATTACCTCGCAAACAATCGAAATAAGAAATCTTATACTATACAACACAAGTAATACACATGTCATTCTGAATTCCCGGGCCCCTTTCCAGCAGAACATTGCGAGAAACAAGATTAAGTCTGCATGTCCTGCATGAGGACTGGGTAAATATGAACACCTGAAGTTATTACTGCCCCAACCCCGTTCCTAGTCTGGTCTGCAGAACAAATTGATCCAAGGCTAATCACCCTTCTGATGTGCGCCCAATGCCAAACTACAACCCGACATCCAAATAGCCTGTGCGCATAGCTGAAATCACATACTTACCTGTGCTGAAACCGAACAATGGCCTGCAGCGCAGGATGTCACCGGCGGCGGTGCGCGCTGTGCCCCGGCGATTGATTTTCCCGGCGGCGAAACTCGTGCCGTACCTTGGCCCGGACCTGCAGCTGATTCCGCGCCTCCTTGAGTTCTCTCCATGCTCGGCCTCAGATGAATCCCCCTCCCCGCCGCCCAGCATGCTCTCCCAGATATACAAGGGTGGCCGCAGATGGACCAGAGTCACGGGACGCCTCCTGTCCGATAGTGTCTGTCCTTATCTTGTTGTACAGTAGCCTCAGCTAGGAAGTAGGCGGATCACGGCCGGGTACAGCTAACAACATGAGCGATATAACCGTGAACTGAGCATCTTACGGGAACTGTTGGCGCATATCCCAATGTATATGGACGTACAGGATAAGCGGGCTGGGACGCAGGTGTTCTATTATATGTTTTCGCGACGACCACCACTCACGCCGCCGAGGTCTTGGCCGCCACCATGGATTCCGCCTTCCCTGTCGCGTGTCGCCACCGCCATGGATTCCGCCTTCCTGTTCGCCTTGTGCTGCCGCCGCAACGAGCCTCCCAATGGGCCACCCATGGTTCGCGAGTGCGCTAGCCACCGCGCCACCTTGGCCCCATCCCGCGCCGTCTGGTAGCCGCCACACCATGCAAGAAGGCGAAAAATGGAAAGGGCCCTGCCTCCACTTTCACAGGAGCCGGTGTGGACTTTGCTGGCCGCTGGTCCGGCGGTGGCGAGCCGAGGGGAGGGAGGAGAGGGGGGCGCGGCGCCTCGATCTATGGTTTCCCTTGTCGCCATGGAGAGCGACGCAGGGACGAGTGGATAGGCTATGATGCTTAAATTATGTTCGTGCAAACAAGGACACACGGCCAGAAGATGCATGCGTGCATGCCGGGTCGATAGAGTCGAGAAGAGAAGAACAAATTAATGAAGGAACACGTACGTACTATATAAGATTGTTGAACCATATACGAACTGGCAGTAGCAAGAGCAGGAGCAAAAAAGATACTACGAGATAACATGATTGACTACTCTATATACTCCCTCCATTCCAAATTAGTTGACTTGGATTTGCCTAGATATGAATGTATCTAACACTAAAACATGTCTAGATATATCCGTATCTAGACAAATCTGAGTCAACTAATTCGGGAAGGAGGGAATAGAAGACTGGGGCGACGCAAACAAATTAAACCGAACCGACTAATCCAGCTAGACCGACTATAAACCTAGCTAGCAGGACATGAGATATCGGGGCAGAAGACATGGTCCGGCGACGTCGCCCCGATCCGGTCACGGATCTGGCACACACAGGCCGTGTAGCCTGCGGATAGACCTGTGCAGCACGGCTGGATCAATACTTGATCTTTGTTGAAGACCGCTTCTTTACAGATATCTCCCATCGGAGTGGTGTCGCAGGTCGATGCCTCGGCCTCCACCGCCAGCACCAGCGCCAGCGCCAGCACAAGCGCCGCTGCACGCGATGGCTTCATGGTTAGCTAGCAAGGATTCTGTTTAATGGATGCTGAAGGTGGTGGATAGGTGCTTCGCTTTGAGCGTTGGTATGGTACTGGTTGTGAAGGATGATGGTTCCACCCCTTCCGGGGATCTGGCCTTTTTATAGTCCATCTAGCTATAGGAACCTCCACCGGCCCACATGGGACGGCTAGATCGCCATTGCTCCATGTACGCACTACCAAGCACGTACGCCATTAATGGTGTATACTTAATATACGAAGCCATAACCATTGACTTGCAGATGGCATCGCACTGACTACATAAATCGCATCGTCGAATCGAATCTAATCTCTGGGAAGCTCACCCGCTGCAGCTTATTTTTGACCTCTCCGGAACCAGAAGGCGCAGCTGGTGTCCACGGTTTGAGGGGCACCGCTGCTATCTTCAGCGACAGCCCTGCTGAAGATCATGCAACAGAAATGGCAACGTGTTGCCTAACATGCGCTGCGTGTTGCAGCTAGCTAGCTTGCACAGACCCAACAAGTCTTCAGCTATGTTTTCATTCTTTTTGATAAAGAACGCTTAGCTTTCATTATCTCAAAATATACAATCAATTGCATACAAAGTATTATGAGTAACACCTGATATCTACATAATTAGAATGCACACAACCTCAAAATCTCTGACAATAAGAAATGAAACAAAACGGCAACAGTGAAGTCCTATAGACCGACACTATACTTATGTCAAAAGTGGTGGTGGATATATTCAGAGGTTAGGCTATATCCCATGTTGGGGAAAAACCTCTGTAGCCATCTGTTTCAACCGTGTACACACCGCTTTGAACAGTGGTTGGTACTCCGCTTGTTGTAGTGTATCACGTACAAAGCGAGTGTATACATCGAAAAATAACTTGAAGGGGAGAAGCATTTTTTTGTCATTAAAAAACTATTTCTACATAGCCAAAGCGAGATCAAATTAAGGCATACCATCCCACCAATAGTAGCGTTTGAACCTATTTTGAATATCATCCAACCAATGAGAAAAAAATATTAGCGACACTGGTGGGTGGATACAAATTTGACGCGATTTGGATGGCTGACTGTGTACAATGTGCAAACTTGCAATGAAAAATAGGTGTTTTATTGTCTCATCATGAGTACAATAACAACACTTCTTACTTCCTGGTCAGTCACGTCATGCGAGGTTGTCTTTAGTTAGCAGAACCCCCTACTGCAAAGATACCACATCCAGATTTTCTATGTTATTACTCACCGGCACCTCAGAATGCTTGAATACATGGTACATAAAATCTACTGTGAACGACCCGATATAGTAAGGTTCTATCAAAACACAGCGGGACAAAAGATATGCCATGACATAAGACGGAGGCCAACTAAATCACGCCTAACAAAATATTCGGCGGGGATGAACGAAGCACCTGGAATAGTATTGTTTTTATCGTGGAAGAGATATTTCTTTGCCGCCATTAGGCCAATCCAAAAGTGTGAGTCTCCACACTTTCAATATGCCTGAGACAGCGCCTTCTAGCCTAGATACTTGTTTGCAACATGGTTTGCCAAACATCATCCCCAGTAAGAAGTTAAGAACAAGCATTTACTAAATAGGGCCTCGGTCTTGACCTGCAGGTTAAGAATTCCAAGCCTGCTTTTCTCTTTGGGCTGCTAACCACGCTCCGTTTGGCCAACTTGTACTCTTCTTTTTACCGTCTCATTGCCAAAATAATATGGATTTAAAATAGTCTAGTCTTTGCAGGACACCTTCTAGGAGTTGGAAGCATGAAAGTATATCGAGAACCATATCAGTGAGGGCAGAGTTAATCAAAACCAGCCTTCCTCTAACCAAGAGCAACTTTCCTTTCCAACTGCTCAACCATTTCTCCAGACGGTTCTCTACATGCTTCCACTACACAATAGGGACACCAATAACAAATAGGTATTCCCATATATGTAATCTGGAATTAGCCATGTGCACAACCAAACAGGTCAGCATAATAGGTTGCCGCCTCAACAGCTTCTACGAAGCAAAAAAGTTTGCTTTTATGAAAGTTAATTTTGAGTCCTGGCATTTGCATAAACGCCAAAAGCAAGAGTTTCAGGGTTGAAGACTTGTCCAGGTCATGGCTATGTTTTCATCCCTATCGAAGGAGGTGTTGGTGTTGGTTGGTTCTCTCGTTGACTCAATTATCACTCTCGGCTGCTATGGTAGCATGCATTTCATCCCCATTGTGACCCTAAGTATCCCCACTTGGCTTATTGAGATTAATGCCCGAAGGTTTATGCCAAGCAAATACCAAGCTCCTTGCGAGTCCTCTTATAGGTGTGAATGCACAAACCAATAGAAAACAGATAAAAAGAAACCAATGTGATCACTAGATGGAAATAAGTGTGCTAGGATAACTTGCGACTTAACATACACACTAGCACGGCGGAAACGAATGTGTAACGCCATAGAATGCTTTCCTGTCCGTCTAGATATCTATCTATTCAGATGGAGTTGTCGATGGGGTCAGGAATGGCGTCCCCCGTCGTGGACCATCCCTGGAAGCCACCGTGTTGGCGGAGAGTGTTCGGCCCTGCGGAGGCGCCGAATGGTGTCCGGGGAGGGCGGTCCTAGGGCCCTTTCCTTTTCTCGGCAAACCAACTCCTGGCTCGCAAATCACATATTCACATGTTTCGGGGTACATCCCGATGGAAATGCAGGGATGTGTCAAGAGAAGCCCATACCTAGGCAGGGAAAACGTATAATTGGGAAGGGTCGGCATCGGCTGTACCATGCAGGATAAGAGGACTAGAGTAAACATGCCTACTGCAACCTACACCACTATGTGGACCGCGGAACCCTCTCCTCGTTGGATCAAGAGTGTATAAAATGGGAACGCTGGCAATATTTTTAGGAGAGGAATACAAAGAGAAACACAATGAAGCAGGAGTAGCGTATTACACTGCTCCGGTAGGTTATTACACTGCTCCGGTGTCCTGAACCTTGGTAAAATCTCTTATCGCATGCGTAGAATGATCGAAGTGTTTTGACCCCTGGCCGAACAATCAAGGAGCAACATCCCGGCTCCGACTTGAAGATCACACGTCGACGTCGTGCACCGAGTAGGGGGTTAAGGCTTCGTTCATCGCCAGCATTCAAGCGAATAAGGAGTCTCCGCTTTGCAAAAAAAAAAGTCATACAAGGCATCCCCACCCAAGAATCCACTATCACCAATGCCATGGCGCCCCAAACACCCACTCCTACGGGCAAGGTGTCCCCTTGAATGTCATACATTCGTGAGCGATACCTGCCCCTTACTTCTATTTGTGCGTCGTGTCAACCCTGAGTCCACGTTACACCGGCGGACAAGTGGCCACGATCGACCATGGGTTGGGACATCATCATAGATTGTTTCCCAGTCATGCAAGCATAAAGGAGCCGAGTCTGTCCTTGTACTGCGGTGGCTAGGTGATCGTGCCTGCAGTAGACCGCAGACGCACCCATGTCGTCTCGGATGGATCCATGCCGTACTCAAGGAATTCGGTAACTCTTACGTCCGGCGCGATCAGTAACCTCGAAGAATGGTCCATCCCCAAGAAATCGGATGGCCGTCCCCTGGAGGACAATACGCCTTTTGTTGTGCGCAGGAATGCAGGAACCTTGCGCGCGGCTATGAGTAAGTGCAACCCACGATTCGAGTGGCAACTTTGAGCCAACTGCATGACATAAGCATTCAGGGGAGGGTAGAACTCCTAGTTATTGCCACTGTTCGCGGTACCCTCCATTGCAATGCACGCCACTAGGCAAGCGCATCCAGAATCTAACCATCTACCCTTCCTGCTTTTTTCCATTTGAGTCGGCCTTGGGCATATCAAGATAGAAGAGTGCTCGGGGCCTCCCGACGAATGTGAGGAATAAGATCACGTGACAGCACAACAGTCTTGTCCCAAGGACCGGTTTTCCAATAACCTGATTAAAACTTCATTGTCCTCACATTCCAAAAATATATATTACGACATCGCTAACCGCAGAGTTCCAAATGAATGCACAATAACTTGTTATTACATGAGCTCGTCGGCCCTGGAGGTAAACAAGATGGAGAAGGTGACTGCCACCCACGCATCCAGGGGCACCCGTGCCTACTGACGCCAAAGTTGGACCCGGCAGGCCCACAGCGGTGAAAGCGGCGCACGACCTCCGCAGCGACAGCCTGCACGGCGTCAAGATCATGAGTCTGTGTCGCACTTATACGTCCCAGGCACGCCAGCTCCAGCGAGAAATGATGATCCCATTGTCTAATTTGAATGTGATATAAGAATTTTTCCATCCATGAGTGGATGGTACTGCTTGAGTCACGATGAGGTGATATGTTAAGTATACACCATTAATGGCGTACGTGCTTGGTTCAAAGTTAATGGCTCGGTACACTTTTGCATTGATATTATTTAACAGTTTTGTTATGTCTTAGTTGGCTGAGACTTGGCTATGTCTTAGTCGATATTATATTCATGAGATTTTATACTGAGATCCATGTAATTTTTGTTTTCAATTTTTAATATTTTCTTTCTTACATGTTATAGCACTTGACTAATAAGTCTCAGTCGACTGAGACCTAGCCACACCCATTACTTAAAGATTTAGATGATAACTTTCATCATTGTCCTTATCCTCTGAACTTCAACATCATGTTGTGCTGTAATCATGGATCAAAGTCCAAGTAAAGATAGTACTCCCTCCGTTTCAAAATATAGCGCGCCCACGCTTTTCGAGGTTCAACTTTGACCATAAATTTAACCCACGAGACCGACTGCGACGGGATCAAAAATTATATAATTGAAAAGTTTGTTTGAATACGAATTCATTGGTATAATTTTTTCGCCTGCCGCAGTCGGTCTCGTTGGTTAAATTAATGGTCAAAGTTGAAGCACGGAAACCGAGGACACGCTATATTTTGGAACGGAGGGAGTAGCGCATGCACTGTGGTTGTTGTGCCACTTTTATGATGATTGATATACATTATTAGACTGATACAAGTGCATCTGGACGTACGATGAGGGCCTACATCAGCTGATGGAAAAAAGCTGTGTGGATGCTGGGGCACCATACGCCCGATGGGGTAGGGAGCTCCATGTATAAAAGGCAACCAACAATATTTCTATCCATATACACGTCCATTGGATGAGGTCTCACAAAGTTATCTCAGTTTTACGGATTTGTACCTCAATCACCTATCATCTATGCTCGCTCAGTAGGTCCACAAAAGCGGATTCAATTCAGGGTTAGGAGGTATCAGGAATAAAATTACATGGTTGGGTCAGTGTGGGAGTAGTCAGTTCTAAATACCCAGCGACAACGGCTACGGCTCACCCGCGTCCGCCAGCGCTTCGACGATACAGGGTCAGGTAGTTTTTAAATCACGGGGTCTGCTGCTTGCATATTCGCTTCCAGTTTCTCCTCGATAAGGTGTTACGATACCAAGCTCATGAGCGTTGCTTCCATGACGGGGTGAGCTGGGACGGTGGATGTGGCAACTGCAGCCACATTTGAGCCCTGTGAGTCTCCATGGCGGTCCATTTCGTGATCGTTCCTTGGTCACGGCGGGGTTGCCTGGGTGCGTCAATGACCAATAGCCCTGGGTGTGTGTGGGGTTGTGTGCGGTAAATACTGCTCCTTCACCTTGCTCTGTGCGGACAGCATTATATCTCCGTCTCTCCTCTCGTTTTACTGCCCTCCTATTCGTTCCTTGCTCTGTGTGGACATCAATAAAATATCCCCGCCTCCCTTCCCAGCACTATAATGTAACTGGCACATTGTGCAGTTTAGAAAATGACAATAAGGTATATGTTGAGAACTTGAGATTACAAGAACATAGTGTGGGCACCATCATGGAGTGAACCGCACTTGCTCCTCTCGTCTGGCCTGAATGTGGGAGTACATCAACATGTAGAACACCATTGCGGCCACCTAGCTCGCACAAGTTGGTTAGTACGAGCGTTCTGATACTATGGTCCAGAACGCACACTCGAAGATTCAGTCTGGTAGGTTGTTAAATTAACAAGTGATCAGTGCCCTAATTATCAAATCTCCGATTCAGAAACATACAGTCAATGTTATTTCTGGGGCAGGCTAGCCCCAGGCACAGGGCACTAAATACTAGTACTACTAACTAATACTCCTTCCGATACAAAGTAATTGTCACAGTTTTCAACAAAGATTAGTTCACATATTATTCTAGTGGTCAAGATCTATATATAGGTCTTTAATAATGTCTTCCATTGAAAACGCAATAAAAAAAGTTGACAGGCAAAACTAGTCGTCAACTTTTTGTGCAGCTACGGAAAATATGTCCACACAACTGTCATATTGATGTAGCAACTTTTACAGCCATGCTTAGCACCACTTCATTCACGCATGTGCCCATAATTGTTTTAGCATAAGAAGATTTAGTTACAATTGGAAATCAAGTTTTTTTGTGCATGTTGGATTAAGCAAGTACAACTGCAACGTCATGCACCGCACAACGTGGGGGTTACCCAATTATCCAACTGAAAAATTCATTTTGACTCAACTCGCTGAGCAACGTTCTCTCCCCCCCCCCTCCTGCCATCATCTTCATCTACCTTGGTGGTTGATCCATTCATGCCCAGTGGCTTTGCCAGTTGCCAAACACCATCAAGGTCCAATCCGCCACCGCCAAGGCCATTACTCTAACCACCCCACTTCTCCGGCGCCGGTGACTCACCCCATGCCCACATCCTTGGATCACCACCTCACTTCCGCCAGCAACGCCGTCGCCAACGACATCGTTCCGTCTCCATCTTGTTCTTAGCTTGTTGCCGACTACATATTAGTGACTTCGATGCTGATACTACTCGAGCACCCGACCTCGACCTCAGGGGCAAAAGCCTAGGTCATTCATGCGGCTACCTGGCATTAACGATGTTTTTCTTACGTCGTTATCTTGTTGAAGTCTTTGCTCGCATATGCTTGGACTGATTCTCAAGGGTTAAATTTTAGATTCTGACCCCGCTGGATGGATCTGGTGATGGCGGCCCTTGAGTGCGCTCCCTTTCTGAAGGCGTTGCTATTGAAAACCTAATGGTTCGTGTGGGTCATTCTTGTAGTTTGCCAATCGAATATCTGCTCACTTTATTTTTTTCTCGCCTACGCATAGCTTTGGACTAATATGCTTGGTTAGTTGCTGATGTCTTACGTGTGTGTGTGAGTTGGTTTGGCTGTGTACATCTTAACTATGAAGAGGCCGGGTTTGTGCTCGATGTGCTATCTATCTTCTTGATGCCCCACTTTATGCCAATAAAATCAACCCTTTGCTAATAAAACACATAAATGGATGCATGCCTTTTGGCTAGACTTAATTTTTCCTCCAATTAAAGATAAACGTAACTGCATTTCAGTGATGACCTACAATTAACTGAAATTAAACTGAACCAAGCTCGGACAGTTTGCTAAGCGTGTTGATCTTGGATGTCTCACGAAGCCACATTTAGCTTCCCACCTGTCACTGTGCACGAGCCAAGCCAGATACTACCAACGGGGTCAACCAACCAAACCTACCATTGGCGAACCTACCCTCCTAAGCAAAATTACGTGAAATTAATACTCCAACAATTATTGAATCTCCCTGATTCCAGCAGAATGATGTACAAACGAAAGCCATACGATTCCGAACAAATCGAGAACCTTGACTATGACTAACGTGTTTGTTCATTGGATTTAAGAACAATTCATGCAGGCCATCTGCCTTCACTTTTCCTCCAATTAAACGTAAGTGCATCTGGATTTTGATGAGGGCCTAAATCATTTTTCCGAATGGAGGGCCTACATCAGCTGATGGATATTGCAGTGCACATGCGGAGGCAGTGGACACCAATAAGGCAGCGACCCATTGATGATAGCATTTCTCTGATCGATAAAAGGCAACAAAGCGCCACCGTATCAATATACATGTTCAAGAAATGAGCTTTTGGAAGGTTATGCCATTTCTGAATATATTTCTGCGCCACAATCATCTATTGTCTATGCTCAATCTAGGGATTAGGAGGTATCGGAAATAAAACAACATGTCTTGTTTGAGATGCAAGTCATACTCATTTGACAGGCATCACTCAAAAAAAGACATTTGGTGGGCAGCAACTTTGATATCGTCATGCTGAAAGAAACTATTGTGCCTAGAACATTCATGGAAGTTCTACATTCAGCTGAAGCACAAAGATTTTAGGCGCCTCCACCCAGGACTAGCAGCACATCCTCACCGCCACCAAACTGCGTATCGCCCCCATCTGCTGTTGTGTAACGAGCAGAGCTACATACCTTACCTCCATCGTCTGTGTTGGAAGGACAACAGCAATGCTTGATTACCCACAATGGTGGGGCCTTACCCAGTTACTTGCCCAGAGAGAAAAGAATTATTTTTAGCGGAGAAGAATCGGGCGCAGTTACTTGTACACGGCCTGGCCCAGCTTGGCCAATATGTTTGCCCTTCCTGTTGGTACACAGAGACTTTCACAGCGAAGCCTGAGCCGGAGGTCGCCGCCACATCATCACGGTCTTGGACTCTCCTTCAGGTCTGTCCTAATCCTTCTTCTCCCTGTCCACGTCCACGTCCCCGTCCGTATAACTACGGTACATAACTACGGTTACCCTCCAACCTCCAAGAACCCTAGGCTAGATAAAGGAGGGGGCTTAGGATTTAGGAAGGGTAGACGCAAACATAACCCCAAGTACTTGTCGGCTCCTCGCTGATCTGAAAGGAGACAAATTACCAATAACCTAGTCCCACTTATCTGTGTCGATATATTCTCATGTACTAGAACATTATGTTATTCTAATTATTATTTTCTGGACTTGTATTTAACTGCACTTATTTCTTTTCTGATTGCAAACATATTGCACGGTCTTGAGCGGCTTAGTTTGTGGAGACCTTGCGACGCTCAATTTAATGGTTTAGGCTGTTGGGACTCTCTGCATCCAGTTATTGATATCTAGCATGTGGTAAAACTTGATCTGGTGTTATCAATATCTTGCTGTACTAATCCAGCACATCTCTCTGTGCTTACAATTAGCTCATCAGGAGCCATGTATGCACTAGTCGTTGATTTTCTTCTTTCCTTAGCGCTTTACATCTGCAGCTCAGTTTTCCTAGTCCACTTCATTCTTTTACATGTGTCTTTTATTTTATTGTGTTGCAGAGGAGCTGCACTTATTTGCAGGAGCAGGTGCTGCAATATTTGTGTCTCTGCCATGTCCAACAGATTCCAAGGCTGGGCAAACCTTCCTGATGACCTGCTGGAATCTATCATTGCTTCACTGGGCTCCTTGATCTTCTTGCCTTTGAAGCCACCTGCCGCTCTTGGTGTGCTGCATTTTCTTCATATCCAGCCAAACACATCCTTGCAGCACTCTTCCTGCCTCTCCTTCTCCAACCTAACCTCCGACCAAGGTCTAATTATCGTCGCCACTTTAGAAAGAGCATGCTGCCCACATGCCCATGTCATGTCACTGATATAGCCAACCAAGACACCACCTACCAGTGCTGTGAGACTCCCGTATTTTGGATTTCACGTGTAAAGAAAGGCCCGCCAAGTCGTATGGAGAAGTTTTGTTTCAGTGCTATGGTCATCTCATTTTCTCCAGCAAGAAATCATGTCCGTTTTCGACGTCTTCATTTGTTTTAGTGTCTTATCCCCACAACAACCGGTCTTCAAACACTCCGAGTACTTCTATGGCACCCTTACCGCTCCTCTAGCATCACCTAACTCAGATATAATTCTTGATGTCGGATCATGCAATCTGTTTTGGCGTGTTGGTAGTCACTCTTGGGTGGAATATTCTTCTGATGATGGACCAATCAAGGAAATCGTGGTCTTCAAAGGATGGGTCTTTGGCGGCAAATTTGACAAATTTGACCTATAGACGAAATCAAATCACAGAATGAACTGTCCGTTAAACTATTTCTCGCAGCTGGCCCGTAGCGCCTAGTTCTCAGGCGCTGCACTAGTGCAACGCCTGGGAGCTAGGCGCTGCACTAGTGCAACGCCTAGGAGCTAGGCGCTACACTGTATAGTGTGGCGCCTAGCTGTCAGGCGCTGCACTAGTGCAACGCCTGGGAGCTAGGCGCTGCACTAGTGCAACGCCTAGGAGCTAGGCGCTACACTGTATAGTGTGGCGCCTAGCTCTCAGGCGCTGCACACTGATTTAGTAATTTTCGGATTACACGGGTACGACACTGGCCGTGTAGCGCCTATCTGTGAGGCGTTGCACAGTGTAGTGTGACGCCTTCGTGGCGGGCGTCACGTAAAAAGGTCAGCCGCATGAAATAGTTTCACGAACAGTTCATTCTGTGATTTGATTTCGTCCATAGGTCAAATTTATCAAATTTGCTGTCTTTGGCATAGATTCTGATGGCAGAATCTTCAAAGTGAACCTGACGACACAGGGAAGCATCCAATAACTGCCAGTTGTGGTCTCATGCATGATGAGTAAACAGGATCTTTTCAATGTTTGCCAAATAAGCCGCGGCGGCGGCCAGGACATGTGGTGTGCGTGTGTGGGCGCACACCAGTCGTGTTGGGCGCGTCTGGTGTGTGGCGGGATCGCGTAGGTGTGTGCGTGTGTGGTGCACGGGTGCGCGTGTGTGCGTGCATGTCGTCCACCGTAGATGTAGGAGCAGTTGGCGAGCTGGGCGGTGTGATCGGGGCAGGCTGGTGCGGGCTCGGCGCGACCCACGCGCGTACGTGCGTGTCGTGGGCGCGGCCAGAGCTGGCCAGGTCGTGGCTTGATTGGGTGGGGGCCGGGTGTGCGGGTCATGCTCAGCGCCTGGCCCAAGGTATAAAGCACATGCAGGGCTTGTTGTAACAGTGTGGAGTCGAGTTTGTTTATCGGGAAAAGACCGTTCATGCGGTGGCGTTCTTGCGACGGAGAAACTCGCCGTGTCCAGTGTGTCCTTCTTCCTTTTAGTAGTAATTTTGACATGCATGCAGGAGCGTGGATCACGGGATTAGTTGGCTTGGTGAGTCCAAGTTTGTTACCTAGTTGGGCTCGGTATTAGTGGATAAGCACTACGATGGAGTAGTGGCCGGGTCGTGCGTCTGTGCATGGTTCGTGGCTGGTGTGGCTGGCCGTTGAGTGCGTGCGAGGTGGCCGTGAGTGCCGCAAGAAGCAGTTGCTAGGCGCCGTGGGTATAAAAAGCCATGCAATCACTTCGTCCTGGGCGTAGTTCCCAGCCGTGATGTAGCCTGTGTGCTGAATATAAAGGAGGTGTTTGGGTGCCGGGGCGTTCGTCGCCGGGGTGTTGGTCGCCGGGAAAAAAAGTGTGCTCCTTCTTCCACCTTCGTCCGGCGTGAGAGAGAGAGCGGCAACAACACTTCCTCCTTCTTCTTCTTTGTTCAAGCCAGAGACAGAGAGAGAGAGAGAGAGAGAGAGAGAGAGAGAGAGAGAGAGAGAGAGAGAGAGAGAGAGAGAGAGAGAGAGAGAGAGAGAGAGAGAGAGAGAGAGAGAGAGAGAGAGAGAGAGAGAGGTGCACAGAGACAGGGAGGTGAGCTAGGGCAAGGCTACAGTTCCAACAATTGGCATCAGAGACAGTTTTCAGAGGTGAACGCCGGTGACCATGGAGCTCGTACCGCACGATGGCGGTGGTGGCTCGTTCTCGCTGTCGGTCCCGCCGCTGACCACGACGAACTACACCTCCTGGGCGATCAAGGTGGAAGCCATCATTGACGTCCAGGGGCTGTGGGGGTGGTCACTCAGCGCGGGCGATGCTCCTCGGGCCGATGTCGGAGGAGGTGTTGCTGCCGGAGTCGACGAAGTCCACCGCGGAGGTATGGGACTCCCTCAAGGTGCGTTTTGTCGGTGCCAATCGGGTGCTTGCGGCCCGGCTCGCGTCGCTCCATGTTGAGTTCGAGCGGCTGCGGATGGCGGACGACGACGACCTGGACAGCTACGCCGGGAAGCTCGGCGACCATGATAGCGTGATATGAAGGTCTGGGGGCAGTGCTCAACGATGCTGCGCTCGTGAAGAAGATGCTGGACACGGTCCCGGATCGCCTCTACCCCGCCGTCGCCGGAATTGAGCAATTTTGCAATGTGGAAGAGATGGCGTTCGAGGAGGCTTTGAGGCGGCTCAAGGCGTTTGACGAACGTACCTGGCATCGTGGGGTGGACGGCCGCAGGCGAGACGGGGAGGAGCTGATGCTCACCGCTCCTTAGTGGGCAGCGCGGCGCCGACAGCAGGGAGGGCACGGCTTCGGTGACCACGACGACAACGGAGCAGCGAGCACGGCATCGGGCGGCGAAGGAAAGCGGCGAGTGCGGGGCTACAACTGCGGCGAGCACGGGCATTTTTGGCGTGAGTGCCCGAAGCCACGAAAGGCGCATGTGGCAGAACAAGCCCCGCCATCGTGTTCTGCTTCCTCTAACTCGGCCAAACCGCTGGTGGCCAGCGACTCTAACACACACCGCCACACATCCTATCTTTCCCGAGCTATCCTTGTGGCGTCCCATTTCTAGAGGTCGATCCAGTCGATCAACCATGACATTTGAGTATTTGACTAGAACTTTTCTTCTCCATAGGCAATGGATAGGGACCCTTGGCTGGATTATTGTTTGGATTTCCGTTATGGCGCCTGCTAGGCGTCATCCGGATGATGTCCCGGGGAAATAAGCCGCCTTGCCCGTCGTTGATTTCCGCTAATACAGTACGATCTGAGCCGCTGGATTCCTTGACGACTGGACCATGTCATGATTTAAATCCAAACATACACATGTCTCCCGCAGCTCCAGCCACCAACACAATGTCCCTGCACCCGTAAAAAAACGCAATATCCCCGCACGCTCACACTCTAGCGAGGGCAGCATCATTGTGTCCCACGACGATGGTCCATATATCAGCACGTCATATGGCCGGTCAAAACCTCTTACAACAAAATGACCGGCGAGCTTGCCACATATCAGCCACAGCCACGGCAACAGCGCCGATGAGCTCTGGGGTTGCAGCAAAGCCCCTAGTGCGACCACCCTTTCAAGCACCATTGATGCTCCGTTGTTGCATCGGCGATGCTCCGGCGACCCGGCTATGCTCCATTGCAGTGCCGGTGATGCTCTCACGGTTCAGCCATGCTCCGTTGCAGCACCGACAATGTTTTCAACGGCCCGACAATGCTCTAATGGCTCAGCCATGCTTTGTTGCAGCACCGATGATGTTTCGGTGGCCTGACGATGCTCCATCATGGCGCCAGTGATGCTCCTTCGCAGCGACGTCGATGTTCTGGCGGTCCGACGATTGCTTCATCGCAGCACCAAGGATGTTCCGGTGGGCCGGTGATGCTCCACCGCAGAATCGCGGCGCTCCTATCAACGACAATGTTTTGGTGGCCCTGACGATGTTCATTGTAGCACTGGTGATCCTCTGATGACCCGTCGATACTCCGGCGGCCCAGCGATACTCCATCGCAGCATCGACATGCTCCATTGTAGCAACAACGATGTTCCCGCGGCCCCGATGCTGCTCATCGTAGCATCGGTGATCCTCCGATGACCCGACAATACTCCGGCGGCCCGACGATGCTCCATTGCAGCACCAACGTGCTCCATTGTAGAAATGGAGATGTTCCAGTGGCCTCGACGATGCTCCATAACAGCACAGATGATACTCCGCAAAGCTCCATTGTAGCAACGACAATGTTCCGATGGCTCGACGATGCTCATCGCAGCACTACTGATGCTCCGACGACCCGGCAATGCTCCATAACAACACAGGCAATGCTCCACAAAGCTTCATTGCAGCAGCGATGATGTTTCAGCGGCCTTGATGATGCTCCATTGCAGTACGGGTGATGCCCCGACGGCCCATGACGCTTCGTAGCAGTATGGGTGATGCTCCACACAGCTCCATTGCAACACGAGCGATGTTTTCAGTGGTCCAACAATGCTCCATCGTAGCACCGGTGATGCTTCGGCGGTCCAACGATGCTCCATCATAGCAACTACAACGTGGGACATGTTGGCACGGCTGGAACCTCGGTGATATTGCGACCGCAACATGGGTGATGTTGTGCGGCGAGGTGTAACTTGAGAGAGGTTGTGATTGCAAAACATGGAACATGTTGCGATGGCCGCAACATTGGCAATGTTGTGCGACGATGGCTACAACATGGGAAAGGTTGTGATTGCAACGTGGTGCATGTTGCGATCGCCGCAACATTTGCGATGTTGTGTGGTGATGAGTGTTTGCAACGCCAGCCTAGTTTCAGAACCTCTCGAGCGCAACATAGATCATGTTGCAAAATGCCGAGTGCAACATGAGTCATGATGCAAAGCTAGTGGCGAGCCGACTTGTAGCATTGCATGTCCAGTTTGCAGCAGCACCCACCGTCCACGTAGCGCCACACGTCTGTTTTTACAACCGGTTAGTCTTACATCGTCGAGTGTATGCAGTAGCGTCACCCATCCTTCTAGCGTCTGCGTTACTGACTTTCTTATATAGCAAATATCTGTTTTGATAGTTGGAAAATATCAATTAAAATATATTACACTTACTAAGCTTTTTCACATGAAAATAAAACAGGCGAGCCAAATACTTATATCACACCAAAAAACACTTTGCAGCACGGAGTATAATGGCATCAGACACTATGTTGGCCTTGATTGCATTGTGAACTTTTCTTTTGCAGAAAAATTGTTTTTTTTCTTGAATATGCATGAGTTTGGAGGAAAATTGTTGTTACTAATGGACAATGGTCAGTGCCAATCTATTTAGAGCTAGCTTCTTCAGAATGGTAAATGCATGCAGCATGTAGAGACATGCGGTCAACTCAGTAAAGGAAAAAGACGCCCATGGTAGTGAAGTGCAGATGAGAGAGAGTAGCAAGTAGCAACAGTAGCGGTGTAAGCACATGCAGGTGCGCGAGTTAAACAGTAGCAACAGATTCTCTTGAAAGAAAAAAAAAACAGTAGCAGCAGTGGTCTCACGTGGGCACACGCAAGGAGCAGTCGTGGGACACAATGAACGAGCGTGGAATCAGCGCCGGAATCACAGACACGTGGCGGCTTGCGGAGGAGGCTTACGCCTGGCTGAAATCAGCCGGATGATTAGAAACGTTTTCCTTTCCGTTATGCACTGAGTTCTCGGACTTGTTTTCTATGTTCTCGGACAAAGAATTGTTGAGGTCCTTGGCTATCCACAATGGGAATTGGAACGTCTCATTCCGACGAATATTGTGACCCGAGGAAAACGTTCGTTGAGCCCAACCTTCTAAGAGACCTTTCTCGATGTGTCAAGATTAACTAGACGCCATATAGATTTCATTTTCTTTGTATATCGCCTTATTCTTTTATTTTGCCTTGGTGTGAGAACTTTGTTGGCTGTGTGCATCTTATTTATGCAGAAGTCGGGTGTAATGCTTAAACTTTTTAAGTAATAAAGCGCCCCTTTTCGTAAACTAGACGCCATACAACACCTTATACTAGCGACCGATTATTGCCGTGGACCACACCTTTGAAGAAGGCACCCTTACATCTAAAAATCAAGATCTTCGTGTGACAGCTTCCACGGTATCGCTTCCCATAAGGGAAAAGAGATGGTCAAGAAGAATGGTCCTAGTGATGGTTTATTCGTCATTTGTGGTGTCCTATAGACTACTACCCACATCTTTTTTGCTTCCCCACTGCCGATTTTGTTTGGAACTTTGTTTGTGAGGCTATAGGGCCTAATTGAAACTCTTGACATTTTTGGGTGTCAAAACTCGGTCCAACCAGGCCAGGAGGAGAAGACGTCTCTTATGACAGACAATGAGTTTCCTTCTTTGGACGAGGCAAAACAAAATGGTCATTGTGTGAGTTTTTCTAAGGCGGGCCACTGATGTTGTATCCATATTTCTAGCCTTTTGGCAACATTGGAACCCACTGTCTAGGTACCGGGGTCTAGACTTGCTTAGTAGCTTCATGGACGCGATGACTATGGCAGCACGCTGAGTTGGCCAGCCTTAGACCCGCTGAACTATCAACCACTTGGTGGCCTTTTTTCTTCTTTTTTTAGAGCATGTTTGTGTGGTTGCCTAGATTTTTTTTTTACTTTTCCTAGCACTTGAACTTTCTGTATGGACATTGTGATTCCTTTACCTATAATGTCGGGCGAAATCCCGTTTCGAGAGGTAAATATCAAAGTTATGCATTTCATGTGAGATAGACAAATAAAGTGGTACAAGATAGTGAATTTAAAAAAGAAGCTTGCAAGGGATATAAAAATCATTAGTCATCATGAGAGGTGATTAGCAAGGGATAGTAAATTTGAGGGTCACTATGAGAGGGTGGTTCCAGTTTTGTTGCGAAAACTCATATTGTTTACTTGTTCCATACAGCAATTGCTTGCAACCCTTGAGGTTGTAGATTAGCTGTAGCCCATGTTTATTCATAAGTTTGTCTACCATTTGAACTTCTTCATTTCCAGTTAACTATATTTTTAAGACCATTATTTATGTTAATTGCACTAGTTCTACAACTATAACAATTAAGATCCCATTATAGTTCCTAAAAAAAGATCCTATATATTTTAGGTTACACTAGCTAGATGGTGAGAAAAACGCTAACCCTTCGGCCCCAAGGAGTGCTATTTTCCATTCGCCAGAAAAAGAGTGCTATCTTCCCAACATCTAATTGAGAACATAGTTTTCATTAAAAAAAATACTGATTTTTGTTCTTTAATTTGGCAAACACCATCTATCAAACCTTCAACCATGAATACATATACATTTTCTTCTTCCGTGACTTGCCCTTATTAACTTGCTATTTTATTCCCCAACAAGCATTGTTCAATTGAGTGTATTCATTATAGAATTTCTCTGTCCTGCTGAGGGACTTTTTGAATCACTGGATTTAAGACCCATACATGGAGGTTGGTTTGCTACATTGTTTTCTCAGATTAAAGACACATACATTTAGGTGAATTGTGAAGGCCTACACAATTTGCCATAAAAGCAATGGACATGCAGGGGCAGCAGACGCTGATGCGACAGTGCTCCATAGAAGACATATACCTAACGCAAGGGAGCACATAAAACGCAAGAAAGAGCCTCTATGTTCATACATGTCAACCGGATGAAGTCACACAAAGTTATTTGATTGTCATATATTTCGTGCCACAATCAGCTATAGTTTCCTATGGTGCAAAGATTCCAGCAAAGCTGGTCCAATCTAGGGATAAGAGGTATCAGAAATAAAACTGCATGTGTAGTTTGGCCTATAGGTCATACTCAATTGGAGGTCAACCCTCAAACCAGGGTGCGTAGTTGGCAACACTGTCGACACAGTAGTGCAGAAACATATCCTAGTGTCCGGAAAAGCACTGAATGTTCCAGATTCAACATCAGCAGAATGATTCCTTTTTGGACAGGCTGTACGTCCTCTCGTGGAGTGGAAAAATTGCGGGCAAACAGCTACTGCTCCAACTCGTGCAACCATCTACAATGTTGGGACTAATAACGATGCGGCGACATTGGAAAAAATCACCGAGTTAGGGTTAGTGTTGACTAATTTAGCTGCTACATCTACTCATCTAAGCCATAGTAATCAAGCGGCTGGATCAGAAGAAATAGAACACCAGGCTCATCACGGGCCTGCTGCAATCGACCAGTGTCCCGTGTCTCTTGGATATACCTGTCCCGGCTGCATATCCAGCCGTCAAGATGAATCAGTCTGGCTTATAAACTCTAATTAGCAAGCTAGCTTCTCACGTGAGTTTTCCAGGGTCCAGGCAACCAAAGTCAGCTTCGCACTACTACTTTTTTACAGCTAAAAGCATAGGACATGCCGAGTTGCCGACACCAACTCGAAACAACTAATTATAGAAGACTTTGACACATGTATTTCATTTCTCTACCCAACATCATCAAACTCAAAATTTTACTGATCTTCAGAGCATCTACAGCCACAGACAGCAAGTCTGGCCCCTCAAACGCCCGCAGACATGCCCAAGTGCGTCAGCAGGCACTGACTGGGCACGCCTCATATTTTTACTCCCACAGGGATATCCCTCTTGTCCGAAACCCGAAAACCATGCAACACATGCAACTCTACATAATGTAAACAGGATCAACACATACTTCATTCTATACAGCCGGGTCACACCTCCTCGTGGAACAAAAGGATCATCATCAGTCGGTTGTGTAAATTCATGATACAAAGTACTGAAAACATAAACAAGACAAAGATAAAACGGGGAACGGCAGAGGAATATTTCCTCGCTTGCCCCTTTGCCTTGCGGTTGGCGGCACCGCTGTGCCCCTCCACCATGTACGCGTCAGCCTGTGGCGGTGCATCTTCGTCGGAGCTGGAGGTGTAGCCTTCCGTCAGGTCGGAGTCATCAGTACATGTTTGCCCGCCAGCTCCTTCGTATGGCGGGCCGGCCGCTGCCTCATTGTTTCCCTCGCGCTCCGATAGCTCGATGGTGAGCCGGAGTGCCTTGACATTCTTGCAACGGAGGCGCCGCACAACTGTTTCTGCCATCGTGAGAGAGCGGCGGAGTACCGACGTGTGGAGCACGAGTTCAGGATCCAGCACCTTCCTCGCTGCTGCCCTTCCCCTAGCCCACGACCGCTCTCAGCTAGTTGCCTGTGCCTCAGATGAGGTAGATGAAACCCAAGCGTGTTGCAATTTTTGGTCTCCTTGTTATGATGGCATTATGTGATATTCATAAAGATAGGTTTCATATTTTCTTTAGTTGGCATTTTGGCCGAATCTCATTGTATATATAGTTCTGTAGTTTGCAAAGCCACAACGTGAAACAAAGGCACTACTAAATCAACAAGAATATAAAAAGGTACTAAAGTTGTCGTACTATACTGCAACTAAGATGGACCAAGCAAAAAATGGTTATAAAGCTTCAGAAATAGATACGAAGTATGCTAGTGTGCCACCAAGTTGAAGAGCATATTTGTGCCACCGAAAGTAGTAGGAAGCACTAGGGCATACACGCTTCTAAATATGTAAAGACGTCTTAAATACAAGACATGCATGTACCATAACTTATGTAGTCATCCCATAAGCTTATATTTTGGGTCGATGAATTCAGGGGCCGTGCTTCTCATTGTGAGAAAAAACACTACATATGTTTTGGGGATTAGGAGACATCAAGGAAAAACCAATATCATTTGTACATCCCCTAAGTTCCGGTAACTTCTGGCGCAAAACCATGTGTGAGATCATGCTGACATGATATCCCGAACACGCATTCAACACACCTTACGGAGGTTAGAGCGTATCGAAGTAGTCGAAGACGGTGCGCCTTCTGGAGATAGTTCAGAGGAGCTGGCGATGGTGTTGTGGCGGGTCTAGAGAAAAAGCCTGGCCATCTCCGACGTTGAGACAACCATATTCAAAAATGGATCGTACCTGCGTATTCCATTGATGGGCTTGTTGCTTCGTTGTTTCTTTTTTTCTATTCATGCGGCTCCAAATGTGCAGCTACACACTGAAGAGGTACCTATATGCTGCAATACAAAAATGAGTAAATGTTTTAGAGTGAAACAAGTTGCAGCCTATCAATGAATTAGTTGATTAACTCCCACCGATATACAATGAGGGTGCGGGACTGGGGGTTTACCCGCCAACTAGATATTCCCTCTAAGAACCCTGCAGGTCATTCGAATTCCTACCAAAGATGACCGTACCATGCTAATTGGGCTAAGAGTTTTAGTCTGGTATTAGAAGAATAGTAGGCCCATGACCTAGGAATATGATAGTTGTGAGGGAAGTGAGCTTGACCACCTACTACGCTATGTGTTCAGCTTTGCCGAATTTTGCGAGATTTTAGATCAAGCTTGAGTTTTGCTCGTTTGGATCTAGAGCTGAAATTACAGTGAACCAAGCTGTAAGAGGTTTTTGAGTGCGTTGGTCTTCCACGAGCCAACGCAGCTAGTACCAACGAGCTCATCACTAGCCAACCTAACTTCCTCCGCTAAATTATGTGCTATTAAGAGACCACCAGTTGTCGAATCTCCTGTATTCCGGCCGAATGGATTAGGGCATGTACATTGGTTTAGATACCGGCTGTCTATACTAAACCTCCACACCACCTATAGACAGCCGTGAAAACACCATTTACAGCGGGTTTGTTGGCGCCGAGTCCTAGCTTGCTCTTTGCGCCGGTGCCCAGCTCTCTCTCGCTCTCTCTCACCCGCACGAACCAAGGTAAAAGAAAGAGGAGACACATGACACGGTGATGTTTTTCGGGCGCACATACGCCTGCCGCACGAACGGCTTCTTCCTCGAACACGAACTCGAACCCACACCCCCACACGAGCAGTACAGGAGGGGGTCTTATACCCGGTGCACACACACCCGCACACTCATGCACACACGCAAGATCACCCAGCCACTAAGACAACTAACCAACTAGCATCTCGCAAAAAAAAATAATAATAACCAACTAGCATGCACACACGCACCCACGTCCCCATGCATGCACCGCACTAGCTAACCTTACGGCCGGAACGGCCACACGGCTCGGCCGTCTCCTTCCACGCATGTAGCTAGCTGCTAACAAACAGAAAGCATGCAGCTAACAACCCCTAACCGACGCAAGATCAAGACTATGGCTAACACGGTTGTCTTTTAGGCTATATGTATAACCACAAATTTACTAAATTAAGTTGATTAGTAAAAAATTACTCTAAACTTAATTATCTCCGGCTGCCCTTAACACGGTGTCCAGCAGCCATCCACACGACGAAAACGACACTATTAATTATGGCAGTCCGGCACTATGCTCATGAGCTCATCCCGGGGACACAAAACTCAGAAAGTCAGAAACAACCATAGTTGATAGGCAGGCACACACATAGGCGAAGATCGATTGCTCCTGAACGCATTGATATGCGCAACCTTTACGTAAGGTAGCTAGATAGATCACTGTCGCTTGATCAATCTAAGATTGATTGACGACCCAGTTCCGTGCTCTAGCACCTGCTGCTCGCCGGCTTGCAGAGTTCCGGTGGCTCCGTGTCCATCCAAGCAGTGCGGCAGCCTGTATGGAGGATTGGAACTTTGGAAGGCTAGATCCACGTATAAAGGGGTTCGTTGCAGACGACCGCGATACAACGCTAGAAAGCCGTCGGTAGTGACCGAAATTTTAGCGTTACAGACAATCTGCAATTCTACCGACGGGCTCTCTCTTTCTTCATTCTATCTCTTCCACGTCATAAAAAGTCTGAGTTGGCCGCTCTTATAGACAGCTGAGTCATTACTGTTATACAAAGGGAATCAACACGATTCCGAACAAATCAAGAACCTTGACCATGACTGACGTGCTACACCAGCATAGGGGTCGGGGAGTTTCATCATTGATTTAACGGCCATACATGCAGCGGCTCCCTGCACTTTTATTCCCATTTGGGTGAGGGCCTACGTCTTTTTTTTAAATGCAGGGCCTACATGAGCTGTCGGAAACTGTATGGCACATGCGGAGGCAGTGACCCATCGAATACATCCCCATGTTCCATAAAAAGCAACGAAGGCCCTTCGTATTAATATGTACGTCCACAGAATGAAATTTTGCAAAATGATCAAACATAAAAGACGGTTCAATCCAGGGTTAGGAGGGCAGCACAGAGTCAGTGGCATTCAGTGGGTAACATCATTGATACCGTTATGCTAAAAGATATCGTTGTACGTATGACTGCAGTGGAGAAACATGTATGGGCTTATATGAAAGCCATTGTTCCTAGCTTTAAAGAAAATGGCTTTTCTTGGAGTGAAGAGAAACAATAAGCCTTTGACACATTGAAGTCCATAATGACTAAAGCACCTATACCTAAATTTTCATCCATATCCACCCCTCGAGGTCTCAAAAAGCTACCTGAATTCTACATATGCCGCAACCAGCTATAGTGAATGCTTGCACAAAGATTCCACAAATGACAGTTTGATCTAGGGATTAGGACTGCAAAGAGTCCATCACACAAGAAAAAGACACATCCGTTACATTTTGACCGAAACAAAAATATTTTCTGCCATATTAGGTACACTATCAGAACAAAAGATGTTGGAGAAACCCGTATTGTCATGTATGTGTTGACCAAATATTTCCGTGACAAATTATTAGGACGGAAAATAAAAACTTTGTCCTGGCCAGACCGAACGTGTACCTGGATGATATTCTTTGGGCCTTCCATGACAAAAGGTTGTGGTATAAGTGAGGGTTTGGCATTGCTTTATATAGTTAATGTAAGCCAAGGCAGATATTGGGTACTTTTGCACGATCGTGGGAGATTCCGCATTACAAAACGAGCTCGCTCTCAATCGATGGATCACTTCTCCGCTAAGTGGTCATTCTCACTAAAGAAAACCTTGCGAAACGAAATTGGATGGGAGGTAGCCAATGTTATTTGTTATATAACGATGAAGCAACTAGGCATTAATTTTGTCCAACGCAAGTCCGCTCGCGACATGGTCAAAAATACAAGTGTAATCGAGCTTGTATCCACCCCATTGTGTCCAAAATATGTTCGACACTTTGTTATGTGGATTCGGTACAAAATTAGAGCGCTTGACCTGATGGAGGCAAGGCACTAGTTTGGTCGCTGTTACTATGTAGAAATGGTTTGGTATTTAACAAAAGGAATGGATCCTCTCCATAGCAAGTTGTTTACCATTTTATGCATGTCACACCTTGATGTGGATTTATAAGTCAATAAAGCGCCTTAATCAAAACAAGGAACATCCATAGCTGCGAACTTTTTCACAAAGTAACAAACTTTGTCCTACTCAGCATCATATCTAGTTACTCCCTCCGTCACAGTTTAGAAGGCACAGTTAAATTTGCGTGTGTTTTCACAATAGACAAGGTTTAGGGCGCATTGCATTTATTTCTAGTAGCTAATTAGGTGGTGTTTGGTTCTCTAGTCCTAGGACTTTTTCTAGTCCCAACTAAAAAGTCCCTAGTCCCTAAAAAGTCCCTCCCTGTTTGTTTCCAGAGACTAAAAAGTCCCTAGTCTCTTCCCAGAGGTTATTAAATGACCATGTTGCCCCTAGTATATAGAAAAATAACAATTAACCAACACCATGGGATGGCGGGCCAATGGGTGCATGGAGGGGCATTGTTGGAAAAGTCCCAAAAAGACTCTCCTTGAGAGTCTTCTTCATTTAGTCCCAAATGCCTAATTTATTCCTTAAAAAGTCCCTCCCGTTTGGTAAAAAAGCCTCTAAGAGGGACTTTTTCTAGTCCCTACACAAAAAAGTCTCTGAAAACAAACACCCCCTTAGTACTCCGATATACTATTTCTATATGCATGCGTAGTGTGAATGCTATTTTTTAGCTCATCTCACAACCAATAGATAACCACCTAGGTCCCAGAGAATTTCCAAGTGCACCTTCTAAACCATGACAGAGGGAGTATAATGAAACGCCCTCGATGCGGCTATATCTCCCACGTGTCGAAGCACGACTTAGAGGCATAACCACATTGAAAGCAATGTCGCAAGTGAGGTAATCTTCACACAACCCATGTAATACATAAGGGAGAAAGAAACATAGTTGGCTTACAATCGCCACTTCACACAATTACTTGAAAGAAACATTACATCATACAGTTACACTCAGGGCCCGACTACGGAGCCAAAATAAAAGAAGAAACCCCAAAAGCGACAAAGGTCCACGATCGACCCCAACTGGGCCCTGAACTGATCGACTAGAATGAAACAACATAAAGGAAAAGATCTTCATCAAGCTCCTCCTTGAGCTCGGGTGTGTCACCTGCACGGTCTCATCGGCACCTGCAAACTGGTTCAGGAAGTATCTGGTGAGTCACGAGGACTCAGCAATCTCACACCCGCGAGATCAAGACTATTTAAGCTTATAGGTAGGGTAAAAGGTATGAGGTGGAGCTGCAGCAAGCGACTAGCAAATATGGTGGCTAAACATACGCAAATGAGAGCGAGAAGAGAAAGCAAAGCACGGTCGAACAACTATGATCAAGAAGTGATCCTGAACTACTTACGTCAAGCATAACTCCAACAACCGTGTTCACTTCCCGGACCCCGCCGAGAAGAGACCATCACGGTTACACGCGCGGTTGGTGTATTTTAATTAAGATCAACTTCGGGTTTTCTACAACCGGACATTAACAAATTCCCATCTGCCCATAACCGCGGGCACGGCTTTCGAAAGTTCAAACCCTGCAGGGGTGTCCCAACTTAGCCCATGATAAGCTCTCGCGATCAACGAAGGATATTCCTTCTCCCCGGGAAGACCCGATCAGTCTCGGAATCCCGGCTACAAGACATTTCGACAGCAACAAAACAAGTCCAGCAAAACCGCCCGATGCGCCGACATCCTGATAGGAGCTGCACATATCTCGGTCTCAGGGCAACACCGGATGAGACTAGCTACGAGTAAAACCAAGCCTCGAGTTTCCACGAGGGGGCCTCGCAGGCAGCTCAGTTCGAACCAGCACTTAGAAGGAAGCACTGGCCCGGGGGGGCTAAATAAAGATGACCCTCGGGTTAGCTACTCCCAAGGGAAAAGTATAGGTGGTAGGCAAATGGTAAAACCAATGTTGGGCCTGCTGGAAAAGTCTTATTCAGAGCGAACTGTCAAGGGGGTCCCATAAATCACCCGACCGCGTTAGGGACGCAAAATCCGAGAACATAACACCGATATGACGGAAACTAGGGCGGCAAGAGTGGAACAAAACACCAGGCATAAGGCCG
This sequence comes from Aegilops umbellulata, assembly GCA_032464435.1. Classification (NCBI taxonomy): domain Eukaryota; kingdom Viridiplantae; phylum Streptophyta; class Magnoliopsida; order Poales; family Poaceae; genus Aegilops; species Aegilops umbellulata. The sequence goes on along the minus strand of CP136060.1, from coordinate 583,740,539 downwards.
GGCCTTCCACCCTTTACCAAGTATATAGATGCATTAATTAAATAAGATATATTGTGATATCCCAACAAGTAAACATGTTCCAAGCAAGGAACAACATCTCCATGTTCCAACGAGGAACAAACTTCATCTTCACCTGCAACTAACAACGCTATAAGAGGGGCTGAGCAAAGCGGTAACATAGCCAAACAACGGTTTGCTAGGACAAGGTGGGTTAGAAGCTTGGTTTCACAAAATGGGAGGCATGATAAGCAAGTGGTAGGTATCGCAGCATAGGCATAGCAAAAGAGCGAGCAATCTAGCAAGCAAAGATAGAAGTGATTTCGAGGGTATGGTCATCTTGCCTGAGATCCCGCAAGGAAGAAGAATGAGTCCATGAAGAAGACAAACGGACGTAGTCGACGGGTCCTCACAAACGCGACGATAACGGAATCAACCCGAAGAAGCAACACCGGAAAGAAGCACACAACATAGTAAACAACCAACACATAAACATGGCATGATATGCGAGATGGTATGCAATGCAAATGCATGCTCCGGAAGGAAAAGGATGAACAAAGCATAATCTTGGCAAACCAAGTATGCCACTGGATAGGCGAGATGATTTCAGTTGAAATCGATATAAAGATCACCGGAATCGGATGCACGGTTTGCAAATTACAAGCAAAACAAGAATGACAAGAATCTGCCATTAACAGCATGATGCTACTTAGCAATCAACAAATAATTAAGCTACTGCGCCCAAACATGGCAACAAAGCATATGAAAATAATCTACACAAGATTCACGACAAAAGATGAACACTAAGCTACAGCTAATTCACAACATAACAGGTCCAAACAATCATGGCAAAAGTGCAAACGATAACAAATTCACAGACTTGGTGAAAATAACCAACATAGCAGAAACTAACATCAGGATGACATGTTCAGAGCAATGAAACAACATGCTACAGGTCCATAATATAGCAACGCAAGGCATGGAATGAATATACTCAAAGCACTTGACAAAAGTCCCTTAATGACCATAACCCAAAAAGGATAAGAGAATATGATTACACCCATGTCAATTAAGCAAGTTTCGTTACAGGTTTCAGACTTAGCAGAAAACTGGACATGGCAGCAATTAATAACGACTAGGCATGTTCGTGAGCTCGATGCACTCACTACAGAGCATTGCATGATAAACTAAGAATACATACATCAAGAAGGCATGGCATAGTAACTATACATGGCAATAACAACATCATATCATGCAAGGATCAACTACACCAAGCTTGGCAAAATCGAATAACATGTGAACAATCTGCCAGCAACATTTTGAAGCAAAAGTAGAGCTCGATCGACTCAAGCTATGGCACTCCATAATTGCAAACAAAGGCATGGATGGATAGAGCAAATACTCAAGCTCAAAACACCCTTACTGATAATGCTCAAATTATGCATAGATCTCTCAGAAACAACATGAACACATGGCATGAAAATAACAGCAGTCAGGGACAGTGAAATCACTAAGTCTCTGAAATCAGCAACATCAAGTACTCTAGTTTGCATGCTTGTGCTAGTCACCACAAAGATCAAAAAACTACATGGCATAATCCCCTAGAAAGGTAACATGGCATATTACAAAACTCATGTAGGACTCAACTTCATAGGAGGTACACATCAATCATGGCAAAAATGACAAAAGTGCATGTTCAGATAAGATCCAGCAATTAACATCAACTAGCCCTCTTCTAACAGCATTTCGGGACTCAAGATGAGCTCAAATGAAGATGTTGCAATGGAATGGAATGGAATGATGTACTCTTCGAGGCGAACGATTTGACATATTATACGCCCAAAACGGAGCTACATGCAGAGAGTTATGGCCTGATGAATATGACATGATAATGATAGAATGTCGGGGACTTAGTGAAAAAAACAACCTCCGGAAAGACGGACGGGGTGGATCCGGGACGGAGGGATCCAACGCGGGGGAGGCCGTTTGGTTCGGCCACCCGGTGGATCTGATCCACCCGGGCCGGATCTGACCGGGACGGGGTCCGGCGAGCTCGGCTCCGGCGTGGCGCGCCGGAAGACGGGGAGGACGGCGGGGCGGCGGTGCATGGCGGCGCGGGGCGCGCACGGGGCCGCGGGAGGCCGGCGGCAGCGAGGCGGCGGGGCCGGCACAGGGGTTCGCGGCGGCGGCGGCGGCGCTTGGCGAGACACAGGGCGGCGCCGGCGGGCTAGGGGCGGCGGCGCGCGGCGCAAGGCGGCGCGGGTGCGGAGGAGGGAGCAGCGCGGCATGGCGGCGGAGGAGGGAGCAGCGGGCGCGGGGGCGGCGCGGCATGGCGGCGGGCGGCGGCGCGGCGTCGGTGGTGACCGACGATGGCGGCCGGCGATGGCGGCGGAGGAGCGCGCGGGCCCGGTTCGGCCCGGGGCGGGCCGGATCTAGGCCCCGGGGCGGCGGCGCGGTGGAGAGAGGAGGAGGGTGAGGTGGCGCCTCCGGATTGGGCGCGGGAGGCGGTGGAGGTGAGGTGGCAGCCTCTGATAGGTCGGAGTGAGGTGGCGGAGATGCGTCCGGCGCGGACGGACATGTCCGGCGGCGCGGAGGGGGAATTTTAGGGTTTCAACTGCGAATTTTGGACGGGGGAGCACATATTTATAGGTAGAGGGGGCTAGGAAGCTCCAAATGGAGTGCGGTTTTCGGCCACGCGATCGTGATCGAACGACCGAGAAGATGGAAGTGACTTAGGTGGGCTTTGGGCCACTTTGAAGGGGGTGTTGGGCTGCACCAAAAGAGGCCTTTGCGGATGCCCGGTTAACCGTTGGAGTACCAGACGAACTCCGATCGACCCAAAACTTGACAGGCGGTCTACCGGTGCTATACCGGGGCCACATGTCAAACCTCGGTCCATTCCGAGAATGTTTAATACCCGCTCACAAAGAAATGTAAAAGGGGACGCCAGGAGACATAGGAGCGCCGGATTGCAAAACGGACAACGGGAAAGATGCTCGGATTTATGAGACGAACACGTATGCAAATGCGATGTACATGATGACATGATATGAAATGCAGATGATGACATGGCAAAGTGCAACACGCAAGCACATGACATGGCAACGACGGCGAATAACTGACGGACACCTGGCGTATCAGATCCGGGGCGTTACAACACTCCACCACTACGAGAGGATCTCGTCCCGAGATCTAGAATGACACCGGAGGGGAAAACGGAAGAGAAAGAGAAGAGGTAAAACTAAGTTGCTTCTTTGACAAACGAGTGAAACCAAAGAACCTTGAGAGGTTGAGCAAAATGAAAGAACGAAAACAACGAAGATGAACAAAGTTGAAAACACTCCGTTAGAAAAAGGAACAAGTGATACGGCGAGAATCAAGAGGTTTAGTGATAAGATAGATATTGAAACCACTCCGGTTAAAACAAGATAGAGAAGGAATAAGAATGACATGATTTGGGCAGCACTCCGACTGAAAAGAGAAGAAAAACTTGATGAGATGAAAAGATATTGAAGAGATGATACAACACTCCGGTTAAAACGAGATGTACAAAGAACGATAATGATCAATTACGATAACGCTCCGGTTGGAAAATGGAAGGGATCGAATATGAACTTGGCAAGATGCGAGGATACTTGATGAGATCAACAACACTCTGCCTCCGAAACTATTGAAGGAAAGGCACAATGGGTAAGAAAGATTTCATACGGCACTCCGGTTAAGAAGGGGGGCAAAAACTTGTTAAGATGATAGAATGTGAATGAATGACACGACACTCCGGTTGAATGGATAAGCAAAAGCAAAGAACATGAACCTCACCATTCGAGAAGAATAGTGAAGAGAGCAACATCACAATGCCTCCGGAAGAAGAAATAGAGGATAGATCATTGGAATAAAGAATGGAGAAGAAAATGCCAACTTCTGCCAGAAATTATCTTGGAGAACACCCTTCCAAGAAGGTTAGAACGGAGTTGTTGAAAAAAACAACAACGAAACGAATAAGCTAGTAGCGGGCTTATGGAAACATCTCAAAATTATGAGGTGAAATTCTACCACCAACGAAAACAAACGATTGGATTGATATCAACAAGGAGACGAGAAACTTATTTCACTGGGAGGACAAATGAGGAACTTGGGTCATTTATAAGCACCATAATAGCAACATTCCTTAGGGAAAGTTTTAGGTAAAATATAAACCCAAGATAACTCCAATGAAGAGATTGATGGATTTGTTGAAAAGATCCCTTGAACGGAGAGAAAATGGTGGATTTAAATATCTCATTCTTAACAACATGTGAATCCTGAGACATGAACTCAAATTTATCAAGAATGACATAATACCACCTCGAATGATACGGTTGAAAGAATTGCACTTTGGAATACAAGATGAAGAAATGCTTGAACTCCTCCAAACAAAACATGTGTTGAACACCATGTTTATTTTGGAGTATAACTTGGCGGATCTTAACTTCAAGAGAAATCTTGAAGAACAATTGAAGAATGAAAAGTGTCCTTGATAAACCACCAAGTAGGGCCTCCATGAAAAAAAACTCCAGTAATAAAAGGATGATAGGGAGAAATAGAAGTTGAAAACACAAGGTGAAACCTTGTAATGCTTTAGATGTATCTCCGTGATGATATAATTACGAGAGCTTGGAACTCCGGAAAAGAAAGATGAGCTATTGAAACCAAGGATATGGAGAAACTCCGGAATAGGGAATTGAATTTACTCAATGAAACAAGAATAAGAATTACATTATGCTCATCCATCACCAATTAAATTGATGACAAGCCATGGATTTAGCATACTACTTATACTCGTAGAAAGGATTAAGATAGATAAAGCGAAAAACTTGGGAAGGTATTGATGGAACCACTGGTAGGATTAGAAATGAACGAAGAAAAGATAAAGAAAACACCGGGAAGAATTAGAAAATGAACGAAGATACTTGAGAGAATTTAGATACATGAAAACGAAGAGATCAAGAGCTGGCTAGAGGATACTTGAATGATGCGCCGGTAAGATTTGGAGAACGAGAGCCGAAAGCTTGAATAAATAATTCTGAGATGATGGGCTCCGGAGAATCAAAATGAAAAGACTCCTGAATTGCTCCGGATGGGTGAAAAGAATCCTCACAATCGAAATAGTTATGAGAGGGTGGCATCAAGCTAGAACCAAGAATCTTGAAGAGAATGGAGCAAGATTAAGAGAAACTCTTCTTTGGTCTTCAAAAACCGAGAATGACGATGAGAAACACCAGCATGAATAGTAGAGGCACTCCGGAATGAAAATTAGAACGGTTGAACCAACGATGAAAAGAATGTGAAAGCTCTTGGAGAAAGGCAAGACTGATGAAAATTCATTCTTACGTCAAACTTTGAAAAGAATTTTAGAAGCTCAGGGAAAATTAGAAGAGTCAGGTAAGATCCTGGAAAAAGACCTGTGGGTTAGGGCCCACTCAAAAGAACCACCATTGAACAATTACTTGAAAAGAGAGATTGCACCGGTTGAATTAAATGGCTTGAATGAGATAGCAATCTCGAAATAGCTTGAACGGATTGATAATGGAGACACAATTCTCCTGAGATGTCTTCAGCACACCGTACCAAAAGGAAAGTGAGAGGTGAATGATTAAGAGGTGCACCGGTACGAGAAAGCACTTGAAACGAGGAAAAGGATATGATCAACAAAGCTTGAATAGAATCCACCGGAGAAGAAATAGGACGAAGAATGGTGAACTTGAAACTCCTGACCATCTTCATGATAATCGCTGGATAAGAACATTGAAGGAAAGAATGGAGAGACTACCCATCAATAGAATGGATACTTGATCAAGAAATATGCCTCCTTGAAGAAATAAGGGTGGGAGGGCGGGAAAAACAAAGACAACTTGGAACGGATGAAACGGATACCGTTGCAAAGAACTGATAAATGATCTGGCAGAAATTGAAAGAATATGACGAACTTGAAGGGAAGCACACCGGTTGAAAAGAATTAACATGACAACCTCGATGATCAAGAAGGATTGGCATCCACATAGGAATATGAGAACACCACGTAGAAAAGGTATGGAATCAACACTTGACTTCGAAGCAACTCGAATACCACAAAACAAACAAAACAAAGGATTGACTTGTAGAATAAGCCGGAAACAAACATATGATAGATCCCATATCGTATCATGTGTCTGTTGGAAAGAATTCCTACGAGATACTTGAATTCCCACTTATAAACTCCCGAAACTTTCTGGTTATGCAATCAGGTGTTGGGGATACAGGGGAAGCATAATATCTCACCCAAACTAGCAAATCCTACAACCAGCTGTATCCATCCTTCAACACATACCCAAGAAACCTTCGGAAAATCATCTACCTCAACCTTCGAAAAGCATCCGTTATACGAGTCATGGCAATACTCCCGAACTCGCCACAGTACTGGGCTATCAGGGTTATCTCACCAACAACTGTACAAAAGAGATTTTCGATGTCGGCGTACTAAACTCAGGTATTCCAAAACCGCAACGATAAAATTATGACGACAACACCTCGGAGCTCAACTCCCCGGGACACTGCCACAACCCCTAAATGTCAGGAGGCAACCAAGACAATGTTGTCATCATAAAACCATCGGAACGATTCTAAGATACCCGCGTGATCCTAAATTTTTTTTAGTGAAATTTGAGAAGAGAAGAGTCAAAACTCTACGTCAGGAAGCCTTACCAGAAGGTCGAAGGGACTGGGAAGTAAAAAAAGAATTCCTAAACTCTCCGATATATAATTCCTAAATGACTCAAAACATTTTTCTGGACACAACTCGGCCACTAAAAACGATCAATCAGTGGGGGCTCCTAAGGTCGGGGAAGGCTCTGATTACCAACTTGAAACGCCCTCGATGCGGCTATATCTCCCACGTGTCGAAGCACGACTTAGAGGCATAACCGCATTGAAAGCAATGTCGCAAGTGAGGTAATCTTCACACAACCCATGTAATACATAAGGGAGAAAGAAACATAGTTGGCTTACAATCGCCACTTCACACAATTACTTGAAAGAAACATTACATCATACAGTTACACTCAGGGCCCGACTACGGAGCCAAAATAAAAGAAGAAACCCCAAAAGCGACAAAGGTCCACGATCGACCCCAACTGGGCCCTGAACTGATCGACTAGAACGAAACAACATAAAGGAAAAGATCTTCATCAAGCTCCTCCTTGAGCTCGGGTGTGTCACCTGCACGGTCTCATCGGCACCTGCAAACTGGTTCAGGAAGTACCTGGTGAGTCACGAGGACTCAGCAATCTCACACCCGCGAGATCAAGACTATTTAAGCTTATAGGTAGGGTAAAAGGTATGAGGTGGAGCTGCAGCAAGCGACTAGCAAATATGGTGGCTAAACATACGCAAATGAGAGCGAGAAGAGAAAGCAAAGCACGGTCGAACAACTATGATCAAGAAGTGATCCTGAACTACTTACGTCAAGCATAACTCCAACAACCGTGTTCACTTCCCGGACCCCGCCGAGAAGAGACCATCACGGTTACACGCGCGGTTGGTGTATTTTAATTAAGATCAACTTCGGGTTTTCTACAACCGGACATTAACAAATTCCCATCTGCCCATAACCGCGGGCACGGCTTTCGAAAGTTCAAACCCTGCAGGGGTGTCCCAACTTAGCCCATGATAAGCTCTCGCAATCAACGAAGGATATTCCTTCTCCCCGGGAAGACCCGATCAGTCTCGGAATCCCGGCTACAAGACATTTCGACAGCAACAAAACAAGTCCAGCAAAACCGCCCGATGCGCCGACATCCTGATAGGAGCTGCACATATCTCGGTCTCAGGGCAACACCGGATAAGACTAACTACGAGTAAAACCAAGCCTCGAGTTTCCACGAGGGGGCCTCGCAGGCAGCTCAGTTCGAACCAGCACTTAGAAGGAAGCACTGGCCCGGGGGGGCTAAATAAAGATGACCCTCGGGTTAGCTACTCCCAAGGGAAAAGTATAGGTGGTAGGCAAATGGTAAAACCAATGTTGGGCCTGCTGGAAAAGTCTTATTCAGAGCGAACTGTCAAGGGGGTCCCATAAATCACCCGACCGCGTTAGGGACGCAAAATCCGGGAACATAACACCGATATGACGGAAACTAGGGCGGCAAGAGTGGAACAAAACACCAGGCATAAGGACGGGCCTTCCACCCTTTACCAAGTATATAGATGCATTAATTAAATAAGATATATTGTGATATCCCAACAAGTAAACATGTTCCAAGCAAGGAACAACATCTCCATGTTCCAACGAGGAACAAACTTCATCTTCACCTGCAACTAACAACGCTATAAGAGGGGCTGAGCAAAGCGGTAACATAGCCAAACAACGGTTTGCTAGGACAAGGTGGGTTAGAAGCTTGGTTTCACAAAATGGGAGGCATGATAAGCAAGTGGTAGGTATCGCAGCATAGGCATAGCAAAAGAGCGAGCAATCTAGCAAGCAAAGATAGAAGTGATTTCGAGGGTATGGTCATCTTGCCTGAGATCCCGCAAGGAAGAAGAACGAGTCCATGAAGAAAACAAACGGAAGTAGTCGACGGGTCCTCACAAACGCGACGATAACGGAATCAACCCGAAGAAGCAACACCGGAAAGAAGCACACAACATAGTAAACAACCAACACATAAACATGGCATGATATGCGAGATGGTATGCAATGCAAATGCATGCTCCGGAAGGAAAAGGATGAACAAAGCATAATCTTGGCAAACCAAGTATGCCACTGGATAGGTGAGATGATTTCAGTTGAAATCGATATAAAGATCACCGGAATCGGATGCACGGTTTGCAAATTACAAGCAAAACAAGAATGACAAGAATCTGCCATTAACAGCATGATGCTACTTAGCAATCAACAAATAATTAAGCTACTGCGCCCAAACATGGCAACAAAGCATATGAAAATAATCTATACAAGATTCACGACAAAAGATGAACACTAAGCGACGGCTAATTCACATCATAACAGGTCCAAACAATCATGGCAAAAGTGCAAACGATAACAAGTTCACAGACTTGGTGAAAATAACCAACATAGCAGAAACTAACATCAGGATGACATGTTCAGAGCAATGAAACAACATGCTACAGGTCCATAATATAGCAACGCAAGGCATGGAATGAATATACTCAAAGCACTTGACAAAAGTCCCTTAATGACCATAACCCAAAAAGGATAAGAGAATATGATTACACCCATGTCAATTAAGCAAGTTTCGTTACAGGTTTCAGACTTAGCAGAAAACTGGACATGGCAGCAATTAATAACGACTAGGCATGTTCGTGAGCTCGATGCACTCACTACAGAGCATTGCATGATAAACTAAGAATACATACATCAAGAAGGTATGGCATAGTAACTATACATGGCAAGAACAACATCATATCATGCAAGGATCAACTACACCAAGCTTGGCAAAATCGAATAACATGTGAACAATCTGCCAGCAACATTTTGAAGCAAAATTAGAGCTCGATTGACTCAAGCTATGGCACTACATAATTGCAAACAAAGGCATGGATGGATAGATCAAATACTCAAGCTCAAAACACCCTTACTGATAATGCTCAAATTATGCATAGATATCTCAGAAACAACATGAACACATGGCATGAAAATAACAGCAGTCAGGGACTTAGTGAAATCACTAAGTCTCTGAAATCAGCAACATCAAGTACTCTAGTTTGCATGCTTGTGCTAGTCACCACAAAGATCAAAAAACTACATGGCATAATCCCCTAGAAAGGTAACATGGCATATTACAAAACTCATGTAGGACTCAACTTCATAGGAGGTACACATCAATCATGGCAAAAATGACAAAAGTGCATGTTCAGATAAGATCCAGCAATTAACATCAACTAGCCCTCTTCTAACAGAATTTCGGGAATCAAGATGAGCTCAAATGAAGATGATGCAATGGAACGGAATGATGTACTCTTCGAGGCGAACGATTTGACATATTATACGCCCAAAACGGAGCTACATGCACGGAGTTATGGCCTGATGAATATGACATGATAATGATAGAATGTCGGGGACTTAGTGAAAAAAACAACCTCCGAAAAGACGGACGGGGTGGATCCGGGACGGAGGGATCCAATGCGGGGGAGGCCGTTTGGTTCGGCCACCCGGTGGATCTGATCCACCCGGGCCGGATCTGACCGGGACGGGGTCCGGCGAGCTCGGCTCCGGCGTGGCGCGCCGGAAGACGGGGAGGACGGCGGGGCGGCGGTGCATGGCGGCGCGGGGCGCGCACGGGGCCGCGGGAGGCCGGCGGCAGCGAGGCGGCGGGGCCGGCGCAGGGGTTCGCGGCGGCGGCGGCGGCGCTTGGCGAGACACAGGGCGGCGCCGGCGGGCTAGGGGCGGCGGCGCGCGGCGCAAGGCGGCGCGGGTGCGGAGGAGGGAGCAGCGCGGCATGGCGGCGGAGGAGGGAGCAGCGGGCGCGGGGGCGGCGCGGCATGGCGGCGGGCGGCGGCGCGGCGTCGGTGGTGACCGACGATGGCGGCCGGCGATGGCGGCGGAGGAGCGCGCGGGCCCGGTTCGGCCCGGGGCGGGCCGGATCTGGGCCCCGGGGCGGCGGCGCGGTGGAGAGAGGAGGAGGGTGAGGTGGCGCCTCCGGATTGGGCGCGGGAGGTGGTGGAGGTGAGGTGGCAGCCTCTGATAGGTCGGAGTGAGGTGGCGGAGATGCGTCCGGCGCGGACGGACATGTCCGGCGGCGCGGAGGGGGAATTTTAGGGTTTCAACTGCGAATTTTGGACGGGGGAGCACATATTTATAGGTAGAGGGGGTTAGGAAGCTCCAAATGGAGTGCGGTTTTCGGCCACGCGATCGTGATCGAACGACCGAGAAGATGGAAGTGACTTAGGTGGGCTTTGGGCCACTTTGAAGGGGGTGTTGGGCTGCACCAAAAGAGGCCTTTGCGGATGCCCGGTTAACCGTTGGAGTACCAAACGAACTCCGATCGACCCGAAACTTGACAGGCGGTCTACCGGTGATATACCGGGGCCACATGTCAAACCTCGGTCCATTCCGAGAATGTTTAATACCCGCTCACAAAGAAATGTAAAAGGGGACGCCAGGAGACATAGGAGCGCCGGATTGCAAAACGGACAACGGGAAAGATGCTCGGATTTATGAGACGAACACGTATGCGAATGCGATGTACATGATGACATGATATGAAATGCAGATGATGACATGGCAAAGTGCAACACGCAAAGCACATGACATGGCAACGACGACGAATAACTGACGGACACCTGGCGTATCAGATCCGGGGCGTTACATATAAGGGGACATGGACATTTATGTACAAGGAGAATGAATTTATTTCCAACATTTAATTATTTGATAATTCAAAAAAATTGAGTAACCATCCAAATAAATAAATAAATAAATAAATAAAGGAGTGTAATGTACCAGAAGCATGCAGAAGCTCCCTAAAAGCGGCCAAAAAACCAAAATGATGTTGTTGTTAAAAAACCCTCAATGAGCCGGCCAAAAAAGGATCGAACAAAGGAGAGGTTGTCCGCCAATTTGCCAAAACGCCTGTAACTGATACTACATGCACCAAATATGGTTTGGGCACCGAACCAGGCTTACTGCTTCTTGGCTCAAGAATATGCCGAGGCCAAGTTCGTGTCATGTGGCCTCCACTCCTGTCGACCGCACACGCACCAAGCAGGGTGACACCCACATGATGCGCAGATAGATTTGTTTTCGTACATGTTGTTATATTTGTCACTTTAGAGTTGACATATCCACAACTAACAAATTATTTTTCATATGTATGAGACTGTCGGCAAACTCCCTGTTTCCTGCAGCATATGTAGAACAAGTAGTGACAAATGAAATGTTACTATCATTACTCAATTTGTTTATGAAAGAAAACGATTAATGGAATGATTCTACGATGTCATAACTTTTGGAGCTACCAGTCATAGGTATTATTTCCTCCATCAATGATTTGCTTTTGCTCAGAATTATTATTTGATTTAGTCGTTGCAGTGTAATTTTTCCTACCTCATCAAGAATATAAAATGATGTTGTAACCAAATAAGATTTTAGCTATTTTTTCTTTAATTAGTGTGTGTTAAAGACCTTGATGTGTGATATTCGGATGACAATGCTATTTAAGGGTCTGGATTATGATTGCCTCTGGTGGATCCTATATGTACTCTAGTAGATTTTTTTTGTTAATAATTTTAATAGTAAGAGGTTTTACCGTGAGTAATTTATGTCGATGTGGTGCCGTGAGTGGCTCCTACACTGAGAAGCACCGTATAGGATATGCAGTTTCCTAGTTTGCTAACAAATGTGTACCAATGTAATCCCTGTAAACAATTCCAAACTATCAAGTAAAGACATACTCCTGTGGTTATCTGATCTCTTTCCGTGTGCATGTGTTTTGCTTGTGTGCGCATCTAGCCTAGGTGTGTTTTCTTAGGCTAGCCCGCATAAGTGCATCTCGCGGTATGTTATGATCTCCTGTGGTGTTACAATGATATCAACCACTCGAGGCAGCTCCATAAAAGGGAACGAACGACCTCTGCAATCCTTGTAAAAGACTAATGGATGAGTTCTCACAAAGTTTGCGTAATTTTTGTGGAGTTGTGTCAGTCATCTATCTTCTGCTCTGATGCAAAGACGCCATCAAATCAAGTTCCAACTAGGGTTTGGAGGTGTCGGAAATAAAATTGCATGCCCTGGATGACATAGTTGTCTAGTCACCCAGAGGTTGCCAGCTAAGCAGTCTCAGGCAACTGAGAAAATCTGTACCATATTCATGTGAAAAAAAATAAGGCAGTGCTTGCTTAAGCTGAGCTAGTAGATTTTTTGGCGGGGGTCCATAATCTTCAAAGAAAATACGAGCATGAGAAACGTGAACAGTCTGACGCTATGGATCTCAGCGCCCCTCTTGCCAAAGCTCACTCCATTTAATGTGAGAAAAGGAATAGTAGAGCTGAACCTCTGCCAGCCCATCTGTGTCAAAGGAGCGGCAGCTAGGGGAGTGAACATAATGTGATACTTGCTCAGCAAAACAAATCGTTCTCGAAATAAACTGAATTGTCTCTGACATGCATCATACATAGGTTATCATTTTTAACATGCGTTGTATCATTTTTTACGCTCTGTAATTTGACATGGATCTTTACATTGATTCGGCATGTTTTCGGTGGATGAGGGAAAATGGAAACCGATGATTTGTTTCTGCTCCAAATTAAAATTTGATTTAGTCGTTCCAGTATAAATTTTTCTACGCCATCAAGAATATAGAAAAATATTGTAACCAAATCGGAATTCGGCTATCTGTTTTTTAGTTAGTGTACGTTGGACCTTGATGTGTCATATTCTGATAACAATGCTCTATGATTATGATTGCCTCTTGTGGATTCTATATGTAGAAGAGAGAGAAAATTAAAGTTTAAAATGATTTTAAGAGTAAGAGGTTTTACAGTAAGTAATTTATGTCCATGCGGTGCCGTGTGAGGCTTGGAAACACAGACAAGCACCGAAATAAATCGTTCACGAAATAAACTGAATTGTCTCTGACATGCATCATACATAGGTTATCATTTTTAACATGTGTTGTATCATTTTGTACGGTCTATAATTTGACATGGATCTTTACATTGATTCGGCATGTTTTCGGTGGATGAGATAAATCCGAGGAGCTCCATTGATCTACCGAGGACCAAGCAATCACACAAGGCACGACACCGGGATTTGTTAACGAGGTTCACCGATATGGCTACATCCCCGGGGCATGACTACGGGCGCTCCTCCCCATGACACCATCATAATAACGCACCCCGGCCGCCCGGGCGCCGGCACACGCCGCCGGCTCCCCCGCGTGCCCGTGCTATTATGTTGGCATTGGTTACATCGTGTGTCTACCCCCGATATATATGAGAGGCCTAGGATACAAGTGTCCTATTAGGACACAACTCTTACCCTGTCTACACACAGTCCAAAACGAAGTCCAACTATAACCTACCTTGTACAATAATATTCGACACAACTTTAACAAACTCCACCTTGGTGAATATTCTCCACCACCTTGAATTCGTCCGTGCGTCAAACCTCCATGTACATTGGACTTGAGATACGCCATGAGCACTGCTGCTACTCCCAGACTCCATGTGACTCCACCTGCAACTGTAGTCCCTTCTCGTCCTCTTCACAGTCAATACTTGAGCAAAATTAAGTCCCTCATTACTCTACGTTGTACTCCCAACTTTCGGAGAATCCGTTCAACGCCATCACACACCGATCATTAACCTGCGTGAAAGTGAATAACTCACATATTGTGTGTCACATATAAGAGTTACCTGAACTCAACATCACCGCTCTTTCATGACCGACTGTCTGAAACTTAAAGGAATTTCACCGTCGCCCTGTGTCACCCTGAGTCAAATTCACAGTTGTCTCATCCTTTTCCTCGTATAGTCTGTGACATGTCCCATAGCTATAGCACTCCGCCTCCTTCTGTATTTGTCATCCGCACTTTGCCATGTGCACTGAACACCACAGAATATGCAGCCATGTACTCTCTCAGCTTTTGACAATTTCAGACCCTCCGCCACTTTCTCAGATTCTCCATGGTCAACTCCTGTCCATCTTCCGGCACCGATAGACCCAGTCACCAACTTGAATCCGGTACTCGTCAACACTACTTCAGCACCCCCTGCACACTTTGTCTAACAACATATCTGACCATTGGTGCCCTGGCCTATCGCTGTGTCCCGTGCTTACCGCATGCCTCGCCGCTATCACCGCGTCGAGCCTCTGCTGTCCTGGTCGAGTCTCCCGGGTAGCTTGCCCACACTGCCTCAACCCCCACTGCAGAGAACCATCGATCATCACCGACCGATGCCGAGTATCACGCCTCCATCAGACCACTGGCGCCCAGTCCGATCCACGTGTCTCTCGCTTTACTCGCTGAAATAGGCTTCGACTCTCCGTTAACTTACGCCATAGCCCCTCCATCAACTCAGAGTGAAGTCATCCATCAGACTCCTACTCCACCTTCAACATGACTCCATGGTGGTTGTACATGCCACCCTCCCACGCCCTGTCGACTCCAAGCCTCATGTGCACCATCTTGAATCAACCCCGCGCCATAGTCTGTCGAAGCCGCACAAGCCCTCAGGCCTGCACCACGTGTTTCCACGCCCTAGAAGTCGGTCACCATCAGCATCACGCTCCTATGTCGTCGTCGCTGAAATCACCACCCTCTTCTGCTTTGACCAACAGCCACGTCGATCCATCAGACTGTCCAGCCCAACCCAGCCGAAATTATCCGACTGCAACCATACTCCACCCTGCGTCGTGTCCGCCTTGCACATATGTGCATTGCCTTGACGCCCTGTGTATGCATGATCTTACCACGACGCACTCCAGACTCCTCCGAGCCTTATACGCACGTCGTCAACCTGCCAACTTCCTGGTAAAATCCCGTGCACAATTCTCAGCACATCCAAAAGAAAACCGGATTTCATGGTAGTCTTCATGGTACACCTCCATAACTCCCAACACTCCTTTTCTTTAATCATGTTGCATCCAAAGCCCCGCCGACACGCAACCACTAGCTCGATCCGATCTCGTCGGTATGCCTCTAATCGTTGCCGCTGATTCTGATCTGCCGTCGCCTTGCTCCTTCCGACTGCTTCCGATTCCTGCCGCAGTTGCTACACTGGCCGAGACTTTTCCACGACATGAAAACTGCACCCAACATCCGCTGCCGCCCGATCGCGTCGCCTGTCGTCGACCTTACCCACAATCACGACCTTCTCTAGATCAACAATCCATAACCTCTTCAAACCTTGCTCATGATACCACTTGTTAGAATAAATCCGAGGCGCTCCATTGATCTACCGAGGACCAAGCAATCACACAAGGCACGACACCGAGATTTGTTAACGAGGTTCACCGATATGGCTACATCCCCGGGGCATGACTACGGGCGCTCCTCCCCATGACACCGTCACAATACCGCACCCCGGCCGCCCGGGCGCCGGCACACGCCGCCGGCTCCCCCGCGTGCCCGTGCTATTATGTTGGCATAGGTTACATCGTGTGTCTACCCCCGATATATATGAGAGGCATAGGATACAAGTGTCCTATTAGGACACAACTCTTACCCTGTCTACACACAGTCCAAAACGAAGTCCAACTGTAACCTACCTTGTACAATAATATTCGACACAACTTTAACATGAGGGAAAATGGAAACCGATGATTTGTTTCTGCTCCAAATTAAAATTTGATTTAGTCGTTCCAATATAAGTTTTTCTACATCATCAAGAATATAGAAAATTATTGTAACCAAATCGGAATTCGGCTATCTGTTTTTTAGTTAGTGTACGTTGGACCTTGATGTGTCATATTCTGATAACAATGCTCTATGATTATGATTGCCCCTTGTGGATTCTATATGTAGAAGAGAGAAAAAAATGAAGTTTCAAATGATTTTAAGAGTAAGAGGTTTTACAGTAAGTAATTTATGTCCATGCGGTGCCGTGTGAGGCTTGGAAACACAGACAAGCACCGAAAGGATCTGTAGTTTGGTTTTTTTTGCTAACAAATGTCTACCAATGTAATCCCCGTAAAAAGTAACAAGTCATCAATAAAAGACACGCTCTGGTGGTCATCTGGTCTCGTTGCGCGTGCATGTGTTTTGCTTGTGTGCAGTGTGCGCGCATCCAGCCGGGGTGTGTTTTCTTAGGCTAGCCCGCATATATTGTCATCTCCTTGCAACACTGATCAGCTTGGAAAGTAATTGAGCCTGCTCCGTACGTGCGTACCTCGTTGGAAAGTAGTACTACATTGATTACGGTGGCTCCTAGTCGGTCCTGCACCAACAGTGTAGTAGCATCCCACCGTAGTATTGGCACCTATGGTGTTACAATAGTATCAACTGCGTGAGGGAGCCCCATAAAAGGGAGGAAAGAGCCTCACATCCTTGTATTCGCATACGCTCATGGATTCATCCTCAGGAAGTTGTGTAATTTTTACCTTGTCGTGCCACAGTCATCTATCTTCTGCGCTTATGCAAATATTCCATCGGTACTAGTTCAAAATCGGGCTGGGAGATGTTGGAAATAAAACTTCATGCCCGGCCTGTCATGCTTGTCTAGTCACCTAAAGATTGGCGGCTAAGAGGGTACTTGGATACGTTTTAGTCCCATGACTAAAAGTAGTGGGACTAAAACTTGCTAGCCTCACCCATGCTTGGATCCAAATACTAAAGAGACTAAAATCAAGTTATTGAGCATTCATTATCCTTCAAACCATTCAATCCTGAACTTGCATGTGTTAAAGTAGAGGAATTAAATGAGGGGAGAGAGAGCTAATCCATATTTTAGCAGGGTTCCCTTGACTAAAACTTTTTAGCCTCAAGACTAGTTCTAGTCTCCTTTTATTCAGGGGTGCTTGGAACTTTAGCTTCTAGAAGAGACTATTTTTAGTCAGACTAAAAATAGTCCCTTGGATCCAAGCACCCTCTAAGAAGTCGTCTGCAGGCAAGAAAAACTTTACCATAGTCACGCGGAAAAAGATAAGGTGGTGCTTGGATAAGCTGACCAAGTAGATTTTTAGGTGCGGGTCCCCAATCTTGAAAGGTAATTCAGGCACGAGGACCGGAGTAGTCTGACGCTACCAATCTCACAGCCCCTCATGTTGAAGCTCGCTCCATTGAATGTGAGAAAAGTAAGGAGAAGAAGTTGAAGATCTGCTAACCCATCTGTCTCATAGAAGCGGCAACGAGAGAAAAAAAACAGAAGATGGTACCTGCTATCCGGAAATAAATTAGTCTTATTCACCAAAAAGCAAATGAAAGGTTTCCGACATGCATCATACAAATGGTATTATTTTATACATGTGCTGTATCGTTTTCTATACATATGAGAAGCACCCATACATGGTCATATTTTCCTGTTACCATCCTTTATCTCGAGTTTACGACTGATGGTCCTTCCAAGAGCTGAATATTCAGTGTTAGAATACCAACTGGAACTACGTCTCTGTAGAGGAGACCCAGAAATCACTGGAGGGGAAGGACCTGGAGTATGATCGTATACACTTCAAGAGGCCCGAGAGAAGACCGAGGCAAAGCTACAGTTAGGGAAAGGGAAGTACAGAGAACACCTTGCAGACAGTCAATAGCTTACGAAGGACAATGAGAATCTTCTCCAAGAGAAGAAGAATGGGTCAGCTCCGTTGGGTGCATGCATGCCCTCGAACAAAAATGAGACACGAACATCCTTTTTCTGCCCCAAACGAATAAAATCCAGACGAAACGGACATCCCCTTTAGAGTCTAGGATTGGAGTTGACGTACGTAGTCACTGTCACAGCCCGTAGTCACGAGAATCATGAGCCATACTAATTGCATTTTTAACGGCATCGGGATGTACCGCTAAAGGATCCATCGGACGCAATTTGCTCAAGATGCGGGCTGTTTTCTACGGATAAGTGTGAGTTAAAGAGAGTTTCATATGCTGAAGGAAGAAATACAAAAGAATAAGCTTAGTGCATGTCAGCTTTTGTCAGGAGAGAGAGAGAGAGAGAGAGAGAGAGAGAGAGAGAGAGAGAGAGAGAGAGAGAGAGAGAGAGAGAGAGAGAGAGAGCAGAGAGTTTTATATGCTGAAGGAAGAAATACAAAGCACAGTGCATGCATTCTTTATATTCTTCCTCTCATACAAAAAGCAACCCTTTTATTTCTAAGTGATATTTTGAAACTTTCATGTTTTCTAGAATAAAAATTTGTTTTCAATACTTTTTATATATTTTAATTTATCACGACAATACCTTTCAAACAATATGAAATTTGGATACATTTTAAAGTCGTCAGGTTTTTACTATTTCAGTTTCAATTTCACATTATATATACCAGTCGTATTTCAATTTCATTTATCAATCTGACATTACTTGAAAATGGATACGGTTCTGAAAGTGTTCTCGAAATTGAAATGGATGCGGTATGAAATTTTTAATTTCAACTTCAGTATCTCATTATATATAACTGTTGTATTTAAATTTCATATTTCAATCTCACATTTATTAAAACTGGACATGAAAAAGGCCTGGAAGTTGAAATAGATGCAGTCTGGCAATTTCAGTTCCATTTTCATGTTTCCGTCTCACATTATATACCGTAGTTGCATCTCAATTTCATATTTGATGTTTCCGTCTCACATTATATACCATAGTTGCATCAAAATACTGAAACTGGTCTCAAAATTAAAATGCCACCGGTATTGAAATTTATATGCTGACAAAGTGATATGGTAGTGATGCATATGGTATTGAAATGCATCTCAGAACAATGTGATCCGGTATGGACTTCATTTCAATTTCAATCAATGGAATAATTTTAAAATTTGTTAAACCCATTTCAATTCTAATCAATTTCGTGAAACGAAAGCAATTTAAGTGAAACTAAAAAATAATCACTATTGATCTTGTTTGAAAGATCTGGTCATCAGGATTCCAAATATAAAAAAAATCAAAAACAAAATTCTGGTTTAAAAGATATGGATCATATAGAAACAGTAAGAAAATAGGAAGAAATTTAATGCTAGTACTTTCATGGGAAGTAAGAAAATAGGATCATATAGATGCATGCATGATGCGTCTTTTACTCGGCCACCAAACAGGTGACGGGACACAATGATGTCACTTAAATTTTGAATATTCGTTTCTGAGCCCATGCTTAGATGCTGCTGAAATCTCTCCCGTCAGACGACCATGCAGATCTGTGCCGCGCAGCGTATTCCCGAGGGTATTGCGGTCGTATAGTGAGCAAAATGGGATGGGTAGTTATTCACAATAAATGCGGCCAGAGCCGTTTAGGTGAGGCGGAATAGAATACTTCCCAATGGATCATTTTGTTTCGTGTGCGGATCCGAGCCAGCGCCGTCAAGATAAACGAAACGGCCGTCCATCCACATAGAAAGCGGCCATCGCAACAACTGCAGGATCATTCTCGCCAATCCTTCTTCCAGGCCAGAATCCTTCCATCTCTGCAATCAGCAGCTCGGCCAGCTTGGGGTCTTGATGTATCACTTCCACCTGGTTACGTACCAACAGTTTTGTTTTTACAGAGAGATCTTTCAGACACGGGAATTAACTATTTCCAAAGGTTATGAAGATTCCGAGCAAAAAGTCAGGCGCGGCCCTGATTGGGGTGCGCAGATTCTCTACCTTGCCGTAGCCAAGGCAGAGAGCTACAGTGCTCTACCTTGGCTGGAGAGCCGTTGGATCAGAAGACGACCGTCCAAATCGATCGAAGTTCTGTAGCATCTGTACTGTTCGTGGCACTGTAGCACGGGTACTGTTTGTGTTCTGTTCATGGTACTGTTTGAGGTGCTGTCCTGTGGTACTGTTCCTTAAGATCTGGGTGGTCCGTTCTCGATCCAAAGGCCAAAAGAAAGATGAGGAAAGGTACAGGTACATCATACAGGAGTACTATCTGCCGGCGGCGTGCGAGTGTGAGTCGTAGCTGGGCATGGCCACGCAGGACTCACATGCACATCGTTAGGCCATGGCGATTGACAACGCCGAGCTCGTCAGTTATCCACTTTGCAGGCGCTGGGAGTACATCGCCGAGTGCCTCCGTCCACATCTTGTTGTTGGTGAGCGCGTAATCATGAATGCCGATGTGATTGTTCTGAGGTATTTCATCTTACTATTCCCTATTATTTATGTTGCTAACTAAGTAATTTACCTTCACATACATATATGTACATATCTTCCACCGCTAAATGGATTGGCAATATTATTGATCTATAAATATTGTTGGATAAAATTGACACTGCCCTCATCATCTAGTTATTGGCATTTAACTTTGTTCGGCGCTGCGTAGCTGTGTCTTTTCGATGTTTTCCGCGATCAATGGATGTCTAACGTTTGGAGTATTTTTTTCTCTTCATGTGTATGTCTATCCCCAATAGAAGAATGAGTGATTTCTTGCCATGCAATGATGGAAATCATGGCCTTACCGCTAGGACGTGGATGGCCAGCAGGATTCTTTTTTTGAACGGTCACCGGGGGGGGGGGGGGGGGGGTCACCGGGGGGGGGGGAGAGCTTCCCCACCTGAATATATTACCACTCAAAAGGAGGAGTCAAGAATTACAATAGTAGTTTGGTTACAACATGATCATTAGGGTACAGCTAAAGAGAGGAAGTGAAGCCATTGTCTAGCGGAGATATTGTCTTCTTTCTTTTTGAATCGAAAAACCCATAGAGAGAAATCAGCAACAATGTTCGGTATCGTGGTTCTGTGGGTATGATCCTCATTCTTGAAGACGAGCGCGTTTCTGGAATCCCATAGCTTCCAAGAGATAGTGAGAGCCACCGATGGCCAGATGTTGGGGTTGAGGCCATGAAGCGTTGGGTGTTGGAGCAGAGCAGCAAGGGAGGTCGGGGCCGGCAGGCCCAAGGAGGACCAAACCTGTGTAGCGTAAGAACAGTTGGAGATGAGGTGGAGTGCATCTTCATGAGGGTCTTGACAGCGCGGGCATGCGGCAGATTGGGCAATGTGTTTGTGAAACATGTTTGCCTTCGTGTTGAGCCGGTCACGGAGGAGGAGCCATGCGAAGATCTTGACTTTGATCGGGACTTTGGAAGCCCAGACAAAGTCATGGTGAGGGTCTGAATCAGCTTCAGCAATAATGGAGGAGTAGGCGTTCTTGGCAGAGAACGGTAGTCTGTGGGTGAGGGACCTTTCGTCTGGTTGGTCCGCCTGATGGAAATCCTGCAACAACAACAGCACACAATCCAACTCGCGAGCAGCAGCATTAGACAGACGGTTCCGTAGGTTCGCCAACAAGCTGGTTTGCCAAACAGTAGCCACTAAAACCTTGTCATCAATGGAGTGTGAGAAGAGGTTTGGGAAAACTTTTTGGAGGGGGGACTGTAATAACCATTTATCAAGCCAAAAGAAAGTGGATAGACCATTGTATGTGAGCACAAATGAGTGCTCAATTAGCAGTGGCAAGTTGTTGTTGATGATCTTCCAGAGAAAGGAGGGTTTTGAGGTTTTTGCTGCAATGCCAAGAGGGTATTGGTGGTGGTACCATTGGGTCCAGGGGATGTTTGGGTGTTGTAGAATTTTGGAAGAGAATTTCATAAGCAAGCAGTGGTTTTGAACTTCCAGATTTTTAATGCCTAGACCACCAGTATCTTTAGGTTTGCAAACGTTTTCCACGCGACCAAGCAGCTCGCCCCAGTGCAAGTTGGCTCGTTAGACCAGAAGAACGCCCTCCGGATGGCGTCTAGTTTGGCTATGATCGATTTTGGTAGGCGAAAAACGGACATAAAATAAACTGTTAAGGAGTCAAGGACCGCAGTTAGCAGGGTGAGACGTGCCCCCCGAGAGAGCAGGCGGGCCACCCAACCGAAGAGGAATTTTCGAAAGCTGTCTATGATCGGGTCAAAAGCTGTGAGAGGCAGTTTGGTGGGGGAGAGTGGTAGACCTAGATACACTAGCGGGAAGGAGTATAAGGAAAAACCAATCGCTGTGGCAATGCTGTTTTGCGTGGAAGAGTCGGTGGCTATGGTGAGAAGAGCCGTTTTTTGGAAGTTGATGACTAGCCCCGTTGCAAGGGCGAAGTCATGAAGGTTGTTTTTGAGGATAATGGTGGCGACGTCGCTAGCCACAACAATTATCAGGGTATCGTCAGCGTATTGAAGAGTCACAGGTGGTTCGTTAGGCCGTAACACGGGTGACAAAGAACGTTGGTTTGGAACGCTTTTGCGATTAGACATTGAAGGACGTCAGCAACGATGATGAATAAGTACGGCGAGAAGGGATCACCTTGGCGGAGGCCACATCTACATTGTATCCAGGATCCTTGAGAAGGATATTTTGTACCCAAGAACAGAAGTCAGAGGGAAAACCGCGGGCTTGTAAGATTTGTATGAGGGAGGACCAGCATATGGAGTCAAAAGCTTTCCTAAAATCGAGCTTGAAGATCATGGTCGGGGATTTACGGGTGTGGCATGCACTGAGGATATCGGCAGCGTATATAAAATTTTCAGCAATGTTACGTCCATGAAGGAAGCCAGTCTGGTCATAATGTATGAGCAGTGGGATGAGAGGTTTAACTCTATTGGTGAGGACTTTGGCAACTGCTTTTGCGTGCAGTTTTGAAGGGATATGGGTCTAAACGCGTCTGGGGTTGTTGGTGCCTGAGATTTTGGAAGAAGAACCATGTAGGCCCGGTTGAATCGTTCTAAGGAAGCGGTTTGATCATGGAAGGTAGAGAAGAAGGTTAGGATGGGTTGTTTGATATCATTACAATATTTTCTGAAGAAGATGGGTCCAAAGCCATCAGGTCCAGGGCTAGCATTGGTGTTCATAGAGAGGAAGGCTTGGTATATTTCGTCATGAGAGAAAGGTTGTGCCAGATCACTGAGCTGGGGGAGCGGAGAGGGATACTGTTGTTGCAAGCTAAAGTTCCATGTTGCATTTTTTGTGGACCCGATGAGCTGTTGGAAGAAGTCTTTTAAGATGTCAGCTTTTTGTTCGTGTAGAAAAACTTCAGAATTGTTGTGTAAAAGCATGGGAATCTTGTTTGATCGAGAGCGCTGCGTAGCCGAGACGTGGAAGAATCGAGTGTTTTCGTCACCGTCAATGGCGACCCTGATCTTTCCCCTCTGTTTCCAGAAGGCGATTTTTTGTTTGATGGTACGTTGTAGCAGGTTGGAGAGCATGAGCCTCAGTTTTTGTTCGATCGGGAAGAGAGGAGCGAATTCCTCGTTTAGGTCAAGGGCCTGGACAACGAGTTTGAAATTTGTTTCCCGTTGATAGATGGGCCGCAGCGACTTGGCCCAAGACTTTAGGGCCGATCTTGTACCTTTAATTTTTTGAGCGAGAGAAGCAGCAGGATCAATTGGAAGCCCACCGTGGCGCTGTGGGCCGGGCTGCCAGCAGCCTTGCACAATGCTAGAACAGGCTGGGAAGGAGGTTCAGAGTCGTTCAAATCGAAAAAGGCGGGAAGATGGGACGGATGTGGATACGGTGACGAGGAGTGGAACATGATCAGAGACAAATCGAGTGAGAGAGGTGAGGTGTGAGTTGGGGAAAAGAGCATCCCAAGATAGATTGATCAGTACCCTATCTAGGCGAATCAGCGTGGGGGATAGTCTTTTATTTGACCACGTAAATTCTCTATCAAGGAGCGGGAGCTCTAAGAGTGCAAGTTGGTCGATGGTGGTCCAGCAAGATTTTAGAAGAAACTTTTAGGATAATATGTAAAAAATATTAGTTGTAAATATCAAAATTGGATGTATTTAAGTGTTTATTGGTAATATTATATATATATATATATATATATATATATATATATATATATATATATATATATATATATATATATATAGGGCCCCTGAATTTTTTACTTGCCCCGGGCCCCCAAAATCTCAGGACCGGCCCTGCACAAAGTATGTGCTCCAGGCGCTTGTTGCCACCCCAGATCTTGAACTATGGGCCACCTGCATTGGTTGACCACATGAAGCAAATATTTCAGGTCATAATCCAGCCGGAGTGGAAGAACCTATCGATTTTTAGCCGTACCTTAATCTCCTGCTCGACCGTCACCGCCAAATATGCTTGTCGTCGCCCCGCAACCAGCCTGGATGGTGCCATTCATATATAAGTAGTCTTCCAACCAGTCTCATGCAAACTACATTTACTATGGACGCAGTTCAAAATTTGAAACCCATGGTGCGCACATTGGTTAAGCAGGAGAGGCTGGACATCATGGGCAGCACGAGCAAATGACACGTGTGTTCACAACAATATCATGGACTGATGGACGCTAGTCCACATCAGGCGTGCCAGGTCAAATTTTCCATACATTCCTACAGTATGGAATTTTCAGAAACACTCAACGCTGACAATTTATTGTTCTACAACAACACATTTTTCTGAACTGTAAATGCAACAACGTTCGACTAAGAGGAACAAGTGTGGAACAAATGCTCATTGAAACACACCAGAAAATCCACAATTTTACAAAGTTTTTCCAATCAACGTAATTTAGTGTTTTTCTCCGCAGCACCAAGCGGCCGCGTGCATGTGTTGTGATGGTGTCCCTCGATCCCACAGTTCTTGCATTTCCCCGGTTTATGAGGTTTCTTTGGGCATCACCCCTGTCGGGACCGGGCATTAATGCTTGCAGATCATCCTGCACTATCTTCATGGCAACGACCGTCGCCGCCCCCAAAATTTTCAACATCCCCGTTGCCTGCCAACTTTCCGCCGGGCAAGATCAACAGACAGTCCTCGAAACCTAAAATGTCCCTCTTCTTTGCAAAAGGCACCCCACTAGCAATCAAGGCTTTCAGACCAGCTGGCATGTGGTGGAACGATTCAGCGCCGGCATCCCCCAGCCGCACAACTTCCATAGCTTGCGCGTACAAAGTCGAATGCCTGCAATTGAAAGACATGTTTACCGCATTGTCCTTCTGGTAGTGCCATAGGTGCTCAGGAAGTATGTCCCTTGCATCTCTTGTCCACCGCTTCCTTATGTGTTTGAGTGGTATTTCCTCTAGGTGAAGCACATCCATTACCTGAACAGAAGCAAACAAATAAATCAGAACCGAAATACACCCGCCATGCTTGAACAGAAAGTAGACCCTTTTTGTAAGGGGAGACCAATGGTACATGCTGACCTGTTTTTTTCTCTCTTAAGGGGAGACCAACGGTAGTGGCAGCATCGCATCCCCGTGTGGTCAAGACCACACTCACAAATGAACTCTAACCCGTCCTCTGTGATGACTACCTCAAAAACAACCCTGAACCACTCATTGTGTTTTGATGGATTATTGTGTGTTTGACAGATATATCCTCATCTTCTCAACCTCCATAACGTTATATGATGTACGCTCAATTAGCAGACGGCCAAACTATTCAAACATGGCCCTTGTCTATATTTTTCTCGCATGCCGCACTATTGCAAGATTTGTTCTCCTAACAAGCTCACCCTGACAAGAGACAGATCATATTAGTTCCTACCAAGTAATATGCACTACAAAAGAATGTGTTCTTGAAAACAATTGAAAAATAAACTCACAATCATAGTCCTCTTCTCCTCGTAAGTTTCTTCCTGCTCACGGTCAAAACTGAAGTCTCATGTACTGCCTCACGAAAATGTGCATTGAGTTTGCAAGCAGCATGTAAGACTTGAACATGTGCTTTGCACTCTCGCTGTGCTGTGTACTTGTGACTTTGGCGCAGATCAAACACCCCTTTGAAGTATGATTTTGCCCACTTCGAGCATATTTCATAGATCTGGGTCATGTAAGGATGTTTTCTCAAATTGTTATTATCAAGCAGCATGCTCCACAGCTCCAGGCTATCTTAAACTCATCGTTGGTTACCATGTGATTCACAACCATATGGAACTCTGCTTGGAAGACAGTCTTTTTCGTGTAGAGTGGCCCCAAGGTTTCTTTCACCTTCTCCAGCACGTGCCTCTTGCACCACTAGTGCACAGTATCGGGGTAAACCTTGCGGATCGCCACCTCCATAGCTCTGTTTTGGTATGTACAAAGTGCACATCATAGTTAGGCCAGAGTGCATTTTTTGCAAAATGCTTTATTACTTACATACACGAGGAAACAGGGCAAGCATACTAGTTAACTTGGGAGGCTATGTTTGCCTGTTAGTATTGTTCGAGGTGCAGGACCTCCCATCATCGACAGGAACTCAGCGAAAACCCATTCAAAACATTCAACCTGCTCATCTCTCATCAGGTCCCGCGCTAGGATAATGATCTAGAAATGATTGTTTACCCCAACAAATAGACTGAAAGTCATGTCATATAAGTTGGTTCTGTATGTCGTGCCGAACGTTATCAAATCCCCAAAGAACTGGTATTGCATCCGACTGCTCCCATTTGTCCACATCAAATTCTTCACTCTGCTATTGCTTTTTGCCAGCACACGGTATGTGAAGCCTGGGTTACCAGCCAATATGTCCGCAAAAACCTCCAAGGTTTTCCTCACATCATCATCAGCTCGCTTGCGACTTATCTTACCACATATGTTCCTGTGCATTCTTTTTGTGAACAGCACATTCTCGACAGTCCCGAAAACACTCCATATGAGGCTTTACACTTTACCAAGATTGACATTCGGCGTATTTCCGGATTGTCTGCTCAAATGCACTCCTACGTGAAGGGCAAGGCATCCTACCCGGAGTTGCGCTCCCCAGGCATAACCTGAAATTTACCCATAAGAACATTGCTTATTTATTATAAAATAAAATGGTTGATAATAGTGTGCCACTTCTACAACAGTGTCGTGCTGTTTTTCTGTTTTAATTGTCTCATGACAAAATGTATCACAGGCAAACACGCAATTCAGGTTTTTGCAGCTATGTGCTTTTCATCTGTCTAGGCGTGTCAGACAGCAAAAACTACCTAAATGGCATTCAAAAAATTATGTATATTGTACATGACTAGCAAATGAGCCCGTGCGTTGCAACGGGTGAAGAAAAAAAAACTTCCTAATCTAATAACCATGATTCCAAACTTTAGTAGGTTCGTGCCATTTATGTCAACACATGGCATCCCATCTGTTTTTCTATTTATCGTTCTTCCCACTCTCGTCGACGCTGGCCTCAGTGTTGACATCACCACAACACGTTTGAATGTTTTCAATCTTAAGACATCTCCCTCTCGGCATACGATGCAAATGAGCCTGTGCATTGCAACGGGTGAAAAAACACTCACTAATCTAATTACCATGAATTCGTAGGTCCATGTCCTTTATTTCAACACATGGCATCCCATCTGTGTTTTTATTTATCCTTCTTCCCACTCTCGTGGACACTTGCCTCAGTGTTCACACCATCACAACACATTTGAATGCTGTCAATCTTAAGATGTCTGCCTTTCGGCATAGGATGATAAATCTTTTTTTTTCTGTGAAGTTTTGACGAGGCGTGCATGCATGGTTATAGATATTATTTTTGTTCCCCATCCTGGTTTTACCGAAGTGTTTATTTTCAATTCGGAGCGGCACCGATATGAAGGAAAGACTAATCATGCGCTATTGATTAAGGTTTCATCATAAATAGATTTTTTTAATGGTTAACAATTCAAAATAATATCATATTCAGATTCTACATATTTTTCTAATCAAATTTCGTATATAACATATTAAATTTGGAGTTAGGGTTAAAAAGCTATGGACTTATAAAAAGTCGATTAATATGTACTGCGGGTTTATTACCAAAAACTTGAGGGGGTTTTCTGCAAAATAGCATAACGGACTAAGAATATCTATTTCTTTTATTAGTAGGTATAGAGGTATAGATATAGAGTATAGATATAGATAGATATAGATATAGATATAGAATAGATATAGATATAAATTAAGGAAAACATAACAAACCGTTTTGTCCACCCAGGTGCCTCTGGGTTAACCCTGTCAGTAGATTGCGCTGATGCAGTGGGCGATATTTCTCACTGCCATCGTTCGCCGCAGTTTGGCTCACCAGCTGTATCTCCTCCAATATGTTGCCCGCACCCAGAAGCACCATTACGTTCATCTTGCCTTCCGAGATTGGCTTTCTTCCCTTAGGGGAAACCTACATAATCATATTCCGCCATGGGTGGCAGGCTACTAATCAAATTAGCTCACTCATCCCGCCATGACCTCAGATTCAGGGAAAATGGAAATTTCGGAGGCGCGGAGATTCACTTACCGGTCGATGGCATCAAGTAAGAGCTCGAGCCCGGCTTCTTCCATCGCTCCGTCGCCGGCGATTCAAGCACCGGCCACGCCGCCGCGAAGCATGTTTCGCCGTGATGAGAGCAGAGGGAGAGGGGGCAGAGTGGTGCGGTTGCGTCCGGTGGGGTTGGCTGCTGGGGACTGGGAGCTTGGCGGACCTTGGTTATCCGAACGGCCCAGTTTAATCCATACGTCCTGTACGGCCTACCTGTTCTAGGCTCAGACGAAAAGGTAACGATCCGAGCCACGGATCAGAAAGCCCACGCCCGCGCCTGGGCCACTGTTGTGTACAGTATATCGCCTGCACCCCATATTACGTGATTTACTGGCGTCTCTGCCAGACCGATCTGTTCCCATCCCGAGACCACAATGGACTGCGACGATTTCGGGAGCATCTGAGCTCGGGCACCGAATCGCCGCGTCCCTTAAATTTGCCATACGGTGTGAGCTATACATAGAATACAACATGTAGATGAGTCCAAACTGCATGGATCTTGATGCAAATGAAAGGTATATATTTTACCGAAAATTCGAATCTAAGCCCAGTCTCAGCTGCTCCTGATATCCGTGCCGTCCAGACATGTGCGGATCTGTGCTGTAAAATAGTATTCCCAGCCGTATATGCTTGGTATTGAGAAGGGAAAAAGAAGTGGGCCAATGACTCATTAATGGGGCTAGCTCGTCACACCGTGGCTGGATCAGGTGTTTTCTCACGGTCCGGATATATTCCTGTGCCTTCCTAAACTTTGACGGCTGACCAACAGCTCGTCGACGTTGGCCTGGAGAACGCCGTCGCAGTGGGTAATGAACTACAGCTAGTTTATTTCGTATCCAGTACAAACATGCAGGATCAGCACATTCAGTAAAAATTCAGAAAATAATTTTCCGCTGGGTAACGGTAGGTGCAACCAAATTAAATCCAGAGCTAGGTGGCAACCCCCAACGATTAGTGCTTTCATGCCTCCCGCCAAGTTCTGGTGCAGCTTCTTCATAACTCGGCAGCTCGCCTAATCACTTGGAAAGCCCATATGGCTTGTTCAAATACCCCAGTAACCCCCTGAAATAGCATACATGGTGATTGATTGGTACAACTACCGCGGGAAACAAAAGTACCAGCACCTAAAAGGCAGAAAACCCATCTTAGCGGCACCTGTTTTATCTACATCCCAGAGCTAATGCATTCATACCGTGAAACACTTCCACCATAGCTGGAATGTTCAGCCTTCCATCCCTTGCATGCTTCTTTTTCTTTTGTTATGCCAAAGACATGTGTACGATGCCTCCATTGGCGCGCAACCATCGCAAACGGCCACAAGATTCTGAGGGCGGAACCCACACATGTATGTGCAGCACAGCGTCAACCTAACACCGTGTACCCTAGCTCAGTAAATTTTGCACGTCCAGGGCCGTGGTTCAGGAACGCCTCGTCACGGAAACGCACAGCTGTCTATGGAAATGGCCCACCAGCGACTACTGTAGCACTTTGTATACCTTCAGTATTCATCTTTTCCAGCGGATCAGCTCTGTCGCGTCAGAGCCCATTTGTACCATCCCGAGGCACCATACAACGACGGGGATTTCGGGCTCAGCTGAGCCCGAGCACCGAATCGACCTGTCAATACTTTACCTGATACTTACTGCTGCATGTATCTGAATGTGAAGGCAGCATCCCATAGAAGATATCAGCTTGCTGGATGTATCTTATAAAAGGCAAGAAAGACCATATGTATCGATAAAACATTCATTTGATCTGTTCTCGCAGTATGATCTGATTTTACTATATTGCTAGTGCTATCATCTCTTTTGATTCTCATGCAAAGAATCCACAAAAGCTAGTTTAATATAGGGTTAGGAGGTATCAGAAAAGAAACTGCATGCATTGTTTGACCAACAAATCATAGTCACTTGGAGGTCAACTCAAACTATGGCGCGTGGGTGTCTCTAGCAAGAACGAGCTGACCACTGCAGAGAATAACCGAGTGAGAGCTTCATCAGCGGCCCGTACAGTGCGCAGAGGGTGTTGATGATGCAGTGTGGCAGCGCACTAGACGGTAAGCTGAAAGAAGCGGAAACCAGATATCCTATGAAAGATGGGATCTGGCTGTAGTAGGATGGAGAGCAGTAGTGGCAACAGTCGAGGAATCAGCGAAACCAAACCTCTCTTCGGTTGAGTAAACTAAAGCCAGCTTCGGACTACGCTGTTCCGGGCCAAAAGCATCGGCCGTGGCCATAGCAGCTCTGTCACAATCGTCGGGAAGACTTCGATGTAGGGGCCAGCGCCAAGCCGCCAAACACCAATGCCAAGGCTTCAATACATGGACTTGATTGCTCGACCCTACTACTAGAATTGGAAAGTTGGGAATGGTTATAGACTTTGTTTCTTCTCAAATGGATTAACATACGGACTTGAAACTTTTAGGTAAACAACACACCAGAGAAAAATTGTGTGAGAAAGGAGAAATTTGTCAGGAGGGGCGATTTGGCACCCCGCACCCGGAAGCATAGGCTCCTTGATGAACAATAAATTCAAAAACAAAAATAAAAAAATCTGATTTATTTTCTAGATGTTCGTGTTAGTGTGGCTGTCGGGGAAACGACACATATGGGATCACGGGGTCCCTTCTACGGTTGGGAGGGAAAGAGGAGTGCACAAAGACCAGATCTAACGATCAACACGATGGATTTTTACCCAGATTTGGGCCGATGAGAAGCGTAAAACCCTAGTCCTGCTTTGAGTTTATTTAGGGTCAGTTCTTTTGGCAGCTTTAAAAATAAGCCGCCTCCTCCCCAGCTTATCCCATAAGCCGCCTCTCTTATTTATTGGGACTTCTAAACTAGTTATGGGATAGCTAATTCAGAAGTCTAAACAAATTTTAGGAACGGCTTATTTTTTTAAGCTGGGGAGAGGCAGCTTATTTTTTAAGCCGCCCAAAAGAACTGGCCCTTAGCGTTCTTGAGCTTCGGCTAGCTGCTACGCATGCAAACTGGGCCGGAAAGTGCAAAAAGTCCCATCCTGTATCGCCTTGGGGGCCTCCTTTTACACGAAGGGGCGTCCACAGCGGTGTACTGGCACACATGAGGTGTAAAGTAACTACAGTGTACATGCTTATTGCTGACGTATTAGGAGAAACTCATTAAATGCGCTGCTTACGTGCCCTCTAACTTTATCGGGGACGGAAATAGAACCCGTCTCGTCCGTCGCCGCCTCACCCCGTCTTGACATGCATCCAGGATGACGAGGCATGCAATGCCAGGCTGGCAAGCCGGTGGCTGCGCTGGAGCGGTGGCAGGATCTTCACCAAGATCTGCATGCCATCAAGCAGGTGCTTGCCAGGCTAGCAGCCCGGTCGCTGTGCTGGAGCGGTGGCAGGGCGACGTAGCCTTGCCGCGTGCGAGTCTTGTCGTGGCCTCGCAAACGTCCCCGACAAGGATCTTGCCGGGGCCTCACAAACGTCCCCGGCAAGGATCTTGCTGGGAACTTTGCCTTCTGGTCTTCACAAAAATCTGCACGCCACCACGCAGGCGCCCCTGGAACGGTCACACGCCTGCGGAACACCTTCACATCGAACAGTAAAGAGGTAGCCCCGCGTTTCCCCCCTAAAAAGAGGAATCCTTAGGGGCGTTGCTCATTTACCCCCTTCGCCCTTTCCAATCTAGGAACCGACATCGTCTCCTTCCTTGAGCCCAAACCAAAGCTTCCTCCTCCGTCCACCGCCGCCGCGCCCTCACCACTCTCGGCCTCCCGCCCTCTCTTGGCTGCTATGGCGCCCAAAGCGAGCAAGGGCAAGGGAGCGTCCAAGGCGAGCGAGGGGAAGAGATGTCGGAGAGCGAGTTGGTGAAGATGCGGAGGGAGAACGTTGTCTTCGCCCCGACGCTCGACGCGCACGCGCTGAACACTGGTATCTGTGCATGTAGGGGAAAGCGACGATGGGGCACCCTTCTACCCGCGTCATCCTAGCTTCTTGCGCCGAGCCCGCCCGAGATAAATTCCCTTTCTTCGTTGATTACTTCTACTGCGAGTTCTCCCCCCCCCCCCCATTTTCGGATTTTTGTAATGACATCATGTACACATTCGGCTTCCATATCTTGGATTTCATGCCGAATGATGTGGCATGTATGGCCACCTTCGCCCACCTCTGTGAGAACTTCGCCGGGGTGGTTCCAAACACAGCCCTCTTTCACCATTATTTCGTTCCCCGCATCCAGCCCGGAGGGGCCCTTTCTGGCTGCGTCACCTGGATCCCAAGGGCGTTGGCTAAGAAGACGTACCCAGGTGGGGCCCACAAGGAGAAGTGGGACGAATGGCGGGGCAAGTGGTGCTGGATCGCGGAGAATGACCCGCAGCCGTTTTGTATGCCCCGGCAGACGAAACTGGTCCGTGGCGACCTCGATCCTCAAGATGAGAAGCTCATAGTCGCAATCACCAGGATCCATCGCCTCAAGGCTGCCGGGCTCACAGTCGAGATGATTGGGGCCGACTTCCTCCGCCGCCGCATCGCCCCTCTGCAGAACAAGGGGAGGCCAGCTTGGGAGTAACGGAACGCGGCAGGCATCATGAGGCCGTACCCCGGTTTGAATAACAACCTGACGGTCATGCAGCATGAGGCTCTCTGCCAAAGGCTATTCCACCTCAAGGCCGACAAGACCAACAAGGACGATAAGACCGGAAAGGCCGACAAGCAGCTCAAGTTGCTGGCGGGCGTGATCCCTTTGTGCAACAACTCCGCCCTGACCTCAATCATCGCCATGATGCCGGTGTTCAATACACATGGCCTTGATCAGACCTGGGCCGAGCCAGATGCGGAGCGGGTGCAAGAGTTCTTTGACAAATTGTAGAATAGGGCCATTTGGGAAGAAACGCGGCTTATCCGCCCTACCACCGAAAAAGAGGTGGCGTATATTGCCAGCAGGGCAGAAGAGGGAGCCCTTGCCAACGAGGCCGACAACGTTGGCCTTGTGGAAGACGAAGCCAGCGCAGAGGAGGATTTTGCCGAGCGGGGGAAGCCTGTCGGAGAGCATAGTGGCGCCACTGTTGGGGGCCCTTGTGCCGAGGGGACAACCGAAGAGACTGCTGAAGAGGTAACTGAAGAGGAGCCGCACGAGGAGCCCCAAGCCCTGGGGAAGAAGAAACGTGTCCTCCGGTGGGTTGGCTCCGTCGAGCCAGTCCGGCAAGCCTCCTCGCACGAAGAGATCCCCGTCAAGGGGGCGGCCGACAAGGCCGCGCAGCGGCAAGAGGCCTCATACGTCTCCAACATATCTATAATTTTTTATTGTTCCATGCTCTTTTATTACAATCTTGGATGTTTTATAATCATTTTATAGTCATTTTATATCATTTTTTGGTACTAACCTATTGACATAGTGCCAAGTGTCAGTTGCTGTTTTCTGCATGTTTTTTACATCGCAGGAAATCAATATCAGACGGAGTCCAAATGCCACAAAGTTTTACGATGATTTTTTATGGACCAAAAGGAGGAAGTTGGGCCCTGCTTGCACCTGGGGGGAGTCCCGAGGAGGGGACAACCCACCAGGGCGCGCCAGGAGGCCCAGGCGCGCCCTGGTGGGTTGTGCCCACCTCGGGTGCCCCCTGGACCGCCTCTTTGCTCTATAAGTACCCCAAAAATCCAGAAATCCTAGGGGAGTCGACGGAATATTCATCCAGACGCCGCAGAGTCTAGAACCACCAGATCCAATCTAGACACCATATCGGATCGGGTTCACGCCTCCATTGGTGCCTCTCCAATAATGCGTGAGTAGTTCTTTGTAGACCTTCGGGTCCGTAGTTAGTAGCTAGATAGCTTCCTCTCTCTCGCTGAATTCTCAATACAATGGTCTCTTGGAGATCCATATGATGTAACTCATTTTGCGGTGTGTTTGTTGGGATCTTATGAACTTCGAGTTTATGATCAGTTATATCTTTTTATATCCATGAAAGTTATTTGAGTTTCTTTGATCTCTTATAGCCTCGTATTTCTTCTTTGATATTTGGGTTTTGTTTGGCCAACTTGATCTATTTATCTTCTAATGGGAAGAGGTGCCTGGTAGTGGGTTCGATCTTACGGTGCTTGATCCCAGTGACAGAAAGCGAAATAACACGTATGTATCGTTGCTACAAAGGATAAAAATATGGGATCTTGTCTATATCATGTCATCGTTCTTATTGCATTACTCCGTTTTTCCATGAACCTAATACACTAGATGCATGCTGGATAGCGGTCGATGTGTGGAGTAATAGTAGTAGATGCAGGCAGGAGTCGGTCTACTCATCTTGGACGTGATGCCTATGTAATGATCATTTCCTGGATATCGTCATAATTATTTGAAGTTCTATCAATTGCCCAAGAGTAATTTGTTTACCCACCGTTTGCTATTTTTCTCGAGAGAAGCCACTAGTGAAACCTACGGCCCCGGGGTCTTCTTTCTCATATATTTGCTTGTGATATACTTTTCTTTTGCATTTTTATTCAGATCTATTAAACCAAAAATACAAAATACTTTGATGCACTATATTTTATTTGCGATCTATCATTTCAATCTATTACAAATTTCTGGCATCGTTACCCGAAAGGGATTGACAACCCCTTTAACACGTCAGGTTGCGAGGTGTTGTTATTTGTGTGCATGTGCTATTTACGTTGTGTTGCTTGGTTCTCCTACTGGTTCGATAACCTTGGTTTTATCACTGAGGGAAATACCTACCTTCGATGTGCTACATCATCCCTTCCTATTTGGGGAAATACCGACGTAGTCCTAGCAGATAGGAGCTTTCTGGCGCTATAGTCAGCGAGCCGGAACGCCTTGACATTCTTGCGGCGGAGGCGCCGCACATCCGTCTCTGTCATCGAGGGAGCAGCGGAGGACCGATGCGAGGAGCGCCGCTTAGGGGTCCACAGTGTGGGGTGATCGTGGCCTTTTTTCTTCTTTCTTATGTGCCTGTTTGTGTGGTTGCCTAGCAAAATTATTTTTACTTTGCTTGCACCTGGACTTGCTGTATGGACATGATGATTTTGTTATCTATAAAGTGGGCTGAAATCCTGTTTCGAGAGGTAATTATTGAAGTTATGCATTTCATGTTAGATAGAAAAATAAGGGATGTAAAAAATCATTGGTCATAATGGGAGGTGATTAGAAACAGATAGTAAATTGAAGGGTCACTCTGAGATGGTGGTTCTATTTTTTTTTTGTGAAAAGTCATATTGCATACATATTCCGTACGGTAATTGCTTTGCAACCTGTGAGGTTGTAGATTTGCTGTAGTCCACGTTTATTCATAAGTTTGTCTACCATTTGAACTTGTTCATTTACACTTCACTGTATTTTTAAGACCTTAACTTATCTTAGTTTCACTAGGCCTACGACTATAAGTAATTAAGCTCCTATTATAGTAGCACTAGCTAGATGAGGAGAACAGTGCCGATCCTTGGGCCTCAAAGAGCGCTATTTTCCATTTGGCCGAAAAAGATAGCTATTTCTCTATATCTCCTTGAGAACATAATATTCATTAAAAGATTATACGCATTTTCATTCTTAATTTGGCAAAAACCACCTCACAAAGCTTCATCCACAAATATGTATACATTTTCTTTTCCAGTGATTTGCCCTTATGAACTTGGTATTTTATTCCCATAGCAAGCAATGTTCAACTGAGTGCATTCTTTATAGAATTGCTCTGTCCTGCTCACGGAGTTTTCGAATAACTGGATTTAATAGCCATTTAGATGGTTGGTTGCCTACATTTTCCCCAGATTAAAGACAAGTGCATTTGGATGAATGTTGAAGGCCTACACCCACTGCCATAAAAACAGGGACATACGTACGGAGGCAGCTGAAGCCGATGGGGCAGTACTCCATAGAAGACATACCCAATTGAACGGAGGTCATAAAATGCAACAAAGATCCGCTATGACCATACATGTCAACCGGATGAGTTCAAACAAAGTTATTTTATTGTCGTATGTTTGTGTCACAATCATCTATAGTTTTCGATAATGCAAAGAGTCCTATAAAGCTGGTCCATTATAGGATTAGAAGGCGTCAGAAAAAAAATTGCATGTGCTGTTTGGCCTATAGGTCATACTCAATTGGAGGTCAACCCAGGACAAAGGGTGTTTAGTGCGAAACAGTTTCGACAGACTAGTGCAAAAACATATCCTACTGCCTTGAAAAACAGTGCAAGTTCCAGATTTAACAGCAGGGCAAAGATCCTAGACGCCTCTTCCTTGGATATTCCAGACGTCCTTACGTTGAGGAAAATGAAAACTCCTCCCAAGATGCGCATTCCCGTATGTCTACAATCATAGCTGGCCAGCAGCTACTGCTCCAACACGTTCAATGATCCTAATTGTTGGGACTTACAATGATGCTGCAGCGTTATTCCGGACTGAATTTGAAAAAGTCTCCCACTTAGTGTTAGTGTTAACACATTTAGCTGCTACATATATGCTCATCTAACCCCTTGTAATCTAGCGTTAGGGTCAGAAGAAATAGAACACCAGGCTCGTCACAGGCTTGCTGCAATCGACTCGTGTCATGTGTCTCATGCCCATACCTGTTCTGCCGGCATTTCCAGCTGGCGAGATCAATCAATATGGCTAAGCTTTAATTAGTGAGCTAGCATACAATACAATGCTAGCTCTCCAGGATCCTGGCAAACAAAGCCAACTTCGCACCATGTGTTCCCAGCCAAAAGTATAGGACGTGCCAACACCATCTCGGAACAACTAATTATCCAAGGCTTTGATACATATATCTTATTTCTCCAGCCAACAACAGTTCCTTCGTCAACGCCATTAGGGCCAACAGATGCCGTGAACTCTGAAATGTGATTGATTGTTGGACAGGCGCTGCAGATGACTGACGACGGCAACACCGAGGCTTGACGAGGGTGGTCTCTGTTAGAGATACTCACGATTTAGGTAAACTAGTCCGGGACGGACTATTAGCTGTAGCTGAATCGGTTGCGTACAGGTAGGGTAGATATTATATATACTTGTACGTAGTCCCCCTGTAATCATCAGATTGAAAAAGCAATAAAACAACAGGAACGACACGCTCCAGTTTAGTCATCAAGTCGCCGCTGCGTGTTTGTGTGTTTCGCCGGAAAACAATCGATCAAGTACTCGTCTAGCTACCTTCCTACGTGCGTCTCCAAGCCAAGTATCAATCCACGTCTGCAGCCTCGTACGTGTAGCAACTGGAAAGTACTCGGTTGTGTCGTCGAGGTCAGTCTGGGCCAACAGTCTCAGGCAATGGATTGTACAAATAACAGAACAAACAAATGACCTAACTACCCAGCTAATCAACGGCCGAGATAATTCAATACTACACAGTCCCAGTGGTAGTACGATGTACCCTAAAAAATCTCTACATGAATAGAAGGTCTAGGAAAAGGAATATGATCACATCTACGAGGAAAGTGATCTTGCCTACATACTGCGCCATGTGTTGCTTTTTTTCAGGGTAGCCATGTGTTGAGCTTTGCCGAAAATTCCGGGCTTTATATGAAGCTTGAGTTTGGTTCGTTTGGATCTCGAGCTGAAATTAAATTGAACCAATGTCGAACAGTTTCTTGAGCGTGTTGGTCTCAGGAAGCCATTTTTAGCATCCCACCTGTCACCGTAGCCAGAGGGTGCTTGGATACGTTTTAGTCTCATGACTAAAAGTAGTGGGACTAAAATTTGCAAGCCTCACCCATGCTTGGATCCAAATACCAAAGAGACTAAAATCAAGTTACTGAGCATTTATTATCCTCCAAACCATCCAATCCAGAACTCGCATGTGTTGAAGTAGAGGA
The DNA here is from genome assembly GCA_032464435.1 of Aegilops umbellulata. NCBI lineage: Eukaryota > Viridiplantae > Streptophyta > Magnoliopsida > Poales > Poaceae > Aegilops > Aegilops umbellulata. Next base: position 583,701,948 of record CP136060.1, on the reverse strand, counting down.
ATTAAATGAGGAGAGAGAGGGCCAATGCACATTTTAGTAGGTTTCCTATGACTAAAAAATTTTAGCCTCAAGATTAGTCCTAGCCTCTATTTAGTCAGGGGTCCTTGGAACTTTAGCCTCTAAAAAAGACTATTTTTAGTCAGACTAAAAATAGTCCCTTGGATCCAGATAGTACTACCAACGAGCTCAACCAACGCAACCTACCATTGGCGAACCTACCCTCCTCAGCTAAATTACATGTCATTAATAGTCCAGTAATTATCGAATCTCCGTGGTTCCAACCTGTGGAGTACGAACGAAAGTTACACGACTCCTAACGAATGGAGAACCTTGACTATAACTTACGTACTTCTTTGAGCATTGGATTTAACAGCCATACCTGCAGGTCAGCTGCCTGCAAATTTCTTCCAATTAATGGTACTAAGTGCGTCTGGATTTTGGTGAGGGCCTATATTTATTTTCGAATGGAGGGCCTACTTCACCTGACGGAAATTACATAGCACATGTGGAGACAGTGGATACCAATAAGGAAGGGACCCATGGAAAACATATCCATGCTCCATAAAAGGAAACGAAGATCCTAAGTATCAATATACATGTCCATAAGAACCGTTTTCGGAAAATTATTGGATTTCGGAATACATTTTTGTATCATAATAATCTACCGTCTAGGCTCATACATAAGAATTCACCACACATGGTTCAATCTAGGGTTAGGAGGTATCGTCGATAACACCACAAGTCATTTCTGACCTGCAAGTAATACTCGCTTGAAGGCCAGCGTTCAAACTGTTGCATGCGCTGAGAAACTACTTTGATATTGCTGTGCTAAAATATATCGTTGTACTTATAACATGGGTCAAAGTTCATGTCTTGTCTGTAGCACAAAAGTTTTAGATATCTCCCAGGGCGGGCAATACGCCGTCGCCACTCCAACCAAGCATGTATCCTTACCATATACAGTCATGGCCGGCCGAGGGCTACTACTGCAAATCATGCTATGAACTACCCCACCTCGATTGTATGTCGGAAGGACCATGCACGGTGATATTGGGATTAACAACCACGTACTATGTGGTGGCCTTGTCCGGTAGTGACTTAGAAACAATCACTGAGTTAGATATGTGCTGGCTCGTTTAATTAGTTACTATATAAACCATTTTAATCAGCACAAATAAAACACTAGGCACATCACAAGCATGTACCTGATACAATAGATCGCTATGATGTGTCCGCGTGCGTTTCCAGCAACAGATATCAATCTATCTTTTTTCATTTGCTGGGTGAGAACAATCGATCTCGCTAAGCTTAAATTAGCTATCTAGCTTTTCATGTGAGCCCTCCAGGGTCTATGGCAGCAGGGAACCAAAGCTAGATTTCCACTAAGTTGATCCCGGTCAAAAGCATTGGCTATGGTAGCATCGTCTTCATCGTCGGAAATAACTCATACAAGTAGGCATGGCGCCAACAACCAATCTTATGACTTCAATACCACGATTTGATTGCTCGAACCCGTCTGGTAGAAATATAAAATTAGGAACAATGAGGGTGAAGCCAGGTTTAATATATCCATTTATCTAACCATCTATTTCTATGCCGAGCTCGGTACAGGAAATTTTGTCTTTTTCCCTCTAAAATAGAATAGTACTTATATGAAGTACAAACGTTGTGGTAAACAAAACATTAGAGGTACAATGTGTGAGAAATAGATTGGAACTTTTTGGTCCACCACAAATATATAAAACGAGATTTCTTGATTATGCTATATTAGGCTGCACCAACAAATCCCAATTTTTTTTGACGTATTGTAATTTTTAAGCTTTGTTGACCTACAAAATTCAAAGAACAAATGTTATCTCTTTGTACAGAAATAAAACAGATAAACTTATGTGCAGTAAAGTTAGTTAGCTAGTACAGACCTCAATGCAAAGATGGACGACCCAAATAGAGGGGGGGGGGGGGGGGTTACAATAGCTTTCTGATGTCCGCACTCAAATTCTAACGTTGCCTATCTTTGTAAAATCTGGTGATGCTTCTGGCTGTCACTACATCGCAAATGGTGAGGTACAGTCCAATTCCACAGAGGATTGACGCCGTATTACCTCCCTCTAGCTCCCAGACATCGTTCTCGCTGAACGATACTACCTCCGTCCGGGTTTAAAGGGCCCCTAAGCCAAAGCACTGTGAACAAGGTAAAATTAACTTTAACCAGCGCAGATTTTCGAGGCAGGCAGCAGCCAATAATCAGCGGGCAGTAGTAATTAGTAGGCGTTTTGGAAAACTGATAATTTAATGCTCTTCCTCACGCATTGGGACGCATGCGCATGCACGCTGTGATCCAGGCAGTATGGGCCCATGCATGGCAAATCGGAAGGGAAGAAAACTGCATGCATTGGCTGGTCGTTTCTCATCCCATTTTAATCGCTATTTACTCCGCTGATTTCTCTTTCCAAGGAGCAGAAAAGTTTAGCTTTTGGCAGCATAAGGCTAGTCATAGTGGGAGTAACTTAGCTAGTAACATAGCGCATTTCGAGAAAAATTTGCTTATGTGGTAAGTAATTAATGAGCTGTGGTAACATAATATGTTACTGTAACATAGCGCTTTCCAAGACAAGATGAGTCTACGAGCTAATAAATGAAGTCGTCTATGATACTATTATTATGTTACTTTGCATTATAAAGATAGTAACTTAGACTAGTATCATATGCATAACACTAGTCTAAGTTACTCCCCACTATGACTAGCCTAAGGGCATGTACAATGGTTCTATCTTAAGAGTGCCACGTAGAACAAATGATGAGGTGGAGGAAAGAGAAATCATAAGAAAATGCTTGTCTTATCTTATTTAAGAGAAGACAAGAGATGATCCATTGTAGACATGTTTTTTTGTCATCTCTAATTTACATGCAAAACTTAAGATAAGACTATCTTATCAACCATTGTACATGCCCTAATCTATGAAGGGGCCTTGTAAAAGCGGACGCCCTCCCTCCGCTCACGGGTCTAATAAACCCGGACGGAGGTAGTATGATACTACCATCACGGGAGTATGCTGCCACTGTCGAGAAAGGTACAAAAGAAACTGACTGCATCGTAGAATTTGACTCATCTGCATGTGTTTAGAAAGGCAACCAGCATGTATCAGCGATCTAGAGATGGATATATCATTTAGATGCGCTCGATCTAGGAATAGATTCACGAGTAAGTTTTCTGTTTATTCGATGAACACCAAAGTAAACAACATCGCCCATCCATAGGCATTGATTTCGGCTATTCAGCATATTTTCATGCCATTCACCACTACATCGGACCACTGCATAAAGGCGGGTCTCATGGTAGATGCAAGGTTTTGGATGCCAAATGGAGCATTGTCTGCGTGGCATGAGTGGGCATGGTACCCAGTTACCAAGAAATAACAGAGAAATTTTAATTTCAATTTTTTCAAGAAGATATAGATGGGTTTTGAACTAGAACTTATACCTAATATTAAAGATGTCGTACATCGTCCCATGTGACGAGGCTTAGCATCCTTAGAAATAGACAAAAAACTTGCATCCCTATATCACAATGTTATAGGTATTGCATACTTTTCTCATATGAATAGTATAATTAGGTAGATATTTGTTGACAGCTGATTTCTATCCCTATAAGAGTGACTCATTTTATTAAGGTTGGAAGAAGCTGTTTTTATCCTTGATGTAATCGAGTTGTTGTATAAGGTTTAGAAATTGGCCTAAATGGAACTATTCTATATTTTGATGGCTATATTGCTTGCATGATTCACACATTTTTTTCCAGTTGTCTTTTCTTGTAACTTCTTATTTCACTAGATTTACTCAACTGTAACTTCACGTTTTTCGTCTGGTAATGTTCTTACTCTATTGATGTTGCGGTATAGGAGGGCATAATGATTACTTTTGGGTGTTCATATATTGTTTACAATACGGACATAAGGCACTGTATTGTGATTCATTTGCTATTGTATTACTGGTTTTGTCATATATATATGATTTTCATTACTTTTATATTCTACACACACAGTATGATTTTGCTATGGTTGTATATCTTCTCATTTTATCTGGTTGAATTAGATAAAAAATTCACATTCATTTTTTAGTGGGAAATGTTCATTTGCAGGAAAAACAAACATTAAATGTTATTGTCAACTAGAGCATCATGTGTCTATACAAAATTAAGCCACATATCACGTATATAGTTAGTTCTTTGTCTCACTTGCGGCCACGCATGTGAGGGTCTGTCTAATACACTAGTGCAGAACCGGGCTTTAGCGCCGGTTTGTAAGGGCTTTTAGTGCCGGTTCTACAACCGGCACTAAAGAGTGGGGACTAAAGCCTCCCCCCCTTTACTACCGGTTCGGCACGAACCGGCGCTAAAGTGCCACCACGTGGCACGAGCCAGGCCCGGGTGCGGGTAGACCATTAGTACCGTTTGGTAACACCAACCAGTACTAAATATTTGGGGGATTTTGGTTTTATTTTTTATTTTTCTTTTAATTTTGTGTTTTTCGTTTAATTTTTTTTCGTCTGCTGGTATTTTATGGTACTACATATTGTACACGTTATGCATATATATATATATATATATATAAATAGAATTTGTCGTAGAACCGATCATATATATATATATATATATATATATATATATATATATATATATATATATATATATATATATAGAGAGAGAGAGAGAGAGAGAGAGAGAGAGAGAGAGAGAGAGAGATAGAGACACACACACATATCATCGAATGTCTCTCACCACCATATTCACACATACACATGCATGTACGTATATATATACAATTTCTCCTACATGGAGGCATTAGTGTGGTAGCGGGTAATGGAATTCTTCTCTAGGATCTATGACTTGGTCGAGCAAAAATCCCGCTATTTCATCTGCAATTTCTCGTACGCGATCCAATGGTAGGAGCTTTGCCGCACCTCATTGAACTGTTAAGAAGAAGATGAATATGCATGTATTAGTTGTGTTACTAGATATCGATAATGATGTAAAAATTATGTATAGTGTGTTCTGGCAAACGTACCCATATCTGTCTATCAGATGTGCTCCTTTCGGACGCTATCATGCGAATGTTCTCGCAAACGTAGTATGCACATAAATCATTCCCCGGCTCCTTCAATTAGATAATAATTAATCAAGCCCTATAATTAATGTTATTGAAAATATAGAATTAAAGAGATTGCATGGTAGCTAGCTAGCTAGCTAGTACTACTTAATTAATTACCGTGGGTCGATACCAATACAGTTTTTCTCTGAACGAGCCTGGAACGTCTTCGATGAACTTTTGCCAAGCCCTACCGGCCCGCCGGTAAAGAAAATGAATAAAGGAGTTATTAATTAGTTGATATCAGGACATATATATATAATGAGATTGAAATTACCTGTTGACTATCCCCTTCACGATTGAGTACTCTTTAGGTTCTTTAAGCAGTGCGTCCAGTACTTCAACTTTTCCTTCTTTAACTTTAATGTCTACCAAGATCCAGTGGAACCTGCATGCGCACTTTAATGTCTAATAAGATCCAGTGGTATCTAGCTAGTAACAAAAACAGTATTTGTAGTACAAGATAGTGTGGACTCACTGGAAGTTGTAAGGAAGTAGTATATTTGCATTGGTATTGAGGCGCTTAACTCTAGCATGTTATTCTCTACTTCTTGTTTATAATGTTCATATGACCATGTCTCTTCATTAATGGTATTTGGGTCAATGAACTCAATGCCATGGCATCCAGATTTTGTCATTTCGGACATCTTCATCCTGCATAATACCACAGAAAAGAATACAGTGAGGATAATTACGGGTAATGATCAACGAGAGCACTACAGCTTGCTTGAGACTTAAATTACAGAAAGAAATCACTTACAGACAATAGCAACTGACGATAGATTTGTCGAGTGCGCCATAATTGCATAACTGAAACAGTTTTGTATACTCAATAGACAGAGCTAGCTTATGGAAGTAATCCTCTTCCTTGACTTTCACCATGAGGGACTGTAGATTGTGGGTCTTGCAAATTTCCATGTACCGTGGATGCAATTCATACATTCTCGTTGGGAGTTTCTTGACCTCCTCGGGCTTGACCAAAGGTTCGCCGAGGACATATTTCCGTTTTATTTCCTCCTCTCGGAGACATGGGCTCGATCTCGAGGAATTGTCCAACACTCATACCGAGCATTTCAGCCTGCATTATATGCTCCTCGGTTATTACCAGATTTCCCAGCTGGGGAACGTTAACGGTTTGCCCACATATATATAGGGCGCCGGTACTCTGATATGTTGTTGGCACAACAACCGGGGGGATCGATTGCGTTGCCTATTCTCCCAGCGGGGAAACGGTTTTCTCGCATTTTTTGCCAGCTGCTTGGCTCGATGTGCCTTCCTGATTTGGCGCTCATAGTCTGAGCCAACAGGCTTGGGAGCTGGTGGTCTAGCAATACGAATAATGTGATCAATTGTTTCCTCAGGCACTTTCTCCCTTGGCAGCGGTGCCGGTTTCGGTCCAAAATGGGCGTCCACTTGGGCCTTCACTATGGCTCTGTTTTGCTCCTCGGTCATGTCGTAAGGCCTATGAGGAAGAGGAGCGAGGCTTGGACCATATTTATATCGCTTGCCTCCGCCTGTACCTCCTGTACTACCTCGACTCGTAGCGCTACGCACCATAGCTGTGGCGGCTCTCTTCCCCGATTGCTGAGGCGGCGGAGACGGCTGACGTGGCTGAGTTGGAGCAGGAGGAGTGGCCTGACGCTGTGCCATACTTGAAGCAGGAGTGGCCTCACGCGGTGTCGGACTTGAAGCAGGAGGAGTGGCCTCACGCTGTGCCGGACATGAAGCAGGAGGAGTGGCCTGCTGCTGTGCCAAACTTGGAGGAGGAGGAGTGGCCTTGCATCGAGGAGGAGTCGGATGATGATGCGGTGTCGGTGGCCTTCGAAAGATGATGCAATCCTTTCTCCATAGGATGATACGATGTATGGCCTCTCCCAGTGTGTGATCCTCGTGCTGTCCAGGAATGTCAAGCTCTAGCCCCGAATATTGGTCCACCACCTCATCAACCACGACACGAGCATAGCCGGCTGGAATCGGGTTGCATTGGAAGGTTACTTCGGGGGGATTTGTATAAGCAACGACGTCCGCCACCTTCATGGATATGTTCTTCATTTTGAAGTGTAGCTCACAGTTGGTGTTCTCCATGATGTCATCCACAGGGTATCTATCCAGCACTACGTCCGCCGGGGCAGAACCAACGATGTTTCTCGGCATAGATGGGACGGTGCTATCCAATGATGGATCATCCGCTAGCTACTGCCGCTGCTGAGACCCCCTTTCCTTGCTAAGTGAGTCGATCTGCTGCTGCTGCCGCTGGAATTTGAGTGCCAAGTCCGCGTGCGCTGATTCTAGGCCTTGAAGGCGTTCTGCTTCCTGCTTCCTCTACTCCTCCTCCATCTTCCTCTTCTTCTCCTCTTCCATCTTCCTTCTTGCACGGGTCCTGTAGTCGATGTTCTATTCCAAAAAGCCCTGATACCAGGGAATAATGCCCTTGCCTCGTGTTCTTCCCGGGTGTTCAGGACTTCCCAGGGCACGCGTAAGCTCGTCATTCTCTCTGTTGGGTGTGAACACCCCTGTTCGAGCATCTTCTATTGCTTGAAGTAACTTCTCTTCGGCTCCTTCTAGACTTGCCTTCTTGGAAACCAGGCATGTCTTCGGGTGCAACGGCCCCCCATGCGCATAGAACCAAGTTCTGCACCTGGGGGGCTAGCTCCTAGTAACAGGAGTGACCCCTGCATCCAGTATCTCTTCCTCAGACTTATCCCACTTAGGCATTGCCACCGCATAGCCACCTGGCCCGAGCCTATGGAGTTGTGTCTTTTTTGCCGCATTAGCCTTGTTTTTTCTCGACCGTTCCTTAGCTAATTCGGATTCCTTGAATTTCACAAAAGCGGGCCAGTGTTCTCTTTGCTTCTCCAGTGTTCCCTTGAATTCTGGAGTCTTCTTTTCTCCTTCGACGTAGTCGGCCCATACAGTTTTCTTGTGGGTGTTGAAGGCAATAGCCATCTTCCTAAGAGCAGCATCCTTGACTTTCTCCACATCTGCATCAGTGAAATTATCTGGTAGGGTGAAATGTTCCATGAGAGATTCCCAAAGCGTTTGTTTTGCTCTGTCGTCGACCCAAGTAACATCTGGACGTTTATTTTTTGGCTCTTTCCATTCTTGAATGGAAATCGGGAGTTGGTCCTTCACAAGAACTCCGCACTGACGAACGAACTTGTTTGCAGTGTTCTTAGGCATGAGGGGTTCGCCATTAGCTTTGATGGAATCGATGTTGTACTTTACACCCTCCTTCAACTTTTTGCCCGGGCCTCGCTTTGTCCTGCAGTCTGTGATGATCCGGAGGGCTGAAAGAAGAAAGATCGATTCGTTAATATATCTTCAAATAAGAAAACATGTGATGATCACCAGATGCCTGCTTATATAAATATATCTCGCCGGTCTTCGTTATTTCGAGATCAACATTGTCTGCATCATCATCATCATAATCATAGTTCATGACTTCATCCATTCGGTCGTCGAGATCGAATATCTTATCATCACCCTCCCCGGTATTGTTCATATATTGGGAGCCGTCATCTGCTTCATTCAGATCATCTGGCCTGCGAGGGCTGCGTATGATCTCGAACAGGGCATCTTCTCCCTCTCTGCCGGTATTGTCCGCCATAGCTTTTATTTAACTAATTCAGAAGAAATATAAAATAATTTAGTATTCAAATTACAATGCATGGATGCAATCAATAAGGAAAAACTAAATCATTGTACATAATATGCATCGTCTCGAATAATATATAATCTTGAATACATCGTCTTGAATAATATATAATCTTGAATACATCATCTCTAATAATATATATAATCTCGAATACATCGTCTCGAATATTATATATCGAATACATCACTGGCTAGGTAGCTAATAAAGATCGAATACTACAGAAGAATCTAGGCCACTCGCGGTTCCTAAGGCGCGGGCGGTGGACACCCAAAGAGAAGGAACCATCACAGGATCATATCTCCGGTCATCTTTCCAAACAACCCGCCAGGTATTGGAGAACCTGACGTCCATAGCAGCCATGTAGCGACGGACGTGCTCGTCCTCCTCCCTGACACGGCGACGCACCACCTCCGGCGGGGCCGGCTCCCTTTGCACCGAATGTGGCCCACGCGAACGCCACCAAAGGAGATCAGGGTCGACGATGGGACCCGGGGCCGGGTTCCTCACCAAGCGGCGCACCCCTGAAGGTAGCACCTCCTAGTGCGAGCCCGGCGGAGGCCAGGCCCGGACATGGGTCCTCTGATGCGGGACGTCGTCGCGAACGGGTCGACGGCGAGGATGCGGGTCGGGCATCGTCGAGAAAAAATACTATACGCCGCAAAAGTAACATTTTTTAAATGATTGGATTGTGACTTATATGCAAATTCTAAATTTCTGTAACTAAAATACTAAAAACTAACATTTCTGTAACATTTCTAACATTTCTGTAACAATTTGAAATTAATCTAATTCATCTAGCTAAAACTAACATTTCTAAAATTTCTAACATTTCTATAACATTTCTAACATTTCTATATACTATTTGACATTAATCTAATCTAATTAATTAATTCATCTAAAACATTTGTATAAAAAACAGAAAAAACAGAAAAAACTAAAAACAAAATCTTGTGTCTGTGTGTGTGCGCGTGTGTGTGCGTGCGTGTGTGCGCGCTTGTGTGTGTGTGTGTGTGTGTGTGCGTGCGCGCGCGCGCGTGCATGTGTGTGTGTGTGCGCGTGCGCGTGCGCGTGTGCACCTACGGCGCCGGCGGTGCGGCGGCTTCGATTGGAGGAGGAGAGGGGCCGGGGAGAGGGGCCAGCGAGAGAGGGTGACGGCGAGGCGACGGGATGGCGAGGTGACAGGACGGCGAGGCAGAGGGGACGGCGACGGGCGCGTCGACGAGGGGCCGCGGAGACGGGGCAGAGGAGAAGAAGTAGAGGGAGAACGAACTGACGAATTTTTTTGAAGTGTTTTCTTATATAGAACCCCCCCTTAGTAACGGTTGGAGCCACCAACCGGTACTAAAGGTCTGTTTTGGCCAGGCGAAGCGGCGGGAAGCGCACCCCCTTTAGTACCGGGTGGTGGCTACAACCGGTACTAAAGGCCCCCCCCTTTAGTACCAGTTGGAGCCACGACCCGGTACTAAAGGTGGTGCACTGCCAGGCGAGGGGCGCAAAGTTTAAACCCACCTCGCCGGGCGAAGGGCAGCCGCACTAGTTTATAAACCCAGTCGCGGCAGCTCCTTCGAACTCCTCTATATAGCAGGCTTCTGGGCCTGACTATAGCAAGCTTCTGGGCCTGCTGAGCCTTCTGGGCCTGAATTTGCACATCCGAGGTCTGGCGGGCCCACTGGGCAGTGCCCCAACAAATTTTTATATAGTTTTTTCTTTTCTGCATTATATATTTCTATTTCTGAGTAAGTTTTTTATATAGTCTTTTTCTTTTCTGCTTTATTTATTTTCTTTTATTTATTTCTGAGTAGGTTTTTTATATATTTTTTTATTTTCTTCTATTTGTAGTGCTTTTTAGAGTTCATTTGTAGTGCTTTTCAATTTCAGGGTCATTTAGCTCAAAACAAATCAGTAAATGATTTAAAAATAATAAATTATGTCAGAAAGGGTTGAAAGTTGATGACGTGGCTTTGAATGGCGCTTGCTGAACGCAAAAAAAGTCCGGAGTTGTAATAAGTTATTAAAATTTTGAATTGCCGGTGTAACAGACGAGTTCTCGTCCGAAACCCTGATACTCCGAAAAAGATTGTCCAGTTTGTACACGAAGTGCGTCCAGTTTTTGCCGTAACCCTCTCTACTCTTTTGCACATGCTATGTGGGTGAAATGATGATACCATGCCAAGTTTCAACATTTTTAGAGTTCATTTTCTAGTGATTTTCAATTTCACGGTCATTTAGCTCTCTAAACAAATCGGTAAATGACTGAAAAAGAGCAAATGATGTCAGAAAGGGTTGGAAGTTGATGACGTCTCTTTGAATGCTGCATACTAAACGCAAAAAAAGTCTGAAGTTCAAATAAGTTGAAAAAATTGAAGTAACCGTGTAACAGACGAGTTCTCGTCCGAAACCCTGGTACTCCGAAAGAGATTGTCCAGTTTGTACACGAAGTGCGTCCAGTTTTTGCCGTAACCCTCTCAACTCTTTTGCACATGGTATGTGGGTGAAATGATGATACTATGCCAAGTTTCAACATTTTAAGAGTTCATTTTGTAGTGATTTTCAATTTCACGGTCATTTAGCTCTCTAAACAAATCGGTAAATGACTGAAAAAGAGCAAATGATGTCAGAAAGGGTTGAAAATTGATGACGTCGCTTTGAATGTTGCTTACTGAACGCAAAAAAAGTCTAGAGTTCAAATAAGTTTTAAAAAATGAAGTAACCGTGTAACAAAACGAGTTCTCGTCCGAAACCCTGATACTCCGAAAGAGATTGTCCAGTTTGTACACGAAGTGTGTCCAGTTTTTGCCGTAACCCTCTCGACTCTTTTGCACAAGCTATGTGGGTGAAATGATGATACCATGCCAAGTTTCAACATTTTTAGAGTTCATTTTGTAGTGATTTTCAATTTCACGGTCATTTAGCTCTCTAAACAAATCGATAAATGAATGAAAAACAACAAAATGATGTCAGAACGTGTTGAAAATTGATGACTTCGCTTTGAATGGTGCATACGGAACGCAAAAAAAGTCTGGAGTTCAAATAAGTTTAAAAAAATGAAGTGCCCGTGTAACAGATACTAAGTCAGCAGAGAGTGAGGGGCGGCCGGCGAGGGAGGACCGGCGCGGGGGGATTGAGGGGGAGACCGAGTGAGTGGAGAGAGTGAGGGCGTAAACATGTCAGCAGAGAGTGAGGGGCGGCCGGCGGGGGAGGACCGGCGTGGGGGGATTGAGGGGGAGACCGAGTGAGTTGAGAGAGTGAGGGCGTAAACATGTAAAAATATACATAAAAATACATTGATTATCAATGATCTTTTTGTGTACAATCTGAATTATCAACATGAGTCCTCAACGGTTTAGAAACCAGTGAAGACTCATATTGCGGCCACAAATTCTACACATAGAGTTTAATGAAGACCAAGTGCTTGTGGTAGTTTGAGAAGTAACATATTTAAGGTGGTAAAACTCTTGCTATGGGAGCAAGGTGGGATTAAAAACAGCCTGCCACAACCTCTTAACTACCGGCTCATGCCATAAACCGGTACTAAAGGGGCTGGCCAGGCCCCAGCCTCTTTAGTACTGGATCGTGGCATGAACCGGTACTAAAGGTTCGCCCTGAACCGGTACTAAAGATCTCCTCTTGCCTAGCCGTTTGAACCGGCACTAATGGACACACGTGGGACTAATGTGTCTCACATTTGACCCTTTTTCTACTAGTGATAAGTTCATGTATTGTATTATAACTTCACTTTGAGGTATTGTATTTTTAATTAGCTAGCTTTTTAATTTTGACAACTGATTTAAATCCCTATATGAGTGATTCCTTCTATTATGGTTGCTATACCACGTGATTCAGAAGCTGATGTTAGCTTTTATGTAATCACTGATATGCCATGTTTAAAAAATAGCCCTAATTGGAAAACTTCTAGATCCTGCGGGCTATATTAGTTGCCTACTTCACACATTTTTCAGGTTGTCTTAGTGAACTTCTTATTTCACTAAGTTTATTGAACCATACGTTGACCTTTTTTGTATGTTCATCTGTTGGTGTGGACGTTGGCGCAGGTGTAGCAGGGCAAAATGAGTACATTTGGGTTTCATGCTTTCTTTACAATATAAATACACTAATATATTCTTTCTTTTTGCTATTGTACGACTGATTTTATTGTGATATTTGTTTTTTATCACTTTTTGTTCACTCATGCAGTTAATTTATTTGGTCAAAATAGATCAAAATTAGCACTAATATTTTAGTTAGAGAGTAAATTGTGTTTGATTAGTGTTATTATTATACTCCCCATAGTTTTAAACCTGTATACAACTATGCCCCGATTGGAAAATCATGTCGCCATAGAAAATAAACGATTCTGAAATTCATCAATTGAACATTTCCCTTTAACACTGAGCATGCAAAAAACATTTCATGTTTTAGTAATAATGGAAGGCAAAGATATTTCTAACATTTACTTCTTTTAGAATGTTTATTCAGAAGAATCACCATGATCCTCTTTATATTGCTAGCCCATGTGACCGCACGGGTTGACGACTAGTCTGTTATAGTTTTTATAAGTATAGCCCACATGAGATATTCTTATGACTAAGTCAATACCGTGAGGTTCTGATTGGAGCTATATTAACCATGTGTACACTACCTTTTCTATTAGTGCTATTTAATTATCATGGATTACTGATTGATTGTCTATGGTGGGTGCTATATGTAGCCGAGAAAAAAAATCAAATGATTTTAATAATAAACAGTTTTACAGTGTGTAGTTTATACGGATGTGGTGTTGTGGGCCGATCGGACACACAGATAATCACCGAGTAGGACAGGAATTGCATGTTTAGCTAACCTATGTGGCGCTATATAGATGTAATCCCCTGTAAAAAAATTCAGATCATGAAGGAAAGACATGTCATGTTGTCATCCATTCTTTTTCCTGCATGCGTGTGTTTTGCTTGTGTGCGCATCCAGACAGGGTGCTTTCTTTGGCTAGCTAGCCACATTGAAGTGCATCCCACAGTATACTACCATCTCCTTGCAAGCTGCAACATAGAGTCCTGTACGTGCAGACCTCATCAGAAACAGAAAGTACTCTACAGGCTAAGGTTCATCAAGGTGGGGCCTACACCACCAACGGTGTAGTAGCATCCCATGTAGAATCAACACGCATACATGGTGCTACAATCATAGCAACCACTTGAGGTTGCCCTATAAAACAACTTCCACATCCTTGTATACGCCCATAGATGAGATCTTACAAAGTTAGTGTAACTTTTGTGTAGTTGAGCCATAGTCTTTTATCTTCTGCACTGATGCAAAGAGTGCACAAAAACAAGTTCGAACTAGGGTTTGGAGGTGTCGGAAATAAAACTGCAAGCCCCGCCGAGTCTCTTTGCAAGGGATATATGCATAGACAAAGCTACATCGTAAAGGAATGTTAAAGAGAGTGGCACATGTATGTCCGCACCTCAATACGTGGGAGAATACCTGTGGCAGGTTACACAACGTCATGAAGCAACGGAAGTCCTGTCCGTGGATGTTGTGAAGTCAACCAACGAAAATGCACTGAACTTCTACAAGTTCCCTTCACATTTCTGAGAGGTTTGGGTGAACTTGGCCAAAACTTTCCACTGTGATCACCCAGGGTCCGATGGCTTTAGGGCCCTGGATGGGTTATGCAAAAAGTATATACGAGAGTTGGTCTTAGAACCATTGGTGACTAACTAGAAACAAGCAACACTTCTCTTAGGGTAGAAGCAAGAATACTAATCCTCTCAAAAATGACTAAATACCATATGAATGTCTGGAGAACATAAACTTTTGCATTAATGGAACAGGACTCGCCTGTCGCTGGGAATTGTGTTTTGCTATCTTACAATCAATTAAAATTTCATACTATGGAATAAATTTTGTGGTCAGCAGAATACGCATTTGCAAGATTGTTGGCACACTTTTTGATGGACTTTACACTTGAATAGTCAAATCAATTTATTTGGTACTGATCCAATTAACTGTTGTTAGAATAACCTTCGATGCATAGTCGCGTCCATTGGGTAAAAGCAATCACACAAGCACGAGCAACAAAAACAAAGTTTGTTAAAGATCTATAACAACATGGCTAACTACGGGCAATGAATGTTGACCTATGGCTATTATCATGCTGCATATATAATTTCTTCAGTTAGTTTTTCAGTTCGCAGAATAAACGGCTAAGACATGTGCCTCACTTGGTCGAGCTGTTTTTATTCTGCTGTTAATTAGTTAGCCGATTATGCGCTGCCTTGATTTGGTCAAGGGATGACATGACGTGGTGATCGCGGCAAGTGCGCACACCTAGCTCACGTTGAGCGTGATGGGATGGCACGACTAGTAAGCTCGGCCCAGGCAGGCTTTTTACCCTTTTGTAATCAAAGTACAAATAAGAAAGGAGACAGAAGGAATGCAATAAGTTTTAGACTGCACAAAAGAAATTGTGTCTCTCTGGCTAGTTTTTCTATGAGTAAACTCCGGTTATCGCCATTGGCAACAACACATGGTATCATAGCCTCGAGCTAGGTCCAAGAAGCCATGGCCGATGATGAGCAGAACCTGGTGGAGGCAGCAGTGGCGAGGGACGCCGCATCGCACACTCCGCCACGGACATGGGCTGTGCGATGCAGACGGAGCAGGAGCAGGTGCTGCATGGATATCAAGGCCGTGCAGCAGACAGTGAAGGAGCACGTAAGGTTCAGATCGTACCTGATGCTCACCCGGACCAAATACATCGAGTGGGCGATCTTGATGCGTGTCAAGGTGCAGGTGCAAGCTATGAGGGACCCCGTCGAGCATGACATCAAATCAAGTCAGTAGATAGAAAGGTCCTGGCGGCAATTCTGCAGCCCGTCCAGCCAGAGATGCGGTGGGTCAACCCTGCGAGAGACACCTGGAATGCCGTGAGCAACATCTGTGTTGGTGTCGACCGCGTCCTGCAGGCCAAGGCATAGTAGTTGTGCCGGGACTTCGAGGATGGTGAGTTCGTCAAGAACTTAATGCTCTGTTTCTCCGGTCTCATCGTTGACATGCAAGTGCTTGGCGACGACATCGATGACGAGCGCGCGGTAAAAAAAATCTGTGTGTAGAAAGCCCAGGAAAAGGAATATGATCGTACGTACGAGGAAAGTGAGCTTGCCTACATACTACGGCATGTGTTGGTTGTTTTTTCAGGTAGCCATGTGTTGAGGTTTGCCGAACATTCCGGGCTTTAGATCAAGCTTGAGAATGGCTCGTTTGGATCCCGAGCTGAAAATAAACTGGACCGAGCTCGAACAGTTTGTTGGGCATGGTGGTCTTGGATGTCTCAGGAAGCCATATTTAGCTTCCCACCTGTCACCGTGCACGAGCCAAGCCAGATAGTACCACCAATGATCTCAACCAACCCAACCTACCATTGGCTATCCTATGTTCCTCAGCTAAAATACGTGTCATTAATAGTCCATCAGTAATCGAATCTCGGTGATTCCAACCAGTGGAGTACAAACTAAAGCTACACGGTTCCGTACGAATGGAGAACCTTGACTATAACTTACCTGTTTGAGCATTGGATCTTTTTGAGCCAATCAAAGGTAATAAGTGCATCTGGATTTTGGTCAGGGCCTACATTTGTTTTTCGAATGAAGGTCCTACTTCACCTGGCGGAAATTCCATTGCACATGCGGAGACAGTGGATACCAAAAAGGCAGGGACCCATGGAAGACGTCTCCATGCCCCATAAAAGGCAATGAAGACCCTGAGTATCAATATCTATTTCGGAGTAAATTTTTGTATCACAAAGATTTCGGAAAATTATCTATCATCTAGACTCATACATAAGATTGGGGTCCATGGAAGACATCCACGAGATGAGGTTTTGGAAAATTATCAGATTTCAGAGTACATTGTTGTATCACATTTATCTATCGTCTAGACTCATACAAAAGAGTCCACCAAAGACAGTTCAATCTAGGGTTGGGAGCTATCGTCAATAACATCACAAGTCATTTCTGACCAACAACTAATACTAGCTTGAAGGCCAGTGTTGAAACTGTTGCATGTGCTGAGCAACAACTTCTATATAGCCAGGCTAAAAGATATCGTTGTACTTATAACACCGGTCAAAGTTCTTGTCTGGTCTGTGTCACAAAGATTTTAGATATGTCCTCCCAGGACGAGGAACATGCCGTCGCAACTCCAACCAAGCATGTATCACCACTATATTGTGTCATGGCCGGCCAACGGCTACTACTGCAAATCATGCAATGAACTACCCCACCTTGATTGTATGTCAGAAGGACCATGCACGGCAATGTTGGGATTAGCAACCACGTACTTTGTGGTGGCCTTGTTCGGTAGTGACTTAGGCTAGCCTTAGTGGGGGTAACATAACTAGTATCATATACTTGAAACTCGCAAACATGCTTACGTGGCAGAAAATTAAAGAAAAGAGAGGGGGTTATGCTACTATGTGTCATGCATGGCAATAAATGAGACTACCTATGATACTACTTTATGATACTATGCACTATGGATGTAGTATCATACACTAGTATCATATGCATGATACTAGTATATGTTACTCCCCACTATGACCAGCCTTAGAAACAATCACTGAGTAGGATAAGTGCTGGCTCATTTAATTAGTTACTATATAAACCATTTTAATCAGAAGAAATAAAAGACTAGGCACGTCACATGCGTGTACCTGATATAATAGATTGGTATGATGTGTCTCACGTGTGTCCGCGTGCGTTTCCAGCAACAGATATCAATCGATCTTTTTTCATTTGCTTGGTGAGAACAATCGATCTCGCTAAGCATAAAGTAACTAGCTAGCTTTTCATGTGAGCCCTGCATGGTCTTGGGTTGCAGGGAATCAAAGCTATATTTGCACTAAGTTGATCCCTGTCAAAAGCATCGGCCATGGCAGTATCGGCTTTCTCGTCGAAAATAACTCATACGAGTAGGGGTGGCCCCAACTACCAATGGTATGACTTCGATATCATGATTTGATTGCTCGACCCGTCTCGTACAAATATAAAATTTGGAACGAAGTGGGTGAACCCAGGTTCAATATATCCACTTATCTAACCATCTATTTCTATGTCAAGCTCGGTGCAGGAACGTTTCTCCTTTTCCCTCTAAAATAGAATAATACTTATATGAACAACAGACGTTGTAGTAAACAAAACATTAGAGGTACAATGTGTGAGGAATAGATTGGAACTTTTTGGTCACGCAGATAATAACTGCCAACTCTTGCAGAAAGTAACATAGTATCTACTACTCGGCATCAGCTGTAATCCAAATGACAAAAGGACATGGAACTTCCCCGGAACAAATTAGAGTATCAATTTATTTTCAACAGTTAACTCAAAGGCACATTAAGTAATTTTGAGCTGGTTGGACATGTGTTACCCTATCATTACTTTGATTTGCCTGATTATATGTACAATGCAGCTTAGTTCCTCATAGTCAGTTTACATTTCTTTATATTTTGTCTAAATATAAGCCATATGAGATATTCTTATGACTAAGTGAACACCATGAGGTTCTCATTAGAACTGTATTAACCATACATACACTATGTTTCTATTGTTACTATTTAATTGTATAATGGATTATGGCTTGATTGTCTATGGTGGGTGCTATATGTAGCAGAGAAAAAATCAGTTTTCAAATGATTTCAATAATAACTAGTTTTACAGTGTGTAGTGTATGTCGATGTGTTGTTGTGTCTTGTGTGCCGATCGGACACACAGATAATCACCGAGTAGGACAGGAAGTTTGCTTGTTTAGCTAACCAACGTGGAGCTATATAGTTGTAAACAATTTCAGATCGTACAGGAAAGACATGTCATGTTGTCATCCATTCTTGTTCCTGCATGCGTGTGTTTTGCTAGTGTGCGCATCCGGACAGGGTGCTTTCTTTGGCTAGCCGATTGTATCGGAAAGTAATTGAGCGAGTCCTGTACGTGCAGACCTTATCAGAAGTTATTTTACAGGCTACGGCTCATCAAGGTCGGGCCTACAGTACCAACGATGTAGTAGCATCCCATGTAGAATCAACACGCATACATGGTGCTACAATCATAGCAACCACTGGACGTTGCCCCATAAAAGAGTCTCCACATCCTTGTATACTCCCGTAGATGAGATCTTAAAAAGTTAGTGTAATTTTTGTGTAGTTGTGCCACAGTCATTTATCTTCTGCGCTGATGCAAAGACTCCACAAAAACAAGTTCGAACTAGGGTTGGGAGGTGTCGGAAATAAAACAGCATGCCCTCCAGAGTCGTCTTGTAAGGACTATATGCATATTCAACGCCACATTGTAAGGGGAAGTTAAAGAGAGTGGCACATTTATGTCTGCACCTCAATACGTGGGAGAATATTTGTGGCAGGGTACACAACCTCTTGAAGCAACGGAAGTCCAGTCCGTGGATGCTTGGAAGTCAACCAAAGCAGATTCACTGAACTTCTACAAGTTCCCTTCACATTTCTGAGAGGTTTGGGTGAACTTGGCCAAAACATCCAATAGCTTAAGGGCACTAGATGGGTACTGCAAGAAGTAGATACGGAAGTTGGTCTCGGAACCTTTGGTGACCAACTAGAAACAAATAAGACTTCTCTTAGGGTAGAAGCAAGAATGCTAATCATCTGAAAAATAAAAAAATACATGATGAATGTGTGCAGAACATTACCTTTTGCAATAATGGAATAGGACTCGTCTGTTGCTGGGAATTGGGTTTCGCTATCTTAAAATTAACTGTCAGCAGTAGGCATTTGCAATAATGGAATAGGACTCGTCTGTTGGTGTAATTAAGTCTCTAGCTCAGCTCATTTATTGCATGTATATATAATTATCCTCACTATATTATGCAGATTGAAGATCGACGAATGCAAAAGAGGACAAATCTATGACATTGGGTTCATTAGCCCAAATACCGTAAATGAATGGACGGTAGAAAATAGAGTTGAAGATACTGAGGAAAACTTGCTAAAAGTGTTCCTTCGACATCAAAACAAAAGGGAAATACTCTTTCCTTACAACTTCAAGTGAGTGTTACTGTCTTGTGCATATTCGGTTTCGCTTACTCGAGGTTAAATACTGTAATTGATGAGTTATGTGTGCGCACGTTCCACTTTATTCTGCTATCCATTAAGCTTGACGGGGGAGTAGTAACTCTATTAGAATCGAGACGTAAAGTTCCCAAGGATTATGCGGACATGACTGCAATGCTCCAGAAGTAAGTTCAACCATAATCGCACCATATCGGCAACTTTCGTTCATTTCCTGATATCAAGTAATCATTTTCTTTGCCTGACAGGATTTGGAAAAGTTAACTAGAATGGTTCTGGGTCTGAAGAAAGAGCTGCAATTTACACACCCCAAAGTAATTAGTACTAGCTAGTTCCGTTCATCTCTCATTGATTCTTGTTTCATCAATACTATTATCATGCTTGATTATAAGTTTGATTGAACTCTATTCTCGTAAAGTTCTTGTGGCCGGCAGGCGGGAATAATTTATGTGGATACTACGTTCGCGAGTTCATTCGCCACTTGACCTCTGAGCGGGGCTTGTCTGGTAAACATTTTCAAGCACGTAAACGATATTCATAATTTTATTTTATTACCATCAATTGTGTTGAGTTTCATTCATATCTATGTATTGACCCCACTAGTAGAAAAAGGGTCAAATGTGAGACACATTAGTCCCGGTTTGTATTTGAGCCGGCACTAATGTGTCCATTAGTGCCGGTTCCAACCACTAGGCGGGAGGAGATCTTTAGTACCGGTTCGGAACAAACCTTTAGTACCGGTTCGAGCCACGAATCGGTACTAAAGAGATTGGGGCCCGGCCAACCCCTTTAGTACTGGTTTGTGGTATGAACCGGTGGTAAAGAGGTTGTGACAGGCTGATTTTAGTCCCACCTCGCTCTCCTTGCAGGATTTTTACCCCCTTAAATATGTTACTTCTCAAATATCACAAGCACTTGGTCTTCATTGAGCTCTATGTGTACAATTTGTGGTCGCAATATGAGTCTTCACTGGTTTCTAAACCGTTGAGGACTCATGTTGACAATTCAGATTGTACACAAAAAGTTCATTGATAATCAAGGTATTTTTTATGTATATTTTTACATGTTTACGCCCTCACATGTATAATCAATGTTTTTTAAACTTATTTGAACTCCAGACTTTTTGCGTTCAGTATGTAGCTTTCAAAGCGATGCCATCAATTTTCAACACGTTCTGACATCATTTGCTATTTTTCATTCATTTACCGATTTGTTTAGAGAGCTAAATGGCCGTGAAATTGAAAATCACTATAAAATAAACTCTGAAAATGTTGACATTTGGCATGGTACCATCATTTCACCTACATAGCATGTGCAAGAGAGTAGAGGGGGTTATGACAAAAACTGGACGCACTTCGTGTACAAACTGGACAATCTCTTTCGGAGTATCAGGGTTTCGGACGAGAACTCATGTGTTACACGGGCACATCATTTTTTTAACGTATTTGAACTCCCTACTTTCTTGCGTTCAGTATGCAGCATTCAAAGCGACGTCATCAATTTCCAACGCGTTCTGACATCATTTGCAATTTTTCATTTTTTTACCGATTTGTTTAGAGAGCTAAATGACCGTGAAATTGAAAATCACTATAAAATAAACTCTGAAAATGTTGACACTTGGCATGGTATCATCATTTCACCCATATAGCATGTGCAAAAGAGTAGAGGGGGTTATGACAAAAACTAGACATACTTCATGTACAAACTGGACAATCTCTTCATGAGTATCATGGTTTCGGACGAGAACTCATGTGTTACACGGGCACATCATTTTTTTAACGTATTTGAACCCCAGACTTTTTTGCGTTCAGTATGAAGCATTCCAAGCGACGTCATCAATTTCCAACACGTTCTGACATTATTTGTTGTTTCTCATTCATTTACCGATTTGTTTAGAGAGCTAAATGACCGTGAAATTGAAAATCCCTACAAAATGAACTCTGAAAATGTTGACACCTGGCATGGTATTATCATTTCACCCACATAGCATGCGCAAGAGAGTAGAGGCGGTTACGGCAAAAACTGGATGCACTTCGTATACAAACTGGACAATCTCTTTCGGAGTATCAGGGTTTCGGACGAGAACTCATGTGTTACACGGGCACATCATTTTTTTTTTAACTTATTTGAACTCCAGACTTTTTTGCGTTCAGTATGCAACATTCAAAGCGATATCATCAATTTCCAACACGTTCTGACATTATTTGCTGTTTTTCATTCATTTATCGATTTGTTTAGAGAGCTAAATGACCGTGAAATTGAAAATCACTACAAAATTAACTCTGAAAATGTTGACACTTGGCATGGTATCATCATTTACCCACATAGCATGTGCAAGAGAGTAGAGAGTGTTATAGCAAAAACTGGACGCACTTCCTGTACAAACTGGAAAATATCTTTCGGAGTATCAGGGTTTCGGACGAGAACTCATGTGTTACACGGGCACATCATTTTTTTAAATTATTTGAACCCCAGACTTTTTTGCGTTCAGTATGCAGCATTCAAAGCGACGTCATCAATTTCCAACACGTTCTCACATCATTTGCTATTTTTCATTCATTTACCGATTTGTTTAGAGAGCTAAATGACTGTGAAATTGAAAATCAGTACAAAATGAACTCCGAAAATGTTGACACTTGGAATGCTATCATCATTTCACCCACATAGCATGTGCAAGAGAATACAGAGGGTTACGGCAAAAACTGGACGCACTTTGTGTACAAACTGGACAATCTCTTTCGGAGTATCAGGGTTTCAGACGAGAACTCATGTGTTACACGGGCACTTTATTTTTTTTCAACTTATTTGAACTCCAGACTTTTTGTGCGTTCAGTATGCACCATTCAAAGCGACGTCATCAATTTCCAACAAGTTCTGACATCATTTTATGTTTTTCATTCATTTACCGATTTGTTTAGAGAGCTAAATGACCGTGAAATTGAAAATCACTTCAAAAATGAACTCTGAAAATGTTGACACTTGGCATGGTATCATCATTTCACCCACATAGCATGTGCAAGAGAGTAGAGAGGGTTACGGCAAAAACTGGATGCACTGCGTGTACAAACTGGACAATCTCTTTCGAAGTATCAGGGTTTTGGACGAGAACTCATGTGTTACACGGGCACTTCATTTTTTTAAATTATTTGAACTCCAGACTTTTTTGCGTTCAGTATGCAGCATTCAAAACGACGTCATCAATTTCCAACACGTTCTCACACCATTTGCTATTTTTCATTCATTTACCGATTTGTTTAGAGAGCTAAATGACCGTGAAATTGAAAATCAGTACAAAATGAACTCCGAAAATGTTGACACTTGGCATGGTATCATCATTTCACCCACATAGCATGTGCAAGAGAATAGAGAGGGTTACGACAAAAACTGGAGCTCCAGACTTTTTTTGCGTAGAGAGGGTTACGGCAAAAAAATACTCAAAATTAAATAGAAGAAAATAAATTTAAAATATTCAAATTTGAAAACTACTAGCATTAACAGAAAGTTTGTAATTTTTTGTACCTAAAGCAAAAATATTCACAAAGAAACTAAATATAGCAAAAAACTACTCAGAATAAATAGAAGAAAATAAATAAAGCAAAAAAGAAAAAAATATATAAAAATTACTCAAAAATAAATAGAAGAAAATAAAAAATACAGAAAAGAAAAAATTATATAAAAAATTGTTGGGGCGCTGCCCAGTTGGCCTGCCAGACCTCGGATGTGCAAA
Organism: Aegilops umbellulata; assembly: GCA_032464435.1. Classification (NCBI taxonomy): domain Eukaryota; kingdom Viridiplantae; phylum Streptophyta; class Magnoliopsida; order Poales; family Poaceae; genus Aegilops; species Aegilops umbellulata. Next base: position 583,678,339 of record CP136060.1, on the reverse strand, counting down.
TTCATGCCTAGAAGGGCCAGCAGGCTCACAGGGCAGTGCGCCATAGTTAGGCCCAGAAACCTGTTATATAGTCGCGGCTGGGTTTATAAACCAGTGCGGCTGCCCTTCACCCGGCGAGGTGGGACTAAACTTTGCGCCCGTTGCCTGGCAGCGCACCATCTTTAGTACCGGTTGATGGCTCCAACCGGTACTAAAGGGTGGGTCTTTAGTACCGGTTGGGGCCACCACCAGGTACTAAAGGGTGTTGCTTCCCGCCGCTTCGCCTGGCCAAAATTGGCCTTCAGTACCGGTTGGTGGCTCCAACCGGTACTAGCGCTTACGAAAAATTCAGTTTCCATCTCCCCACTTCTTCTTCAACTGCTTCGCGCGACATCGCCGCCGCCGCCACCGCGCCGTCGCCCATCGCGCGCGCCCTCGCCGCCCCCGCCACTACTAGGAAAAGGGCTATAGATAGGATTGATACTAATGACGCACCCGAGAAGCAGTGCGCCACTAGTATATACTAATGGCGCACCTGCTGGCGATACGCCATTAGTGTGGAAGACACTAATGGCGCACCAGAAACGGGGTGCGCCACTAGTGTTAAATATTTTTTTTTCCATTTTTCCATACACACTAATGGCGCATCATACAGGCAGTGCGCCATTACTAGTTCTAACTAGTAATGGCGCACCATACAGAAAGTGCGCCATTACTGTAAAAAAAATTTATTCTTTTTTTTGCACCGCACCCTCCCCCGCTCCACCGCCGCCGACGAGCACCAGCCCCCCGCACCCTCCCCCGCTCCACCATCGCCGACGAGCACCCCCCGCACCCTCCCCCGCTCCGCCGCCTCCGACGACCCAACCGCACCCTCCCCGGCTCCACCGCCGCCGCCGATGATATTTTCAAATAACAAATTTGATGATATTTTTAAAAAAATTATTTACTGTTTTTATAAAAAAATTATTACTGTTTCATATTCATATTCATTTTCCAAAAAATAATATTGAAGTGTAGACTACAATTGTTGTTAAACAACACTTATTACTGTTTTTATAAAAAAATATTACTATTTCATATTCATATTTATTTTTTAAAAAATAATAATAAATAAGATTTCTAATGGCGCACCTCTCGTGCGTGCGCCATTGCTATCTAAAAAAAGATTTCTAATGGCGCACTCCTATGTGGTGCGCCATTAGTAATCTTCCCCCCTAACTAGCCCGACCCCTTCGTCCCTCCCTCTCGCCAGTTCCACTTCCTCCCGCCGCCGCCCCCGCGCCTCCGCCGCCCCCACGCCGCCGCCGCTCCCGCGCCCCCCACCACTGCAGCTCCTGCCCTGCCCTCCGTCGCCGTCGCCAACAGCCCCTGCCCGCGCCCCCATCGCCGTCTTTGAGGAAGGGCTCGGGGAAGCAAGAAGGCGCCGCCGCCTCCTCGACGCGCCGCCTCCTCCTCGACGCGCCGCCGCCTCCTCGACGCGTCGCCGCCCGCTGCCTCCTCGACGTCGGCGCCCTCCTACGGCAGCCTGCCCTTATCCCACAGGTGATTCCTCACCTCTCCCCTTCCCCTCCTTCCCCCTAGCCCAGCTCATAGGCATGATATAGATTGTACTAAATGCTTGACCAAGATTGGAAATTATCAGCACGATCCTGGAGCTAATGAGTATTACGGAAGTTCGGATTTTTCATCTGCTGCATATTTTCTATGGAATACTGCTATGTTGCATTGGCTGCTAGGGCTCATTAACCAATTTTGTGTTCATCCTTTGTTGAGAGAAACCAGCAGTCCTTGTTCTGACTTTCATGCATCTGTGCTTCTAACAAGAAATCCCTTCATACGTACTACTGTTTTACTAGCTAGGTCTGCTAATTGTCGATAGCAACCTGCTTGTATTTTCTGGTGGCTTTTTTGTGACTTGTTATAATTTGCATTCCAGTTTGCAATGTAAGCAGTTGATGCCTTTGTTGAATAGATATCAGAGAGTCTTGAAAGTACTTATAATAAAATTTGAGTAAAATGGAATTCTTAATACGCATCCATGCTTCCAACAACAACCCCATAGTACACATACTATTTACTGCAAGAATTGTGAACTGTCACTTTTGTGTTACACAAGCTTTTGATTTCTAAGCGTGCGTTTCTTCAAGTAGGTTGTTCCTGCTGCATATGCCCAGCTGAATACGATGATTTAGCTTGTACTGAGTGCTTAACTAGACGTTGAATATTTTCCAACCCAACTTTGTGGTGGTTTATTGATGGCTGACTCGTATTCAGTTGTCGATATTAGTCAGTTAGTGAGTGGGCTAGAATGCTGGGTATCATCTCTGTGAAGCTGAATTGGCAGACTAAAGTCAGTTACTGAAAGTCTGATACACACTAGGAAAAGTTTCAGACCACATAAACTATTTTTCAGACTAGTAGTTTCGAATACCCAAACTTTTACTAAATTTGACAAGATCATGTGGTTGACAAACTTGTTTCTTTTGTTTCAGACAAGATACTACTCCATATACTACTAATACTACTACTGTATTTCATTTCAAAGTTCAAAATGCTGGTACTGAGATTTTCATTTCCAATGAGTGATGTTTTTCCTAGCAGCAGAAAAATAGTAGTAGCCATGTACTAGGAGTGCATTTTTTTCTAGGGTGATGGATAGATCTAGTGCAGGGTGTTGCTTTATTATTCTGTCATCATTTGTAACTATGTCACAAATAAATTGTTCCTTCTTCTTTATTTGACGAGTAATGACTTGCAAAGATGATGATCATCTTGCTAGTTTGCTGGGTTTTGTCTCCGACCATTGTGTCGTGATGAATTTGCAGGTACCCCAAGAGGCCCTTGAGATTGCCGGAATGTCGATTAACTTCCGTTCCGGCAAATTCGGGTACTCCATATGTCCTATTTTCAGCAAAGGTCATGCTGAAATTTCTCTGTGTGTGTGTGTAGTTGCTTGTTTTTACTGTAGTTGTGGCTGCTTTCTTCTTGTATTATAAAAGTATCTTTTCTGCTGCTTATCAGAGATGGCGGGAAGCAGCCACCGCCGCTCTGCGACACCGCAGTACGAGTTGGATGCTTCCGAGTTCTTCACTATCATACTTGGGACTTTAGTATCATCCATGACACAGGTATATAAAATGAGAGATCTCCCCTAGCTTCACCCATCTTATTATGCTATCTGTTGTTTGCCTACATCACTCATTGTCCCAAACTGTAGAGGCTGCCTGATAGTTTTAAGAACATGCTGATGGGTGAAGATCCGCCAAATAATGTGAAGGTGCGACAGGCCGGCAGCGGGTTTCGCAGGCTGTGGGATGTGGAGTTGATGATCAAGGAGGGCCACATGTACTTGTCTCGTGGGTGGGAGAAGTTCTACCGTGCCTACGACCTGCGGCTGGGGTACTTCCTTCTCTTCAGGTACGACGACGACGCTACCACGCTCATCGTGAAGGTGTTCAACACGACTATGTGTCGCATGCGCTACGCTGAAGATTATGATGCCGGTACGTTCTGCCTCTTCTTATTACTCTACATTTGGCTTTGTCTCACATTGATTGTTAACGGTCATTGTTGCATTTGGACAGGTAATGGGAGCAGCAGCAGCGACAATGGCTACAGCCAAAGCAGCAGCGACCATGGCGGTAGCGAAAGCAGCAGCGACCATGGCTGTAGCGAAAGCAGCAGCGATTCTGGCAGCAGCATAGACAACAAGAAGGATGATTCGGACTGGAGTGCGGGAGAAGAGGAGCAGAGTGGGGATGAGGAGCTGCAGGATGACCTAGCGCTGGTGGTGGCTGACCTAGGGCAAGAGATGGAGGTGGCTGATGATGACCTAGCGATGGTCGTGCCTGAAGGTGGCCTCGCGATGGTGGTGGTGCCTGACAATGACCACGCACTGGTGGTGGTGCCGGCGATCCCACTGCTGGGCGACATGACCGCTCCAATTCAGGTAGAAGACTACATCCCACTGCCTCCACCGCCTCCACCGCCTCGCCGCTCTTGCCGCATCAGGCTGAGGAAGGAGAAGGAGAAGAACAATGCATGAGAACTGAACGGTATTGGATGAACAATGTGAAACTTTTGTAATATGTAACGATGGAACTATGTGTTGGCTATGTATGTATATATGATGGAACTTGTGTGTTGGCTATCTATGTATATATGATGGAACTTGTATGTTGGCTATGATTGTTATATGGATGCTTGTTGTATATATATGTGTTGGATATCTCATAGGTGAAATAGTGACCTGAGATTAAGAAAAAAATTAAAAAAATTGTTACTAATGGCGCATTACGGCATGGTGCGCCATTAGTATAGCAGACACTAGTGGCGCACTGTGCGAAAAACTAATGGCGCACTGCCTGGTACGCCATTAGTAAAAAATTCTAGTGGCGTGATACTAATGGCGCACCAGTGATGCGCCATTAGTAGGCAAAACTGGTGCGCCATTAGTAGCCCTTTTCCTAGTAGTGCGCCGTGCGCCGTCGCCCCCGCCGCCCGTTGTCGCCGTCTCGCACCGCTGCCCCGTACGTCACAGTCTCGCGCCGTCGTCGCCCCCGACCCGCCGCCCGTCGCGCCGTCACCCTCGGCCCGCCGCCCGTCGCGCCGTCCCCGTCGTGTCGCCGTCTCGCGCAGCCGCCCGTACGCCACCTCCCCCGGCTCGTACACACACACGCGCACACATACACACACACACACACACACACATTTTTTTACTTATTTTCTTTTTTCTGTTGTTTAGATTAATGCATGTCAAATTGTTAATTAGATGATCGAATTAGATGAATTACGTAGAAAAGAATGTTAGAATGTTAATGTTACATGAATTAGGTATATGAGATTTGAACTAGTTGAATTAATATAACTAGTTTATTTTTAGTAATAAAATTAATATAACTAGTTCATTTTTAGTAAATGCTTAGTTGAACTAGTTGAATTAATATAGTTTATTTTTAGTAAGAAAATTTAGGTATCTTAGATTTTATGATATAATTAAAATATTACTACATATAGCTACTTTATATATTTTAGTAAGAAAATTAATAGAATTAGTTTGTTTATAGTAAATTCTTAGGTGAATTAATAGAACTAGTTTATTTTTAGTAAGAAAAATTAGGTATCTTAGATTTGATGATCTAATTAAAATATTACTATATAGAACTAGCTACTTTATTTTAGTAAGAAAATTAATAAAACTAGTTTATTTTTAGTAAATGCTTAGTTGAATTATAACTAGTTGAATTAATCAAAGTTGTTGAATTAGTTGAATTAATAGAACTAGTAAGTGTTTAATGTTTCACCTATATGAACATAGAAAATGCCATCTGACGACGAAAATGATTTCATTATGTGCGAATACTTTGAAGACTATCGCGGCCTGTGCGACAGAAATTTCCTAGTTGATGATAGGCGCTTCAGCATCAAGCTGGATGAGACCTTCGAAGTGGATATAGTAAGTCACAACGACAAGTCTTTTCTCGTAATTAAACATGACTTATATATGCTTCTTTTGCTTCAACTTATAATTTTAAATTTTCACTATTCTACTAGCGCATCCCCTGCCATGCAAGAATTTTTGTCATGGATAAGATAGGTTTCAGTGCTATGGAAACTATGGAGGTAAAGAGAGTTTACCTGAAGATCGAGCATGGTTATACTTTCAACGTCAAATTATGCAATGCAGACACATACACCTATTTTGAATGCAAAAATTGGCAAGCACTATGCAAGGCTTATGCATTTGAGCCTGATATGGTTATCACGTTTGATATTCGTCCGAAAGATTATATTGAAGATAATAGAGACATCTGGGTCGATGTGCAGACGCCTCCAGTTCTACCATTATGTGAGTTTCTCAACCATATTGTTTATTTAAAAATAGTTAACAACTAATTTATATTGTCAGCTTATTTCCGTTCAAGCAAACATGTCCAGCGTTTGGTAGACAGGACCTACTATTGTCCCGGGGCTGAACTAAATTGTGAGGAGATAAGTCATTATGTTTCATGGCTTGAGGATCTTCATACTGTCAAGACAAATTTTCTTCCTGCACTTAGAAATGTTAGTACTCAAAACGTGCGACCAATAGTGATCGTATTGAACTACGGTCACATCTATTTAGGAAAGATGGTAAGATTTTTACTATTTGTGCTCAGTGCATCTTTTGCATACATTATTTTTGAAGCTAAACTTTCATTGCTAAGTATATTTATTACTATATGATGTTCTTTAACAGGGACTCCCGATGACAGTTGTGCCTCAGTGGATCGAGACTAAAGGTCGCATGTCAATGGTTAGCTTACGGCCAAGATATCCTACATTGCACATGAATGCATTCAGGATTTCTAAAAGCGATGAATGCTTAATAGTGAAAGATTGGAACAAAATTGTTAACGATCCCAGAGAAGTACTAGGGGGCAACAATCAGAAGCGCATCCCACGATTAGGAGACATGTTCATATACATGCTCTAGTATGATCAATCAGGTGAGCTATACATGTTTTATGCTATTTTACCTGAGAGAGCAGCAGGAGTGATTTAGCTAGTTCATTCACTTAGTACTTGTCATCTTATGTCCATGTTCTTCGTCCTGAACTTAATCTGAAAGAGTGATTTGCTTTTGTGGTGTTATGAATGCTTATAATATCATGACCATGTTGAACTCGATGATATCTTTGCTTCTGGTACAAGTGAATGTTTCTTCTTTAATCTAGTGTTGGTGGTGATTAGATAGCGGTAATGACTATGATGATTAAATAGTGGTAATGACGACTATGATGATTTTTAGCTAGCTAGTATACTGTTGTTGGTGATGATATGATGCAAGAGTTTTTATATTAATATGATGATGAGTTATTATATCATTTATGAAAGAAACGGCAGATTAGTTTCAGCTGGATGGATCCTAGCTAAGTGATCAAGTATATATGACATATCCATATTATACACTTAGGTGATCAAGTATAATATGGATATGGCATATACTTGATCACTTAGCTAGGATCCACATGCATCCAGTCGAAATTAATTTGCGGTACTTTCACCTAATGATTTAACAACTCATTATAATGTAAATCAATCACTAAATTAAATGGAAAACACAAAATTAAAGGAAAAATAAAAATAAAACCAAAACAGCCCCAAACATTTAGTACCGGTTGGTGTTACCAACCGGTACTAATGTCCTACACGCACCCGGGCCTGGCTCGTGCCACGTGGTGGCACGTTAGCGCCGGTTCGTGCCGAACCGATACTAAAGGAGGGGGGACCTTTAGTCCCACTCTTTAGTGTCGGTTGCGGAACAGGCACTAAAGCCCTTTACGAACCGGGACTAAAGCCCGGTTCTGCACTAGTGCCCCCTTGTTTAAATTAGATCTGGCAGATGCGGGATGCACTCCTACCACATGATCACATACGAGCAATTCAAGAGGAATTGGCGGGATTCTTTCTTGGCCACGTCATACATGAAAAGGGAGAATACCATACGGAAATTCAGTGGGAGTTTGGTGCTTGATGATGTCAGGGATGTTATATTGTATATATGTAGTAGCGTCTGATAGATACACGAAGACTTGTTGTTCGACCAAGCACGGAGAAAGAGAGGTATCTTCTCTCTATATATGTTCATGACGATCTTGTGTAATTAATGCTTTCCTATTGCTTTCCTTCATTTGCTTACTAGCTAGCGTCGAGTTCTCTCTATATGCAGTAGCTAGCGTCGACCAAGCACGGAGAAAGAGAGGTCACTTCTATATGTAGCTAGCTAGCTAACACAATATGAAATCCCTAACCCCCCTCCCCGCCCCCTTCAAAAAAAAATAAAACCCCAGCGCCTGGGGGCTGCTGACGCGTGGCTGCATTTTAGTCCCGGTCGGTGTTACCAACCGGGACTAAAGGTCCTCCTGCTTGGACGCCCCACAGGGCCACGTGGAGCCCGTATAATCCGGGTTCATAAGCCAACTGGGACTAAAAGTAATGAGCCTTAGTCTCGATCGTTTTGTCCCGGTTGCAGAACCGGGACTAAAGGCCCTCTGAGACCGGGACAGATGCCCTGTTTTCTACTAGTGATTGCTATTTAATTGTCATGGATTACTGATTGATTGTCTATGGGTAGCAGAGAAAAAAATTAATTTTCAAATGATTTTGATAATGAGCAGTTTTACAGTGTATATTCTACGCCAATGTGGTGTTGTGTCCCGATCGCACACACAGATAATCACCGAGAAGGACAGGAAGTTTGCTTGTTTAGCAAACATATGTGGAGCTATGTAGATGTAATCCCCTGTAAACAATTTCAAATCATGAAGGAAAGACATGCTCATGTTTACATCCATTCTTGTTCCGGTATGCGTGTGTTTTGCTTGTGTGCGCATCCAGACAGGGTCTTTTCTTGGGCTAGCCACGTGGAAGTGCATCCCACAGTATACTAGCATTTCCATGCAAGTTGCAACACCGATTGGATAGGAAAAGTAATTGACGAGTCCTGTACGTGCCGACCTCATCAGAAACTACTCTACAGGCTACGGCTAATCAAGGTCGGGCCTACACCACCAATCCTGCAGTAGCATCCCATGTAGAATCGACACGCATACATGATGCCACAATCATAGCAACCACTTGAGGTTGCCCCATAAAACAGCCTCCACATCATTGTATACACCCGTAGATGAGATCTCACAAAGTTAGTGTAATTTTTTGCGTAGTTGTGCTACACTCATTTATCTACTGCTCTGATGCAAACACTGCACCAAACAAGTTCGAACTAGGGTTGGGAGGTGTCGGAAATAAAACTGCATGCCACGACGAGTCTCCTTGCAAGCGCTATATGCATATACAAAGCTACATCGTAAAGTAAAGTTAAAGAGAGTGGCACATGTGTGTCGGCACCTCAATACGTGGGAGAATACGTGTGGCAGGGTACATAACGTGGTGATGCCATGGAAGTCCTGTCCATGGATGCTTGGAAGTCCACCAACGAAGATGCACTGAACTTCTACATATTCCCTTCACATTTCTGAGAGGTTTGGGTGAACTTGGCCAAAACCTCCGACTGTGTTCACCCAGGGTCCGATGGCTTTAGGGCCCTAGATGGGTAGTGCAAGAAGTAGATACCGAAGTTGGTCTCGGAACCTTTGGTGACCAACTAGAAACAAATAACACTTCTCTTAGGATAGAAGAAAGAATACTAATCCTCTGAAAAATGATCAAATACATGATGAATGTGTGCAGAATATTACCTTTTGCGTTAATGGAATAGGACTCGTCTGTCGCTGGGAATTGCGTTTCGCTATCTTAGAATTAACTGAACTTTAATCATATGGAATAAGGGGGTGTTTATTTCCAGGGACTTTTTAGTGTAGGGACTAGAAAAAATCCCTCTTAGAGACTTTTTAACCAAACTGGAGAGACTACTAGGGACTAAAAGTTGCTTTTGGGGACTAAATGAAGAAGACTCTCAAGAAGAGTCTTTTTTGGGACTTTTTCAACAATGCTCCTCCCTGCACCCATTGCCCCGCCGCCCCATGGTGTTGTTTGGTTGTTATTTTTCTGTATACTAGGGGTAACATGGTCATTTAATAACCTCTAGGGAGGGACTAGAGACTTTTTAGTCCCTGAAAACAAACAAGGAGGGACTTTTTATGGACTAGGAACTTTTTAGCTGGGACTAGAAAAAGTCATAGGACTTATGAACCAAACAGGGCCTAAGTTATGTGGTCAGCAGTACCCGTTTGCAAGATTGTTGGGACACTTTTAGATGGACTTTCCACCTAAATGGCCAAATCAATTTATTTGGCATATTGGCACCGTCTAACAATCCAATTAACTGTTGCTAGAATAATTTGAGATGCATAGCCGCATCCATTCAGTACAAGCAGTCACACAAGCACGATCAACGAAAACAAAATTTGTTAAGGAGGTACAACAACATGGCTAATTCCGGGCAATAACTGTTGGCCTGTGGCTATTATCATATTGCATAATTTCTTCAGTTAGTTTTTCATCCTAAAGAATAAAGAGTGAAGTGCACCGTAGGTCCTCGAACTATTTCAGCGGTGTCATGTAGGTCCTCGAACTATGAAAATCGTTATCCAGATCCTCGAAGTGCAGTAAGCGTGTCATTCAGGTCCAAAATCTACCTGACCCCATCTGATTGGCCAGCTGGCGCCGTTGACCATGACACGTCGGACAGGGGGCCCCGCAGGGTAATGGACATTCCTGAACAGTGAGTTTACACACGCGATGAACAGTACACTGTGAACAGTAAAATTAAAAAAAAGCCCCCAAAAATCTGAAATTCTTTGCCAACGAAGATACCCTGGTGCGCGAACTGTAAAAATGTCACGACTTCAAGAAAATGTCCATTAATTTAATAAAATGTTCGCAAATATGGCCAAATGTTCGCGACTTAAAAAATATGTTCACAAACAATAAATCTGAAAACATGTTCGCGAACCACAAATATTGTTCGCGGATATGGAAAAAATGTTCGCGACTTTAAAATATATGTTTACAAACAATAAATCTGAAAACATGTTCGCGAACGACAAATATTGTTCGCGGATATGTAAAAAATGTTCGCGGCTTTAAAAAATGCCCATTAATTTAATGAAATGTTCGCAAATACGGCCAAATGTTCATGAACAGTAATTTGAAAATATGTTCACGAACCACAAATATTGTTCAGGGATATGGAAAAAAATGTACACGAACGATGAATTTGGAAAAAAAGTTTGCACAAATTTAATAAATGTTCATGAATTTTGAAAAAAAATAGTGATTTTTAAAATGTTTGTGAATTTAAAAATGTTCATGAAGGGTATCTTCGATGCCAAAGAATTTCAGTTTTTTTAGTTTGCTATTTTTTTAATACTGTTCACAATGCACTGTTTATTGCGTACGGAAAATTGTTCGCCGGTGCACTGTTCACCACGTTCGTCACCCTGCGGGGCCCCTGTCCGACGTGTCATGGTCAGCGGCACCAACTAGCCAGTCAGATGTTGTGAGGCAGATTTTGGATCTGGATGACACACTTACTGCATTTCGAGGACCTGGATGACGATTTTCATAGTTCGGGGACCTACGTGACACCCCTGAAATAGTTTCAGGACCTACAGTGCACTTCACTCAAGAATAAACGGCTAAGACATGTGGCTGACTTGGTCGAGCTATTTTTTTTCTTTCTGTCAATTAGTTAGCCGATTAGGTGCGGCCTTGATCTGGTCATGGGATGGCATGACACAGTGATTGCAGTCAGTGCGCGCACCTAGCTCACGTGGAGTGTCATGGGATGGCACAACCAGCAAGCTCAGCCCACGCAGGTTTTTTCCCTTTTGTAATCGGAGTACGTACAAATAGAAAGGGGAAACAAGGAAAGCTGTAAGTTTTACACTGCACAAAAAAACCTTGTCTGTCTTGCTAGTTTCTCGATGAGTAAACTCCGGTTATAGCCGTCCGCAACAACACGTGGCATCATAGCCTCGAGCTAGGTCGATGGGACCATGGCCGGTAAACATATTGTAGAGCATAGGCTTTAGGACACCCCCTTATCCAGCCACTCATTTTTGCATCAAGATTCGTGCAAGTATTTTTCTCTTTTTTGTTTCTCCCATATAGAACAACATATAAACTTCAAACTTTACTGCACAACAAAACATTCTAACTAGAATGTGGGTAAAAATATTCGGAATTTTTTGTGCACCATAAATACTAAAAACACCATTTTTTAATTATAAAAATCTCATTTCGTATATTTATGTTGGACCCAAAAATCTGAAAGTTTTTTCTCACATTCTAGTTAGAATGTCTTCATGTTTTGCAAAGTTCGAAGTTCATATGTTGTTTTATTTGGAAGAAACAAAAAAGAGAAAATTTGATGTAATAAGTTAGTTGTCTAGTACGGATCTCAAAGCAATGTTTGGGGGTAAGGATAACAGGTGTCCAGAAGCCTGAGCTCTAAAAATCCACGTCCGGCCATGGCCGATGCTCAACCGAACCACTTACAATGAGTGGGTGATCTTGATGCGTGTTAAGGTTCAGGTGCAAGGTATGTGGGATCCCGTCGAGAAAGAAAGGTCCTGGCGGCAATTCTGCAGTCCGTCCAGCCTGAGACGTTGCGGGTCATCTCCATGAGGGACACCTGGAAAGCCATGTCGGCGACTCAGCGTCGACCGCGTCCGGCAGGCCAAGGCATGGGAGTTCGTCAAGGACCTTGCACTCTGTTTCTCCGGTCTCGTGTCTCATCACTGACATGCATGTGCTTGGCGCTGACATGGATGACGAGCACGCGGTGAAATTTTTTCTCTGTGTTGTGTTGGCGAGGTACACGCAGGTGGCCATATCCATGGAGACGCACGTGGACATGAGCACACTCGCGGTTGAGGAGCTCAAGGGAGGCTGCTCACGATCGAGGAGCACTTTTTGTATTCTCTACCATATAATGTACCTTATACTGGACTGAACATTATAGAGGACTAGCAAATATGCCCGTGCGTTGCAACGGAAGAAAAAGTTCCTTCCATTTCTCTAGCTTATAGATTCGTGTGTTGCAACATCATAAGAGGAATAAGCGTTGATTTCACAGCTTCATATTCTTGATATCAACAAATACTTCATCAATAAATTAGGATTACCACGTGATATGGATGGTAAGCAACTTCATATTAAAAGAAAATACAAAAACAATAATCAATTAGGATTAATAATAAGGTAGTGCCGAATGAGATTCATTAAATTTGATTATGTAAGTCAAATACAGTACTGGTCCAAATAATCCATGTGTAGTTCTCAAAAAAAAAATCCATGTGTAACCATGAGCTAAATTCAAGCAATTGTCATACCAACAGTAGTGGGGCAAATGGATGAGTCTTACCATAGTTTTTTTTTCATGAATCTGATCTTTTAATATATTTTTTGTCCAAGATTCCCATCGACATATTATTCATAGTCCTTTTGCCCGTCGATAATCTTCACGCCATGATTCTTCGTAACTGGATGCTACAATATTAATTGTCCAAACATGCACCATATTGGCATTCCTATATATATGCAAACTCTGAATATATTTGAGGATGAAACATGCAAGCTTTAACGTTGATTACCTTCAATTAATTTACGAACATACATATTCTCGTGAGGAAAACCTGCAGTTTAGATGAATGAATCTCTTCATAGATCATCTCACACATCATCTCTTTTTCTCATCCATTATCATTGGCAGAAGTGATGATTATGCAAACAATGGCTGAACATGCATGTAGTAATACTGCTTAGTACATGTCCTCGCGCTAGCATGCCTCCAGCGTCCTCGATGCCCGCTGCCGTTACCTACGTTGCACAAGGCGCTGCACCCATGAACCAAACCACCGCTGGTCCCTGCGACGCCGCTGCCGCCGGAGAGCTGCTGCTGCGTCTTGAACTGGGATGCGACGACCAGAAGAATGGATTCCACCTGTCCCCAACCTTCCACACCTTCGGCTAAAAAAAACTGCCGCATCCGGTCTCCAACCTCCCGCACACACAATGTACCTTGCCCCCTCTGTTGGCCCAGACAACGTCGCCGAGTACTTTCCGACGACACGCGACAACCGACGACGGAGACGAGTGCGATGAACAAAACAAAGCTGACTTGTGATCGATCACCCGCAGTGTAAAGCTAGCCAAGCTAGCAATTGATCTTTGCTTGGACAACGCACGCGACAATAGCACAGGAGAGATACGCTCGGGTTTTAGCCACAGGCTCGTGTCGAGCCTGTCGTAATATTGTATTGCTTTTTTTGATCTGATGTTTACAAGGCGGGGGTACAGCAGTATATAAAGAAGCCTAGCTAGCCTACTCTAAATACGACTCGGTGACTGCTCCTAGTCCGTACCGGACAGGACACTAGATCGTGGTTTATTCCAACAATCACCCCCCTAAACACGATGCCCTCACTTCACAGCTTGGACGCCGATCCTTCCCCGCATCTCCGTGAACTTCTGTCGTCCCAAAGACTTGGTCAGGATATCTGCAAGCTGATCATCGGTGCAAATGTAGTTGACTTCAATCTTGCCTTCTTCCACGCAGTCTCGTATGTAGTGATACCTTATATCAATGTGCTTACTTCTATCATGATGCACGACTTGTTGTCAACATAGAGCACCACTCCTTCCGATTCCTTGTCAGTGAGGTCACCGACTAGCCTTTCTAGACACACACCTTGACCTGCCGCGGTTGCAGCTGCAATATACTCCGCTTCACAGGATGATAATGCGACCACCTTCTGCTTTTGTGATAGCCAACTCACTATGCTTTTTCCCAAGAAATATGCCACGCCCGAGGTACTTTTACGGTCATCAATATCTCCTGTCAAGTCGCTATCACTGTAGCCAAGTAGCTCCACCATCTCCTTCCGCTTCTCTCTCAAATAGACACAACCGAAGTTAGTTGTCCCTTTGATGTACCTGAGTATTTGTTTCACAGCTGCCCAATGTTCTGTAGTGGGTGCTCTCATGAAGCGACTCACTACGCCAACGGAATAGGCCAAGTCCGGTCGTGTATTCACAAGATACCTTAGACTTCCGACCACACTTCTATACTCCGTTGCATCAACCGCGGGTGCTTGGCTCCTCTTGCTAAGTTTAAGTCGAGGCTCCATTGGAACATGACTTGGATTGCAGTCCTCCATGCTACAGCTTTCAAGAATCTTCTTTGCATATGCCTCCTGGCATAGTGTGATTCCCTCCGGCTTTTGATGTACCTCGATCCCGAGATAGTAAGTCAAGAGCCCTAGATCACTCATCTTGAAAAGCTCCTTCATTTGTAGCTTGAATCTAGCAATCTCCTCCTCATCTGCTCCAGTTATCAAGAGATCATCAACATAGATGCCCACTAGGAGACGATCCTTGCCTTTACCTCGCTTGTACATAGCATGCTCCAGTGGACGTTTCTCAAAACCAAGAGAAACTAGTGTACGATCAAGCTTGATGTTCCACGCCCGAGGAGCTTGGCATAGCCCGTACAATGCCTTGTGTAGTTTCAACACCTTCTGCTCCTCTCCTTTTTTGATGTAACCCGGCGGTTGCTTCACATATACTTCTTCTTTCAACTCCCCATTCAAAAAAGCGGATTTTAAATCCATGTGATGTAGCCTCCAAGATTCTTGAGCCGCGAGAGCTATAACTAGCCTCACCGATTCCATCCTTGTGACTGGAGCGAACACTTCCTCGAAGTCTACACCTTGCTCTTGCACGTATCCTTTGGCTACGAGCCTTGCCTTATGCTTCACCAAGTTTCCTTCGGCATCTTTCTTGACTTTGTACACCCACTTGAGCCCAATGATTTTATGGTCGTTGGGTGGATCCACGAGCTCCCATGTTTTGTTGTCTTGGATCGATCCCAACTCCTCATCCATAGCACGACGCCAACACTCCTCCGTGTTTGCATCTTCAAATTTCGTCGGTTCCTCGACGCTAAGCAAACACTGTCGACCTCTTCTTTTAATTTTCACCGGATTTACTTTTGGAAGCGCTTCCTTTGGATATAAATCCACCACTGGTCGAAGACGTACTGGTGTCGGCGGACATTCCCTTGTCTCCTGTTCAGCTGAAGACGAAGTAACATCATCTGGAGTTGCCAAACTCCCAATTTCTGGCGATTCCTGTTATTCCTCCGAACTGGTTGCAGCTTCATCAGATGAACCATCCAAAATATGTGTACCATCTTCAGGTACATGGCCTCCACGTACGTGCCCTTCGTGTGCTTGTGGTGCAGCACGTGGGCTGCTTTGCTGCATGCTGGAAACACCTCCAGCCGACAGGCTCTTGCATGGGCTGGCCGGTGCTGTGCCACGTGAGCCACGAGCTGGTGTGGCCTGCTCTGGCCCTCCTGATGGAACAACGCCACCAGGGCGAGCGCTGCGCGCGCTGCTCCCGGGCGTGCCGTACGTGCCCTCGGACACGTCGGCTGCTGCAGCTTCTGGCGCGTGCCTCCTCGCGTCCTTTTTCTCTGCTTCGCCGCTCGCACTACTCGTCGTGGCACTCGACGTCTTCGGTTGATCACCAATATCTGCATGCTCATAATCATCGTAAACAACGTTGAAAATTTCATCGGAAGATGGGTATACCGGCTCGGTGGAGTTCCAATTCCAAGACCTTGCTTCTTCAAAGACCACGTCACGCGTCACAACCACCTTATTGGTCGAGGGGTTGCACGCACGGTATGCCTTTGTTCCCTTTTCATAGCCAACCAACACCATTGGAGTACTCCGATCCGCCAATTTGCTAGTATGTCCGGTCACTGTCTTCACATGCGCCACGCACCCGAAAGTGCGAAGATGATCAACCGTGGGCTTGTGTCCGTACCATGCTTCGTACGGCGTCATCCCAACCACACTCTTGGTTGGAGCCCGGTTCAGCAAGTAAACGGCCGTATTAACCGCCTCACCCCAAAACTTGCCCGGCATGCCTTTACTCTTCAACATGCTTCGTGCCATCGCCACCACAGTCTGATTCCTCCGTTCCACAACACCGTTTTGCTGCGGTGAATATGGCGCCGTAAGATACCTCTTGATCCCTTGAGCTTCGCAAAAGTCCGTGAATGCACGAGACTTGAACTCACCCCCCCCCCCCCGATCGGTACGGAGGGCCTTCAGCTTGGCTTCAGATTCTACTTCAGCCGCCATCTTTATTATCCTGAAGGCTTGCAAAGCTTGGTCCTTCGTCTTCAGCAACACGATCCACATGAATCTGCTGAAGTCGTCGACGACGAGCAAGAAGTATCTGTTTCCGGCAGGAGTGGCCGGTGTAATCGGTCCGCACAAGTCTCCATGGATCAACTCAAGAGCTTTACTCGCTCTAAAGTTTCCCTCTCTTGGGAATGGGGCTCGCCTTTGTTTCCCAATAAAACAACCGTCGCACACTTGGTCGACATGATTGATGCACGGTAGACCACGTACCATCTCCTTTTGTCCAAGTTGCCGAAGAGCCTGGAATTTTAGATGACCGTAGCGCGCATGCCACTTCCATGCCGAGTCGTCCATGCTTGACAAGAGACATACTGGATCCACACGATCCGAGTTGAGGACGTAAAGCCTGTTAGGTGACCTCTGCACCTTCATAATTAGCATCCTCTGACGATCATACCCCCATAAATAGCCATCTTCGAGCACAATCTTGCAACCACCGCTTCTCGAGCTGACCAAGACTTATGATACTGCTCTTTAGCTTGGGAGGCATCTGTGAGTTGAAGCAATAAATCAACAAGGCTCGTCTACTCGGCGACGTTGTCTGGGCCAACACCCTCCACGGTCGTCCGAGGCCTACGCACTGTTGCAGCTCGCCATTGCCGGTCGCCTATCAGCACCGGGATTTCCCTCGCCGCTCTCGGTTCCCCACACCGAGCAGTGCCCGAGGCGCAGCCCCAGCCTCCCACCCGTGCTGCCGCCCTGCTCTCTATCTCGCCGAGGCAACGCGGCAGCCGCAAGAGTGTTCCGCGTGGACGGCAAGAGCAGGGGCTGCAGCAGCTCTCGAGGGTTGCCAGGCAACTTCATCCAACACGAGCGGACGCCGGCCCGAGATGTGGAGGGGCTTGAACAGGTGTCCCGCGCTGCATCTCAGTTTGGCCGGCCTCTCGCTCAAATCTGCGTGTGAGGTCTTCATCTCTGGGGCAGTGCCGGAGACAGGAATTTGCTCTTGGTATTCTTGTATTTTTTTTTTTGGCAATGCATCAGACAACAAATGTGCAGTAAGATATCAACACCAATGAGTCAATGACAATATATTGATTTGTCCCACAATTCAAATATGCTAATACCCTTCTTCTTCATCTACATCACAAGAACAAAGTTATAAAAAACAATTAGTATTCGATGGCATTGGAGCAAGGGAAGACGGTCAACGGAATGTAGGGCTGCGTGCTCGACAGTGGCCGGTGGCCGGTGGCCGAGAGCCGGGGGCCTGGGTCCTGGAAGGCTGGAGGGATGGGGGCTGGCCTCCGCACGCCGGACTTGGATCTGGAATCGGCGAATCGCTTGCCGCCGCCGCCGCCAATAAGCTGCTAGCCCTGCCACTGCGTGGCCGTGTCGTCGACGGCCGTCATGGTGTCATCTAGGTTTGGGAATTGGGGTCAAATCACTAATCGAGGAATACTCATTGCAAAGATCACTCCAATTCCCCTGGTTGTGCGCCACTTGTCGCAACCCGAGACTTTTTCCTTTTTTCGTAGATCTATTTATTCAAAACGTTTTATCTCTCAAACCGTGCGTTCAAATCTCGAACCGCTTTCACCGTTGGATTTCTCGCGTCGAGATCTTCAAAACTAGATCCCATTTTGATAGGTTTTGACAAAAAAAATTCACGAAAAAAATTGGACGAAAAAACCGAACCGGGAGCACGGGTTTTTTCCCTTTCCGAAAGAGGCACGCCCGTGCCTCTCACGAAATCACAACCATGCCTCTCGCCGAAGCAAAACCGTGACTCTTGCGGAAGGAATAAAAGAAAATTTGTTTATTTTCCGTTTCGGAGGAGGCACGGCCGTGACTCTCGTGAAACCACAACTGTGCCTCTTGCGGAAGCAAAACCGTGACTCTCGCGAAAGGAAAAAATGGAAAACGCGTTTTTCCCCTTTCCGAGAGGCACGGCCGTGACTCTCGCGAAAGCACCACCGTGCCTCTCGCGGAAGCAAAACCGTGACTCTCGCGAAAGAAAAAAAAAACAGAAAATGCGTTCTTTTTCCCGTTTCCGAGAGGCACGGCCGTGACTCTCGCGAAAGCACACCCGTGCCTCTCGCGGAAGAAAACCTTAACTCTCGCGAAAGAAAAAAAAATAGAAAACACGTTTTTTCCCGTTTTCGTAGAGGCATGGCCGTGACTCTCGTGAAAACAAATTGTGACTCTCGCGAAAGGGGGAAAAAGAAAATGTGTTTTTTCACGTAAATTTTATTTTCCAAATCTTTTTGATTGAAAAGCTAAGGATGACCGGTGAAAAACCAAAACGTAAAAAAAAAACCTTTAAAAAGCCGAAAACGCATGTGAAAAAATAAAAATAAATAAAATCCGGTGGGAGCGCCAAGAGTGCGACACGTGGCAAATGGCTGAGAGCGCCCCAAATGGCGCTGATCGTTGCGAGGCTCCCGAAGGAGCGCTCGTTAACTAGTTGCTCTGGAATTGGGGGAGTGAGAGCGAGTGTGCGACCTGACGTGGACCTGCTGGTTCTCTCGATCGTTTTCTTTTCTCAAGGGCTGGTTCTCTTGGTCGTGTGCGACGTGGGCTGTAGGCTGCTGTGCTTTGGGCTTCAATTTGTTGATCCCCGTGACTCGTATCTGGATGGATCGCCCCATGGGTCCCCGTTGGATCGGCTTTGGCGTGTGATTCCGAGGAACGAATCGTTTTTTTACTAAAAAAATCACCTTCCCTCTTTAAAATCTCAGCCGTCGATCTCTGTAGTTAACACAAAATTAACGGATATAAAGATATGACTTATAAAGAACTATGAAATCTTTCGTTCTTTATTATTAGATAAAGATAAAGATAAAAATGAGCCATGCAAGGAACGTAGAGACAAAGAGAAGAATATCCTGATTTTATTTTTGCTCAAGTTGGAACCATGGCATAAGATATTATTGTTGTTTGATCGATCTTGGAAGTCGCTACACGGTCATCCACCAATTCGCTTTGTACTTCCAAAGGGAGGGCTTCCTGGATTTGGCCACGTGCGTGTAGTTTTGATCCAAAACTATACGTAGAGTGAATAGGCCGATTTGATCGCTTTGTTTTTTCCTCACTTGCGTATAGTTTTGGTCTAACTCCTAACTATCAAGTTGGTGTTGCCGGTGTCTTTTTTTGTGTGCGTCGTTGTTGCCAATGTGCATCCTAACCATCAAGTGACCGAATGTTTGCTCATTGTGTTTGTATCCTCTTGATATCTCATTTTAAGTTAAAAAATCAACTCTTTATCAAAAATTGTGTGCATCATAAATAGGTTCCCTATCTATTCCTCGTTGATCTTGGCAGTCTCCCGAAGCCATATTTATAGTGTCACCGGTCACCTTGCACCAGGGGTATTCCTGGGCATTCCATGAAATACCAATGATTTGACACAATAAAAAAAATCAGATATACATATCCATTCTCCACGCTCCAGCCCAGGCAACAGGCCACGCCAAGTCGAGCCCACGCACGCACACGCAGCCATCAACTCGTCAGTCCGATCGATACCGCTCTCCTCTCTCCAGTACGCTTCTCTTCTCCCCCTCTTCAGCTGCTGCCAGCCATCAGCACGGCATCACCTCCAGGCGTCCAGCCATCTGCAAGTCCCATTTTCTCGGCTACTCTGCTCGCGGCCTCACGCTCGTCCCCTCGTGAGCCGGTTGCTTGTTGCGGCATCCAGTCTATTTGCCACGGTTGCTTCCTTCAGCTGGCCCTACTCATGTTGTAGCCTGCACGTCACTGTTGAACTGCTGTCGGGTTCCAAAGGACCGACGAGCAAGCACGAGAACTCTAGGAGATAGCGAGATATGCTTCTCCTCTTTTAATCGGACGGTATTTCAGTTTCTACTAGCACAAATGCCCGTGCGTTGCAACGGACAGTCACACTACTTTTTGGAAATCACGGTTGGCCATGCTAAAAACTTATGTCGCAACAGTCAGCAGCAAATTTATGAATAATTGAGCCTAACATAGAAGGTAAGTTTGTGAATAACTGTACATTCAATGATTTTATCAAGTACTCCCTCCTCCTTGAAAGAGTGCACTTACAACTTTGTTGTAGGGTCAAATTATCTCAAAGTTAGGTCGAGTTTGTGCAAAAATATATCAATGTTTGTGAAACCAAATAGGTATATAAATGAAAAATATATTTTATCATGAATCTAATGCTACTAATTTAACGGCATAAATGTTGGTGTATTATTGTATAAATAACACTCTTTAAGAATGGAGGGAGTAACTGGAATATTTTTAGCAAGTGTGAATAACTATCATATATGATATCCTTCAAAGTGCAAGAAAACCAATTTTTTGCACATGTTTCAAGACGCAGCCTCCCAAATTCATTGTCCTCAACTCATTGCAACTTGACATGCTGACTATCAACATCTTATTCACCATGTCACAAACTCACGATCGTGAATGCACAACCTACCAACTAATTATGATCTTGATCCCATGTGTCCTGAGAACTGAGAGTTGCCATCTAAACAAAAAGGCATGATAGCGCGTGGTGGGCTTCGGCCCAACGACACATTGATTTGAACAAATAGGCTGATAGAAAAACTATACTCGCGATGTGATGCATGTGGCGTCCTTGTGTCATTTCACCGGAGAGTGTGATGACGGGCTCCGCTCGTGGTCGGAGACATGTTTGGGAATGAAGGTGGCTTGGTAGGCCTAGGGATTAGGCAAGGAGGTCACCATGCACAACATCGTCCGCTTTTGACTATTGGTTGGGGCGCTGGATGGCACTCCGGCCCGTCCCATGCACGGCAACACGGAGACACTGCCTTCTGGTGCACCTGTTCATGGTTTATCATGTAATGGTGCCCATATAATATGCCTACTCGGTAATGTTAATTGTGGGCCTTACATAAAAGAATATTGGAAAATATAATGTTGGAAAAGACCTAGGCCAGTGTTGTTACGCACATTCTCAAACCTAATGCGCATGTCTACCAATAACAAAGAAGAAAAATAAATAAATGGAGACTCTTCCATTATGCCACAACCAAGTAAGTATACTTGAGGAATCAAGACATGTAGCAGCTTCTAGTCAGCACAGTAGCAACATCCAGCAATTTGAAATCTCTCCCTCAATCTTAGCACGTAGCCACAACACCGAACAAGCAAAGCAAACAAGACATCCCGAAAAAACTGTGTTTCTCTCGAACAATTTCTCTGTCGCTTGTTCTGGCTAGAGATAGCCTGCACCAGCGATACTGCAATGTATCCCCTATCAGAATAATTTCTCTTCAAATCGATAGCAACCAGTTGCCACGTACGACCCCGTTTCTATTTCGTCTGATCCGAGATCCGACAGCTCGCCAACGACGCCTTTGCCGCCTAGCCTTCCCGCGCGGAACTGTGTCCCCGACGGTGGCGGCAGAGCAGCATCTCGTTGACGGGACCCTGCAAAGGTTGGGCTTGAGGCTTGTAGAGCCGGCCGTGCCCCATATCAGTAATTGGAGGACGCCCGGAAGCCGGATACGAGCATGGAGGAGCCTGGGGTGGCCGAGGTCACCTCCTCGCGACCCACACATGGCAGGAGTATGTTAGAATATAGTTTGGGTTTAAAGATAAAGATAAGGAATAGATAGACTAGGTTTAAACCATGTATTACTTATCTTGTACTCCAAGTCTCTACCCCCTCGTGTATTCTATATATACCCCATATGAGGGTCAGATCAATATAACGACAATTCTAGCCATCCTAGAATTTCCACGTGGTATAAAAGCCATTAGACCAACGTCGCTTGATCCTTGGTCCTTTCACCACTTCCGCAGCGTGCCACCCCTGGCGAGATTAATCTCCTCTCACCGGGGGCGCGGCATCCAATTGATCAAAGATCAGATTGGTTCCGTAGATTAGATTAGATAAATTTTTCAAACTTAGAAATTTCATTAGATTAGTTTTTCATTAGCCACCAAATAAATTCTACGACCCTCTTATCCGCCGAGAAATCTTCATAGATGGATGCATGGATCTCCCTCTGCAAGTTGCAGGGCACGGCAGGCTTCGAGCCGGCGTCCATCACCAGACGCCACACGCGCATCCCGACTGCGGCAAGTTGCAGGGGGCACGGCAGGGTTCGAGCCGGCGTCTATCAGCAGACGCCACGCGCGCATCCCGACTGCGCCAAGACCGGCTACTCGCCCCGTCCGCAGCGGCACCCATGCGCACGCTCGGCGGCAGCGATCCGATCTGGTGGTGGTGAGTTCGATCTAATCGAACCGGCTTCTCCAACGGCTCAGCACGGCATCGACTTCAGAACATGGAGGCCTGCATCAAGCGGATGCTCTCGCGATCTGCATTGGCATCCCGGGCAACCGCGCGTCATCAGCAAGTTCTTCCTGCCAGCACCAAGCATAACTTCATCGCCAAGCAACTGCAACTTCATCGACTCCATAGCCCATGCACGCATCCAGCAGCAAGAACATGGCCGTGTGCACATGCATACGTGCGTGGCAACACTCGCCATGATCAACATGCGTACGTGCATGGCATGAGCCGTGGACCGCAGCCACGGCCCTTCTGCAGCGTCAACCGGCAACGCCGGCCACGCGCCGCTGTGCTCCGCGGGTAGGGGCTTCCACATCACATCGACGTACATGGAGGCGCTGGACTACGGCAGCACATGTGGCTGCTTCGATCCGGGCATACACCGATCGTAGCTACATCAACTCCCACTGTTCCGGACCACGCCACATCATCAATCTGTACATCGAGATCGCGACCAAGAAAGGAGAAGCGACATCAACATGCACCGTCCACACGCCAGACCAGTGTGGAGAGAGATGCAAGTCTTCATCGACTTCTCCGACGCGACGCGACGCGACACGGCATCGACACATCCTCGTCGCGAGGGACGCCTTCAAGCGACATCATTGTCGACACGCTGCTGCAACGTCATTGTCGACACTTCATCGCCAAGGTCTTCATCAACATGGTCTTCACCAACAACTTCATCAACGCACCGCCGCCGCCTCGTCCACAAGATGGACACTTAGCATCTTCTGACAGACTTTTCTGCAAGATGCGACCTCGACGGCGGCAATGACCGCGTCACGACAACGGCATCGACCGTGTCATCCACGACGGCACGACTGCATCGACACGGCATCACTACAGTGACGACCCTACACGGCCACACGGTCCTGGAAAACCGATGTGTGCTCGATGGGCTTCCTCCGGTCTTGGCAAAACCGGTGGACTCATCGCCGACGGCATCCTCTGACATCCGCAAGGTGCACCGTCCACGTCTGCAGCTCCGTCATAGCGCTTTTTTGCACCTCCGGCTTTGTGCGGCTTCATCATCCACGACGACCACACCATCGACCACGACTATCTCAACCACGGCTACATCACCATGATCGGCTACCTCGATATTAATGGCAACGTCTACAATAACTTATCGGCAACAACTCCAGTCAACAGTGTCCGAGTCGTCACTAGCATCCACGCCTCTCCCGCTGTGACTGCGGGAGGGAATAAAGGAGAGACAAGGAAGGCACCGGAAGGGGACGCAGTCACCGTCCTAGGTGTCGACCAATCAGAGATGCAGGTGATGACGGTGAAGCAGAGAAGACGACGCAAGCACGATACTTCAAATCCAGTCGCAATCGTCCGTTTCACTCCCGCTACGACTGAGGGGGAATGTTAGAATATAGTTTGGGTTTAAAGATAGAGATAAGGAGTAGATAGACTAGGTTTAAACCCTGTATTACTTATCTTGTACTCCAAGTCTCTACCCCCTTGTGTATTCTATATATACCCCATATGAGGGTCAGATCAATATAACAACAATTCTAGCCATCCTAGAATTTCCACAAGAGTAAGGTCAGAGAAACGACTCATAGGAGGGGAACAACAACGACCATGTGTGGAGGAGAGGCTCATCGCCATTGACTGGGGAAGGAGGGGTCGTGGTGGGATGTCACGACCACGGGCAAAGGAAGAGAGCTTTGAGAGGAGCTCGTCGGCTGCGAGGCGACACTTGTTGAGTGGCAGGAGCTCCGACGTCAAGTGCGATTCGCTCTACCGGCCGCGTCATTGCCATGGCGACTTGGCATCTCTCCTCGACATTGCCGCGGCGGTACCGTCACACTCCTTTTTCTCACGTCGATCTTCCACTACACCCCCAACGTGATTCCTCCACCATTGAGAATACTGTCGTAGCCGGGCTCATCGACATATGTGGTTCCGCAAAGCTATGGGAGGTGGAGAAGCTCCACTTCCTGGCGTGGCGTCGCCGCCTTACATGACATGCTTGTTGGTCTAGGTCGGGCTGTCGCGGCAGAGATCAAAAGACAATCGTGCGACACTTGGAATTGTAAGTAGTTTAGTTTTGATAAAATCTTGAACTGGGCGATGAGGGCGCAGAAGGCCAGCCTAGATATGCGAAATGCCTTGAGCCTGATGGAGCACCATAGGGCAGTGTAGGAGGAGTTATATTTTGGAAAGCTTGGATCTTTCCCGATTGCTTTCATGCTTTTGTTTATTTTTTCTTAACACGCATGCTTTTCTTCCTAATACGTGATCTCTTGACTGATTCCTGCTGGCACGGACTCAACCAGACGATGGAAGGCACCTGATGAAAAATAAAGAGAAACCTTCCTACTTTTAAATCTCAACCGTCGATCTTTCTGGTTAACATAAAATTAACGGAGAAAAAGGGGCGACGTATGGAGAACTATAAAAGCTTCCGTCCTTTATTATTAGGTAAAGATATATAGCTGGTGAGCACCATATTGAACATAAGGCCACGACATGAAACAATGGTACTTCTACATCAATCAAAATTGAGAAAGGTACTCACGTTGTTGTATTATATTATGACAATTAAGATGGACCATGCAAAAACTTGGTATAAAGCTTCAGAAACACATATGATGCATGCTAGGGCCGCCAAACATAGTATAAAGCTTCAGAAATTTGTGTCGCATCAGGGTAGATGTGCATAGTAGAATATCAACTCTCACATGACCATCATATATAAGACATGCACCACAACATATGAAGACCTTAGAGCATCTCCACCCGTTGGCCCCCAGGGGCACCTAAAATCGCCGCTTGAGGGCGAGCCAGCGCAAAAGAAACGGCATGGGGGCGAGTTGGTCCCCAGTCGCCGGCCCCAGGGCCGCCCCCAAACGCGTCTAATTTTTTTTCAAAAAAAGTTCGGCGAAGTTCGGCTAAACACGTCTAAATTTCGGCAAACTTTAGCATATAGTAGACATGTTCGCGGTACATAGTAAAGAAATCTAAAAAAGAACCCGCTGACCGCGGAGTAGTCGCCGTCGTCGCTGCCATCCTCGCCGCCGTCGTCGCCGGCGGCCTTCTCCTCCTTGACGCGGCCGTCCCTGGTGGACCCCTGCTCGGCGTCGCCAAGGCGGACTGGTGGCGGCGGCGGCGCATCGTCGTCGTCGCTGTCGTCGAGGACGACGACTCCTCCTTCGTCGCGGCCTCGTCTCCCTCACCATCTTCAGGGAGTCCTTGCGCGCCCATTCCAGGGCCGCGTCGTCGTCGAGCTCCACGTCGTCGTGTTCCATCTTCACGGCGGGCAGACCCGGCTCCGTTTTCACCGGTGCGAGCCCCGGCTTCGTCTTTGGCTTGACGAAGCGCGGAGGAGCCGACGAGGAGGCGCGCCGGCCGCCCTCGTTGATGACGATGCCGGCGCTGCGAGTGCGCCGGCCGAGCGGCGTCTCCACTGCGGGCTCGGCCTTGACACCGAGCAGCGCCGGAGAGCCGGAGGAGTGGGAAGAAGACCGTGAGGAGGAGTGCGAGGAGGAAGAGGAGCCGAACATCCTGGGCATCCATTGCCCGGCGCGTCGGCGGTGGGCCGGGGCGGCCGCCCTCGCCGGGGGAGGGTATGCCAGCGACGGGTTGTTGCCGCCCTCAAGGTGCGTCAGCACGCCCTCGAGCGTGCGGCCGGGGACGCCCCACCACAGGTGGCGCCCCTCGCTGTTCTTCGTGCCGCCTACCACCTGTGCCCCGTTGGTGGACGCCACTCTGGTGCTGACGGCGCTCGAAGTACGCCGCCCACGCCACGTGGTTGTTGGCGGCGTACTAGGGGAGGGCGAGCTGCTCGTCGGTGATGGAGGCGCGCACGATCTCTATCTCAGCGGCGAAGTAGGGGGCGCGCGCCACGGCGTCGGGCAATGGGGGAATGGGTACTCCCCCGTTGTGAGCCTCCACTCCGTCGGCCCGGCGCGCATGTCCGGCGGCGCCGGGATGTTGGCCTCGAACCGGAGCCAGGACTCCTGTTCGCAGAGCGAGCGGCGGCCGAAGCCGTTGGCCGCCGCCTCATCGCCGAGGAAACGTTCGGCCATCGGGGCTGTCGGTGGGGGAGGGCTCGGAGGCGGCGCACGGGGGAGGGAGAGGGAGGGCTCGGCGGGGGCGCACAGGAGAGGGAGAGCTCGGCAGCTAGGGCTGGTGTGGCCAGAGGCGAGGAAGGCCACCGGCTTATATACCCGCGCCCGTGTGTACGCGTAGCGGGAGGGGAGGCGTCGCCGCGCCGCCCCGTGACGCGCCGCCCGTGAGGAATCAATGGCAAGGTTGACTGACGGCGGCAGCGCGGCAGCCTTGGCATTGATTTCCGCGGGAACCGAGGCGATGAGGGCGACGAAGCGCCCGTCTTGCTGACTCGGCGGGCCCGCAGCTGCTTCACGCTAAAACAACTCGCCGCGGTGCCCCCGGGCGCCCCCCAGCGCGCCGGGTTCGGCCTGGGTCCGCCGGCGCTGATTTCGGCCCAGGCCGGCGAAAATCGGGCTCCTGGGGACGCGACTGGACCGTTTTTTTCGGCGCCGGCGCGAAAGAATCGCCTGGGAAGGCCTTTCTGATGTCGCGGCTGAAGACACTCTTATGTGCCCCTACCTCACTTTCTGAGCAACCACTGTATATATTTTAGGATTAGGAAGCATCAAGAAAAATAATAATACTGGCAGTCCACTTGTCGCGATCCAATGGATTGCAAACGCAGCACCTTATGCTAGTTCATGCCCGACATAACCGTGAATATGTCCCTCCTTACCACCACCACGCTCACGTGGTGGTAGGAAGTTGTGGCTGGATCACCCTATCGCAGCGGGATCGGAGCACATCATAGGGCGGCCATATGTGGGAGTAGTCGTAGGTACATTCCTTATAAGGTGAGAGATTTGGAGAGCAGCGATGTAGCGGACGAGCACACCTGCTCCCGCTACACATACCAATGGAACGAGGACGCGTCGGGCGGTGTATTGAATGCGATCGTATGGAGCAGGTGGGGGTACTTAGCGTCGAACAGTGGCATACGTGACTCCGCCGTTTGACATGACGATGCCGCACACGGTGCATATGTTTTTCTAGTGCAGGATACACATGGAAAAATATATGTACACGCACGAATTAGTGTATGCATGCAGTAGCCGATTTCTAGATTGGATTTGTATGTGGTACTGGTGCACGAAAACAATTGCTTACGTACTAACATGCATGCATCAACGGCTAGGTAGTGCATGTAGTTCCCTGGCTGATGGATTCGGCAGCAAGAATACATACAGTAGTGCTACGTATATCGTGACTATACGCGGCGGCCACGGCGACTGGCACATGTCAATACATACCCGAATACCCTGCGTCGGCCGGTATACATACTTGAATACCCGCGCAAAACATTGGATTGCCCACACAAATCATGCATTCAACTCCAGGCCAATGTACAGCCGACCAGGTATATATGTGACCGAAACGACTCCTTGGATACGTTTTGCTTCTTTTTGTTTTGACGGCAAAAGGAATTTTTTTTACGTCCGTCTGCACGCACCTTCCAAACGGCGGTAACTCTGTCCGGCATATATGCATTAAATAACCCGACGTATGCGCCTTGAAATACGGCGTCCGTCCCATATCCTCGAACAGCTCGACGTCTCACGATACCGCGAGCAAGCGAGCTCGTCCACGCCGATGAATTTCCGGAGAGATTTGGCACAATGACGGCCCAGCACATTGAAAGAAGGGAAAGAAAGGAGTCGGACATGTACACGGTCTGGCCCACCTTGGCCCTCGGAGGTCAAATTTGTCAATTTTATCGGCAAAAGGCACAAATTTAACGTCAGGGTGAAACTATTTTATATATTGTTTTTGAAAGTATTTCACCCAGCTGACCTCTAATGTACAGCGCATGACTACAAGGAGCGCCTAACACTCAGGCGCCACACTTGTGCAGCGTCCGACAGCTAGGTGCTGCGCCTAGCTGTAAGGAGCTACACAATAGAGTGCAGCGCCTAGCTGTCGGGCTCTGCACAAAAGTGTCAGCGGTGTGAAATATTTTTAAAAACAGTTTAATTTATGAAATACATTCGTTCTGAGGTCAAATTTGTCAATTTTGCCGCTCGGTTACCCTTAGACGATTGGTATTGTACACACAACTGAGCCGGATGCAGAGCTCGCTGCATCGTCGCCGTCGCCGTGGTGGACTCACCTTCATCTTCAGGACTTCAGGTATGCCCCCGCTCCGTACCTCCTCCAAATCTACAGGTAGGTACGGATGCCCTCCTGCCTGCAAGGAACGAGCCTTTGCTAGAATCCGAAGTGTTGGTGTTACCGGATAAAAGTTCTCATATCCATAGGGCTGCGTGACCTAATGTTCGATGATGGCCTGGTCTCGAAACAGTTTGCAGTTAGTTATGTCGACATTTTCTCATGCAGTACAACAATGTGTAGTTCCATCTTATTTCTGATTTGATTGCAAATCTTGCAGTCTTGAACGACTTAATTTGCGGGGACTTTCCAAATGCCACACTCATTTTATGGTTTAGGCTGTAGGCACACTTTGACTCAATATTCCCGATAGCATGCTTGTTTAATGTGCCATTAGAGGCATGTATGTATATTCTGATCTCTCTGTGCTTACGACTACATTATCAGCATGCATTGGGCATATATGTTCCCCATACCTTGGAGATTTATGTCTGCAACTCAATTTCTTTTCTTCTGTTATCCAGTTCATTCCTCTAATATGTGTAATTTATTTTCAGGTGTTGTAGAGGGGCTGCAATTATTTGCAAGAGCAAGGGCTGCTATCTCGGTGTCTATGACATGTCTGATAGATTCCGGGGCTGGGCAGACCTTCCGGATGGCCTACTGGACTCTATCATTGCTCGGCTGGGCTCATTCCATGGTCTTCTTGCATTTGAAACCACGTGCCGCTCTTGGCTTGCCGTGTTTTCTTCATGTCCATTCAAATACCTTGGCAGCACTCTTCCCACCTCTCCTTCTCCAACCTGTTGACTCTTCGCGCTCTCCTCATCCTCATTCTGTTTGAGATTTACTGGTGCCGACAATCCCATGTCGTGTCATTGATATAGCCAACCTAGACACCTACCAGGGCTTTGATATTGCCATAGTTTGGACTTCTCATCGATCGATCTATCTATACCTTTCTATATTAATTATGGACTCCCCAGAAATTACCACGTTAATCAAAAAATACGAGCCGTTAATCACGTGTGGGACCGAATTATTATGGTGTTGATTAACCGGTTAGAAATTCCCACCGTACCCATAGAAAAAAAAATCCAATTATTTTCTCCCGCAGACATCTCCTCTCCCTTCCTCTAACCTACGTGCATAGAGTCCTCGAAAAAGAAAACTGTGAACCAAATTTTTTTTGTGCTAAACAGAGAACCAGTCTAATCCCAACCGCAAAAAAGAAATCCATCTATCTAAAAAATGCAATCTGATCGCAACTCCATTGGCATCTCCTCTTCCCCGCAGGCATCTCCTCTCCCTTCCTCGCAGGCCCCTCCCGGGCATCTCCTCTTCCCTGTAGGCATCTCCTCTTCCTCGCAGGCATCATCCTCTCTTTCCTACTCAAGAAAAATACATCTCCAAGAGTTTTCTTCAATCTGGTGGCGGTGAGTTAGACCTAGCGGCAAATCACATCTCCTGACTGTTTCGTATTGCCTTGGCCTCAGCCTCTCCCAGCCGGTGCAATAAGCTTTTCTATTTGTTTGCTGCGTTTTATCTGGGAAAAGCGAGATTGAAAAGGAGATGGAGGATATGTTCAGCGCTGTCAGACGACATTAAGCACAACGTCTTTCTATTGTGCCTACTACCCAGCCATCCAGTATGTGAGTGATTTCTTGGCAGCAGATTTATGATTTCTATGGATGCATCACACTGATTGAATTTACAAATAAGTGTGTTCATTACGACCAGGGTTCTCTTCCAATCCGTGTCGCTGTAAACTGTTCTGCTGCGGCTTCAATCATGAATTCTGAATCCCTTCCCCAACGTGATTTTCTAGGTCGTCTGCATGCCTAATGGCTCTTCTATCCGTGCATCAACACCTATATTGGATACAAGCTTTCCAATCGCCACCACATCTTAGCCTGGAAGGAGAGAAGCGACAGGAGATTTCTTAGATTTTGATGGATTCATGCACAATGAGGACGATGCCAAATTTGGGCAACTACATTGCCATCTCACCCCTCTCACCCTCAGGTTTGCCTTCTGCCTTTTTCTACTCTATTCTAATGGCACTTGATGCAAATTGATAGAATTAGTACATGAATGATGTTTGAAGTGCAAGCTTGGATTCAGGTCGCTTGGCGGAGTAGGTGGACTAAAATTAAGCTAACATATTATATCTTCCAGTTTCGGTGAGATCCTGCACACATCAGCATATATACTCTTAAGCTAAGCCAATTTTTTTACTTCCTGTGGCTACACTAAGATTAGAGAAACAATTCATACAGTGTTATATTGCAATTTATAACTTGGGGCTATTACAATTGTACCATGAGGATAAGATTGAGCAACTTATCCTTCAGTAGATATATTAATATTGTAGTAAATAATCCTCAACTCATTGCAACATAGAGCGTACGAACATGCAGGCTTCAAATCATCATATAATTGATCTATTGATTCATTAGCAGAATATTGTGTAGGTAGTTTTATGTGATTTCTACCTGTAAAAACGTTCTATAGGATTTCTCAACCTGATGAATTACTAAGAAGTCTCCATGTAACCGGGATAGGTAGTATGAGCTTCCGAGAAATGAGAACAAACTAAAATTCAGTTTGACCATTATATATTATTTTTGGAATATATATTTATACATTACAAAGGGCGATCTTTTTGAGGGAAAACAAAGGGTGATCTTGATTCATTCCCCTAACTAGGTCCCTATTTTACTGAATTAACATGATTGGGCCTTTATACAGTACTTGGGGATCATTTAGAGGGTCCTATTAGTTTTTTTCGAAGATACCAATAACTAAATATATGGTCCCCTTGATTGAGATTTTTTTGTAGGAATTATGGAGGACATAATCCTTAAAAATACCACAAGGATTTCTTGATCTATAGGACTGTATGAAATAAAATACTTCCAAAGATTACTTATAGTGAACAAC
This sequence comes from Aegilops umbellulata, assembly GCA_032464435.1. Lineage (NCBI taxonomy): Eukaryota > Viridiplantae > Streptophyta > Magnoliopsida > Poales > Poaceae > Aegilops > Aegilops umbellulata. The sequence goes on along the minus strand of CP136060.1, from coordinate 583,646,269 downwards.
ATTTAAGAGGGCAATTTCCATCGACTCAAATCTCTATGAAAAAACAGTTTTTTCACCATGCAATCGTAAAAGTTCAATGAAAATTATGTGTTTTTACATAAAAGTCCAGTCTGAGATCTTTTGTTTTCGATATTTCATTACAAACCTGTGAATTCAAGAGGCCTGTCGTTGCACAAAATCTGTAAATTATTACATCATCAAGATAATGCTCTGTTGATGCTATGAATATTAATCATCTCTGTTTATGTTGAATACAATATTTGCTAAGAGTAACTTGCCAATTGCACTTTAAGGAAAATCCTTTTTTCATGATTAGTAGTTTCTTTAGACACACAAAATCATTCCTCTATATCAGTATTAGAAAATTCATGTGTTTAATTATATCATCCGAATTGTCCATTACATGTTCCTAATGTAGCCATTACAGGGGAAAAGTTCTGTGTGTACAACACTTTTCTGTCGGATCCCTATACGGAATTGATCCTGTGGTGTGCTCTGATTTGGATCTGAGTATGAATGGTTCAACGGTGCCGGTGTACGCCCATTGGACGCAGAACATCGTACACATATCAATGCTCAATAGTGATAGTACCATAACTGTCGCATATCTGCCAACGTCGAGATGCATCCTTTCTCCTCATTTTTTGTGCACATAATCGTAGTTTTAGGTGCTTTTCGTTCTTAACAAATGTTGTAGTGTGAGCATGCTTCAGAAGCATAGATATGCACAAAAGATAAAAAAATAGTTGGTGGTGACGATCATCTATGAAACAACACTAAAGGCTATGGCAAAGACATACGCCCTATCTTCTCCCTGCAATATCTAAGCTTCATATGATAAAAAATGTTATAGTATATTTGGTCAACACGTTATGAGAAATTCATATCTAACATACTAAATTGTTTAAAGAAAACATGGGTAACTGTTTGTTAGATACGAAAATGAAAATTGACTGGTGCTCTTTATAGTTAGTTGTTTACAGTTTAATTAAGATGGCATTGGTACAGTGAACGTCACGGGTTAGTATTAATTGCTATTGTATTTGTATGACACACTCACTCTAACATCCAGAATACATAAAGTAAATACAATTTAGTTATTACAAGTTTGCACATGTAGTGAATATTATAACTTTCGTCGGCACTTATTTTTCTTCAAAGGTGCTAGCCCGTGCAGGTGCACGGGTTGACGACTAGTAGGATTAATGGCCCACCAAGTTGTCTAGAAAAGTTTTGCTTCATTGGCGCTTTGTTTGGTTATCTCATTTTTCCTAGCAATAAGTCATGTGTAATCTTTGATGTGTTCACAGGGGATACTACCTCGTCTCCACAATTGCCGGTGTTGGAAGGCAATGAGTGCATCTATGGTGCGCTCACTGCTCCTCTAGCATTAGCTAACTCATGTCTCATTATTGAGGCCGGATCACAAAATGCGTGTTGGTAGCCACTCTTGGGTGGCACATTCACCTTATCATGGACAAATCAAGCAAATCACGGTCCTCCAAGGGCAAGTGTTTGGCATGGATATAAAGAGGCCACTGTTTATGAGTTGTCTCGTCGAATTGATATAGTGCGTTATAGCATGCTAAAACCAAAATTTAAGAGGCAGCGATATTTTGTATAGCGCGCTATTTTTTCCCCTTGTATCGGACATAAACCAGAATATCAAGCAAAACATTGACTGGTATATTGGATGATAGGTCTACTTCTAAAACACAATTTAAGAATAATTTAATGGGTTGATTTTTGCGGATTGCTGATATTTAGGAAATTGATGTATTATTTTCTTGCTAAAATTCAGTAGTTGTCTCTTTTTCTCTTTCATCACTCAAGAGTAACTCCTCTTTTTTACTCAGCTTTTGAATTTTGAATGTGATGCAAGAGTGTTCCAACTAGCAGAAGAGGATGCTACTGCTAGTAGGCGGAGGAGGAGGCGGAGTGCTCCGACGCGCCGGAGGAGGTGGAGTGCCCTCATGCGTCGGAGGAGGCGGAGTGCCCTGATCACTCGCCGGAGGAGGAGGAGGAGGCGTCCAGTTTGGAAGCTTGATGTACTCCTTTCTCCATAGACAGCTAGTCCTGAAAGCATTTACCAGATGAATCTCCCCTTCACCTATAGGGTATTCAAGCTCCAGCTCCTCAAATCCCTACATTATTTCATCCACCGTCACAATAGCATAGCCATGTGGAATCGGACGGCAATGAAAAGTTCCCTCAGCTAGAGGATGTACAACAAAGCCGACAGCCGACTTCAAGGCCAGGTTCTGGCATTTCGTCATTAGATCGCAATGTTCAGCCTCCGTGATACTATCCACGGGGTAGCGATGAGTCGTGAAATCAGGCTGAACGAGCTCCATGGAAGCCACGTTGCTTCTCCGCTGAAATGGTGGGGTAGCTTCTGGGGCAGTGTCGAAGCAAGGATCTTCGTGCTGCTGAGATGGTTGGTAGGTAGCTCGCTAGCTCTCAAGTTCCTCTAGCTTTGCTATTCTTGCAGTGAGCTTTTGCATTTTGCTTGCTTCCACTTTCCTCTTTCTCTCTAGGCTTCTGTAACCACCGCTGGCGGGAAACCCATGCACCCACAAAACGGAGACTGGTGTGCCTCGTGTTCGTCCACGGTGCTCAGGATTCCCGGGGGCCTCTGACAGCTAGTCCTTCTCTCTGTCGGGAAGGAACGTTCCTTCATGCGCTGCCTTGATATATTTCTGAAGCTTCGTGATGGGTATTGAAAGTTGCTCGTCCGTCCATTTACACTCCCTGTTTCTGGGTCCAAAGTTCCCCCAACCATGAAGAACCAAGTCCTTGAACGATCTGGCCAGTGCAATGTCGCTGGTTGGAACCCTTTAGCAAGCAGGTCTTGCTCAGCTTTGTCCCACAACGGTCGGGCTTTGTAGTAGCCACCTGACCACGTGTGATGGTGATACAACTTCTTTGCATCATTTTTCTTGTTTTTCACTGACCTTTTCTTACCCTCCTCCGATTTCTTGTAGGCCACAAATGCGGGCCAGTGATCTCTTATCTTCTCACATCGACGGATGAATTCTGGAGTCTTTTCTTTGTCGACAAACTTTGAGTTCAACTCTTTCTTCCAGTTTCTAAATAGTTATGCCATCTTCTTAAGAGCATACGCCTAGACCTTTGGCTCTATAACTGGGTTATTCGGCTCCTCCTCTGGCGGGAGGCTTAAATTTGTCATCAGCGAGGTCCAAAGATCATCTTTCTGTCTATCCTGGACATAAGATACTTCAGGGTCATCCTTACTCTTATTCCATTGCACGATGCTGATCGGGACGATGTCCCTAACAACAACTCCGCACTGATGTACGAATGTGTCCTTGGTCCGCTTGGGAGCAATCGGTCTTTCGCCACTCCTGTGATCGTGAACCTTTCATCCTGGCGCAACTTTTTCTTCGGGCCTCGTCTCCTTACGGAAGTTTGGCTCGATCCGGAGGGCTGGAAGAAGAAAGAAGAGTTAATATATGTCCATACCAAAACAATTAATGCATCAAGTCAGCACAACCTTAATTAATATATATACCTCGCCGGACTTTGCAATAGCTCCCTCCTCCGTTCGGTCACCGAAGCCGTCATCATGATCTCCTTCGCCGCCATTCGGTCACCGGAGCCGTCATGATCTCCTTCCTCCTCCATTGTTGGATTATCGGAGTCGTCATCCTCTCCTTTCTGACCATCGGTGTCGTTGAGAAACGACAAGGGATCACCTCCGGCGAGGATTATATCCCCCAACAACTGTTCTTGTTCTAAGTCTCTTTCCATAGATCCCGCAAATATTACAACATGGCAATATACAAACATGGGAGATGGATTAGTGGCAAACATAGACCTAGCTAATAACAACGAGGAATCATATGGATATATGAGCAATGGATTAGTTGCGGACCATCTCTCTCATGCATGTCTGACGTCCCCCCTCATGTCGAAGTTATCGGGGTTATACTTTCAGGAGAGGACACTTTGCAAAAAATAATCACTATGCATGGAGGGGGTAGATCGACAACGCTCTTTCTTCTAGGGTTTGGGTGGCCTCGAGAGTTGGTCGGGCGAGCGGACCGGGAGTAACTTATTAACTTTTAACTTGGTAAATTTGGGTGGCCTCGACAACGCTCTTTTAACTCATTTAACTTGGTAAATTTTGGTGGCCTCGACAACGCTTCTAGGGTTTGGGGTGGCCTCGACAACGCTCTTTTAACTTGGTAAATTTGGGTGGCCTCGAAAACTCTTCTAGGGTTTGGGGTGGCCTCTACAATGCTCTTTTAACTACTTGGGAAATTTGGGTGGCCTCGACAACAATTCTAGAGTTTGGGGTGGCCTCAACAACGCTCTTTTAACTAGGTAAATTTGGGTGGCCTCGACAACGCTTCTAGGGTTTGGGGTGGCCTCGACAACGCTCTTTTAACTTGGTAAATTTGGGTGGCCTCGACAACTCTTCTAGGGTTTGGGGTGGCCCCGACAACACTCTTTTAACCCATTTAACATGGTAAATTTGGGTGGCCTCGACAACTCTTCTAGGGTTTGGGGTGGCCTCGACAATGCTTTTTCAGTCCCGGTTTGGGTGGACTCGAGAGTTGGTTGGGCGAGAGGGGGTTGATCGATGCCCCCCCTCATGTCGAAGTTACCGGAGTTTTCTATGAACAAAAAAAATTTCCACATGAAAACATCTCATCTCATCTCCACAAAACATCTCTTACATCGCATCTCCACAAAAAAACCACACTAATTCACACTAACTCATTTTAACTCATTTAACTTGGTAAATATTCTATGAACAAAAAAAATTCAAAAAATACTATGAACACACATCAATCCATCCATCTAACTTGGTAAATATTCTATGAACATACATCTATCCATCCATCTATATATATGAAAAAAATTAAGAAATATTTTCTATGAACATAAAAAAACTATACACATCAATCCATATCCATCCATATATATACATACATCAATCCATCCATCTATATATATGGAAAAATTAAAGAAAAATATTCGATGAACGTAAAAATTCTATGAGGAGGGCCAGGGCGGCGGCGGCAGCACGCAAGGGCCGGGGCGGCGGCGGCAGCGCATAGGGCAGGGGCGGCGGCGCACCGGCAGCGCAGGGGAAGGGGGCGGAGCTCACTGGGGGCGGCGATGAGGAGCATGCGGGCTTAGGGCAGGGCGTTGGGACAGGGCGTCGGCGTCGGGAGGGCGCCGCAGTAGCCTGGCGGCGTCGGCGTCGGGCCAGGGCATCGGCGTAGGGGCAGGGCGGCGCAGCAGCAGCCTGGCAGCGTCGGCGTCGGGGCAAGGCGTCGGCGTTGATCGAGACGAGAATGGGAGGTGGGGAAAAATTTCCTAAGTGTTGGCATATATAGCCAGCCCTTTAGTCCCAGTTTGTGGCACCAACCGAGTCCAATTCCCACCTTTAGTCCCGGTTCGTGCCACCAACGGGGACCAAAGGTCAGTTTTCATCAGCCCAAAGGGCGGAAAGCAGAGACCTTTGGTCCCGGTTGGTGGCACGAACCTGGACTAAAGGGGGGCATTGGTCCCGGTTGGTGCCACCAACCGGGACAAAACGTTAGTATTGGTTCGTGTTGGTGGCACCAATCGGGACGAAAGGGTTGCGGCTGACACGACGTCGGGCGGGTGGATGTTTAGTCCCACCTCGCTAGCTGAGGGGTGTCGGGGTTGGTTTATAAGCACGCCTGCGGCATCCCTTCCGAGCTCCCCTCTAATGCAGGCCTACGGGCCTATACTCACTCTCTGTGCATGTGGGCCTACTAGGCCTTATGCCGGCCTGCATCCTGGCCCAACTAGTTGGTTGGGTTTCTGGTGTTATGCAGCCGTGGTGGCCGAGTAGGTGGTATTTTTTTAAAAAATTCCCCATTATTTTTGTTTTGTTTTTGCTTTATTTATTTTCTTTTGTTTCTACTTACAGCTAAATACTTAGAATTTTTGAGTGATTCTTTTTGCTTTAGTTTTCAAATTATAAACTTTCTGTTAGTGCCATTAGTTTTCAAATTCAAATAGTTTGTGAATAACTTTACTTTAAAAATATATTTTTGAGTGATTATTTTTCTTCTATTTAATATTAGTGTGTTTTATCATTATATTTTTTTGCTATTAATGTTTTGAACAAAAAATACTTTCATAATTTTAGTTGCATAAATTTTATATAATTTTAGTTTAAAAATATTCAAGGTTTATAAAAGCTTTTTAGTTGATTCTTTTTTCTATTATAGTTTTTTATCATAATAGTAAAAATTAACTCATTCTTTTTAGTTCATTCTTTTTGCTATTAGAGTTTTGTAAAAGCTTTTCAGCTCAATCTTTTTGCTATTAGTTCATTCTTTGAGCTAAATGACCCTAAAAATGGAAAGCACTACAAATGAACTCTGAAAAGGTTGAAAGTTGGCATGGCATCATCATTTCACCCACATAACATGTGCTAAAAAGTTGAGAGGGTTACGGGAAAAACTGGATGCACTTCGTGTACAAAATGGACAATCTCTTTCGAAGTATTAGGGTTTCGGACGAAAACTCATCTGTTACAAAGGGATTTCATTTTTTTGAACTTATTTGAACTCCAGACTTTTTGTGTGTTCAACATGCACCATTCAAAGCCACATCATCAATTTTCAACCCTTTTTGACTTCATTTAGTATTTTTTTAGCTAAATGACCCTGAAAATGAAAAGCACTACAAATGAACTCTAAAAAGGTTGATGTCCCAGGTACACATTCTTCCTGCATTTGTCCAAATATACTTTCGGTGTAATCTAAACAGTGCGTGCATGCGTGGTATCCCTTGTTTGTCTGTCCTGAAAGGTTACTGAGAGCAGGTCAATCATTGATGGTTACAAACAGCAACGCATGTAGGTCAAATTCCTCTTGTTTGTGCTAATGGCCTTAGGTACACATCAATGTCGTTGGCGGGTTGCTTAGGGCCTTGGATGAGCACAGGCATCATAATGAACTTGCGCTTCATGCACAACCAAGGAGGAAGGTTATAGATACATAGAGTCACGGGCCAGGTGCTATGATTGCTACTCTGCTCCCCAAAAGATTAATGCCATCCGCACTTAAACCAAACCATACGTTCCTTGCGTCACCTGCAAAGTCCCCCCACCTTCTCTCGATTTTTCTCCATTGCGACCCGACAACGAGTGCTCTCAACTTCCCGTCTTTCTCACGGTCCTCTTTGTGCCATCACATCAACTTGGCATGCTCTTTGTTCATGAACTGACATTTCAACCATGGTATCATAGGAGCATACCACATCACCTTGGCAGGAACCCTCTTCCTGGGGCGCTCGCCCTCAACATCACCAAGGTCATCTCGTCTGATCTTATACCGCATACCGGGCATGCGTTCAATTCCTCGTACTCACCGCGGTAGAGGATGCAGTCATTAGGGTACGCATGTATCTTCTGCACCTCTAATCCTAGAGGGCTGACAACCTTCTTTGCTTCGTACGTACTGTCAGGCAATTCTTTATCCTTTGGAAGCTTCTTCTTCAATATTTTCAGTAGCTTCCCAAATCCCTTGTCAGTTACACCATTCTTTGTCTTCCATTGCAACAATTCTAGTGCAGTACCGAGCTTTGTGTTTCCATCTTCGCAATTTGGGTACAACCCTTTTTTGTGATCCTCTGACATGCGATCGAACTTCAACTTCTCCCTTTCACTTTCGCATTCTCTATGTGCATCAACCATGACTCGACGAAGATCATCATCGGGCACATCATCGGGTTCCTCTTGATCTTCAGCTTCCCCCATTACAGCATCACCGTATTTAGGGGGCATGGACAACACATAAAACCATTCTGCGTGTTTGCCTCAGCCACTTCGAGAAAATTATGCACACCCTTAATGTGCTCGGAGGTGCTTTTGTCACCGTACATCCATTGTCGGTTCATTTGCGTGCATTATATATAATTAGGTATGTCAAAAACCATTACAAAACATCATGAATAGATAAGTGACCAAATTAATAGAAGTTCATCATCACATTAAAACCAAAGTACAGTAGTGATCAAATGTTATTACTGAAAAAATAAATACCTAAAGTTCATACATAGTTCTCATTGAACAACATATAGCTCTCTAGAGTATCTAATTAAAACATACATTAAAACTATGTAAAAAAATTCAATGCAACAACAAATGCGATCATAATCGCAACTAAGGTAACAATTGATCCAACGGCATAATGATACCAAGCCTCTTGATTAACGGCATATTTTTTAATCTTTCTAATCTTCAAGCGCATTTCATCCATGTTGATCTTGTGATCATCGACGACATCCACAACATGCAACTGCAATTTCATCTTCTCCTCCTCAATTCTTTTCACTTTTTTCTTCAAGTAATTATTTTCTTTTTTAACTAAATTTAACCTCTCGACAAGAGGATCGGTTGGAATTTCCGGTTCACATACCTCCTAGATAAAAACATCTATGTCACGTTGGTTGGCATAATTGTCATAAACAATAAATGAAACAAAATAATTATAAAAGATAATATACCACATCCGAATCTTAGGCAGGACGAGGGCCGACAGGGGCGGATACCAAAACCATCGCACTATATAATAACAAACAATAATAAAATTGAGAAAATTATACAAGTATCCATCTAAATTATACAAGTAAGATTTTTTTTCTTTTACAAAGAAGATAAGAATAAGAGGCTCACCATGGTGGTGCTGACGACGAGATCGGAGCGGGCGATCGACGGCGGTGAGGATGGGGACGGGACAGGACGGACTGGCGAACCTAGACAAATCTTTACGAAAATGGAGCTTTGACAAGGAGCTTCGAGAGGGGAAAGCTTAAGTGTGGCTCGGGCATTTCATCGAACAACTCATGTGCATAGGAGGTGAGCTAGAGCAACACACACCTCTCCCACGGCCGGCCCAAAAAAACAAAGCAGTAGCTCTGTTCGTGGGCAAGGGCAGGGGTATATATAGGGATCTCTTTAGTCCCGGTTGATGGCTAAAACCGGGACTAAAGGACAACATTTGGACCCGGTTCCAGCCACCAACCAGGAATAACGGTGTTGGGCCAGGAGCGAGGCCCATTGGTCCCGGTTCATGTCTGGAACCGGGACCAAAGGGGTCTAACGAACCGGACCAATGGCCCGCGAGGCCCGGCCGGTGCCCTGGCCTCACGAAGTGGGACTGATGCATCCTTTGGTCTCGGTTCGTGAGTGAACCGGTATTAATGCCCTTACCCAGGCCTCAACCAAAGCCCTATTTTCTACTAGTGTGGGTAGCTAAGACAGTTCAGGCGCCAGCTTGGAAAAATAAGGTGGCAGCAGGGCCGTATCTCTCTGCATGTGCAGCCGGAGCAGCTGCACAGGGCCCCCAAAACTATGGGGCCCCTAATTTTTCTAAGCACGTACTAATAATAAGTGGATCACAACTTAATGAACCGTGAAATAAAATTGTAAAGAGAAAAAAATAGCTGACAACTATGAAACGCAAGGAGAACTCTTGAAGCAGATTACTTATCAAGTTACAGTGCTCTTCTCTGTCTTCCTCAAGACCTAAGTGCTCAGTGGCAAATCAAATCCCCTGAATTAATTCGCTGGAAAATAACTCCCAGTCTCCTCATCTCCTTCCTCGGATGGCCTAAAAGTATCCAAGAAGAAAGCCATTGATGGCATGTTTGCCGCGAAATAGTCAACAACCAAAGGTCGTCGCTTCATCCCTTTTCACCCATCTGTTCTTAAATCAATTCATCGTTCTTTCTTGAGTCCGTGCACCCTCTGGTATCCTAATAGTTCAAAGATTTCTCTTTCGGTGTGATGTAATGCTTTAAGATATCTATACTACCACAAATATGCAGTGATTAATAAAAATATATTTTAATTGGCTTCATAATACATGGAGACCTAAATTTTGATTTTGCTCCGGGGCCTAGATTTACGGGGTACGGCCCTGGTCGAACGCATGCGAGATACAGCACGGCTCCTCCCCCTCCTCTCCAGCCACCGCCGCGAGATCCTGGGCTGAAGCGCGCCAGCGGAGAAGGAAAGCAAACCGAAATCCATAGGCCATAGCCAAAGCAGAGCCGCGAAACCACTTCCCCCGTAGCGCAGAATACGCCTTCGAGTCTGGGTTTGCGTACCGCTCAGAACCGTTTTTCCCAGTGCTCAGTGCAGCAGAGCAGGGAGACGTGCAAACCTTCAATCACATGGTTCGAGTCGAAATTCAAAAACACGTTTGTGCTATCTCAGGTAATATCTTATAAAATAAGAACGTCCTAGTTCATGATTCTACAATCAAATCGAAACCTTAACATGGACCAATCTTGGAAGCCCCGCCATGCTTATCCGTCAACCAGCCAAAGAGCATGCAGTCCAAGGACGCCTAAATGGTAGGAGCAACCACATGTAGCACCACAACATGTTGTGCTATCCCTTTTCTGGCTGCTTCGCTGCTATCTTGTCCAAGTCCACCTTGAACAAGGAGCTTTCACCTCTGGTCAATGCCAAATATGTGGCAGCGATCTCGTCCAAGAAATTTAGGAGGTCACCCTTGTTCCACCCAGAGTAGCGCTTCTACAGCAAGCCTTTTTTGAGCTTACCGGCAAACTTGAGAATTTGGTATGCCACACCAATCAGTTGCATGTCACCATACGGGACACCACCCTGGACCATCTTGACAAAGCTTTTAGACTCGCCTTTCTATAACTAACTCAATGCATGTTCCACACAGAAACGTTCCTCCTCTTCCTGGTGTCTCCTATTCCCTAGTATGTTTCCGCATTCTATTTATGTTCATCTCCTATTACTCAAGATTAGTTTCTCTTTTTTCTTCAGTTTCCTCACATCTGAATGTGATGCACAATGCTCCAACTAGTAGAAGTGGATGCTACTGCTTGAGTCATGATGGGGCAGTATATATGCACACATATACACACACCAAATACAATGCCGTTCATGGTTGAAAGTTGTTGGCAAGGTACAATTTTTCATTAATACCACGAAATGGTCTAGTTGTATGTTTCGTCACGGTCCTTCTTCTGTCATGTTCAACATGATACCGTGCAGTAGGTATGAAACAAAGCCAAAGTAAAAATAGTAGCGCATGCTTGTGGTTGTCGTGTCACTTTTTTTAAGATGATTGATCTGCATGTTAAGACTGGTTTATTCTTTGAGAGCTCGTATCTAGAATGTGGCATTGTGTTGCTCGGAAACTGGAGTTACTGTCTTCTGGTTTTATCCTCTCTTTTTGCATAAGACAATGCAATTCATATTCAATACTATTAAAATTAGGCATTAATTTCATAATTAGGTGAGACTACGATGTATTATTCTTTGTCATTCATAGATCGGACACGAACCGGAATATCAAGCAAAGCACTGACCGGTATATGTCATGATAGGTCTGAAACACAATTTAAGAACTATATATATGGGTTACTATTCACGGATTGCCTATATTTACGACCTTGGTGTATTTTCTTCCTTAAAATACCAGTACTTGTTTTTCTATTTTTTATTTTTCTCTCTTCGTTTTGGATAAGCACTTGGTGCATTCACTATGAAGGTGATGCGTCCTTGAATGAGTTTTGCTTGTACATATTTTCTCCACCCAACCATGTAACATAAAAGACGCACTCCATCCAAATAAATTTATTATTAGTGTTTCTCTTTTGTTTGATTTTGTGGCACCCATCTTCTTTGCCCTGTGGAAGAGTTTTTTCATGATGATAAACATCTCCATCTTGTACATAATGATTCTTAGATGAACAAATGCTTGTGCAATTCTTGTAGCAGAACATGGTTATGATGGTTCTTATGTGATAAATGATGTATCTCATCATGGACATATGAATACCAGGGAGGAAGCTAGAAAAAAAATCCCATGGTGTCAGCACTATATTAATGATGTCATCTATACTAATAAACAATTCTTTGTAGAAAATTAATGAAGAAATTTCAAAAATTCACTGGTCTCAGCTGACACCAATGCCTCTATGGGAGCTCCGTCCTTGATGAATACATTACATGTTCATTCGGGTACAAGCAAGAACTCTGCCACAACCACATTATCACGATTTAGGCTGCACCCATTTCGCTTGCGCCGATGCTCATCACGAAGACCTTGATTTCTGGCATGATGCACGTCACCATACTCAGTTATTGCTGCAGGCTGCTGGTTCCTATGGTGGCTACGGAGACGACATACACATCATGACTCTTGTCCCCCGTCATTTAGATGGACAACTTCAGTTCTGGCTATTGTGGGTAACTACGTAAATCTATTACCCAGAGGCGGGAATTGAACAAGCACAAATGGAAGAGGCCGGAGGCAAGATTCGTTAAGGTGAATGTGGATGCGTCCTATCATGAGGAGGAGGGATCAGGAGCTACTACTGCTATCATATGAGATGAAAAGGGCCGATTTATAGTGGCACGGTGTAAGTTTATTTGTTTTGCAGCTGCTGGAGTTACAACTAAAGCCATGGCAATGCGTGACGGATTAAACCTGGCGAACAGATTGGCCTTTAACATGGTGGATGCAGAGTCCGTCTCATTGAATGTCGTGAACTATTCTCAAGGACAACATCAATTGTGGGATGCGGCCGCGAATATTTATGCAGAATGCATAGACTCAGCGACTTCGATAGGAAAGGTCATCTTTACTCATTGTTTTCGTGAGGCAAATGTGACATCCCATGAGCTAGCTAAATACAGTTATTGTAATAGTGCGATGATAGTTGGACTAATGAACCTACTGTGTTCTTAATTAGCCAGCTAGTGAATGATTTAATTGTTATTTGAATTAATAAAGCTAGCCATGATAGTCTTTCCTAAAAAAAAACTTTTTTTAGCTGGGCTGGAGCTGGATGTCCTAAATCAAATTGACAGATGAAAAATCATACATCCTTATTGATGCCAACTATATGAATAGTGTACCTGCAAAAACAAAAAAGTATCTCGACAGTGATCTCGACAAAGAAAGGGATGGTATCACCATTTTCCATCTGGAGGAGACCTTCAGTGTCGTATAGTTGGTGAGCTCGCCAGCAAACTTGAGAATGTCATATGCCTCACCGGTCAGTTGCATGTCATCACAGTTGACTTTGTTGTGCACCATCTTGAAGAGGCCTTTAAAGTCACACTTCTAGAACCAACTCGACACATGGTCCATATACAAATGCCCCTCCTTTTCCTGGTGTCTCTTATTCCCTGATGTTGGTTACATTATACTTATGTTCATCTACCATCTCTCAAGACTAGCTCCTCTTTCATTTTTACTTTGCATGAACTCAAATGTGGTGGAAGAATATTCCACTTATAGAACTGTAAGCTACTGCTTGAGTAATGGTGGGGCGATAATATGCACACACCAAACGTTATGATGTTCATGGTTAAAAATTGTTGGCTCAGTGCAATTGTGTATTGATATCCTAACATCATTTTGCAGCACATGCATACCCCAATTTAATAGTTGCAACTCCAACTGCGTACATGTATACTATTTGTTCACACACAATTACTTCTGAAAATAATAGCTTTTGATTTAGGTCATTTCATTTATACATAGTCAATCTAAAATTAATCTTGAAATTCCCCGTGCTGGGAAATCACCTAGTTATGTAATGGTCTAGATAATATAATTCTTTGAGAGCTCATGTATGTGGTGTGGCATTGTGTTGTCCATACAAAGTTGAAATTAGTGTCCGGCTTTACATAAGACAATATATAGAATGTGCAAGATGTGGCAGTTCTCACCCTCAATTTCTCACATGCATGCAAAGAAAACAATGATCACTACATGGAAGCATGACATCGTCAAAGACTCTCTTGATTTTGATTTCTTTCTAACTTTTCTCTCCAGAAACTTTTTATCTGATTGTCGATCCATTTTAACAATTGGCTTTTGCGGCGACATGTCTTCTGAACTATATCCCATGCCAACATGTTTTGACAACTCTATTCATCAACGGTTACCAGATTAATTTCACTTACTTACCATATTTACATACACTTAGTTAGGGTATCTTCAACGCTTACCCGCAACCCGGACAAGGCCTCCGTCCGTGGCAGGGCGGGACCAGTCTGCGGACACGGACGCATGACCACTAATGGGAAAGTGCTTATAGGCAGACTCACATTAGTGGCGGGCATGGTCAGGAACCCGCCACTGCTATTTTGGAAAATTAGCATTGGCGGGTAAAAATAACTACTCGTCGCTGCAATTTTAATAGTAGTGGCGGGCAAAATATATTGCTCACCTCACATATACTCTTTCACACCAATATTTGGGCAACTCGCACCCACAAATTTCAAAATCACAAAATGTTTGCGGTGGCGGGCATTATTAATTGCCCGCCACTCATATCTTAAGTCCAAAAAATCCTAAAAAGATCATATTTACTAAATCTAGAATAGTCTCACATTTTAACATGGTGCTTTGGATGATATGTATTAATCATAGAAAAAGTTTGAAGTTCAAATGATTTAAAAATAATAAGTTGTGTGTGGAACGCGGTGGTTTTCATTCAAAACCCTAACACTTTAGGTGGGAGTGTATGGTTTGTACATGATGTTCGTCAAGTTTTTGCGTAACTCTCTCATATTATTAACACACCCTATATGGATGAAATTAAGACATCATGCCAAGTATCATACCTTTCAGAGCTCGTTTACTTGCTATTTCCTACCGAAGAGCGTTCTGCCGTTTTTAGTGGATGGAAAATTAGTTAATACCTCAAAAATAGCATAGCAACTTGAAAAGTGGTCAAATTTGAGCATGGTGCTTTGGATGGTGTGTATTCATCAAAGAATTTGAATTTCAAATTTTTTACCTACTATTTCGTACTGAAGAGGGTTCTGCCCTTTTTAGTTGCCAGATAGTTAATTAATGCCTCAAAATAGAAAACTAACTCAAAATGTGATCAAATTTGAGCATGGGTCTTTGGATGCTGTGTATTAAACATAGAAAAAGTTTGAAGTTGAAGTGATTTAGAAAAAATGTGGCAGAGCAAAACTCAAGAAGAACAGGGAGCAGAGCCACGAACCCGCCTCCGCAGCTTTCTCCAGTGCCGAGAATGCACCTTCTAGTCCCAGTCTGCGTGCCGCGCATAACCGTTTTCCCTGGCGGAAGGAGACATGCAAATCTTTTGTTTGTTACATGGTTCAGTCATCTCTTTTTTTGCGGGGTACATGGTTCAGTCATCTCAATACCCCAAATTAATTGGGTTGACCTAAATCCATTTTGTTTAGCTGGACGGAGCTGGAAATCCTAAATCAAATAGACTGATGAAAGATCCTACATTCTTATCGATCTCAACTATATCAACAGTGATCTGAACCAAGAGTGAGGACATCACCCTTTTCCATCCCGAGAACGAGAAGACCTTCAATGGTGTACAAATTGGTGAGCTTATAACATCTCCAAACACTGACCCACAAACCGGACACCACATTCGTCCGCGGACAGAACGAGCAGCCTGCGGACACCGATGCAGGAGACGGCCATCCAAAGCGACTTGCGTACATTTCAAACCGCATTTCAACTAACCGGATGAAATTTATCAAACACGACGAAATTCATCAAAGTGCGGATAGAAAATAGCACAAATCTTCCATACATAGCATGCAAATAAATCTAGTACAATAATAGTTCAAATTCAACGAGAAATAGTTCAAATTCAACGAGAAATAGTTCAAATTCAACGAGATTAATCAGATGCGTAACAAGTTTTTCATGAACTGGTCATGCGGCAAGACGAGTGCTCCTATTCCCCTGGACCCAACTTATGGTTGGATTGTTAAGAGGACAGTGGTATCCCCAACCCACCTGTGCTCAAGTCATAGATTTGACACAGGTGCTTCCATTTTTCTGGATTTCTTTCAGGCCTTCAGGCGATGTGCGTTCAGTGCGAGGAGACGTTCTCGTCGACTACGAAGGCTTCTGTGGCTTCTTCATCAATCTCAAGACGACGTGTCGGCTCAGTCTCTTAGAGGTGCTCATAGGGGTAGGGTGTGTCTGCGTGCGTTTTTAGGGGTGAGTATATGTCTGTAGGTATGAGCGTTTGTGTTTGTACAATGTTAAAAAAAGAGTGCTCCTATTCTCCATGTGGTGTGGCGCGAACGGTGCAATCGCCGACCCCTCCCTCCCCATGCGCGCACTTCAGGGCGGCCCAAAGTGCAGAGCGACGCACCCCTATTTTTTGTCTTTTTTGTTTCTTTTTTCCTTATTTCAGTTTTGAAATATCTTCACGAATCTTAAATTTGCAAAAAATGTTCGGGATTTCAAAAAAAATGAAAGTCATGTACCCAATATAAAAAAAATGTTCTCGAAACTCCAGAAAATTGTTACGAATTTGAAAAAAAATCTTGCATTTCAAATACGTTCTCGAATTTTTAAAAAATTTCATCAATTTGAAAAATGTTCATGGACTTCAAAAATTGCTCTTAGATTTCAAATTGTTTATGTATTTGGCAAATATTAAGGAATTTCAAAAAATGTTCTTGAATTTGTTTTTTTTTTAAATGACGAAATATGTCCCCGTTCTTCTGAAAATTGTTCACATTTTTCATGTAAGTGTTCAAGATTTTCAGAAAAAATTAACATTTTCTCCATAATTTGTTATGAATTTAAAAATGTCCACATAATTCAAAAAAATGTTCTAGAATCTGTTTTTTTTTCAAAATAGTGGAAAATGATCACGTTTTCAGAAAATGTTCTCATTTTTAATAAAAATATTTAAGTTTTTCAAAAACCAAAAGTGTACATTTTCAGGAAAATTTTCATAATCTTGGAAAAAGTAGCTAGCGAGATGCGCGCGGGGGGGGGGGGGGGAGACGGGATTTAGTAGCAAGCGAGAAGGGGGAGGCCGTTCGGTTGATAGTCTACCTATGCGATAAATAGGGATTGCCAGTAAGAACGGGGGACGACTTACTCCATCGACGGCAAGGCATACACACCCACGACCCTAGGCATCGCGCTGGTGTATCCCCTACGTAGATCCGAGCAGCCTAGCATTACAAATTAAGAGTCGGAGAGGGGCGTTAAAAGTACAATGAGACAAATCGGCAGTGGACCGCATCGCACCTCACACGCGCACCTGGGGACCCGTCTTCTCCGTCGAGGACGGTGGAAGGGCGAGGAAGCATGTCCGTGATGTGGCGGGAGCGAGGAGACGGCGAAGAGGAAGTCACCATAGGTGAAGCAGCACTCGCCATCGCCAGTGTGGACGATGGTGAGGCGGGCGGGTTACCGGCGCACAGCGCAGCCAAACATATGTGAGATGCAGCACAACTCCTCCTCCCCAGCCGCCGCCGCCACAAGATTTTAGGTCGCCGCATGCCGGCAGAGAAGGAAAGTAAGCTGAAACCCAAAGCGGGAGTAGAGGTGCAAACCGGCCTCCCCATCTTTCTCGTCGAGGACGCGCCTTCCAGTCTCAGTTTGCATACAGAACTGTTTTCCATCTTCAGTTTCTTACATGGTTCGAGTCGAAAACAAAATATGAATAGATCAAAAGTTTCCCGCAAAAGAAAACAACTTTGTACCCTAAGGTGATCTCAGAAACTACTTTATCTCCAAATTACATAATTGTTTCCTAAGTCAAATTGAAAGATAAAGGATCATACATTCTGGTCGATGCCAAGTGGAGTATAAATGATCTCGAGCAAGAAACTGGGGACGTCACCCTTGTTCCACCCGAAGAAGACGTTCAGCGAGACGCTGGTGGTGAGCTTATCAACAGACTTGAGAACATCATATACCTCACTGACCAGTTGCATGTGACCGTAATCAATTCTATTGTGAACCATCTTGAACCAGCCATCAGACTCGCACTTCTAGAACCAACTCAGTTCGTGGTCTATATAGAAATGCCCCTTCTTTTCCTGATGGCTCTTATTCCCTGATATTGTTTTTATATTATACTGATGCTCATAGACCATCTCTGAAAGACCTGCTCCTCTTTCATCTTCACCTTTTATAAATTTGAACTTGATGGAAGGGTGTTTCAACTAGTAGAACTGGATGCTACTACTTGAGTGGTGATGAGGCGATATATATGCACACACACCAAACGTCATTATGTTCATGGTTGAAAGTTGTTGGCTCGGCATGATTGTGTATGGATATTATGTAAAGTTCTAGATGACATGTTTTGTCACTGTCCTTATCCTTTCAAGTTGGTCATTATATTTTTCAGCCACCACGATGTAAAGCCAGTAAATGTAGTAGGATGCTATGCTACTTTTTTTAGAATGATTGACAAAACAAGCTTGAAGTGGTATTTTTCTTTGACAGCTCATGTATGGGATATGGCATTGTGTTGTTCGTATAAGTTCGAATTATTTTCTGGCTTTTACGTAAGACAATGCATTTCATATAATACTATTAAGGGCAGGACTACGTGGGCGACATGCTCGCCCTCAATTTCTCATTTGTGTATGCATGCAGAGAAAAAAGGATCTCTATATGGAAGCATGCCATCATCAAAGACTCTTGATTTTGTGGAAGGGTCAAAACACCAAATTTGGCCACAGGAATCACTACTCCTTCCGGTTGCTAGACATCAGGGGTGGCCCACCTTGGCAGCTCTACTTCATCATCCAGAGATGGAAATCAGTTTGAAATGCAAAGAGATCGCTCTTCTTGAAAGAAACTTCATCTATCATGTGAGTAGAGTAATATATTGTCGTCCAAACGAGTCAATTTTGAGCGTCAAACTACTCGATTTTGAACTTTGATGAGACTACTCGATTCGAGTTGAAAACATTTTTTTTCCTACCATAGGACCAATCAATGTATGAATTACATAGACGCTAAGGCTATCCAGGCAGTACTTATATTGTAAAAGAGGATCATCTTAGTCCATTATTTTACTTTTGTTCGCGTTTGAACCCTTTAACATTAGGTGTGGCTAGGTCTCAGTCGACTGAGACTTAACCAAGTCTCAATCAAGTGACATAATATTTAAAAAGCAAAAAAACAAAAATGCAGAATTTTTTGCATGGATCTCAATTTAAGACCTCATGAATGTATCATCAACTGAGACATAACCAAGTCGCATTAGTCGACTGAGATTTAGCAAGACTATTAACATAATGTTACTCTAAATTGATCGACCCTAGAAGATGCAACCTGCTCATCCTACGACCCACCTAGGTACCTGTAATCCAAGGACGTCTTGGCGGTAGGAGCAGCCAGAGACATCGCCGTTGCCTATTTGCACTACCCATTTCCCGGTTCTTTCAAATCAAGTTGTGCTGGACTGTGATGAAGAAGGAGCCTTCAGCATGGTCGATGCTAGTTATACCGACAATCACCTCGACCAAGAAACTGAGGAGCTCACCCTTGTTCCACCCGGAGAAGACCTCTTTCACCACATAGTTTGTGATCTTCCCGGCAGACTTGAGAACATGGAATGACTCACCAGTCAGTTGTGTGTCACCATACATTCCTGTGCAGTGGACCTCCTCAGCAAAGTTTTCAGATACACCCTTCCGAAAACAACTCAATGCATGGTCCACATAGAAACGCTCCTCTTTTTCCCGGTGTCTCTGATTCCCTATATCGTTTTCACATTCTAATCGTTTTCATGTACCATCTCTCAAGACTAGCTCCTCTTTTATCTTCATTTTCCATAAATTTGAATGTGATGGAAGAGTGTTCCAACTAGTAGAATTGGACGCTACTACTTGAGTGTTGATAGGGCGGTTTATATGCACACACCAAGCGTTATGGTTTTCATGGCTGAAAGTTGTTGGCCCGGTACAATTTTGCATTGATAATATGTAAAGGTCTAGATGATATGTTTCGTCCTTGTCCTTCGTCTTTCAAGTTCAGCATGATAAGTGCAGTAACCATGAAACGTAACCCGAGTAAAGATATGATTGGAAGTTGGAACACCTTTTTAGGATGATTGACGTGTATGATGTTTAGACTGTTTTCTTTTCTTTGTCATGACTGGAATGTGGCTTTGTGTTGTTCGTACAAGCTGGAATATGATTGGAGATATTATCTTCTTTGACAAGACAATACATTTCATATGCAATCCTTAAAATTAGGCATTAATTTCATAATTTGGTAAAACTATCATTTATAAATCTTTATCATTCGAGCGATTTTGGAAATGAAATGGACTATCAAGCGAAAAGTCGAGCAATTTTGTCGGACGATATGTCTGAAACACCATTTAAGAATAATATAATGGGTTACTATTCACAAATTTCTGATATTAGGACCTGGATTTATTTTCTTCCTTAAAATATCCAATTGTTGCTTCTTCCCTTTCTTCATTTGAGTTATATAGAAGCACCTGGCGCATCACTGGCACGTTGATGTGTTGTTGAATGAGTTCTACGATCCATATTGTCTCCACCCAACCTTGCAACCCAAAATAAGCTTGTCATCTAAACAAGACAAAAATGCTCTTCTCTTTGAACTTCATTTTTTTAACAATCTTCTCAGCCATGTGGAAGACCCCCCCCCCCCCCCCGCGCGCACGAACTATGATCTACGACCGGTGGCCTGGCGGGGCATGCCATTTAACTGTGTGGGGTGAATTCTATACCCAGTAATTTGAGATGGTCGATGAAAGACGCACACAACAAGCAATGTTCGCTCATTTTTTTCAATGATGAAAGGAGGATTAAGAGAGTGTATGGCAAGTTCGAGGTCAGGATCAATGGGTTCTGTGGAGCTTGTTAAAATTGGTAAAGCTACCTGGATGGCTGATGCACATTGACTTGGTACCTGGGTTCTCCGCTTAGTTGTTCTATATATTTGTCGCGGTGTGGTTGAGAGCTGAACCATATTTGTGTTCAGATCTACTCGTTCACAAAACTCCACGAAACCAGCTTCATCGTGGCTTCTACACCATGGAGATCCCAGATCTCCTCGGGGTAAGAAAGATTGTAGCATCTGAGTCTGCAAAATTTGTAAGCAAGGAATAACGTGTAGTACATGCATAAGCATTTTGTAATAGTTCCCATGCCATAATAACTATTTTAATTATATGTGTTTCTCTTTAGCCCTTTGCAGTTTCAAGAGCGACATAGTTATTCATGATGCATTCGGATGTTTAGAACATACCTCAGGTGGCTGGTCATATCTTGTTTGGTCACTCCACGACTAGTTATATTTCAGGTGCTCTTTGCCGCTCATACCATATTTTGCCTCGGAATTTGGAGAGCTAAATAGTTATATCAAACATACCTCAGTTGGCTGCTCATATCTCGTCTGACTCAATTAATAGCTAGATTTCCGGTGCGCTTTACCTCTCATACAATATGCATCCTCTCCTATCAAATGGGACTGGCAATATTTTGTTTTCCCACTGTAAAGACCAGGCCACACGGACTTGAACATTTGCCTACAAGTAAATAAATGTCTCTTTTGATGTTACTATCAGCCAACCGAGTACCTGACTACTCCCTCCATTCCAAATTAGATGTCCCAACTTTGAACTAACTTTGTACTAACTGTAGTAAAGTTAGTACAAAGTTGGGTCATTTATTTTGAAACGGAGGGAATACTAAGGACTGCCACGTGAGTAGAAAGTCTTCGTCTACTAAGGACTGCTACTTGCTGGCCGCCGCCCCAGCGCTCGGCTCCCACTTCTAGGGTTCGTGCTGACTCGTTCTCGCTCCGGGCAAGGGTCTGGAGCATGGCGTGTCGTGGACTGGGTCGAGTGAGCCTGGTCCGCTGGGGGGCCTCCTATACGCCGCTTATTGTGGCAAAGAGTCGTCAATTTGCATAGGGGTTAGCTGACCTTAGCCGGCCCATTTGCGTTAGCGTGCACGCGCTGCTGCCCACCACAACCAGCTCGGTCTAGTGAAATAACTGACGCTTAAAGAAACAAGCGACAGGGACAGAACTTTCAAAACAATAAAAAAAGAAGTACCTGAAATGCAGGACTCAAACACATGACCTCCAGCGAGTGAACCACGTCGCTAGCCACTGTAGTTTTTGCGATTCGCTCTCTAAAGTAACAACCTGCTTTAAATAATTATAGGCCGTGATTTTCTTTTTGACAAAAGTAAATGTTTTTTGAATAAAAAGCATTTTGAAAAAAATTAAACTCAAACATTTGGTAAAAACACGAACATTTTTTGGTAATCTCGGATATTTTTTGTAAAAGTAAAAACCAAATTGAAGACAAGAACATTTCTCCTAACTACGAACAATTTATTGAAAATGCAAATATTTTTTGAAAAATAGAAGAAGAAAATATCTTAATTATTATCTTATTTTCAAAACGGGAACATTTTATAAAATACCCAAACATTTCTTAATTTGCAAAAAAAATTGAAAATATGAACATCTTTCGAATTTGCAAACAAATTTGAAAACTAAACATTTTTTTCTAAATCACGAACAGTTTCTGAAATTATGATCATTTTTTTAAAACGTGAACATTTTATGTAATTCCCCGAACATCTTTTTGAATTTGCAAACAAATTTTTAAAAGATGAACACATTTTTAATTTGTGAACAAAGTATGCAAACAGGAACACTTTTTGAAATTCACTAACATTTTTCAAAATTATGAACATTCTTCCGAAACACGACCATTTTACCAAATTACCCGAACATTTTTTTTTTGAATTTGTGAACAAATTTCCAAACCCTAAATATCCATGAATTTATACACAAAAATTGAAAACAGGATTATATTCTTAAATTCACTAACATTTATTGAATTGTGAAAAACATATAAAAATATGAACATTCTCGAAAATTTTGAAAATATAAACATTTTAGGATTTTCGAACATATTTTGAAAATATTCAAATTTTAAAATTCTTAACTTTTTTGGAATTTCTGAACCGTATTGGAAAACAGGAAAAAAATCAAATAAATAAATAAATTTTGAAAAGCAAGCCTTTTTAAAATATCTGAACACTTGTTGGAAAAGAAAAGCAAGCTTGAAAAAGGAAAAAGAAAAGTTAAATAAAATAAAAATGAAAAATGAAACAGTAAAAATAAAATAGAAAACAAAAGAAGGAAAAAACATAAAAAGAAAAAACTCTTTAAGATAATTCTGTAAGTTCTCAAAATCAGAAATAACGGCTGGCTGGGAACCTCCAGAATGTTCCCAAGAAGAAACATAAAGCTTCCCGTACAGCCCCGTACTGGTACAAAACGGGCCTGCCCAGTGTGCTCGATATGGATCGCTGCGTGTGCGTTGCATCAACACTTTGCCGTAACGTGCAGCAAATAGTAAAAGTGGGAGTAACTAATCAAAGAGCGCTCATTCGGGAGCCTGGTCAAGGGTCACTTAGGATGGACTGAGAGCACGCTCCCTCCGGTTTTTGTTATTTACGCGTTTTCTGCTTTTTCCATGGTTTTTTCTTTCTTTTTTTGACTTTTCGATTTATCACCGGTCTTTCTATGCTTTGCGACAAAAAAAAATCAACTTTTTGCTAGAAAAAACATGTTTTTTTCCGTTCACATGAGTTACAAATTTGTTTCCGCTAGAAGCACGGGTTTGCTTTCACAAGAGGCATGGTTGTGCCTCTCAAAAACGAAAAAAAAACATTTTTTTTTCTGCAAGAGGCACGGACTTGTTTTCACGAGAGGCACGGGTTTGCTTCTGCGAGAGACAGCCGTGCCTCTCGGAAATGAAAAACGAGTTTTCTTCTTCTTTTTTTACTTCCACAAGAGGTACGGATTTGCTTCCGCGGGATGTACGGCCGTGCCTCTCGAAAACGCAAAAAAATGCTTTTTATTTCTCTTTGCTTCCGTGAGAGCCATTGATTCGCCTCCGCGAAAGTCACGGTCGTGCCTCTTTCGGAAAGGGAAAAAAATGTGTGCTCCTGGTTCGTTTTTTTGTCCGATTTTTTGTTGCAAATTGTTTTTGTCAAAACCTATCAACATTGGATGTAATTTTCAAGATCCCAACGCGAAGAATCCAATGATGAAAATAGTCCGAAAATCAAGGTAGGGTAAGCGCCCACCTCGTTGTACCAGGAGCTTCGCCTGTGCATACAACAATACATGCACTGCTAAATGACTCGCACGCATTTATCAAACGGCAGCGATCCCTTAGAAAACCCAATGGGGGAGATAAACAAGCTCATCCTTCAACCTGCCAAGGAACCTGCATCTAAGGACGACTCAATGGAAGAGTGCACCATCAATTTCCCATTTCCAGCCTTCATGTCAATTTTGTCCAAGACCTTGTCGAACAAGGAGCATTCACTCTGGTTGATACCAACTATATTGGAAGTGATCTTGACCGAGAAACTGAGGAGCGAACCCTTGTTCCACCTAGCGAAGACTTTCTGCAGTCCAGCATTTGTGAGCATGCCAACAGAGTTGAGAACGTTATATGCCTAGCGAATCAGTTGCATGTCACCATACGGGTAACCATGGTGAACCATCTTAATAAACTTCCGTTCCTCACCCTACAAGAACCTGCTAGGTGCATGGTCCACATAAAAACACTCCCCTTTTTCCTGGTGTCTCTTATTCCCCAATATCATTTTCCATTTTATTTATGTCCATATATTGTCTATCATGGCTCCTCTTTTTTAGTCAATTTCGACAAATTTGAATGTGATGGAAGAGTGTCCCAACTAGTAGAAATGGATGCTACTTCTCGACTGATGATGGGGCAGTATATACGCACACACGCCAACCGTCATGATGCTCTTGGTTTGAAGTTGTTGGATTGGTACAATGTTGCATTGACTTCACAGCCTAGTATTCCATAAAGTTATAGATTATATGTTTGTTCCTCGTCATTTTCTTTTGAGTACAACACGATGTTGTTAAGTGAACCTTATGTGAAGCCCAATTAATGATAGTAGGTAGTAGAAGCACTGTGGTTGCCGTGCAAAACAATTAGTATTATTGACAAGCAAGTTTAGACTAGTTTGTTTCTTGGAGACCTCATGTTTGGAGGGTGGCATTGTGTTGTTCATAGAACCTAGAATTTATGTTTGGTAATCTTATTTTCTACTAATTTACATAGCACAATGCATTTCATGCCTTCCGGTGATGTGTGTTCAGTGGGAGGAGACGATTCCGTAGACTATGAAGACGTATGTGACGACTTCATCAATCTCAATATGATGTGTCGGCTCAGTCTCTCGAGGTGCTCATTGGGTAGGGTGTGCATGTGTGCGTGCGTTCAAAGGGTGAGTATATGTCCGTACCTATGAGTGTCTGCGTCTGTACTGTGTTATAAAAAATAGTGCTCCTATTCCTTGCGTCGTGTGGCGCAAACCCTGCAATCGCGCACCCCTCCCTCCCCATGCGCGCGCTTTGGGGCAGCCCTAAGTGCGGGGCGGCGCGCCCATGCTATGTCCGCCTTTTTGTTCCTTTTTTTCTTTTTTGCTTTTTTTAACTTTGAAATATCTTCATGAATCCCAAATTTGTAAAAATATGTTAGGGATTAAAAGTTAGAAATTCAAAAAATGTTGCCAATATCAGAAAATATTCTCAAAACTTAGAAATTGGTCACAAATTTGAAAAATGTTCTCGGATTTTAAGAATTGTTCTTACATTTAAAAAATTATTCACAAACTTCAAAAACTATTCTCGAATTCGATTATTATTTGTAAAATCACGAGAGATGTTCAAGTTTTCCCAGAAAAAATGTTCACATTTTTTTAAAATTTTAAAGTTTTTCAGAAAAAAAAATGTCCATTGTTATTACAAACGTTTACGAATTAGAAAACTGTTCCTGTATTCCAAAACTATCAGAAAGGTTAGAAAAAAATTCAAGTTTTCAAAAAAAAATCGTGGATTGAAAAAGATATGCGGTTTCAAGAGAAAGGATCACGATTTCAAAAAATGTTGGAGGATTTGTGAAAAAGCGCGTGAATTTGCAAAACAAATTATGACTTAAATAATGTTCATGAGTTTCGAAAAAAGTTCATAAATTGGTATACAATTCGTAAAATGTTAGCAAACTTGAAAATTGTGTGCGTTTTTCTGAAAAGGTAATGAATTCAAAATTTGCTTGTGATTTCAAAAAGGTTTATGAAATTTAATAAAATATTTGTGAATTCAAAAAATAGGTAAAATAAGTATAAAATAAAAACATAAGAGTAAAAAGAAAAATCTAAAAGCAAACAAATGGAGAAAATGAAAATGAAAATGAAAGGCCCGGTTTGGGAAGGTTAACCTTCCCTTCCCAAAACTGGCAGATGGAGCCTGCGCTTGGGCGGGCCCAAATTCAGTAGCAAGCGAGAGGGGGGCAGGGGGAACTCCCTGGCGCTCGCTACGGCGCTCAGTTGGGCCCGCCCAGGAATAGTGCTGAGCAGCGAACACAAAAGTACACAAAAAATCGAAAAACGACATCTACAGGTCTCAAACACACTACCTTGAGTTCACATACGACACCACAAGCCACTCGACCTATCCTGTGGGTAATGTTTACTAACAGCGGCAAAATCTTAATAAACAATGCCGCACGCTATTTTTTATTTCACAGAATTTTTTGGAAAAATACCATGAATTTGAAAAAGTTCATGGATTTTGAAAACAGTTCTTCCTTTTGAAAGAAAATATCACAAACCTGAAAAGAGTTCATAAAAAAATTCAAAAAATGTCCGTGGATTTTGAAAACAAAAATCATCAAATTTGAAAAAAGGTTCATGAAATTTGGAAAAAGTTTTGTTGGTTTTGAAAAACGTTCATCAAAATTGAAAAAAATAATGGATTTTCAAAAAATGTTCATTGAACTTGAAAAATAGTTGATCAAATTTGGAAAACGTTCATCGAAATTGAAAAAAGATAATGATTTCTAAGAAAAGTTCATCAATCTGAAAAAAGGTTGATCGAATTTGGAAAAAAGTTCATTGCATTTGGAAAAAAGTTCATCGAAATTGAAAAAAGTTAATGGTTTTCTAAAAAAGTTCATCGACTTTGGTAAAAAGTTCATCGAATTTATAAAAAAAGTTCATCAAATTTGAAAAAACAGTTCATTGATTTTGAAGAAAAATGTTCACGAATTTCAAACAAAACATAGAATCAGGAAGGAGAAGAAAATATGAAAAAAAACAGGAACGAAAAACAAAAAAAAGGAAAAAAGAAAATATAAAAAGGAAATAGGAAATAGGAAAGTAGAAATAAGAAAATAGGGAAAAGATGTTAGTTTACAGATCGGTGAGTTGGCGTGATGGTTATAGCTTGTTCGCTCGACACGGAGGTTGCGGGTTCGATCCTTTACGTTAACGGGCGCCTGCAGCGCCAAATAGGATTCGCCGGGGGCAGGGTGTTTGGTCGATCGCCCCGGTGTTTCCCCCGCACCGATCCGAGCAGCCTAGCGTTACAAATTTGGAGTTAGAGAAGGGTATTGACAATACAATGGGAGAAAAATCGGAAGTCAAAAGCATCACGCCTCAAGCACACACCTGGCAACCGGTCTTCTCCGTGGAGGCCGGTGAAAGGGTGAGGGAGCACGGCCGTGATGCGACAGGAGAGCGAGGAGACCGCGGAGAGGAAGTCGTCATAGGTGAAGCGGCGCTCACCATCGCCGGCTTACCGGCGCGCGGCGTGGTCGAACGTGTGCAGAGATGCAGCACGCCTCCTCCTTCTCCTCGTCCCTAGCCAACGCTCCATTACGCCGCTGCGAGCTTCTGGCCACAAATATTGCATGCGAGATGCGGCACGGTTCCTCGTCCGCCACATGGTGAGCCAGTGAATGAAGAAGGAAACAATCCAAAAGCGGAAGCAGAGTAGCAAACCTGCCTCCGCAGCTTCTCCATCGTGTAAAGTACGCCTTTGAGCTCGGTTTGCGCACTTCATAGAACCGTCTCTGCAGGACCTGCACCAGGAAACGCCCAATCAAAGACAGTTGAGTCCAGTATCTACACACTCCAGCAATGATGGATGTTAGTTCAGTTCAGAGTGTAAATAGATCAATCTCGGATGAGAATTTATCGCACCAAGTACAGATAATATTCTGTCAAAATGACTCGATTTTGAACAAAGTTCGATAGAACTTGGACTCAGTTCGGGTCAGTTGATCTTTGAACTACATTCTACATAGATAGGGTCATATGAAAACAGTGTTGCAAAGACCGAGTTCTCGTCAAAAAAATCTAAATATATTTAGAATTTTCAAAAAATGACAACTTTTTTTTCTACAAATACATATGCATATTCTTCAAGTATGTATACTATTTCATCAACTAAATTGATTGTTTGCATCCTACACAAAAAAGACAAATATCTGGCCCAAATACAACAAAGAAAAAGCCCATTTTAATATGTGTATGCCTTTTTCCTGAATATAACATATTAATATATATGTTAACGAAATTTTACACATGTATACTACAAATATGTCTACATGTATACGTTTTTTCAGAATTTTTTGGGGTCTACAAATATATGTCAACATGTATATGTGCATTTTTTGCTGAAAAAATAAGTAAAGAGCTCAATGGAGCTCAGCCTCTGCAGAAACTTTTCATGGTAATAATTACCACCCTTTTCATGATTATTTATGTTCACAGTTAATCTTGTTTTTTGACAGTGTGTTCACAACTGAACTATGTAACACAAGAACTATATTGTACATGATCCAGTACAAAAAAAAAAACCAGTTGACCTTGCAAAGGTGTTTGAGCTCATCGGAGATGATTTCCGCTGTTGCCACGCCATTGCCACGGACAGTCACCACCGCAAGGAGTGGGGTATCCGATACTTCCACCTCCGGAACCTCGATATGGAAGAACCCCATCCCTTCGATGCCGTGGCCATACATCGTAAGTCTCCTTGCAGGGCGATCTGGACATAGCAAAGCAGGGTGCCCCGTCTCCTTGCATCGCTCTGGACATAGCAATTCAGTAGTTGTTTCTTTTTCTCTTTCATCTCTCTTCATAGTTAAGCACCGAGTGCATTCACCGGCAAGGTGATGCTTCCTTGAACGAGTTTCCTTTTCCATATTTTCTTCACCCAACATGAATATTTATGATGACAATATAGCATGAATACTACCTGTATATAGCGGGTTTTTTGGCGAACTTTGATCCAGCATATAATGAAAGTCATTCCCTGGCGAATCTTTTTATATTTGATTCCAAAAAGGTTTTAGAATCTTCGGAGCAGGTCCATCTCCTCGCTCCTTGGCATCTTCAGAGCTTTGGCCACATCTCAGCAGCAAACAGAGGCTCCTTGCAGCAGGCACATCTAATATGGATGGACGAGATTCTTAAGTGATTAATTGCCAAGAACGACATAACAGAAGTAGGGTACTATTGTGGTTCTTGCATCTTCACCAATGAAGATAGTAGCACCAACAGACAGTCCACTCCTGCGAACCCAAGTAAAGTCCCATATCTCTGAGGGCAGCCAACAATGGCAATGCCATGGTGAGCATCTTCAGTTTCATGGCCACAAACCTTGCAAAATATTGGGGGCGGCGGCGGCGAATGCCTGCGAGATGCACCACGGCTCCTCTGCCCCACGACTCGCCTGAAGTAGGAAACAATCCCAAAGCGGAAGCAGAGTAGCAAACCCGCCTCCGCTTCTCCAGCGTGCAAAGTACGCCTTCAAACTTGGTTTGCAGACTAGCATCAGGAGACGCCCTGATCAGACTGAGCGCTGATGATCAGCAATCAAGGACAGTTTAGTCCAGCATATATACACTCCAGCAATTAGATGGAAGTTAGCCGCGAGCATAAATGGGTCGATCTCGGATGAAACTTGGGTGCTATAACTACGGTAATATTTTGTCGAAATGAGCCAGTTTAGAACAAAGTTCGACAAAACTTGGACTCGGTTCCAGTCAGTCAAACAGAGTTTCTCTACCATAGGTCTGATCTTTGAACTAAATATGATCTTTGAACTACATAGAGGCTAATGATACCACCACCCCTTTCATGAACTTCCTTTTTTTGACCGTGTGTTCACAATTGGGTAGGCAAACATGGCCTATCTTCCAAACAAAAAGGGACTTGTCACATGCTACCATAGACACAAGAGATAGCAACCAAATTTTGTGAGAATCATACGACACAACAAACAAGCAACAAGCAGTGGTTCTGCTCATAAAGCAGCCTTGCGAAAGCAGGGCCATTGGCTATCAAACACAGGTAGGTAAAAGCACATTTTATTCAAACTAATTCAGAATGGCAATGTCTTCCCACCAGGGTTGATCAATCACATGGAAGTAGTGGAGACTGGAGAGAATATGTGATCTCCTTGTAGAAAATAAATACAGGACTCGTTACTCAAATAAAAATTAAACGGTAGTTCTTCCCTACAGGAAAAGGACTCATGGCTGGCAGCAACAAAGGATACCAAGAAGACGAAACCTGATGGGCCGTCTCTTGGTAGAGCAGCAGCAGCAGCAGCAGCAGCAGCTTAGATCTTCGAGTTGGCGATCTTGTACCACTCGGTGTGGAAGGAGCCGGGCATGTCAACCCTCTCGTAGGTGTGCGCCCCGAAGTAGTCCCTCTGGGCCTGGACAAGGTTTGCGGGAAGCCTGTCCCTCCGGTAGGAGTCGAAGTAGGCCAGACTGGCGGACATGCCAGGGGTGCTGACGCCGTTGTTGATGGCGAGGCAGACGACCCTCCTCCATGCGGCTTGCCTGTCCATGATCTCCTGCGCGAACTCGGGGTCGATGAGGAGGTTGGCGAGCTCACCGTTCCTGTCATAGGCCTTCTTGATGCGGTCGAGGAAGCTGGCGCGGATGATGCACCCGCCCTTCCAGATCCTGGCCAGCTCGCCGAGGTTGAGGCCCCATCCCTTCTCCGTGCTCTTGGCCTTGATGATGTTCATGCCCTGGGCGTAGCTGCAGATCTTGGAGGCGTACAGGGCCTTCCTCACATCCTCGATCAGCTGTGCCTTGTCGACAGTTTCGCCGCTGCTGTAGTCACCCTGGAAGATCTTGGATGCCACAACCCTCTCGTCCTTCAGCCCGCTGAGGAACCTGGAATCCAAGGACGCCTCAATGGTAGGAGCAGCCACAGAGAGCTCAGCAGCTTGCTGCACTGTCCACTTCCCGGTTCCCTTCATCCCGGTCTTGTCCAGGACCTTGTCGACCAAGTAGCCCTCACCCTGGTCATCCTTGATGCTGAAGATATCAGCAGTGATCTCGACCAAGAAACTGAGGAGTTCACCCTTGTTCCACTCGGCGAAAACCTGCTGCAGCTCACCGTTTGTGAGCTTACCAACCGACTTGAGAACGTCATAGGCCTCAGCGATCAGCTGCATGTCACCATACTCAATACCATTGTGAACCATCTTGACAAAGTTTCCGGATCCACCCTTCCCAATGTATGTGACACACGGGCCGCTGTCAGGGACCTGAGCAGACACCTTGAGAAGAATGTCTTCAATGTACTGGTATGCCTCCAGCGAGCCTCCAGGCATCATGGAGGGGCCATGGCGGGCACCCTCCTCACCTCCGGAAACACCCATCCCGAGGTAGAGGAGTCCACGCTCCTCCATCGCCTTCTCCCTCCTTTCCGTGTTCTCATACCACTCGTTTCCTCCGTCAACGATGCAGTCACCCTGCTCCAGGTGAGCCGCGAGCGTCGCGATGGTCTGGTCAACCGGAGCGCCGGCCTTGACAAGCATGATGACGACACGTGGCTTCTGAATGGAGTTGACGAAGGATGCAGGGTCATGGAAACCGTAGAGAGGAAGGTTTCCTTCTAGCTTGGCGCGCTGAACGGTCTCATCGACCTTGGAGGTGGTCCTGTTGTAGACAGAGATGGGGAAGCCTTTCTCCGCAATGTTGAGGGCGAGGTTCTGGCCCATGACGGCGAGGCCGGCAAGACCAATTCTGGTGAGAGCCATCTCGTACCTGAAAAGAGATGCACCAAACACGTCAGGCACAGAAGAGAACAGTGTCAAGTAATTTATGCAAATCTGACTCGATAGGTTAAAGGTCTGCCTTTACAGAACAAATGATGATGCATATGAACTAGACGCAAGAACAAGATTCATTCCGAACAATTGTTTGCAGCGAACAAAAGTTGAAGGAAATTAATCCAGAAAGCGACCACCAGTGAATAACTGAATATGAGGTTACAACGTCAATCAGAATTGACGCGATGTTTTGAGGAGTAGATGCGACAGGGCGGACAGCACAGCATGGGATTGAGATGACAGATTAAATCCGTAATCAACTTGCAGCTAATTGTATCATGGTGTAGAGCAACATAGTTGAGGCAGCAGGAAATCAGAATCGAACAGCAGCACCCGCCCGCGTGATTGAGCGAGGCACATGGATTGTTGCTTAAGATGACCCAAGAAACCGACAGTATGCTGAAACATAATCTGCAGTCGGGGTGAATCGGCCATGACGCACAAGCCAAGACACTAGTAAAACACAGGCACAAATCCTATGCAGGCAGGCAGGCAGGCTGGCTGGCTGCTCAGGAGCACTAGCAACATTCAGAAAACACAGCGCAGCTACCATCCAGCATCAGACGGCATGGTTTCAGCATCATCGACCATACAAATATATATATATATATATATATATATATATATATATAACAAAAAAAAGAAAGAATCAGAGTTATGGCGTGAGAGCAAACAGGCTGTCTTGCATCCTCGACCACGGCTATCACCACCAACACCTGATGATCCACGGCACACAACCTTGGCCATACGGCACATACATACGGGTAGAAGCGCAGGGCAACTACTGTTGGCTGGCTGTCCGTTCGTCCGGCCGTCCGGCAATTCAGCCGGCCGGCACGCGAACTGCCGAGGAAATCAACTAGCGCCGCCGTTTTTCAGCTTGGCTGGCCCGTAGTACGTAGTGAACTGTACAGTCCAATCTAGTGTTTGAGCAGACTTCCCTGCCACGCCACTGCTTGGTCAACTGGACTGCTCCCTCCCAAGGTCCCACCCGGTCCCGTGGATCTAATCTGAGGCAGCCCGCCCGTAAAGCAGGAAACTCGGGGAGGGGACCCATCTGCCTAGAACTGGCTACGCCTCGCCGGTATCGCCTCGGATCTTCCGCCGGAAACCTCGGCCGGGACCGGGCTCGCGACGGAGATCGGGACTCAAGCAAAGAAGCAAACGATGGGGAGGAGATTCGGGGGAGGGGGGAATTGCCTGACCTGCGTGCCTGCCTGCCTGCCCTGGATGAGATCTGCGTGCGTGGGTGGGTCGAGGAGGGAGGGAGGGAGGAAGACAAGTGTGGGTTTGCGGTGCGATGCGAGAGCGACCACCTACCCCTCCTCGACCCCCCTCGCGCCGGGTTAAATAAGAGTCGCACCGCACCCCGTGGAGATAGACCCATAGCCGCCCCCGTTGGCCGACGGGTGGGGCCCGGGCCTGGCGGCTCCCAAGCGCGCCACACCAGGGGGTGGGTGGGTGGGTGGGTGGGGAGTGGGGGGTGGGTGGGTTTAGGGTCTCTGACGCCTGGGCCCGGTCGCCCGGCGAGGCTGCCCCACGCGGCGTCTGGTGAGTGGGAACCAAAGCTAGCGCTGACGGGGAAGGCGGCTCCTGTTTGGCCTCTGCTCTGCTGATCCTCGAAAGGAAAAAGAAAAACTAATTGGCGTCTGCTACTCGTGCGGCTTGCGGCTGCTCTGCGATGGCGTCAGCACGGCGTCACCCGTGAAAAGGCTCCCCCGTGTCCAAGCTGAGCGGACCACATGATTTGATTTCAAATCCAGGTTCAATTCCCAACCCAGATCTGGCTGTCTGTCAACAGTGCGGACTTCAGATATGCCAACAACTGCACTACGTAGTACGTACGTGTCTGGTAACATAGCTTAACCTCTCCTCTCCCCGCTCCCGCCGACGGCCACTCCGGCCCCAACGTCCACCCCCCGCGCTGGCAACCGCTCCGGTCCCCGGCACCCAGCCTCTGCCTGTCATGGCTTCCGGCCCCCGCAGCCCGGGCAGCCAGGGCTCGGTCTCCTCCCGCCTGCAGCCGGTGGTTTCCGGCCTCGGTCTCTCCGAGTCGCCGGGATCTGCGGGATCTTCCTCGGCGGGCGCGCCTCCCTTCGCCGCCCAGGCGGTCGCAGATCCGGCCGCGGGCGTTGCCGTGGCGGCTCCTTGGAGGCGACTGGGCCCTTCCCGCAAAGCGCTCTGGCGCCGCCGGAAGTGGGAGATCAAGCAAAGGCAGCTTGCGGCGGAGACTCGCACGAGGTCGCGCTCGTCGGCATCTTCTCAGGAGCGGCGCCAAGTCCCGCCGTCGGCCTTTGCTTCAAGTGCTTCAGAGAAGGACACCGCAGGGAAGATTGTACCTTTCTGCCGCTCTGTTTCCGTTGTAGTCTGGAGTGGCACATATCGTCGGATTGCTCGCGTCCCCGGAGCCCAAGGCCGGAGGAGGAACTCCGGCGGGAGGCCATGACCAAGGTAGCACGTACTGGTCTGCAGCAGCTGTCAGCAGGGACCGCGCGCAGACTGTCGCCGGAGACTCGGCAGGTCGCTCCTCAGGGGAGGCCCTCGTCAGTCCCGGTCGACATCATACCTGCGGGGGCCCGGCTGGCGTTGCCTGCGACGGCCGCGTTGCCGGCGGCCATGGATGGCGTCTGTGTCATCTCACGGACGCAGCAGATGGATGATATGGAGCAGCGCCTTAGGACAGCAGTGGTGGCTTACATCGGTGGTTCTAGGCCGGCTGTGTCGACAGTCGAGGCGGCCGAGGCCATTGCAGCTCAGTTGCAGATCCCAAGACACAAGTTTTCAGTGCACAAGTTCTTCCCGGAGGATTTCTTAGTGGTGTTCGCCACCCCAGATCTGAGGAACAAGGCCCTGACGGCAGATTTTGTGGAGCACGAGTTCTTCAAGATGTTCTTCAGGCCATGGCTGCGGCAGGCTCAAGCGGTGACTAAGGTGATGCGTTCCCAAGTCGACCTGATGATCGAGGGCGT
This sequence comes from Aegilops umbellulata, assembly GCA_032464435.1. NCBI lineage: Eukaryota > Viridiplantae > Streptophyta > Magnoliopsida > Poales > Poaceae > Aegilops > Aegilops umbellulata. Next base: position 583,611,486 of record CP136060.1, on the reverse strand, counting down.
GCCGTCTCACGTCTGGACGAGGGATACTGCTGCTGAGCTGTTGGGATCGGGCTGCCTAGTGGAGAGCCTCGCGCCGGAGACAGCGAACCGCGAGGACCTTTCCCTCTTCAAGCTCAGGGCATGGTGTGTTGACCCGGAGGAAGTGCCAGTTGCGAGGAGGCTATGGGTGCCGGAACCGGAGATGGGGTACAACCCTGCGGCTCGCCGGCCAACTTCTCGACAACTGCTGGAGTACAAGACTTTGATACACGTTGGCAGAGTCGGAGAGCACGCCGGGCCAGAAGGTAGGCTGCGGCCACCTAGCTCAGATGGAAGCGGGCAAAGTGGCTTGCCAGATGATTCTGGCAGCTACTCGGGATGTGGTGATTGGCGTGTTCTCCCCTGGACGCGTGGTGTTCGTGATGCTAGGGGCGGCGCGCCGGATCGAGATGTCGCTGGAAGGTCGTATCGCCAGGCTTTGCTGGGACGTGTGGGGCCGTCTGACTGGCGTCTTCCCCCGATGGGCGCGGCGTGTCCTAGGGTTGCTATGGCATCGAGGTTGGTGTTCCCCTCGCCGGCGGCGGCTGACCCCCTAGTTCAGACGCCGGTGTGCCCCAGGGTGGCTGCGGAGGCGCATGTGCCGGGCCGCCATGGAGGATCCCCGGCCGCTACGGATCACTTGTGCTCGGCCGCTGAGATTCCTAAAGTGATTGCCGTGGGCCAGGCGTTGGTGGTGCCGGAGACCGCGCGGTCGCCACCTTTTGTGCAAGACCAGTCGCTCATTGGTGCGCCAGGACAGTCTCGGATTGGCATGCAGGAAAAGGCTGGGGATTTGGTTGTGGGTGGAGTGGAGGCTTGTGTGATTGGTGCCTCCGACCAGCTGGAGAGGCCCACAGATGCTGGGCTGGGACAGAGCATGGGGATTGATGTGCCTCGCGAGCGGTGCACGGGTATGGATGGCGAGCAGGCCAATGAGAGTCTGGGACAGAGCCGTGGGATTGCAGAGGATCACATTTTGATTCCAGGTGTGGAGACTGGGCCAGCCAGTGCTGAGGCTCTTGCCCCGACTGCTGCGGTGGATCCCTTGTCTGGAGACGCGGAGCTGGTGCGGACGCAGACTGAGGTGGGGGCGGGTCAAGCGCAAGTGGCCGGCCCGGTGGGCGAGCCGCACGAGACGGCCCCGGGATGGGCCCCGGTCTACGAGCTGCTGCCCCCCACTTCCCTGCATGCAGAGGAGCGCACGATGGGGCCTACTAATGGAGCCAACGGGCAAGTTGGGATTGGCGACCGAGGCGCTCGGGACTGCATGATTGAGTCAGCGGATGTGGGTACTACTGCTTGCATGGATGTAGACGTCCACATGCACGTACCAAATGGTGCCCGTGATGTTCCGCTACCACCCAATGAGCAGATTGCGGTGGCCAATATCAAGGCATTCTGTGCGGGATTAATGAAAAGACTGGCACCACCTCTTCTTAAGGAGATTGAAGCTGTGCGTGGAAAGGGACTGGAATACACACCCCGTCGGACCACTCGTTCTGCGACGGTGAACGCGCCACGGAAGTCCAAAGCAACGACGGCTGAGACGGTGCTTCTCAAAGCGTTAGGCATCACACCAGAAGGTCTGGCGGTTACCGACGAGACACTTACGCAGCTCAGGCAGATGTTTGATTCCCCAATAAAGGAGCCGCAACTTCGAGCACTCGCCGTGATTTTTGGCAAGGCCATCTCTTTTGATCTTGGCCAGGAGGTTGCCCCGAAGGTGGCATTGCTTGCCTAGTTGGCAAGCGTTGGCGCATGTGTCGATATCATGTCGTCGACCAAGATGGAGTTGGTGTGTTGGAATGTGCGTGGCTTGAACAGCCCAGCAAAGAAGAAGGCGCTGCGTGAATTTGCGGATTCGACGCACCCGGCTATGTTTTGTATCCAGGAGACTAAGCTAGCTTGTATCGATACTTATACGATTATGCAATGCCTTGGTCCGTCGTACGACGGTTTTTTCTACTTACCGGCCTCGGATACGAGGGGTGGGATTCTTTTAGCTTGGAACTCGGTGTTGGTGAGCATTACGAACTGCGTCCGTGATACGCATTGTGTGACTGGGTATGTAACCCCAATTGACGGCACGCCGTGGTGGCTCACTACGGTGTATGGACCGCAAGAGGACAATGACAAGATGTTGTTCCTAGAGGAGCTCGCAGCGAGAAGGGACTTGTGCCCGGGTGCCTGGATGGTGATTGGGGACTTTAACATGATACTCCAAGCCTCAGACAAGAGTAACTCGCACCTGGACAGAAGAATGATGCATAAATTCCGTCAATTCGTGGATGGCAATGGGCTTAAGGAGCTATACTTGCATGGACGCGTGTTTACTTGGAGCAATGAAAGGGAAGTCCCTACCCTCACCAAAATTGACAAGGCGCTGGTTTCGGTGGATTGGGAGATTGATTATCCGGATTGCCTGCTCCAAGCGATGTCTACTTCGGCATCAGACCATTGCCCTTTGCATCTTGCCTTGAACGAGAATTTGCACCCGCAACGACGTTTCAGATTCGAGGTGTTCTGGACGAGGCTGGAGGGTTTTGACGATGCGGTCAAGGAGGCTTGGGTGTGTGACCCTCGGATTCACGATCCTTTGAAAAGACTTGATGCACTGCTTCGAAATGCGGCTCGGTATCTAACAGCTTGGGGACAAAGGAAGGTTGGCAATGTCAAGTTGCAGATCGCAATGGCGAACTGGATTATCTTCCAGCTTGACGTGGCCCAGGAACGACGCTTGCTTTCGGCTGGGGAGATTTGGCTGCGTCGAACGCTTAAGCTCGTAGTGCTCGGCCTTGCCTCTCTCGAACGCACTATCGCGAGGCAAAGGTCACGTATACGATGGCTCCAAGAAGGAGATGCTAGTACCAAGCTGTTTCACCTCGTGGCAAATGGTAGAAAAACAAAAAATTTCATACCGGCGATATTGCACGAGGGCAACATTATCACAGATCAGCACGGCAAGGAGGAAATCTTCTTCCAAACTTACAAAAACTTGCTAGGCTCGGCAAGAGGGCGCGAGAACACCATTGACTTACAGTTTTTAGGGATCCAGCCAGTGGACTTGCTGGATCAGGATGCTTATTTCACGGAGGAGGAAGTATGGGCCATGATCAAGGACATGCCAGCGGATCGCGCACCGGGCCCGGATGGGTTTATTGGCCTCTTTTTTCAGAAGGCTTGGAGCACCATCAGAGGAGACTTGCTGGCTGCCATTCATCATCTCTTTCTTGGTAATGGCCGCGGCTTCGGAAGACTCAACCAAGCCCTGATTACTCTTATCCCTAAGAAGGCCGGCGCATGTCGGGTGGGAGACTTTCGTCCCATCAGTTTGGTTCATAGCTTGCCCAAGATCGGATCCAAGTTACTCGCAAATCGGTTGCGACCGCGTATGAACGAGCTCGTTCACACTAACCAATCAGCATTCATTAAGGGGAGAAATCTATATGACAATTTCCTGCTCGTAAGACAGGTGGCTAGATCCCTACACCGCCGGAGAGCAAAAGGTGTTCTACTCAAGTTGGATATCTCGGGCGCGTTCGACACCTTGTCTTGGCCATTTCTATTCGAGGTTCAACGTGCCAAGGGATTTTAGGACACTTGGTTGTCCTGGATTGCGATCTTGCTCTCTACGGCCAGCTCACGCTGTAACGCCCCGGTTTCTATGCGCCAGGTGTCCGCCAGTTATTCGCCATCGTTGCCATGTCATGTGCTTGCGTGTTGCACTTTGCCATGTCATCATCTGCATTTCATATCATGTCATCATGTGCATCGCATTCGCATACGTGTTCGTCTTATGCATCCGAGCATTTTCCCCGTTGTCCGTTTTGCAATCCGGCGCTCCTATGTCCCCCGGCGTCCCCTTTTACCTCTTTTCATGTGCGGGTGTTAAACTTTCTCGGAATGGACCGAGGTTTGCCAAGCGGCCTTTGTATAGCACCGGTAGACCGCCTGTCAAGTTTCGGGTCATTCGGAGGTCGTTTGATACTCCAACGGTTAACCGGGTAACCGTAAAGGCCTCTTTGGTGTGCAGCCCAACACCCCTTTCAAAGTGTCCCAAAACCCATCTAAGTCATCTCCATGTTCTCGGTCGTTCGATCACGATCGTGTGGGCGAAAACCGCACTCCATTTGGAGCTTCCTAGCCCCCTCTACCTATAAATATGTGCCTCCCCCGTCCAAATCGCAGATGAAACCCTAGCCCCGCTCCTCCGCGCCGCCGGACACGTCCGCTCCGGCCGGACGCGTCCACCAGCCACCTCACTCGGCCCAATCCGAAGGCGCCACGTCGCCCCGCACCCGTCGCCCGGCCAATCCGGTGCCGACACACCAGCGCCGCGCCTCCTCTCTCCTCCCCGCGCCGCCGCGGCCCTGCGGGCCCGAGGCCGGCCCGCCCGGGCCCGGTTGCCGCCCGCGCCCGCCGCCAGTAGGCGCTGCCCGAGCCGCGCCTCGCGCGCGCCGCTCCGCCTGCGCCGGCGAGCCGCTCCGCTCGCCGCCTCTCCGCCGCGGCCGCCGCCCGCCGCCGCACCTCGCGCCGCCCGGCCGCGGCCCCGCCGCCGTGCTCTGCCCCGAGCCCGGGCGCGCCTCCGCCGCCCGCGCACTCCTCCGCCACCGCGCCCGCGAGCGCCGCCGCCCGCCTTCCCCATCGCCGGAGCACCGGCGCCCCGCTCCGCCTCCCGCCGGCCTCGCTGAGCTCGCGCCGCCACCTCGGGCCCCGTGCGCCCGGATCTGGATCTGACAAATCTGAGGTTGCCCCGAAAATCTTCCAAGTCACAGTTATTTTGAGCATACTTCACTGTATCATAACTTTGCATCAGTGGCTCCGTTTTGCGCGTGTAGCATATAGAATTGTTCGCCTCGATGAGTACATCATTTCACTCCATTGCATCATCTTCATTTGAGTTCATATTGATGCCCGAAATTCTGTTGGAAGAGGGCTATGTGATGTTAGTTTCAGATATATTTCAGTAGATGCACTTTTGTCATTTTTGCCATGATTGATGTGTGCATCCTATGAAGTTGAGTCCTACATGTGTTTTGTAATATGCCATGCTATCTTTCCAGGGGTGTATGCCATGTATTTTTGTGATCTTTGTGGTGACTAGCACAAGCATGCAAACTAGGGTTCATAATGTTGCTGATTTCAGAGACTTAGTATTTCCACTGTCATGTTTTGCTGTTATTTTTAGGCCATGTGTTCATGTTGTTTCAGAGAGATTTATGCCTATTTTGAGCATGATCAGTAAGGGTGTTTTGAGCATATGGATTTGCTCTATCCATTAATGCCCTTGTTTGTAATTATGGAGTGTCGTAGCTTGAGTCAATCGAGCTCTACTTTTGCTATAAAATATTACTGGCAGATTGTTTACATGTTATTTGGTTTTTGCCAAGCTTGTTGTAGTTGATCATTGCATGCTATGATGATGTTCTTGCAATTTATAGCTTCTATGCCATGTCTTCTTGATGTATGTATGCTTAGTTTATCATGCAATGCTCTGTAGTGAGTGCATTGAGCTCACGAACATGCCTACTTGTTATCTGTTTTTGACATGTCCAGTTTTTCTGCCAAGTCTGAAATCTGTAACGAAACTTGCTTAATTGACATGGGTGTTATTATGTTTTATGGTCCTTTTTAGCTTATGGTCAGTAAGGGACTTTTGTTATATGCTTTGTGTAGATCAATTCCATGCTCTAGTTTTACATGATAGCTTGCTGTAACATGTTGTTACATAGCTCTAATCATTGCAACCTGATGTTATTTCTGCCATGTCCTGAAATTCTGCCAAGTCTGTGAACCTGTTATCTTTTGCACTTTTGCCATGCTTGTTTGAACCTGTTTTGGTGTGATTTAGCCGTAGCTCAGTGTTCATCTTTTGTCAAGCATCTTGAGTAGATCACTTTCATATGCTTTGTTGATATGTTTGGGTGCAGTAGCTTAATTTCTTGTTGCTTGCTAAGTAGCATCATGCTGTTAATGGCAGAATCTTGTCATTCTTGTTTTGCTTGTCATTGGCAAACCGTGCATCTGCTTCCGGTGATCTTTATATCGATTTCAACCGAAATCACCTCACCTTTCCAGTGGCATACTTGGTTTGCCAAAATTATGCCTTGTTCATCCTTTTTCCTTCCGGAGCACGCATATGCATTGCATATCACATTTCGCATATCATGCCAGGTGTATGTGGTGGTTGTTTACTATGTTGTTTGTTTGTTTCCGGGTTGCTTCTCTCGTTAGCTTCGGTTTCGTTCCGGAGTTGTGAGGATTCGTTCGACTACGTCCGTTTGTCTTCTTCATGGACTCGTTCTTCTTCCTTGCGGGATCTCAGGCAAGATGACCATACCCTCGAAATCACTTCTATCTTTGCTTGCTAGATGCTCGCTCTTTTTCTATGCCTATGCTGCGATACCTACCACTTGCTTATCATGCCTCCCATATTGTCAAACCAAGCCCCTAATCCACCTTGTCCTAGCAAACCGTTGTTTGGCTATGTTACCGCTTTGCTCAGCCCCTCTTATAGCGTTGTTAGATGCAGGTGAAGATGAAGTTCGTTCCTTGTTGGAACATGGAGATGTTGTTCCTTGTTGGAACATGTTTACTTGTTGGGATATCACAATATATCTTATTTTATTAATGCATCTATATACTTGGTAAAGGGTGGAAGGCTCGGCCTTATGCCTGGTGTTTTGTTCCACTCTTGCCGCCCTAGTTTCCGTCATATCGATGTTATGTTCCCGGATTTTGCGTCCCTAACGCGGTTGGGTGATTTATGGGACCCCCTTGACAGTTCGCTTTGAATAAGACTTTTCCAGCGAGGCCCAACCTTGGTTTTACCATTTGCCTCACCACCACCTACTTTTCCCTTGGGAGTCGCTCTCTCGAGGGTCATCTTTATTTAGCCCCCCGGGCCAATGCTTGTCTAAGTGTTGGTCCAAACCAGAGCCACTTGCGGTGCCACCCCTAGGCAACTTGGGGTATCGTCGGTTGCCGTACGTAGTGTTCATCCGGTGTTGCCCTGAGAACAAGATATGTGCAGCTCCTATCGGGATTGTCGGCGCATCGGGCGGTCTTGCTGGACTTGTTTTATTACTGTCGAAATGTCTTGTAGCCGGGATTCCGAGACTGATCGGGTCTTCCCGGGGAGAAGGAATATCCTTCATTGATCGCGAGAGCTTATCATGGGCTAAGTTGGGACACCCCTGCAGGGTTTGAACTTTCGAAAGCCGTGCCCGCGGTTATGTGGCAGATGGGAATTTATTAATGTCCGGTTATAGAAAACCCGAAGTTGATCTTAATTAAAATACATCAACCGCGTGTGTAACCGTGATGGTCTCTTCTCGGCGGAGTCCGAGAAGTGAACACGGTGTTGGAGTTATGCTTGACGTAAGTAGTTTCAGGATCACTTCTTGATCATAGTTGTTCGACCGTGCTTTTGCCTTCTCTTCTCGCTCTCATTTGCGTATGTTAGCCACCATATATGCTAGTCGCTTGCTGTAGCTCCACCTCATACCTTTTACCCTACCTATAAGCTTAAATAGTCTTGATCTCGCGGGTGTGAGATTGCTGAGTCCCCATGACTCACAGATACTTCCAAAACCAATTTGCAGGTGCCGATGAAACTGTGCAGGTGACGCACCCGAGCTCAAGGAGGAGCTTGATGAAGATCGTGTTCGTTGTGTTGTTTCGTTTCAGTTGATCAGTAGTGGAGCCCAGTTGGGGTCGATCGGGGATCTGTGTAGCTTTTGGGGTAGTCTTCTTTTTATTTTGGTTCCGTAGTCGGACCTTGATTGTATCTGTATGATGTAATGCTTTACTCATGTATTGTGTGAAGTGGCGATTGTAAGCCAACTATGTATCTCTTTCCCTTATGTATTACATGGGTTGTGTGAAGATTACCTCACTTGCGACATTGCTTTCAATGCGGTTATGCCTCTAAGTCGTGCTTCGACACGTGGGAGATATAGCCGCATTGAGGGCGTTTCACACGCGTAGTGGTCAATGGACATGCGGGGCCAAAATTTGCTCATGCTCAAGGGCTTCGGCAAGGAGATCCGGCCTCGCCGTTGCTTTTTGTTATTGCCATGGATGTCCTCACATCGCTTATCACGAGAGCACAGGAGAGTGGAGTCTTGAGCAAGATGCTGGGTTGCACACCAATGCAAAGACTTTCCATATATGCGGATGATGTGGTACTATTTATTAGACCTACCACTCCGGATCTTACTTTTGTCAAGGAGGCTTTGCACATATTTGGGATTGCTTCGGGCATGAACATAAACTATTCCAAGTCCACGGCCATCATGATTAGAGACGAGGATGGTGACAAGGAGCTGGTCGCGGGCGCCATGCCCTGGAGCATGGACTCTTTCCCCTGCAAGTACTTGGGACTGCAGCTGTCAATATGGCAATTGACGCGCTCGGAATGGCAACCGATTGTGGATAATGTGCTCAATTTCATGCCAGGTTGGCAAAAAGGGATGATCACTAGGGCAGGGAGGTTAGTGCTGGTGCATGACGTTGTGATGGCGCGCCCCACTCACCATCTCATCATAGCAGATGCTCCGAAATGGGCAATTGAACAAGTCAATAAAGGGTGCAGAGCTTTCTTTTGGGAAGGATCGGAAGCGATTCATGGAGGTAAATGTCTTGTGGCTTGGCAAAGAGTTTGCAGGCCTGAAGGCCTCGGTGGCCTGGGGCTGCTTGATTTATACCGTCAAGGCCTGGCTTTACGGCTGCGTTGGGAGTGGCTCAGACGTACTGACTCTAACCGACCATGGCATGGGCTACCGATGGCGAGCGATCCTTAGGTGCAGAGGGTTTTTGACAGCTTAGTGCATTGGAAACTTGGTGATGGCAACAAGGCGTTGTTTTGGAAGGATAGATGGATGGATGGTGGATCTGCTAAGGAGATTGCCCCGGGTTTATGGAGCAAGGTTCGTACTCAGACGGTGAACAAGCGGACAGTGTATGACAGACTGACGAACCACCGTTGGACCGCGGACATCTTAGGAGATCTTACCACCGATGATCTAGTTCAGTTAATCAAGCTCTGGGAGATTGCTATTGCAACACATCTTGACCCTACTCAAAGAGACGAGTAGATATGGCCCTGGAACTCCAAGCAAGTTTACACCTCGGCCTCAGCTTATCAAATGATGTTCAAAGGTGCAATCAGTGTGGCCTACACGCGATGGATCTGGAAATGCTGGGCACCCCTCACCTGCAAAAATTTTCTGTGGCTTGAAGTACAACATAGAATCTGGACTTCGGACAGGAGGCTTCGGCATGGGTTACAGGATGACCCCTCCCCATGTTATCTATGTGATCAGGAGGAAGACAATGTGGAACATCTTCTCATCCAATGCGTCTACTCAAGACAGGTATGGCACACGGTCTTGTCCAACGTAAGGATTGCGCCTACACTAGCACCGGTGGCGAATGATAACTTGGAATCGTGGTGGGGTAGCACCCGTAAGCTGATTCGCAAGGACAACCATAGAGCTTTCGATAGTCTGGTGATTTTGGTGTGTTGGCATCTATGGAAGCAACGAAATGCTCGAGTCTTCCATCCGGAGACTCCATCTATCTCCGCTTCCGTATTAGTGTCTAGGATTCTTGATGAGCTGCGCATGTGGGCCACAGCGGGAGGGTGGGGAGTTGACAACATTGTGTGAGGAGTTAACATAGTGGGTGGAGTTGGAGTTGGCCACAGCCTCAGTCGGCTTATGACTGGTGGCTATGCTTGTAACTCTCTTGTACATTTCTTTCACTCTTCTATAAAGCTAAGGTACGCAATTTGCGTACTCTCGAAAAAAAGTAGTACGTGTCTGGTGATGTTTACGGTCTGATTTTATCCATTATGTTTCTTGTCTCTCGTGCCATCTATGAATCTTGAACCAGCATTTTCGTGTGTGGCAAGCGATTCATCTTGCATACATATTCTCTGGGAAAAGAACTAGTAGAAGCAGATGAGGCGGCGCCACAACAAGAGGGCGCCGCATCAGGGGCGACCGTGAGGAAGAGGGAGAAGAGAGAGGGTTGAGCATTGCGACCGTCTGGATGGTTTTTTTTATCATTGGGTTTTTTTACGTCTGAGGGGAACGTAAGAGAGGAGGGGGCAGATGAATTCTGCCAGCAAGGAAAAAGAACACTGCTTGTTTTTAGAGTACATTGGTATACATACAAAGGGAAAATGCTGCTCATCGGTCGGTCGATAATCACGCCCGCATCCACCTCCTCGATTGTGCACCACGCGTCCTCTGTGGCCCCACCACCGCCTCTCTTAATCCATTCGTCCTGAATCAGCACCGCAAGGAGACGCTCGCCGCCGGCCTGCTCCGGCAGCCGTCGTTCACCGGCGAGGCTGGCCTTCGCCGCCCCACCTCCATCCCTCCTTTATTTCTGCGCCGCATCACTTGTCATGCATGCGCATCTAACTGCTCTGTCGCTCACATCTCTCCTGCTCTGCATCTAGATCGGGCGAGCCGCCCCCCAACGTCGGTGACTGAGATCTACATGGCCCAGTCGTCATTCTAGTGGCGTGTGGCACAACGTACGGCCTCTTCATCACCGCTATTGGTGTCGGGGAGTCCTCCCTGCTGGATCGGTCGTCCCAGCCTTGGGCGTCATGTTTCCGAAACAAAGCTCTTGTTGCAATAGTTAATGGCGTTTTTGAAACAAAGCTCTTGCTGTAAAGAGGGATCATACGCAGAGATGCTTTGCAACGTCACCAATGTTTCTGAAACAAAATCTCTTGTTGCAATAATCACCGATGTGTTTCTAAAACAAAGCTCTTGTCGTGGTAGTCATCGTTGTTTCTGAAACAATACCCTTGTTGCAAAGAGGGACCCTACGCGCATATAGAAAATAGCGGGGTGCATGTTTTCTGGTGTTAAGCAAAAATTGGCTTAGTTTTTCTAAGCACCTACGTAAGCACTTTGCATTGTCGATGGGCTAACAAGAAATTCTTACCGTGCTTTCCACAAACTGTAGATCGTACCTGTCTGTAAACATGGCAAATCAAACCATGCGTGCGGGAATGTATCTGGTGCACCGGGGCAATTGGTGCTACCGGTGCACCGATCCCCCATTACACATTTAAAAATGTTTTAAAAAATATGTAAAAAAATTAGTGTATTGGCACAACATCAATGTATGTTGTCACAAAAATTCAAACCAAAATTCAAAACATTGCTCGAGATACAAAAATGATAAATTTGACACTGAATAGTACACAACACATATTGGGCTTCAGTTTTGGCCCATTGACACATTGATGTCAAATTTGTCATTTTTGTATCTTGAGCAATGTTATTAATTTTGATTCAAATTTTTGTGACAACTTACACTGATGTTGTGTCGATGCACTAATTTTTTTTGGGATTTTTTCGAACATTTTTTAGTGTGCAACGGAGTCCGGTGCACCGGTAGCACCAATTGCTCTGGTGCACCAGATATGTTCCCCCATGCGTGCAAACCGTACCACCGCCAGCCGTGCAATCTACTCCTAGATCGCAACTTGCCACGACAAGGGTGAGAGATGACACTGAATGCTGATGCAGCTTTTGTTATCAGCAGAGGCTAATCAATCAACGAGAGAGACGGATCACTGTTGGTGGAAAACGCTTGGGACGTGCAAGTGACAGTGACGCTTACGAACTGCACGTCGTGGAAGATGCCGCCGGAGTGGTTTAGGTAGAATCCACAAGTTTAAGGTTTTCCGCGAGTGCAACTACGTGACGTGGGGATTAAACTAGGGAAAAGATATTATTGGGACCTGTGGAAGCATTTTGTAAAGCACTACTACCTCATTTGACGATTTCACCTGAATGTGTGTGTGTGTGTGTGTGTGTGTGTTTTTTTTTTGCTTTTCTAGAGCATGTTCGGATTCGCCAACGGATTTAATCACATGAAAAAACACAAGCACACATGCACGCGAAAATCCTTTGGCCAAAGGCATAGGTCGTGCCTTGTTGTCTCTATATTTCTTCTTTTTGTCTCGCGATACAAACTCCTGGGCTAGCACTAGCACACAAGCCGACTCTAACTATTCTCTCCGGTTGGGTTTATAAGTCGGGCGTGGGTTTTTAGGTCTTCCTTCAGATTGAGCGAACGAAATGCAAAACACCACCACAATAGCAGTGTCATCCATAGAAAACCAGCACTTTTATTGTGGTGGATCAATTTTCTCATTTTTTTTCTGCTAATGACACTGTTATTGCGGTGTGTTTTCTTTTTCATTTCATTCAGATTGAACATCTGCATTTTATTCAACATAATAATTCCCTAATTTGTTCTAGAGTTGCTCGCTTATAGTTGCACCTTTTAATAATCTTGTGTACCTACCCAAAGTTTGTTTCGTCTAATGGATCAATTGTCCTGTAAAGTCCTCGGTGGTGACGGACCAACACATCACCTCTACACGTTCAAACAATGCTATATATCGAGATGTTCGCTGACGTATTGCTTCTCATTGTCTACCTGCCTGACCTGCTCCAGCTGGTCAACTTGGGCGTCTCCTCACACGACCTGCCTCACATTCTTCGTGTCCCCAAAAGCCATCAGTTTCACACGGGGAAATTTCCATTTACAGCACGAGAGTGAGGCTCGTTGGCACACATAGAGCTACTAACAAATACTCCCTCTGTCCCAAAATATAAGAATGTTTTTAAGACTATACTAGTGTAAAAAACGTTCTTATATTATGGGACGGAGGGAGTAACAATCATCCTCAGTACTAAGATAAGCATGTCACCACAGACCAAGATTTTCTAAACGAGGCAAAAGCTTTGCTTCATCTCATTTGCTCATTGATAAAAGAAATTTTATCACAAGACTGGTCATCGAGAGTAAAAATCCACTCTTGCCCCATTAGGGAGCTCAACTTATTTGGCCCGACACATTTTCAAAGGACCGCCTCAAACTTAAGCTTTATCAAAAGAATAAAAGTATACTTTTTGCCCCTTAGTTTTTGGTGCAGTCTAGATTTAACCCTCAACTACGAAATCGGACAATTTACACACCCAACTATTGAAACCAGACAAGGTTCGTCCCCTGGTCTCGGTTTTGACCGGTTTTACTGCAGGCTCACCCCACTTTTGAGCGGTGCTGACTCAAATTCACATATTCTTTTTAAATTCATGAACTTTTTTGCAATTTACATACTTTTTTCAAATCCGCGTACTTTCTTCAAGGCGTCATATTTTTTCACGTTCGTGAACTTTTTTGAAATTCATGTACTTTTTCAAATCCATCAGTTTTTTAAATTTCTCATAGTTTTTACAAGTTCGAGTACTTTTAACAAGTTTGCATAATTTTTTCAAACCCACACACCTTTTCAAATTCCCGTAATTTTTTTCAGATCTGTGTACTTTTTTCATGTTCGTTTACTTTTTTCGAAACCGCCTGCTTTTTCCAAGTTCGTGTTTTTTAAAAATCCAAGAACTTTTTCCAAATTTGAAAAATTACACGAATAGGGAAAAATTAACTGGAATTTTAAAAAGTTCACGAATTTGAAAAAAGTACCTGAACCATAAAAAATTACGTGAACTTGGAAAAAGTATGCAGATTTGAAAAACTACACGAATTTGGAAAAAGTGAGCGAATTTTGAAAAATTATGTGAACTTGTAAAAAGTAAGTTGATTTGAAAAATTACGCGAATTTCAAACAAGTTCATGGGTTTGAAATAATTATGCGAATTTGAACCAACATGGTCAAAACCGGGGTGAGTCAGCACAAAAACCGGGCAAAACCGAGTCCATGGACGAACCTTATCCGGTTTGGGTAATTGAGGGTGTAATTTATCCGTTTTTGGAGTTGAGGGACCAATCTAAATTCCGCCAAGAGTTGAAGGACGAAAAATATACTTTTCTCTTATAAAAAACTAGGGAAGGGGAGGGCTAACACTAATTGCCGGGCGAAGGGCGGGGGGGGGGGGGCAAACACGAATTGTTGGTTATTTACTTGTTTTGCATGAAAAATTGGAAAATCATATACACAATTTTCTCACTCTTGGAGAAGGCAGTGGCTCCCCATCACCCCATAGCTCAATACTTCCAAAGTTCCCACGAGACTAGCATCAACAAATATGTGATGGATTTACGACGAGTCTGATGAAGATTTATGACGGAACTGTATGAAGTGTTACTTGAAACGAAATATATAGGTCTTATACACCGTGGAACATAGTAACTCTAAAGATATATTCTTCTTAATCCATAAACATCAAATGTAGTTCCAGGTTCATTCCAGCTCGGACGAGTGTTTTGTGAGACTAAGGCACAATGCTGCGGGTTCTTTCCTGTTTTGAAACTGCTTCTATAAGAGGGCCACAGTTGCTCAACACTAACCTAAATCCTGCCAACATCGCATGTAGTCCCTCCCTCATTTCGGGGTTAACCCATAACGTCTCGCAATAAATTCCCTTGAAAGATGGAGCAAAGGGAGGGTGATCGAGGGAAAACTGAACACATTCATACAAGGGTTTCCACCTAAACAATTCCAGATAATACTTGGACATGAATACATTCATTTCCAAAATTGATCATAATTTTATATATTTGCAAAAATATTTTTTGCTGTGTAGGATGAAATACGCCCAGAGCCAAATTGGATAACATGTTTTCGATTTATAAGGCTTGCAGATTTTAAGTTTGGACAAGTTTATATTAAAAAAATACTAGTCAATAACATTTTGATATAAACTTGTTCGAACTTCAAAATGTTTTACTTAAAAACAAATCTACATGTCTTATATATTCGCAGAAGATTGTCTTTGAGGATTCACCTTTTTTAATCCATAGACATCATATGCTGTCCTAAGTTCATTCCAGCTTCAACGTTCTTCATCTACTACTTCCTCCATTTGGATATTGCTAGGTCAGGGGTCGTTTTAATGAGACCAAAACACAAAATGATGAATTTTGTTGTTGTTTGGAAGCTACTTATACGAGAGCGCTATAATTGCTCAACATTACCCCCAACCCCAAATGGATTTCACGAACCCCGCGCGTAATCCTCCACCATTTGGGGTTAACCCTTGATAGAAGGAGTGAAGGGAGGGCGATAGAGGGAAGACCGAACGCGTTTCTCCCCGCGGCATAGTAGAAACGGACGAGCTCCCTTAGCCCACAGGCATGATGACCACGGGCGGAGGAAGTGCCCCCCTTTTCCCAAATTCGTATGGCCTATGAATTTTGTGTTTGAGTCAAAAGTTAGTAAGGCACACATGAATTTTGTGTTTGAGTCAAAAGTTAGTAAGGCACACATGAATTTTGTGTTTGAGTAAAAAAAAAATTGGAACTTTGCAAGGCATGAACCGGGAAGCAGCGAGTGTCTCTCAAGATTTTCCATTTAGCCGTTGATTAACTTGTTACCATAGTCCAAGCACGGTGGAAAAACCACTCTCACCAAGTCACCATCAGCCCATCACACCACAGCACGGCCACACCAGCGGCGAAATATCCCCAACGGCCGTCGTCTCCTCCCCAAGTCTGAACCCGCTCTCGCTCGCCCACCATTTGCACCCCCGGTAAATCTCGATTCCGCGGTTGGTGGCGCGCGGCCGGTCCGTCCGTCCAACCGCGCCGTCCCTTTCCCCGCCCGGCGGCTTGACCCGTTCCACAAAGATTTGGGTTTTCCTCCTTCCTCCGGTTGACCGGCCTTGCCGATGTGCGGTGGTGGTTGGCGGGGTGGGGAGCGCAGCGCAGGGCCTTGACCGTCGCCCAGGCAAGCCAGGCCGGATAGGGCGGCGGCGACGACGAAGCCGAGAAATTCCCCACCAAAGGTCAGACCTTTTTTCGACTTCACCGCGCTCTCCTTGCCCGGCGGGTGTTCGGCGGATTGCGCCGGAGGAGGGGAGGGGGAGGGGGAGATGGCGGGCGCGACGGAGACGGCGACCTGGGAGGAGATGCTGCGGCGGATGCTGCCGCCGGGGACCGCCATCCCGGAGGGCGCGGCGGGCAACCTCGACTACTCCATCGCGCTCGAGTACGACGGCCCGCCCGTCGCCTACGAGGTCCCCAGGATCGCCCCCGTCGACATGGCGGACGTGCCCACGGCCGAGCCCGTCTCCGCGTCCTACGGGCTCCTCGGGAACGGCGGCGCCGCCGTGCCCGTCGCGCCCGTCTTCAGGCCGCCGGCGAGCCGGGCGCGCGCGGAGCCGCCGCAGGCCAGGAGAGGCGCGGGGCCGGCTGACTCGGCGCCGCGTGACGACGAGGCCTCCAGGCCGGCGAGCCGGGCGCGCCAGGAGCCGCCATCGCCCGTGCAGGTTAGGAGGAGCTCAGAGTTTGCCCATTCAGGCCCCCAGAATGAGGGGTACTCCGACTCTGACGACGACTCCCGGCGCTCCGTGTCGCGCGAGTCTGCGCGGAGTTACCGGGGCCAGAGCGACGGGGGCAGGCATGCCATGGCTGCGCCGGAGGGGAGGAGGTCCCATGTGGTGACCTTCGGGCTGGCAGATGATAGCAAGTATGACCAGAGCAGCGAGCTCGACGACACCAGGTCGGAGCAGTTCGTGGCCGTGACCAGGACGGAGAAGAGGGGGAAGACCTGCGACCGGTGCGGCAAGAGGAAGTGGGAGAGCAAGGAGTCGTGCATCGTCTGCGACAAGAGGTACTGCGGCTACTGCCTGCTCAGGGCCATGGGATCGATGCCGGAAGGCCGCAAGTGTATCACTTGCATTGGCCGGCCGATCTACGAGGGAAAGCGGTCGAAGCTGGGGAAGAGCTCGAGGATATTATCACGGTTGCTCAGCTCGCTGGAGGTAAGGCAGATCTTGAAGGCCGAGAAGGAGTGCCAGGCAAACCAGCTCCGGCCCGAGCAGCTCATCGTCAATGGCTTCCCTCTTTGTCAAGAAGAGATGTCAGACTTGCTTAGCTGCCCACGGCCCCCACAAAATCTGAAGCCTGGAAGATATTGGTATGACAAGGAGTCGGGCCTATGGGGAAAGGTAAAGCTTATTGGTAGTAGAGGAACATAGCTTTCTTCAAAACCTGTATTCGTTGCTAATAACCCGCCATTTACACTTTCAGGAAGGGGAAAAGCCAAACCGGGTTGTCAGCACCAACCTGAACTTCAATGGCAAGATTCAGCCCAATGCTAGTAATGGCAACACTCAGGTTTATATGAATGGAAGGGAAATTACCAGCATCGAACGGAAAATTCTGAGGGTAACTCTAAGCTACACAAAATTGAGAATCCTGTGTACATTATAATTATGCTGTGTCTGTATTTTTATTGGGCTTTTCACAATATCTGCTTTATTCTTACAGTTTGCACAAGTTCAATGTCCCCGCGATACTCACTTTTGGGTCTATCATGATGGTGGATATGAGGAAGAAGGCCAAAATAACATCAAAGGGAAGATATGGGAGTCAGTATGTATCTTGTTCAACGCAGTTTCAATTCTTCTTCCTTTCTTAAATTAATGCATTCCTTCCTTCTTTTTTTGCTTGTTTTAACATGATTTTCTGTATCCCCTGTTATGCAGCCTTTGACACGTTTTGTGTGCACCTTGGTTTCACTACCGGTGCCTCCTGCAAACTCTGTTGAGCCCAGAGATGACGCTCCTTATTCAGCAAGAACAGTGCCCGAATACTTAGACCAGAAAAGGATACAAAAACTTCTTATTCTTGGATCACCTGGAGCTGGAACAAGCACCATATTTAAGCAGGTCAGACCGTGTTCTTGTAGAAAAATTTAATGCATTAGGTTCTGTTAGATGTTTATTTGGTTTGGACTTCAACTGACCCATATGCTTCCAGCGAACTATGAATGGAAGTTGATTGCTAAGGTTTTTCTCTACATGTAGTACGGCGGTTTGGTGTATAAACTTTTTTTTTACTGTTCTGTAGTTTGGCTAGTTTTTTACATTTGTAAATGTTTCGGATGACACTTGTATGCGTGCCATTGTACATTCTTCTGCAGGCTAGGGGGTATTTATACATTAGTCTAGTCGCCGTAGCCTCATAGGTATCTTTGCTTCAAACAAATGTCTCAAAGTCTTTGCGGAATATCATATAAGTTGTTCATCATATCATGCAATCTCGAACTGAATCCTGACAGTCCAATTCGTTTACTTTTGACCTTTTATTTATCTTGTATGTATAGGTATCTTTGCTTCAAACAAATGTCTCAAAGTCTTTGCGGAATATCATATAAGTTGTTCATCATATCATGCAATCTCGAACTGAATCCTGACAGTCCAATTCGTTTACTTTTGACCTTTTATTTATCTTGTATGTATTTTCATAGTGTTAGATTTTACAACACAGGCTAAGTTACTATATGGAAGTAGATTTACCCCAGAAGAACTTGACAATATCAAACTAATGATCCAAAGCAACATGTTCAAGTACCTTGGGATTCTGCTAGAGGGCCGTGAGCGCTTCGAGGAAGAGGCTTTGGCTATACCAAATAACCCAAACTCAGAGGATGAGGATACCCAACAAGGTAACAAGGAAACTAATATTTCTTCCACTAATGTTTTTGAAGGATCATATGCAGTGTGCTTAAGTTGATTTTTTTTATGCAGATGGAAACGAATCGAGTGGTTTAAATTCCTGCATATACTCAATAAATGCAAAGCTGAAGAAGTTCTCAGATTGGCTTTTGGACATCATAGCAATGGGAGACCTAGATGCATTCTTCCCTGCAGCTACACGTGAATATGCTCCAGTCGTTGATGAGTTGTGGAAGCATCCTGCCATACAAGCAACATATAAAAGAAAGGACGAATTGTATTTTCTCCCTGATGTCGCTGAATATTTCTTGAGCAGGGTATACATCAAACCATTTATATGTGATTTCAGTGCGGAATGGTCCCTTACTTTAACCTGTTCACAGCCTGTATTACAAAGATTATGCTACACCAGCACTTCATATTATGACAACTAAGCGTTTCTGGACTTCACCCATTGTCCTTCCTTTGTCTAGAATGGTCCAGCATTAGCACAGTGCATGCCCCTCGCTTTTGTGTGTGTACACAGTAATTGTTATTTGAGTACCTAAATTGATTTTTCTCTTTTATGCCATCCTTGCAGGCTATTGAAGTATCAAGCAATGAGTATGAACCTTCAGAGAAAGATGTCTTGTATGCTGAAGGAGTATCACAAGGAAATGGATTGGCCTTTATTGACTTCACTCTGGACGAACGGAACCCTATGTCAGAACTCTATGGTGACAGTCATGACCCAAGCTCTCAGGCACAAAACAAGTAAGCTCTGTTCCTGGCTCATGTATAAACTGCATCTAAATCCTTCTATTTGCTGTATACAGTTTACCTGAAAAAGTCTTGCAATTTTTTTTAAAGATATTAACATTGATGTTGGTATTGTGGAACGTATCTGTTGATCGTGGTGAAAAGGCATAGCCACTGTAATTTTTCCCTACTTCATCAGTAGTGCAGTATGTAGGTTGCCTGCTTTTTGCATTTGCATGGGTTGATGACTCTTTCCTCGTGAGGAACAAGTTGCAAAAAAACTTAATTTTCTCATCTATTTTTATCCCTTGTCAGATATCAGCTGATTAGAGTCAACGCCAAGGGCTTGAATGAGGGCTGCAAATGGGTTGAAATGTTTGAGGATGTCCGCGCGGTTATATTCTCCGTAGCACTCAGCGACTATGACCAGCTGGGAGCCCCTGCCAGTGGCACCAGTAGGCGCCTCGAGAGTAAGATGATTCAGAGCAGGGACTTGTTTGAGGCCACAATCAGGTAAAGTAAACTTGTCAGTTGCATTTGCTAAATGGTCCTGTAGGGGCTAACAATCTGGTAAACTGCACATTACCGATTCTGTCTTGCCTAATACAGAGAATGAGAACATTTTTACAGCTTGCCTAGGGTTAGCTAAGCTCAATTCCTAGATGAAAACTTACTGAATCTACACATTCTTTCCCAGGCACCCGTCTTTCCGTGACACACCATTCGTCCTGGTGCTCAACAAGTTCGACATCTTCGAGGAGAAGATCGGGCGGTCCCCGCTCACCGCCTGCGAGTGGTTCAGCGACTTCGACCCGCTCCGCACCCACAACAACCAGTCGATGGCGCAGCAGGCGTTCTTCTATGTGGCGATGAAGTTCAAGAACCTGTACGCGGCGCACACGGGCGACCGGAAGCTCTTCGTGTGGCAGGCGCGCGCCCGCGACGGCCCCACCGTCGATGAGGCCTTCCGATACATCAGGGAGGTGCTCCGGTGGGAGGACGAGAAGGAGTACGGGGGCTTCTGCCCGGACGAGTCCTTCTACAGCACCACCGAGCTCAGCTCCTCCCGCCTCGTCGAACAAGACTGGCAGCAACACCCTGCCGCCGACCAGAGACCAGGGAGCACATAGGCTGTTGTTGCTAGTTGTACAGTGCTGCTGCCGTTGTTGTGTTAGCTAAGCCAGCGTTTATACATACAGCTTGTTCAGAGTGGACCATTGTTGTGTAGTGGTAAATTTGCTGATAGATATAGCTAAAGGGAAAACACATGGCTGCTTTGTGATACCGTTTGGTTCTAAACTGATGGTGATGGTGGCAGATGTTGAGAGGACGGGAAGGTGAAGGTTCCTAGCGAAATATATATGTATCCTTTTCTTTTGCGTGAAAAACTTCCAATCTATTCATCTTCAATTATGATAGTACAACGAGCACTAGAAATAATAAAAATTGCATCCAGATCCGTAGACCATCTAGCAATGACTACAAGCACTGAAGCGAGCCGGAGGTGCGCCGCTGTCATCGCTCCTTCCTCGCCGGAGCCGGGCAAACCTTGTTGTAATATACAGTCGGAAAGTCGTCGTGCTAAGGCCTCGTAGAACCAACGCACCAGAACAACAACTGTCGCGGATGAAGAGTGTAGATCAAAATGATCCGACCTGAAAACACACGAACGAAGACGAACGATGAACAGATTCGAGCAAATCCACCAGAGACACGACCCCACACGCCCACCGATGATGCAAGAGCATCACCGGAACGGAGGATAGGCAGGGTGACCTTTATTCCATCTTCAGGGAGCCGCCACCGTCTCGCCTTCCTGAGCAGGACACAAACCCTAACAAAGCTTAAAAAAAGATCTAAAAATGGAGCCCTCCCACCCAGTGGCGGATCCAGGATTTCATACTTGGGTGTTCAAAAAAAATTGCGTGTGGATTTTTCAAAAAAACAATCGATCTGGTATCTAAAATGTTTGTGTACCAAGAAATTTTTCCCCATAAAAATGACAATACCTTATAGAAATGGCAAAAGAAATAAAGATTATGTACTGTACTACATAATCATACAGTTGGTATACAATGCATTTGAAGATAATGGGCAAGAAAAATGCTAATTATCTGGTGCTGATGACATGCGTAAGTGTTGTCTGATGTTTAAATCATGCTTGCTACGTCATTTTTTGCTGCCAAAGATGGCATTAGCGAGAAAGGTCATTTGGGCACTGAATGTATCAAAGTATACACCATATATAAAAATGTCTAGCTAAAAGATTTGGGTGTACAACTGTACACCCATGACCAAGTATGGATCCGCCGCTGCTCCCACCGGCAAGGGCTGAAATCCACTCCGCCTCCATGGCCATAGGGCCGTCGGCGACGGGATGGACCAGCGCCGGCGCCGGTGGGAGGCAGAAAGCTAGGGTTCTTGAGAGGCAGAAATCTATATGTATCTCCTTACGACGAGCTCTTTGTCACCTCCATACACGAGAAACATCTCCTTAATCCTTTTCAGGTACTTCAGGATATTCTTGACCGCTGTCCAGTGATCCACTCCTGGATTACTTTGGTACCTCCCTGCTAAACTTATAGCAAGGCACACATCAGGTCTGGTACACAGCATTGCATACATGATAGAGCCTATGGCTGAAGCATAGGGAACATCTTTCGTCTTCTCTCTATCTTCTGTAGTGGTCGGGCTTTGAGTCTTACTCAACTTCACACCTTGTAACACAGGCAAGAACCCTTTCTTTGCTTGATCCATTTTGAATTTCTTCAAAACTTTGTCAAGGTATGTGCTTTGTGAAAGTCCAATTAAGCGTCTTGATCTATCTCTATAGATCTTAATGCCCAATATGTAAGCAGCTTCACCGAGGTCTTTCATTGAAAAATTCTTATTCAAGTATCACTTTATGCTATCCAGAAATTCTATATCATTTCCAATCAGTAATATGTCATCTACATATAATATCAGAAATGCTACAGAGCTCCCACTCACTTTCTTGTAAATACAGGCTTCTCCAAAAGTCTGTATAAACCCAAATGCTTTGATTACACTGTCAAAGCGTTTATTCCAACTCCGAGATGCTTGCACCAGTCCATAAATGGATCGCTGGAGCTTGCACACTTTGTTAGCTCCCTTTGGATCGATAAAACCTTCCGGTTGCATCATATATAACTCTTCTTCCAGAAACCCATTCAGGAATGCAGTTTTTACATCCATTTGCCAAATTTCATAATCATAAAATGCGGCAATTGCTAACATGATTCGGACAGACTTAAGCATCGCTACGGGTGAGAAGGTCTCATCGTAGTCAATCCCTTGAACTTGTCGAAAACCTTTCGCGATAAGTCGAGCTTTGTAGATAGTAACATTACCATCAGCGTCAGTCTTCTTCTTAAAGATCCACTTATTTTCTATTGCTTGCCGACCCTCGGGCAAGTCAACCAAAGTCCACACTTTGTTCTCATACATGGATCCCATCTCAGATTTCATGGCTTCAAGCCATTTTGCGGAATCTGGGCTCACAATCGCTTCTTCATAGTTCGTAGGTTCATCATGATCTAGTAGCATGACTTCCAGAGCAGGATTGCCGTACCACTCTGGCGCGGATCTTATTCTGGTTGATCTACGAGGTTCTGTAGTAACTTGATCTGAAGTTGTATGATCATCATCATTAACTTCCTCACTAATTGGTGTAGGTGCTTCAGAAACAGATTTCTGTGATGCACTACTTTCCAATAAAGGAGCAGGTACAGTTACCTCATCAAGTTCTACTTTCCTCCCACTCACTTCTTTCGAGAGAAACTCTTTTTCTAGAAAGACTCCGAATTTAGCAACAAAAGTCTTGCCTTCGGATCTGTGATAGAAGGTGTATCCAACAGTTTCTTTTGGATATCCTATGGAGACACATTTTTCCGATTTGGGTTCGAGCTTATCAGGTTGAAGCTTTTTCACATAAGCATCGCAGCTCCAAACTTTAAGAAACGACAACTTTGGTTTCTTGCTAAACCATAGTTCATAAGGTGTTGTCTCAACGGATTTTGACGGTGCCCTATTTAACATGAATGCGGCCGTCTCTAAAGCATAACCCCAAAACGATAGCGGTAAATCTGTAAGAGACATCATAGATCGCACCATATCTAGTAAAGTACGATTACGACGTTCGAACACACCATTGCGTTGTGGTGTTCCGGGTGGCGTGAGTTGCGAAACTATTCCGCATTGTTTCAAATGTAGACCAAACTCGTAACTCAAATATTCTTCTCCACGATCAGATCGTAGAAACTTTATTTTCTTGTTACGATGATTTTCAACTTCACTCTGAAATTCTTTGAACTTTTCAAATGTTTCAGACTTGTGTTTCATTAAGTAGACATAACCATATCTGCTTAAATCATCTGTGAAGGTGAGAAAATAACGATATCCGCCACGAGCCTCAACATTCATTGGACCACATACATCTGTATGTATGATCTCCAATAAATCTGTTGCTCTCTCCATAGTACCAGAGAACGGTGTTTTGGTCATCTTGCCCATGAGGCACGATTCGCAAGTGCCAAGTGATTCATAATCAAGTGGCTCCAAAAGTCCATCAGTATGGAGTTTCTTCATGCGTTTTACACCGATATGACCTAAACGGCAGTGCCACAAATAAGTTGCACTATCATTATCAACTCTGCATCTTTTGGCTTCAACACTATGAATATGTGTATCACTACTATCGAGATTCAACAAAAACAGACCACTCTTCAAGGGTGCATGACCATAAAAGATATTACTCATATAAATAGAATAACCATTATTCTCTGATTTAAATGAATAACCGTCTCGCATCAAACAAGATCCAGATATAATGTTCATGCTTAACGCTGGCACCAAATAACAATTATTTAGGTCTAATACTAATCCCGAAGGTAGATGTAGAGGTAGCGTGCCGACTGCGATCACATCGACTTTGGAACCGTTTCCCACGCACATCGTCACCTCGTCCTTAACCAATCTTCGCTTAATCCGTAGTCCCTGTTTCAAGTTGCAAATATTAGCAACAGAACCAGTATCAAATACCCAGGTGCTACTGCGAGCATTAGTAAGGTACACATCAATAACATGTATATCACATATACCTTTGTTCACCTTGCCATCCTTCTTATCCGCCAAATACTTGGGGCAGTTCCGCTTCCAGTGACCAGTCTGCTTGCAGTAGAAGCACTCAGTTTCAGGCTTAGGTCTAGACTTGGGTTTCTTCTCTTGAGCAACAACTTGTTTGCTGTTCTTCTTGAAGTTTCCCTTCTTCTTTCCTTTGCCCTTTTTCTTGAAACTAGTGGTCTTATTGACCATCAACACTTGATGCTCCTTCTTGATTTCTACCTCCGCAGCTTTTAGCATTGCGAAGAGCTCGGGCATTGTCTTATCTATCCCTTGCATATTATAGTTCATCACGAAGCCTTTGTAGCTTGGTGGCAGTGATTGGATAATTCTATCAATGACACAATCATCCGGAAGATTAACTCCCAGTTGATTCAAGTGATTATAATACCCAGACATTCTGAGTATATGCTCACTGACAGAACCATTCTCTTCCATCTTGCAGCTATAGAACTTATTGGAGACTTCATATCTCTCAATCCGGGCATTCTGTTGGAATATTAACTTCAACTCCTGGAACATCTCATATGCTCCATGATGTTCAAAACGTCGTTGAAGTCCCGGTTCTAAGCCGTAAAGCATGGCACACTGAACTATCGAGTAGTCATCAGCTTTGCTCTGCCAGACATTCACAACATCTGGCGTCGCTCCAGCAGCAGGCCTGGCACCCAGCGGTGCTTCCAGGACGTAACTCTTCTGTGCAGCAATGAGGATAATCCTCAAGTTACGGACCCAGTCCGTGTAATTGCTACCATCATCTTTCAACTTTGCTTTCTCAAGGAACGCATTAAAATTCAACGGAACAACAACACGAGCCATCTATCTACAATTAACATAAACAAGCAAGATACTATCAGGGACTAAGTTCATGATAAATTTAAGTTCAATTAATCATATTACTTAAGAACTCCCACTTAGATAGACATCTCTCTAATCCTCTAAGTGATCACGTGATCCAAATCAACTAAACCATGTCCGATCATCACGTGAGATGGAGTAGTTTCAATGGTGAACATCACTATATTGATCATATCTACTATATGATTCACGCTCGACCTTTCGGTCTCCGTGTTCCGAGGCCATATCTGTTATATGCTAGGCTCGTCAAGTTAAACCTGAGTATTCCGCGTGTGCAACTGTTTTGCACCCGTTGTATTTGAATGTAGAGCCTATCACACCCGATCATCACGTGGTGTCTCAGCACGAAGAACTTTCGCAACGGTGCATACTCAGGGAGAACACTATTACTATGATAATTTGGTGAGAGATCATCTTATAATGCTACCGTCAATCAAAGCAAGATAAGATGCATAAAAAGATAAACATCACATGCAATCAATATAAGTGATATGATATGGCCATCATCATCTTGTGCTTGTGATCTCCATCTTCGCAGCACCATCATGATCACCATCGTCACCGGCGCGACACCTTGATCTCCATCGTAGCATCGTTGTCGTCTCGCCAATCTTATGCTTCTACGACTATCGCTACCGCTTAGTGATAAAGTAAAGCATTACAGGGCGATTGCATTGCATACAATAAAGCGACAACCATACGGCTCCTGCCGGTTGCTGATAACTCGGTTACAAAACATGATCATCTCATACAATAAAATTTAGCATCATGTCTTGACCATATCACATCACAACATGCCCTGCAAAAACAAGTTAGACGTCCTCTACTTTGTTTGTTGCAAATTTTACGTGGCTGCTACGGGCTTAAGCAAGAACCAATCTCACCTACGCATCAAAACCATAATGATAGTTTGTCAAATAGACTCCGTTTTAACCTTCTCAAGGACCGGGCGTAGCCATACTCGGTTCAACTAAAGTTGGAGAAACTGACACCCGCCAGCCACCTGTGTGCAAAGCATGGCGGTAGAACCAGTCTCGCGTAAGCGTACACGTAATGTCGATCCGGGCCGCTTCATCCAACAATACCGCCGAACCAAAGTATGACATGCTGGTAGGCAGTATGACTTATATCGTCCACAACTCACTTGTGTTCTACTCGTGCATAACATCAAACCATAAAAACCTGGCTCGGATGCCACTGTTGGGGAACGTAGTAATTTCAAAATTTTCCTACGCACACGCAAGATCATGGTGATGCATAGCAACGAGACGGGAGAGTGTTGTCTACGTACCCTCGTAGACCGAAGCGGAAGCGTTGACACAATGTAGAGGAAGTAGTCATACGTCCTCTTCCCGATCTGACCGATCCAAGCACCGTTACTCCGACGCCTCCGAGTTCTTGACACACGTACAGCTCGATGACGTTCTCCGGGCTCCGATCTAGCAAAGCTCTCGGGGAAGAGTTTCGTCAGCACGACGGCGTGGTGACGATCTTGATGAACTACCGACGCAGGGCTTCGCCTAAGCACTGCGACAATATGACCGAGGTGGAATATGGTGGAGGGGGGCACCGCACACGGCTGAGGAACGATCACAAAGATCAACTTGTGTGTTCTAGGGTGCCCCCTGCCCCCGTATATAAAGGAGCAAGGGGGGGAGGCCGGCCAGCCCTATGGGCGCGCCAAAGGAGGGGGAAGTCCTCCTCCTAGTGGGAGTAGGACTCCCCTTTCCTAGTCCAACTACGAAGAGAGGGGGGGGGGGAAGGAAAGAGAGGGAGAGGGAGAGGGAAAGGGGGGCCGCGCCCCCCTCCTTGTCCAATTCGGACTCCCCATGGGGGGGGCGCCACCTCCTGGCCGCAACCCTCTCTCTCCCCTCGGGCCTAATAAGGCCCATTACTTCCGCGGGGGGTTCCGGTAACCCCTTCGACACTCCGGTTTTATCCGAAACCACTCGGAACCATTCCGATGTCCGAATATAGTCGTCCAATATATCAATCTTTACGTCTCAACCATTCCGAGACTCCTCGTCATGTCCATGATCTCATCCGGGACTCCGAACTAACTTCGGTACATCAAAATAAACTCATAGTAACTGTCATCGTAACCTTAAGCGTGCGGACCCTACGGTTCGAGAACAGTGTAGACATGACTGAGACAAATCTCTGGTCAATAACCAATAGCGGGACCTGGATGCCCATATTGGCTCCTACACATTCTACGAAGATCTTTATCGGTCAGACCGCATAACAACATACGTTGTTCCCTTTGTCATCGGTATGTTACTTGCCCGAGATTCGATCGTCGGTATCCGATACCTAGTTCAATCTCGTTACCGGCAAGTCTCTTTACTCGTTCCGTAATACATCATCTCACAACTAACTCATTAGTTGCAATGCTTGCAAGGCTTAAGTGATGTGCATTATCGAGAGGGCCCAGAGATACTTCTCCGACATTCGGAGTGACAAATCCTAATCTCAAAATACGCCAACCCAACAAATACTTTTGGAGACACCTGTAGAGCTCCTTTATAATCACCCAGTTATGTTGTGACGTTTGGTAGCACACAAAGTGTTCCTACGGTAAACGGGAGTTGCATAATCTCATAGTCAAAGGAACATGTATAAGTCATGGAGAAAGCAATAGCAACATACTAAACGATCGGGTGCTAAGCTAATGGAATGGGTCATGTCAATCAGATCATTCAACTAATGATGTGACCTTGTTAATCAAATGACAACTCCTTTGTCTATGGTTAGGAAACTTAACCATCTTTGATTAACAAGCTAGTCAAGTAGAGGCATACTAGTGACACTCTGTTTGTCTATGTATCCACACATGTATTATGTTTCCGGTTAATACAATTCTAGCATGAATAATAAACATTTATCATGATATATATAAGGAAATAAATAATAACTATATTATTGCCTCTAGGGCATATTTCCTTCATCTCCACCTTTAGTCCCGGTTACCAACCAGGACTAAAGGAATTTTTACAATTTTTTTAATATTTTTTTAATATTTTTCTCGATTTTCAAATGTTTTGAATTATTTTACAATTTAATATCTGATCATCCTCATCACTGCTCAATTTAACCTCTAATCTCTAATCACCCCTCATCATTCCAAATCATCTAACTTCCCGGCCGGTCACCCATCCTCTTACTACTCCAGCCTGAGCACGCTTAATTTTCGGGTTCTATTCCCTCTCGTTTCCAAGTCTGCACTTATTGTTTTCCTGACAATAGTAAGATGTCAATCCTATTAACCCTTAGGAGTTTAGCTTGAGCATGAAGTCACACATTTCACTGTTTGAGTTTGAAACTATTATTCTAAAATACAATAATTATTTAGTAACATTAATATTTCTTGAATAAGTAGTTTGACCAGATTTGACCAAAATTCAAAAAAACTGAAATAATTATTTAGTATCAGTAATATTCTTGAATAATTATTTAGTAACAATAATACTTCTTGAATAATTATTTAGTAACACTAATACTTCTTGAATAAGTAGTTTGACCATAGTCTCACCAGATTTAACCAAAATTCATAAAAACTAAAATTTGAGCATACCTTTTTCCTTTTAGAATTTTAGGATTCTAAAAAATTGCAAAACAGGCTACAGCCATCAAAATTAGATGCGGATTTTCGTCCTGAACATTTTGATATATAATACATTTTTTTCTGACATCGTATGCAAAAGTTATAGCCGTTTTACTTTTTCATAACACTTTTTTGCAAAGCATGTCCAAATTTAAGTTTTTTAATTTTCCTAACTAGTAGATGTAGTAATATAACTACATCTCGAAGGATTTTATTTTTTGAAATTTTTATCATTTTTTTGTTTTTTTAAAACTGAAACAACGATACATGGGGGGGGGGGGTAGAGTTTGAGACACGAACCCCTTTAGTCCCGGTTTGAGACACGAACTGGTACTAAAGGGCATCGCACCCTTAATCCCGGTTCGTGTCTCAAACTGGGACTAAAGGTCTAATCTTTATTCCCGGGGACTAAAGGTCTCATTTGAACCGGGACTAATGCCTTTAGCCGCTCGAACCGGGACTAATGCTCACATTAGTCCCGGTTCATAATGCAATCGGGACTAATGTGTTTATTGAGCTGTGACCAAAGCCCTGTTTTCTAATAGTGTGCCTAAATGGGAAGAATAATCAATACACACAATTGTACCAGGCCAACAACTCCCAACAATGAATATAATGGCGTCTGGTTTGTGTGCATACATATCGTCCTGTCATGACTCAACCAGTAGCATCTAGTTCTACAAGTTGGAACACTCTTCCTTCAAATTCAAATTTACGAAAGGTGAAAATGGAAGACAAGCTAGTCTTGAGAGATGGTACATGAACATAAATATAATGTAAAGTAGTATAAGGGAATAAGAGACACCAGGAAAAGGAGGGGCACTTATATATGGACCATGCACCGAGCTGGTTCTACAAGTGTGAGCCTCACTGTCAATTCATGATGGTTCCCAACAGAATTGAGTATCGTGACATGCAACTGATTGACGATGTATATGGTGCTCTTAACTGTGTTGGTGAGGTCGCCAACGATTAATTGGTGAAGGTCTCCTTTGACTGCAACGAGGGGTACTTGATGATGGAGAATGAGTTGTTGTGAGATGCATGAAAGGTCGTATTTGCAGACTTTGTAAGCATGAGGCAAGGGGGCTCAATGTTTTGTCAAAACATGTGTGCTTTGTTTCTTGAGAAAATATACATCGCGTCTTACAACTTGCATGTGATCCATGATCGCAATGTGAATTCGCTAGCCCATCAGCGGTACACCACCTCCAATCCGTCATGTAGGCAATGTGGCCATCGGGCTCGTCAACCATGGAAGTCGTAAGTTTTGCTTCTTGTTGCTCTCTATGTTGGTCAATTCATTGATTCACTCAATGTTGCGACTTGATAATCACCATGTTGTATAACGCAGACATGTTATCGTGTTGTACCATAGGACTAACGGGAAGCCGTTTACGTTCATATATTGTTGGATGAAGGTCAAGGGGCACAAATGCCGTGGGGGGGGGGGGGCTTGTGCCGATTTAGACTCTAGTATCATTGAATTCGAAAAACTATATTGTTGGATGAAGCTCAAGGGGCACCACTGTATAGCTCAATTATGTTCCTTCTCAATTAACAAAACTGCATTTCCATCCAGGTGTTTCGTAGTTCTTGTTTAAACGATACTCCTCTACAAATATGTCTATCTATATGACATTTTTTATGGATATATTCATATGACATTGCTAAGAGTTTAAATAAAGTTGTAGAAGACGATGAATCGTCTCAACTCTCCAGAGGAGAGCCCGTAGAGTTTATATTGATTGTATGAGAGAAACCCTCTCATAGGGTGTTTACAGAGTTCGGTTGGAATAGAAGAAATGATAGAAATTTAAACAACCTAACCAGCTCTATCTATCCCTAGAGATATACTTGGAGTACACTTGAGGGATATATACGAGAGAGAGGAAGGGGCATGGCATATATCACTTTATAATGTTCAACACCCGCCCTTCGCAAGTTGAGATTATGCTTGAACTCTTCAAATCTTCTAACTGGCAATGCTTTGTTTTGAACCCATCTGCAAGCTGGACCTTGGAGGGAATGAATCTAATCTCTAACTGTTTATTCGCTACTCGTTCTTTGACAAAATTAAAATCTATCTCAATATGTTTAGTCCTGGCATGAAACACTGGATTAGTAGACAAGTACGTAGCACCAAGATTGTCACACCAAAAGCACATAAATTAACCTTGTGGAACTCCAAGTTCCTTCAACATAAACTGTACCCAAATAACTTTAGCTATTGCATGTGGTAATGCTTTATATTCTGCCTTAATACTTGACCTGGAAACAATGGCTTGTTTCTTTGCACACCACAGTATTAAGTTTGGACCATAAAAATAGCAAACCTACCAGTAGACCTCCTATCATCAAGACAACCAGCCCAATCCGCATCGGAGAAGGCACTAACGTGAGTAGAGGAGGATTTTCTGAAAGTCAAACCAAGACTTGATGTACCCCTTACATACCTTAGAGGCTTAGAATAGGTTTGCTGTTGTCCAATGAGTAGTGGTGGGTGCATGCGAAAACTGACGAACTTTGTTCCATGCAAAGGAAATATCAGGTCGACTAAGACTTAAATACTGAAGAGCACCACCAGTGCTTTGTAACTGGTATTATCTTCCTGATTTAGGAGTCCCCCTTCTGTTAAAGTCAAAGATTCTGAGCTGGATAAAGTTGTTGGTGAAGGCTTGCAATCTTTCATGCTAACTCTGTTCAATAGATCATTTGCATACTATTTTGTGACAGCTGAATAACATCTCTGATGTTCTCAACTTCAATACCTAAAAAGAAGTGCAAATCTCCTAGATCCTAGAGAGCAAACTCTGAACTCAAATCTTTGAGTAATCCTGTTATTGCCTCATTAGATGAACTAGTCATAATAATATCATCAACATATATGAGAACAAACATGGGAGCCTTGAACTTGTTGTAAAGAAATAGTGAGGTGTCAAACTTTGATGGAACAAACCCTAGTGTTTGCAGCTTTGTACTTAGGCGAGAGTACCATGCCCTGGGGTCTTGCTTCAATCCATACAAGGACTTATCAAGCTTATGAACATGAAAGGGTGCATTTTTATCCTCAAGTCCAGGAGGCTATTTCATGTAAACTTCATCTTCTAGAACACCATGAAGAAACACATTCTGCACATCTAGCTGTCTAAGGCTCCATCTGCTGGAAACAACAATGGATAATACAAGACAAATGGAGGCAGCTTTGACAACCAGACTGAAAGTGTCCTCATAATCGATACCATATGGTTGCTTAAAACCTTTGCTACAAGTCTGGCTTTATAGTGGTCAACAGTGCCATCTGGTTTTTGTTTGGTCCTATAGACCCATCTGTAGTCAATTAGATTTGTACCTTCCTGACGAGGAACCAAGTGCCAAGTCTTGTTTAGTTACAGTGTGGAATATTCCTCATCCATTGCTTGTTTCCATCTGGGATCACCAAAAGCTTCATTCAAAGTATGAGGTTCACTTGATACATAGCTTAGACCAAATTTAGAAATATTCTTGTATTTATACGACTGATAACTCCCCTCTGAAGATGTCTGCATCGTGTGTAGTCGAAGCAGCAGGAGGAATCAGTACATCAAATCCGGGTGGAGTCGCAGGAAATTTTGGTGCAGCAGAATGAGCCGCAGAAGATCCACTAGCTACAGTAGGAGGCGATCCCGAGGCAGATGCTCTTGGTGCCCCACGGACGGCTGGGGATGTGCCATCGCCAGCGGCGGACACCCTGGACAAGGAGGCGGCGGCTACCGTGGCCCTAACAGCTATGGTGGTGGCGGCACTCCGGCGGCTACAGTGAAGGTCATCCTCACCAAGGAGGCAATGGCTATGGCGACAACTACCATGGCTAGAACGCGGGTTATGGTGGTGGCCATGGCAATGGCCATGGCGGCTACAATGGAGGCTACAACAACAACAATCAAAATCGTGGTCACTATGGTGGTGGTCCCTCACAAGGGTATGATGGTATTTCTCAAATTTGAAAAAAAACTAACCATATTACAAAAGATTCTGAGTGGGGCTATGCAGAGGATAACTCCAGGAAGAAGAAGGTAGCGGTTGCCGTTGACACTTCCTACATAGTTTACACAAATTGGTACGCCGACACGGGTGCCACGGATCACATAAATGGTGAACTCGAGAAGATCACCATGCATGAGAGGTATCATGGCTATGAAAATGTCCACAACGCTGATGGAACAGGAACGGAGATAAGCCATGGAGGTTAATGGAGGAGGAATATTCCACACTGCAGAAAAACAAGACTTGGCACTTGGTTCCTGTTCAGCCAGATAGAAATCTAACTGAATGCAAATGGGACGCAACCTGGATCAAGACCTCCTTGGAGAGATTGTTGAGCAAGTATGCAAAAACTTATTGATTTTCCCTAGCCTAGACTATGTACTCGGGGTTGATGATGATCTGGTCCTTGCCCTCTATATTCTTGGTGTTTAGGATTTTCGGAGGCTTGGGAAGGGATTTATCTAGATAGTCCTACATGCTTGCAGTTCGGATATGCGATAGCACTTGCCCACGCCATAAGATATAGTTTGTTCTGGTGAGTTTTTCGGATACTTGGGAGTTGAGGCTGAAGGTGTTTCTGCAACTAGAGGAGGACGCCATGGAGGAAGGTTGCTAGCTTGACGAGATGGAAGATGTGGCTCTGATACTATGTAGAAGATATTTAAGCGTCTCAACCCTCCAGAGGAGAGCCCGTAGAGTGTATACTGATTGTACGAGATAAGTGCTCTCATAGGGTGTTTACAGAGTTCGGTTGGAACAAAAGAAAGGATAGAAAGTTAAACAACCTAACCAGCTCTATCCATCCCTAGAGTTATACTTGGAGTACACATGAGGGATGTGTGTGTGTGTGTGTGTGTGTGTGAGAGAGAGAGAGAGAGAGAGAGAGAGAGAGAGAGAGAGAAAGAGAGAGAGAGAGAGATGTGACATATGTCACATTACAATGTCCAACATGTTACAATGTTCGACAAAAGTAACAAATATCAGTACATACAGTTGATACAGTTGGTAAGAAGACTATAGAAGCATCTAAACTGATTGACAATTTTACATGTCACACTTATCCACCCGTTTCTCTTAGGACCTAACATAATTTTTCAGAAAATAGATATGAATGTTGAAGAGTACATCTTCCCCAAAGTGGTTGCTAATTCCTCCTGGATAGAAGATATAGAAAGTGGAACAGAAAATGCTAAGACATGAGTGCAACTTAGCATGCTAAGGCTCTACAAATGCTGAATTTAAGATCTCATTCATGGTCGACTTGGTAATGAGAGGGTAAAAACCTCAATGTTGATTTAGAGTAATGAAATGAGGATGCAAATTTGTAACTATATATATACATGGGATGAGATTCTCATCCTATTTAAACAAGACATTTTTTTATCTTCTATGTAGTTCAATAAAATATCTCTAGCGTAATCAAGGATCTTGATAGACATCTGTTGTCAATTCTATATCTTGCGGCGCAGCGAAGCGCACCCTTATGCTTCTAGTTTTTTCTATGACCCATGGAAGGGTCAAATTAGTCTCGTCTTTGTTACCAATGGCATGACAAAGAGGTGGGTGCCACAAAGGAAGAAATTGGTCAAAGGAGACGACAACAAGGTGAAGACCTGACCGCAATCATTAGTGGCACAGCCACAATTCCATAAAATTTAGTGCCAGCCTTCGAATATCGAATCCGGATAGTTGCACATACCTAATTTTTCCTACAAAAATCTATAGGATTTTACTGAAGCAAAAATCTGGAGTGTGTTCCAGAATATATTAATTGCATCAAAATCATATAATTACATGTCTGAATTAGAATTTGAGTGCGAATTCTTGTAGGCTAGCTACGGCTCTGGTAGGTTGTGCCCCACACCATCTTTATGTTTCCCTATAACCGTCTGTTGTCTTTGTATGCAATTTTAGAAGCTATTCGTGTACTAATCTTCAGGAAATAGCGACATTTAAGTCATACAGGAAATGCACTTTTATTTCCGATAACTCCTAACACTAGACCGAACAGTGCACCATGTGATGCATCCATTACATTACATTTGATGAGTCTTACTACACAAATATGAAAAAACAAACGTTGTGAGACATCACCTGGTGGACGTGTATATGGATGCAGATGCTCGTTGTTTCCTTTTATGGTGCTCGCTCCAACTGTTTGATATCTTCATTAACTGCCTCCCCATGTGCACTGCAAATTTCCGTCAGCCGATGTAGGCCATTGATGTCCATCCAATGCACTTCATATAATTGGAGAAGAGTTGTTCACTCTTGAATCCAACCATATAGTGATGTACGAAAACACACATTTAAACACACTTCATGTGCAAGCTGCACTTGAGTCTAGTCATTGGGTTGTTTGAAGCCTATTATACATTTTGAACCGACTTCTCACATTTTGTGGGACTGTGGGTCCACGTTCTTCCACTTTGAACTAACTTAAATTGGATGGATCACATCTCAAGGAAGTGCATGCCGGTGCTTTAGTTCCTAACGCTCAAGTTGGTGTCTTGTTTTTTTTTTCCGAAAAGGAGGTTAACCTCCGGCCTCTGCATCGCATGATG
Source organism: Aegilops umbellulata (assembly GCA_032464435.1). Taxonomy (NCBI): domain Eukaryota; kingdom Viridiplantae; phylum Streptophyta; class Magnoliopsida; order Poales; family Poaceae; genus Aegilops; species Aegilops umbellulata. The sequence goes on along the minus strand of CP136060.1, from coordinate 583,576,078 downwards.
CACACAGCCATTTTATTAAAAAACGAGGTCCACAAGTAGTCTCGAGCAAACACAAAAGGTCGTATTGGAACAAATGCCACATGCGGCCAAAAATAAAAAAGGCACAACCGGCTATAATAGAAGTAGATGCCTACACAACTATCTTATTACTGGACCGCCATCCACATCGGTTGTAGGTATCCCATGCAACCATCTCCCATCGGTTACACGCGGTATCCATATGCGCCCTGTGGTCCGTATGGCTCAGCAAGGATCACATACGGATCCAAGTAGACGCTCTGAAAATGACCTGCAAAAAATTCGTGATATTTTTTCTGTTAAAAGCAACATCATTCCGACAATTCCATAAAGCCCAAAGCAAAGCACATGCTCCGACTCTAATCTGTGCTGCTGTCTGGGTCGGTACCCCATCCAGCCAGTAATGAAGTAGGTGTGCAATCGAAATTGGCGGAGTGACGTTAAAAGCCACATGTATAGTTCTCCAAAGTAACCTAGCAAGAGGGCATTTTATAAAAAGATGTTCGAGTGTTTCGTCCCGATCACAAAAGCAACATCTTTTACTCCCTTCCCAATTACGCTTAGCTAGATTATCTTTGGTTAAAATTACACCTTTGTGCACGAACCACATGAATACCTTTATTTTCAATGGCACTTTAATCTTCCAGATGTGAACCGACCTTGGAATATCCCCTGTATTGATTAAATCCGTATACATGGATTTAACCGTAAAGGCTCCGGACACCGTTAACTTCTAGCGTACCGAGTCAGCTGCATCCGACTGGTTAACCTCCATTAACCTTCACACAAGATGCAGCCATATATTCCAACGTGGACCTACAAGCGCCCGTCTAAACTGAATATTGAGGGGAACGGACCCTAGCACTGAAGCAACGGAATCCTCTTTCCATTGCGCAATGTGATAAAGAGCCGGATACTTTAGCGCTAATGGGTCTCACCTAGCCAGGTATCTTCCCAAAACCTAGTACCCTGACCGTTCCCTACATTAAAACTCACTCTGTTAAAGAAAGCAACTTTCGTCCTCATAAATCCTTTCCAAAACGGAGAGTCCAACGGCTGCGCCGTAACCTGTGCCAACGGCTTAGTGTATAAGTACTTATTACGCGACAACTGAATCCACACTCCCTCAGTCTCTATCGAAAGACGATACATCCATTTTCTTAATAAGCATCTATTTTTCACATCCAGATTCTCAATACCCAAGCCGCCCTGGTCCTTCGGTCTACAGATGATGTCCTATTTGGCTAATCTATACTTAGCCTTGTTCTCATCAATTTGCCAAAAAAATCGTGATCGGTAAAAGTCCAATCTTTTCCGTACCCCTACTGGTACTTCAAAGAAAGAAAGGAGGAACATTGGCGTACTCGTCAATACCGAATTAATAAGAATTAATCTTCCTCCATAAGATAAAAGTTTGCCCTTCCAGCAACTAAGTTTCTTCTCAAACCGATCCTCAATGCATTTCCGTTCTTTGTTAGTGAGTTTGCGGTGGTGAATTAGGATCCCTAGATACATGAAGGGGAGCGTACCTAATTTACACCCGAACAACTGTTTATAGTTTTCTTGTTCCTCTTTGGCGCGTCCAAAGCAGAACAATTCACTTTTATTAAAATTAATTTTGAGCCCAGATAGTTGTTCAAAAAGACAAAGCACCAACTTCATATTTCTGGCCTTATCCAGGTCATGTTCCATGAAGATAATGGTGTCATTGGCATATTGTAGGATGGACACCCCACCATCTACTAGAGGTGGGATAAGACCACCTACTTGACCATCTTGTTTCGCTCTGTTAACAAGAATGGTTAGCATGTCCACGACAACATTAGGAAGATTGGAGACATGGGATCACCCTGCCTTATTCCTTTAAGCGTCTGAAAGTAATGACCAATATCATCATTAACTTTAATACCGACGCTGCCTCCCTCTACAAAGGATTCAACTTGCTTCCTCCATGTCTCATCAAATCCTTTCATACGCAAGGCCTGCTGCAGGAATGGCCACTTGACTTTATCATAAACTTTTTCGAAATCAACTTTAATGATGACTCCGTCGAGCTTCTTCGAGTGGATTTTGTGAAGAGTTTCATGCAACACGACCACCCCCTCGAGGATGTGCCGTCCTGGCATGAAAGCAGTCTGCGTTGGCTGAACCACAGATTGGGTGATCTATGTGAGACGGTTCGTGCCAACTTTCGTAAATTTTTTATAACTCACATTAAGCAGACATATCGGCCTGAACTACTCAATGCGGACTGCCTCCTCCTTTTTTGGCAACAACGTGATCGTGCCAAAGTTAAGATTAAAAAGTTGCAAGTGCCCATTGAAGAGATCATGGAACATAGGCATCAAGTCACCCTTAATAATACCCCAACATTTCTTACAAAATTCAGCTGGGAAGCCATCCGGGCCAGGTGCTTTATTATTCTTCATTTGGGCAATCGCCTCATACACTTCCTTCTCAGAAAATGGGGCTGCGAGAATCTCATTCTCATCATCCCGAAGTTGAGGAATATCATCAACTCTGCCCTCATCTAGAATGACAAAATTCTCGACCGGATCCCCAAACAACTTTTTGTAAAAATTTGGAATGTCTAGTTTTAAGTTTTCATGTCCTACAATCGTGCCCTCATCCTGCTCAACCTGAATGATTTTCTTTTTCCTATGTCTCCCATTGGCAATCATATGGAAAAATTGTGTATTATTATCCCCCTGAACAACTCGTCGCATTTTCGTTCTCAGTGCCCATTTCATCTCCTCTTCTCTTAGAAGGTTTGCCAACTTGACCTCAGCTTCTCTTTTAGAGACATGTTCGTCCACGTCTAGCGTAGCACTCTCTGCTTTTATGTCTAGATCGTCAATCAATTTTAACAACCTCTCTTTCTCTAATTTATAAAGGCGACTATTGTTCTTAGCCCAACCTCTTAAAAATTGTCTAAGGTGTCTAATCTTATATTGCCATCTTTCAATATTAGTGCCCCCTCTCTACTTTGCTGCCCACTCCCTCGCTACGATCTAAAGGAAGTCTTCCCTCTCGAACCACAGAGTTTTCCAAGAGAAAACAATTTTGTTACCCAAGTGATCTGCCTCACCTGAATCAACCAGCAGTGCCGTATGATCAGAAATACCCCTATGCAACGCCTGCACTGTCACAAGGGGAAATTTCTGCTCCCACTCAATACTCATGAGAACCCGATCAAGCTTTTCATGAGTAGGAGTAGGTAGGTTATTCGCCCAAGTATATTGCCTACCAGTGAGGTCAATGTCTCGTAGGTCCAAACTTTCAATAATTGCATTGAACATGAAGGACCATCTGGCATCAAAGTTGTCATTATTTTTCTCTTCTCTCCTTCTAATGATATTGAAATCACCACCTACCAGAATCGGTAAAGTCTCCCCTCCACATATTCTGACAAGATCAGCGAGAAAGTCCAAGTCAGGTTTGAGCTCGGGCTGTGCCGCTCCATACACCACCACTAAAGCCCATCTGAACCCATCCGCCTTACAACGAACGTGAAACTTAACTGTAAACTCTCCCCAGAACACATTAAGCACTTCCAGAGTCGCGCAACTGACTCCAAGCAAGATCCCACCAGATCTTCCCTGAGGCGGCAAACAGTGCCAATCAAAATCCAAACCACCCGAAGACGTTCCCAAGAATTGTGAGGTGAAATTGTCGCGTCCTTTCTCTAGCAACGCAACAAAATCAAGCTTGTAATCTCTGGATGCATCAGATAGAAATCTACGGTTAGCCAAGTCTCGAAAACCTCTGCTATTCCAGAAAATGCCTTTCATGGATCATCAAAAAAATTCTTCCTAGCTCGAACTCTAGAACTTCGGCGTACCGCAGAAAGATCATACTTCTTCTGTCGTTTACACCTCGGTGCTACCGGGATGATCTCACAGTTCGCATGACCATGGTCTTCCCCAAGACCGTTGTCTGGTTGTAGATCGGCCACATGCCCATCTACCTCCAGGGTCTCCGCCTCCAACAGGCTACCAGGAACTAAATCTCCACACAAATCCTCCAACTCGCGGACTCCCAGCTCATTAAGCATACCAATCGCTCTATCCGCTTCTAAATCAAGAAGTTCATTAATAGATGATGCTACCTCCCGGATAGCCACTGTATTTTTTCCCTACTTCATCAGTAGTGCAACTTCTTTTAGAAATCCGATATGAACATGTGAGATTCGTAGGATGACCTGGCCGTATGTACAAAACATCAAGGCGACCATTCTGATACATCAGATGAGGCACACAATCATTCGGGATTATCTGTTGAAAAACATAGTAATAACTTCGTAGTTAGCAATGTAGTTAAGTTTCAAAAGAATTTATGCAAAAGATGCACAGATGTCGTAATAGTAAAAAAATCTTACCATGGCATCTCCATGGATGTTACCGTACTTCAGCACGTGCACTAGTGACACGTATTCACCATAATGTGGAGGAGTTTTATAATAGATATTGTAATTCTCAAGATCAGTACAAAATGCGACCAGATGATTTTTCTCCTGATAAGTTAACTCAGAGCCATCGGTGTAGTGGGTTTTGTCCACCATCTTCCGCACATTGTTTGAACAATGAAAATAAGCTGTCAGTGAAGATAAGGTGTCAACTATTTTAAAATAAACAATATAAATTAGCTAATAACTATGTTTGAGAAATTCACATAGCGGTAGAATTGGAAGCATATCAACAAGGACCCAAATGTCCATATTGTTTTGCTCGATGTCAGGATCACCAAGATCCATGGTGACAAGCATATCCTCATAAAAACCATACATCTTGCCAAGTGCTTCCCAATTTGGGCAACCAAAATGGGTTACGCTCTCAGAATTATATAGATTTACTTCAAAATCCATACCATGATGAGTCTTTAGGTGAATTTTCTTTGTTTCGAAATTTTCATGGTCTTCAAAACCCATCCTCGCCAAGACATAGCGTTTTGCATGGCATGGGATAAGCTAGTCGAATTGTAAAAGATGAAAAATACACGTTGAAATAGTTGTAGTCATGCTTAATTACGAAAAAAAATACTTGTCGTCGTTGCGTACCGTTTCAACATCGAAGGTCTCCTCGAGCTTAATGCTGCAGCGCCGATCTTCGTCCAGGTGAGGCCTGTCACACAGACCTCGGTCGTCTTGGCACCAGTCGCACTTCCCCGGGAGACTTTCGTCGTCCGAGTACGACATTTCCTATGTTCATAATTCAAATATTAAACATGTACAATTAAATATAAGTACTAAAAACCTAAACTAGATCATTATTATTCATCATGGGTTGACTATCGGTCTGTCGAGTCTTCTCTTGAAAACTCTCAGCTCACGTGGTGTATATATTCGACCGTCGGTGATGGTAGCTCCTCCTTTCGTTCCCGAGTGCATTACACCAAATTGTCTAGCACACGGGAACGAAGGAGAAGCTACCCCCACGACAACAGTCGGGATTCTTCGTCCTCTCATATATATATGGTGGAGACTCTCCCTCACTGATTCCTCTCTGACATTTGCGACCGTCGGTGATGGTAGCTCCTCCTTTCGTTCCCGAGTGCATTACACCAAATTTTGTAGCACATGGGAACGAAGGAAAAGCTACCCCCACGACAACAGTCGGGATTCTTCGTCCTCTCATATATGGTGGAGACTCGACAGACTTAAAGTCAACCCAAAATATCGTTTAATTATCTTTCTAAAAAAGGACATATCGAGCGCCTGAAATTTGTCGGAATGGAAATATACATGTTTTTATCTACATCATATGAGCATTCAAACTTGATGGCCATTACATTTCAATGGTTGAAAATATGAGCAAAAACATTTCAAAATATCTTATAGGACTCATATTGACATGGAGACTTGGTTGGTCTCACCTCGAGGTCGGAGGGGGGTCCGTGACGGGGACGATGGCGGGGATGATAGAGGGGGCTCCTAGATTTCTGCAAAAACAAAAATCCTATAAGCTATCAACTAATCAAATGCATACGCCTTGCATAGTGCTCTCCAATTTTAGCATTCAAAGTAGGAGTAGTTTTCCAATTTCAGCATTCAATAAGCAAAATCAAATCGTAAAATAAATTAGTGTTCAAATTAGCATGCATTCAATAAGCAAAACTACAACATCTCTTGCATCCGTACATCGTCGAATATTATCACTAATACACCTCGAATAGTATCTTACATATAGCATCGCTAGTACAGCTAGAACCGTAGCGCCCGACGGGTATCAGCGCGGGCGGTGGACACCCAAAGAGAAGGAACCATCACAGGATCATAGCTCCAGTGAGATCCCTGAAGAACATCCCAGGTATTGGAGAACCGACCCTCCAACGCAACCATGTAGCGACGGACATGCTCGTCCTCCTCGCTGACACGGTGACGTACCACCTCCGCAGTGTCCGGAAGCCTCGGCACCGTCACTGGCCCACGCGACCGCCACCAAACAAGGTTCGGGTCAACGACGGGCTGGCTCGTCACCAAGCTACGCCCCCGGAAGGTAGTACCTCCCAATACCAACCCGGTGGAGCCCAGTCGCGGACATGGCCCATCTGATCAAGGAGGCCTCCTCCGCCGAGTCGACGACGAGGATGCGTGATAGGCATCGTCGACGTCGATGCGGGAATAATTGCTCTAACTAAAAAAATAAACTAGTTGTATTAATATTCTTGCTAAAAATAAACTATTTCTATAGTAAAATAAATTAGTTTTATTAAATCAACTAGTTCAACTACTAAGCACTTACTATAAATAAAATAAAGTAGTACTTACTAAAAATAAACTACTTCTATAGTAAAATAAAGTAGTTTTATTAAATCAACTAGTTCAACTAGTAAGCACTTACTATAAATAAAATAAAGTAGTACTTACTAAAAATAAACTACTTCTATATATAGTAAAATAAAGTAGTTTTATTAAATCAACTAGTTCAACTACTAAGCACTTACTATAAATAAAAAAAGTAGTACTTACTAAAAATAAACTAGTTTAACTAGTTCTATTATTTATCGACCTCCCCCCCCCCTCATGTCGAAGTTATCGGGGAGGGGGTATATCGACAACGACATACCCAATAAAAAATAAGAAGAGGAAGAAGAAGAAAAAAAGAGGAGAAGAAGAAAGGAATAGAGAGGAGAAGATCGAAGAAAAAAAAGAAAAAAAAGAGGAGAAGAAGAAAGTAATAGAGGAGAAGAAGAGTTTCTTCTTCTCCTCTTTTTTTCTTCTTTTTTCCGCTTCTTATTTATTTCTCCACTTCTTCCTCTCATCTTCTTCTCCTTCTTCCTCTTCTTATTTTCCTTTTTCCTCTCCTTCCTTTTCTTCTTCTTCTTCCTTCTTCCTTCTTCCTCTTTTCTTCCTTTTCCTTATTTTACTTTTTCCTCTACACTAACCTAAAATGCACTACCCTAAAATCGATATCTACCAACTACCTAAATAAAAAATATGAAAAACAGGACATATAATCATATACACACATACATATAATCACACATATACATACAATCTAAAAAAACATCATAGGGGCGCGGCGGCAGCGGCTGCGGCCAGTACAGGGAGGAGGAGGATGATCGGGGTGGTGCTCACAGCGGGCGCGGCGACGGCGACGAGGAAGCGGGGCCGGCAGCGTCAGGGCAGGGGTGGCGCGGGGCGGCGACGGCGTTGGGGCGGCGCGGGACGACGTCGGAGGCAGGGCGACGGCGAGGCAGAGGGGCAGCCTCGCGGCATCGTCGGGGCGGGGAAGACGAACTGAATGAAAATTTTCACAAGTGTTGGCTTATATAGACGAAGCATTGGTCCCGGTTCATGGCACCAACCGGGACCAATGCCCCCTTTAGCCCCGATTGGTGTCACCAACCGGGACCAAAGGTCGGGACCAAAGGTCGGGACCAAAGGTCTCTTTTCAGCAGTCCAAAGGGCGGGAAAAAGAGACCTTTGGTCCCGGTTGGTGGCACCAACCGGGACTAAAGGGGGGCATTGGTCCCGGTTGGTGCCACAAACCGGTACCAATGCACCCCTTTAATCTCGGTTGGTGCAACCAACCGGGACAAAGGTCTCTTTTCAGCAGTCCAAAGGGCGGGAAAAAGAGACCTTTGGTCCCAGTTGGTGCAACCAACCGGGACCAACGACCTTGCACAGTGGTGTGGTGGTGGGACATTAGTCCCACCTCGCTAGCTGAGAGAGAGCCGCACCTGTTTATAAGGTGCGGTGCGCCTGAGCTGTTGAGCTCCCCTCTAAAGCAGGCTTACGGGCCTAACCCCTTTGTACATGCCTGTGGGCCTACTCGGCCTTCAGCGGGCCTGAATCCTGGCCCACCGGGTTGGTTGGGTTTCTAGTCGTATTCAGACCGTGGTAGTCCAATAGGCGGCATTTTTTTATTTTTTCCAGTTTTTTGTTTTGTTTTTTTCATTATTTATTTTATTTTATTTTTTAGTTCTATTTGCTTTTAGGTCACAAAAATTATAAACTTTCTGTTAGTGCCATTAGTTTTCAAATTTGATTTTTGAGTGATTTTTTCCCTACTATTCCGGTTAATACAATTCTAGCATGAATAATAAACATTTGTCATGAAATAAGGAAATAAATAATAACTTTATTATTGCCTCTAGGGCATATTTCCTTCACCAGTAGTTGTGGGGATGGGACACTAACACCTGTGAACACATCAACTGTGAGGCATGCTTTATCTCTTGAGAAAATGAGATGACCATAGGTAGCACCATTGAAGCAAAACCCTTCTAGAGGACTTGGTGGGGCATTGTTTTCACCAAAAATACTATGTAGGGGAATCTGGCAGCAAGGTGTCTTGGTTTGCTATATTAGTGGCATGGCATGGTCGTGTTTGTACCAGGTTGTTGATCACAGGAGGACGACGAGGAAAGCACATAGGAAGATCAAGCCGGAGAAGGAGAGGTGGGAGCAGCGGTATGAAGGCGGAGAAGGCAGCACGCCAAGAGCGACAGGTCACAGAAAAGGCAACAAGATCAGAGAATGAGACCAGGCCCAGCTGAGCAATGATGGAGCCCAGAAGACCCTCCGGGAGGTAGGCCCAACCTTGCAATCTGCACATGGTGGGATGGCGGTGACACAAATGTAGCAGAGGCCTTTCCCTTGCAAGTAATTGCAGTTTCCCTGCAACGGATCACAAATTAAAGACATGTATTAGAAGAATGAACTGGTAACAGAAAAGTAATCGAGTATAACCAGTAAAAAAATTCCTAATAGGCATATAGCTGTAATAAGCACAGAGTCGTGTTCATTTAGAACATACAAAATCCTAGTGACACAATAAAAAGGCAAGATATCGACAACATTGGAATTGCATCTAATCCGTTGATGCTAATGTGACCTAGATAACAATAACTATCAAATGCAATAGTACTTGTGAAACTGCCTCCTCCAGCCTAACCATAAAAACACAAAGAACATAGACTAACTATGGAACAGTGTCGCGAATCAACCTGTGGTTGAGTTGGTTAGGTGGACAGTGGAATCCCCAACCCACCAGGGTTCAAATCCTGGTGCTCGCATTATTCCTGGATTTATTTCAGGATTTCCGGCGATGCGCTTTCAGTGGGAGGAGACGTTCCCGTCGACGACGAGGCGCCTACGATGACTTCGTAAATCTCAAGATGATATGCCGGCTCAGTCTCTCAGAGGTGCTCATAGGGGTAGGGTGTGCGTGTGTGCGTTCATAGGGGTGAGTGTATGCGCGTGTATATGAGCGCTTGTGTCTGTACTGATGCTCAAAAAAAAAAAAATGGAACAGTGTCAAAGGCATAGTGATGCTGTAATAGAACCGGTGAAACGAGGCCCGGACAAATGCATACGGAGGGCTGCACGTTACTATGGCTGTGGTGGCATGAGGAAGAAATACGGAAGCTGCTACAAACTTAGCTGAGACACAAATTAGGGAATGCAGCGATTTTTTCAGGAAACTAATCGTAGCAGATAAATTCATGCAGAAGAGATCGGAGCAGATGATTTCTGTAGCCAGCCAATTAGCTGGACAACATGTGTAACGTGATGGTCATTTAAGGTAAGAAATTGTGAATCGCCATTGGTGATCTGATCTATTTCCTTTCGGATCAACATCAAGGACAAGACGCCCTGGATAATGTGATCTCTGGTGCTGCTTGGTGTTTCTCTTCCTAATCCGCCTAATGGTTCTTGCTGTGGTGAGAGTGAGATGAGAAAATCCATGGAAATACATGGAGCGACGGGGAAGAGAAAAAAGACAGGATTCGGTAGGGCGTGGTAGGGAGGGTATATACCTGACGGACGACGAGTGGAAACAGAGGGGACGGCGATGATTGCGGCGGAGAAGGCAGTGTGCCGTGCCGTGCCTATCGGCCACGACGGCCGAGAATAGTTATCATTAAAAAAAAAGTGATCCAGGTGGGCTGGGCTGACCCGTCGACGTTATGAAGGTGCTATGTGCGTCGCGGCCCAATTGGCTAGCTTGATCGCCCCACGCTCTTCCATCGCTTGTTTTTGTTTTCTCGCTTCTGTTGCTGTTGGCTCAATGAAAAAAGCACCTACCAGTTTTTCTTCTTAATTTTGAAAAAAGGGCCAAACAAAATATCTCCGTCAATTTTAAAACGTTTCATACCTTTAAAGATATTCACAAACTTCCAAAATATTAATAAGTTTGGAAATTGATCTCACATATAAGAAATATTCACAAACTAAAAAATTCTTATAAATTTGCAAAATTGTTTCTAAAATGCATTAATTTTAAAACTGTCCACAGATTTAAAATTTATTCATTTATTATGAAACCGTTTACAAATTCAAAATTATATTCACAGATTTTTTAAAAAGGTCATGTTTTAAATATATCCAATAATTTGGGAAATTGTGCATGAAACTAAAAAGGAAGAATAATAAAAAGGAGATGAAAAAACGATTTGTACCCAATGTGCTAATAGGCCGGGAAATAGGATTTCACCCTAAATCTCTCTCCCTTTCTCTCGGTCACTAATTTCAATTTCCCATAAAATAAAAAGATTATTGATTCCAACCATTAAGATGAGAACTGTCTGTACCATTGTAGAACAAAATAGGATGTAATACATAGATGATCTGCTACTTGATTGACGTAAACAAGCCTTCTCAACGATAAACATAATTTGCTCTTAGTCGCCCAAAAAAACATTTGCTTGGACTAGATCGGCCGTGCATGCCCGTTTCCATCCATATGAAACGGAAAACATAACAGAGTCTTGCGCAACATTGAATATAGCACAGGATGAAAAACATTGTGATGGATGCAGAACCAGGAGGCAAGAAATGGAGTTCAAAGCCATCATGATGCGTAATTTAAAAATCTCTCAAGACCAACATAATTCGTTCCTACCCAAGTTATGTGATCCGATGATCGAGAAATACCAAGGTTAGAGAGATTATTAATCATGCATAGGTCGGAGAGTTCGGTTTTCAATACAAAACCAATTTATTTTCTATTCTCGTTGAAATAACAAAATCACATGAACTCTGATAGTCTCTACTCCCTGTCATGGCTCAGCGGTAAAACCATTTTTTCAGCAAACCCAAAGTGCAGAAGGAAACCCACAAGAAAGAAAAAGTCAAATCTGCTGCAACATCAAAAGAAAAATATTTCTAGTGCTCGGCTGAGGCACTAGAACCAACATTGTGCAGCTCACTGAAATAACACTTCAGCTTTAGTGCTCGGTTAAGGCACGCAGAGCACAAGCAGCTAACAAGTTGGCTCACATCTGTCAAGATCAATAGAATTCGTTCCTACCTAAGTCATGAGATTCAGTGACTGACAACAACCAAGGTTGGAGAGATTATTAATTATAAATAGGTTGGAGGGTTTGTTTTTCATACGACAACAATTTATTTTCTATTCTCGTTGAAATAGCAAAATCACATGAACTCTGACCGCCTCTACTGGGCTGTCATGGCTCAGCCGTAAAACCATTTTTTTAGCAAACCCAGTGTGCAGAAGGAAACCCACAGGAAAGAAAAAATAAATCAAATCTGCTGGAACATCAAAAGAAAAATCTTTCTAGTGCTCGGCTGAGGCACTAACTTTGTGCAGCTCACTGAAATAACACTTCAGTTCTTAGTGCTCGGTTAAGGCACGCAAAGCACAAGTAGCAAACAAGCTGGCTCACATATGAACAGACATCATTCGAACCAGCTGGTGATTCACATTTTCATAGTATAAAAAGGAAATACAAAATCTTTCTATGCTAAATATGGGAAAACGAGTTTAAACAGTAACTGGAAATGTGCTGAGATACACTTGGCCTCTGGCATAACCAATGAATGCAAAAACCATGAGGCAAGAAAATAGAGTTCAGGCACATCATAATGCTGAAATTAAAGATCTCTCCAGTCCAACATAACTTTTACCTAATAAAGTTATGAGAATATGACAACTACCAAAGGATGGACAGATTCTTGCAAGCCTTTGCAATAACAGAATCTTCTTCGAATAAAATATAGCAGTAATGTAACACGATAATCACCATCACCGACGCAGAGAGAACATGCTGGGGATGACCCACATAGGTCGTGCCCTTGTGCCGCAGTCCATGGTAACCCGCACATTTGACTCGAGTTCGGAGCCATCTCTCCGCCATTTCTTGCCCAACTCAAGTGCAGTCCAATGTTTAGACTTCCAGTCATAGCAGTATATGCAGTTGCTCCTCCCTCCCCATTTCTCTGGATTAATGCAAGACAATGCCTAACTTCTCTGATCCCTGCTGATGAATATCGCCCAATTCTCCAACTTCTCCATCTTTAGCCATAATGCAGGCTCATTCGATAGGTCAAGGCGGAAGACTTCGAAGGTTCTCCCCATTATTCCATCAGCTCTTCGAAAGCCAACTAAGAGAAGCATATCGCCACATGCCACCAACCATGCATCTAAAAAATGCCGTTTATTGATCATGCATGACTCTATAACTAGGAGTTCTTGTATTCTTATCTAGGGTGTCAAGTCCACTTTGAAGAGCCTGCGATCAGAGTCCATGCCAAACACTTTCCCTTGGAAGATCACGATTTGCTTGATTGGTCCATGATAAACAGAATGTCCCACCCAAGATTGGCTTCCAACACGCCAAAACAGATTTTGTGATCCGGCTTCGATAATGAGATGTGAGTTAGGTGATGAGAGAGGAGCTGTGAGCGCACCGTAGATGAGCCCAGTGCTTTCCAAGACCGGCAGTTGTGGAGATGAGACACTAGAGCGTGTGAACACATAAAAAACGACACATGATTTATTACTGGAAAAAATAAGATGACCATAGGAAGCCCCACTGAAGCCGAACCATTCTCTAGGACTTGGTGAGGCATTACTTCCACGAGACCACCATAATATTGGAATCTCAAAGTACTTGTAGGTGGTGTCTTGATTGGCTATATCAGTGACATGACATGGGCATGTGGGCACCATGAACTTTTTTAAGGGGCCTGGATGTGGAGAGTGCAAAGAGAAATCAGGTTGGAGAAGGAGAGGTGGGAAGGATGCTGCCAAGGTATATTTGCATGAACATGAAGAAAACACCGCACGCCAAGAACGGCAAGTGGCTTCAAAGGCAAAAAGATCATGGAAGGAGCCGAGTCGAGCAATGATAGAGTCTAGCAGGCTATCTGGAAGGTCTGCCCAGCCTCGGAATCTGTTGGGCATGGCAGAGGCACGGATATAGCAGCACTTGCTCTTGCAAATAATTGCAATCCTCTTCTGCAACACATTACAAATAGAAGACACACATTAAAAGTATAAAACGAGCAACACGCGGAGGGAGTGGTTGTAAGCAGAGAGATGCACTAAATATAAAAGCAACAGATATAAATCAGTAAGAAAATAAAATAAAAAATGTCTAGTGCATGCATGGATCCAGACGAGCTAGTTGTAAGCAGAAAGAGATGCACTAGATTAGAAAATACAGTACAAAACTACAGTGGGTCAGTAAACCAGCAAGATATCGATAACATTGGCTCGGCGTGGACTATTTATCAGTAAGAAGTAAAAAACCAGATGCAGCATTATTTCTGAGAAAGAGGCCTCCGGCCTAAACCTTAGAAGAGTGTGGCAATCGGAGCCTCGCCACTAATTAAGTCCCCCGCCCAGGACAGTGCAAAATTTGCAATCCGATCAAAAACAAGTGGAACTAGATATGGGGTATTTTCTTGGGAATTACATAATGCTCTACAACACGAGAATGTATCGACATAATTAAGCGGGATTACGATATATATTGGTATTCTCTTGGCTTCCAGATCTGGCTACCCAGCAGCAAGTCACCGAGGAATTGAGAACTTCTGATCGTCAACAACCGGTTGAGGATACACAACAACACCTGATCGCTAAATCCTGAAAATCCACGCTCAAAGTTTATACAATGAACATCAGTCATAAATGTGGGTGTTGTGAGTGTGTTCATGCAATGAACATCACCGTTTCAAAGTTCAAACTCATTTTTGTACATTTTTTATCTTTCATTCTCATAAGTTTTCATACGGTAGCAAGGGATTTTAGACGAGGTCCTAAGCGCATTAAAGAGTTTAGTGACTAAAGCCTTCAATGCATAGGTGTTTAACCTGTGCTAGCTAAGCTCTCTTTATTTAATGATTTAGATATACTAAACTATTTCATGCATTTGTGACCTTCCTTTATTTAAGTGTTTTGTCTAGGTTTGCGCACTTGGCATTTCTTTCAGGGGTCATCAATGAGCTCTCTCTCCTCCTTAAATGCTTTGCCACGTCATTTTTTTCTTATGTGACATGCTTAGCACCTGTACACCATGGAGCACTGGGAAGTGCCTAATGGCATTGAGAAAGAGGTGGGTCCCAGAAAGAAAGAACTTGGTCAAAGGAGACGACAACAAGGTGAAGACCTGACCGCAATCATTAGTGTCATGGTCACAATTCCATAAAATTTAGTGACAGCCTTCGAATATCGAATCCGGATAGTTGCACATATCTAGTTTTTCCTAGAAAACTCTATAGCAGTTTACCAAAGCAGAAATCTGAAGTGTGTTCCAGAATATATTGCATCAAAATTGTGTAGTTACATGTATGAATTAGAATTTGAATGCGAGTTCTTGTAGGCTAGCTTTGGCTCTGGTAGGTAGCGCTCCTCACCATCCGTATGTTTCCCTGTAACCGTATGGTGTCTTTGTATGCGGTTGCTAAAGCTATTCTGTACTCAGGTTCACCAAATAGCGACATGTAAGTTATATAGGAATTGCAGTTTCATTTCCGATACCTCCTAAACCTCGGAGGCATGGTGGATCCTGGTCCTTGCCAACCTGAGGGCTCCATTTTTAAGTTTTTCTTTTAAGTTTGTTTAGGGTTTGGGTCCTGTTCAGATAGGCGAAGCGGCGGTTGCTTCGTGAAGATGGTATACGGTTCTCCCCGCCCAGCCCCCATTCCGGTGGTGTCTCTAGCATCATCGAAGGGTGTGTGGAGGTGTGTCATCATCACGTGGGATCTTGCTGGATTTGGTCTCCATTCGTCTACGGTCATGTGTCTACAGGTTGGATCCTTTCGACCTATGCTTCTCTTCATCGGCAACAATTGTTGTTCTGGTGCGTTGGTCCGGTGGGGTCTTAGCACCATGACTTCCCGACTATCTACTGCAACAAAATTTTACCGTCTTGCTTCAATGTTTGTAGTCGTCGCTAGGTGGTCTACGGATTTGGATGTAAGTTTTACTTCTGGTGTTCTTTGTACTAGGTTGACAGTTGATGAATAAAAGGCAGGGAAGAGGAGGGGGCGGCTGATGACCAACGATAGACACATATCGCCATGGACTAGATGAGAGCTTTTCCAGGGATCACATTTTTTCTATGACCCACCCCATTAGTGGGCCTGTAGTGAATGGAAGAGTCAAATTAGTCTCCTCTTTGTTGCTAATGGCATAACAAAGAGGTGGGTGCCACAAAGGAATAAATTGAGTATATAGCAAAAAACTACCACATTACGGGCTATCGTAACGGAAAACTATCATTTTTTTTAATTTCTCAAAATTCTACCACAATTTTGGTTCGCTGTTCGAAAAAACTACCATGTCACACTGATAACTATGTTGATTAAGTTTAAGCGTGGTTATGACAACTCGGGTCCACTCGTCAGGTTGACCGTTAACAGGTTATGACAGATGGGGCCAATTTTTTTTAAAAAGCAATCAGGTCCCTGAACTTTTATATAAAAAGCAATCAGGTCCCTGAACTTTTATATGAAAAGCAATCGGGTCCCTATGGTCGTGGCAGCGGGCCATGGTTGTGGCCGCCCGTGTTGCTGCTTCTTGCCGCTACGCTCCTTCAAGTGCACCGCCACCGAGGGAGAGCACGGCGCCACGGGGGCGGCGCCACCGTCGGCGAATTTGACGAGACGCGCGACAATGTCAAGCGCGGCCACAGCGGCGTCGGCGCGGAGTCGGGCTGCTGCTCCCGCTGCTCATGGGCACGACGGGCCCCGAGCTCCTACGCTGCTGCTGCACGCACGTAGCTGCTGCTCCTTCCGCTGCACGGGACGGAGGCGGCTGCTGCTCCCGTTGTTCATGGGTGTTGAGCATGTGTGTTTCTTGTACAACAAGTCTACCCCCTTCCTTGTATAGTTGAGGTCTAGACTTCCTTTGTACCTATATATATATATATACACGTGCATACGCATCTGATGAATATATCGTGAGTTGCACCAATCCTCTACATGGTATCAACCTAACTCGGTCCTCCCTCGCGCACCGCAACCCTAGCCGTCGTTGCGCCCTAGCTGCCGCCGCGCATCTCCCAGCCGCGCCGCCGCCCTAGTTGTCGCCGCATCTCACGCTCCACCTGCGCCGCTTCCTCCTCAGCCGCGCCTCGCTCCCTCCCCAGCCGCACGCAGCGCTCCAGCCCAGCCGCACGTAGCGCCTCGCCTCAAGCCGCCCGTCGCTCGCTAACCAGCAGCCTCGCCACGCCGCTCTCGCACGTCCGCGCTGCTCGCTTCCCTGAACCCTAGTCTACACCAGCCTCCTCCCGAGCCTCTCCTCCACCGCTGCCATGTCTCACTCCAGCCTCTCCCATCGCAGCAATCCGTTTGCCTCTTCCTCCGAGGCCGGTTCCCTCCCCAACCCGGCGTACATCCGCGACGTCCCGATCAAGCTTTCTCACACGGAGGCCAACTTCTATGCCTGGAAAACCTACCTTAACCTCCTCTTCCGTGAGTACAATCTCCACGATCACGTCGACGGCACCACCGACTTCCTCGCCATGCGTCGCAATGAGGATTGGATGGCTTTTCCTCACCGTGTCCAAGGACATCTTCCACACCGTTGTTCGCGACGGTGACGATGCCTACACGGTGTGGACGAAGATCATCGGCCTCTTCACCGACAACAAGCTCCAACGGATCGTCTTCTTGCAGCAGGAGTTTTTTGGTTGTCACCAAAACAACTCCTCCATCGACGCCTATTGCATGCGCCTCAAGACCCTCTCCGATGAGCTCAACGACGTCGGCTTCAAGGTTGGGGACGAGCTCCTCCTCTCCACCCTCACCGCCGGCCTCAACGAAGATCTCGGTAATGCCGCGTCCAATCTTACTCTTATGGCTAACCCTACTTATGAACGGGCGGTGGCCTATCTACGTCTTGAGGAGCGTCGCCTGAAGAACCTGCGGGCTCGTGCGGTCCATAGCGCCTTCGCCGCTGGCTACTCCCACGGCGGGTCCACATCAGCCCCTCCCGTCGGGGGCCACGGCGCCTCGCTGCCTCTGCAGCCCCGCCCGCCGGTGCCTCCAGCAGCCGCTGGTGCGGGTGGTTACGGCACACCCTACGGCGCCCTCCCGCCCCGGCCTCCGGCGCCGGTGCCTCCGCCCCAGCAACAGCAGCAGAACCAGGGCGACCGGCACGGCTGTGGTGGTCGCCGTGGCCGCGGCAACCGCTCCAACAACGGCGGTGGACAGCAGCGTGGTGGTGGCCAGCAACAGCAACTTCCTTCGCCACCATGGGGCACCGGCCACAATCCCTAGACCGGGGTTGTACACGCCTATACAATGCCGGTTCCCCGCGCTCCACTTCCAGGACTTCTCGGGCCTCGACCAGCAGCCCACCAGGCCTTCTACGCGGCGCCCCAGCTCGGCGCTCCGACACCACCGCCGCCCCCCTACCCCGCCCAGTTGGGCTATGGCGCGCCAAACCCTAGTGGGGGGGGGGTGACGGGGTTTGCTGGCTACCCCCCGCCGCCGGTCTCCTATGACCCGGCTTTGCTCTCGGCGCTGCAATACACGCCTCAGCCCGGTTCTTACACCGGCGGTGGCGACTGGTTCATGGATACCGGTGCATCATCGTCCGTAACGGCGCGTCTCCCATTCGCACTTCTTCTCGTATCATCGTCGGTAACGGCGCTGGTCTTCCCATTACTCATGTCGGTTCTACTCCTTTTCCTTCTACGTCTAGGCCATTGTCTCTTAATAATGTGCTCGTGTCTCCTCAGCTTATTCAGAACTTAGTCTCTGTTCGTACTCTTTCATGTGATAATTTTGTAACTGTCGAATTTGACGAAGTTGGTTTCTCTGTTAAGGACGCCCGCACCCGGATGGTTCTTCACCAATGTGACAGTCCCGGCGACATGTACCCCGTCCAGCCTTCATCATCATCCCGCACTGGACCTCTCGCTCTTTCCGCCAGCATCGATCTTTGGCACGCCCGTCTCGGTCATCCTAGCACCACCACTCTTCGTCAAATAGTCAAGGATTTCTCTTTTTCATGTAATAAAGCGGATGCTCATTCTTGTCAAGCATGCCGCATGGGCAAACATTTTAGACTCCCATTTAGTTCTTCTTCGACAGTTGCTTCTTATCTGAATTAATTCATAGCGATGTGTGGACGTCACCTATCACAAGTAATTCTGGATTTCTATACTATCTTGTTATTCTAGATGACTACTCTCACTTTGTGTGGACCTTTCCGCTTCGTCGGAAATCTGACGTTCCCGCCACTCTCCTCGCCTTTTACTCTTATGTGTCTACACAGTTCGGTCGTCCCATCCATTCTCTCCAAACTGACAACGGGAAGGAATTCGATAACCTCACCATCCGTACACTTCTCTCCAACCACGGCACCATCTTTCGGTTAACCTGTCCTTATACCTCCCAGCAAAACGGTCGGGCCAAACGCGTTCTTCACACTCTCAATGATTGCGTCCGCACCCTTCTGTTTCACGCCTACATGCCACCCCGGTTTTGGCCGGATGCCCTTGCCACCGCCACCCTTCTAGTTAACCTTCGTCCGTGTCGTGTTCGTTGGAACTACACCCCGCATCATCTTCTCTTCGGGTCTCCTCCATCCTACGACGGTCTTCGCATTTTCGGATGCCTCTGTTATCCTAGCGTCGCAGCCACCGCCCCTCATAAACTTGCCCCTCGCTCTTTGCCTTGTGTCTTTCTCGGTTACCCGGCTAACACTAAAGGCTACCGATATTATGATCCGGTGTCTCACCGTGTCATCACCTCTAGGCATGTTTATTTCGATGAGTGCTCTTTTCCTTTTGCACAGGAACACATGGAGGTGCCATCCGCTGGAGAGGATCATGCCTCGTCTGGCTCTCTTTGTCAACGTGTTGCACTGGGACCCTTTCCTTTGGATCGTGCACCGTTGGCCTCGCCAGCTCCTCTACTGGCTTCGTCGGAGGCTTTGCCGGCCACGCCGGGCTCTTCGCTGGCCACCCCGCCTGGCTCGCCGGCCACGCCGGCCTCTTCGCCGGCCCCGCCGGTCTCGTCAGCCTTGCCGGCCTCGCCGGCCACGCCGGCCACACCGGTCTCGTCAGTCTCGCCGGCCACGCCAGGCTCTTCGCTGGCCACCCCGGCGTCTTCAGCACCCTCGTCGGGGCAGTCGCCCAGCCCGGCCGTGCCTGGTGCGCCCCGGCACCTGCTGTTTCTCCAGTTACTGCACCACCACCCGCCGGTCCTATCACTCGTGCACGCATGGGTGTTCATCGACCGAGTGAGTATGCTTGCCCGGCATCTACGGCGCCCCTGTGGCCTCTTCCTACCTCCGCTCGTATGGCTCTTCGCGACCCGCTTTGGTATGCAACGATGAAGGAAGAATTTGAGGCTCTACAGCGCAATGCGACTTGGCAGCTTGTACCCCGCCCCCGGCACGCCAACATCATTACCGGGAAGTGGGTGTTCAAGCACAAGTTTCATCCCGACGGCACCCTCGACCGCTATAAAGCCCGCTGGGTGGTCCGAGGCTTCCGACAGCGCGCTGGCGTTGACTTCACAGATACATTCGCACCGGTTGTCAAGCCCGGGACGATTCGCACTGTTCTTCAGTTAGCGGTATCTCGTGCCTGGCCGGTGCACCAGATGGACGTCTCCAACGCTTTCCTCCATGGCCATCTTGAGGAGCAGGTCTATTGCCCGCAGCCTACGGGGTTCGTCGACGACACTTGTCCGAAGCATGTTTGCCTGCTTTCTCGCTCCTTGTACGGGCTCAAGCAGGCTCCCCGCGCTTGGTACCAGCGCATTGCAGCATTTCTTCATCAGCTCGGCTTCCGCTCCGCTCGCTCCGATGCTTCACTGTTCATTTACCAATACGGGGATGCTACCGCCTACTTACTACTTTATGTCGACGACATCATCATGACGGCTTGCTCTAGTGCTCTTCTTCGACAGCTTATCGATCGTCTTCGCGCTGAGTTTGCCATTAAGGACCTTGGTCCTCTGCACTATTTCCTCGGCATCGAGGTTGTTCGACGTGCGGATGGCTTTTTTCTTCATCAGCGGAAGTGTGCTCATGAGCTTCTTGATCGCGCTGGGATGCTTAATTGCAAACCCGCGTCTACTCCTGTCGACACGAAGGCCAAGCTCTCTGCCACCGACGGCTCACCTGCTCCGGATGCTTCGTTTTATCGGTCTATTGTGGGCGCCCTTCAGTATCTCACCCTGACACGACCGGAGCTTCAGTATGCTGTCCAGCAGGTCTGCTTACACATGCATGCCCCTCGTGATGCTCACTGGACCGCGGTCAAACGTGTTCTTCGTTATATCCGCGGCACCATGGATCTCGGATTGACTCTTCATGCCTCCACTGCTATGGACATCACCGCCTATTCTGATGCTGACTGGGTCGGCTGCCCCGACACGCGACGTTCCACCTCGGGGTACTGTGTTTATCTTGGACCGTCCTTGATCTCTTGGTCGTCTAAACGGCCGCCCACTGTTTCTCGCTTCAGCGCTGAGGCAGAATATCGAGCGGCGGCTAATGTTGTTGCAGAGTGCTCCTGGCTTCGTCAACTTCTTCATGAGCTCTCTTGTCCTGTCGACAAGGCCACAATTTTCTACTGCGACAACGTCTCCGCGGTTTACCTCTCCGCCAACCCGGTTCATCATCGTCGCACCAAGCACATTGAGCTGGATATTCATTTTGTTCGGGAACAGGTAGCTCTTGGTCATGTTCGTGTTCTCCACGTCCCTACTTCCCAACAGTTTGCGGACATCATGACCAAGGGGTTGCCTACGGCCCCTTTCGAGGAGTTTCGATCCAGCCTTTGCGTCGGCCGTAGCGACGCTTCGACTGCGGGGGGTGTTGAGATGTATATTGCATGTGTGTTTCTTGTACAACAAGTCTACCTCCTTTCTTATATAGTTGAGGTCTAGACTCCCTTTGTACCTATATATATACGTGCATACGCACCCGATGAATATATCGTGAGTTGCACCAATCCTCTACAATGGGCACGGCGAGCCCGAGCTCCTGCCGGCTGCTGCTCCTGCTGCTGCATGCCACGAAGGTAGCTGCTCCTGCTAAACGCCACGGCGGTGGAGCTGCTACTCCCGCTGTTCCTGGGCACGGCGGCCCCGGGCTCCTAGGCATGACCGGCGAGTGCTCCAGCTGTGGACGTGGTGGTCCGAGCTCCTGGGCATGGCCGGTGCGTGGTGCCTCGAGTGCGGGCAGAAACTGTGGCTCGCGAGGAGAATGGACGGGCAGGGGGAGCAGCCGGAGGAAGCACGGAAGAGTGTTCGGCCAGGCGGCGGTGCTGGCAGGAGGCAGAGATATAAGTGCCCAATCAATTTTAAATCACATGCTCATTTGAGTTTTTTTTTGGAACAACGAATCAAAATTGTGGTAGACTTTTGAGAAATTAAAAGAAGTGGTAGTTTTTCGTAACGACGACAACAAGGTGAAGACCTGACCGCAATCATTAGTGGCACAGCCACAATTCCATATAATTTAGAGACAACCTTCGAATATCGAATCCGGATAGTTGCATGTATCTAATTTTTCCTACAAAAATCTATAGTAGTTTACCAAAGAAAAAATCTGGGGTTTATTCCAGAATATATTTGTATCCAAAATATATAATTACATGTCCAAACTAGAATTTGAGTGTGAGTTCTTCCAGGCTAGCTTCGACCCTGGTAGGCTGCGCTCCACGGGTTGAGATCCTCTGCAGCACTGCAAAATGATGTAGTGCGGCGGCGATCATACTGCACGATGCGCTACAGCAGAGGATCCTAACCCGCGCTCCACACCATCTTTATGTTTCCCTATAACCGCCTGTTGTCTTTGTATGCAGTTTTAGAAGCTATTCACATACTAACGTTCAGGAAACAGCGACATTTAAGTCTAATGGGACATGCACTTCTATTTCCGATACCTCCTAACCCTAGACCGAACTGGCTTTGGTGGTCGTATTACACAAATATGAAAAAAAAAAAACAAACTTTGTGAGACATCACCCAGTGGCGTGTATATGGATGCTGCTCTGTGTTGCCTTTTATGGTGCTCCCTCCAACCAGTTGATATCTTCCACGGGACGCTACCATCGCCGTTCACTGACTCCCCATGTGCACTATAATTTTCCATGTAGGGACAAGTGCAGTTCACTCTTAAATCAAACCATATTGGGATGTAAGTAAACACGCAATTAAACACTCTTCATGTGCAAGCTGCGTTTGAGTCTAGTCATTGGGTTGTTTGCTGCATGTAGTACGGGCCCTGCTCCGGTGCTCCCCCCTAACCTAATTTCGGAGGGGTATTTTTGTCCCCGCGAATTTGTTTTTTTCCTAGCCCACCGCAGCCCAGATCCAAGCCCTGTCTAGCCCTGTATAACCCAGACCGTATACATACAGTACCCTGGTCCAAAAAAAACATCACACGACCCCACGTCCACGTAAGACCTGCCGAATCCAATCATTCACGCGAGCAGCTTCATCAATCTCGCGAGCATTGACGCAGCTCCATAAGTCACGTAGTAGATCTCCACCGGCGGCTATCTCGTCGCCGGCGATCTCGTCGGACAGCGGGTGCGACAACGTCGTGAATCTCCAACGATCGCGCACAGGTACCGCATCCCGCGTCCCCCCTCTAGTCTCGCTCGCGACGACATCGAACGAACTGCCGCCGCGCCAGTGGCAGTGGTTAACCTAGCGGAGCGGGTAACCTAGCTACCCGGCGGCGCATGCGATCGTGGATCTTGTTCCGGTAGTGCTGCTCCTCGTGATCTGGGTTCACGTAGCGTCGGTTGCCGTCGGCTGTGCGCACCACCAGTATCGTTATTTGATGTGGCGGCTAACCTAGGTATCCGGCGGCAGAGGTAATCACAGATCTGGCTAGGTTTTGGGATCGTGCAGTTCCTCGCGATTGAAAGTGATCACGACGGGTGCCGTGGCCATCTTCCTTAATAAGTTTGGCAGATCTGAACGGCCTCCGTTGCGGTTGTTTACATAACTTCCGTGATCGTGTGCTATGTGTTTTATATTTCATCATTGATAATGTTTGCACATGTGATGATACATAATATTGGTTGTAGGAAATGGCGGAGAGTTTGGAGAACTGATGAAAGACTGGATAGAAGATTGGTCAGATGATGAAAATTCAGATCGTGAAGATCGGTCAGAGAATGGGAACGAATGGGACGATCTTAATGTGAGTGGCATTGTCATGTTGTAATTTTTTGGTGGCATCCGGCAACATTAAATCTTTGTGTTGAAAATTTATAGAACGATGAGCTTGATGATGATCAGGAAAACAACTCAGAGCTCTCGAAGGAAGATTACATTAGTCAGGTACGTAAGTGAAAAATTTTGTTGGCATGCAAATTGAATTTCTTCTGGAATATTATATGATAAGTAATTATGTATTTGTGTTGTATTTTTCAGTTCATTTCCGAATGTCATAATGCGTACGACTATTACGGTGAATCCGACGCGGAGACATGCCTTAACGATGAATCATTACATGCACCTGGTTCTGGGGAGTCCGAGTCGTCGGTCATCATGAGTGAGGTATGTGTGTAATCAATGTTCTATGGAAGTAAGTAATGTTAAACCTTAGAAATCTATTTTCATGGCTGTGGTTTGATTGTGTAGGTGACACAAGATGATGGGGCAAAGAATGTCCAAGATACTGCCAGTGCAGATGATAAGATGGATATGTTCATGCAGATAATGGAAATGACCTTTACGTCTCACGATGCTGCGTATGATTTCTACAACAGCTATGCTAGAGATAATGGTTTCAGCATTAGAAAGAATAAGGTTAGGTATAGCAAAATAGAGTCACGTCATATGCGTTATAGGCGGTTAGTTTGTTCAAGACAAGGGAAACGTGACAACAAGTTGCTAACCGAGGAAGGACACAGCCGTAGGCTCAGAGCCAAGACACGCTGCTTTTGCGAAGCGCACCTGACCGTCAAGCTTGACCAAAAGCGTGGGGTTTGGTATGTTGGAAGTTTTGAGGACAAGCATAGCCATATGTTGGCAGGACCGGACGAGGTACCTTTTCTTTGGTCCCACAGAAAAATCAAAGAGTACCAGAAGCATGAGATAATGTCCATGGGAGCTGCAGGGATTAGAATTCACGACATGATGGATTGCTTCATCAGCAAGCATGTATGGTACGGCGGTGTTGGTTTTACCAGGCGTGAAATAGACAACCTTTGCGCCAAGGAGAAGAGGAAGCTGCTTTCAAAAGGTGATGCTGCCACAGCCATAGGCATCATAGCCAGTAGGAAATAGAGGGATCTTAGCTTCTTTTTCGAGTACAGGCTAGATACGGAAGAATATTTGAATAGGATGTTCTGGTGCGACTCCCAGTCTCGTCATGACTATGAGGACTTCGGCGACGTGCTTGTATTTGACATCACGTGCAAGATGAACCGCTATGGTATGCCATTCATACCTTTTGTTGGTCTAAACAATCACCGGAAGACCACTCTTTTTGGTTGTGCCATAGTTTCGGACGAGACCGAGGAGACATACGTGTGGCTTCTGCAGACTTTTTTGAGGTCCATGTGTCAAAAGATGCCTAAGAGTGTTATCACAGACGCCAACGCTGCGATGATCAAGGCAATTTGCGAAGTCTTGCCAGACGTGTGGCACCGTATATGTACGTGGCACATAGAGAAAAATATGAAGATTCATCTCAGTCACAAGTCCTTGAAGGAGTTCCGAACTCTTCTGTACTACAACACGTCCACGGCAACGTTTGAGGAGAGATGGCACGCATTTTCCAAAAGATGGCAGTCGGAAAAAACTGTAACATGGTTGAGGCGGATGTATAAGAAGAGGAGACTGTGGGCCGCGACATATCTAACTGAGGGGTTTTGGCTTGGCATGAAAAGCAACCAGCGGAGTGAAAGCCTGAACTCATGCCTTCACCTCCACCTAGACGGTGAAATGACCCTGGTGGATATGATTTTGCACGATGAGAACGCCGTTGTGCGTATCCGTGAAAACGAGGCGCGAGATGACTGTGCGGCCTCACAGAGTTTACCGGTGCCAGTTACTAGCTCGAGGGAACTTGAGCTAGCTGCTTCTCACGTCTTCACTCCAGCAAACTTCTATATGTTGCAAGATGATCTTAGAAAAATTGATGGCATGGAGATTGTAGAAATTAAGCTGGGAGACGGATCACAGCAGTACATCGTGGCCTAGAAGAATAATCGGAAGCGCCGTTTTTGGGTGGAGTATACACCAGTAAATTCCGCAGAAACTATAAGGTGCAGCTGCAGAAGAATGATTCGAAAGGGTCTACCTTGCAAGCACATATTCCATGTACTGAAGCACTTGAAGATATCTGAAATACCAAAGTGTTTAGTTCTTCTTCGGTTCACGAAAGAAGCAAGGTTGGGACTGCTCGCGAGGCGCACGAGCGATCTGTTGGGATTTGGTTGGGCTGGGGCCGGGGAAAGAATGAAATATAGCCAGGTCAGTGTGTTAGCGTCTGAAGCTATGCATGCGGCATGCAAACACCCTGCTTTGTGGGATCAGTTACAGGAGAGTTTGAAGGCTGTGATAGCTAAGAGTCATGAGTATGATCTGCTACAGGAAAATTTGTTGAAGCAAACAAATGACATCAGTAAGTGTGCAGTTGAATATGTGGACAATGGTGAAGGCAACATGATTGAGGTTAAAGACCCTATGAAAGTGTCAAGCAAAGGTGCAACAAAGGCAGATGAGAGCCGCCCTGTCTCGAAAAATGCTAGACCACTCTCTTTTGATGAGTTGAAAACCCGGTGCCGCGCTTGCAAATTGGTAGGACACACTAGACGTAGCAAGAAATGCAAACTAAATCAGAATTAAGTGTTTGTATGCATTGTGGATTATTAAAGTTTGTATCATTCATTAACTTAGCTTGTCTTCTATCAGGTGCAGAAAAGTGGAGAAGGAACAAGAGTAGAACACTTGCTTCAATTATTTACTGTGTTAATCGGCCGGCTCATACTTTGGCTAAGGTAGCTGTAGGCGCTTGTGTTTCTTCGGTTTGGAGGCTTTGGCCCCCTGATTGTATCCTTAGTATATTAGCAGACGAGATCCCAGTCTTTGTTTAAATAAAGTAAGATGTTTCCCTGTAAACAAAAATCAAAAAAATTCTTTACTGTGTAATGACCGGGGCTGCGTAATGACCGGGGCTGCGTAATGACCGGGGCTGCGTAATGACCGGGGCGGGAGGTGCAAGAATATTATTGTACATTTCTCTTGCCCACGTCCTAAATGCCATTAAATAAGTAACAGTACCACTCTCCTCCCCACCACACACTCACCCACCTCCCACGGTGCCGGTTCGAACTCCCCTCTTATCCCCACCTACAGTAGATCGAGAATACCCTCGCCGGCGACCGCTGCAGCCGCCTCCATGAAGAGAAGCCTCGGCTGGCAGAGAGCGATGATGGACCTCGCCGGCGATAACGAGGGGTGGCGCGCGCAGTTGATGGAGGTGTGCGGCTAGTTCCCCAGCACGGAGATGTTGGTCAACCACGCGCGTGGCCTCGTCAAAGTCCTCACCACCGCCGAGAGGAAGCACGCCTTCCCCTACGGCCGCGGCGTCCCGCCGGCTGTCCTACTCGTGTGGGCAATGCGAGAGGCCACGCCGAGCGAATCCCCTGTTCAGCGCGCAAGGTGGTGGATGTACCGCTCCACCACCATGACGCTGCGGCCAGATTCAGCACGCGTCGCGTCAAGGGCGGACCGTGTCGACGTCGAGCTCGCTGTCCCTGCGCCCGTCAGCCCGGACTACCAGGTCCGCCATGTGTCAAAGCCAGTGCTGCCGTTGGGCTCTGACGTCATGGAGGACGACGTGGAGGAGGTACTGGTCATCCCTGATGACCATGAGGAGGGCGAGGAGGACGCTGTGCAGATGGTAGCGCCGGTCGCCGTCGAGGGTGGCAAGACAATGCCCATCGACGTCGAGCTCCTTCCCCTCCTCCCTGACATAGTGAAGGTGGAAGAAGAGGAGGTGGCTCAAGACCAGGTGGCGCAGCTATCCGACAGAACGGTGGTCAAGAAGAAGGCTTCTCCGTGTGTGGTGCGCCGCTCACGCCGCCTCAAATTTCTGAAGAAGTGAAGATGGACACAGTTGCTGAAGGAGGAGGAAGCTGCTGATTATCTTAAGTTAGGTATGCTGTTATATGTTTCAGCATATAAGTTAACATTATTTTGGGTTTGATGTTGGTTAGGTATGCTTTTATATGTAAGCATATAACTTATGCTATCGGTACGGTTTGATCGGGTTCTTTGTGGCTGAAGAACTGAATATCTACTGCTCACCCTAAGTGCCAAGTTCAGTTAAATTTCTGAATATTGAATATGTATTGTTGCTTTGCTTTAGTGTTGCATGGAAGCTGCTAGATGTTGCTCCTATGTTGCAACAAGACAATGAAGTAGTCTGCTACATAAATCAGTGGTGTTGCTAGGTGATGTGCCCATGTGCATCACATACCAAATATAGAACATGCCAAAAGTGCATTGTCTGTCAAATACAGGACATGCCAAAAGTGCATTGTCTGCCAAATATAGAACATGCCAAAAGTGCATTGTCTACCAATCATGATGGCCCCATGTTATTTATGCTGCAATCTCTGTTACACTTTGCCCATAAACTGAATAGAAAATAATTCAGCATCATTTCATCATGTCAATTACAATGTTGTCAATAACTTTATGAACAATCTACTTGCTAACTATGACAGCAATCATAATGGCAAGCAGGCCAAGATACAGAAGACCTCCAAATCCTAAAATCCTATCCCTATAGAGCAATATCTCCTTGTGCATCTTAACCATTGCCCTCTTTTCTTTCTCATTCCTTTTAATTTCAGCTTCATATTCTGTAATCTTAGTCTCCAGTTTCTTGTTCTTCATGGCAAGATACTTAATGACTGACTTTGCTTTGCTATCCCACTCCCCATCAACCCATTCAACATACTCAGAAGTGATATCATCCTAAATAAATCATGAGCAATTCAAGTCATTTTATAACTGAACTTGTCACTGCAAGCGTTAAACATTGAACTTCTTTGCAGCTTGACCGCAATAGCAGTACTAGTTTGAAGATCATGCTCAGTAGACTAACCTCAAACACACATCCCCCAAGTGCGCTGCCAAAATTGTATGCATCTATGCAGACACGGCCACTAGGAGTTTCCTGATGACCACATAGATGGAGCTTGTCATGGCCACAGGTGATGAACTACGGGCGATAATGCTGGGATGTAAAGAACAACGGTAAAGAACTTACCTTTTTGCCACCAAAGTGTAGCACTAAAGAAACCCTAGCCGTGGGTTCTCCCGGCCCGCCGCCGCGAACGAAACCCCCGTCCCCTGTTCCACTAGATCCGCCGCCGCTGCCTCCTGTGCCACTGAATCCGGCCCACCTGCTTGCAGGACCCAGGGTTCGACCTAACTTGCGGTCGCCACCGCTCTTCTCGCCGCAACCGCCGCCGCCCGACGCCCAGCTCACTGTCATGATTTCGCCGTCGAGATTTGGAGGCGCAAATAGAGAGGGAGGGCTAGGGATTTGGAAAGGGAAACAAGAAAAGGGGAAATATCGATGTGAACCTGGCAAAATGGCCTGGTGTAGCGCTGCCGGGAAGATAGCCCACCTGTGGGGCCCCTCACGTGGTTAGATGGGCCGTGCCTGGCATTATGGTGAGTACATAAAAAGTTAATTATACATATAATAAAAAACGACGGGTTTGTAAAACAAATTAGAAAAACATGATGCCTGATAACACGCGATAGAGCCAACGAGCTGACATGAATAATTTTGATGAGTGTAATATTACATTTTGGCTCGATATATTTACTTATCTACGATGACTACTTTTCATAGTAATGTGATGAGGGGGAATTACTAGGAGATTATGCAAGATGATGACATGCAAATAGCTAAGGCAGAATGCTAAGCTTGGTAGAGTTTTAAAAAAAGTTAAGATTGTGAAAATTTTAATATGAAACTTACGAGAGTAGTTGAAGAGAAAAATAGACTATTATAAAAAATTGGAGAAGGAGAAAAATATTAAGCAAGAACACTTGATAAGTGAAGCCGTGAAAAATACAATTATAAAAAATTGGAGAACGCGAAAAATATTAAGCAAGAACAATTGATAAGTGAAGCCAAAACTTTATTGGTACGACCAAATTGTCTTCTCCGAGCGAATTTTATGACCGAATTGTCTTGTACGAGCGAATTGTCTGATAGACACATACACATGCATGTGCCCTGTTTATTACATAAAAACGATAGAACCACTAAGATAATCATGCCGTCGAAACCTTCGACCGGACTAAATCTAAACCACTAAAACTTCAATCTTGCATGCCGCATGAATTCTTCAGGCGCGCCTTTTGCTTGCGATTTCGTGAATTTTGTTCTTCACACACTCCATCGAGTTTGAAGGTGACATCAGCAACTCTGCGACGAAATGTCTTCTCCTTGCGTCAACGGTGGCCTGCAAAAAATGACATAAAGGTTACATGAACCGAAGTTGCTGCACCACCATAGTAGCTAGTCTACAAACGAAAATAACAGCATACCTGTGTAAATTTGCGGGTGATTCGGTCCCCATCCCAATGTTCTAGACATTCTGTGACAAAAAGGCCACAAGAGTTCCTGGTACATATGCAAACATTAGCAGTGGGCAATACAAACATGTGTGTTGTTGTTTGATTGTGCATGATGTCCTATTAACTCACCCATCCTCTTGCTGGGGTATGTCATACTCCTTGATAGGCCACTTACTTACGTCCGGATATTTCCCTGGTGTAATAAGATTTACCTGACGCATATCGTGTGCTATAGCCATTCGCTATAAAGAGGATAGTGTTAAAGAACAATCATAAACAATATGTAAGAGCAATGGTACAAATGTTGGTTACATTACCATTGCTTTAACAGTCCTCTCAGTCAGGTCCAAAGGATAGAGCGAATCGAGAGCTTGGAATTCTTTCTTGATCATGTGCATGACCACGGTCATCCAGTGGCTATTGTCGATATTCAACGCGATATACGTCTACAGTGCAAAAAACCATTACGGATCAAAAGAAATACTTGATGAACTATCCTGTAGTGATGAATCACAAACATTACGTACCTTATCACGCACAATATACTCTTTCGTGACTCTATTAACTGCCCCAGCTTTAGTCTGAGCACTATCTATGTTGCAGCTCGATGGCAATGGATCGTCATGTGCGATAGCACGATCTACAAGGAATTTGGACCTCCACGCTGGACAGAGGTAACGATCATGACCAACACGCAGCTCCAAATGTCCCATATAAGCATCAATAACCTGCATAGAATATCAGCGCATTACATGTTGAGAGTTGAGACATACATTATTGAGCATTTTAAAAATAGGACATGCAAGTAGTACTTACATCGTCCGACAGCCATCTATGAGCTAGTACCGGTAGAATCCTTTCGGAAGTCAGAGTTATGCCACGGCCTTCACTGTAGTAATTTTTTTTGTTCTTGTTCTTCTCAGTGCTAGCAGCTAACTCGACAAATGAAACAGCTGCATCAATTATTTCCGGCGTCAACTCATCTGCCACAACCTCCGGCACATTATTGTTCGAAAATAGAGCTGCATGAAATAATATGAATGTCAACAATGGTGATCATATGCATTGGTAGTAAATAAAAAAATTAAGAATGTTAGTTACGATACCTCTAGTAGTAGTACTAGTACCAGAGGTTCTCTGACCACGGCTGGTACGCCTGCCGGGCTTGTCAAGTGCGTAGGGGGATTCAAATTTCTTGGGAACGATCCGCTTCTGCTTACCGGACATAACCTCCTCATCCTTATCGATTGTTGCACCCTTTTTTCCATTCGCCTTAGCCATGAACTTGTTGACAGAAGATGGACAAATGTCTATGTCCGATGAAGGTGCTAGAGTAGAAGTACCAACCACCCAAGGGTTTTCCGGTGTACCCCCACATACATCATTACGCTTAACAGGTGAAGCTTCCTTGTGTCCATTCATCTTCGGTGGGGTTTTCTGTTTGGAAAACTAAATCGTGTGAACATTTCTGGACGTAAAAAAGTTAAACGAGAAAATTATAGACAGAAAGATAAATACATAGTACCTCAGGTACGGTTTCATGGTCGGGAAGCACTATATCAGGCTGCGTCATGTCAATGATCGGCTGTCCATCACTGTCCATGTCTTCCTTGTACACGAATTCCTTCTTTTCATATGGACCATTCTCGAACGAATCCACTTCGTCCGGATCATTCTCCGCGGATGGCACGGCAGCAGCCGGCTTGTACATGACACCTGCTTAACCTCTGCAATAGAAATATAAACTTAGTAATGGTAGCATGGTTTAAAACAGCAAACATACTATAAACTATAAAGTTTTGGTGTGATACCTCAGCAACTTGATCAGGGATTTTCCTCATCTGGGTGTGTATGAAGTCCATGCACCATTTCACTAGAAGCACCATCAAATCTTCCGACAATGCGGCTGTCGTCGACTTCTTTGCGTTTCCAGTTGCAGGCTTGGTTTTTCGCTTCATGGTAGGCACATTATTTGGGATGTTGGGCTCCTGAGCCCTATACTCCTAGGTGATATTATTTTCGATCTGCATGCGATATTGAAGTACATGTGATGAATAAAAAATAAATAGTATTAAGTTACAAAACATTTAAGAAAGACGAAACACAATGACTTACCCTTACGTTACCACTGCTGCGCCCATTATCATAGTCGAACCTATCTCTCCTAGTGGCTGCACCTTCTGTCCAGTTCCTCATAAGAGGTTGTATGGACAAGTTGGGATTATAGGCGCATTCACCTATGACAGGTTGCACCTTCTCCCAGTACAAGTACTACAAAAATATATAAGGATTTAGAGTTAGTAATATACATCACATAAAATTGCAATGATCTGATAATTGACATTTTGCAACAGGTCTCATATGTGTACCTGCAAGAGAGCCAAATTGCCTTTCGGCATTGGCGGAGGTGTTTGCCTTTCTTCACTATGCGAAGGCAATCAAGGAGAACACGCATGTTGAAGGCATTCCAGTTAATCTTTGAAATACGTTTCACATATTCGACCAAAGCGTAGTACTGCTTTGGCACAATCTTGCTCGGCATGGGAGCAATAATTGTTCCTAACAGGACAAGCACTACTTTGTGAAGGAAATCTTCGTCGGTGGCTTTACTTTTAATTATGTCCTCAATGTGATTATCTATCACTATGTTTTCTGATGTCTTACTGAGAAATTGTGGCGGCACCCGCTCCTTCATGTCCTCGCCTTCTTCAGTCAGAATGTCCGAAGCGGACAGTCCTTGGTTCTCGAGGTTAAAGATGCACTCGACGTTGACCGCACCGAGAGTCACCGCCCCAACCTGCTCTTGTATAATGAATCTGCCCGTGCTGGCCTGAAAATTCTCAATCATATACCTAATCAGCAGGGTATGCATGTTAATAGATGGTATCTGCAGTATGCTGTGCAATGATGTATCAGCCACTCTAGCGCGTTGACCGCTCGATAGATCTGCAACAAGCTTGCACCATTTCTCAACTGCGCATACTATTTCTCCATTCAGCTCGTCCATCCTGTTGAAAGAAACTATTTAACTTCGTGACATTAGCTAACACTAAAGCAAAAATAACAATAGGCATGCAAAAATAGAAAACTTTCTGGCAGTAGCGAACACTAATGCAAAAATAACACTAATGGAAATACAAAACTATCACCATGTATACTGCAACATGCAGCCAAGTGTGTGCTGACATGAGACAATAAAAAAATAACTACAATTGGTAATTGAATTTACTTGCATCGGATCAAGTTCTTTGAGTATCATATTAATTATATAATCAATAAATTTAATATGGTAAACTGTTACTAATTCGTCTGGTTGTCTTACTAACAGGGTGACAAATTGTTCAACTGTAAATAAACTAGAGTCTATAGCAATGGTACCTATTTGAGGTTCATCAATATCTAATGTTAATAACTCTTTAACGTTCTATGTGCACAACAATATAATTGGATCGTGTGACAAAAATATAATTGGATCTTGTGACAAAAAATGTATTGCATCATGCTTCTCGAGAAACAACATCTTATTCTACCATGCTATGAAAGAACCAAAGAATGTTTTCATCTACGCCATCTGGTCAGAACGCATCTAGTCGAGTTCATACTAGTTGAAAATATGTGGTAAACCTAAGTCCATCAAAGCAACGAGACGGAGGAAGTAGCTAGCTATGAAGGCACGAGGGAAGGAGGACAATTTACTTGATCGGTCGACGAAGATGAAAGAAGTCGGCGATGCGTTCTCGACGTAGTTCATCGAGGTCGGCCTGCACGTGCGGACGACCTTGATCTTCTCGGGGTTTTTGTGGCGTGTGGGATGCGGTGGACGGAGCTGTCGACGCCTCACCGGCAGGAGTCGATCTAGTCGACGACATGTGCGAGGAGGAGGAGATTATATACGAGGTCGACGCCTAGGTCGTCGTAACTTCCCTGTGGCCAATCTCGCGATCTATATTTTCCTCCGCTGAAGCGAGGCTGAACGTGCTCCTCAATCGTAGGGATTAGGAACATATGGATTAGCACGACTCCAGAATTGTGTAACAGAACGGCAACTACTCCCATGGTCGACGAGCGTGTGATCGACGTGCATGGAAAGCGCAGCGTTGTGGGATCCACAATATGGATCCGACACTTATTTGCGGCCTGGGCCGGCCAGCTACCTGCATTGTTTCTTCCATCAAAATAAATATCATTGGTTCATCCCTAAAAAAACTCGTTGTGACACGTATTAGTTATTGTATACTTGTATCTCTTCAACAATATTTATAATATCTCTATCATTTCTACAATATTATACATGCATCGAGTGTCGGAAATGAACGATACTTGTCATGCATGCATGCCATGGTCATCGTAGGTTACGGATTAAGTTTGGGATCATTTCGTGAGATCGTAGGTTACGCATAAACCACTTTCAGACCTGCCCTCCGGCAGACCCGAATGGTCCTGCTTGTACATGGTGCATGTGGAAGCATGCATGAGATGACCCCAACTTTTGGGAGCTTGTGGGCTTGGCCAATGTGGTCCCCCAGGCAAGGTGTGCACGAATTCTGACACAAAACGCACGTTGCGTCACGTGGGGGCAGTGTTGTAGGGTTTTGTCGCCAGAAAACCCTACAAATTGCATCCAGTGTCGCAAAGGAACGATACTTGTCATACATGCAAGCCATGGTCATCGTAGGGTACGCATGAAGTTTGGGATCATTTGGTGGGACCGTCAAGGAAAACCAATTTCAGACCTGACCTCCGGTAGACCCGAATGGTCCTGCTTGTACATGGTGCATGTGGAAGCATGCACGAGATGACCCCAATTTTTTGGAGCTTGTGTGCTTGGCCAATGTGGTCCCCCAGGCAAGGTGTGCACGATTTCGGACACAAAACGCACGTTGTGTCACGTGGGGGTAGTGTTGTAGGGTTTTGTCGCCGGAAAACCCTAGAAAATGCATCGAGTGTCGCAAATGAACGATACTTGTCACGCATGCATGCCATGGTCATCGTAGGGTATGCATGAAGTTTGGGACCATTTGGTGGGACCGTCAAGGAAAACCAATTTCAGACCTGATCTCCGGCAGACCCGAATGGTCCTTCTTGTACATAGTGCATGTGGGGGCATGCATGAGATGACCCCAACTTTTGGGAGCATGTGAGCATGGCCAATGTGCCCCCCCAGGCAAGGTGTGCACGAGTTCGGGCACAAAACACACGTTGCGTCACGTGGGGGCAGTGTTGTAGGGTTTTGTCGCCGGAAAACCCCTAGAAAATGCATCGAGTTTTGGAAATGAACGATACTCGTCATGCATGCTTGCCATGGTCCCTAGGGTGTGCATATGGTTTGGTCTAAATTGGTGAGACCGAGAAGATAAACCTACTCCTAGTACATGGTGCATGTGGAGGTATGCATGCGACTGTCCCAACTACATTTGATTTAATAATATTTCAAGTATCAAACAGAAAATAAAATTTATAATTTGGAATGAAGAATTGAAATAATGAAGAAGTGCAATAGAACATAACATATTATCTTACATTTTGGAAATATTTCAAATATAAAGAAGAAAACAAATATTAGAATGAAGAAGTGAAATAAAACAGAACATTTTATCTTACAAACTAAAAATATTTCAAAAATAATAAAGATAAGAAATATTAGAATTAACAATTAAAATAAAACACACCATTTTAGTTTATATTTCGTAAATATTATCAATATACAAAAGAGAACGAACAAATGAAATAAAACACAACAGAATTTGGCTTATTTTTTAAATTTTAGTAAACACTTTTAGAAATAATATAGAAAAAAGAGATTTGATTTCAAATATTAGAAATATAAACAAGAAAAGAAACAAAGAAAATATAAAACATATCAGCGCGCGGGTAAGGCTGCCCTGGGCCAGCCCGCCCGAATTGGGCCCAAGGCGGAGCCGCGCAGGGCACATCGCAGCGCACAGCCGTTGGGTGGTGGGAGTTTAGTCCCACCTCGCCAAGCGAGGGAGCGCCGCACCGGTTTATATACCCGGCTGCGACTCCCCTCACAAGCTCCTATCAATTGCAGGCGGTACATTGCCTAACTCTCGTCCCCTCTGCCCCGTGGGGCCTACTAGCAGCAGAGATATTCTGCACCACGAGCCTGCATCCTGGCCCATGCACCGCAGGGTTCCTAATCGTATGCAGGCCGTGGAGTATGAATTCTCCTGCTCTGGTAGGTGGGCACTTTTTTTGGCATATTGCCATGTGTATTGATTTTCAAATCACACACTAAATTATAGACATGCTCACTTGCGTTCAATACAAATATTTTTTTGCATATATGACAAGGTAATGTTTTGACATTCAAGTTATCCAATATTTTTTTTTTGAAATTGTTTGAATTTTTTATTAATTTATAATGCCTTGTAGACTGTCTGGTCAAAACATTGGTCTATACCTCAGGGGGGCATTGTAAAATATTCTTTTTCCAAATTTTCTTTCATAGCCATGATTGGCACATGTGGATCACCATGTTCAAGAAAGTTTGTGTGATTTGGAGGTGGTGGGAAAAATCACATTTTTTAAAAAACGGGCTTAAATTAGACCAAATGGCCCCTCCGGAATGCGGTCATTTTTTCGACCACCTCAAATGACCTCAACTTTGGCACACATGATCTATTGCACAAACAAAGGTGGGTTTCCAAGGTTTTATATTTTTTGAATTTTTTATTAATTTATAATGCCCTCTAGACTGACTGGTCAAAACATCGGTCTATACCTCAGGGGGGCATTGTAAGATATTCTTTCTATATTTTGAATTTTTTTGAATTTATAATGCCCTCTTATAATTGTTTACTTTTTTAATGCACTCTTATTTTTTTTTGAATTTTTTATTTATAAAGCTAGGTTTCCAAGATGGCTAGGATGGCCCATGCTTTTCCTTTTGTTTATTTTTTCCTTTTCCTTCACTTTACATAAAAACTACCCGAGCACTCCAAAAATAACATAAAAATTACATGACCCCTCAAATAATAACATACCAAAAATTCAAAAGGTATTTTTATCAAACACATCTTTTTGAATATTTATATTTTCTTTTCTTATAAATAAGTGACATTTTCAAAATTCTAATAAGTAGGGTAATATAACTTTATTACAAAATAAAGTAGATCTTATTTCAAATTCCTTTTTTTTCACACATTATTTTTAACTAGTATTACATTACTCTTCTAAATTTACATTTAATTCCTTCACACTTTGATGATGGAATATTTGCTCTCTAATTGCAACATAGGTTCAAATGATGGAACATTTGATCTTTTTGCTTATTCAAATTATGCGTTGATGGAATGTGTGAGGATGAACAATTATCAGTAACTTTACTAAACCCCATGTACTATAATTCATGACAGCCATTTTGGAACATTGCCACATTCAATATTTGGTATAATTGGCACATGGGCACAGCATGTTGCACTTGCCCACATCATAGACAGGTGTTGGAGCATGTCTCAAGCAACACTGAAGCGCCATTTGTGATCATTGCACCAACGAAACAACAACTAAACATGAAGGAAGCATTCACCACCAATAAAGATAAGGCCACACATATATAGATAGCATTCTAATAGGTAGCAGGCAGTTCACAACAGATCCAGTTCAAACACACAATACATTACATTACATTACATTAATATAGCAAGTTTTCTAGCAGTTCAGACCGAGATGCAGCTTTCCAAAAGTAAAACATCATCAAATATACTGATGATGAGTATGGCTTCCAGCTTCCTATGATCAGCATGATGTACGACTAGAGGTCAGGGTTTCTCAGGACCTTCAGGAGGGCAGAATGCTGACCAATGATCTTGTAGTCATGACTGGAGATCGATGTAGCCTGGCAATGTTCCATCATATGCTCCAATAACCCAGACCTGGGCTTGGGCTTGCTGTAGTAGGGGCACCGGTACTTTTCATTCCTCCAGTTGTAGTACTTAGCAGGTCCTTGGGCCCTAATCTTCAACACCTCCTTCTCTTCAAAGGACTCGACGTTCCCCTCGACCACATCATCTCCAGATTCATACTGCACACATTAATGACTGACATTAATACATTATACATTCAAAAACTATAAACACATAATACTAACTCAATGCAGAAATAACATTTCAACTAGGCCTTACCTCGCACGGCTCATCTTCATCAGACTCATATGGGTGGAACCCAGTCTTGTCCCACTTCCTCTTGTTGCCCAGAAGATCCTCCTCCCCCTGCTATATTGTCAAACAAGCACATCAATTACAATGAATTGAATTGCAGTTCATAGAATGTCATTACAAACAAAATTGTGAATGTGAACCACATTGGTATGTTGCAAGTGACCAAATGCTTTCCTTATAAATACAAAATCTAAGCAATCAATCAACAGACAAATGATGTCCTTCATAAATGCTAATGAAAATGCAAGATGGATTCTTGACATTCCTTGGATTAACCCAACACTTTTCTTTTGAGGGAATCCCCCCCCCCCCCCCCACACACACACACAGAGTACTTAATGGAAACATATAGTATATTTTATTGCTAGGATCCTGCCTTGGAATGTTTACTTCACACTTTACATATAGTATATAGTAATTACAGAAGCCAACTACAAATTTTAATATGGACAAATTACTGTTTTTGGGATAATGCAGCAAAGCTCCTACACATATTAACATAATGCAGTAGTTAATTAGGTACAGCTTCAACAATAAATGCATACATCTCCAACAAACATCTAAAATTTCATTACTTACCTAAACAACAACAAATTATACTATAGATGAATCTTGTATCATCTAAATCAATTCATTGGCACATCTTAATTAATGCATTCCAAATCAAATATGTTTCCATGCAGTATCATTGAACCACAGATCAAATCAAATAATCATAAATGTCAACAACATTGAACTACAGATCTAATAATCATATGACATCTATGTTGGAAATATGCCCTAGAGGCAATAATAAAAGCATTATTATTATATTTCCTTATCCATGATAATTGTCTTTATTCGTGCTATAATTGTGTTAACCGGAAGTCGTAATACATGTGTGAATAACAGACAACAACATGTCCCTAGTGAGCCTCTAGTTGACTAGCTCGTTGATCGACAGATAGTCATGATTTCCTGACTATGGACATTGGATGTCATCGATAACGGGATCGCATCATTAGGAGAATGATGTGATGGACAAGACCCAATCCTAAACATAGCATAAGATCGCATAGTTCGTTTGCTAGAGTTTTCCAATGTCAAGTATCCTTTCCTTAGACCATGAGATCGTGTAACTCCCGGATACCGTAGGAGTGCTTTGGGTGTGCCAAACGTCACAACGTAACTGGGTGACTATAAAGGTATGCTACGGGTATCTCTGAAAGTGTCTGTTGGGTTGACATGGATCGAGACTGGGATTTGTCACTCCGCTTGACGGAGAGGTATCACCGGGCCCTCTCGGTAATGCATCATCACAATGAGCTCAATGTGACCAAAGTGTTTGATCACGGGATCATGTATTATGGAACGAGAAAAGTGACTTGCCGGTAACGAGATTGAACGAGGTATTGGTATATCGACGATCGAATCTCGGGCAAGTAAAATACCGATTGACAAAGGGAATCGTATACGGGATTAATTGAATCCTTGACATCGTGGTTCATCCGATGAGATCATCGTGGAGCATGTGGGAGCCAACATGGGTATCCAGATCCCGCTGTTGGTTATTGCCCGAGAGACATCTCGGTCATGTCTGCATGTCTCCCGAACCCGTAGGGTCTACACACTTAAGGTTCGGTGACGCTAGGGTTATAGGGATATGTATGTGCAGTAACCCGAATGTTGTTCGGAGTCCCGGATGAGATCCCGGACGTCACGAGGAGTTTCGGAATGGTCCGGAGGTAAAGATTTATATATGGAAAGTCATCATACGGACATCGGGACAAGTTTCGGGGTTATCGGTATTGTACCGGGACCACCGGAAGGTCCCGCGGGTCCACCGGGTGGGGCCACCTATCCCGGAGGGCCCCATGGGCTGTATGAGGGAGGTAACCAGCCCATAGGGGCTGGTGCGCCTCCCCCCCCATGGGCCCATGCGCCTAGGGTTTGGGGGGAGGGAAACCCTAAAGGGGGCGCCCCCCTTGCTTGGGGGGCAAGCCCCCCTTCCCTGGCCGCCGCCCCCCCTAGGAGATCTCATCTCCTAGGGCAGGCGCCCCCCCCCCTTGGGGGTTATATAAAGGGGGGGGGAGAGGGGGCTGACCACCCATTGCCCTGGCGCCTCCCTCTCCCTCTCCAACACCTCCTCCTCCTCCATTGAGCACGGCGAAGCCCTGCCGGAGTACTGCAGTTCCACCATCACCACGCCGTCGTGCTGTTGCTGGAGCCTTCATCCCCAACCTCTCCTTTGCCTTGCTGGATCAAGAAGGAGGAGACGCCACGCTTTCCGTACGTGTGTTGAACGCGGAGGTGCCGTCCGTTCGGCACTAGATCATCGGTGAATTGGATCACGGCAAGTACGACTACCTCATCCACGTTCACTCAACGCTTCCGTTGCGATCTACAAAGTGGTATGTAGATGCTATCCAATCTGAATACTCGTTGCTAGATGAACTCATAGATGGATCTTGGTGAAACCGTAGGAAAATTTTTAATTTTCTGCAACGTTCCCCAACAGTGGCATCATGAGCTAGGTCTATGCGTAGTTCTTCTTGCACGAGTAGAACACAATTTGTTGTGGGCGTAGATGTTGTCAACTCTTCTTGCCGCTACTAGTCTTATCTTGCTTCAACGGTATTGTGGGATGAAGCGGCCCGGACCAACCTTACACGTACGCTTACGTGAGACCGGTTCCACCGACGAACATGCACTAGTTGCATAAGGTGGCTGGCGGGTGTCTGTCTCTCCTACTTTAGTTGGAGCGGATTCGATGAAAAGGGTCCTTATGAAGGGTAAATAGAAGTTGACAAATCACGTTGTGGTCTGAACGTAGGTAAGAAAACGTTCTTGCTAGAACCCTAATTCAGCCACGTAAAAACTTGCAACAACAATTAGAGGACGTCTAACTTGTTTTTGCAGCAAGTGCTTTGTGATATGATATGGCCAAAGTTGTGATGTATGATGAATGATCTATATGTGATGTATGAGATGTTCATGCTATTGTAATAGGAATCACGACTTGCATGTCGATGAGTATGACAACCGGCAGGAGCCATAGGAGTTGTCTTTATTTTTGTATGACCTGCGTGTCATTGAGAATCGCCATGTAAATTACTTTACTTTATTGCTAAACGAGTTAGCCATAGTAGTAGAAGTAATAGTTGGCGAGCAACTTCATGGAGACACGATGATGAAGATCATGATGATGAAGATCATGGTGTCAAGCCGGTGACAAGATGATCATGGAGCCCCAAGATGGAGATCGAAGGAGCTATGTGATATTGGCCATATCATGTCATGTTTATTATTTGATTGCATGTGATGTTTATCATGTTTTGCATCTTGTTTACTTAGAACGACGGTAGTAAATAAGATGATCCCTCATAATAATTTCAAGAAAGTGTTCACCCTAACTGTGCACCGTTGCGACAGTTCGTTGTTTCGAAGCACCACGTGATGATCGGGTGTGATAGATTCTAACGTTCACATACAACGGGTGTAAGACAGATTTACACACGCAAAACACTTAGGTTGACTTGACGAGCCTAGCATGTACAGACATGGCCTCGGAACACGGAAGACCGAAAGGTCGAGCATGAGTCGTATAGAAGATACGATCAACATGAAGATGTTCACCGATGTTGACTAGTCCGTCTCACGTGATGATCGGACACGGCCTAGTTGACTCGGATCATGTAATACTTAGATGACTGGAAGAGGGATGTCTATCTAAGTGGGAGTTCATTAAATAATTTGATTGAATGAACTTTATTATCATGAACTTAGTCTAAATATTTACAATATGTCTTGTAGATCAAATGGCCAACGTAGTCCTCAACTTCAACGCGTTCCTAGAGAAAACCAAGCTGAAAGACGATGGTAGCAACTATACGGACTGGGTCCGGAACCTGAGGATCATCCTCATAGCTGCCAAGAAAGATTATGTCCTAAGAGCACCGCTGGGTGACGCACCTATTCTCCCTGCACAACAAGACGTTATGAACGCTTGGCAGTCGCGATGCGATGATTACTCCCTCGTTCAGTGCGGCATGCTTTACAGCTTAGAGCCGGGGCTCCAAAAGCGTTTTGAGAGACATGGAGCATATGAGATGTTCGAAGAGCTGAAAATGGTTTTCCAAGCTCATGCCCGGGTTGAGAGATATGAGATCTCCAACAAATTCTTTAGCTGTAAGATGGAGGAAAATAGCTCTGTCAGTGAGCACATACTCAGAATGTCTGGATTGCACAACCGCTTGACTCAACTGGAAGTTAATCTTCCGGAAGAAGTGGTCATTGACAGAATCCTCCAGTCGCTTCCACCTAGCTACAAGAGCTTTGTGATGAACTACAATATGCAGGGGATGGTAAAGACCATTCCTGAGGTGTATGCTATGCTGAAATCAGCAGAGGTAGAAATCAAGAAAGAGCATCAAGTGCTGATGGTGAATAAAACCACTAAGTTCAAAAGGAGCAAGGGTAAAAAGAACTTCAAGAAGGACGGCAAGGAAGTTGCCGCGCCCGGTAAGCAAGTTGCCGGGAAGAAGCCAAAAAATGGACCCAAGCCCGAAACTGAGTGCTTTTATTGCAAGGGAAGTGGTCACTGGAAGCGGAACTGCCCCAAATACTTAGCGGACAAGAAGGCCGGCAAAACCAAAGGTATATGTGATATACATGTAATTGATGTGTACCTTACCAGCACTCGTAGTAGCTCTTGGGTATTTGATACCGGTGCAGTTGCTCACATTTGTAACTCAAAGCAGGAGCTACGGAATAAACGGAGACTGGCGAAGGACGAGGTGACGATGCGCGTCGGGAATGGTTCCAAGGTCGATGTGATCGCCGTCGGCACGCTGCCTCTACATTTACCTACGGGATTAGTTTTAAACCTCAATAATTGTTATTTAGTACCAAGTTTGAGCATGAACA
The DNA here is from genome assembly GCA_032464435.1 of Aegilops umbellulata. NCBI lineage: Eukaryota > Viridiplantae > Streptophyta > Magnoliopsida > Poales > Poaceae > Aegilops > Aegilops umbellulata. Next base: position 583,532,677 of record CP136060.1, on the reverse strand, counting down.
TTGTATCCGGATCTCGCTTAATTCGAGATGGCTACTCATTTAAATCCGAGAATAATGGTTGTTCTATTTATATGAGAGATATGTTTTATGGTCATGCTCCGATGGTTAATGGTTTATTCTTGATGAATCTCGTACGTGATGATACACATATTCATAGTGTGAGTACCAAAAGAGTTAAAGTTGATAACAATAGTCCCACATATTTGTGGCACTGCCGCCTTGGTCACATAGGTGTCAAACGCATGAAGAAGCTCCATGCAGATGGACTTTTAGAGTCTCTTGATTATGAATCATTTGACACGTGTGAACCATGCCTCATGGGTAAAATGACCAAGACTCCGTTCTCAGGAACAATGGAGCGAGCAACCAACTTATTGGAAATCATACATACCGATGTGTGTGGTCCAATGAGTGTTGAGGCTCGCGGTGGCTATCGTTATGTTCTCACCCTCACTGATGACTTGAGTAGATATGGGTATATCTACTTAATGAAACACAAGTCTGAAACCTTTGAAAAGTTCAAGGAATTTCAGAGTGAGGTTGAAAATCAACGTGATAGAAAGATCAAGTTTCTACGATCAGATCGTGGAGGAGAATACTTGAGTCACGAATTTGGCACACACTTAAGAAAATGTGGAATAGTTTCACAACTCACGCCGCCTGGAACACCTCAGCGTAATGGTGTGTCCGAACGTCGTAATCGCACTCTATTAGATATGGTGCGATCTATGATGTCTCTTACCGATTTACCGCTATCTTTTTGGGGCTATGCTTTAGAGACTGCCGCATTCACTTTAAATAGGGCTCCGTCGAAATCCGTTGAGACGACGCCGTATGAATTATGGTTTGGGAAGAAACCTAAGCTGTCGTTTCTAAAAGTTTGGGGATGCGATGCTTATGTGAAGAAACTTCAACCTGAGAAGCTCGAACCCAAGTCGGAAAAATGCGTCTTCATAGGATACCCGAAAGAAACTGTTGGGTATACCTTCTACCTCAGATCCGAAGGCAAGATCTTTGTTGCCAAGAATGGATCCTTTCTAGAGAAAGAGTTTCTCTCGAAAGAAGTAAGTGGGAGGAAAGTAGAACTTGATGAAGTGTTACCTCTTGAACCGGAAAATGGCGAAACTCAAGAAATCGTTCCTGAGGTGCCTGCACCGACTAGAGAGGAAATTAATGATTATGATCAAGATACTTCTGATCAAGCTCCTACTGAAATTCGAAGGTCCACAAGGACACGTTCCGCACCAGAGTGGTACGACAACCCTGTCTTGGAAATCATGTTGTTAGACAACGGTGAACCTTCGAACTATGAGGAAGCAATGGCGGGCCCGGATTCCGACAAATGGCTGGAAGCCATGAAATCCGAGATAGGATCCATGTATGAAAACGAAGTATGGACTTTGACTGACTTGCCCGTCGAACGGCGAGCCATAGAAAATAAATGGATTTTCAAGAAGAAGACAGACGCGGATGGTAATGTGACCGTCTATAAAGCTCGGCTTGTCGCTAAGGGTTATCGACAAGTTCAAGGGGTTGACTACGATGAGACTTTCTCACCGGTAGCAAAGCTTAAGTCCGTCCGAATCATGTTAGCAATTGCCGCATACCATGATTATGAGATATGGCAAATGGACGTCAAAACGGCATTCCTTAATGGTTTCCTTAAGGAAGAATTGTATATGATGCAGCCGGAAGGTTTTGTCGATCCTAAGAATGCTGACAAGGTGTGCAAGCTCCAACGCTCGATTTATGGGCTGGTGCAAGCATCTCGGAGTTGGAACATTCGCTTTGATGAGATGATCAAAGCGTTTGGGTTTACACAGACTTATGGAGAAGCCTGTGTTTACAAGAAAGTGAGTGGGAGCTCTGTAGCATTTCTCATATTATATGTAGACGACATACTTTTGATGGGAAATGATATAGAACTCTTGGACAGCATTAAGGCCTACTTGAATAAGAGTTTTTCAATGAAGGACCTTGGAGAAGCTGCTTATATATTAGGCATCAAGATCTATAGAGATAGATCGAGACGCCTCATAGGTCTTTCACAAAGCACATACCTTGATAAGATATTGAAGAAATTCAATATGGATCAATCTAAGAAAGGCTTCTTACCTGTGTTACAAGGTGTGAAATTGAGCTCAGCTCAATGTCCGACCACGGCAGAAGATATAGAAGAGATGAGCGTCATCCCCTATGCCTCAGCCATAGGTTCTATTATGTATGCCATGCTGTGTACCAGACCTGATGTAAACCTTGCCGTAAGTTTGGTAGGTAGGTACCAAAGTAATCCCGGCAAGGAACACTGGACAGCGGTCAAGAATATCCTGAAGTACCTGAAAAGGACTAAGGAAATGTTTCTCGTTTATGGAGGTGACGAAGAGCTTGTCGTAAAAGGTTACGTCGACGCTAGCTTCGACACAGATCTGGATGACTCTAAGTCACAAACCGGATACGTGTATATTTTGAATGGTGGGGCAGTAAGCTGGTGCAGTTGCAAGCAAAGCGTCGTGGCGGGATCTACATGTGAAGCGGAGTACATGGCAGCCTCGGAGGCAGCACATGAAGCAATTTGGGTGAAGGAGTTCATCACCGACCTCGGAGTCATACCCAATGCGTCGGGGCCAATCAAGCTCTTCTGTGACAACACTGGAGCTATTGCACTTGCAAAGGAGCCCAGGTTTCACAAGAAGACCAGGCACATCAAGCGTCGCTTCAACTCCATTCGTGAAAATGTTCAAGATGGAGACATAGAGATTTGTAAAGTGCACACGGATCTGAATGTTGCAGATCCGTTGACTAAACCTCTCCCTAAGGCAAAACATGATCAGCACCAGAACTCTATGGGTGTTCGATTCATCACAATGTAACTAGATTATTGACTCTAGTGCAAGTGGGAGACTGTTGGAAATATGCCCTAGAGGCAATAATAAAAGCATTATTATTATATTTCCTTATCCATGATAATTGTCTTTATTCGTGCTATAATTGTGTTAACCGGAAGTCGTAATACATGTGTGAATAACAGACAACAACATGTCCCTAGTGAGCCTCTAGTTGACTAGCTCGTTGATCGACAGATAGTCATGATTTCCTGACTATGGACATTGGATGTCATCGATAACGGGATCGCATCATTAGGAGAATGATGTGATGGACAAGACCCAATCCTAAACATAGCATAAGATCGCATAGTTCGTTTGCTAGAGTTTTCCAATGTCAAGTATCCTTTCCTTAGACCATGAGATCGTGTAACTCCCGGATACTGTAGGAGTGCTTTGGGTGTGCCAAACGTCACAACGTAACTGGGTGACTATAAAGGTATGCTACGGGTATCTCTGAAAGTGTCTGTTGGGTTGACATGGATCGAGACTGGGATTTGTCACTCCGCTTGACGGAGAGGTATCACCGGGCCCTCTCGGTAATGCATCATCACAATGAGCTCAATGTGACCAAAGTGTTTGATCACGGGATCATGTATTACGGAACGAGAAAAGTGACTTGCCGGTAACGAGATTGAACGAGGTATTGGTATATCGACGATCGAATCTCGGGCAAGTAAAATACCGATTGACAAAGGGAATCGTATACGGGATTAATTGAATCCTTGACATCGTGGTTCATCCGATGAGATCATCGTGGAGCATGTGGGAGCCAACATGGGTATCCAGATCCCGCTGTTGGTTATTGCCCGAGAGCCATCTCGGTCATGTCTGCATGTCTCCCGAACCCGTAGGGTCTACACACTTAAGGTTCGGTGACGCTAGGGTTATAGGGATATGTATGTGCAGTAACCCGAATGTTGTTCGGAGTCCCGGATGAGATCCCGGACGTCACGAGGAGTTTCGGAATGGTCCGGAGGTAAAGATTTATATATGGAAAGTCATCATACGGACATCGGGACAAGTTTCGGGGTTATCAGTATTGTACCGGGACCACCGGAAGGTCCCGGGGGTCCACCGGGTGGGGCCACCTATCCCGGAGGGCCCCATGGGCTGTATGAGGGAGGGAACCAGCCCATAGGGGCTGGTGCGCCTCCCCCCCATGGGCCCATGCGCCTAGGGTTTGGGGGGAGGGAAACCCTAAAGGGGGCGCCCCCCTTGCTTGGGGGGCAAGCCCCCCTTCCCTGGCCGCCGCCCCCCCTAGGAGATCTCATCTCCTAGGGCAGGCGCCCCCCCTTGGGGGTTATATAAAGGGGGGGGGGAGAGAGGGGGCTGACCACCCATTGCCCTGGCGCCTCCCTCTCCCTCTCCAACACCTTTTCCTCCTCCATTGAGCACGGCGAAGCCCTGCCGGAGTACTGCAGTTCCACCATCACCACACCGTCGTGCTGTTGCTGGAGCCTTCATCCCCAACCTCTCCTTTGCCTTGCTGGATCAAGAAGGAGGAGACGCCACGCTTTCCGTACGTGTGTTGAACGCGGAGGTGCCGTCCGTTCGGCACTAGATCATCGGTGAATTGGATCACGGCAAGTACGACTACCTCATCCACGTTCACTCAACGCTTCCGTTGCGATCTACAAAGTGGTATGTAGATGCTATCCAATCTGAATACTCGTTGCTAGATGAACTCATAGATGGATCTTGGTGAAACCGTAGGAAAATTTTTAATTTTCTGCAACGTTCCCCAACAATCTATGTGACCTTAAGTTCCCCCTTAAATAAGGTATTCATCCTCATACTAATTAAATTCTAACAAGCAAAAATTCAACTACTAATCTAATAAGCATCTGAAAAAACCCCAAGATGCTTTTGTCTCTGAAGCAACGACATTGCAGAGGATGTTCAATGCTGTCAATATCTCTGAAGCAACGACAAAAATCCACTACTAACCCAAAGTAAATAAGCATAGACTGCCCCTTCCCCTCGACCACGCTTACCCTCTCCTTCAGAAGCCCCAATCCAGCACAAAAAAATCCAGCCCTTGAGAAGCTCTTTTTGATTAACATGACAACACCCAGTACATGAGCACATCCTTCACTATATTTACAACCAAACTAATGCACCATCTAATCACCTCACGTAGACAATTTCCAAAAACACAAGGCCATGCACAACCCATCTCATTGCCTCTGCCTGACAGGCATCAATCAAGCATCAAATAACTGCAACCATGACAACATGCATCAATCAAGCATCTAAGAATTGCAACTATGACAGCCATAATCCCTAGAACTAAGCATCCATTTAATTAATCATCAAGCCAAAGAACTAAAGCAGGCACCAACCCAAACCAATATAGAAGTATATATTTGACTCCAAACACCTAAAGAATTGCAAAAATTCCACTACTAATCTAATAAGCAGCTGAAAAAAACCCATCCCTCAATCTGGCTACTTCTAACCTAATCTAATAATCATATGTGGTCCACCATTCTTGCACGAATCAGATACAGAAAAACCCTAATGTAGAGAAAACCCTACCTCCAACAAATCTAACCAAACAAAGTTCTGGCCACAAACCCTACAATCTAAAAACTACCAACTAAAAGTTAGCCGCAGATACCTTCTGCTCCGCTTCCTCCTCGCCGGAGCTGGCCTCCACCTTCTCCACCTTCTCCACCTCGTGCGCCTCGCCAGAGCCCGCCTCCACCTTTTGCGCCTCGCCGGAGTTCGCCAGAGCGGGCGCATCTGGCTGGACCGCGCCGCTGCAGCCCGCCCCCACCTTCTCCAGATCTCCAGCGGAGGGAGCACCGCGCTAGACGCCGCCACGCCCCCTCAGAAAGGTGCCCGCAGCGACCTGCCGCGCCTGCTCCACTAGATCTGCACCCCAATCAGGGCGCTCGCCTCCTGCATCCACCATGGCGATGGAGAGGATGCGGTGAGGGAGACGAGGAGGTTGGAGAGGAGAGGGAGTGGGGAGTGGAGAGTGGAGAGAGGGAGACGATCACTAGTAGAAAAGGGGGCAAAGGTCCAGGCCGGGTCAGCCCATTAGTCCCGGTTTAGTCTAGAACCTGGACCAATGGGGGCATTGGACCCGGTTCGTGAGCCCAGGGGGCCGGCCGGGCCACGTGGGCCATTGGTCCCGATTCGTTTGGACCTTTTGGTCCCGGTTGGTGGGACGAACCGGGACCAATGGGCCTGGCTCCTGGCTCACCACCATTGGTCCCGGTTGGTGGCCTAAACCGGGACCAAAGGCTCCCCTTTAGTCCCGGTTCATGCCACGAACCGGGACCAATGAGGTGCCTATATATACCCTCGCCCGCGAGCAGAGCACTCCAGTGCTCTGTTTTTCTCTGGCCGGCAAGGGGAGGGGTTTGTGGTGCTCTAGCTCACCTCCTATGCACATGAGGTTTTCGATGAAATGCCCGAGCCACACTAGTTAAGCTTTCTCCTCTCAAAGCTCGACCTCAAAGCTCCATTTTCCTCGAGATTTGTCTAGATTTAGCGGTCCTTCACGCCCCAACCCCGTCTTCACCGCCGTCGATCACCCGCGCCGATCTCATCATCGACACCACCGTGGTGAGACTCTTGTTCTTATCTTCTTTCTGAAAGGAAAAATATTCTTACTTGTATGTTTAGATAGATACTTGTATCATTTTCTTACTTTTATTATTGCATCTTATATAGTGCGATGGTTTTGGTATCCGCCCCCGTCGGCCCTCGTCCTGTCTATGATTCGGATGTGGTATATATATTATCTTTATAACTATTGGCTCATTTGTTGTTTATGAAAATTATGCGGACCAACCGACCCTATTGTCGAGAGGTTAAATTTAGTTGAAGAAGAAAACAATTTCTTGAAGGAAAAAATAAAAAAAATCGAGGAGGAGAAGATGATATTGGAGTTGCATGCTGCGGATGTCGTCGATGATCACAAGATCAAGATGGATGCAATGCGCTTGAAGATTAGAAAGATTAGAAAATATGCCATTCATACCGAGGCTTGGTATCATTATGCCATTGGATCAATTGTTACCTTGGTTGCGATTATGATCGCCTTTGTTTTCGCATTAGAATGTTTTACATTGTTTCAATGTATGGTTTAATTAATTAGATGCTCTGGAGAGCTATATGTTGTTAGATGAAAACTATGTATGTACTTTGGTTTTAATGTGATGATGAACTTCTATTAATTTGGACACTTAATTATATATAATGCACGCAGATGAACCGGCAATGGATGTACGGTGACAGACACACCTTCGCGTACATTAAGGGCGTGCATGAGTTTCTCGATGCGGCTGAGGCAAACAAGCAGAATGGTTTTATGTGTTGTCCATGCACTAAATGTGGGAATACGATGTCTTACTCTAACCGGAAAATCCTTCACACCCACCTGCTTTACAAGGGTTCCATGCTACACTATAATGTTTGGACGAGGCACGGAGAAATAGGGGTTATGATGGAAGACGACGAAGAAGAAGAGTACGATGACAACTATGTGCCCCCTGAATACCGTGATGCTGCAACGGGGGGAGCTGGTGAAGATCAAGAGGAACCAGACGATGTGCCCAATGATGCTGCAATGGGTGAAGCTACTGAAGATCAAGAGGAACCATACGATGTGCCCGATGATGATGATCTCCGCCGGGTCGTTGTCGATGTAAGGACGCAATGCGAAAGTCAAAAGGAGAAGCTGAAGTTTGATCGCATGTTAGAGGATCACAAAAAAGGGTTATACCCCAATTGCGAAGATGGCAACACAAAGCTCGGTACCGTACTGGAATTGCTGTAGTGGAAGGCAGAGAATGATGTGCCTGGCAAAGGATTTGAGAAGCTACTGAAAATATTGAAGAAGAAGCTTCCAAAGGATAACGAATTGCCCGACAGTACATACGCAGCAAGGAAGGTCATATGCCCTCTAGGATTGGAGGTGGAGAAGATACATGCATGCCCTAATGACTGCATCCTATACCGCGGTGCATACAAGGATCTGAACGCATGCCCGGTATGCGGTGCATTGCAGTATAAGATCAGACGAGATGACCCCGGTGATGTTCACAGCGAGCCCCACAGGAAGAGGGTTCCTGCGAAGGTGATGTGGTATGCTCCTATAATACCACTGTTCAAACGTCTGTTCAGAAACGGAAAGCATGCCAAGTTGATGCGATGGCACAGTGAGGACCGTAAGAAAGACGGCAAGTTGAGAGCACCCGTTGACGGGTCGCAGTGGAGAAAAATTGAGAGAAAGTACTGGGATGAGTTTGCAAAGGACCCAAGGAACGTATGGTTTGCTTTAAGCGCGGATGGCATTAATCCTTTCGGGGAGCAGAGCAGCAATCACAGCACCTGGCCTGTGACTCTATGTATGTATAACCTTCCTCCTTGGATGTGCATGAAGCGGAAGTTCATTATGATGCCAGTTCTCATCCAAGGCCCTAAGCAACCCGGCAACGACATTGATGTGTACCTAAGGCCATTAGTTGAAGAACTTTTACAGCTGTGAAATGGAAACGGTGTACGTACGTGGGATGAGCACGGACAAGAGGAATTTAACCTAAAGGCGTTGCTGTTCGTGACCATCAATGATTGGCCCGCTCTCAGTAACCTTTCAGGACAGACAAACAAAGGATACCACGCATGCAAACACTGTTTAGATGACACTGAAAGTATATACCTGGACAAATGCAGGAAGAATGTGTACCTGGGCCATCGTCGATTTCTTCCGACTAACCATCAATCTCGAAAGAAAGGCAAGCATTTCAAAGGCGAGGCAGATCACCGGAAGAAGCCCGCCATGCGTACCGGTGATCACGTACTTGCTATGGTCAATGATTTACATGTAATCTTTGGAAAGGGTCCCGGCGCACTAGCTGTTCCGAATGACGCTGAGGGACACGCACCCATGTGGAAGAAGAAATCTATATTTTGGGACCTACCCTACTGGAAAGACCTAGAGGTCCGCTCTTCAATCGACGTGATGCTCGTGACGAAGAACCTTTGCGTGAACCTGCTAGGCTTCTTGGGCGTGTATGGAAAGACAAAAGATACACCTGAGGCACGGGAGGACCTGCAACGTTTGCACGAAAAAGACGGCATGCCTCCGAAGCAGTATGAAGGTCCTGCCAGCTACGCTCTTACGAAAGAAGAGAAAGAAATCTTCTTTGAATGCCTGCTCAGTATGAAGGTCCCGACTGGCTTCTCGTCGAATATAAAGGGAATAATAAATATGCCAAAGAAAAAGTTCCAGAACCTAAAGTCTCATGGCTACCACGTGATTATGACGCAATTGCTTCCGGTTGCATTGAGGGGGCTTCTACCGGAAAACGTCCGATTAGCCATTGTGAAGCTATGTGCATTCCTCAATGCGATCTCTCAGAAGGTGATCGATCCAGAAATCATACCAAGGCTAAGGAGTGATGTGGCGCAATGTCTTGTCAGTTTCGAGCTGGTGTTCCCACCATCCTTCTTCAATATCATGACGCATGTCCTAGTTCATCTAGTCGACGAGATTGTCATTCCGGGGCTCGTATTTCTACACAATATGTTCCCCTTTGAGAGGTTCATAGGAGTCCTAAAGAAATATGTCCGTAACCGCGCTAGGCCAGAAGGAAGCATCTCCATGGGCCATCAAATAGAGGATGTCATCAGGTTTTGTGTTGACTTCATTCCTGGCCTTAAGAAGATAGGTCTCCCTAAATCGCGGTATGAGGGGAGACTGACTGGAAAAGGCACGCTAGGAGCGGACTCAATAATATGCAGGGAAGGGCATTCTTGGTCTCAAGCACACTACACAGTTCTACAGAACTCTACCTTGGTGACCCCGTATGTCGATGAACACAAGAACAGTCTGCACTCCAAACACCCGGAGCAGTGCGACGACTGGATTACATGTGAACACATTAGGACTTTCAGCAGTTGGTTGGAAGCACGTCTCAGAGGTGACAACACTGTTTGTGATGAGTTGTACTTGTTGTCCAGGGGACCATCTATGACTGTATTGATTTACAAACGATACGAGATAAATGGGAATACATTTTACACGATTGACCAAGATCAAAAGACCACCAACGAAAACAGCGGTGTCCGCTTTGATGCAACAACCGAGAAGGGAAAGGACAAATATTATGGTTACTGAAAGTGCAACTATCCCTGGGTGGTTTTGGTAATTCCTAACAACATATAGCTCATTGAGCTAACATCATTCCAAGATGAATATTTCAGAAAAGCTCAATGGATGGCATGGCATGGATGAGGAAAGTGGATCCCTCAAAATTACAAGGACAAAGGATTGGCTCAAGCTTCAAGAACAAGACTCTACATTTTATATTTTTAGTGATCCAAGATCACATTGAGTCCATAGGAAAAGCCAATACTATTAAGGAGGGATGAGGTGTTGCTTAATGAGCCTCTTGCTTCATGTGCTTAGTAATATGCTCCAAAATCCTCAACTACCTTTCCATATCCACATATGACCCAAACCTAAAGTCAAACTCGGCCCCACCGATTCTTTCTATCCGGAGCCACCGAGTTTCACATGTCATAGCCACTGCCACAAACCCTAGAAAATCGGTTTCACCGACAGGGATCTCGGTCTCACCAAGATCGGATTGCAATTTCTCTGTTTCGCTTCGTAACGTTTCGGTCTAACCGAAGTGAGCGATCGGTCCCACCGAGATTGCAATGTAAACTCTCTGTTTCCCTTTCTCAACATTACGGTCTCACCGAAAAGAGCGAATCGGTCCCACCGAGTTTACCTGACCAACTCTCTGGTTAGCTTATTACCAAAATCGGTCCCACCGAGTTTGTGTAATCGGTCACGCCGAGATTACGTTATGCCCTAACCCTAACCATATCGGTCCTACCGAGTTGCATCTCAGTCCCACCGAAAATCCTAACGGTCACTAGGTTTGCTGAATCGGTCCGACCGAGTTTAATGATTCGGTCCCACCGAGTTTGGCAGATTGTGTGTAACGGTTAGATTTTGTGTGGAGGCTATATATACCCCTCCACTCACTCTTCATTCGTGGAGAGAGCCATCAGAACAGATCTTCACTTGCAATACACATTTTCTGAGAGAGAACCACCTACCCTTGTGTTGACCTCAAGATATTCCATTCCTACCATATGAATCTTGATCTCTAGCCTTCCCAAGTTGCTTTCCACTCAAATCTTCTTTCCACCAAATCCAAATCCTGTGTGAGAGAGTTGAGTGTTGGGGAGACTATCATTTGAAGCACAAGAGCAAGGAGTTCATCATCAACACACCATTTGTTACTTCTTGGAGAGTGGTGTCTCCTAGATAGGCTATGTGTCACTTGGGAGCCTCCGACAAGATTGTGGAGTTGAACCAAGGAGTTTGTAAGGGCAAGGAGATCGCCTACTTCGTGAAGATCTACCGCTAGTGAGGCAAGTCCTTCGTAGGCGATGGACATGATGGAATAGACAAAGTTGCTTCTTCATGGACCCTTCGTGGGTGGAGCCCTCCGTGGACTCGCGCGACCGTTACCCTCCGTGGGTTGAAGTCTCCATCAACGTGGATGTACGATAGCACCACCTATCGGAACCACGACAAAAACATCCGTGTCTCCAATTGCGTTTGAATCCTCCAAACCCTTCCCGTTACATTCTTGCAAGTTGCATGCTTTACTTTCCGCTGCTCATATACTCTTTGCATGCTTGCTCGAATTGTGTGAAGATTGCTTGACTTGTGCTAAGATAGCTAAAATCTGCCAAGAACTAAAATTGGGAAAAGGATAGATTTTTATTTGGTCAAGTAGTCTAATCACCCCCCTCTAGACATATTTCCGATCTTACAAGTGGTATCAGAGCTTTGGTCTCCATTTGCTTTGATTTCCATAGCTTTTGGTGGTCATAGCCTTGGTTTCACAACCTAGGAGAGTATGGCGTCTAGCGAGGGAAATTATCACCGTAGAGGTCCTTACTTTGATGGTACTAATTTTGCTAGTTGGAAGCATAAAATGAAAATGCATATTCTTGGACATAACCCCGCCGTTTGGGCTATTGTGTGTGTTGGTTTGCAAGGTGACTTCTTCGATGGGAAAGAACCAAACCGTGAAGCTACCGCGGAAGAGTTAAAGACGCTACAATACAACGCTCAAGCTTGTGATATTCTCTTCAACGGATTGTGCCCCGAAGAATTCAACAAAATCAGCCGTCTTGAGAATGCAAAGGAAATTTGGGATACTTTGATTGATATGCACGAAGGTACCGACTCCGTCAAGGAATCCAAATTGGATGTGCTTCAAAGTCAACTTGACAAGTTCAAAATGAAGAATGGTGAAGGTGTCGCTGAAATGTACTCTAGGCTTGCTCTTATCACAAATGAGATTGCCGGCTTAGGGAGTGAAGAGATGACCGATAGATTCATCATCAAGAAGATCCTAAGAGCCTTGGATGGAAAATATGATACTGTGTGCACATTGATCCAAATGATGCCTAATTACAAAGGTCTCAAGCCAACGGAATTCATTGGAAGAATTGTTGCTCATGAGATGTCACTCAAGGATAAAGAGGAACTTCACAACAAATCAAGTGGTGCTTACAAAGCCTCATGTGAAGCTCCCACATCATCAAGTGAGAATCAAATCTTCAATGAAGAATTGAGCTTAATGGTGAAGAACTTCAACAAGTTCTACAAGAGTAGAAGCAAAGATAGAAGCTCCAGTCAAGGTCCTACAATGACAAAAGGTCTTCTAGTCGAGAGCGAAACTGCTACAATTGTGGAAGACCCGGACACTATTCCAATGAGCGTACGGCTCCCTACAAGAAAAGAGAAGACTCTCCCAAAAGAAGAAGCCGAAGAGAGGAATCACCATCTAGAGAAAGAAGGAGTAGAGATGATCGTTATGAACGAAGATACTCACGGAGAAGCAAGGATTCGGAAAGAAAGGACAAGTCATCAAGGAGCTACACAAAACGAATACATCAAGCTCATGTTGGTGAATGGGTATCCGGCTCCGACTCCGACAACCACTCCGAGAGAAGTTATCACTCCGATTCCGAATATACTCAAGATGAAGGTGTTGCCGGTCTAGCACTTGTGTCAACCAACTCCTACGACATATTTGACTCACCAAATGAAGGAGTTGGAACATGCTTCATGGCTAAAGGCCCAAAGGTATCACACCCCGAGTATGTTGATTTCAATAGTGATGAAGATGACTTGTTAGATGATGACAATTTACTTGTTGACAACTCTAGTCATGAATACTATGATGAAACGTCAATTAATCATGCTAATCAAGATAAAACGAATGACAATGATAAGGATGTCTCTAACTAAAGAACTAAACACTCTTAAGTTAGCTCATGAAACTATCTTAGGAGATCATCGAGAACTTTTAAGGACACATGAGAAATTACGCTTTGAAAAGCTCAACCTTGAGCAAGAGCATGAGTTCTTAAAAGCAATCAACGATGATCTTCGTAAGAAAAGTTCTTCTTACATTGCCAAGCATTTACTCTTATCCACTTACATGCCTCAAGTCAAATCTAGTAACAAGAACAAGAAAGATTCTTCCTCTAGTAGTAACAATGATCATGTTATATCCAATATTGTTGCTTCTAGTAGTTCTCTTGATTCCACTAATGATTCTCTTAGCCAAGTTACACTTGAGCAAGAAAATAGCCTATTGAAGGGAAATATAGAGAAAGGAGTGTACAAGAGCCTTGCCGGGAGTAAGCAATTCGAGGAAATTGTACGCAAGCAAGGAAGGCACCGGAAGAATCAAGGTGTTGGTTTTGAACGAAAGTTCAATGCCAATGGAGTTGAGTGGGAAGAAGATCAATACCCCAAGACAAAGTTTGTTCCTCAACAAGAGAAGTATGATCCTACTTCTTTCAAAGGGACACAAGCTCAAGATGATCTTCCACCACAAGACTACAAGCAAAAAGGCAAGGACAAGCTTCAAGAGGAAATTGATGCATTTGAAGAAGCTCCTAAGACCTTAGTCAAGTGGATTCCCAAGACTACTTCAAGTTCCACTTCATCAAGTACGACTACAACTCCAAGGATTCCCATCAAGATGGTGTGGATCCAAAAGAAGAAGAACTAGAGAGTTCTTGAGGGTGACTCCTCCAACATACTTCACTCTTATCATTTTGGCAAGAACAAGTGCAATCAACTTCCACATCTTGCACTAGTTCAAGGAGTCACAAACCCTCTTGTTGGTAAGTCAAGGAACAAGGTAACCTAAAAGCTTTCATAGACATCATATTGTGTGTGCATCTCTCTATGTCTATGGATATCCTTGTTTGTTCCTTGTGGGACTAACCCATGTAGGTATTGAAAGTGCAATTCACTCCAATGGATAGCTCCAAGTGATCTACATCAACATTGAGCATCCACATCTTCAACATCTACATGAAGTCATCATCGACAAAACCAAAGGTTAGTTCATCCCTCTTAGGGGGGATATCACATCTAGATGGAGCTTTACTCTAAGAATTGGGCTAAAGCAACTCTAATGATGTGAACACAACAATGTTTTATGTAAAAGTGGTAACCCCACTTATGCTTAAACGATGAGTATGACCTATGATCAAATGTTCTCATTTGACTCCTAAGTCAATATACTCATATATAGATGACCTAGTCATCGCCAATTGCTTGATAGATGCTAGAATTGGTTGTGCATGCTTTGCCACATATTTCAATTGCCATTTTATTGTGTGAGCATGTTGAGAGCATATTTTACTCATTCGAGGACATCCACTTTGTTGTTTTGATTGATTGGTTTTTCTTTTTCTTGCCAAGTGGATGGACAAGAATGCCTAAGAACCTTCTCTAGCTATCTATGCTTTTCTCGTCTCAAACTCTATTCATGCTACATCACAAAATTTGATCAAGTCAGATTCAAACCACTCTGTGTGAGGAGCACTCGGAGTCCCCGATTTGTCATAGACTTAAACTTCCAAAACTTCTTTGTGCTTTTCGGTCTGATCGATTCCTCCATTTCGGTCATACCGAGATCACTAAGTCGATCTAGGTTTTCATCTCGGTGCAACCGATTTGAACTTTTCGGTCACACCGAGTTGCTATAACTGTCAACAGTTATGCATCTCGGTGCCACCGAGTTGTTCCACTCGGTCACACCGACAGGGTCGGGACTCACGGGCAAAATTTTGGAAATTTCTTCTAAACCTCTTCGCCCGCGCATAGCTCGCTCTGCCTCCTGGGTCTCCGGATCGTCCTCCTCGTCGCCAGCCGCCTCCAGTCGCTGGTCTCCGTCGCCGTCAACGGAATTCGTCTCCGCAGTTGCCGCCGTAGCGAGTCCGCCGCCGAACTAGGGTATGGACTCGATCACAGTGCTATTCCCCGTCCAAATCCTACCACATTGTGTTCTTAATGAATCTTGCTACGATTGAAACACTCCTATCCAGTCAAAACAATCCTTAGAATAGTTGAGTTTCGAAAATTTAGGTTTAGGTTTCCGCCGAAATCATCTCGGACCCACCGGGTTGCGGAACTCGGTTCCACCGATTCGGCCACGGCCATTGCACATGTGGTTCTCGGTCTGACCGAGGTCACTAGTTTTGGTTCCAAAAGCTGCTTCGGTATCACCGAGTTTGCAGATCGGTTGATCCGAAATGCTTTCTGTGAAAAACTAAAACTAAGTTTTTGACTCATTCTTTTGCAAAAACCTCTGCATTTTGTGATGCTCATCCACTCTATCTCATCTATAACCTATTCACAGGGTCAGCAGTCAGAGTTTGCAACATGTCTGATCAGAGTGATAGCCAGAATAGATATGAGGAGCAGGCTCATTTGAGTGAGGGCACTAGTCCCTCTAGCAGTTCTGATGAGGGTAGCATTCACCACAAGATATGGACTGTATGAGTATACCGTTATGTCATTTGGACTGACTAACGCACCTGCCTATTTTATGAACATGATGAACAAAGTGTTTATGGAGTTTCTGGATAAGTTCGTCGTAGTGTTCATTGATGATATTCTGGTTTACTCGAAGGATGAAGAGGAGCATAAAGAACATTTGCTGTTGGTACTTGAGAAGCTCAGAGAACATCAGCTATATGCCAAGTTCAGCAAATGTGAGTTTTGATTGAAGGAAGTAGGATTCCTCGGAAGCGTTATTTCCATAGAAGGAATAGCAGTTGACCCCACAAAGGTTATCACGGTGACCAATTGGGAAGCACCAACAACAGTTGGAGAGATCCAGAGTTTTCTTGGACTCGCAGGATACTACCAGAGATTTATTGAGAACTTCTCGAAGATTGCAAAGCCTATGACGGAGTTGCTGAAGAAGGATACCAAGTTCATGTGGACTGAGGAGTGTGAGGCTAGTTTCCAGGAGTTGAAGAAACGTTTGGTTACCTCACCAGTGTTAATTCTACCAGATCAGACCAAGGATTATGAGGTGTATTGCGACGCTTCACGTCGAGGACTTGGAGCAGTGCTTATGCAAGAGGGAAGAGTTGTTTCGTACGCTTCACGAAAACTCAAGCCTCAGGAAGTGAATTATGCCACGCATGATTTGGAGGTAGCGGCCATAGTGCATGCATTGAAAACAGGGAGACATTTCCTCATTGGAAATCATTGTGAGGTGTACACGGATCACAAGAGTTTGAAGTACATTTTCACGCAGAAGGAGTTGAATCTCAGACAAAGGAGATGGTTGGAGCTCATCAAAGATTATGATATGAGATTGCATTATCATCCCGGAAAGGCTAATGTAGTAGCTGACGCATTGAGCCGTAAGAGCCACGTCAATACACTAATGAAAGGGGAAATACCAAGGGAGTTAGCCGAGGATCTTCGTGAGCTATGTTTGGAAATAGTTCCAAGAGGCTATGTAGCAGCATTGGAGATTCAGTCAACTTTGATGGATAGAATCAGAGAAGCTCAGAAGACTGACAAAGAGATTGCTTCTATAAAGGAGAAAATGAACGAAGGAAAAGCTAAGGGATTTCATGAGGATGAGCACGATACCCTATGGTTTGAAGACCGTGTCTATGTGCCCAATGACCCGGAGATCAGGAAGTTGATTCTGCAAGAGGCACATGATTCACCCTATTCGATTCACCCAGGAAATACCAAGATGTATTTGGATTTGAAGGATACTTTCTGGTGGACCGGAATGAAGAAGGATATTGCGGAGTATGTAGCAGTTTGTGATGTATGTCAGAGAGTAGAGGCAGAGCATCAGAAGCCAGCAGGATTGTTGCAGCCATTGCCGATACCCGAATGGAAGTGGGATAAGCTAGGCATGGATTTTTCACGGGATTACCAAGGACTCGTTCCGGCTATGACTCAATTTGGGTTGTAGTTGATAGATTGACGAAGGTAGCTCATTTCACCCCAGTAAAGACCACCTACACCAGTGCTAAGTTGACAAAGATATACATGACTAGGATCGTATGTCTGCATGGAGTTCTGAGGAGTATCGTATCAGATAGAGGAACCCAGTTTATCTCAAAGTTCTGGAAGCAGTTGCATGAGACTTTGGGTACCAGGCTAGAGTTCAGTACAACTTTTCATCCACAGACAGATGGACAGACCGAGAGAGTCAATCAGATTTTGGAAGATATGCTGAGAGCTTGCGCGCTAGATTACGGATCTAGTTGGGACGACAATTTGCCATATGCAGAGTTCTCTTACAACAACAGTTACCAAACCAGTTTGAAGATGGCCCCTTTGAAGCTTTGTACGGAAGGAGGTGCAGGACACCGTTATCATGGGACGAAGTTGGGGACCGCCAGTTGTTTGGACCTGATTTGATTAAGGAGTCTGAACAGAAGGTGAAGTTGATTCGTGATAGGCTCAAGGTAGCCCAGTCCAGGCAGAAGAGCTACGCAGATTCTAAACGCAAGGAGACAGTTTACGAAGTCAGAGACAGAGTTTATCTTCGAGTATCTCCACTTCGAGGGATTAAACGTTTTGGAGTTAAGGGAAAGTTAGCGCCACGATTTGTAGCACCATATCGAGTTTTGGAGCGTATGGGAGAAGTGTCCTACAAGTTGGAATTGCCCGAAGGATTGTCAGGAGTTCATGATGTATTCCACGTTTCTCAGTTGAAGAAGTGTCACGCGGAGATGGCTGACATACCTTTGAGAGATATAGTGCCATTGGAAGCAATTCAGTTGGATAACAATTTGACCTATGAGGAGAAACCAGTTAAGATTCTCGAGTTTGCCAGCCGAGTCACTCGCAGTAAGGTTATCATGTTTTGCAAAGTTCAGTGGAGCCACCACACGGAGGATGAAGCCACCTGGGAGCGAGAGGAAGATTTGCTCAAGGACCACCCTCACCTATTTTCTAGCCAACCCGAATCTCGAGGGCGATATTCATCTTAAGGGGGGTAGGTTCAATTTGGAATGTTATACATTAGATCATCATGCATATCATATTTTATTTGCTTTTGGTTTTGATCCTAGAAAATCCTAAGCAACTCAAGGACCCACGGAGAGAGTTGGGGATTTCGTTATTTTCATATTTGAGTTTTCTCAAATTTTGAGAATAGGATCATTTGATTTTATTTTTTTATCATCAAATATTTCTGTTACAGAAGTATGAGAGAGGGAATAAAATGACTTTCCCAAAACATAGAAATATTGAGGATTTAATAATAAAAATCAAATAAGATTTATTTCAGAGTTTTTAGATATTTTATTTGAATTTAGGAAAAATATGCATTTTTCAAAATTGCATTTAGGGCCCGAATAAATGTTCACTTTGTCGGGCTTGATTCTAGAAGCCCGGGAAATTTATTTCGGGATTTTTGGAGTCTGTTTAGTATTTCTTTTAATTTTTCCTCCGAGCATAATTTAAAAAAAACGAAACCGACTCCGGGCCGTACCCGAGCGGGACACCGCCCGGGGCAGCCTTTATATACCTGCGCCCCGAGCCCATAAGCCGCTGCCGCCGCAGCCCACCCGCGCCTAAACCCTAACCCTAGCCGCCGCCGCGAGCCGCCGCTGCCGCGGCCACCGCGCTGCGACGCCGCGCCGCCGCCCGCTGGAGCCGCCGCCCGCCCGCACGTCGCCGAGGTCCGCCCCTGCCTCGAAATCCACGCCCGGTTTTATTTAAAGAAAATCGATTGGTTTTCGTCGGTTTTATTTTCGGTTTTTTTATTTATTATTTATTTTATTATTTTCGGTTTAGGTTAATGAACAAACGTTCGTTCGTTAATCCGTTCGTCATTTTTCTTTTTCTCGGATTTTCCGCGGTTATTTTCTAATCGCGATTTTTGATCCGATTTTCGTTTTAGTATAACTTTTCGCTCATTTATCGGAATCAGGCGATTTAAGCGCTTGGAGTTTCGTCTCGAAACCCTCTATCCGATTAAGCAACTTAAACAAGTTTTTGCTACTGTAAAATTTGACTTAGGTTCAGATTAGTAGAACGAAGTTGTTTTCTTTCGCCGTTTGACGTTCGTTGCTTCGTTCGATTTGATTCTTTTTGCAAACTGGAGTTCTTAAGTTGAACTTTCTGGTTAGATCTCTTATTTGAGTTTTACCTATGCATTAGATGAGTACTTATTGTATGCTTGTTTGTTTTTCTGCGACAGAATACTCGGAGTGCGCCGCCTGTTACTTCGAATCTCTAGGTTTCGCGGATCATCAGCAAGGCAAGTAACACTTTGATCATACCTGTTTTACTACCCAGTTTTATTGCATTAGATCAATCCTCAAACACTGCATGATTAGGATCTAATTTAAATTGTGGGATGCGAAGTAGTTGAGGTAGTACCTTTTACCTGTTTATTTATGAAACCTTTGGGAGTTACTTCTACGTTTGCTTATTATGCCATGCTATGCTAGTAGACGTGGATTGGGTGAGTGATATCCATGACAGATGTGAGATTGTTAATTAATGGTTTCTCTAAGGTGGCAACTTAAACACACATCTGCGTGGATTGAGGTACCTGGCTATTCCAGGATTGCCTGTTTCTTTTTGGACCGCCACCCAGGCTCAAAGGGATCATGAGATTATTCAAACTAGAAACTTCCGTGTGCAGCCACAAGCCATTATGGGCTCTTTCATAGTTGATTAAGTCGTGCGAACCCTTATAGGGTAGACTTTCAGATGTAGGGGAAAGTAGGTGTACCGGTCTATCCATCGTAAGGTGCTAGCGCTTCTGAAAGACTGTGTCTCGGTCATCTGTTTCTCAAACACCATGTAGTGCGAGAAATCAAACGGAGGCGATCGAGTCTTGTGGGGAAAATTGCGCAAACCTCTGCAGAGTGTACAAACTAATCATGGTTAGCCGTGTCCCCGGTTATGGACGTTTTGAGTATCTAGTATTTGGATATCATGTGAATCTCATCATGTTACTTCTAAACTAATATTGTTGGGTTTTCATGATGATTATTTTTAATTGGGATTGGGGATGCTGTCAACCATTCTCAATGTTTAACAACCACCATGATAGTTTAACAAATTTATTCCTTTGCAGTAGGGAAAAACTAGCTTTATGAAAAACTGTAACCATAGAGCTTTCCACCAGCCATATGTGCATGTAGTATAGGCTTAATCATTCATTACTCTCTATGTGTTACATTGCCAGCATATTCCATGTGCTGACCCGTTTCGGGCTGCAACGTTTCATGTTGCAGACTTTTCAGACGACGAGTAAGGTGCCTTTTAGGTCGTGGATCTATACTTAGTGATGCCGTTGGAGTTGATGGACTCGCTTATCTTCCAAGCCTTCCGCTGTTATCGTTATTAGATGGCCTTAAGCCATATTTATTGTAATAAGTTCTCTTTGAAACATCGATGTAATAAGTGTGTGATTGCTACTCTGTTATAAATCCTTCGAAGTACTGTGTGGTGTCAGCATTACTGATCCAGGGATGACACCTGAGCACAGAGGTCAGACTGTTTGAGGTCTGGTCGCTACATGATCCTAACTCACTGTGCATTTGCAGTCCAAAGCAAATCTTAAATATGCACAAATTTAAGGGGAGCTCTTACTTATCACATACTTCTCAAAGTGACGATATATTCCATTCTTATTATCATTTGTCGAAGCTTTGATCCATATGTTGTCATCAATTACCAAAAAGGGGGAGAATGAAAGTGCAACTATCCCTAGGTGGTTTTGGTAATTCCTAACAACATATAGCTCATTGAGCTAACATCATTCCAAGATGAATATTTCAGAAAAGCTCAATGGATGGCATGGCATGGATGAGGAAAGTGGATCCCTCAAAATTACAAGGACAAAAGATTGGCTCAAGCTTCAAGAACAAGACTCTACATTTTATATTTTTAGTGATCCAAGATCACATTGAGTCCATAGGAAAAGCCAATACTATTAAGGAGGGATGAGGTGTTGCTTAATGAGCCTCTTGCTTCATGTGCTTAGTGATATGCTCCAAAATCCTCAACTACCTTTCCATATCCACATATGACCCAAACCTAAAGTCAAACTCGGCCCCACCGATTCTTTCTATCCGGAGCCACCGAGTTTCACATGTCATAGCCACTGCCACAAACCCTAGCAAATCGTTTTCACCGACAGGGATCTCGGTCTCACCAAGATCGGATTGCAATTTCTCTATTTCCCTTCGTAACGTTTCGGTCTAACCGAAGTGAGCGATCGGTCCCACCGAGATTGCAATGTAAACTCTCTGTTTCCCTTTCGCAACATTACGGTCTCACCGAAAAGAGCGAATCGGTCCCACCGAGTTTACCTGACCAACTCTCTGGTTAGCTTATTACCAAAATCGGTCCCACCGAGTTTGTGTAATCGGTCACGCCGAGATTACGTTATGCCCTAACCCTAACCATATCGGTCCTACCGAGTTGCATCTCAGTCCCACCGAAAATCCTAACGGTCACTAGGTTTGCTGAATCGGTCCGACCGAGTTTAACGATTCGGTCCCACCGAGTTTGGCAGATTGTGTGTAACGGTTAGATTTTGTGTGGAGGCTATATATACCCCTCCACTCACTCTTCATTCGTGGAGAGAGCCATCAGAACAGATCTTCACTTCCAATACACATTTTCTGAGAGAGAACCACCTACCCTTGTGTTGGCCTCAAGATATTCCATTCCTACCATATGAATCTTGATCTCTAGCCTTCCCAAGTTGCTTTCCACTCAAATCTTCTTTCCACCAAATCCAAATCCTGTGTGAGAGAGTTGAGTGTTGGGGAGACTATCATTTGAAGCACAAGAGCAAGGAGTTCATCATCAACACACCATTTGTTACTTCTTGGAGAGTGGTGTCTCCTAGATTGGCTAGGTGTCACTTGGGAGCCTCCGACAAGATTGTGGAGTTGAACCAAGGAGTTTGTAAGGGCAAGGAGATCGCCTACTTCGTGAAGATCTACCGCTAGTGAGGCAAGTCCTTCGTGGGCGACGGCCATGATGGAATAGACAAGGTTGCTTCTTCGTGGACCCTTCGTGGGTGGAGCCCTCCGTGGACTCGCGTGACCGTTACCCTCCGTGGGTTGAAGTCTCCATCAACGTGGATGTACGATAGCACCACCTATAGGAACCACGACAAAAACATCCGTGTCTCCAATTGCGTTTGAATCCTCCAAACCCTTCCCGTTACATTCTTGCAAGTTGCATGCTTTACTTTCCGCTGCTCATATACTCTTTGCATGCTTGCTTGAATTGTGTGAAGATTGCTTGACTTGTGCTAAGATAGCTAAAATCTGCCAAGAACTAAAATTGGGAAAAGGATAGATTTTTATTTGGTCAAGTAGTCTAATCACCCCCCCCCCCCTCTAGACATACTTCCGATCCTACAGTTACATAGTGGACATATGGGAACTTGACTACGGACAAGATTTTAAGGTCCCTTTGTTTAAGTGCAAATGGGTCAATCTGTCAGGAGGCGGGGTACATGTAGACCCACAGTACGGAATGACAACAGTCGATCTGAAAAATCTTGGGTACACTGACGAACCGTTCGTCCTAGCCAATGATGTGGCACAAGTTATCTATGTGAAGGACATGTCTACCAGACCGAGAAGAAGAAAAGATAAGGAAACGAATACATCATACGATGAGCCAAAGCGCCACATAGTTCTTTCAGGAAAAAGGGACATCCTAGGAGTGGAGAGCAAGACAGACATGTCTGAAGATTATGAAAAGTTTCATGAATTTCCTCCCTTCAATGTCAAGGCTGACCCAAGCATCCTGATAAACGATGAAGATTATCCATGGTTACGGCGCAATAAGCAAATGACACAAGCGAAGAAAAAGTGAAGACTTTCTCCCGCAACTATTATGATGATACCATGCCAAATTTGTAACAGACGAGTATGCTATGCCAACTTTTTCAGAGTTCATTTGAAAACTATGAATTTAGGTCGAATTTTCTCTATAGGTGCATCTATGTTCAAATTTTAACTATTCAAATTTGAAAACTAATGGCACTAACAGAAAGTTTATAATTTTTCTAAAACTAATGGCACTAACAGAAAGTTTATAATTCTGCTGGCCTAAAAGCAAAAAGAACTAAAAAATAAAGCAAAAAACAAAAGAAAATAAATAATACAGAAAACAAAACAAAAAAACTGGAAAAAAATAAAAATAGCAACAATAATTATTTTGTTGTAAGTAGAAACAAAAAAACAAAAAAGTGCCACCTATTGGGCACCCACGGCCTGAATACGACTAGAAACCCTACCATGGGCCAGGATTCAGGCCCGCGGGAGGCCCAATAGGCCCACAGGCACACATTGCACGGTTCGGCCGAAAGCCTGCTTTAGAGAGGAGCTTGAGAGGGAAGGCGCACCGCACCTTATAAACAGGTGCGGCTCCCTCTCAACTAGCGAGGTGGGACTAAACATTTGGGCGCGGGACAGCACAAGGCCTTTGGTCCCGGTTGGTGGGACGAACCGGGACCAAAGGGGGGCATTGGTCCCGGTTCGTGGCACAAACCGGGACCAATGCCCCCCTTTGGTCCCGGTTCGTCCCACCAACCGGGACCAAAGGCCGCCGCTTCCCGCCCTTTGGGCTGCTGAAAAGAGCCCTTTGGTCCCGGTTGGTGGCACCAACCGGGACTAAAGGTGGCATTAGTCCCGGTTGGTTTCACGAACCGGGACCAATGCTCTTGCTATATATACAACACTTAGCAGTTTTCGACCAAATCACCCACTTCTCCCCCGACGCCCCCTGCTCCTCCTCGTCGACGTCGCCGCCCGACGCCCCTGCTCCTCCTCATCGCCATCGCCACCGACGCCGTCAGGCTGCTCGCCTTTGCCGTCGCTGCCGCCACCGACGTCGTCAGGCTGATCGCCTTCGCCGTCGCCGCCGCCCCCTGTCAACACAACCCCTCCCGTCCCGCGCCCCTGCGCCCCTGTCCTGCGCGGCCGCCGTGCCGCCGCCCCTGCCCTGCGCTGGTGCCGCGCGCCGCCCACCCGCCACTGCCCTGTCAGGCCGGCGCCCCCCCCCCCCATCTGTTTTTTCATGTATATATGGTGTTCTTTTTTCAGATTATATGTATATGTGTGAGTATATGATTGTATGTATATATGTTCTCTGTGTATATATATGTTCATGTATATATGCAAAAGATATATGCTTGTTATATATATATATATATATATATATATATATATATATATATATATATATATATGCTTGTTTTTTATATATATGTAATGATTTTTTTATAGAATATGATGTTTTTTTCATAGATGATCCCATATATGATGTATGCACAAATGTGGATGAAATATAATGTTTTTTTGTTCATAGAACATGATGTTTTTTTAATTCATAGATTTTTTTTTGTTCATGAGAGAGGCGGGGACGTTGAGGGATAATAGATGTATTTTTTCAGAATTTTCTATCATGCATATACGGATTTTAGACCACGGGAGCACCCCCTCCCTATCGTTGCAAAATTTGCTAAGTGATATTAAGAAAGGAAGGAAAAGAAGGATAGGAAAGAAGAAAATAAGAAGAGGAAAGAAAGAACAAGAGGGGAGGAAGAAAAGGAGAAATAAATAAGAAGAAGAAAAAGAAGAAAAAGAAGAGGAGAAGAAGAAAGGAATAGTGGAGAAGAAGAGAAAATAGAAAATTTTCTTCTTTTTCTTCTTTTTTTTCTTCTTTTTTTCTTCGATCTTCTCCTCTAGCTATTCCTTTCTTCTTCTCCTCTTTCTTCTTCTTCTTCTTCTTCTTCTTCTTCTTAATTTTTATCGGGAACGAGGGTGTCGAGGATCGCCAAGGGGTCAAGGGTCGGGAACTAGGGTAGAGGGTCGAGGGTTCGAGGGTTCTATAGGGTCGAGGGTTCCAGGGTCGTCTAGGGGTCGAGGGTTCCAGGGTCGTCGAGGGTTCGAGGGGTCGAGGATCGCCGAGGGGTCGAGAGAGGTTTCCTAGTGTCAAAGTATTGAAGAAATCCATGGCTTCATCATTAGCCGGAAGTAACCTGGGCATGATGGTACGAAGTCCTCCAAAGTTATTTTGGAATGGTGTCCCAGATAGGATAATTTGCCTTTTTGTATGGATTTCAGCAAAGGCCTTCCAAATAACGATATTTGGAAGGTTCTTGCTGAACTTTGTACCAAGAAGCAAATTATCCTATCTGGGACTCCGTTCCAAAATAACTTTGGAGAGCTTCGTACCATCATGCACCTATTACTTTCGCCTAATGATGAAGACATGGTTTTGTTGAATCCTTGGACACTAGGCAACCTCCCGACCCCTCGGCGATCCTCTCGAACATGAGAGGAAGAAGAGGATAAAAAAAACAAGAGGAAGAAGAAAAAAAGAGGAGAAGAAAGAATAGAGGAGTTCCTCTTTTTTTTCTTCTTCTTCCTCTAGAGAAGCAGCGTTCAACACGTGGGTCGTCGAGAGACATAGATGTAGTGTCGTCGTTGTCGATATACCCCCTCCCGATAGCTTCAACACGTGGGGGGGGGTCGATATTACCCCCTCCTTGAAGCGTTCTCGAGGCCACCCCCAAACCCTTGAAGCGTTGTCGAGGCCACCCCAAACCCTAGAGAAGCAGCGTCGAGGCCACTAATTAATATATATGATTCCTTACTATGATCAGCTAGCTAGTTCTACGTTTGCCACTAATATATCCATCTGTCATGTTTGAATAATAATTGCCATGTTGTAAATATTTGTAGAAACTATGGACACCGCCCGAGACGAAGCAAAAGAAACGTTGTTGAGGGACATAATCGCAGAAGGAAGTGATGCCGTCTCATTGTTTCTCAACGACACCGATGGTCTGGAAGGAGAGGGTGAAGAAGCTGGCTCCGGTGACCTAATGCCGGTGCAAGAAGGAGAACGTGAGGACGGCTCTGGTGACCCAATGCCGGTGCAAGAAGGAGACCGTGATGACGGCTCCAGTGACCGAACCGAGTCCGGCCAGGTATATATATTAGTTAAGCCTGTGCTGACTAGCTAATTGATGCATTCATTGTTTTGGTATGTACACATATTAATTAAGTCTTTGTTCTTTTTTCTAGCCCTCCAGATCGAGCACAACTGAGGTAAAGAGACGAGGCCCGAAGAAAAAGTTGAGCTCGGATGAAAGGTTTGAGATCATAGCAATCGCGCCCGACGGCCAACCGATTGAACCCATCCGAACAAAGAACGCATTTGTTGCTCAGTGCGGGGTTCTGGTTAGGGACAAGATCCTGATCAGCATCCAGCAATGGTTAAAGCCGGCTACAGAAGACCCTGAGGTGTCTTACATCAATGATATGCAGAAAAATGATCTTTGGACTGAGCTGAAGTCAAATTTCACCCTACCGCTAGAGGATGATCCGGAGAAGCCAGTTAAAGAGCAATTAATCAAGTATTTTGCTCTTAAGAGGATGGCAGACCTATTCAGGAGGTGGAAGAAAGAGCTGAATAGGTTTGTCGATAAAAAAGAGACACCAGAATTCAAGGGCAGATATGAGAAGATCAGAGATCACTGGCCCACATTTGTGGCCAACAAGACATCGGAAAAGAGTAAGAAGATGTCGGCGACAAACAAGAAAAATGATGCGAAGAAGAAGCTTCACCATCGCACGGGGTCAGGTGGCTACCTCGTAGCCCGTCCTAAGTGGGCCAAGACTAAGAATGATCTGGTTGAAAAAGGGATCGAACCAGAGATAATGAACTGGCCAGACCGTTGCCGGACTTGGTTCTTCAGGGCTGGCGGAACCTTGGACCCTGTAACAGGGAAGTGCATTTGGACGGACGAGCAACTTGACATACCCTTGAAGAAGCTTCAGTACTATATCGAAGCAGCGCACCAAGGGACGTTCCTTCGAGACAGAGAGAAGGACGAGCTCACAATGGCCCTCGGGAATCCTGAGCTCCCTGGGCGGACACGAGGCACGCCAGGCTCCATTCCGTGGAAGGCTGGGTTTCCGGACGCAGGCGGTTACAAATGCCAGGAGAGGAGGAAGAAAGTGCAGCAGTCCAAACTACGGGCGCTTAAAGCAAGGGTACTCGGGATAGAGGAACGAGAAGCAAATCGCAGCAAACGAACTGCCGAAGCTTCCCCAGAAGCTACCCCACCATCTCAGCGGAGAAGCAGCGTGGCTTCCACCGAGCTGCTTCAGCCGGAGCATGTCTTGACGGCTCCTGCCAGCTATCCTGTGGATGCTATCACGGAGTCTCAAAATTGCCACCTTATGACGCAATGGATTAATATGAAGGTCAAGGCGGCTGTTGGCTCTGTTTATCCTTCTGAACCCGGCGCAACTTTTCACTGCCGGCCGATTCCAGAAGGATATGCTAGGGTGATGGTGGATGAAATAACGGAGGGATTTGAGGAGCTCCCGCTTGACCACCCTACCGGTGAAGGGGAGACTCGGCTGGGTTCTGCTCTGAAGACTCCATGCCTATGGCGGAAGGATCTCATCAACCTTCAGAACTAGACGCCTCCGCCTCCTCCTCCTCCTCCTCCGGCGAGTCAGGGCACTCCGCCTCCTCCACCGCCTCCTCCTCCGGCGAGTGACGATCAGGGCACTCGGCCGACTCCTTCTCCGGCGTGTGGCGGCACTCCGCCTCCTTCTCCGCCTGCGCCTGCGCGCCCAACCAGCCAGCCTTCTCCTTCTCCGCCTCGTCAGCAAGGGCGGAAGAGACGCGCCGCCGCTCCAGCAGCTGCTCCGGCGCGTCGTAGTCCTTCTCCTCTGCCTCGTAAGCAAGTAAAGAAGACAACCGCTATGTCTTCTCGGCCGGCGTCTAGCAGTACAGCCAGAGGCGGGAAGACATACAGATTCGGTCCTTCTCTGAAGACTCCAGAGAAGTTACCATACGAGATGAGCCCGGAGGAGAATGCGAAAATCGCGCGAACCGAAGCGAAGGAATGGTTTGAATGGTTGAAAGCACAGAGACATCCACCTCCGGAGGAGAAGGTAGATCCGGTGAAAGCGAAGCGCACTCTGGCTGCCCTGGCAAAACCACCCAAGTCTCCGCCGAAAGGCAACTATGAGCGCATTATTGCAAAGACATGGGCCGAAGCGGAGCGGTCGGGAAGTACAGTCAGTGATCAAAGGATGAAAGAACGATGAGCAGCTGGAAAACAAATTGCCCAGCTCGGCGAACAAGCGAAGCAATCGTGCCCCCCGCTCAAGGTGCCTAGCGACATCATCGATCCGAGGATGGTGCCCGGTTATAGCAATCTTGACGATTACCTGCCCGACAATGTACATTATGATCCCATGGAGGTGCAGATACACAGATACGAGTACGGGAAGCCTCTCGTCAAAGATGAAAAATCTCTAACAACGATGATGCGAAGATTGCATAATTGGTACTTGAAAATCTGCATAGAGTCTGGGGGGAGGAGTACTTTGTATGCGAGAGTTAAACCAGAGCATGACCTCGTTGGAATTGAACTGTTGCCTATTCCATTTGAGGAGTTCTATCAGTTTTTCAATCAATTGGCCCTCGATAAAGCAACGCTCACCTGCTACTGTCTGTAAGTACTACTACTTCTGTCATTAAGTCTCTCTATATAGCTCAGCTCTTTCATTGCATGTATTTATAATTATCCTCACTGTATGATGCAGATTGAAGATCGCCGAATTGAAGAAAAGACAAATCGGTGATATTGGGTTCGTTAACACATATCTCATAGATGCAACTGAGGTTGAACATCATCCCGAAGATACCGAGGACAACTTGTATGATCATTCAAAATAAATGAACACAAAGATATAATACTCTTTCCTTACAACTTCAAGTGAGTGTTACTGTCTTGTGCATATTCGGTTTCCCTTATATATTAGTCCAGGTTATAGTAATGTAATTGATGAGTTATGCATACGTGCGCAGGTACCACTATATTCTCCTAGAGATTAGGCTTGAGCAGGGAGTAGTAACTGTCTTGGACTCTAAACGAAAAGATCCCCAGGAGTATGCGGACATGACTGAAATCCTCAAGAAGTAAGTTAAATCGATCATTATCCACCATATCAGCAACTTTGTTCATTTCCTGATATCAAGTAATTGTTTTTTTTGTCCGGCAGGGTTTGGAGAAAATTCACCAGAAAAGCTCCGGGACTGTCGAAGGAGCTGCCATTTAGACACCGAAAGTAAGTACTATACAGTAGCATGTTCCGTGCATCTACTAGTGATTCAAGCGCTAGTTTCATCAATACCATTTGGCATTCTTGCTGATCAGTTTGATTGACCTCTATTTCTTGTGAAGTGGTTGTGGCAGGAACAAGGGAATGATTTCTGTGGATACTACGTTTGTGAGTCCATCCGCCACACGACCTGTGAGCGGGGCGGGTACTCTGACAAACAATATGAAGTGCGTAAATAACAATATTCACAATTTTATTTTATTAGCATCATTTGTGTTGAGTTTCATTCATTCATATATATATATATATATATATATATATATATATATGTATTTACCCCCTTCTTCAAATTAGATGTTTCGGCAGCGGGATGAACTCCTAGCACCAGATCGCATGCGAGCAATTCAAGAGGAATTGGCGGCATTCTTTCTTGACCACGTGATCGCTGAAGACGGAGATACTATGTGGATCATGCGTCCGTAATTTAGGAGATTATATTTGTAAGAGATAATTATTGTATATATGTAGCCGGTAGTGTCGGATAGATATACGAGAACTTGTTGTTCGACCAATCTCTCGGAGAAGGAGAGGTGGTCGATATCACTTCTCTCTGTATGCATATATGTTCATGACGATCTTCTGTTTCCTTCGTTTGCTTACTAGCTAGCTATAGCGTGTCTAGCGTCGACCAAGCACGGACATAAGAGAGGACACTTCTCTCTACTAATTAGCTATCTAACACAATATATGAAATACCTAAATTAACCCCCCAAAACCCCCAACCCTCCCCCCCCTTTAAAAAAAACAAAAACCCCAGCCACGGAAATGCTGACGCGTGGAGGTCTATTGGTCCCGATTGGTGCCACCAACCGGGACCAAAGGCCCTCCTGCCTGGGCTCGGCGCACAGGCCACGTGGAGGCCCATCTGTCCCAGTTCTGGTTTAAACCGGGACTAAAGGGTGAGGGCATTAGTAACGACCCTTTAGTCCCGATTCAAGAACCGGGACTAAAGGCCCTTATGAACCGGGACTAAAGGCCCTTTTTCTACTAGTGGATGCGGCGGGGGGAAATGATGGGCGATGCGGCCGGAGGTGGTTGTCGTCCACATTTATATGATGGGACAGTTTTGGCAACTACCCGTGACACGTGCTGCCCCACGCGCGGGCGGCTTCACGCGTGCACGAAAGGCCGCCGTATACAAACAAATACGTATACGGACGGGCACACGTATACGGCCGGGCATACGATCTAACCGGGCCCGTACGGGCCTCCCAGGGCTCCTCGACGGCTATACGCGGGGGCAACAAAGACGATCGTGCCCCTCGTTATGAACCGTTTTTGGTTCATCCTAGCCGTCGATGTGTTTTTCCACCCCGCGTTCAGCCCAGGGGGGAGCACCGGAGCAGAAACCATGTAGTACATATTGAACCAACTTCTCACATTTTGTGGGCTTGTGGGTCCACGCTCTTCCATGTTGAACTAGCTCAAATCGGATGGGTCACATGTCAGGGAAGTGCATGACTGTGCTTTAGTTTGTAACGCTCACGCCGTTGCCCTATTATCTGCCTGTTGCAGGACTGAACACCTGTTCTGATCCTGAAGAAGCTTAGGCAGCTGCTGTTCTGCTGGGCAAATAGCTAAGCGAAGAAATCAGGGCCAATGTGTGCCATCAACCATCCAGGTAGTCGTCAAGAGCAGCTTCAGGCTGGCTCTTCATGGCCTTAGTTTTCTTCTGTTCATCCAACAATATTTAAACATGCATGTCTTGCTAGAAGAATTGCATAACCTCATGCATAGCCGCCAGTTTGTATAACAGTCGTGTATCATGCGTAAGCATCCACCTTCTGCTATGAGAAATATAACATCATCCAGTACTGTACCCAATGTTTGCATATCACTGATCAACTGTGAAGAAACTTGGTCAAAACGCAGAAGGTGGTAAGTCATTCACATAGAGTAATGATTAAAACTGGCATATTGATAAATACATAACATGATCGGCAAGCTAATCCAAGGGTAGGTAAACCCCTAAGTCGTCAAAACAACCATGTAGCCAAGTTTAGTATGATAGCTTCGGCAAATCCATCTAGTAACTATTCCCTCCGTTCCTAAATATAGGTCTTTGTAGAGATTTGAACAAGTGACTACATACGAAGCAAAATGAGTGAATCTATACTCTAAAATATGTCCATACAAATCCGTATGTGGTTGTCTATTTCAAATCACTAAAAAGACTTATATTTACGAACGGAGGGAGTACTAACTAGAGATAATTGGGGATCTTGAGCTGCAACTAACATAAAGGGGCAACGTCTCAGACTGTGTGACCATCGGCTCAGTCGGTTTCTGTTTTTTCCTGCCAGAAAGACTATGAGTTTTGTTCCTCCAAAACAGGATTACAATTGGACACCGTGAGCCAACATACAATCCGGGGATTGACGTAACCAACAAAAAATACGACCCTCTGTTCTACCAAACTTTGCCAAGCATTCGGCAACCCTGGTGGCGTATATATGGAGCTAACAATGTGATTTGGCTCAGCCGGTTTCTCGGTCGAAGTCGTTATCATCGGACATTCACATTGTTGACGTCATCTCCTCCTAGATGTCGTAGGTGGGCTTGTCTATGGACTATTAATCGTATGTCACAAGGAGATCTTGATTGGAAAGGAGAAACAACTCTTCTAGATGGAGAAAAAGAGGGGTTCCAAAAAAATTAAAACAAATCCACAAAAAGGTTCTACTTGGATGGAAAGCTTCTTCTAGCTTGCATCGTTAAGTAGACAAAATATGGACGACAGTTGTGAATGGATGGAAAGCTTTGTCTAAGGTCATGTGTCTACATGTTGAATCCTCAGGTCCGGCGTGGCCTTAGCACGATGACTTCCCGACTGTCTACTGCAACAAGGTTTGACCGGCTCCGACGAGGAGGGCATTCATGGCGGTGGGCCTTCGGCTCGCTCCAGTGTTTGTATTCGTCACTAGGTGGTCTTCGGATCTGGATGTATGTTTTTACTTCTGGTGTTCGTTGTACTAACTTGATAGTTTGATGAATAGATCAGATTTTTTCCCCGCAAAAAAAGCAGCGGAAGGTGGGGAAAAGGGGGGGGGGAGGTGGCCATGGACCGATGATAGACACATATCTCGATGGACTGGATGAGAGTTTTTCTATGGATCCCATTTTTTCTATGACCCATCCCCCATTAGTTGGCCCCCATAGTGAATGGAAGAATCAAATTAGTCTCCTCTTTGTTGCTAATGGCATGACAAATAGGTGTGTCCTATAAAGGAAGAAATTGGTCAAAGGAGACGTCAATGGTGAAGACTTGACCGCAATCATTAGTGGCACAGGCAGAATTCCATACAATTTAGGGAGAGCCTTCGAGTATAGAATCTGGATAGTTGCACGTACCTAAATTTTCCTTCAAAAATCTATAGTAGTTTACCAAAGCAAAAAAAATGAAGTGTTTCCAGAATATAGTGCATCAAAATTGTATAATTACATGTCCAAATTATGATTTTTGCCGGAGTTCTTGAAGGATGAGCTTCGGTTCTGGTAGGCTGCGCTACTCACCTTCTTTATGGTTCCCTGTACTGTAACCATCTGTTGTCTTTGTATACGGTTTCAGAAGCTATTCCTGTACTTATGTTCACTAGATCATCGATGACGCGCGTTGCTGCGTCCGTCTATTTTTAATATTGAATGTTCGTGATTGATGCAAATATGTGGAGGCATTATACAAGAAAGAGTAACAGATAAAGGCACCAACGCCCTCATTGTCAACTTAGCACACTATATATATAGTAGCAATATCTATGCTACATATTAATTCATTGGTAAATATGATCGAGTTTGTTGCCAGCTAGATTTCAGAATGTAAAACTTATGCAAGGCTCCCTACTGATGTGATGGCATCATAAAAAACAGAATTGCTTGCCATAATAGTAGTTTGCTGGAATATATCACAAGATACCATATGATGTTAATTCTAACAGCAGTCACAACTCACAACACATCGCATGCCAATTTGAAGTCGAAGGCAATGATTTACCTGAGATGAAATATTATACCCTTCTTTGTTAGTTGATGGCAGTTTAGTCGAAAGTAAATATAGTTCAAATCTTGACAATAACAGGTGGATAGATGTAATATATATCTTAGCCAAATGGAATTTACATGCTTCCATACGTAGCAATGGACTCGTAAAGATTTAGACTCGTTTCTTCACTTTATCCTGTAGGTTCAACAACAAACACATACCTCTCTTATCAACCCGGCCACTTGATGCTATATCAACGTTGGTTCTGATACTTCAAAGATCAAAGAACAGTTACCACACTGTGGATAATAATATTATTGAAAGATCACATATCAAGCAGTAGCATGTACCTTGTGTCTTACAATGCAATACATGCTTCAAAGATATATAGCAGCCTTCCTGTGAAAAAAGATATATAGCAGCCATTATATTCCAACAAATGTGTTAAAAGTGTTAATGAACAATTACTTTTTCTTCCAATCTAGCATTTGTTGTAGGTAATTTTTATCATCTCTATTAGTATTGTAGAGTTGACTGGAGAAAAATACCCTTGTGGGGAACATGCTTTTGTCCTGACATGTTGCATTCTTATCAAACAGATAAGAAGATGTGCGCATCATCTTGTTCCATTGAGAAAGAGCAACCAAGTACCAACATAGAACGATCTTTAAGAAAACAAGAGGGCTGCCTGGAATTTAAAAGGGAGATAATATTGCTATAAAGTAGCAAGTCATTGTCAGCATCAAGCTACATCACACCCTTCCTAAGGCTAAGATTTTGCAACTTCTCACACTTAGCTTTAAATTATGTTTTCCCGGCCTTGCATGGAATAGAACTGTATATCATGAGATGAAATATTTCAACCCCCGTGCCTTCACTAATTGATGCATGTTAGTTTATATTGATAGTGGATCAATCACCAGGTAAGCTACATAAACATATCACACCACATGCCTTGGAATTTAGGTTCGTCAAGATTGTTGATTCAAATGATACATTAGCACGATCTAGTTGTGTCTGGTCAACTGCAACTAAAAATTATGTTTTGGGCAAGTAAGTGAATCATAAAGTGGTGAAACAATGAAGACATAGTTAAAAACCTTTTTGAGAAAACAATTGACATTAAAATAATAAAGAAAAATTAAGCAAGCGATGGTGTGCAAGAAAGGGGATTTAGAGAAAGGGGAGGTAAGGGATAAATCCCTACAGAGGCAGATACAATTGCAAGGAGAGCTCGCTCCGCCTAATACAAAAGACTGAACCAACATATAATGGAACATGTAATAAATCAAGAATAAGGGAAAGAAGTGCCAGGTTGACTTGAGCATGGCGCATAATTAGAATCATAATACAACAGATCAAACCAACCATAACCCAGCATGTAATAAGTCAAAAAGAAAATCTGGCAACAATGATGGTTGTTTTTAAAGGAGACGCTTGTGAGGAAAAGGCAGCGAATCTCATGTACAAAGGGGTGCCATGGCCTCCCTCGGCCTTCTGGCGATCTTCAGATCTTGGCGAGCTCCGGTTAATCCTGAGAAAAGTTTGATAACTACACCATACCTCAACCAAACCTGAATGGATAAACTTGGCAACCCAAACCGAACTAAACCTATTTGTATTTGCGTCAACCCAACTAAAACCAAACCTATTTGACTTTTCACCCAAACTAAACTAAAACTGAGTGTCCATCTGTGGGTTGGAACCATTTCCTGAAATGGTTTGCAAACCATTTGTGCAACATGAGACATTAAAGATGCCCTAGGCGAGTTTCCTCGCTCTGCTCCCTCGTGCTCCCGGACATCCGTGTGCGCCATGGCTCCGCAACCCTGCTCCCGGCCCGTGTCCGCGCCGCAGGCAGCGGCAACAGCGGCTGACCCTCTGCCTGTGCCGGGCGCCGTCCCTGCGTCCTGCTGCTCATCGGATGTGCCCCGGCGTCCTACTGCTTGGAGATACAAGAGGGAGAACGCGGCCATCATGTCCTCGCGCACGGGCCTCGGGAAGCCGGCGACGATGCCCACTCCATCCACAATGCTCGCAGCCGCACCTCTGCTTTCAATCATGGCGCTTGCCACTCCTCCGCATGCTAGAGTCGCCGCCAGCCTGCCGCTCCCCGCATTCTGGAGTCGCCGCCGGCCTGCCGTGGCTGCTGCCGGTGCCGAACAACTCCGATCTGGCCCTTGCTGATCTGCACGAAAGGGTTGGAATCAATTCCTGGAACCATTTCCCTTCCTAGAATAGTCTTCGCAGAGGGGGCCAGCGAGCCGTTCGCGAACGGAGAGGGGCGGCGGTCGCAGGTGTGGTCGACAAGCGGAGAAGACTGCGTGTCGGTCGGGTTGGAGAACTCGAAACGAAACCTATGCCACCAACCGGATCGCAACTGTGGATTGAAACTGTTTGTAACCGGACCTGTTTGGGCCCATAGCCGACCATACCCACCCATTTGCTGTGAGAAACTAAACTAAACCAAACTTTTAGGAGAGTTAGCCCATTAACACCTGAACCAAATGAGGCCGGACGCAAAAACCGACCCAGCTCACCCGGTCAATCGAAAACTGTTTCCAGATTTAGCTCCGGCCTCCCCGCTCCTCGGGGTGCTGGCCACGGACGGCGACGCACTCTGAGCGTTTGGTTCTCTTTTGCCCCGTCGGATGGCCAAGCAATAAAATCAGTAGATGGAATACGAAGCACGGGAGAGGAGGCCATGAGGGGTGCAGGGGTACAAAAGATCTGCTCCAGCGAAGAAGATACGGGAAGGATCACATATATAGGTGCATCGGGCATGAACTAAGGAGGGGGAGCCAGCGGGATTGTAACGCACATCAACCATCAACGCCAGCGAGTAACGCGCCTCCACCGCCATCATGGCTCGCATAACGATACCTTAAATCCACAGCTCCAATTCTCCTCAGCCGCCGCAGCAGCGCCCCTTCTCATCGCCCGGCGTGGAGCGTGGACTCCTTGGTGGGCTCACATCACCCAAGCCCAAGCACCTTCTTTTGTTTTCCATAAAGTAGGCCTTGTTCAATGGCAGACGAGCGATTTTGTCGCTGGAGCAGCGGCCCAGCCCGTGTAGTGCTTTCTATGGCGTACGGATGCTTGGACAGGGTTAGAAGGAAATCCAATGGCCAAAGACGCCCACAATTTTAGATCTGACGACCACAAACGCTTATGGCCTGAGAGGAGAGGAAAAATGCTCAGTTATAATATCTTTAAATGATGGAGCGACATGCAAGTCATGCAAAAATGCACTTTTATTTCCAATACCTCCTAACTCTAGA
The DNA here is from genome assembly GCA_032464435.1 of Aegilops umbellulata. NCBI lineage: Eukaryota > Viridiplantae > Streptophyta > Magnoliopsida > Poales > Poaceae > Aegilops > Aegilops umbellulata. Next base: position 583,495,985 of record CP136060.1, on the reverse strand, counting down.
TCGAACCGGCTTTGGTGGTCTTATTGCACAAATATGAAAAAAAGATAACGTTATGAGACATCACCCGGTGGACATGTATATGGATGCAGATGCTCTTTGTTGCCTTTTATGGTGCTCCCTCCAACCAGTTGATATCTTCACGCTGCCATCGCCATTCACTGCCTCCCCATGTGCACTGCAATTTTCCATCGGCCGATGTAGGCCGTCACTGTCCATCCAAATGCACTTGTATATAATTGAGCAGAAGTGCAGTTCGCTCTTGAATCCAACCATATAGGGATGTAAGTAAACACGCAACTAAGCTTCATGTGCAAGCTGCGCTTGAGTCTAGTCATTGGGTTGTTTGATGCCTGTAGTACATTTTGAACTGAACTTCTCACATTTTGTGGGCCTGGGGATCCATGCTCTTCCATTTTGAACTAACTCAAATTGGGTGGATAACAGGTCAGGGAAGTGCATGCCGGTGCTGTAGTTCGTAACGCTCAAGCCGTTGTCCTCCTGCTATGTGCTTGCTGCAGCTATGTGTTTGCTGCAGGACTGAGCACATTTCTAATCGGGAAGAAGCTGAGGCAGCTGCGGTTCTGGCCGGCCTTCAACACTGATCTATGGAGCTGAGAATAGCTAATGAGCGAAGAAACCAGGGACCAGCAGTGGTGAAACTGTCGACAAGGCACAGCTGATCGAGGATGTGAGGAAGGTGACGCCTCCAAGATCTGCAGCTACGCCCAGGGCATGAACATCATCAAGGCCAAGAGCACGGAAAAATGATGGGTCCTCAACCTCGGTGAGCTAGCCAGGGTCTGCAAGGGTGGGTGCATCATCCGCGCCAGCTTCCTGGACAGAATCAAGAAGGCCTACGACAGGAACGGTGAGCTCGCCAACCTGGCAACCTCCTCATCAACAACGGTGAGTTTGCGCAGGAGATCATGGACAGGCAAGCTGCGTGGAATGGAGGAGGGTCGTCTGCCTCGCCATCAACAATGGCGTCAGCACCCCCAGCTTGTCCGCAAGTCTGGCCTACTTGGACTCCTACCGGAGGGATCTGCAAGTCCAGGCCCAGAGGGACTACTTCGGGGCGCACACCTACGAGACAGTCGACATGCCCGGCTCCTTCCACACCGAGTGGTACAAGATCGCCAACTCGAAGATGTAAAGCTGCCGCTGCTGCTCTACCGAGAGACGGCCCATCAGGTTTGGTCTTCTCGGTATCCTCTGTTGCTGCCAGTCACGATCCGTTTAATTTTTATTTGAGTAATGTGTCCTGTATTTAATTTCTACAAGGAGACCACATTCTCTCCGGTCTCCACTACTTCCATGTGATCAACCCTGGAGGGAAGACATTGTTATTCGTCGGGGCAACGTTGACCTGACGATCAGTCTGAATTATTTTGAATATAAAATGTGTTTTTACCTACCTCTGTTTGATAGCCAATGGTCCTGCTTTCTGAAGGCTGCTTTATGAGCAGAATCACTGTCTGTTGCTTGTTTGTTGTCTCATATGATTCCCACAAAATTCTGTTGCTACCTCTTGTGTCTATGCTACTTTTTGTTTTGAAGATAGGCCATGTTTGACTACCCTGTTTATGATCATTTACAGTACAGTTCTTGTGTTACATAGTTGAGTTGTGACACACACTGCCCTGAAAAAAAAGTTCAACTGTGAACATGAGTACTAATAATCATGAAAGGGATCGTGGTATTATTAGCCTCTATTTAGTTCAAAGACCAGGACTATGTTAGAGAAAATCTGTCTGACTGACTGGAACCGGGTCAAAGTTTTGGCGGAACTTTGTTCGAAATCGGCTCATTTCGATAAGATATTACCTCGAGTTTCATCTGAGATCAACCCATTTATATTCTGAACCAACTTCCGTCCCTAATCGCTGGATGCTGGACTCAACTGTCCTTGATTGCCAATCATCAGCACTCAGTCTGACCCGGGCGTCTCCTGGTGCGTGTCCTCTATGCACCGCGTAAACCAAGCTCGAAGGCGTACTTTGCATGCTGGAGAAGATGCTTCCGCTTTCGGATTGTTTCCTACTACTTCATTGGCGCTTGCGCGCACCAAGCCAGGCGTGGGGCGGAGTAGCCATGGTGCATGAGAGCTCCTCCCTGGCGCCTTCAGCGCCCGTTGGCGAACGCAGCGCCCGCTGCGTAGCTTGACTGGGCCTGGCCCAGTAACGCTTGCTCGCTAGCTGGCTTCTTCCGCTCGCCCGCTCGCTGCCCCCCCCCCCCCTCCCTCGATCACTTTGTTTTTTTTTTCAATGGCTAAATTGCTACAGTACGTACTCATTTTCTTAAGGAAAAAAACCAGTTGGCTAGATTAAAAAAAAAAACTTGGCTACAGTACGTACTCTTGTGCTTAGAAAAAAGTTCATCGGTTTTGAAAAAAGTTCGTCGAATTTGCCAAAAAGTTCATCGAATTTGGAAAAAAAACATTGAATCTGAAAAATAATTCATCAAATTTTTAAAAAGTTCATCAAAATTGAAAAAAAGTTCATCAAATTTGAAAAACAAATTCGTCAAATTAAAAAAAGTTCATCAAATTTCAAAAGAGTTCATCGAATTTGAAAAACAAGTTCGTTGAATTCAAAAAAAGTTCATCGAATATGGAAAAAGTTCATCAAATCTGAAGAAAAAAATCGAATTTGAAAAAAGTTCATCGGATTTGGTAAAAGTTCATCAATTTGAAGAAAAAAGTTCACGAATTTAAAAAAAATATCAAATTTGGAAAAAGTACATTAAATCTGGAAAATGTTCATTGAATTTGAAAAAAAAGTTCATTCGGTTTTGAAAAAGATCGTTCAATTTGATAAAAGTTCATCAATTTCGAAAAAAGTTCAATGGTTTTAAAAAGTTTCTTTCAATTAACATTAAGAAAAAAAGAATAAAAAACCGAACAAAACCATTCCCAATAAAAAAGAACAATGATAACAGAAAAAGGGAAAGAGAGCAAAGAAAAAAGAAATAGAAAAAAATAAAAAGACGGAAGAAGTTTCTACTGAGCATGTAACGTGGACGTGGCAGGGTGGTTAGCGTAGCGTGTATTTACCAGGAGGTCCGCAGTTCGAAACCTAGCGCTTGCCACGAGGAGCCCAAGACCAGCCGACAAGGCCCAAGGGGAGAGTGTCCTGCATATATATATTGCACTTCATTTCTGAGAGGCATCGAAGGGAAGACTGAACCGGCCGCCGTTGGGCGTTTCCCCTCTCCCACCCCCTGGCTCTCGATTCCCCGACCCCCTTCTTGCTGCTACTACCTGTATATTGTATCCCAGATTCATAGCGATTGAGTGAACCATATATCCTAGATCGAGGTTCGTATCACCCACCCGCCTCGCCACCGCCGCCGATTATTTGCAAGATTTGTGGCCATGAAACTGAAGATGCTCGCCATGCCATTGCCATTGTTCGCTGCCCTCGGGGATGCAATGCACAAAGCATGGGACTTTACCTTGGGTTCGCAGGACCGGACTAGCTGTTGGTGCCACTATCTTCCTTGGTGAAGATGCAAGAACCACAATAGTACCCTACTTCTGTCATGGTGTTCTTGGCAATTAATTGCTTAAGAATCTCGTCCATCCATATTAGATGTGGCTGCTGCAAACAGCCTCTGTTTGCTGCTAAGATGTGGCCAAAGCTCTCAAAATACCAAAGAGCAAGGAGATAGAGGCTTGGCGATGGATGGGCAAAAAACGTTGGTAACAGTCAAGCCGTTTGTCCTGTGATCTGCTTGCTGCAGGACTGAACACCTGTTCTGGTACTGAAGAAGCTGAGGCAGCTGCTGCTCTGCTTGGCCTTCAACACTGATCTGGTCTACGAGGAGCTGAGAATACCTCAGAGACCAAGCCCATGTGTGCCATCAGCCATCCACATAGCTTTACCAATTTCGGTGCTCTCGGGTGCCAGAGCACCCTATATGCAAAAATAATTTAGTGATTCAGAAAAAGTTCAAAAAATTCAGAATTTTTTTTGGAATCAAACATGATCAAGTATTGTACTCGTATAAAAAGGTTCGCTAGAGAATGACTTTCATTATATCGTGGGTTAAAGATTCGTGAAAAAAAACGCTACATACATGTACTATTCATGCTATATTGTCATCATAAATTTGTTTTTTTTTCCTGAAGTCCATGGGACGCCAAACATTTTACATGAGTGCAATACTTGATCACATTTGATTCTTTTAACTTTTTTTTGAATTACTAAATTATTTGGCGCATATAGGGTGCGCTGGCACCCGAGAGCACCAACTTCGTGTCCCTTCAGGCTGCCTCTTTCTTCATGGCCTTTGTTTTCTTCTGTTCATACAACAATCATTAACCATGCATGTTCTGCTAGGAGAATTGCATAATCGCCTGTTTTGTTTAACAGTCATGTACCATCTGTTTTCATGCATAATTAAGCATCCAACTTCTGCTATAAGAAATACAAACAATCATCCCATACTGCACCCAATAATTGCTGCCAAAAAATCATACAAAAGAGCAAAAATAATAATTTTATTTGGATGAAAACCTCCTTCTAGGTTACATGGTTGGGTAGAGAAAACAAAAATAATAATTTTATTTGGATGGAAATCTCCTTCTAGGTTACATGGTTGGGTAGAGAAAATATGGAAAGGGCAACTCGTTCAAGGAAGCATCACCTTGCCGGTGAATGCACTTGGTGCTTAACGATGAAGAGAGAGGAAAGTGAAAAGTGTGGAAAACCTAGGCTAAAGCGCATGCATGATGTAGGGACGCGTGCGTGTTAGTATAGGGCGCAAATGCTTGCGAGATTACATGGTTGTTAGGCCACGGACTTGATCTCCAAGCTAGCTAACAGAAAGATTATGGGATCAGGTCTCCTTGGTCTAACTGAATACAAGACACAGCACACGCTACAGATATACAACGTTTAACACTCCCCGCAATCACATCTATCCAAGTTGAGATTGTGCCTAAAAGCTTGCAACTACCTCAAAGAAAGAGGTTTAATAAATCCATCTGCAACCTGATCACCAGTAGGTATAAACCTGATATTCAGCAATTTGTCAGCCACCCTTTCTCAAACAAAGTGATAGTCTATCTCTATATGCTTGGTCCTGGCATGAAAAATAGGATTAGCAGATAAGTATGTAGCATCAAGATTATCACACCAAAGTGATGCCGCCTTTGGTTGTTGAACACCCAATTCTGTCAACACGTTCTGAACCCAGATAACTTCAGCAGTAGCATTTGCTAAGGCCTTATACTCAGCTTCTGTACTTGATCTAGATACAGTCGGCTGCTTACGAGCACTCCAAGAGATTAGGTTACTTCCAAGGAACACTGCAAAACCTCCAGTTGATCTCCTATCATCAGGACAACCTGCCCAATCTGCATCCGAGAAAGCACTTACAAGTATCGAATCTGACTTTCCCAGTTTGAGTCCATGACTCTTTGTCCCTTGAAGATACCTAAGTATTCTCTTTACTGCTGTCCAATGCACACTAGTAGGAGCATGTAAAAACTGGCATACTTTATTTACTGAGTAGGAGATATCTGGTCTAGTTAATGTTAGACATTGTAACGCTCCTACAATACTTCTGTACCTGGTAGAGTCTTCTGTTTCAAGCATGTTTCCATCATAAAGAGATAATTTTTCCGAGGTGGGCAAAGGTGTAGATGATGGCTTACATCCCTTCATGCCCATCCTTTAAAGTATTTCTTGCACATATTTTTCCTGTGCCAGAACAATTCCACTCTTTACATTCTTTACCTCAATTCCAAGGAAGAAATGAAGACTACCAAGATCCTTGAGTGCAAACTCCTTGCTCAAATCCATGAGAAGGGCTTCAATTGCTTTAGATGATGAGCTTGTAACAACTATATCATCAACATAAATAAGCATAAAAATAGTTATCCCATGCCGATGATAATAAAACAACGAGGTATCTCCCTTGGAGGGAATAAAACCAAGAGATTGCAGCTTTGAGGACAGACGAGAGTACCAACCTCTAGGTGCTTGTTTCAGTCCATAAATTGCTTTATCAAGTTTGCAGACATGATATGGAGAGCGTGGATTCTCATACCCAGGAGGTTGCTTCGTGAACACTTCCTCTTCCAGTACACCATGCAAAAACGGGTTCTTTACATCTAGCTGTCTTATGCACCAGTTTCTAGATACTGCAACTGAGAGAATTAACTAATAATGGCAGCCTTCACTACAGGACTAAATGTGTCATCATAGTCAATCCCATACCTATTTTTAAAACCCTTAGCAACCAGACGTGCCTTGTACCTGTAATAGTGCCATCAGATTTTCTCTTTACCTTGTAAACCCACTTGCAGTCAATTATATTCCTGCCCTTGGCTGATGGAACCAAACGCCACGTTCGATTCTTCATGAGGGCTACATACTCCTCATCCATAGCTTGCTTCCAACGGGGTTCACCTAGCGCCTCTCCAAAGCTTTGAGGTTCACCTGTTGCACAAAAAGAACCCCAACGAATACAACCATCTTTGTATATTGTAGGTTTAACAATACCACTTTGTGACCTGGTGTGCGAACGCACTGGAGGAGGCGGAGCTGGTCGATCAATCTGTTGTTGGAGACGGTTTGTAGAGGATGAAACAACAGATCCAGAATCAGCCACAGAAGTGTTGGGGATCGTAGCAGGATTTAAAATTTTCTACGCATCATCAAGATCAATCTATGGAGTATTCTAGCAACGAGGGAATAGGAGTGCATCTACATACCCTTGTAGATCGCGAGCGGAAGCGTTCAAGTGAACGGGGTTGATGGAGTCGTACTCGTCGTGATCAAAATCACCGATGATCCTAGCGCCGAACGGACGGCACCTCCGCGTTCAACACACATACGGTTGGGGAAGACGTCTCCTCCTTCTTGATCCAGCAAGGGGGAAGGAGAGGTTGATGGAGATCCAGCAGCACGACGGCGTGGTGGTGGATGCAACAGGGTCTCGACAGGGCTTCGCCAAGCACCAACGAGAGGGAGAGGTGTTACGTGAGGGAGAGGGAGGCGCCAGGGGCTAGGGTGCGCAGCCTTCCCTCCCCCCTCTTTATATAGGGGCCCTGGGGGGCGCCGGCCCCTCTATATCCCATCTAGAGGGGGGGCGGCGGCGGCCAAGGGGGGTGGCTTGCCCCCCAAGCCAAGTGGGGCGCCCCCACACCTAGGGTTTCCCAACCCTAGGCGCAGGGGAGGCCCATGGGGGGGGCGCACCAGCCCACCAATGGCTGGTTCCCCTCCCACTTCAGCCCATGGGGCCCTCCGGGATAGGTGGCCCCACCCGGTGGACGCCCGAGACCCTTACGGTGGTCCCGGTACAATACACTACAAGAAATATGTCAACTTATGACCTTCTCTTAGTGACCCCAGCTGAATTGGTCGTAAATTCACGGCCATTTCGCTTGGAAGGGCTCAACCCTAAAATTGCTTACTCCAAATGGTCACAAAGCAGACAAGAGGCGCCAATGACCTTATTTCTACCTGATTACGACCAATATAAATGGTCATGAGGTTGTGAACGTGGATGCATTGGTACTTATTGCTATGACTAGGCGCCACCTCATCAGTTTTGCCTATGTGTCATGTCCATGTGTCAATTTTTGCCCTATGTTGTGAAGCAACCTATATTTCTGTCATTCCCAAAATTCCCAAAAAAAATTAGGCATTCTTTACTATCCAAATCATTGCCTCATGACAATATTCAACTCCATTTGACTGGTAAATCGTCCTCGGCAAATTTCCAAAGTTTTTGTTCAACTCGAACTGTTGTGAAGGAAGTACTGGCTAGGCATATCTTAATGAGCTGAATTTTTGCCACATCTTCTATAGTCCCAAATCATAGCTCTCCACAAAATTTGAGCCCCATCTAACAATACATGTGAGTGTGGCTTTAACATTCATATTTCTGTCCAGTGTGGTATGTTGCAAAGCTAGTGACACCTAGGCTCCTCCATTTGAACTGCAAATTTTTCAAGATAGTGTCCTTAGTAGATGATCATCCTCGGCCAAAACTCAGGCCTATTGGCCATGTGCGTTTCCCGTACCACTAATCAAACACTTAGGTGCTAATTCATGTTTGAGCTCGGTTCAGTCTCCCTGTGAGAATCTTCTATTGCCTTATTCTTCCTGACACCTATCAAGGGAGTGCCCAACCCACTAGACATGCCTAGGCCGCCCGGAACGCGTGGAAACACCACGGTCACGCGGTGACCACGCGGCGGGCATGCGAGTCTACGCGCTTTGGAGTTGGGGCCCTGGGCCACCATCCAAACCTCAACGTATCGCCACCAAACCATGAATTTCTGATTAAATAGATACTTATGTACCTATAAATGTTTTTTGGAAAAAATAAAGAGCAAACTATGAGGCAGCTGCAGTTCAAATTTGTCCCGCTTCCCGCGGAATCAGCAGAAATTTGTCTTTTTCACCTGAGGTGGATAAAAACTTTTGGCACCCAACCATTTTGTCAATTGTGCATTAAATATGGCCTAGTATTTTATAAAATTGATTTGGTCCAATTTTGCAACAAATATATGGTAGGTCCTTCACAAAAAAAACTCATTTTGGGCACTCGAAAAATGGAAAATTGATTTTTCGTCCAAAGAAAATGAAAACTTCCTTAGGCAACATTGTTTGCCATTCCAATATGCACCCTTGTGCATAATATGAGATCATTTGAACAAACTATGCCATGAATGTGGCCATAAGATTGATCATTTGGCTTGAAAGCCATGAATCTTCAGAGATGATAGCTCATTTCTGAAAACATTTTTTTAAAATAATTGCCGTATTACAAGTTTGTTATTTTCCCTGGGAATTTGGCCACATATAATGATCAATGCGAAGGTTTCCCAATTTTTTAATTTTTTTTAATTTTTTATGACCGTTTCAAAATGCGGTCAAAACGGCGGGAATGACCGTTCCTAGCTAGTGGTTGAATCTTGGAATTTTTTGGTGTTTATCTGATTAAATAGATACTTATGTACCTATAAATGATTTTTGAAAAAAATAAAAAGCAAACTATGAGGCAGCTGAAGTTCAAATTTGACCCGCTTCTAACTGAATCGGCGGAAATTTGTCTTTTTCACGAGAGGTGGATCAAAACTTTTTACACCCAACCATTTTATCAATTGTGCATTAAATATGTCCTAGTATTTTACAAAATTGATTTGGTCCAATTTTGCAACAATTATTTGGGAGGTCCTTCACAAAAAAACCTCCTTTTGCAACCATTTTTTCGAAGGCGTATTCTGCGCATTGGAGAAGCTGTGAAGGTAGGTTCGCTGTTGTGCTTCCACTTTGGGTTTCGGTTTGCTTTCCTTCTCTGCTGGTGAGTGCCGAGCCAGGAGATCGTGGCGGCAGAAGATCTGTGCTGCATCTCGCACGCGTTCGACCACGCCGCGTCCCGGGACCCTGCTTGACTCGTCGTCATCCATGCTTCGCCCGCGGTGACCACCTCTCGTCCGCCTGTCTCCCATCACATCGTCGCCGTGCTCCCACGCCCTTGCACCGGCCTCCGCAGCAATGATTGACAACTCTCTCGACTACTTCCATGTGATGATTGATCAACTCTGGAGGAAAACCATTATTATTCGCTGGATTTAGTCGTCCCAAATTACGTATGAATAAAATGTGTTCTCAGATGCCCATGTTCCACATGTGTTTGTGCATGGCGTGCCATATTGTTCTAACAAAATTCTGTTGCTGCCAAATTCCAATGTGTCTGGTATCTTTGACAACGTCCATTTTATTTTGGAACAGAATCCATGTTTGCCCACCCTGTTCATGTTTTTTACTGGCTTTGTTTTTCCACGTTTGCTTGAGTAGGAAAGAGAGGCGACGTCTAAGGCCGAGTTGGGGGTGATGCAGTGTCCCAGGCGAGGGTTCGGATGAGAACTCAGCCTGATTAGGTTAACAAGTGTCAAATGTGTACATCTCCTGGTGCAGGTCGTTCTGCGCAATGCGCATTCCATGCTTGTATTTTTCATGCCAGAGAAGCTGTGAAGGCGGGTGCCCATGCTTTCAAATTGCCAGGCACTTCTTGCCTCGCTTGTGGCGACTTCTTCTGGACCGTCTCCTCATTCTCGTGCGAGAGCGCCATCGTACTTTCGGCGTAGGGTGACAAAATACGTACTCCCTCCGTCTCAGTTTACAAGTCCTAGGCGTATATCTAGGTTGTCAATTTTATCACCATAATATAGACTATATAACAAAAAAATTATACCGTTTGAATAGAACATCTGAAGTTTATATTGATATATTTTTTGTAATATATGACTTGTATTATGTTGGTCAAATTGACGATCTAGAAGTACGCGCACGCCCTGTAAACTGAAAAAGAGGGAATACAACGAAACTACGTGTGAGTGAATGGATCGGATGCTTATATAAAATGAGGAGAAAAAGAAAGAAAGAAAGAAACACACAAGTTCGGAGATGCTCATAGGGTAGGCTGTGCGTGTGTTCATAGTGATACTCAACGTTTTGATTGCTCTCACCATGTTTAGCACTCAATTAATGTCATACTAAATGTTAATACTATCAATGCTACTAGTAATCATATAATTAACGTGTAATTAACATTTTACCTAATATCAGTCTGCAAGCAATATTCCACCAAATACCAATGGACATTGCAAGTATAAATTTACTAGTTATTATTAAAGTGTGTTCAAACCTAGTGCCTGATAGTCATTGTTTTCTTGAATTTTAGTATATATATGTGAATTACAAAGAATTGTGCATCACAATTTCACCAAATTATGCAACTGATACTCATTTTTAATAGTATCATATAAGAGAGAAGATAAGATCTCCAAACATTAATCATAACTTGTACAAACAACACAATGCCAAACTCCGTATACAATTGAACCGAGCCAACAACTTCCAACCATAAACATCATGACATTTGCTGTGTGTACATGTGCATATATACCGTCCCCATCGTGACTCAAGCAATGGCATCTAGTTCTACTAGTTGGAATACTCTCCCATCACATTCGGATTTATGAAAGGCGAAGGTGAAACATGAGCTATTTATTTAGAGATGGTAGATGGACATAATAAATATAATGTAAAAGCTGCATTAGAGAATAAGAGACACCAGGAAAAGAAGGGGCATTTCTATAGGGACCATGCACCAAGTTGGTTCTAGAAGTGTGAGTCCTACAACGGGTCCAAGATGGTTTACAACAATATCGACTAAAATGACATGTAACTGATAGGCGAGGTATATAATGTTTTCAAGCCTGTTGGTAAGCTCACCAACTTGGGGCTGCTCTAGTCGAACAAGGGTGACGTCTTGAGTTTATTGGTCGAGATCACCAACGATATAATTGGCATCAGACTTAGATGTAACATCTTTTATCTGTCAATTTGAGATATGCCCTTAGTCTATATAGAAAGTGCAAATGTATTTTTGACTCGAACCATGTAACAAACTGAAGATTTGCCGGTTCAAGAAAAACCAAATTGAAGATTTGCGCATCTTTGCGTTGGGGAAACGGCTCCGCACAGTACGCAAGCTGAGCTCGAAGGCGGACTTTCCACGATCCGCTTCCGCTAGGGTGTCGGTTTAATTTCCTTCTCCGGTGGCGCGCGCCGAGCTCGGCGGTGGAATGGCGGCGGCGGCGGAGGAGCCGTGCTGCATCTCCCACGCCTTCGACCGCGCCGCGCGTCGGGACCCCGCCCGACTCGCCGTCGTCCACGCGGGTGACGGCGGGCGCCGCTTCGCCTGCGGCGACCTCCTATCCGCCGTCTCCTCGCTCTCCCGCCGCATCGCCGCCGCGCTTCCTCGCCCTTCCACGGACCATCCCGGCGACGACGGGTCCCCAGGTGCGTCCGTGAGCTGCGATGCGCTCGGCTGATTTGTTGTCCGCTGTAATTTCGCCCCCAACCCCCTCCCCCCGCCTATCTGACTCTGAATTTGGAACCCTAGGCTGCTCGGATCGACAGAGGGGAGGCGCCGGCGCGACGCCTAGGGTGGTGGGGGTGTACGCCTCGCCGTCGGTGGAGTACGTCGCGGCCGTCCTCGCCGTGCTCAGGTGCGGGGAGGCGTTCCTGCCGCTGGACCCCTCGTGGCTGGAGGACAGGGTCCGGTCAGCTGTCTCTGCCTCTAATGCGGCGCTAGTCGTATCGGCAGGGGTTTCACATGAAAACGATGTTCTTAAGGGCAGCTCTTGCCCTGTTCTGCGATTCAACGGCGACATCCGATGTCGGCAAGGGTTCGATGATGAGGCTGGGGTAGGTGGAGATGAGCTTGTTTGGCCTTGCGAGCGCGAGAGGCTGCGGGAGTTCTGCTATGTGATGTTCACTTCTGGTTCTACTGGAAGACCCAAAGGTGTTTGTGGAACGGAGAAAGGTAAACATTCATACTGTTGTGAAATTACTTGTGTCATCAGCGTTGCTTTGCTTCTGAATGGCAAAGGAATTGATTGGCATGTTTCTAGATGCTAGCCTCTTGGTAGACTTCTAGGTTACTATACTAGGCGGTTCCGATTGAATTTTAGGTTTGGTTGAGAAACCAAGTTACTGAGAAATGCTTCTTTTACTATCATGGGCTAGGTCTTCTGAATCGCTTTTTGTGGATGCAAAGATGGAATCCTTTATCTTCAGACGATGTGTTGTTGTTTAAGACATCTGTCAGCTTTGTTGACCATCTTCAAGAGTTTCTTTCTGCTGTGTTGACTAGCACAACACTGGTCATCCCCCCCATTGATTGGAGAGCTAATCCAACATCGTTGGCCAACTTGATTAAGGTTACCTGGCCTTCATATATGCATTAGCCATTGTTCTAGTAAAACTACTTCTATGTGTTTGGATCCAGTTAGTTTTTTTTCAAATAAGTATCTTATCAAAATCTCCAAAGCTTTTTACTTGAATAATATTGCTTAGGAATCTGAGAAATAAAACTACATTTCGAGTATTCAGTTTCATGCTGTGGAATTATCATTTAACACTGAGAAAAAAGGATAAAAGTGAGGATGCCGTTTTGTTGGCATGCTTGCTTCCATTCAACTTGCATAATTTAGACAGTCAGGGTTTCCGACTTCCTAACGCAAGTCATATGTTCATGTGTTGCCAAATGTGGGTAGCTCCTAATGTATGTTAGCATAAGATTTCGTTTCTCATTATCATTGGCAGAGTTATTATGGTAGCAAACAGTATTTATAGTTTGCTGCCGTTGTGATCAAGGGATAGTGAGGCTGTTTCCTGTTTAACTTGAATAGATGCTTGACAAAACAACAGCTCCTAGAATGTTATTCCTGATTTTCTTGGTCCATCATTACCTTATACTCCCTTGTTCTTTTTGGTATGATTCATTGCGCTTGCATTTGCCTCATGTTGCCACAGGCATATTGTATATCAAGGATGACTATAGTTCCGTCGCTGATGGAGATAATACTACCTACCCTGGAGAAAAATATTTCATGTGGATATAACTCTCTTAAGATCTTGATATTTAGTGGGGAGATTCTGTCCTTAGTGCTGTGGAAGAGAGTTCGTGAAATTCTGCCAGAGACTAATATCATAAATTTGTATGGAACAACAGAGGTGAGAAAGTTACCCACCAAATATTTTCTTTTTTTTTTCCAGAGGAGATCAAGTCTATTTTCTCTCTCTAATACATTCTTACTCTTACCTATTGATTTCACTAGACAATGCCAGTGCTAATCAACACTACTTTGGCCAGCCAGCTGAATTTTCCCAACTTGACTATTAATAAAAAGGATGTTAAATATTTCCATTGCATTCACATAATTGAGTTATCTGTGCTATCAGATAAGTTTAAAACCTTCTAAAAATTTCATACAAAATTAGGCTTGTGACAGGGAGTTCTTTGCTCCCTCTATGGATGTACATTTCCTCCCCAAAAATTAGGCTTGTGACAGGGAGTAATTTGCTCCTGCCATGAGTACATCGTTTACTAACCACAATTTAGGGGAATCGTTTTGATGAGTTGGTATGCCATAATAAGGATCAAGTGCCCGAGTTCCCTACTACCTCTTACGTCCGGAGATGAACTGTAAAACTGAATTTGTGTCCCTTTTTCATCCTGAGATGTTAAATTGTTCTGGAATTACGACACATAAGAGATACATAGTGTCACAATCTGAGCAACATGTTAAATTGAAGAACAGAAATAGCATACTTCGGTCCCTAACATCCGTCAATCTATGAGTTCAGTTGCATCATTGTTTCATCTCACTGGGAGCTTGAAATTACTGTTGTTTCTTTTGTGCTATCTTTTGTTCAGTTTACTCCACACAGGGAATGGTTGAAATTAAAGTGTTGGTGTTTGTTATGCATCTTTATTCAAAATTTGTACTTGTGTTTCAGGTTTCTGGTGATTGTACATTCTTTGATTGCAAAGATCTGCCTGGAATTTTAGAGCATGAAGAAATAACCAGTGTACCGATTGGATTTCCTATTGCAAATTGTGAAGTTTTTCTGTTGACAGAGTCTGGGATAGCAGATGAAGGTGAAATTTGTGTCAGTGGAGCATGTTTATTCAATGGTTATTTAGCTGAGTTTCTGAGGAGTAGTCACACTGAAGGCAGTGAAAGTTCAACATACTACAAAACGGGTGACTATGCTCGACGGCTGAAGGCTGGTGAACTTGTTTTCCTTGGGAGAAAGGACCGTTGTGTAAAAATTTATGGGCAGCGTTTTTCACTAGAAGAGGTAGAATCCACCTTAAAGGAACATCCTGCTGTCAGTGATGCTGCAGTTACTTTCCGAAGTAAAGGGTCTCCAGATTATAAGGCATACCTGGTGTTTAAGAATAAGGATGGAATTGTGAAAGACAGCCTGCAGTATAGAGAAGTAAATTCTTCTCAAGATATCATGGCATCAATTCGAAGTTGGCTCATCAAGAAGGTTCCACCAGCTATGATTCCAAGCTTCTTTCTCCATGTGAAATCCTTACCTTTGACTTCTTCAGGAAAGGTTGACTATGTCAACTTATCAAGTTTGGATTGTGCATTGGAACCATGTGGAATTGAGCAAATTAAATCCGGAAGTGGTCCAGTTAATCCATATTTACAAGTTATTAAAATGGTTTGTTCTTGATTCTAAGCGTTGTCTCTTGTTCTTTTTTTGCCTGAAAACTTCTTGTTTCTTTTTAATCTGGCATTTGTGTTTTTTTTTCCTTCTTTCAGTTTTTATTTATTTTTGGATAGTGTCCATTCATGTTCACGTTGTACTGACGCCGTCTCTATCTACAATAGGCATTTTGTGACGCCCTGCTTGTTGATGAAGTTTCCGAGTTTGATGATTTTTTCACCTTGGGTGGTAACTCAATTTCTGCTGCCCATGCAGCCCACAAGTTGGAGATTGACATGAGACTGCTTTATATCTATCCAACCCCTTCTAAGCTTTTGCATGCTTTAGTGGTGGAGCATAGTAATTTGGTTTCTCCTACTGATGAGCCTCAGCCTAAGAAGGGCCTGAACGTATCTACAAGCACACATGGACTGTTTGACCCGATTGCTGCAAATGCGGATGATAGTTATCATGGAGGCAAAACACGGATAAATGGAAAGCGTGCACATTATCAAATTGCTGAGAGTTATGGAGATGAAACAGATGGCCAGCTTAACAAATATCCATTCTCTCCTGATGATAGATACCAGGTAAACGACCTCTACTTGGATACATGCTTGAAGGACAGAAACAGTGTCATAGGGAGTCAGTGGATCCTGAACTTCTGTTTACACAAGAAGTGGTCTATTGGGCGTTGCAACAGATTTATGCATGACGATGAAGGGAAGCTGCAACTTGAAGATGTTTGCTCACATGTTTCATACAACAAAAGAGGTTATCTTCAGGAACTTTGGAACATTCCTTTGGATTCATGTGTTGATGCCTCACCTTTGCTTGTCCTGAACAATGGGATGATAAACATATTTATTGGGTCCCATTCACATTTATTTCTATGCATCGATGGTTGCGAGTGAGTTTTGCTTGCTAGTTCTTAGTCATTGTTTCTTTTATGTTTCTTATTACTTTGAATGCTAAATCCTCGGTCTGGTGCGCCACATATACTCTCATGCTGTTCTTATTGATTCGGTTAATTTGAATTTGATTCAATGAGATAGCAGTTCCGATCTGACATATGCATACTGAATATTTTTACAATTTACTTCCAATTTATTATGCAGTGGTTCAATGAGGTGGAGTGTCAAATTGGAAGGACGTGTGGAGTGTTCTGCTGCTATTACTGGTGATTTTTCAGAGGTGACCTGACTCTTGAACTAGTTGACATAGCAACTTGCCAATCATTTTGCGATCTACCTCATCATTAATCTGTTGGACAGGTTGTGGTTGGATGTTATAAAGGGAAAATTTACTTTCATGATATGTTGACTGGTAAACTATCTTGGACAGTTCAAACAGATGGAGAGGTACAATTGCTGCATTTTTATTTGAATTTTCTTTTAAACCTCACTTTGAAATATGGCAGATGTATTTTTATCCCATCTCTGAGGAACACTAAGAATGACAAGGGACTGATTATTTTGCGTGCCAGACGTAAATAAAACTATAATGGATGTCAGCTTCTTTGGGATGTTTGATTTTCAGAAAATCTTCCTGACTGTATGTTCATGTTGAGTAGGCTATAGTTCTTTAACTGCTGCAAGTGAAATAGTAAAGGGGCTAAATGTCATGCTTAAGTTATGCAAAGGCCCATGATGGTAGTATTTCTGGCATATGGAATTTGATAATGCAGTTACTAAGTTACACGATGATTATTTTGTTACAGCATAGATGATGGAACATCTTAAGAAGCATCTAATGTTTTTTATATTTCATATCCCAAATTAAGAATCTTCTTTCAGGTAAAAATGCAACCAGTTGTTGACAGGACAAGAAATTTAATATGGTACCATTCCATAATCTTTCTTTTATTCCTTCATCATAGTACGCTACTATTACTTGTCACAGTTCTCTCTGTATATATCTTTTCTCTCAGTTTAGATGAAAGCACATTTGTTATTATATGATAATAAAATATGTACCAATGATCTTACTCACTCTTCATCAATCATACAGAGACACAAGTTTGCACAATAGATGACTCTACTGGTGTTAATTTTTTTGTTAATACTAATATGTTGTGTATGGTTGTCAGGTGTGGCTCTTATGATCATCATTTATATGCACTAAATTACAAAGATCGTTGCTGCGCTTACAAAGTATCTTGTGGTGGAAGCATCTATGGTTCTCCTGCTGTGGACATGGTATTTTACTGATTCACAGCATGCATCTGCCTTAAATCTGTGCAAGGGCTCTATTGATCTTGTGTCATCTGGATTGCTTCTTGCAGGCACATGACAGGATCTATGTTGCATGTACGAGTGGCCTTGTAACTGCAATATCCCTTGAGGTGACTTATGATATATTCCCCGTGATAACTTTAAAGGAGAAAATGTGCATGTTTTTCTTTTCTTTTTATCGTTCTTTCTATTGTTTCCATGGGAATTGTCTGCAGCAAAGCTGGTAATAGAAAGTAAAATAATTAGCAACGAGTGAGTATCTAGAGTCTTCACTGGTTTCTTTTGGTGGTAGCAGGTTCCATCATTCAGAATAGTTTGGCAATATGAAGCTGGGGCAGCAATTTTCAGTTCTCTTGCCATCGATCATCAAAGTGGAAATGGTAATTCTTAAGCTAGCCATGAGGCATGAGCACAGATGTCTTGCAGTATGTCCATGCGTATTTTATGATTAAATTTTCTTGACACAAAAAAGAGTTACGAGGATGCAACGTTAAAGGTAGCAAGAGCCGGTCGATTTTAGGAGTTGGTCCACATTCAGATTTAATTTTTGAAAATTCACCTTTTCACCATTTAGTTAATGCCTACTTTTTCATATGTATTTCAGAAATGTTGAATTTTTTTTGCCTACTTTTCCATATGTATTTCTCAAATGTTGATTTTTTTTAGCGATGCACTTTTATTCATCCAATATTTTCAAGTTTCCTTGTAAAATCTGAATCCCATAAGTTCCTCCCTGGCACGGCAGCATCTGAGCATCAGTCAAAACCATTTATTTTAAACATGAAACTGTTGGGGAGGCCCCAAGAAAATTGTGCAACCGTGCATGTCCTGAGCATACTTTTGGCTAGCTATGTGGCATATGTTTTAAGGTGCCAAGTTTAACATTATAAAAATAAATTAAACATAACATGTGTATTGACCTCAGCCAACGTGTGGGTTCGATAAGGAATGTACTGGGAATTTGCTATGTACATTCAGTATTTTTCACTTATGGATGCCAATTTATACTGATTACTAACTTCCATTTTGTAGTTGTTTGTTGCTTGGTGAACGGTCTGGTGATCGCATTGAACTCACATGGCACTGTTGTTTGGAAGGTGGAATAGCTCTTCTCCCTGTTGTGTTTGTGAAGCTATTGTTACAAAGTTACTGTTCTGCAACAGAATGATATACAAAGGAATAGTTATTCTTTTAGAGTTGTCTGGTAGACCCACCAGACATCTGGTAGACTAAAGCTAACTATCCAGCCTACAGAACTTACTAACATTGAGCAGAGTACTCAAGAGAACAATTGTAGTTTATGGATGCCAATTTATGTTTTAGACACCCTTGTTTTTAAGTCTTGTCTATCAAGATTTTATTTGCTTTGATCTTGTTGTTATTTAGTATTATTCCATACTGTCAATTTTGTTAGTATTATTTAATTGTTTATCACAGAGCCATAACTAATTTCTTTAAAACCCAGGCAACTGTTGGTGGTCCTATTTTTGCTGGTGCATGTGTGTCATCTGCGCTTCCTTTTCAGGTATGGTTCTTTGTTTATCAAAATCTCGTTTGTCTTATGTAGTTTTATGTTCATATTATTCCACAGTATATAATTTAACTTTGAGAATTCTGAAAAGGTTATTTCCTCACGAGCTAATTGCTTGAGCTCAACTACAGTTCACAACTTTATGTGGTCCCAGTTTGAAGTAAACTGAACCAAACTTTTGCATACATGTCAATGGCAGGTGCTGATACCTTCCCGTGATGGAAGTTTATACTCTTTTAATATTGTAAGTCTTACTTACTGAACTCCCAAATTTCTCTTTTGAGACAAAGCAATCTTTTCTATGGGCATTAGCGAGAGAGTAGCATGCTATATTTTTTATACCTCATTTCCAGAAATACAGTTAATGATCATAGAATCTCTCCCACTGTTGTGTTTACTTAATTTCTGATGTCAATTTAACAGCTGCAGGCAATTCTCAAGTTCTTTTTGTGTTAAACAATTGAACTTTATTTATTGCATTTTAGGTTTACTAGGAGATCATGGCTTATCTTTACATTAAGTACTTATTAAACATTAATGATTTCACCAGACATCTGGTGATCTTCTTTGGTCATATGACGTTGGTGACCCAATTACTGCATCTGTTTTTGTTGATGAAGTGTTAGCATCAACGCCATCTGGAGCATCAGAGAGGTACTTGGCATATTGATAGTGAAGTCTTGTAGCAAATAGGTGTCAAGAAAATGTTATAGCTGTTCTTTTCGCAGATTTGCTTGTATCTGCACAAGTTCTGGGAAGGTCCGTGTCCTTGGGATTAGAGTTGATGCTGAGCAGGAGAAAGATGGTTACTCTGTGCAAGAGTTTGCGGCCATGGATCTTCCTGGGGACATCTTCTCGTCACCCTTGATGGTGGGTGGGCGCATCTTTGTTGGCTGCAGAGATGATCGGCTACATTGTCTCTCAATCACCTCACATCTATAATCCATTTCAGACATATCCAGTCTAACTGTTTTGCTTAGTGGCCAATAGAAGAATTATTGGTGATGTCCTGAGAAGTTTGATGTTTTGGAGAATCAACAAAGAAGAAATGCAGAAGATACTGGTGCTTGGGTTCCAAACATTGGATTTCCACGGCGTAAATCTTTGGTGAATTGCTTGATATTCAGTATCACAATCACATTACAACCTTAGTGCAAACCGAGTGTACTGGGTTCAAAACCGGAAGCAGAGCTATAAACAGCCCGCGCTCCTTTTCTGCGGAAAATACACCTTCAAGCTTGGTCGATGTACTAATAGGTCTCTTTTTATGCATCAGGATGATTGTTTTTTTTGTTAGGAAGATCAGAATTGTTTGTCGAGAGCAACATGTTGCATTTGTACATAAGCTGATGTATCAAGGCAGTGTAGAAATATATATAATGTACCAGTGATCAACAACATACAGCCGGTTCCAACTTCCTCGTTCGAATGTTCATTTATACCGTTGAATTGTTCTAACATTCCGAAATTTACATAACTTATAAATTATCCAAAAACCTTAACCAGCACAGGAAATGAATTTGTGGAAGAACACATGATTAATGGCATAGTCATACACCAAGAACACATGAATTTTTGGAGAGGCAGTACGCCATCGACTCTACCATGCGCGGTGATAGGGATGCATCTCCCATCTGTTGCCACCTCCATGAACATCTTGACGACACCGTCCTTGGGCTGGAGCCCATCCAGCAGGTGACACCCTGTTCAAATTTGTGTGCTGATGTTGATCCCAGAGTTTTTTTCACTGTGCTGATGTTGACTCTTAAGCTGTTAAGCACGACGATGCTAAAGCTGTTCTCAGCTGCAAGCCACTAGTGTTCAGGAGACTATGAACATGTAAGTAATTTGTGAAATGCAATTTTATTTCTGATACCTCCTATATCTGGATTGGACCGGCTTTTGCGACACCTAATCCAGTAGACATGTATAAGCCACTAGTGTTCACGAGACTGCGGCATGTAAGTAATGTGTGAAATGAAATCTGGATTGAACCGGCCATTGTGAGACCTTATCCGATAAAGATTTATAAGCCACTAGTGTTCAGGAGACTACCACATGTAAGTAATGTGTGATGTGAAACGCAATTGCTAAGAGAAATATATTCCATGCAATAGAATGAAAACAAATGAACGATAAACGGTACCATTGCATATGAAAGACAAAAAAAGACACAATTGCTATGGAAATGCCTCCATAAGTGCAGGCCTGGGATGAATCAAGCTCACGCATTCCTCACTAATGATAATATTGGGATCTAGCATTGAGAAAAGAACACAAAAGGTTTCAATGTACATAATCCCTCCTACCCAACTTCCAAATGTTGCTAACTAACAAAATAATTATTAGTTACGAGCTTCTGTGAACCTTCGCGGTTCAGTTTGTAGTTACAGAGAAACATAGATTAGCCTATAATTACACACAAACCAAATATACTCTGTAGTTACACTGAACTACAAAACTGAGTTCAGGTTATCATGCTCAAACTAAAAATCTCTTGAGCCGAAGTTACGAATTCATTGATTGACAACTGGCAGCCAAAATTAGAGATTCCTAGAAATCTTTAGAGAAGGACATGCTCCAAATAAGACTCAGCAGCCATGCATAAAGCTCATCACCATCACCGACAGAACGAGAGCATGCTAGGGACAACCCACATAGGTTGCACCCTGCTATCACGACCCATGAATATGAAGATGTTTGGATTAAATTTGGAGGTGGGCCCATCTCCCTGTAGTGGCTTTCCCAACTAAAGGGCAACCCAGTGTTTAGAGTCATGGTTATAGCAGTATACGCAGTTGCTCCTCCCTCCCCATATCTCTGGGTTCATGCAAGACAATGCCTGACTTCTCTTGTCGGTGCTGATGAATATCGCCCAATTCTCTAGCTTCTCCACCTTCAGCCATATTGCAGGTTCAACCGATAAGTCAAGGCGGAAGACTTCGAAGGTTACTCCTGTTACTATAATGGTTCCTCGCAAGGCCACCAAGAGAAGCATATCGCCGCAAACCACCAGCCATCTATTGGAATGGTGCCATTTCTTAATAATGCTTGAGTCCATAACTGGTATTTCCTGTATGCAAATCTGGGGTGTCAACTGCACTTTGAAGAGTTTGATATCCGAATCGATGCCAAAAACACGCCCTTTGAAGACCACTATTTGCTTGATTGATCCACCATCGTCAGGAGAACGTCCCACCCAATATTGACTACCAACACGCCAAAACAAATTGCGCGATCCGATATCAACAATGACATGTGAGTTAGGTGATGCTAGAGGAGCAGTGAGGGCAGCATAGAAGATCCCGATGTCCTTAATGACCGGTAGTTTTGGGGATGAGACACTAACACCTGTGAACACATCAACAACGAGGCATGATTTATGTCTTGAGAAAATGAGATGACCATAGGAAGCACCACTGAAGCGAAACCCTTTTAGAGGACTTGGTGGGGTATTGTTTCCACCAAAAATACTACGCAAGGGAATTTGACAGCACTGGTAGGTGTCTTGGTTTGCTATATTAGTGGCATGGCATGGCCGTGTTCGTACCAGCTTGTTGATCATGGGAGGATGACACGGAAAGCACATAGGGACATCAGGCTGGAGAAGGAGAGGTGGGAGGAGTGGCACCAACGTGGAGACAGCGGTACGCCAAGAGCGACAGGTAGCAGAAAAGGTGACAAGATCAGAGAACGAGACCAGGCCCAGCCGAGCAATGATAGAGTACAGCAGATCCTCCGGGAGGTCTGGCCACCCTCGCAATCTGTACATGGTGGCGGTGACACAAATGGAGCAGGCCTTCTCCTTGAAAGTAATCGCAGCTTCCCTGCAACAGGTCACCAAACAAAGGCATGTATTAGAAGAATGGATCGAATAATAGAAAAGTAACAGAGTGACCAGTACAAGATCTTGATATGCTAGTTGTAATAGGCACAAAGTCATGTCAAGTAAAACATACAAAATCCCAGTGGCGCGATAAACTGGCAAGATTCAAGAACATTGGATTTCCATCTAATACGTTGCTGCTAATTAATGTGTCCTGGATAACAATAATAACCAAGCGCAATAGTACTTTTGAAACTACCTCCCATGCAGCCTAAACATTTAAACACCCCATGAACTCAGACGAATTCCCAACCAATGTTGTACTAGCATCAGTGAAACAAGGCCTGGACAAATGCATTCGGTTGCGAACTCAATGGAGATACACAACGAATTATTCAGGAAACAATGCACCAAGGCTTCAGACGGAAGAGATCCGAGCAGATGGCTTTGTCTCTGTTGCCGTAGCCAGCGATTTATCTGGACAGCATGTGTGATGGGGATGGTCTCTGAATCGTTTCATCTCCAAGGAAGAAAGTTAGAATGAATCAACCGCCATTGGTGCCAATCAGCAAGGACAAGTGGAGAACACACCCTGGATAATATCCTATGTACCTAAGAGAGTCATCCTGACTAACTTATTTTTCACGACATACAAGCATGCCACCTGATCATATAATTATGAATGGGATAAAATCCACATCAACATGCGAGTATGCATGGGAAAAAGCTCACCAAAACATTCAACCATGCATGGGAATATGTTTTTCATTCAATTATTCTACTTATATAAAAAGAATATTGTTACAACTATACATAATCAAATATAACAAGTCATATTTAGTTTTGTTTTGCTTCTCATGTTATCCAGCCCAAAATTTTCCCCAATCAATTTCTACAGCAACGAGCGGGGTATCCTCCAGTAACAACAGTGATGCTGCCTGGTGTTTCTTTTCCCAAGCATGCACACCACACAGATGAGTCATGAGAGAAGCCACGGAAGTACAGGGACGGGCGGGGAGAAAAGGCAGGATTCGGTTGACCTAGCTAGGGAGGGTGTATATGTATACCTGACGGACGGCGAGTGGAAACGGAGGAGACGGCGACGGTTGCAGCGGAGACGTCTATGGAGACGATTTGCGGCGAGACGGCGACGGCTATGATTGCGGCGGAGACGGCGACGGCGACGGCGTAGGAGATTTCGTCTTCGCTGTGTACCTATCGGGCGACGGCAACCGAGAATAGTTATCAAGGTGGGCTGGGCTGGACCGTCAACGTGCCCAAATCTCAATTGCCTTTCTCGGTCGCCCACGCTCTGGCTTTGCTTTTTCTTCTTTCGCTCTCGCTTCTGTTGCTGCTGCTGACTCATGGAAAAAAGCCAGCTACCAGTTTTTTTTCTTTTGGTTTGAGATGCCAGTTTTTATTCTTAATTTTGAAAAATGATGAAATGATTTTTTTTATTTTCAATTTTTCATGAGTTCCTTCAAATCTTCACTAGTTTAACTTTATATATTCTCATATTTATTAATACATTTCATGAATTTCTAAGATATTTGAAAAATATTCATGAATTTAAAAACATCCATAATTTTTAAAAATGTCATGAATTTTAGAAATATTTACTAATATTAATAAAGTTCATAGAATTTAAAATAAAAAGGATAAGGGAAAAAGGAAAAATAGAGCATGAAAAAAAAACAATTTGTACCTAATGTGCTATATGAGGGAAATGTGATTTCCCCATAACCTAGCCACCCCCCTTCTCTCGGTTAGTGATTTTAATTCCCTAAATAAAAATATTATTCATTCTAATCACTAAAATAAGAATAGTTTGTACTAGCGTAGAAACTATTTGGCTATAATATATGGATGATTTTGTTTGAGGAAATAGTACATGGTTAATTCATGATGGTGACCATGATGTTGCTGCCTTGTGGATAGCACACCAGATTAAGCATTCATATAAAAATTATTTGTGCAACCCTGCTTCAATGTTCAAACTCTATATGTATCTATTATCTATAGTCATAACCACCCAGCATTACAGACAGTTGCACAAAGCAAATTAAGCTATGTACCACCGCAACAGTTCTCTTACTTGCCATACATATAGGCATAGCAGCAATACAAAAGCTATACATCCATAATAACCAGCTGGTAATCGCATCCATATACATATACTTCATTTCAGTTGTAGCAAATACAAGAAAATACAATACAAAACCTATACATCCATAATAACCAGCTGGCAATCGCATCCACGTACATAGACATCATTTCAGTTGCAACAAATACAATGAAAAACATAACAACAGTAATTTTTTTTGAAACTAAGGCTAAAGTTTTACCTCATCCATTAACTAAGTAGAAGAGAATTTTGCCTAATTAATTAACAGAAAAACAGACGAAAATCATTGAAATCTGCTAAGTGGCGCACAAAGGATACCCCCGCGCACCCCACACGTCTCCAAATAGAGCCTCATTGATAGCATACATGCGTCATAGTCACCACTTCTCCCCAAGTAGGCGCCATCGTCATCCCTAATTCCCAAACAAGCAACTCTTGACTCTGCCATAGATGACGTCAACCCAATCCACCTGGTAGAGAACGTGAGGAGTGATACGTCCTGAATCGTATCTATAATTTTTATATGTTTCATGGCAATTATTTATGATTTTTCCCTTTTTGCAGTTTATTTGGACTAATATATTTTTATATATTTCATGTCTAATATTTCTCTGGTCTCTGCTTGTCAGTGTTTATGTTTTCAGAGAAAATAGGTATTTCAAACTTTTGAGGAAAATAAAAAATACGAAAGAAGTTCCAAGTCATCAAGGCCGGTCCCATGGTCCCTAGGCGCCCATGTAGGTGCGCTGGGCCAGACAGCGCCCTGCTAGGTGCCTAGGCACCCTAGGGCTCCCCGCTCTAACCTCCGGTGCCCGATGGCTTATATTTACACGTCAAAAGCAGACCCTGATTTTCTATGAATGTTTAACGCCGCCGCCAGTTCCGAGGCGATTTTCATTTTAACCCTAATTCAACACTCTGCCAGAGGGGGAATCTTCGTCTTCGACCTCTTCGTCAACCATTGATGCTCCCATGGCATTGCGAGAGTAGTACACCTTCGAGGCTGAGGGTTTGTGGTAGAAACTATGTGTAATGTATCTCTCTTTTTGATCATATTTTTTTTTTGACAAATGATAGATTTTATTAATTGAAAATAAAAAAATCAAGTGTAAAGAAACACAATTAGCACATACTCATCGTTCTCATAAGTAGGATGCACACAAGCAACACCATTGCATACACACAAAAATAAACACGCCGGCAGTGAGCAAAGTTATACAAGACAAAAACTATGCCTAGGCAAAAAAAAAAAAAAAAAGCGACCGAAATCAGCACGCCTTGAATAATAATG
This sequence comes from Aegilops umbellulata, assembly GCA_032464435.1. Taxonomy (NCBI): domain Eukaryota; kingdom Viridiplantae; phylum Streptophyta; class Magnoliopsida; order Poales; family Poaceae; genus Aegilops; species Aegilops umbellulata. Next base: position 583,469,940 of record CP136060.1, on the reverse strand, counting down.
ATACTGGATAATATAATCTATGGTGCTGCTCGGTGTTGTGTGGTCTCCCGGTGTTTCTCTTCCTAATCTGCCTAGTGGTTCTTGCACTGGTGAGATGATAGAAGCCATGAAAATGTAGGGAGGGAGGGGCAGAATTTTTCTCAAAAAACACAGGATTCAGTAGAGCGAGCTAGGGAGGGTATATATCTGACGGACAACAAGTGGAAACAGGGATCGCGGCGACAGGGCCATCTCCAGAAATTCGGGGCACCGGTTCGAAATGCAAATGGGGCCTTAAAATCTAAAAGTTTCTTACAACGAAACATACTCCCACTTAAATTATATAACTTTGGTTATGTGTTATTTTGTACTATATTCATAAAAACAAGGGTAACTATCTTCCTCAAACAATTCGACCCCAGAGCAATTGACATATAAAGATCTACTGACTCTACAACATTTTATAACACTATGTTACAGAGGTTCTATTAATTAATTGAAGAATTGGTGCACATGTACCCTATACTCACTAAATTACTGAACATAGAATGTAGACTAAAGTAAATTTGCTTTGGCTTGCGCACCTGATGGCCATTGACTGCCCCGGGATGCCTAAACTAAAGCACATGATCATAGCGGCTGCCTTCTGCTTTGTTTCGTGGCACGTTGGCCCTTGCTGGCCTGGCTATTGCTGAAATTTGACTGAATTCATGGCGCCGCCGCCTGCCCTGTCCTTGCGATTGCACCGCCGTCACCGCACAGATCGAGTGAGGGACATCCAAGCGAGGAGGTAACTGATCGGGACAAGGGCCTAGTCGGGACAGAGTTTGACACGGCCCGCGCCATTGATCGAGAGAGAGGGAGCCCGAGCGATCAGACCAGGCCGCCAGACCCAAATCCATGCAGACAAAGCAAAAAATCATAATAGTAAATATAACCTTCACCCAAAACTGGGGGCCCCTAAAATTTGGGACCCTGTGCGGTCGCACAGCCCGCACATGGCCTTGGACGGCCCTGGCGGCGGACAAGGTGTTGGCGATGATGCGGCGAAAACGATTCTACGCTTGGCTCTGCCAGTCGATTTTCTCTTTGTTTTGTATCTCTCGTAGATTTAAATAATGAGCTATGACATTCTACGCTTGGCGCTAAATGACGCTAAATTGTACATGATGTGTTTAACGCAACGAAAAAAATAGCGCTTGTCGAAATGCTACACAAGTTATAGCACGCTGATTGTGTGCTATATTTTAAAATAGCGTTTGCAAAAAATGCCAAATATATCCATAAATAAAGTATTTCAGTACCTTAAGACACCATCATAGAGAGAAATAATCTAGCCAGATAGTATATAGGAAGCACAAATTTTAAACTGAATCTCAAACTATAGTCAATCTATTTAACATATATTAACTCTGAGCATTGAGCACGTAGCCTACATCTACCGTGCAATAACCACAAAGTAAACGTGTGTTTCCCCATTTTTCTAAAAAAGAATTCATCATTTGAACACTATAACGCTGCACGCTACAACATTATAGCGCCCTGTAGCGCGTAATTACATGAATAGCGCCATAGCGGCTGAATTTGGTAAAATATAGCGGCTGTATTAGCCATGGGAACCAAGATAAATTGTTTTTTTGAACTGAGAGAATTGTTATCAAGGTGGGTTCTGCCCATTTTTCATTGTTCAGATCGGATTTCTTTTGTCTGACAGTTGCAGTAAAAGAGGAAGAAGCAACAACAACAGCAACAATAGCACTCAGTCAAAAGTATCCATCCACTGCAATTTTAACTCTGGAGAAGCCTGCCTACTCCTAGAAATCTCCAAGCACTGAAAGCAGTTACCACATTAAGCATCTCGAGCATGTTCAATCTTAATTTTGAACTCTATCGGGCTGTCATGGCTCAGAGGTGAAACCAAATTATCAGCAAACCCAAAGTGCAAAAGGAAAATAACATGAAAGACAAATCAAGTCTGCTGCAAAATCAACTTATCACGTAATACATGAGCATCGGCAGAAATAACAAAGGATGAACAACATTGCAATGAATGCAAAACCATGAGGCAAGCAAATCAAGTTCAAAGCTATCATAGTGCTGAAATTAAAGACCTCTCAAGACCAACATAATTTGTCCCTAATTAATAAAGTTACAAGATTCTACACTGACATCTACCGAAGGTTGGACAGATTCTTACACATCCTTGGAATAATAAAATCTTATTCAGATAAAACATAACAGCAACGTATCATGATAATCACCATCACCGATGCAAAGCGAACATGCTGGGGACAACCCACATAGGTTGCACCCATCCGGCCCAGTCTTTTAAAGAAAATGCATTTGGATTGAATTTGGAGCCATTTCCCAATTCAATTGTGACGCAACGTTTAGAGTTGCTGTCATAGCAGTATATGTGGTTGCTCCTCCCACCCCATCTCTCTGGGTTCATGCAAGACAATGTCTGGCTTCTCTCATCCTTGCTAATGAATATCGCCCAATTCTCTAACTTCTCCATCTTCAGCCATAATGCAGGGTCGGTCGATAGGTCAAGGCGGAAGACTTTGAATCTTCCCCCTGGTGTTGCACTAGGTCCCCGAAAGCCGACTAAGAGAAGCATTTCGCCACACGTCACCAGCCATGTGTCGGAAAGATGTCGATCACTGATCATGCTTGACTCTCTAGCTGGCAGTTCTGTTATTTTTATCTGCTGGGGCGTCAACTGCAGTTTAAATAGCCTCCGATCAGAATCCATGCCAAATACTTGCCCTTGGAGGACGATGATTTGCTTTATTGGTGCATAACGAGGAGAACGTGCCACCCAAGAGTGGCTACCAACACGCCAAAACAGATTTTGTGATCCAACTTTGATAATGAGATATGCGTTAGCTGATGCTAGAGGAGCGGTGAGTGCACCATAGATGGGCCTAGTGCCTTCATCCAAGACTGGCAGTTGTGGAGATGAGACAGTAACGCCAGTGAACACATCAAAAACTGCACATGATTTATTGCTGGAAAAAATAAGATGACCATATGAAGCCCCACTGAAGTAAAAATTCTCCATAGGACTTGGCGAGGCGTTCTTTCCATGAGAATTCCAAACTATGGGAATCTGAAAGCCCTGGTAGGTGGTGTCTTTGTTGGCTATATCCGTGACACGACAGGGACGGGTGGGCACCGTGAAATTTCTAACGGAGTGTGGATGAGGAGAGCACCCAGAGCCATCATGTTGGAGAAGTAGAGGTGGGAAGAGCGCTGCCACGGTATATTTGAACGGACATGAAGAAAACACGGCATGCCAAGGGCGGCAAGTGGCTTGAAAAGCAAGAAGATCGTGGAAGGAGCCGAGCCGAGATATGATAGAGTCTAACAGGCCACTCGGAAAGTCTGCCCAGCCTCGGAGTCTGTTGGACATGGCACAGACACGGATATAGCAACCCTTCCTCTTACAGCTCCACCTCTGCAACACATTGCAAAAAAAAGAAGAGAAAAAGGTACATATTAGAAGAATGAACAGTGCTGCAGGTATAAGCACAGAGACACGGTAGACTAGAACATATATAATTCTCGAACAATAAACCAACCACCAAGATATTGATAACGCTGGAATCGGCACGGGCTACATACGTCATTGTGATAACCAGATGCAGCAGTAGTTCTGAGACTGCTAGCTCCAGCTTAGTAAACCTTAACCGAGTGTTGTACTTGGAAGGTCTCAGCAAATTAAAATCGCTTAAGACCGTGCAATTCTCTTAATTAGATCAGGAATAAGTGGTATTTACAAATGTTCTACGTACTGAGAAAATATCAGACACAACTAAGTGGGATTGTGCTATTGGTAATCTCGTGGGTTCCGGCCCCAAAAAAAACATTCGCCTGGATCTCAGACCAGGCGATCGTCCAGCAGTAGGACCCTATTCAGCAGCAAGTCACCACGCAGACTACTCACTACTCCTGGCCTAGGGTATTTGCAGGCAGGAGGCTAGCTGAAGGACGGGTAGAAGAAGGAAAAAGGATTTGGCCGAGCTACGTAGCGTGCGTGCATACCTGACGGCGAGCCGACGGCGACGAGATGTGGCCGCGGCGGCGGCGATGGCGACGGCCTACGATCCGTGTTTCTTAGGTGAGCCTACGACTCCGCTGTGTGTACCAATCGGCAACGGCAATCGAACATATGGCCAGATCAGACATCTGGCCGTTCCTTCCCCGCGCGCTCAGCCGGGTGCAGCTCAGCCGGGTGCGGTGTGGCACGGCGGCTGGATCCCGGCGGGCTTCGGGGTCCTTGGTGCGGCAGCGTGGCGGTGCTGGTGGCCGACGGCGCCCGTGCGGCCCAGATCTGGGCCCTTTCGGGCTCCATCTGGGTTAGGGCGGGCCGGCGACTCGGTACGCGGCGACACTGCTCCCTGGTTGGTGGCGAGGAGGCGGTGGTCCGCGGGTGGTGGCGGCTTCATCGGCCGGCGAGCTGCAGCAGGGGCTATCCGAGCCCTCTTGGGTCCGGCCGGGCCTCGGCGCCTGGCAGGCCCCTTGTCCGTGCGTCCGGTCGAATCCGCGGCGGCGGTGGTAGTTGTCCCCTCACGTCGGCGATGTTGCGGATTCCCCCGAGCCCACTACCTCTCCTCCCATCCTTTAGGTCTTGTGTCGGTGACCTCAGGGAAGACGGCGAAGTTGATTTGGGGACCGTGGTGGCACATGTTGGTGGGCGGCGTGATGGGCGGTGCACTAGGGTTCGTCTGGGGTGGTGGTGGTGGTGGTGGTGGTGGGGGGGGGGTTGGGTCGGGAGAAATCTCTGGCGGCTCGTTCGGCCCCGAAGCGGTGACGCCTGTGGGTGCCGCCGGACCTTCCTGAAGGGCGTCGGGTACACCCTCCCCCCATTGCCCCCCGCGTACCGGAGAAACCCTAGGTCGAGTCCGGGCAACAACGGCGTCGTCGTCGCCTCCTTATTAAAGGTGTTGCTTGGTACTCGGCGCTTCGGAGTGCTGGGAGCGTGGTGGTACTTCTTCGGAGGGTGCAACGGTTGCCGGTCATCTTCGTTTCGTTGATCTGCCGGTGTTGGCATTTGTTTCTCTTTCCTTTTTCTCTGTTTTTCTTTGGGCTTGTTTGTCTTGCGGCCCCAACACCTATCGTTGGCTGTATCGGTGGTTACTTTGTAATACAAAGCGGAGGAAACCTTTTTTCGTTAATCTCTTCTCCATTTAGAGGGAAAATTGTAGGTTAGTCAAAAAAGAGGGAAAATTGTAGAGAACGAACATTCTCTCTGTAATGTCCTAGTGCGATCGACCAGTTACGCGCCATTAGGGCAACTCCAACGAGGATCACCAAATATCTGCAGACACATCCAGACATGTAGGTGGATAGCGGACGAGGCGTCGACCCTTGAACCCTAGCCACCATCCTCCGTCTTCCCCTCTCGCCGCCACCAAGGTGCGTCGTGGGGCAAAGCTAGTGCGGCGCCGGCACCGACGGGGAGGTCTTGATCTGGGGGCGGCCTGTTGTGGAAGTGCTGAAGGGTTGTCGTGAGACGGAAAAGGAGATGGGTGCTCGAGTGGTGGCCTTCATCAGGTGATGCTCCGTGGCCGCTTTGCTAAACCTAGCGGCGGTTGGAGGGACCCAACACGGCGATCTTCAATGGTGCTTGGCTTGGCTAGATCACCAAAGAGAGGGCGACGTTGCATGGTTTTGGACGACGGCGAGCTCCACATCAGACTCGATACTATCGGACATCATGCATGGGTGATTTGTTTTCAGCTTTTCTTTAGGGAGACATCGTGTTTGGTTTGGGGCATCGAGGCAGCAGCGTTGTCTCAATGTAGGAATAATGTTCTCCCTGCCCTATCTCCGTCATCGCCGACGGAGGGCTCATGGAGCCATGTCTCAGGTGGGTCTTTTGGGAACCGTTCGGTTTAGATTTCTGATGGATGCGCCTGGATTTGGCCGGCTTTTGTGCTTTTCAGAGTTTTTATAGGCACTCATTGGCTTATTTTTCTTCGGGGAGGCCATTTGCTTCACAGATCGCGGCGTCTCCTAGTCTACATCGACCACTTCCCAGCCGCTGCTTCTACAATCTCCTGGGTTTAAGAATGGCTCATATTCTAAGACGGAGGCCCAGAGATGGCATTAAGCTATGCTCACGACGCGCCGTAAGAAGAAAACTTCGAGACCCCAAAAATTTCAATGTAATTTTGTTTATTCTATATGAATGTATTTATATCTTTTGAGGCGAATATGAACATATTTATATTATTTTTTTAGGGGGATGAACATATTTATATGGGTATGTGATACTTAATATATGTATTTTAGGCCCTTTTGCGAAAAAAAGCTACATGTCACGTACAAACTATTGGGCCGAGCAGCCCAGATGCAAAATTTGCCCAGGTTGCAGCAGAAAAACCATGTGGGGCCGTATAAAACACGTTTTTTTAGTCAACCGTCTTGGTGCACAGGCGTGCGGCATGAAGAGCGTGCGGGCTGCCATATAGAACATGCAGGTGCAGCGGCAAAACTGTGCGGTCTCTAAAAACAGTGCGGACGATAGCACGCAAGATTAGCAATGGCATGGGTGCACTAGAAGTCAGGAAAATCAGGTAATGAAGGCATCTATTTAGATGTTACTCCCTCTGCCCTCTGTACAGAAACATAGGAGAGTTTAGATCACTACTTAGATTAAGTATGTGCAATTTCAGGATTTAAGGAATCATAAAAATGATAAATTTAAAATGTTGTAGGTATTTAAGCCGTGGATTTGTGCTGGACCCACACCAGAGGTACTACACGCGGCGGGGCCAGTGTATGACGACCGTGCCGGGCAGCACGATTGGCTTGAGGAGAGTTCGCCGGATTTGGACCATGCCGTCCATGCGGTCGGGCGGTGCGACACAGCGAGACAAGGGGTACAGAGCACGGGAGCTGGAGACTCCTTGTACAGAATCGGAGACGACGGGCACGGGAGCTGGAGTAACACGAGGAGGAACAGGCGGGGAAGTAAGGGGAAGCCGGGCCGGGCGAGTGCACATCTCTGGACCACCACGGAGCCACTAGCTGGCTAGCGTCACACTCAGAGACTGGCTACAAGCTTGTGTAGGTACCACTCCTGGCTAGCCTGCATCAACGTCGCCTTCCGACACAGGCCGCCGGCGAAAGTTGGTCCCGGGAACCCCCATGATCCAGAGCACTATGCAATGAAAGAAGAGGAGTGTCTCGACGACGAAAAAAAAAAAAACTATGGATTACTAAACAAAACCACAAGAATAATTATTTTGCGAATTAAAACGAGAAACACAAACTAACAAATCATAGGGACATGCTGTATCATCTTGCATATCAGAAACCGTAAGAAAATGCGGGAAAAAAGTTGTGCAGTTGAAACTTATCTTGGTAATTGTGACAGTTCGTTTTGGAGAAGACCAAGAAAACGATGCATGACTCTAGTTTTAGGTCTACAACCACCAAAGGTCAAGAAAAAGAGGACTTCACATTTCTTTTCATCTGACTAACTGATACATGTAACGAAAGTAGTCATTGAGTTCAGTTGTCATTTAGTCTTAAGAATCAGATTCCATGGACAGCAACGTCAGCGTCTGACGTTTTACCTTGTTCTGTTCCCAGTTTACCCATTTCTCCGTGTAGAGCATCCTGATGTTTGGCATGTCGCTCTGTTTGAAGTAGTATGTAACATTCCTCCCATCCCACAACTCAATGTATTTAAGCATGAAGTATCCACAATCATATCTGTTTCACAAAGAAGCATGACACAAGAATAAAGAATCCAATGTTAAAAACATAACCAAACACACATTAACCATGTGAAAACATCTTTCAAAACACCCTAGAAAGAACTTGCAGAAAAATAAATCGCAGGGTCGTTTACTTACCTTGTTTGCTGCTGCGGAACATCAACGTGTTCTATCGGATAATCCTGGATTCCGGTACCGGGCTGACTGTACTTTGTAGCCCAACAGTTTCTAATGGAAGTTACAATTTGGTAACAATCTTCAATCATATCGGGTTGCGTCTCAAGATTCAGCGAGTCCAAAACTTCAAATCTTTTTGCCTTCAGGTTGAGAACTATCAGATAATAGTGCTTGTTCTTGTTATTCTCATCATGTGGTAGTGTCAACATCCTGGGGAACATAATCTGTACCCAATGGCCAAATGAATGAGAAAGTGTTTAGTGAAGTATCTCTTAAAAAAAAGGGCAAAACATGTAGAAAGTAAAAATACTCCCTTCGCTTCTTTTTACTCCGCATATTAGATTTGTCTAAAGTGAAATTCTTCAAAGTTTGATCAAGTTTATACAAAAAATTAATAACATTCACAATACAACATCTATATCATTGCAGATCTTGATAATTTCTAATATAAGTTTGGTCAAATTTTGCAAAGTTTGACTTCAGACAAAATCTAATACGCGGAGTAAAAAGAAACGGAGCGAGTATACAATTTAAATGACAGATATAAGGGCAATTGTACTTACCAGTTCACATTCGTCCAGGTGGTTTGATTGTGAGAATTTAAATATTTTTTCGAGTTCCTTATGTTTGAATGAGTGTGCAGTAAGGTATTGCTGAAAAAAAAAGTGGGGAAATTAGCTTTGGAAGGTTTTTAAGGCAAACATGTTTTCCAGTTAAACTGGTAAGAAAGAAATAAAGAATTAGGTCACTAAGTACAGTAGCATGCCACTGCCGTGTAGAGGGAAAATGATTTAGTCACTAGCAAGGTAGCCAAATAAATGTAAGTACTACTTTGTATGAAAGAAACCCTTAACTATGTGGTTAAAAACTACAGTCTGCATGCTGTGTTCAGTCTTAATACTACAACGATACAATTGGAAAATTACGTGGTTGGCTTTGTAAGTCAGTTGTGTGTATGTAAGCAATAGGCAATTGGTTTGATTAAAATTACTTCTCGATGGTCTGTGAACTATACACATCTGCTACCTACAAAGTACATAACGACCATGGAAAGACAAGATGGATAGTATACTTGAAAACCATGGATAGAGATGATGGGCAGTGCACTCACAGTAATTCGCAGGGGCATGACAAACTTCCTTTCTGGAAGCATTTCTTGTTTAAGTATGTGAAGTGCAATCTCACATGTTGAGTTGCTTAACTTGCCTTCGGGCTCAACTGAATCGGCTAAGTCATAGAGATATATGAAGTAACTGCCAAAGTCAATGATGATGGTTTCATCATTGATGGGAGGTGATTTTTTAGCATGGCGACAAACTGCATCATATAATCTCCTTGTGTGTTCGGATACCATAAATTTCTGCATTTTTCCTGCCCTGACAGCCCTTTTCTGATGTCGTTGAGGTACAGGGGTGTTGCTGCCTTGTGCCACGATTGGTGTTGTAGTTGATGTGCTGCCTTGATCAATCGAATTTGCAGCTATGTGCCTAGTGCTGTTCAGCTTTGTCGTGACGATTTCTACCGAATCATCAACACCGCGCCTCCCCAAATCCTTCGGTTGTGACATGGCTATGTAATCTTCATCCGGGGAACTGTTCCGTATAGCCGGTATTGGTATCAGTAACGCCTCATCCTCGCCCTCGTCGCTGGATGATATAACAAGTGGGTCTGTTGGTGCAATGCACTCCGCTGGAATTGCCTCTCTGCTTTCAGCCTGTGTACCTGACATACCTGTGACGTTGTCTGGTTTGTGGTTTACATCTGCAGGTGTCCCATCTATGCTCAAATCCAAAGAAGGGCTATCGGCAAGTAAATGCTGGCGTTGTGATGCTCTTTCAGACTCGGCACTGTCAAAGTTCAGCTGCCTACTTATGCTGCTGTCATTGAAAATTGCAGCTGACTGGTTGGTATTTGACCTGATTTCTGTTTTGTGACCACTATGCTGGGGCGTGTGTTCTTGGTTTGTATCATTGGTTCCAGCTGGTTCCATACTGGATGAAGCAGCAGCTGCAGCGGTGACGTTTTCCAGGGACTTCAGTGTACTTTGGGCAATATTTTCTAGTTGCTCTCGTGGTTCTGCATTACCCTTACCGTGGCAGCTTCCTTTCCACTTTGAGATAGCTAGTGGCAACAATGATCTTGTTAGAGCGTATGTGACGCTGCTTCTCGGACTGACTGAGTTACTGTTGTGCAGCGTGGCTGATTCCCTGGTAGCTGAAGCAATTTCTACATGTGCGAGTGTTTTGCATCGCATCGGGGGGCTCTGATGGGGCTTGGCTTGTCGATCCTGAGAAACTTGTTTTCCATCCAGAGCACGGATCTCTTTTGAGATCGATAGCGGAGACATTGATCTCGTTACTGCTGCCACTTCATTGTTTTGAGCATCCCCAACGAAAATGTGACTATTTTGCCCACCGATAATACCCTCTGAACTGCAGCCAGGTTCGTTGGTGCCGCGTGGTAAACTGACAGGCAAACCTGTGGATGGTTCTTTTCCAATGTCAGGCCAGCTTCTTGGTGCTTCGTTTGTAATATCTTCATCACTGGATTGTGATGAGTCTGCTGAGCACATCCCTAGTTGCTCCAAAAGCTGACGGGTAGCAGATAGGGAATGCTGTTCTTTCCTGTTAACTTCAACTGCTTTCACAATATCTCTTTTGCTCTCGTTAACTCCAAGCTGAGTGCATGAAATGGTTGTTGGTTTGACCGGACCCTTACTTCTCTTCGTCTCCCTTATTGCATCTGGTTGCTGGACAGTTGGCTGCTCTTGTTTGAACACAGGATGAGATGTACCCTCAAAACACTGATTGCGGCCACTTCTTTCTTTGTATTTTCGCACTGTCTTCCTTGATATCACCCCTTCAGTAGCCCTTGTGTCATCACTTGCAAGTTTGCTTGTGTCAAACTTCTTCATGTGCTGTCGTTTGTGCCCCGCATTGCTCCCTTCTTGACTTTTTACATTCATCTTTTTCTGGCCCCCGTCTCTGCCATGCTCTGGTGGTTTTATATCCATATGATTTAAGGTGCTTTGCGTGCAACGCTCGGCCTTAGCATATGATCTGTGTTGCTTCTGCAAAGTGGTGCTGTCTCTAGAAGTTCCAGCCAGTTTGCTCATGTGATGTCTGGACCCATAGTTCTTCCGTTTGTGATACTTGTACTCCGAGTCACTTTCTTCCTGCACACGCTTGTGGTTGTTTTTTACCTCTATGTAAGTCGAAGGTTGCTTCCTTCTTGGCAACAAATCGCGGGTCTGACCTTGCTTTAAAACTCTTTCTTGACAATAAGGTCCCTGATGATCATGTGGTTGTGAGGGAAATTCGTCATCCAGTGATATATCTTCTGACTCACTCTCGTTCGCGTCGCTCTCTCCATCATTGCCCATGTCTGACTCACACTCAATTTCATCGCTCTCCCCATCATAGCCCATGTCTGATGTATCTGGAGATGATTCCGATATTGACAGTCCATCTTCGTAGAACGGCTTGTCCTTCCATTTGAGGGTATTATCCACCAGACGGCTTCTGGCGTAGCATCTTTCTGCTGTTGATTTCTTTTTGGAGAAGGATGGTCTGGCTGCACTGTCCCTAGCTGAACAATTCCTGATAAAAGTTGCAAGTATTCCCTGAAAGTCATTGCACATCTCCTGCGCAGCAGTTCTGTATCTTGCCACATCCTGCTTGTAAGTATAAGTTGACAAAAGGTTAGTTATTTGGAACGAAATTTGTTCCATAGCACAGAGTCGTTGAATGTGTGGAAATGTGCAAAACATAATAGCATGCGTGTTGTGTGAGTGTATAATCTATGCATTAAGTTACTTTGAATTGATTGTGTAGCAAGAAATAAAACAGCAACTTTGGCTTTAATTTTTGTTAGCACACAAGAGTAAAAGATTCGGAATAAGGGTAACGAAAACTTACTTGTGTCGTGCAATTTTCAGGAACATTATCTCTGACAAACTTGTCAATGACTGTCTGGTCCCCTAACAGAATGGTTTCCCTATTCCTGAACTTATTCTTCAGCTATTTTGATTTTTTGTGTAGACAGAATAAGAAACGAAAGATAGTGAGGCAAAGCAAAAAAGAACTGCATGGGGAAAAAAGAGTACAAGATGTACGTTATTCTAGGATCCAGCAATGAACATACCGGTAACATTCCAAATTCGCCATGTTCTGATCTGTCCAGAGCTACTGCTGTTTTCACCATCTTGTTAGTCCACACGCAAATGCGTTTCCCACTCTTGTTTACTTCCATATTTTTTATGTCTAGTGAGTCAATGTAAAAAATCTATCATTTGGAGAAAACAAAATTGTCCGTGTTAGGAACGCTCAGATCATAAGACTTGAGGAAAAAGAAACAGAACAGTCAAAAAGAAAAAAAAAAAAAGCAGGGTAGTAGGTCACGCACCATCAAAAATGGCATGCATGCCTTGAATATGTTTTTCTTGTCTTTGTCCTTAGCAGCCTTGATTAACATGGTAATCACAAATCTGCACCAGTTGAGTGCAGGAATTCTTCTCGTTTCCAGTAACGACGGGTAGCACCTCGGGCTGACCCTCGTGCCAGTGGTTGGAGCCAAAACAGAACAGATCACGTACATGAGCCACAACCTGAGGTACCTATCATCGGCTGCATTCATGCCTGCAAGTTCCTTCTCTATATCAACAATCTTAGGCTGTGTTCCGTTATGAATTCCAAGATGATCCAGCATAGAACTGATTGCATCTATGTTTAATTCGTGTACGACAGGCTCGTGTCCCATGGGTATCCCCAGTACCTTGTGAACAGCCTCCTCAGTGATTGGTATACTACCCCTGGGTCCAAATTCCAGCTGGCATGTATCTGGGTTGAAACGTTCCATTAGGTACTTGCACAATTGTGGTTGTAATTTTGAGCACTTGATGTCTAGCAGACTGCCAAATCCATATGCTTGTAACAAGTTCCGTTGGGAGGGGTTCATGTGCTTGTATAGCCTGACAATCTTCATCGGAGATGAGCGATTGAAATATTCTTGCTGGCGAAAGGAGAAAAACATGTTGTTAGAACAGCAGGACTGAATTGCTTAAGGAGCTGAATGACAAAAACATGGAACCACAGAAACCAACAGTTTATGCAAGAACGAGTAGATAATAAGCACCTTTTTGCTGTGTATTTTGTTAGCTCTATTTGACTGGTCTTGCTCAGCATCGTTGATCTTTGTCTTGTTCTTCATCTGTAGATTTTTCCTCAATTTCTTGAACTTCGGGTTCCCTAAGCTAGCCGCTTGCCTCGGGGTCCGCATTCCTCCTAGCCAGTAGGGAAGGTCTGCATTTAAAATAAATTGGAAGGTGGTTAAAAAAATAATCAGATTTTGGCATGCTTTGAAGGACTGTCGAGGCCATGTACCTCGAGCACCTCGTGTTATTTCTACAACTACAACTTAAAGGTATTACGCCCATCTTATAAAAAGCTACAACTCGCTCATCAGACTTGTGCAAAAGATTTACATTCATAATTTTTGGCTTCACATGTTGTAGGTGTCACTTAGTATTGTGGCATCAAGGGAGCTTTTGAAGCGGCAAAGCTTTTATGCTACTACTACCGGAGACATTTTTCTTTTTTCCCCCCTATTTTTGTGTATTTTTTTTCATGTTTTTACTAAATGAATTCCATGAATTTTGGTTAACCAGACTTGAATTTGTGCAAAAAAAAGAGAAGACCTTAAATGTTCACCCCGGCCAAGTCTAATTCCTGAACGCACCGCCCGCTCACCTCAACGAGCTGTTGAGTGTGTGGACTGTGCAGATAGACAGCCTCAGGGAGTCTCGTTTTGCTCACAAATCCAAAAGTGTATAAGAAGTTTAGTCCCACCGCCGTTATCTGGCTAAAGGAAACGAAGGGTAGCAAAAACTCGAATGCAAGAGCCTGGTCCAATAAAAAGGGATCAGAGTGTTCACCACCTACAAGAGAAAATGCCCCCCCACCCACCCCTTCTGAATGCCAACCACACGGAGAAAACAGCCAGATTGAATAGGAAACACATTGACCCCACGATTGCTGTGCCTAATGGTAGAGTAGAAAAATACGATAGAGTAAGAGCGCGGTTGTACTCACCGGGGCCGGAGGGTCTCCGTCGACGGCGGAGTACTACGTCAAGCCGTGCAGCCGACGAAGGGAGCCGGGGGAGGAGACTGCGGAAATGGAAAAGGAGCCGGCCGGTCGTCGCCTGCCAGTGTCTGAATGAACAGTGAAAACGAAGGCGCCTCGCTGTTTGCTATATGCTCCTCCACAACCCCATCCCCTCCGCCCGCGCGCGTGACCTCGACTACCTTCCTCCTCTCCGGCGGCCCTGACCTCCCCCCCCCCCCTCCTTACCGAGCCACCGCCAATCTTTTCTTCCCCTCCCCAGCCGCTGGGCTCCGGCGCGATATTGGGAACGGGAGAAGAAAGGGATGGAGGAGGACGCGGAGCGGCAGCCGCCGGATAGATCTGGGAATCACTATACGTGTGAACGCACGAGGCAAGGGAGCGATTGTTTAAACGATCGATATCGATATGATGCAGCAAGTGAAGGTAGAGAAAAAAAATCAGTAGCAGCAGGAGCGGCGGGATTCCAACTGATTTTGCTCCAATGATACGATTTTTTTTGAGGGAGCTCCGATGATACGAATTGGTTGGGGCCCACGCGCAAATTTATTCCTTTTCTTAGGACAACTCCAACACGCTTTGTGTTTCACAGCTGGGGAAAATCTGCCTCCACAAGCACCTATGGGGACGGAGCCCCTTTCGGTTCGGCGGGGGGCGGAGGTCGCACGAAGAGCAGATCGGGGCGAGGCACACGAACGATTTTTACCCAGCTTCGGGCCGCACGGATGCGTAAAACCCTACTGCTGCTTTGTGGATTGTATTGAGTTCTTGCTCGGGGGCGCTGGGTGCTACAGTACACACCAGCAGCTAGCGAGATCGAGCGTGAGTGTTCTCCCCCCTCTACGTTGCGCATGGGCCTCCTTTTATATGCTCAAGGGGTCACCGACAGGTGGCAACGTAGGCAAGGGTAAATTTGGAAAAGTGCTGTGTTGGGTACAGCTACATGCACAGTGGCTGTACAGTGTATCATACCTAACCCTGACGGCAGGGGACAAGGGCATTAAATGCACGTCTGCGTCGCCCAAACAATGCGAAAAGGGACCGTCAGGGGCGCCACCGTTCGCCACGATGGCAATCTTGTCAGCGTCTGCTTGCCACCGCATACCCCTGGCTGCACGGCCTCCCGCCACGTACGTCTGGGATTGTCCCAGAGCAACACGTTGGTGGGTGAGCTGGAGCGCGGGCTGCGGAGTAGTAGCTTGCCGCGGCAAGCGCCTTGCCGCGGATGTTGTCTTGTCGCGTCCGGGAGCTTGTCGCTCACCGGGCCTTGCCGGGACGCATGGCGTGTCGCGGCAAGTTCCTTGGTTGGTCTTCCCGGCAAGCTCCTCTTGCCGGGTCTTTGTGCTTCGGGTGGCCTTCCCGGCAAGCTCCTCTTGCCGGGGCCTTGTGCTTCGATTGGCCTTCCCGGCAAGCTCCTCTTGCCGGGGCCTTGTCTCCTTTGCTTGAATACTTTGTTCTTGAATGGCTCCAGAGGAGCCACGGAGGGTTTTGGCGGTCACCTGGCAAGCCTTGCCGCGGGGTGCTGTGACTGCCCGTGCACAAGTTCGGGGTACTAGGGTACCCCTATTCTAGTACACCGACAGGAGCCCCCGGGCCTGGGCCATGCACGGTGCCGAGCACTGTTGGGCCAGGCCCAAAACAGTGCACGGGCACGCGCGGCCTGGGTCACGCCGTGTCCGACTCCGTATTCACCGCGCCCTCCCCGAACGGCACGCGTAGAACGCGGCGTCGTGGGAGAGGTTTGCGTGACGTGGGCGGCATGCGCGGGGCTGAGCCCCGCATGCATGCGTCACGTCGTAGTAAAGGGGACGGTTTACGCCTTCCCCCTAAACGGAGGGAGGCGTGGAGGCGTGGGCCATTTACTGAATGGGGCCGAGGCGCGGTTTTCGAGGCGTCCACTCCCCACGATCACGGGGTGGGGAGAGGTCGCCTCATCCGTCGCCTCGGTTCTGCAGGCCCGCCACGCGGCTCCCATGCGCTTGGGGTCGCGAACGGTGGAGGCGGGAAACCGGGCCGTCGCGGGTCGAGGCAGCGGCTCGGTCCCAGTTCCCTGCTCCCCCTGCGTCTTGATTCGCTGAGCGGGGCGGCCAAGCCCCCACTCCGCTTCTTTATAGGGAGCGAGAGGGGGAGGACGGAAGCCCGCATTCCTTCATCTTCTCTTTTCTTCAGCTTCTGCTCCCCTTTCTCTCATTCGCCATGGAGAAAGGGAATCCTGGTCCTTCGACGGTGGCGGCGAGGGTCGCCGCTAGACAACGCATCCCTCCTTCTCCCGCACCCGTGGTGGCAGAGCCAGCCGTAAGGGGAAGAGGGAGGGGGCGAGGTCGTGGGCGAGGTCGAGGGCGAGGCCGAGGCGCTCGGGGAAGAGGCGGACGGGGCGGTGCGCCGGCTTCGCCCCCGCCAGCGGTTCCTCTTCCCGTGGCGGTCAATATTGGGGACGACCCTTGTGAGTTCTTCGTCAGGCTGCGCCGGGCGCCTCGCCATCGCCTCCGGCTCCCGGCTCCATTTGCGAGCGCGATGGAGTTGAACCCGCTCGAGACGCTGAGACTGCGCATGAGGGGCTGTGGAATCAGCGGCACGCGAGTCCGCGTTGAATTCCCAGCCCCCAATGTGATGTATCTTGGTCGAGGGTGGAAGACGTTCGCCCGTATCCATAGCTTGATGGAGGGGTTCACCCTCCATTTTAAGCTGATCGAGGGCGATCTCCTCTCCGTCAAGGTCTTCGGGTGCTTCGGCACTCGGGCAAGGTGCTGCGTGGACAGCTCCTCCGATAGCGAAGGCTCCTCCTCGAGCGAGAGTGACGAGGAGGGGAGCGACAGCGACGACGAGGGTAGCGGCCGGCAGGATGACCGGTCCGACTAGGTGTCGGGCGTCGCTCCGTGCGGCACCGGCGACCCCATCATCCGCGTCGCCGGCTCCTTGAACTTCCCGGGGTCGTCTCCTTGGGCGGCTGGCGTAGGGAGGCTGCGGAAGAGGAAGAGGGCTGGCGGCAAGGCCGTCAAGTCGGAGTACGAGGGCGTGGTGCCCTCGACAGCGTGCTGACGTCCTGCCGCCTCGTCTTCGAGCCCTCTTCCGGCGCCGCCATCACCATCAGCCTTCGGACGACCACCGGGATGTTCTCTTGGTGTCTTCTAGCACCCGTAGCTCGCCTAGGCGCCCCTTTTGCCCTTTTCGCCTCCTTGACCTAGCTCCTGAAGAGAGGGACAGGAAAGGGATTACGGGCACCTTATCTTTTTAATTTGTAAGCCCTCGGGCATTAGTTGCATTTAAAGCTTGTAATCCCCTCTTTCATGTTTTTCATTCTCTCTAAACTGTACCTGAGCGGAATGTTTTTAATGAAAAGGGAATGCTTGCCGGGTCACTTGTCTCGCGGGTGGAACCCACGTCAAGGAGCGAATCCTTGATATCTTTCAGATAGACAGTTCTTTGCCCGGCAACAGGCCCTGCCGTCTTCCCACGTCGCTCGACCTTTCTCACGCTTTCGGCGGAGGCAGGGATAAAGCGGGTTCGGGCTCCTCGTTTCATCCCTTTGCTGCCGCGACTACGACCAAACTTGGCCCCAGGGACGAGCCCTAGGGCCTAGAGTTAGGGAGCATGGTAGCTTTTTAGGAAGAAACGAGGTTTCGCATACCTCAGTCCATAAGAGAATGCATGATCAGGGATGAAAAACTTATCTGAGATTGCAGCCCCCGGCAACTCTGATTCGCCGTGGGGTGAATCTTCGCACTTGCAGCCCCCGGCAACAATGGCTTGCCGGGGTCCAGATGCTGGTCCGTCCTTTTTCTCCTTTTCGTCCTCAAGCGGTCCGGCCAGGATATGTGAGCCCTGCGAACCAAGGGAAACGAAAGAAATGCAAAAGGACGCACACTTGACCTCTAAGCTAGGGGTTAGCCGCTGTTAAGCACTATCAACCCTAACCAAGGACGAGACTCGATCTAGGATGCATGTGACAACTTAGGGCGCCAGCGCTTCATTTACTTGTGCTCAGGGTCTACGCCTGGCTTTGTACAAAGGATTACATGCAACAGCGGCAAGACTTGTACAAAAGGTTGGTTGCCGGAACAGGGTCCGACAACCGCGCCTTACGGGTAAAACTTACGAAGATGCTCAATATTCCAGGAGTTGCTCACCGGAATGCCATCTTCGGTCTCAAGGCGGACAGCGCCAGGCCTAGTGACTCGTTTCACCCGGTAAGGGCCTTCCCAATTCGGCGTCAACTTGTTGGAATTCTTGGCGGATGGAGCGCGCCGAAGAACAAGGTCGCCTTCCTCGAGACTTCTGGCGTTAACTTTGCGGCTATGGTAGCGGCGCAAAGCTTGCTAGTAGCGAGCGGCTCGCACAGCAGCCTGAAGACGATCTTCCTCAAGGAGCAGCGCGTCATCTTCACGCAGCTACTCTTGCTCAAGCTCATCATAAGCGAGCACTCGAGGTGACCCGTATACGAGTTCTATGGGGATAACTGCTTCTTCTCCATAGACTAGAGCAAAGGGTGTCTGGCCAGTGGCTCGATTTGGCGTCGTCCTGATCGACCAAAGAACCACCAGCAGCTCCTCGATCCAGTTTCTTCCGCACTTGCGTAGCCTGTCGAAAGTCCTGGTCTTGAGCCCACGCAGCACTTCAGCATTTGCCCTCTCCGCTTGACCGTTGCTTCTGGGGTGAGCAACAGAAGCGAAGCAGATCTTGGCGCCAAGATCTTGGACGTACTGCATGAAGGCGCGGCTTGTGAATTGCGTACCGTTGTCGGTGATGATCCTGTTAGGGATCCTGAAGCGGCAAACAATCGACCTGAAGAACTTGACTGCTGACTGTGCTGTCACCTTCCTCACTGGTTCCACTTCCAGCCACTTTGTGAACTTGTCGATTGCAACGTACAAGTACTCAAAGCCCCCGACAGCTCGGGGGAAGGGGCCGAGGATGTCGAGCCCCTAGACCGAAAATGGCCAGGATAAAGGGATCGTCTGGAGAGCTTGAGCTGGCTGGTGTATCTGCTTAGAATGGAACTGGCACGCTTCACACTTGGTTACTTGTGCAGTTGCATCCTGGAGGGCTGTCGGCCAAAAGAAACCTTGCCGGAACGCTTTGCCGGCAAGTGCCCTTGCGCCAATGTGGTGACCACATATGCCTCCATGTATCTCTGCCAACAGCTCTTGTCCGTCTTCCCGGGGAATGCACTTCAATTTCACACCGTTGCGTCCTCTTCTGTACAGTGTGTCGTCGACAAACTGGTACATACTTGACTGCCGGGTTACTCTTTCCGCTTCTTCTTGCTCTTCGGGAAGTTCTCCTGTCTGAAGGAAACGGACAATCTGCTGCGCCCATGCTGGAGCCTGTGGCTCGACAACAAGGGCTAAGGCACATCTGCTGCTGCGGGAACACCCGCTTCTACGGCGAGAACCTGTGGTTCAGCCGGAGCTTGACGTTCCCCGGCAAGCTTGCCGGAGCAAAACTTGTCGGGAGCGTTTGCTTCAGCGGAACAAGCCCTAGGGCTCGCCGGAGCAGACTGCTCCTCAGCACTCTTGGCGTCGATCTTGGGGACCTTCTTGGCGGCGGCTTCGGGAAGCTCTGCCGGAAAGTAGTGGCCAGAAATCAACTTCCTCTTCTTGCTCTGTCCAGTTGATGGTGTTACGGACGGTTGAGTCAGCTTGAGCACAAAGATCCCTGGTTCCACAGGTAACTTAAGTGCTGCGCACTTTGACAGGCCATCGGCAATGTCGTTCTCAGCCTTTGGAACATGTTCCATTTGCAGGCCGTCAAAGCGCTCTTCTAGCTTCCTCACTTCATCAACGTAAGCTTCCATCAATGGACTCTGGTAAACCTTGTTCACTTGGCGGACGACAAGCTGCGAGTCACCCCTGACAATGAGCTTCCTGATCCCAAGTTCTGCCGCGATCCTGAGACCGGCAAGCAAACCTTCATACTCTGCAGTATTATTTGTTGCTTGCTCCTTGGGAAAGTGCATCTGGACTATATACTTGAGGTGCTCCCCGGTGGGTGCAACAAGCAGCACGCCAGCACCGGCGCCTTGCAGCGAGAAGGCACCATCAAAGTACATCAGCCACTCCTTGCTTGCTTCCTTGTCGGGGATGCTCGTTTCTGGAATTTCTTCATCTGGTGTTGGCGTCCACTCTGCTATGAATTCTGCC
The DNA here is from genome assembly GCA_032464435.1 of Aegilops umbellulata. NCBI lineage: Eukaryota > Viridiplantae > Streptophyta > Magnoliopsida > Poales > Poaceae > Aegilops > Aegilops umbellulata. The sequence continues at coordinate 583,449,789 of CP136060.1, read as the reverse complement.
AATGCTCTGCTTTGGATAGTTGAAGTGCTTTCAAACTTGAGGCCAATGCTTGACAGTTCCAGTGCCCACTCGACAATCCTGCCTGTTGCTTCCGGATTCTGCAGTATCCTCTTCAGCGGAAAGCGAGTGACAACTGTGATCTCATGTGCTTGGAAGTAATGGCGCAGCTTTCTCGAGGCCATGAGAAGGCCGAAAAGCAATTTCTGCACACCAGAGTACCTTGACCTAGCCCCCTGCAGAAGGGAACTGACAAAGTAAACTGGGCGCTGCACCATTTTCCTCTGCACCTCCTTATGCGCCTGCGCAGATCCATCTTCGTCGGGACCAGAGCTTGTCGGGGAAGCCCCCTGCTTGTCACTGGATGTGCTTGCCGGGGTTGCTGGCTCGTCATCTGCCTCCCTCTCCGCTACTAACGCAGCACTAACCACTTGATTGGTTGCCGCCAGATATAGCAGCAACTTTTCTTGTGGCTTAGGCACGACAAGTATTGGAGTGGAGGACAGGTATCTCTTTAAGTCTTGCAGCGCAGCCTCCGCTTCCGGAGTCCATTTCATTGGACCTGCCCTTTTCAATATTTTGAAAAATGGTAGGGCGCGCTCAGCTGACCTAGAGATAAACCTGCTGAGAGCAGCCACGCAACCGGCAAGCCTCCGTACATCTTTGACGCGCTTTGGTGCTTCAATCTGCTTGATGGCCTTGATCTTGTCGGGGTTGGCTTCAATTCCCCGCTGAGACACGAAGAACCCGAGAAGCTTGCCGGAGGGGACTCCAAACACACACTTCTCGGGGTTAAGCTTGAGGTTGATCCTGCGCAGATTTGCAAACGTCTCGTCTAAATCTTGAACCAGGGTTGCCTTGTCCTTGCTCTTGACCACTATGTCATCCATGTAGGCTTCTACATTTCTGTGCATCTGTGGCTCTAAAACAGCATGGACTACCCTTGCAAATGTTGAACCAGCATTCTTCGAACCGAAAGGCATCCGTACGAAACAGTACGTGCCACATGGAGTGATGAATGCGGTCTTCTCCTCATCTTCTTCTGCCATGAAGATCTGATGGTATCCTGAGTATGCGTCAAGAAATGAAAGCAAATCACATCCGGCCGTGGAGTCAACAATCTGGTCAATGCGCGGCAAGGGAAATGGGTCTTTGGGACAAGCTTTATTGACATCAGTGAAGTCGATACAAAGCCTCCATTTCCCGTTTGCCTTGCGCACGACTACAAGATTGGCCAACCACGTAGGATGGAGCACTCCTCTGACAAGGCCTGCTGCTTCCATCTTCTTGATCTCTTTTGCGATGAATTCTTGGCGCTCCACTGCCTGCTTCCTGACTTTCTGCTTGACGGGCCGCGCCTGAGGACAGACGGCGAGGTGGTGCTCAATTACTTTCCTGGGAACACCGGGGATGTCAGACGGTTGCCATGCAAACACATCGACATTCGCCCGCAGGAAAGCAACGAGCGCGCTTTCCTATTTAGGGTCGAGCGTGGCACTAATGGTGAAGGTACCACCAGTGCCGTCCTCCTTGGCGGGCACCTTCTTGGTCGCTGGCGGAGCTGCCATTGCCTTCTTGCACTTGCCGGTGGAGCTTGATGGTGCGTCCTCGACGATAGCGCAGCACTCCGAAGAGGCGCGCTTGCCGGAGTGGGCATCAGAGCTCTTGCCGGACTTGGTCTTCTTCTTCCCCCCGGGAGCTTCAGCGGCAAGTGACTTGTGATCTGTTGCGGCTGCTGCTTCCCGGTAGATCTTGTCGGCACAGATAAGAGCATCTTTCTTGTCGCCAGGGACAGAGATGACACTTATCAGGCCTGGCATCTTCAGCATGTTGTATGCGTAGTGAGAGGCTGCCATGAACTTGGCGAGCGCTGGACGGCCGAGGATCCCTTTGTAAGGCAATGGAAAATCGGCAACGTCAAAGGTGACCCTCTCAATCCTGAAGTTCAGCTCGCTGCCAAATGTTACCGGCAGCGTGATCTTCCCCTTCGGCTTGCTCCTTCCCGGGTTGATTCCTTGGAATGTGCCGGTCTCTTCGAGCTCGCTGTCAGGGACTTGGAGTTTCTGGAGCACAGCAGAGGAGATCAGGTTCAAGCCGGCCCCGCCGTCAACTAGCATCTTAGTGACCTTGAGGTTGCGGATTGTTGGTGAAACCAACATCGGCAAGCACCCGATCGCAGTTGTGCGATCAGGGTGGTCCTCAATATCAAAGATGATAGGCGTGCTGGACCACTTCAGAGGCTTGAGTGACTCGACGGGTGGTTCTGCCGCATTGACTTCTCGCACCCACTGCTTGAGTTGGCGGCGAGAAGTATGCAGAAAAGCACCGCCGTCAACGCACAAGACCTCTGTGGCTTTCTAAAACTCCTGCTCGCTAGTCTCGACATCATCCATGTCTTCTTCTTCGTCGTCGTCTTCATCCTTGTCGTGGCCGCGGGGAGGTCCGTCTGCCTGCCGCTGCTTGTCCTTGCCGCGGCGCCCTCCCTCGCCGGGACGCTTCGTGCCGGATCCTCCAGCACCTCCTTGAGCTTTCTCCTTGTCGCGTCACTCATATTCGGCCTTTTGCAGCTCGACAAGCCGCTCGACCTGCGTGCAGCTCTGGAGATCATGGCCCTTGGTGCAGTGGATCTTGTAGTACTTTTTGTTGGTGCCGTCCTGCTTGTCGGCGACCGCCACAGCCTGGCAGTTGGTGCATGCGGCAACTTCCTTGCCGGAGCTACCATCCTTGGCTTTGTCGGCGCCACCTTTGCCGGACTGCTCAACAACTAGTACCTCTTTGTTTTTCTTCCTCTTGTTCCGCCGCCGGTTTTTCTTTGCCGGGGCGGTATCCTCACTGTCAGATTCTCCTGCTCCAGTATTCTCTCCGGGGAGTTTCCTCCCTTCCTCAGCACGTGCACACTTGTCGGCCAGGGCATATAGCTCACTGACGTCTTTGATCTTGCACATCGCCATCTCCTCCCGCATCCTGCGGTTACGCACGTTCTGATGGAACGCGCTGATGACCGCGGCAGGGTGGACATCTGGGATGTTGTAGTGTACACGGCTGAATCTCTAAATGAACTTGCGCAGGGGCTCCCCTTCCTTCTGGACGAGCAGATGAAGGTCGCTCGCTTGGCCATGAGGTTTGTGGCCGCCTGTAAAGGCGCCGACAAACTGATGGCACAAGTATGCCCAGGAGGATATGGAGTTGTCCGGCAAGTGCATGAGCCAGGATCTGACATTGGACTTGTGTACCAGTGGGAAGTAGTTGGCAAGGATCTTGTCGTCTCGCCCCCCAGCAGCTTGCACCGCAATGGTGTAGATGCTGAGGAACTCCGACGGATGCGACTTGCCGTCGTACTTCTCGGGTACGTCTGGCTTGAAATTCTTCGTGCTGGGCCACTGGACCTGCCGCAGCTCACGGGTAAACGCAGGGCAGCCTACCGAGTACGGCAGGTCGCCTGGTTCCCCTGGCGCATGCATGTTGACAGAGGGTTCAGCGTGCTGGTCTGATCGACGCCGCGCTTCTCTTCGGCGCTCGATGCGAGTACGAGCGTCTTCTTGCTTCCGCTCGTGAAGAACTTGGCGCTGATCGCGACGGGTTCGCGGATCTGACGACGCGGTGGAGTCATTGTCATGGTGGGTCCGGCGAGTCGGCGATCTTGGCCTTTGGGGCGGAGAGTGCACGGTGGTTGCACCCCCACCGGTCTTGTCGCCATCGGCTCGTGCCTGGCCGACTTGCCGCGGCTGCGAAGCGCTAGGCTGCCGCGGGGTGTCTCCGTTGGCAAAGCCGATGAGACTCTGAATGGTGGCCCTCCAGTCGTCGAGCTTGTCCGCCGTTGGAGGGTAGTCTAGGAGCAGTTGAGCTCGTGCCAGAGCTTCTGCTGGAGTGGCGGGTAGCGGTGGCGAACGGTGCGTGGAGCGGGATGTGCTCGGACTTCCAACTATGTTAGAAGGAGCAGTACACCGCCCAGGCGACCGTACCTCGCTCGCGCCAGCATGCTGGAGTGCATGCTGGTTTTGAGTATCCCGAGATCCGCCAGCTCGATTTGGGTCCAGCGAGCGTATGGTACCATGAGTACCAAGACGTTGCCGTTCCCGCGCCTCCTGGGATGGGCGCGGCGCATGTTCGGACGCCGTGGCACCGTGAGCTGTCTCGTCGATGCCCGTTCCTCCGCCGACGTCTACCCCACCACCCGTTTGCTCTGGGGGCGGTGGGTTCGACGCGGACGGACCAGCTATCTCCGAAGCCTTCTTCTTCGGCGGCATGTCGATGAAGATGATGAAGATCTAACTCGTGCGAACGCCGGATCAGGTTCACACAACCTCGACGCCCCCTACCTGGCGTGCCAAAGATGCCGGGGAAAATCTGCCTCCACGAGCACCTATGGGGACGGAGCCCCTTTTGGTTCGGCGGGGAGCGGAGGTCGCACGAAGAGCAGATCGAGGCGAGGCACACGAACGATTTTTACCCAGCTCCGGGCCGCACGGATGCGTAAAACCCTACTGCTGCTTTGTGGATTGTATTGAGTTCTTGCTCGGGGGTGCTGGGTGCAACAGTACACACCAGCAACTAGCGAGACCGAGCGTGAGTGTTCTCCCCCCCTCTATGTTGCGCATGGGCCTCCTTTTATATGCTCAAGGGGTCACCGACAGGTGGCAACGTAGGCAAGAGTAAATTTGGAAAAGTGTTGTGTTGGGTATAGCTACATGCACAGTGGCTGTACAGTGTATCATACCTAACCCTGACGGCAGGGGACAAGGGCATTAAATGCCCGTCTGCGTCGCCCAAACAGTGCGAAAAGGGACCGTCAGGGGCGCCACCGTTCGCCACGATGGCTATCTTGACAGCGCCTGCTTGACACCGCATACCCCTGGCTGCACGGCCTCCCACCACGTACGTCTGGGATTGTCCCAGAGCGACACGTTGGTGGGTGAGCTGGAGCGCGGGCTGCGGAGTAGTAGCTTGCCGTGGCAAGCGCCTTGCCGCGGATGTTGTCTTGTCGCGTCCGGGAGCTTGTCGCTCACCGGGTCTTGTCGCGTCCGGGAGCTTGTCGCTCACCGGGCCTTGACAGGACGCATGGCGTGTCGCGGCAAGTTCGTTGGTTGGTCTTCCTGGCAAGCTCCTCTTGCCGGGGTCTTTGTGCTTCGGGTGGCCTTCCCGGCAAGCTCCTCTTGCCGGGGCCTTGTGCTTTGAGTGGCCTTCCCGGCAAGCTCCTCTTGCCGGGGCCTTTTCTCCTTTGCTTGAATACTTTGTTCTTGAATGGCTCCAGAGGAGCCACGGAGGGTTTTGGCGGTCACCTGGCAAGCCTTGCCGCGGGGTGCTGCGACTGCCCGTGCACAAGTTCGGGGTACTAGGGTACCCCTACTCTAGTACACCGACAACAGCCATCATGTTATTTTGTTGGATATGCAATTATGAATTAATATGGATTTAGTCTTGCCATAATAAATGCCTAACCAGCAGGTAGTTTACATGTGTTTGAATTGGCACAACCCAACCTGTATGGATGTAGTTTTGCTGCAATCATGCCTAACCAAGATGCAGTTCACCCATATTTAAGTGGACACATCATAGCATGTTAGTTTCCTAGATGTGGATGTAGTTTAGCCATAATTGAAATTGTGGCAAGGATATAATTATGAGTCAGTATGGATGTAGTATTCTATAATGCCCAACAAAAAAGTAGTTTACAAGAGTTTTCAGAACCTATCTTATTTGTGTGCTAGATATTGATACAATTTCTCCATAATTAAAATTTACCAGAGATGTAATTAGGAACCAATATGAATGTAGCTTTACGGTAATAAATGCCTAACCAGGAGGAAGTTTACATCTATTTGAATTGGCACAACCAAACATGTTTGGGATGTAATTATGAATTCATATGGATGTAGTTTGCAATAATAAATGTCGAACTAGGATATAGTTTACATGTACTCGAACTGGATTCACATGATATATGTTTCTGTATATGGTTGTAGTTTCATATCTACATTTGCGCTATAGATGTAACTATGTATTGGTATAGACAAATATGTAGTTTTTTTACGTAATTATGCATAAGGGGGATGTAGTTTACATGTGCTTAAATGTGCACTGCCCAACATGTTGTTTTGTTAGATATGTATGTAGTTTCCACTCAATTAATCATTGGGAGCGGGATGTAATTAATAATCCATACATATGTAGTTTTGGTGTAATTATGCCTAACCAAGGTGTAGTTTACATGTGTTTAAGTGGACACATCCTAACTTGTTATTCGGCTAGATGTGGATGTAGTTTCTCCATAATTGAACTTGCGACAATGATATAATATAAGTCAAATATGTATGTAGTTAGCTATAATCATTCCTAGAATATAGTAGCTTGAAACTATTTGCACAACCCATTACATTATTTTGTTAGATATGGTTATAACTTCCCTATAATTTAACTTTGTTAGAGATGTAACTATTAATCAATATGGATGTAGTTTAGCTATGATTCAAGCATAATCATGATGTATCTTACTTGTGTTTAAATAGCATAACACATAATGATTTTTAGGCATGGATCTATAGTTTGCATAATTGTACTTGCACTAATGGCACAACGCATGATATTTTTTGCTAGGCATGAATCTATATTTTGCTAGAGATGTACTTATGAATCAATATGGATGTAGTTTGTTATGACCATGCCTAAATCAGATCTAGTTTACATGTGTTTAAATGTGCACAAACCAACTTGTTATGTTTCGATCTGGATGTAGTCCCATTATTACTACTCTTGTAACATGGATGTAACTATGCATCAATATCTATGTATTTTTGATGAAATATGCCTAAGTAAGATGTAGTGTACATGTTTTTAAATGGACATATCCTAGCATGTTATTTTGCTAGATGTGGATGTAGTTTAGCCATAATTGAACTTGTGAAAGGATATAATTATGAGCCAATATGGATGTAGTTTGATATCACGGCCAATTAGGACACCATTGTTCTTCTATACATGAATTTATATCGCTAACTAATATGCTGACAATTCTTTACTTCATCTAAGACCCCTGTGTGAAGCCACATGATTGATTCGGTTGCATTGCTGTCATTTTGCAACGTTGTCGAATCAATAACTCATACTCCCTTGATCCCAAAAACTTGTCTTTCATTTGTTTATATACTGACGTATTTAGATACAAATGTATCTTGACACGTTTTAATGTTATATACTTCAATGTCGAGAGAAATCTAAGAAAAGCTTTTTGGACAGAGGTAATATATTGTTTGAAAATGCTCTATGAACAAATTCATGAGGGCTTGCCGCTTTCCCCAATGATAATGGAACTACTATGGTTATTATTCATAAGAAACACCTTAGAACAGTAGATATTGCTCTTGGACCTTATATTTCTTCACTCGTTCCTTGTTTGCATATTATGGGCCCCAGATTGTACTTTCGGCCAGGGCCCCCAAAATCTAAGGACCGACCCTATTTGCTTTGAGCATGCCCAACTAAGAAGATTACAACATTTTTCAGAACCGATCTTGTTGAGTTGCTAGACATGGATAAGCTTCTGCATAATCAAAATTTCTAGTGATGTAATTATGAATCAATATGGATGTAGTTTTTCCATAATACATTCCTAACCAGGAGGTAGTTTACATATGTTTAAAATGGCACAACCCAACCTGTTAGGGATGTTGTTTTGTAGACATGGATCAATATGGATGTGGTATGTTGCTAGATATGGATGTAGTTCCTTCATGATTACCATTGTCACATGGATGTAATTATGAACCAGTATGGATGGAGTTTCCATGCAATCAAGCCTAACCATGATGAATTTTACATTTTTTCAAATGGAAACACCCAAACATGTTATTATGCTATACAGGGATGTAGATTGGCCATAATTTATCTTGTGACAAGGATATAATTATGATTCAATTTTGATCGAGGTTCTATAATAATGCCCAAAGAAGAAGTAGTTTACAACTGTTTTCACAACCCATCGTGTTACTGTGCAAGATATGGATGTCATTTCTTCATAATTAAAATCTGCTAGAGATGTAATTATGAATCAATATGGATGTAATTATGAATCAACGTCTATTTCTCTTACGGACGCCTCGGCCACTCGGAGCTATACTGTTTGACTCTAGGTAGTAGGGATGAGAAAGGTGACCTTCCATTTGGACCGAAGTTGAGAGATCCTAATGACTACAGAAATCAAGTAAAACTTGATAATTTGTCGAGAGGACAAAACTCGGATCAGAGTAGCAAGAACCGAACAAAATACTAGGGCACCAAAATGAAACCAGATGGTGGAGAGGAGGTAGTCATGCCTAACCAGGATGTAGTTTACATGTGTTCAATGGACACATCCTAGCATGTTATTTTGCTAAATGTGGATGTAGATTAGCCATAATTGGACTTGGGACAAGGATTTTTTGTCAATCATATTACTATGCTAGTTATGGATATAATCTGTCCAAAACTAAAATTCCCCAGAGGTGAAATTATGAATGAATATGGATGATTTTCCCATAATAAATGCCTAATGAGGAGGAAGTTTACAGGTGTTTAAATTGGCACAACCCAACATGCTAGGGATGTTATTATGAATTAATATGGAAGTAGTTTTGCCATAATAAATTTCTAACTAGGATGTAGTTTACATGTACTCAGATTAGAAGCACATGAATTCATTTTTTCTTGATATGTATGTAGTTTCATAACTACATCTATGCTAGAGATGTAACTATTTGTCAATGTGGATGTAGTTAATTTTATATAATTGTGCCTAAACTGGATGCAGTCTCCATCTGCTTAACTGAGCACTGCCAAACCTGTTATTTTTCCTAGATATATATGTAGTTTCTCCACATGTCGGTGGGAACGACACCTATGGGATCACTGGGATCCCTTCTACGGTTAGCGGGCGTGGGGTTGTGCAAAGAGCAGGTCTAGGAGCCAGCACACAGGTCGTTTACCCAGGTTCGGGCAGCGGAGATGCGTAAAACCGTAGTCCTGCTTTGGTGTATATTGGAGTGTTCTTGAGCTCTCGAACTAGCTACGGTGATTGCGTCGTCCAAAAGATCCGAATCCCTTCTCCAGTACGCCTCGGGCCTCCTTCTATAGGCAAAAAGAGGTCCCCACAGTGGTGGACAGGAGGTGGAATATATAGTGTACAAGCTTATCGCCTGTCATTACGGGACAAGACGCATTAAATGCGCTCCTTAGGTGTCCCGTTGCTTTATTGGGGACGACAATGAGGCATGTCCCGTCCGTCGCCGCTCCGCCACCACACAGGCTGCTGAGATGGCGTGGTGGTAGGGTCTTCACAAAGATCTGCATGCCACCACGCAGGTGCATGCTGAGTTGGCCTGGAAGCCTAACGTTGCCACGCAGGTGCCTGCCCAGCTGGTTGGGCTGGCAGCTGTATGGGAACGTCGGTGGAGTCTTGGCAAACGTGGGTCTGGCTGCGGCCCCGCGGGTGTCCCCGGCAATGGTCTAGCCGGGGGTCTTGTGAGCGTCCCCGGCAAGGATTTTGCCGGGGTTTTCCGTCTTCTAGTTCTGGCTTCCCCGGCAACGTGGAATGCACCTTGCCGAGAAAGTGGATGCTGCCCCGAAGCTCGCCGGCTCGGCGTTTGGGTTGCTGGGGCTGTCCTCCCAGGCAAGGTGGAATACTCCTTGGCGGGAAGGTGGCTTGAGTCTTGCTTGTTGACGTAGCGCTTGTCAGCGAAGATGGATCCTCCTTAGTCTAATTGCCTACAGCCATGGCCCATGCCCGACGGTTAGTGTAGCCCTGGTTTTCACTACACCGACAGTAGCCCCCGGGCCCGGCTTCAGCGGAGAACTCCATGAATTTGACGCTGGAGACGGGACCAAGCTTGGCATGGGTCACAGTTGAGGATTGTTCGGTGGAGCTCGATGCGCCTCGCTTTCGGCAAGTTGGTTGCCGGGAAGGCTTATGATCTCAGCAGAGAACTATGGATTCTCGATGCTGGCTCCCGACAAGCTGGTTGCCGGGAAGGCTTACGATCTCGACAGAGAACTCTGGATTCTTGATGCTGCCTCCCGGCAAGCTGGTTGCCGGGAAGGCTTTCATGATCTCAGCAGAGAACTCTGGATTCTCGATGCTGGCTCCTGATACGTCTCCAATGTATCTATAATTTTTGATTGCTCCATGCTATATTATCTTCTGTTTTGGACATTATTGGGCTTTATTATTCACTTTTATACTATTTTTGGGACTAACCTATTAGCCGGAGGCCCAACCCAAAATTGTTGTTTTTCCCTATTTCAGAGTTTCACAGAAAAAGAATAACAAACGGAGTCCAAACGGAATGAAACCTTCGGGAATGTGATTTTCGGAACGAACATGATCCAGGAGACTTGGACCCTACGTCAAGGAAGCTACCAGGAATCCACGAGGTAGGGGGGCGCGCCTACCCCCCTGGGCGCGCCCTCCACCCTCGTGGCCCCCCTGTTGCTCCACCGACGTACTCCTTCCTCCTATATATACCTACGTACCCCCAAACGATCAAAGCAGGAGCCAAAAACCTAATTCCACCGCCGCAACCTTCTGTACCCACGAGATCTCATGTTGGGGCCTGTTCCGGAGCTCCGCCGGAGGGGGCGTCCATCACGGAGGGCTTCTACATCATCACCATAGCCTCTCCAATGAAGTGTGAGTAGTTTACCTCAGACCTTCGGGTCCATAGTTAGTAGCTAGATGGCTTCTTCTCTCTTTTTGGATCTCAATACAATGTTCTCCCCCTCTCTTGTGGAGATCTATTTGATGTAATCTTCTTTTTGCGGTGTGTTTGTTGAGATCGATGAATTGTGGGTTTATGATCAAGATTATCTACGAACAATATATGAATCTTCTCTGAATTCTTGAATGTATGATTGGTTATCTTTGCAAGTCTCTTTAAATTATCAGTTTGGTTTGGCCTACTAGATTGATCTTTCTTGCAATGGGAGAAGTGCTTAGCTTTGGGTTCAATCTTGCGGTGTCCTTTCCAAGTGACAGTAGGGGCAGCAAGGCATGTATTGTATTGTTGCCATCGAGGATAACAAGATGGGGTTTGTATCATATTGCATGAATTTATCCCTCTACATCATGTCATCTTGCTTAAGGCGTTACTCTGTTTTGATGAACTTAATACTCTAGATGCATGCTGGATAGCGGTCGATGAATGGAGTAATAGTAGTAGATGCAGGCAGGAGTCGGTCTACTTGTCTCGGACGTGATGCCTATATACATGATCATACCTAGATATTCTCAAAACTATGCTCAATTCTGTCAATTGCTCAACAGTAATTCGTTCACCCACCGTAAAATACTTATGCTCTTGAGAGAAGCCACTAGTGAAACCTATGGCCCCCGTGTCTATCTTCATCATATTAATCTTCCAATACTTAGTTATTTCCTTTGCTTTTTTACTTTGCTTTTATTTTACTTTGCATCTTTATCACAAAAATACCAAAAATATTATCCTATCATATCTATCAGATCTCACTCTCGTAAGTGACCGTGAAGGGATTGACAACCCCTTATCACGTTGGTTGCGAGGAGTTATTTGTTTTGTGTAGGTATGAGGGACTCGCGCGTAGCCTCCTACTGGATTGATACCTTGGTTCTCAAAAACTGAGGGAAATACTTACGCTACTTTGCTGCATCATCCTTTCCTCTTCAAGGGAAAACCAACGCAGTGCTCAAGAGGTAGCAAGAAGATTTCTGGCACCGTTGCTGGGGAGTCTACTTAAAAGTTAACATACCAAGTACCCATCACAAATCCCTTATCTCCCGCATTACATTATTTTCCATTTGCCTCTCGTTTTCCTCTCCCCCACTTCACCCTTGCCATTTTATTCGTCCCCTCTTTTTCGTTCGCCTCTTTTTTGCTTGCTTTTTGTTTGCTCGTGTGTTGGATTGCTTGCCTGTCACGATGGCTCAAGATAATACCAAATTATGTGACTTTACCAATACCAACAACAATTATTTCCTTAGCACTCCGATTGCTCCTCTTACCAATACTGAATCTTGTGAAATTAATGCCGCTTTGTTGAATCTTATCATGAAAGATCAATTCTCCGGCCTTCCTAGTGAAGATGACGCTACTCATCTAAATAACTTCGTTGATTTGTGTGATATGCAAAAGAAGAAAGATGCCGATAATGATATTTTTAAATTGAAGCTATTTCCTTTTTCGGTTAGAGATCATGCTAAAGCTTGGTTTTAGTCTTTGCCTAAAAATAGTATTGATTCTTGGAACAAGTGCAAAGATACTTTTATCTCTAAGTATTTTCCTCCCGCTAAGATCATCTCTCTTAGAAACGATATTATGAATTTTAAGCAACTTGATCACGAACATGTTGCACAAGCTTGGGAGAGGATGAAATTAATGATACGTAATTGCCCTACTCATGGTTTGAATTTGTGGATGATTATACAAAAATTTTATGCCGGATTGAATTTTGCTTCTAGAAATCTTTTAGATTCGGCCGCGGGAGGCACTTTTATGGAAATCACTTTAGGAGAAGCTACTAAACTCCTAGATAATATTATGGTTAATTATTCTCAATGGCACACTGAAAGATCTACTAATAAAAAGGTGCATGCAATAGAAGAAATTAATGTTTTGAGTGGAAAGATGGATGAACTTATGAAATTATTTGCTAGTAAGAGTGTTTCTTCTGATCCTAATGATAAGCCCTTGTCTACTTTGATTGAGAATAATAATGAATCTATGGATGTGAATTTTGTTGGTAGGAATAATTTTGGTAACAACGCGTATAGAGGAAACTTTAATCCTAGGCCTTATCCTAGTAATCCCTCAAATAATTATGGAAATTACTACAAAAATTCTTATGGAAATTTTAATAATATGCCCTATGAATTTGAGAATAGTGTTAAGGAATTTATGAATTCGCAAAAGAATTTCAATGCTTTGCTTGAAGAGAAATTGCTTAAAATTGATGATTTGGCTAGGAACGTTGATGGAATTTCTCTTGATGTTGATTCTTTAAAGCTTAGATCTATTCCACCTAAGCATGATATCAATGAGTCTCTCAAGGCCATGAGAATTTCCATTGATGTGTGCAAAGAAAGAACCGCTAGGATGCGTGCTAAGAAAGATTGCTTTATAAAGGCGTGTTTTTCAAATTACTATGAAAATAAAGATGATGATCTAAAAGTTATTGATGTGTCCCCTATTAAATCTTTGTTTTGCAGTATGAATCTTGATAATGATGGGACTGAATATGATCCACCTTTACCTAGAAGGTGTTCCAAAAATTCGGAGTTTTTAGATCATGACGCTAAAATTGATAAAAGTGGGATTGAAGAAATCAAAACCCTAGATGTTGCTAAACCCACTATTTTGGATTTCAAGGAATTTAATTATGAAAATTGCTCTTTGATTGATTGTATTTCCTTGTTGCAATCTGTGCTAAATTCTCCTCATGCTTATAGTCAAAATAAAGTGTTTACTAAACATATTGTTGATGCCTTGATGCAATCTTATGAAGAAAAGCTTGAGTTGGAAGTTTCTATCCCTAGAAAACTTTATGATGAGTGGGAACCAAATATTAAAATTAAGATTAATGATCATGAGTTCTATGCTTTATGTGATTTGGGTGCTAGTGTTTCCACTATTCCCAAAACTTTGTGCGATTTGCTAGATATCCGTGATTTTGATGATTGCTCTCTAAACTTGCGCCTTGCGGATTCCACTATTAAGAAACCTATGGGAAGAATTAATGATGTTCTTATTGTTTCAAATAGGAATTATGTGCCCGTAGATTTCATCGTTCTTGATATAGATTACAATCCTTCATGTCATATTATTCTTGGTAGACCTTTCCTTAGAACGGTTGGTGCAATTATTGATATGAAGGAAGGGAATATTAGATTCCAATTTCCATTAAAGAAAGGCATGGAACACTTCCCTAGGAAGAAAATAAAATTACCATATGAATCTATCATGAGAGCCACTTATGGATTGCCTACCAAAGATGGCAATACCTAGATCTACCCTTGCTTTTATGCCTAGCTAGGGGCGTTAAACGATAGCGCTTGTTGGGAGGCAACCTAATTTTATTTTTAGTTTTTTGCTTTTTGCTTCTGTTTAGGAATAAATATTTGTTCTAGCTTCTAGTTAGCTGTGTTTTAATTAATGTTTGTGCCGAGTTAAACCTATATGATCTTCTTGGATGATAGTTATTTGATCTTGCTGTAATTTCCAGAAACTTTCTGTTCACGAAAACAATTGTTCAAAATCACCAGAACGTGATAAAAGAGTGATTCCAATTGCTGCTGATCAATAAAAAAATTATAGGTCGTCCTATTTTGGATGATTGTTTGGAGTTCCAGAAGTTTGCGTTAGTTACAGATTACTATAGAATGTTCTGTTTTTGACAGATTCTGTTTTTCATGTGTTGTTTGCTTATTTTGATGAATCTATGGCTAGTAAAATCGTTTATAAACCATAGAGAAGTTGGAATACAGTAGGTTTAACACCAATATAAATAAAGAATGAGTTCATTACAGTAACTTGAAGTGGTCTTTTGTTTTGTTTCGCTAATACAGCTCACAAGATTTTTGTTGAGTTTTATGTTGTGAAGTTTTCAAGTTTTGGGTGAAAGATTTTGATGGATTATGGAACAAGGAGTGGCAAGAGCCTAAGCTTGGGGATGCCCATGGCACCCCCAAGATAATCTAAGGACACCAAAAAGCCAAAGCTTGGGGATGCCCCGGAAGGCATCCCCTCTTTCGTCTACTTCCATCGGTAACTTTACTTGGAGCAATATTTTTATTCACCACATGATATGTGTTTTGCTTGGAGAGTCTTGTATGATTTGAGTCTTTGCTTTTTAGTTTACCACAATCATTCTTGCTGTACACACCTTTTGAGAGAGCCATACATGATTTGGAAATTATTAGAATACTCTATGTGCTTCGCTTATATCTTTTGAGTTATATAGTTTTGCTCTAGTACTTCACTTATATCTTTTAGAGCACGGTGGTGGATTTGTTTTATAGAAACTATTGATCTTTCATGCTTCACTTAGATTATTTTGGGAGTCTTAAATAGCATGGTAATTTGCTTAAATGATCCTAATATGCTAGGTATTCAAGATTAGTAAAAACTTTCTAATGAGTGTTTTGAATACTAAGAGAAGTTTGATGCTTGATGATAGTTTTGAGATATGGAGGTAATAATATCAAAGTCATGCTAGTCGAGTAGTTGTGAATTTGAGAAATGCTTGTGTTGAAGTTTGCAAGTCCTGTAGCATGCACGTAGGGTAAACGTTATGTAACAAATTTGAAACATGAGGTGTTCTTTGATTGTCCTCCTTATGAGTGGCGGCCGGGGACGAGCGATGGTGTTTTCCTACCAATATATCCCCCTAGGAGCATGCGCGTAGTGCTTGGTTTTTGATGACTTGTAGATTTTTGCAATAAGTATGTGAGTTCTTTATGACTAATGTTGAGTCCATGCATTATACGCACTCTCACCCTTCCATCATTGCTAGCCTCTTCGGTACCGTGCATTGCCCTTTCTCACATTGAGAGTTGGTGCAAACTTCGCCGGTGCATCCAAACCCCGTGATATTATACGCTCTTTCACACATAAACCTCCTTATATCTTCCTCAAAACAGCCACCATACCTACCTATTATGTCACTTCCATAGCCATTCCGAGATATATTGCCATGCAACTTTCCACCATTTCGTTTATCATGACACATTCATCATTGTCATATTGCTTAGCATGATCATGTAGTTGACATAGTATTTGTGGCAAAGCCACTGTTCATAATTCTTTCATACATGTCACTCTTGGTTCATTGCATATCCTGGTACACCGCCGGAGGCATTCATATAGAGTCATATTTTGTTCTAGTATCGAGTTGTAATCATTGAGTTGTAAATAAATAGAAGTGTGATGATCATCACTTTCTAGAGCATTGTCCCAAGTGAGGAATAATAAAAAAAATAGAGAAAGGCCATAAAAAAGAGAAGGCCAAAAAAAAAAGAGAGAACAAAACAGATAAGGGACAATGCTACTATCCTTTCCCACACTTGTGCTTCAAAGTAGCACCATAATCTTCATGATAGAGAGTCTCTTGTTTTGTCACTTTCATATACTAGTGGGAATTTTTCATTATAGAACTTGGCTTGTATATTCCAACAATGGGCCTCCTCAAGTGCCCTAGGTCTTCGTGAGAAAGCAAGTTGGATGCACACCCACTTAGTTTCTTTTGTTGAGCTTTCACACATTTATAGCTCTAGTGCATCTGTTGCATGGCAATCCCTACTCCTTGCATTAACATCCATCGACGGGCATCTCCATAGCCCATTGATTAGCCTCGTTGATGTGAGACCTCCTTTTTTGTCTTCTCCACATAACCCCCACCATCATATTCTATTCCACCCATAGTGCTATGTCCATGGCTCACGCTCATATATTGCGTGAAGGTTTATAGGTTTGAGATTACTAAAGTATGAAACAATAGTTTGGCTTGTCATCGGGGTTGTGCATGATGAGAGCATTCTTGTGTGACGAAAATGGAGCATGACTAAACTATATGATTTTGTAGGGATGAACTTTCTTTGGCCATGTTATTTTGAGAAGACATAATTGCTTAGTTAGTATGCTTGAAGTATTATTATTTCTATGTCAATATCGAACTTTTATCTCGAATCTTTCGGATCTAAATATTCATCCCACAATTAAGAAGAATTACATTGAAATTATGCCAAGTAGCACGCCGCATCAAAAATTCTGTTTTTATCATTTACCTACTCGAGGACGAGCAGGAATTAAGCTTGGGGATGCATGATACGTCTCCAACGTATCTATATTTTTTATTGCTCCATGCTATATTATCTTCTGTTTTGGACATTATTGGGCTTTATTATTCACTTTTATATTATTTTTGGGACTAACCTATTAACCGGAGTCCCAGCCCAGAATTGCTCTTTTTTGCCTATTTCAGAGTTTTGCAGAAAAATAATATCAAACGGAGTCCAAAGGGAATGAAACCTTCAGGAACGTGATTTTCAGAACGAACATGATCCAGGAGACTTGGACCCTACGTCAAGGAAGCTACCAGGAAGCCACGAGGTAGGGGGCGCGCCTACCCCCTGGGCGCGCCCTCCACCCTCATGGCCCCCCTGTTGCTCCACCGATGTACTCCTTCCTCCTATATATACCTATATACCTACGTACCACCAAATGATCAGAGCAGGAACCAAAAACCTAATTTCACCGCCGCAACCTTCTGTACCCACGAGATCCCATCTTCGGGCCTGTTCCGGAGCTCCGCCAGAGGGGGCATCCATCACGGAGGGCTTCTACATCATCACCATAGCCTCTCTGATGATGTGTGAGTAGTTTACCTCAGACCTTCGGGTCCATAGTTAGTAGCTAGATGGCTTCTTCTCTCTTTTTGGATCTCAATACAATGTTCTCCCCCACTCTAGTGGAGATCTATTCGATGTAATCTTCTTTTTGCGGTGTGTTTGGTGAGACCGATAAATTGTGGGTTTATGATCAAGATTATCTACGAACAATATTTGAATCTTCTCTGAATTCTTTTATGTATGATTGGTTATCTTTGCAAGTATCTTCGAATTATCAGTTTGGTTTGGCCTACTAGATTGACCTTTCTTGCAATGGGAGAAGTGCTTAGCTTTGGGTTCAATCTTGGGGTGTCCTTTCCCACTGACAGTAGGGGCAGCAAGGCACGTATTGTATTGTTGCCATCGAGGATAACAAGATGGAGTTTTAATCATATTGCATGTATTTATCCCTCTACATGATGTCATCTTGCTTAAGGCGTTACTCTGTTTTCATGAACTTAATACTCTAGATGCATGCTGGATAGCGGTCGATGAGTGGAGTAATAGTAGTAGATGCAGGCAGGAGTCGGTCTACTTGTCTCGGACGTGATGCCTATATACATGATCATACCTAGATATTCTCATAACTATGCTCAATTCTGTCAATTGTTCAACAGTAATTTGTTCACCCACCGTAAAATACTTATGCTCTTGAGAGAAGCCACTAGTGAAACCTATGGCCCCAGGGTGTATCTTCATCATATTAATCTTCCAATACGTAGTTATTTCCTTTGCTTTTTTACTTTGCTTTTTTATTTTACTTTGCATCTTTATCACAAAAATACCAAAAATATTATCCTATCATATCTATCAGATCTCACTCTCGTAAGTGACCGTGAAGGGATTGACTACCCCTTGTCGCATTGGTTGCGAGGAGTTATTTGTTTTGTGTAGGTACGAGGGACTCATGCGTAGGCTCCTAGTGGATTGATACCTTGGTTCTCAAAAACTGAGGAAAATACTTACGCTACTTTGCTGCATCATCCTTTCCTCTTCAACTGAAAACCAACGCAGTGCTCAAGAGGTAGCAGCTCCCAGCAAGCTGGTTGCCGGGAAGGCTTTCATGATCTCAGCAGAGAACTCTGGATTCTCGATGCTGGCTACAAGCAAGCTGGTTTCCGGGAAGGCTTTCATGATCTCAACAGAGAACTCTGAATTCTCGATGTTGGCTTCTGGCAAACTGGTTCCCGGGAAGGATCATATTTTCAGCAGAGAACTCTGGGTTCTCGATGCTAGCCTCCGGCAAGCTGGTTCCCGGGAAGACTTTTGTTCCCAATAGAGAACTCTAAAGCTCTTGATGTCAAGAAGACTACTCCAAAGGCGCTTCCAACCCCCGAGTCCCAACTGCATATTGATACGACAAGTTAATTAGCATCTGAATTGTACTTAACTTACTTGTAAATTTTGACTTCTGCTAATTAATCCCTATGCCTGCAGGAATGCTTTTCGGTGCATACGATCCATTCAACAACGCTTGAGGGAACGGGCCCTTAGCAGCTACTCGGGAACGTTGCCTCCCGGAAAGGTTTTCCTTCCTGGATCTAACGTAGCTGCACAAGTTGTCGAGTGTACTCGAGGCAACTTGGAGCGCAACTAACCCCGAGAAGGTTCCTTAGCATACAGGTTTATGCAAATATCTCAAATAAATAGCGCATTCTATCTTCCTGTTCGATCTTTCTTTGTATGTACACACCCTACGCTTAGTTGGATAGGTTTGTCGGCGTGTAAACCCAGGCTGGCAGCGCTTTGAGGAGCGGATCCTTAGCAACCTGCCGGGGGCGTTTGCTGTTGGGCAAGCCCCCTTGCTATTCTCGGCGCAACCGCGTGAACTGTTGAGCGGACTCGAAACAGAACAAGGGCGTTGCCAGTAGTGGAAGGGTTCCTTTGCGTGCAGGTTTTCCATACAAAGAACCGAATCTTTCAAGGAAAATAACCCTATAAAAAGGAAATTAACCAAAATTTTGCATGACTTAGCTTTTTGTGGCCACACGGATGGCTGTTGAGGCTGCGGACAGCACCAGAGGGCGGCTGATCGACGTCACCCCCTCCCTTCGGGCCATCCCATGAAAGAGTCGATGCGCCGGCTCCAAAACCAGATTTTCACAGCTGCGGCCCCTACCTGGCACGCCAAAGATATCGGTGGGAACAACACCTATGGGATCACTGGTATCCCTTATACGGTTAGCGGGCGCGGGGTTGTGCAAAGAGCAGGTCTAGGAGCCAGCACACAGGTCGTTTACCCAGGTTCGGGCTGCGGAGATGCGTAAAACCCTAGTCCTGCTTTGGTGTATATTGGAGTGTTCTTGAGCTCTCGAACTAGCTACGGTGCGTGCGTCGTCCAAAAGATCCGAATCCTTCTCCAGTACGCCTTGGGCCTCCTTCTATAGGCAAAATGGGTAGCCACAGTGGCACACAGGAGGTGGAAAGGTATACAGTGTACAAGCTTATCGCCTGTCATTACGGGACAAGACGCATTAAATGCGCTCCTTAGGTGTCTTGTTGCTTTATTGGGGACGACAATGAGGCCTTTCCCGTCCGGTGCCGCTCCGCCTTGCTCCGAGTCGCGTCCAGGCCAATGCTACCTCTTGAGCACTGCGTTGGTTTTCCCTTGAAGAGGAAAGGGTGATGCAGCAAAGTAGCGTAAGTGTATAACAAAGCCCATTAATCATCCAAAACAGAATATAATATAGCATGAAGCAATAAAAAATTATAGATATGTTGGAGACGTATCAAGCATCCCCAAGCTTAATTCCTGCTCATCCTCGAGTAGGTAAATGATAAAAAAAGAATTTTTGATGCGGAATGCTACTTGGCATAATTTTTTAATGTAACCCTCTTAATTGTGGTATGAATATTCAGATCCGAAAGATTCAAGATAAAAGTTTAATATTGACATAAAAGCAATAATACTTCAAGCATACTAGCTAAGCAATTATGTCTTCTCAAAATAACATGGCCAAAGAAAGTTCATCCCTACAAAATCATATAGTTTAGTCATGCTCCATTTTCATCACACAAGAATGCTCTCATGATGCACAACCCCGATGACAAGCCAAGCAATTGTTTCATACTTTAGTAATCTCAAACTTTTTCAACCTTCATGCAATACATGAGCGTGAGCCATGGATATAGCACTATGGGTGGAATAGAATATAATGATGGGGGTTATGTGGAGAATACAAAAAAGGAGAAAGTCTCACATCAACGCGGCTAATCAACGGGCTATGGAGATGCCCATCGATTGATGTTAATGCGAGGAGTAGGGATTGCCATGCAACAGATGCACTAGAGCTATAAATGCATAAAAGCTCAACAAAAGAAACTAAGTGGGTGTGCATCCAACTTGCTTGCTCACGAAGACCTAGGGCATTTGAGGAAGCCCATTGTTGGAATATACAAGCCAAGTCCTATAATGAAAAGTTCCCACTAGTATATGAAAGTGACAAAACAAGAGACTCTCTATCATGAAGATCATGGTGCTACTTTGAAGCACAAGTGTGGAAAAAGGATAGTAGCATTGCCCCTTTTTATTTTCTCTTTTTTTGGGCCTCTTTTTTTATTTGTCCTTTGTCTTTTTTTTGGAACAATGCTCTATGAATGATGATCATCACACTTCTATTTATTTACAACTCAATGATTACAACTCGATACTAGAACAAAGTATGACTCTATATGAATGCATCCGGCTGTGTATACCGGGATAGGCAATAAATCAAGAGTGACATGTATGAAAAATTATGAACGGTGGCTTTGCCACAAATACGATGTAAACTACATGATCATGCAAAGCAATATGACAACGATGAACGTGTCATCATAAACAGAACGGTGGAAAGTTGCATGGCAATATATCTCGGAATGGCTATGGAAATGCCATAATAGGTAGGTATGGTGGCTGTTTTGAGGAAGATATAGGGAGGTTTATGTGTGATAGAGCGTATCATATCACGGGGTTTGGATGCACCGGCGAAGTTTGCACCAACTCTCAATGTCAGAAAGGGCAATGCACGGTACCAAAGGGGCTAGCAATGATGGTAGGGTAAGAGTGTGTATAATCCATGGACTCAACATTAGTCATAAAGAACTCACATACTTATTGCAAAAATCTACAAGTCATCAAAAACCAAGCACTACGCGCATGCTGGGGGATAGATTGGTGGGAAAAGACCATCGCTCGTCCCCGACCACCACTCATAAGGAAGACAATCAAAGAACACCTCATGTTTCAAATTTGTTAAATAACGTTTACCATACGTGCATGCTACGGGACTTGCAAACTTCAACACAAGTATTTCTCAATTTCACAACTACTCAACTAGCACAACTTTAATATCACTACCTCCATATCTCAAAACAATCATCAAGCACCAAACTTCTCTTAGTAGTCAGCACACTCATAAGAAAGTTTTTACTAGTCTTGAATACCTAACATATTAGGATTAAATTCCCAATTTAAGAAAATTACCATGCTGTTTAAGACTCTCAAAATAATATAAGTGAAGCAAAACACATATCATGCGGTGAATAAAAATATAGCTCCAAGTAAAGTTACCGATGGAAGTAGACGAAAGAGGGGATGCCTTCCGGGGCATCCCCAAGCTTTGGCTTTTTGGTGTCCTTAGATTATCTGGGGCTGCCATGGGCATCCCCAAGCTTAGGCTCTTGCCACTCCTTGTTCCGTAGTCCATCAAATCTTTTACCCAAAACTTGAAAACTTCACAACACAAAACTTAACAGAAAATCTCGTAAGCTCCGTTAGCGAAAGAAAACAAAACACCACTTAGAGGTACATTAATGAACTCATTTTTATTTATATTGGTGTTAAACCTACTGTATTCCAATTTCTCTATGGTTTATAAACTATTTTACTAGCCATAGATTCATCAAAATAAGCAAACAACACATGAAAAATAGAATCTGTCAAAAACAGAACAGTCTGTAGTAATCTATAACTAACGCAAACTTCTGGAACTCCAAGACATCTACCAAAATAGGAAGACCTATACAATTTGTTTATTGATCTGCTGCAATTGGAATCAATATTTTATCACGTTCTGGTGATTTTCAACAATTGTTTTCGTGAACAGAAAGTTTCTGGAATTTTCAGCAAGATCAAATAACTATCATCCAAGAAGATCCTATAGGTTTAACTTGGCACAAAAACTAATTAAAACATAAAAACAAATATTACCAGAGGCTAGATCAAATATTTATTCCTAAAAAGAAGCAAAAAAGCAAAAAACTAAAATAAAATTGGGTTGCCTCACAACAAGAGCTATCGTTTAACGCTCCTAGCTAGGCGTAAAAGCAAGGATAGATCTAGGTATTGCCATCTTTGGTAGGCAATCCATAAGTGGCTCTCATAATAGATTCATATGGTAGTTTAATTTTCTTTCTAGGAAAGTGTTCCATGACTTTCTTTAATGTAAATTTGAACCGAATATTCCCTTCCTTCATATCAATAATTGCACCAATCGTTCTAAGGAAGGGTCTACCAAGAATAATAGGACATGAAGGATTGCAATCTATATCAAGAACAATAAAATCTACGGTCACATAGTTCCTATTTGCAACAATAAAAACATCATTAATTCTTCCCATAGTTTTCCTAATGGTGGAATCCACAAGGTGCAAGTTCAAAGAACAATCATCAAATTCACGGAAACCTAGCAAATCACACAAAGCATAGCATTCATGATCTTTAATTTTAATTTTAATAGTAGGTTCCCACTCATCATAAAGTTTTCTAGGGATAGAAACTTCCAACTCATGTTTTTCTTCATAAGGTTTCATCAAAGCATCGACGATATGTTTGGTAAAAGCTTTATTTTTGCTATAAGCATGAGTAGAATTTAGCACGGATTGCAACAAAGAAATACAATCTATCAAAGAGCAATTATCATAATTAAATTCCTTGAAATCCAAAATAGTGGTTTCATTAATATCTAGAATTTTGATCTCTTCAAACCCACCTTTACCAATTTTTGCATCAAGATCTAAAAGCTCCGAATTTTTGGAACGCCTTCTAGGTAGAGGTGGCTCATATTCAGTCCCATCATTATCAAGATTCATATTGCAAAACAAAGATTTAATAGGGGACACATCAATAACTTTTAGATCTTCATCTTTATTTTCACAAAAAAATTCCGGCTTAGCGGCCATCCTATTAAGTAAGGTGGCCTGCTTTTCTGAAACTTCAGCTATTAACTTTTTGAGATGAGCAATCTGAGATTTCAAACCATAAAATTCTTTAGACATATCATCGAGCTCTTTATTCATATAACCCATACAACTCTTTTGTTCCTTAAGCTCGGTCCTAAACAAATTATTATGCTCAAATTGTAAAACTATAAAACTCCTGACGTTGCTTTCTATCTCTTCTAACCTTTTAAGGTGAAGATCACCAAATCTAGGTAGAGCCATCATGACAAGCAAGCAATCCAACACACGAGCAAACAAGAAGCGACGAGAAAAAGGCAAACGGAAGAAGAGAGGGCGAATAAAACGGCAAGGGTGAAGTGAGGGAGAGGAAAATGAGAGGCAAATGGCAAATAATGTAATGCGGGAGATAAGAGTTTGTGATGGGTACTTGGTATGTTGACTTTTGCGTAGACTCCCCGGCAACGGCGCCAGAAATCCTTCTTGCTACCTCTTGAGTACTGCGTTGGTTTTCCCTTGAAGAGGAAAGGGTGATGCAGCAAAGTAGCGTAAGTATTTCCCTTAGTTTTTGAGAACCAAGGTATCAATCTAGTAGGAGGCCATGCTCAAGTCCCTCGCACCTACAAAAACAAATAAAAACCTCGCAACCAACACAATAAAGGTGTTGTCAATCCCTTCACGGTCACTTACGAAAGTGAGATATGATAGATATGATAAGATAATATTTTTGGTATTTTTATAATAAAGATGCAAAGTAAAATAAAAGGCAATAAAAATAGCTAAGTATTGGAAGAATAATATGATGGAAAATAGACCCGGGGGCCATAGGTTTCACTAGTGGCTTCTCTCAAGAGCATAAGTATTACGGTGGGTGAACAAATTACTATTGAGAAATTGATAGAATTGAGCATAGTTATGAGAATATCTAGGTATGATCATGTATATAGGCATCACGTCCGTGACAAGTAGACCGACTCCTTCCTGCATCTACTACTATTACTCCACACATCGACCGCTATCCAGCATGCATCTAGAGTATTAAGTTCATAAGAACAGAGTAACACTTTAAGTAAGATGACATGATGTAGAGGGATAAACTCATGCAATATGATATAAACCCCATCTTGTTATCCTCGATGGCAACAATACAATACGTGCCTTGCTGCCCCTGCTGTCACTGGGAAAGGACACCACAAGATTGAACCCAAAGCTAAGCACTTCTCCCATTGCAAGAAAGATCAATCTAGTAGGCCAGACCAAACTGATAATTCGTAGAAACTTGCAAAGATAACTAATCATACATAAAAGAATTCAGAGAAGATTCAAATATTGTTCATAGATAAACTTGATCATAAACCCACAATTCATCGGTCTCAACAAACACACCGCAAAATAAGATTACATCGAATAGATCTCCACGAGAATCGTGGAGAACTTTGTACTGAGATCCAAAGAGAGAGAAGAAGCCATCTAGCTAATAACTATGGACCCGAAGGTCTGAGGTAAACTACTCACACATCATCAGAGAGGCTATGGTGTTGATGTAGAAGCCCTCCGTGATCAATGCCCCCTCCGGCAGGACGCCGGAAAAGGCCCCAAGATGGGATCTCACAGGTATAGAAGGTTGCGGCGGTGGAATTAGGTTTTCGTGGATGCTTCTGTTGGTTTGGGGGTACGTAGGTATATATAGGAGGAAGAAGTACGTCGGTGGAGCAACATGGGCCCCACGAGGGTGGAGGGCGCGCCCAGGGGGGTAGGCGCGCTCCCCTGCCTCGTGTTCTCCTGGTTGCTTTCTTGACGTAGGGTCCAAGTCCTCTGAATCACGTTTGTTCCGAAAATCACGTTCCCAAAGGTTTCATTCGTTTGGACTCCGTTTGATATTCTTTTTCTGCGAAACTCTGAAATAGGCAAAAAACAACAATTTAGGTTGGGCCTCCGGTTAATAGGTCAGTCCCAAAAATAATATAAAAGTGTATAACAAAGCCCATTAATCATCCAAAACAGAATATAATATAGCATGAAGCAATAAAAAATTATAGATACGTTGGAGACGTATCAGCCAACGAGGCATGCAGCGCCACGTAGGCTGGCAGGTGATACGTCTCCAACGTATCTATAATTTATGAAGTATTCATGCTATTATATTATCCATCTTAGATGTTTTATATGCATTTGTATGCTATTTTATATGATTTTTGGGACTAACCTATTAACCAAGAGCTCAGTGCCAGTTTCTGTTTTCTCCTTGTTTTTGAGTTTTGCAGAAAAGGAATATCAAACGGAGTCCAATTGATGTGCCAATTTTTGATGAACTTTTATGGACCAAAGGAAGACTCCGGAGTAAAAGAGTTGGGCCAGGAGAGTCCCGAGGCGCCCACGAGGGTGGGGGGGGGGGCACACCCACAACCCCCCAGGCGCGTGGGCCTGCCTCGTGGACACCTCGGGCACCTCCATGACGTGAGACCCACACCAAAACTTTCTATAAATACAGAAACCTCGGAAATTAACCTAGATCGGAAGTTCCGCCGCCGCAAGCCTCTGTAGCCACGAGAAATCAATCTAGGCCATCTCTGGCACCCTGCCGGAGGGGGCCATCATCACCGGAGGCCATGGAGGAGGATCCCGGAGGGGCCATCATCGCCATGAAGGCCAAGGACCAGAGGGAGAACCTCTCCCCGTCTAGGGGGGGGGGCATGGAGGAGCAAGCACAAGGGGGAGAACCTCTCCTCCTCTCTCTCGGTGGCACCGGAATGCCATCAGGAGGGGAATCATCGCCACGGTGATCGTCTTCGTCAACATCACCATCATCATCACCATCCTCATCTCTTTTACGCGGTCCACTCTCCCGCACCCCGCTGTAATCCCTACTTGAACATGGTGCTTTACGCCACATATTATGATCCAATGATATGTTGCCATCCTATGATGTTTTGAGTAGATATCTTTTGTCTTTGGGTTGATTGATGATCTAGATTGGTATGAGTTGTATGTTTTACTTTGGTGCTATCCTATGGTGCCCTCCGTGTCGCGCAAGCGTGAGGGGTCCCCGATGTAGGGTGTTGCAATACGTTCATGATTCGCTTATAGTGGGTTGGTGAGTGACTGAAACACAAACCCGAGTAAGAGGGATTGTTGCGTATGGGAATAAAGAGGACTTGATGGTTTAATGCTATGGTTGGGTTTTACCTTAATGATCTTTAGTAGTTGCGGATGCTTGCTAGAGTTCCAATTATAAGTGCATATGATCCAAGTAGAGAAAGTATGTTAGCTTATGCCTCTTCCCATATGAAACTGCAATAGTGATTACCGATCTTGTTAACGATTGCCTAGGACAATTCCGCACACTGATCCACTATTATTCCACACTTGCTATTTATAATATTTAGTAATATATTCTAACTTCATGATAACATCACCTACTTTTATATTTTAGCTCTTCGATATCATACAAAGTTATCCTCTTCATACCCACAATATAGTTTTATTTCTCGTTGCTAGTTGGAAGCAAACGTTCGGTGTACATAGAGTCGTATCAGTGGCAGATAGGGCTTGAGAGAATATTGATCTTACCTTTAGCTCCTTGTGGGTTCGACACTCCATACTTATCACTTCCACCTTTGGAAATTGCTACAATGATTCCTTGCACTTGGGTATTATTAGCAGGCTGCTGAGATGGCATGGTGGTAGGGTCTTCACGAAGATCTGCATGCCACCACACAGGTGCTTGCTGAGTTGGCCTGGAAGCCGCACGTTGCCACGCAGGTGCCTGCCCAGCTGGTTGGGCTGGTAGCTGTATGGGAATGGCGGTGGAGTCTTGGCAGACGTGGGTCTGGCTGCGGCCCCGCGGGTGTCCCCGGCAAGGGTCTTGCCGGGGGTCTTGTGAGCGTCCCCGGCAAGGTTCTTGCCGGGGGTTTCCGTCTACTGGTTCTGGCTTCCCCAGTAACGTGGAATGCACCTTGCCGGGAAAGTGGATGCCGCCCCGGAGCTCGCCGGCTCGGCGTTTGGGTTGTCGGGGTTGTCCTCCCCGGCAAGGTGGAATTCTCCTTGCCAGGAAGGTGGCTTGAGTCTTTCTTGTTGATGTAGCGCTTGTCAGCAAAGATGGATCCTCCTTAGTGTAATTGTCTACAGCCATGGCCCATACCCGGCGGTTAGTGTAGCTCTGGTTTTCACTACACCGACACCATAATTACTCTTTGTTTCCTGGATGTAATTATCAATCAATATGGATGTAGTTTTCTTGCAATAATGACTAACCAAGAAGTAGTTTACATGTGTTTAGGTGGACACATCCTAATTTGTTATTTTGCTAAATGTGTATGCCGTTATCCACAATTGATCTTGCACCAAGGATATAATGACGAGTCAAATATGTTTGTAGTTTGCTATAATCATGCCTAACAAGATAGTAGCTAGTGTTCTACTATTTGCACAACCCATCACATTGTTTTGCTAGAGAGGGATATAAATTGTCCATAGTTAAACTTTGTCAGAGATGTAACTATCAATTAATATGGATGTAGGTTTGCTATAATCTTACCGAATCAGGATGTAGCTTACTTGTGTTTAAATGGCATAACACATGATGTTTTTTTTGCATAATTAAACTTGCACCAGTGGTGTAATTATTAATGAATATGGATGTAGTTTTTCTATTGTCAAGCCAAACTAAGATGTAGTTTATACTTTTAAATGCCATGCCTAGCGTTTTATTTCTCCTAGATATGGATGTTGTTTCTCTACAATTTATATTTAATTTCGGGATGTAAGTTTGAATTAGTTTGCATATATTTTTTTTATAATCATGCCCAACCATAACGTCATTTTTGCGTGTTCAAACTGTCCAAGCCCAGAGTGTTATTTTGCTAGTTATGAGTGTAATCTTCCAAAAATCATGCCTACCCATGTTGTTGTTTACATGTATTTAAATGAGCACACCCCAACATCTTATTTTACTTCATATGGTTGTAGTTTCTCCATAATTATATCTTCGTGAGAGATGTAATTATGAATCAATCTAGATATAGTTTTTCTATAGTAATGCCCAGCTATAATGCAGTTTACATTTATTCAAACCGTCATTACCTGATTTTTTTCCAAGATGTCGATGCAGTCTCATAATGACAGTTGGGCCAGTAATGGAATTATGAATAAATATGGATGTAGGTTTTCTATAATTATAAGGAGGATGCAGGGTTACATGTCATTCTGCTTGATATGGATGTTATTACTTTATTATTAGTATTGTGACTGGGATGTGATTATGAATCAACAAGTGTAGGTTTGCTATAATTATGACTAGACAAGATCTAGCTTACACGTACTTATAGTGTCCACCTCGCCTAACATGTTATTTTGCTAGATAAGGATGTAGTTCCTCGATAAATACTCGTGTGACAGGGATGTAACTATGAATTTATATGGATGTAGTTCCTCCATAAATACTGTTGTGACAGGGGTGCAATTATGAATTAATACGTATGTAATTTTAATGAACCACACCTAAATAAGATGTAGTTTACATGTGTTTAAATGTGCACATCCCCAACCTGTTATTTTTTCCAGATATGGATGTATTTCCTCCATAAGTACTCTTTCGGTAGGGATGTAATGATGAATTAATAAAGATCTAATTCCTCCATAAATACTCTTGTGACAGGGGTTTAATTATGAATTAATATGGATGTAGTTTGAATGAATCACACCTAAAAAACATGTGTTTAAATGGGCACATCCCCAACCTGTTAATTTTTCTAGACATGGATGTAGTTCGTCCATAAATAATCTTTTGATAGGGTTGTAATTATGAATTAATATGGATGTAATTTTAATGAATCACCTCTAATAAGATGTAGTTTACATGTGTTTAAATAGGCACATCCCCAATGTGTTAATTTTTCTATATATGGATATAGTTCCTCCATAAATACTCCTGTGATAGGGATGTAATTATGAATTAATATGGATGTAATTTTAATGAATCACACCTAATAAGATCGAGTTTTTCATTTGTTTAAATGGGCACATCCCCAGCCTCTTAATTTTTCTTGATATGGAATTTTTTTTACCTATAACTGAACTTGTGACAACGATATAATTATGAGTCAATATGTATATAGTTGTGCTACAATTATGCAAAATGAGCAGGTAGTTTACACTTGTTTCACAACTCATCATGTTATTTTGCACGATATGCATTATGAATTAATATGGAATTAGTCTTGCCATAATAAATGCCTAACCAGGAGGTAGTTTACATGTGTTTGAATTGGCACAACCTGTCGGGGGGAAACTGCCTCCACGAGCACCTATGGGGACGGAGCCCCTTCTCGGTTCGGCGGGGGGCGGAGGTCGCACGAATAGCGGATCGAGGCGAGGCACACGAGGGATTTTACCCAGCTTCGGGCCGCACGGATGCGTAAAACCCTACTGCTGCTTTGTGGCTTGTATTGCGTTCTTGCTCGGAGCGCTGAGTGCTACAGTACACACCAGCAGCTAACGAGACCGAGCGTGAGTGAGTCCTCTCCCCCTACGTTGCGCATGGGGCCTCCTTTTATATGCTCAAGGGGTTACCCACATGTGGCAACGTAGGCCAGGGTTAAAATGGGAAAGCGCTGTAGTTGGGTACAGCTATGTGTACAGTGGCTGTACAGTCTATCATACCTAACTCTGACGGCAGGGGACAAGGGCATTAAATGCCCGTCTGTGTCGCCCAAATAGTGCAAAAAGGGACCGTTAGGAGCGCCACCGTTTGCCACGACGGCTATCTTATCAGCGCCTGCTCGCCACCGCACACCCCTGGCTGCACAGCCTCCCGCCACGTGCGCTTGGAAGAGCCCCAGAGCGACACGTTGGTGGGTGAGCTGGAGTGCAGGCATGGGGTGGTAGCTTGCCGCGGCAAGAGCCTTGCCGCGGTTGTTGTCTTGTCGCGTCCGGGAGCTTGTCGCTCGCCGGGTCTTGTCGCGTCCGGGAGCTTTTCGCTCACCGGGCCTTGCCGGGACGCAGGGCGTGCCGCGGCAAGTTCCTTGGTTGGTCTTCCCGGCAAGCTCCTCTTGCCAGGGTCTTTGCGCTTCGGGTGGCCTTCCCGGCAAGCTCCTCTTGCCGGGGCCTTCGTGCTTTGAGCGGCCTTCCCGGCAAGCTCCTCTTGCCGGGGCCTTGTGCCTTGAGTGGCCTTCCTGGCAAGCTCCTCTTGCCGGGGCCTTGTTCTCTTAGCTTGAATACTTTGTTCTTGAATGGCTCCAGAGGAGCCACGGAGGGCTTTGGCGTTCGCCTGGCAAGCCTTGCCGCGGGGCGCTGCGACTGCCCGTGCACAAGTTCGGGGTACTAAGGTACCCCTACTTTAGTACACCGACACAACCCAACCTGTATGGATGTAGTTTTGCTGCAATCATGCCTAACTAAGATGCAGTTCAACCATATTTAAGTGGACACATCATAGCATGTTAGTTTCCTATATGTGGATGTAGTTTAGCCATAATTGAAATTGCGGCAAGGATATAATTATGAGTCAGTATGGATGTAGTATTCTATAATGCCCAACAAAAAAGTAGTTTACAAGAATTTTCAGAACCCATCTTATTTGTGTGCTAGATATTGATACAATTTCTCCATAACTAAAATTTACCAGAGATGTAATTAGGAACCAATATGAATGTAGTTTTACGGTAATAAATGCCTAACCAGGAGGAAGTTTACAACTATTTGAATTGCACAACCAAACATGTTTGGGATGTAATTATGAATTCATATGGATGTAGTTTTGCAATAATAAATGTCGAACTAGGATATAGTTTACATGTACTCGAACTGGATTCACATGATATATTTTTCTATATATGGTTGCAATTTCATAGCTACATTTGCGCTATAGATGTAATTATGTATTGGTATTGACACATATGTAGTTTTTTTACGTAATTATGCATAAGGCGGATGTAGTTTACATGTGCTTAAATGTGCACTGCCCAACATGTTGTTTTGTTAGATATGTATGTAGTTTCCACTCAATTAATCATTGTGAGCGGGATGTAATTATTAATACATACAGATGTAGATTTGGTGTAATTATGCCTAACCAAGATGTAGTTTACATGTGTTTAAGTGGACACATACTAACTTGTTATTCGGCTAGATGTGGATGTAGTTTATACATAATTGAACTTACGATAATGATATAATATAAGTCAAATATGTATGTAGTAAGCTATTATCATGCCCAGAATATAGTAGCTTGAAACTATTTGCACAACCCATTACATTATTCTGTTAGATATGGTTATAACTTCTCTATAATTTAACTTTGTTAGAGATGTAACTATTAATCAATATGGATGTAGGTTTGCTATGATTCAAGCATAATCATGATGTATCTTACTTGTGTTTAAATGGGATAACACATAATGATTTTTAGGCATGGATCTATAGTTTGCATAATTGTACTTGCACTAGAGGTATAATTATGTATCAATACACATGTAGCATACCCGTGTTTAAATGGCATAACGCATGATTTTTTTGCTAGGCATGAATCTATATTTTGCTAGAGATGTACTTATGAATCAATATGGATGTAGTTTGTTATAACCATGCCTAAATCGGATGTAGTTTACATGTGTTTAAATGTGCACAAACCAACATGTTATGTTTCTAGATATGGATGTAGTCCCATTACTACTACTCTTGTAACATGGATGTAACCATGCATCAATATCTATGTACTTTCGATGCAATATGCCTAACTAAGATTTAGTGTACATGTTTTTAAATGGACATATCCTATCATGTTATTTTGCTAGGTGTGGATGTAGTTCAGCCATAATTGAACTTGTGAAAGGATATAATTATGAGCCAATATGGATGTAGTTTGCTATCAGGGCCGACCCTGAGTGGGGTGTGGGGTGGGCAGGGGCAGAGGGGGCGGCCGCCCCGGGCCCCGGGTACCAAGGGACCCCAGGCTGCTCTGCTTAGGACCAGGCCTCGACTCTTATTACATGGTGCTCCATCGTAATAAAATGATGCCGCTGGGCATTTTCCAAGTAGGCACACAAGCAGGGATTAATTGCCCCAAAAATGGCAATGATTGATCCATATCGAAGACTTCGGAGTAGCGCTCGATTTGTTTCCTAAAAAAGGTAGTAGTAGTTTGGTATGACTAGCACTCAGCAGGCAACCAGGTAGGAGCGATAATTTAAGTTGCATCGCAATAGGTACCTTTCATCTATCTGTTCTAGTCCTTCGTGTTGCGCCTTTGCTAATTGCCTGAATATTTTCTCAACCTGTTAGTAGGCAGCGGCGGGCAACTACGAAGAGGTAGTGCAATGTAAGCAATGGAGAGCCAGGGATAACATTTAGAATCGAGGGTAGAGCACACTAGGGTTCTTCGACGACCAGGTATTACATATGTTCCATGTTATCTCTTTGATCTAGGGTGCTCTTCTCAGCTAATTGGCTGCAAGCTTGTTTTTTCTAGAAACACGAAAATATAGCACACAATAGTTTTTCTATACATGAATTTCTATCGCTAAATAATATGCTGACAATTCTTTACTTCATCTAAGACCCCTGTGTGAAGCCACATGATTGATTCGGTTGCATTGCTGTCATTTTGCAACGTTGTCGAATCAATACCCCATACTCCCTTGATCCCAAAAACTTGTCTTACATTTGTTTATATACTGATGTATTTAGATACAAATGTATCTTGACACGTATTAATGTTATATACATCAATATCGAGAGAAATCTAAGAAAAGCTTTTTGGACAGAGGTAATATATTGTTTGAAAATGCTCTATGAACAAATTCATGAGGGCTTGCCGCTTTCTCCAATGATAATGGAACTACTATGATTATTATCCATAAGAAACACATTAGAACAGTAGATATTTCTCTTGAACCTTATATTTCTTCACTCGTTCCTTGTTTGCATATTAAGGGCCCCAAATTGTACTTTTGGCCAGAGCCCCAGATTGTATTTTCGGCCAGGGCCCCCATAATCTAAGGACCAACCCTGCTTGCTTTGAGCATGCCCAACTAAGAAGATTACAACATTTTTCACAGCCGATCTTGTTGAGTTACTAGATGTGGATAAGCTTCTCCATAATTAAAATTTCCAGTGATGTAATTACGAATCAATATGGATGTAGTTTTGCCATAATACATTCCTAACTAGGAGGTAGTTTACATATGTTTAAAATGGCACAACCCAACCTGTTAGGGATGTTGTTTTTCTAGACTTGGATCAGTATGGATGTGGTATGTTGCTAGATATGGATGTAGTTCCTTCATTATTACCTTTGTCATATGGATGTAATTATGAACCAGTATGGATGCGGTTTCTATGGAATCAAGCCTAACAATGATAAATTTTACATTTGTTCAAATGGACACACCCAAACATGTTATTACGCTATACAGGGATGTAGATTAGCCATAATTGATCTTGTGAGTCAATATTGATCTAGGTTCTATAATAATGCCCAACGAAGAAGTAGTTTACAACTGTTTTCACAACCCATCGTGTTACTGTGCTAGATATGGATGTCATTTCTTCATAATTAAAATCTGCTAGAGATGTAATTATGAATCAATATGGATGTAATTATGAATCAACGTCTATTTCTCTTCTAGACGCCTCGGCCACTCGGAGCTATACTGTTTGACTTTAGGTAGCAGGGATGAGAAAGGTGACCTTCCATTTGGACCGAAGTCCTAATGACTACAGAAATCCAGTATAACTTGAAAATTTGTCCAGAGGACAGAACTCGGATCAGAGTAGCAAGGACCGAGCAAAATACTCGGGCACCAAAACGAAACCAGATGGTGGAGAGGAGGTAGTCATGCCTAACCAGGATGTAGTTTACATGTGTATAATGGAATTATGAATAAATATGGATGTAAGTTTTATATAATTATAAGGATGGTGCAGGGTTAAATGTCATTTTGCTTGATATGGATGTTATTACTTCATTATTACTATTGTGACTGGGATGGGATCATGAATTAACATGTGTATGTTTGCTATAATTATGACTAGCCAAGATCTAGCTTACACGTGCTTAGAGTGTCCAGCTCTCCTAAGATGTTATTTTGCTAGATATGGATGTAGTTCCTTGATAAATAATCTTTTGACAGGGATGTAACTATGGATTAATATGGATGTAGTTCCTCCATAAATACTCTTGTGACAGGGGTGTAATTATGAATTAATATGGATGTAATTTTAATGAACCACACCTAAAGATGTAGTTTACATGTGTTTAAATGGGCACATCCCCAACCTGTTATTTTTTCTAGATATGGATGTATTCCTCCATAAATACTCTTTCGGTAGGGATGTAACGATGATTTAATACGGATGTAATTCCTCCATAATACTCTTGTGATAGGGGTGTAATTATGAATTAGTAGGGTTGTAATTTCAGTGAGTCACACCTAAATAAGATGTAGTTTACATGTGTATAAATGTGCACATCCCCAACGTGTTAATTTCTCTCGATATGGTTGTAGTTCCTCCTTAAATACTCTTCTGACAGGGCTGTAATTATGAATTAATATGGATGAAATTTTAATGAATCACACCTAATAAGATGTAGTTTACATGTGTTTAAATGGGCACATCCCCAACGTGTTAATTTCTAGATATGTATATAGTTCCTCCATAAATACTCTTGTGATAGGGATGTAATTATGGATTAATGTGGATGTAATTTTAATGAATCACGCCTAATAATATCTAGTTTTACATGTGTTTAAATGGGCACATCCCCAACCTCTTAATTTTTCTTGATATGGATAATGAATTTTACCTCTAACTGAACATGAGTCCATATGGATATAGTTGTGCTACAATCATGCCAAATGAGCAAGTAGTTTACATGTATTTCACAACCCATCATGTTATTTGGTAGATATGGATGTAGTTTTTCCATAATTAAATTTGTGTGAGATGGAATAATAAATCAATATGGATGTAAGTTTGATATTATTATGACTAACTAGGATGTAGCTTACATGCGTTTAAATGACATAGCATAGGGTGTTTTATCAAGACATGTTTGTAGGTTCACCATAATTACAAGGAATCATGGATGACCTCTATTTGCGTGTACTTTTAGGGCGGACTACCTTTACCTTTCCTGCCCACAGCTTTGAACTGTTCGAGCAAATTTCTCCCCGAGCTAAACACAGTGTCCTCCAGGATGGCGTCATGTGTCGTAGAGGACAGGGCAGAGTGTTGGGTAACGTAGTAATTTCAAAAAAAATCCTACGCACACGCAAGATCAT
Organism: Aegilops umbellulata; assembly: GCA_032464435.1. Lineage (NCBI taxonomy): Eukaryota > Viridiplantae > Streptophyta > Magnoliopsida > Poales > Poaceae > Aegilops > Aegilops umbellulata. Next base: position 583,413,969 of record CP136060.1, on the reverse strand, counting down.
GGTGATGCATAGCAACGAGAGGGGAGAGTGTTGTCTACGTACCCTCGTAGACCGAAGCGGAAGCGTTGACACAACGTAGATGAAGTAGTCGTACGTCTTTCCGATCCGACCGATCCAAGCACCGTTACTCCGGCACCTCCGAGTTCTTGGCACACGTTCAGCTCGATAACGTGCCCCTAGGTCCGATCCAGCAAAGCTTCGGGGACGAGTTCCGTCAGCACGACGGCGTGGTGACGATCTTGATGTTCTACCGGCGCAGGGCTTCGCCTAAGCACTGCAACGATATATTCGAGGTGGAATATGGTGGAGGGGGGCACCGCACAAGGCTAAGAAACGATCACGAAGATCAACTTGTGTGTCCTAGGGTGCCCCCTGCCCCCGTATATAAAGGAGCAAGGGGGAGGCCGGTCGGCCCTAGAGGGGCGCGCCAAAGGGAGGGGGAGTCCTCCTACCGGTGGGAGTAGGACTCCCCTTTCCTAGTCCAACTAGGAGAGGGAAGGGGGAAGGAAGGAGAGGGAGAGGGAGAGGGAAAGGGGGGCCGCGCCCCCCCTCCTTGTCCAATTCGGACTGCTCATGGGGGGGGGGGCGCGCGCCACCTCCTGGCGCGGCCCTCTCTCTCCCCTCGTGGCCCAATAAGGCCCATTGCTTCCCCGGGGGGTTCCGGTAACCCCTCTGGCACTCCGGTATTATCCGAAACCACTCGGAACCATTCCGATGTCCGAACATAGCCGTCTAATATATCAATCTTTATGTCTCGACCATTCCGAGACTCCTCGTCATGTCCGTGATCTCATCCGGGACTCCGAACTCCTTCGGTACATCAAAATGCATAAACTCATAATAACTGTCATCGTAACCTTAAGCGTGCGGACCCTACGGTTCGAGAACAATGTAGACATGACCGAGACACGTCTCCGGTCAATAACCAATAGCGGGACCTGGATGCCCATATTGGCTCCTACAAATTCTACGAAGATCTTTATCGGTCAGACCGCATAACAACATACGTTGTTCCCTTTGTCATCGTTATGTTACTTGCCCGAGATTCGATCGTCGGTATCCAATACCTAGTTCAATCTCGTTACCGGCAAGTCTCTTTACTCGTTCTGTAATACATCATCCCGCAACTAACTCATTGGTTGCAATGCTTGCAAGGCTTATGTGATGTGTATTACCGAGAAGGCCCTGAGATACCTCTCCGACATTCGGAGTGACAAATCCTAATCTCGAAATACGCCAACCCAACAAATACTTTCGGAGACACCTGTAGAGCACCTTTATAATCACCCAGTTACGTTGTGACGTTTGGTAGCACACAAAGTGTTCCTACGGTAAACGGGAGTTGCATAATCTCATAGTCAAAGGAACATGTATAAGTCATGGATAAAAGCAATAGCAACATACTAAACGATCGGGTGCTAAGCTAATGGAATGGGTCATGTCAATCAGATCATTCAACTAATGATGTGACCTTGTTAATCAAATGACAACTCCTTTGTCTATGGTTAGGAAACTTAACCATCTTTGATTAATAAGCTAGTCAAGTAGAGGCATACTAGTGACACTCTGTTTGTTTATATATCCACACATGTATTGTGTTTCCGGTTAATACAATTCTAGCATGAATAATAAACATTTATCATGATATGTAAGGAAATAAATAATAACTTTATTATTGCCTCTAGGGCATATTTCCTTCAGTCTCTCACTTGCACTAGAGTCAATAATCTGGATTACACAGTAATGATTCTAACACCCATGGAGTCTTGGTGCTGATCATGTTTTGCCCGTGGAAGAGGCTTAGTCAACGGGTCTGCTACATTCAGATCCGTATGTATCTTGCAAATCTCTATGTCTCCCACCTGGACCAAGTCCCAGATGGAATTGAAGCGTCTCTTGATGTGCTTGGTTCTCTTGTGAAATCTGGTTTTTCCTTCGCCAAGGCAATTGCTCCAGTATTGTCACAAAAGATTTTCATTGGACCCGATGCACTAGGTATGACACCTAGATCGGATATGAACTCTTTCATCCAGACTCCTTCATTTGCTGCTTCCGAAGTAGCTATGTACTCCGCTTCACATGTAGATCCCGCCACGACGCTTTGTTTAGAACTGCACCAACTTACAGCTCCACCGTTTAATGTAAATACGTATCCGGTTTGCGATTTCGAATCGTCCAGATCAGTGTCAAAGCTTGCATCAACGTAACCCTTTACGATGAGCTCTTTGTCACCTCCATACACGAGAAACATTTCCTTAGTCCTTTTCAGGTACTTCAGAATATTCTTGACCGTTGTCCAGTGATCCACTCCTGGATTACTTTGGTACCTCCCTGCTAAACTAATAGCAAGGCACACATCAGGTCTGGTACACAGCATTGCATACATGATAGAGCCTATGGCTGAAGCATAGGGAACATCTTTCATTTTCTCTCTATCTTCTGTAGTGGTCGGGCATTGAGTCTTACTCAACTTCACACCTTGTAACACAGGCAAGAACCCTTTCTTTGCTTGATCCATTTTGAACTTCTTCAAAACTTTGTCAAGGTATGTGCTTTGTGAAAGTCCAATTAAGCGTCTTGATCTATCTCTATAGATCTTTATGCCCAATATGTAAGCAGCTTCTGCGAGGTCTTTCATTGAAAAACTCTTATTCAAGTATCCCTTTATGCTATCCAGAAATTCTATATCATTTCCGATTAGTAATATGTCATCTACATATAATATCAGAAATGCTACAGAGCTCCCACTCACTTTCTTGTAAATACAGGCTTCTCCAAAAGTCTGTACAAACCCAGATGCTTTGATCACACTATCAAAACGTTTATTCCAACTCCGAGAGGCTTGCACCAGTCCATAAATGGATCGCTGGAGCTTGCACACTTTGTTATAAAACCTTCTGGTTGCATCATATACAACTCTTCTTCCAGAAACCCATTCAGGAATGCAGTTTTTACATCCATTTGCCAAATTTCATAATCATAAAATGCGCCAATTGCTAACATGATTCGGACAGACTTAAGCATCGCTACGGGTGAGAAAGTCTCATCGTAGTCAATCCCTTGAACTTGTCGAAAACCTTTTGCGACAAGTCGAGCTTTGTAGACAGTAACATTACCGTCAGCGTTAGTCTTCTTCTTGAAGATCCACTTGTTCTCTATTGCTTGCCGACCCTCGCGCAAGTCAACCAAAGTCCACACTTTGTTTTCATACATGGATCCCATCTCAGATTTCATGGCTTCCAGCCATTTTGCGGAATCTGGGCTCACCATCGCTTCTTCATAGTTCGTAGGTTCATCATGATCTAGTAGCATGATTTCCAGAACAGGATTTCCGTACCACTCTGGTGCGGATCCTACTCTGGTTGATCTACGAGGTTCTGTAATAACTTGATCTGAAGTTTCATGATCAACATCATCAGCTTCCTCACTAATTGGTGTAGGTGCTACAGAAACAGATTTCTGTGATGTACTACTTTCCAATAAGGGAGCAGGTATGGTTACCTCATCAAGTTCTACTTTCCTCCCACTCACTTCTTTCGAGAGAAACTCCTTCTCTAGAAAGGATCCATTTTTAGCAACAAATATCTTGCCTTCGGATCTGTGATAGAAGGTGTACCCAACTGTCTCCTTTGGGTATCCTATGAAGACACATTTCTCCGATTTGGGTTCGAGCTTATCAGGTTGAAGCTTTTTCACATAAGCATCGCAGCCCCAAACTTTGAGAAACGACAACTTTGGTTTCTTTCTAAACCATAGTTCATAAGGTGTCGTCTCAACGGATTTTGACGGTGTCCTATTTAACGTGAATGCGTCCGTCTCAAGAGCATAACCCCAAAACGATAGCGGTAAATCTGTAAGAGACATCATAGATCGCACCATATCTAGTAAAGTGCGATTACGACGCTCGGACACACCATTGCGCTGTGGTGTTTCGGGTGGCGTGAGTTGCGAAACTATTCCGCATTGTTTCAAATGTAAACCAAACTCGTAACTCAAATATTCTCCTCCACGATCCGATCGTAGAAACTTTATTTTCTTGTTACGATGATTTTCAACTTCACTCTGAAATTCTTTGAACTTTTCAAATGTTTCAGACTTGTGTTTCATTAAGTAGATATACCCATATCTTCTTAAATCATCTGTGAAGGTGAGAAAATAACGATATCCGCCACGAGCCTCAACATTCATCGAACCACATACATCCGTATGTATGATTTCCAACAAATCTGTTGCTCTCTCCATAGTACCGGAGAACGGTGTTTTAGTCATCTTGCCCATGAGGCACGGTTCGCAAGTGCCAAGTGATTCATAATCAAGTGACTCAAAAAGTCCATCAGTATGGAGTTTCTTCATGCGCTTTATACCGATATGACCTAAACGGCAGTGCCACAAATAAGTTGCACTATCATTATCAACTCTGCATCTTTTGGCTTCAACACTATGAATATGTGTATCACTACTATCGAGATTCATCAAAAATAGACCACTCTTCAAGGGTGCATGACCATAAAAGATATTACTCATATAAATAGAACAACCATTATTCTCTGATTTAAATGAATAACCGTCTCGCATCAAACAAGATCCAGATATAATGTTCATGCTCAACGCTGGCACCAAATAACAATTATTTAGGTCTAATACTAATCCCGAAGGTAGATGTAGAGGTAGCGTGCCGACTGCGATCACATCGACTTTGGAACCATTTCCCACGCGCATCGTCACCTCGTCCTTTGCCAGTGTTCGCTTAATCCGTAGTCCCTGTTTCGAGTTGCAAATATTAGCAACAGAACCAGTATCAAATACCCAGGTGCTACTGCGAGCTCTAGTAAGGTACACATCAATAACATGTATATCACATATACCTTTGTTCACCTTGCCATCCTTATTGTCCGCCACATACTTGGGGCAGTTACGCTTCCAGTGACCAGTCTGCTTGCAGTAGAAGCACTCAGTTTCAGGCTTAGATCCAGACTTGGGTTTCTTCTCTTGAGCAGCAACTTGTTTGCTGTTCTTCTTGAAGTTCCCCTTCTTCTTCCCTTTGCCCTTCTTCTTGAAACTAGTGGTCTTATTGACCATCAACACTTGATGCTCCTTCTTGATTTCTACCTCCGCAGCCTTTAGCATTGCGAAGAGCTCGGGCATAGTCTTAACTAACCCTTGCATATTATAGTTCATCACGAAGCCTTTGTAGCTTGGTGGCAGTGATTGAAGAATTCTGTCAATGACACAATCATCCGGAAGATTAACTCCCAGTTGACTCAAGTGATTGTAATACCCAGACATTCTGAGTATGTGCTCACTGATAGACCCATTCTCTTCCATCTTGCAGTTATAGAACTTATTGGAGACGTCATATCTCTCAATCCAGGCATTCTGTTGGAATATCAACTTCAACTCCTGGAACATCTCATATGCTCCATGGTTCTCAAACCGTCGTTGAAGTCCCGGTTCTAAGCCGTAAAGCATGGCACACTGAACTATCGAGTAGTCATCAGCTTTGCTCTGCCAGACGTTCATAACATCTGGCGTTGCTCCAGCAGCAGGCCTGGCACCTAGCGGTGCATCCAGGACGTAACTCTTCTGTGCAGCAATGAGGATAATCCTCAAGTTACGGACCCAGTCCGTGTAATTGCTACCATCATCTTTCAACTTTGCTTTCTCAAGGAACACATTAAAATTCAACGGAACAACAGCACGAGCCATCTATCTACAATCAACATAAACAAGCAAGATACTATCAGGGACTAAGTTCATGATAAATTTTAGTTCAATTAATCATATTACTTAAGAACACCCACTTAGATAGACATCCCTCTAATCTTCTAAGTGATCACATGATCCAAATCAAACTAAACCATAACCGATCATCACGTGAAATGGATTAGTTCTCAATGGTGAACATCATCATGTTGATCATATCTACTATATGATTCACGCTCGACCTTTCGGTCTCCGTGTTCCGAGGCCATATCTGCATATGCTAGGCTCGTCAAGTATAACCCAAGTATTCTACGTGTGCAAAACTGGCTTGCACCCGTTGTAGATGGACGTAGAGCTTATCACACCCGATCATCACGTGGTGTCTGGGCACGACGAACTTTGGCAACGGTGCATACTCGGGGAGAACACTTCTTGATAATTTAGTGAGAGATCATCTTATAATGCTACCGTCAATCAAAGCAAGATAAGATGCATAAAACGATAAACATCACATGCAATCAATATAAGTGATATGATATGGTCATCATCATCTTGTGCTTCATGATCTCCATCTCTGCAGCACCATCATGATCACCATAGTCACCGGCGCGACACATTGATCTCCATCGTAGCATAGTTGTCGTCTCGCCAATCTTATGCTTCTACGACTATCGCTACCGCTTAGTGATAAAGTAAAGCATTACAGGGCGATTGCATTGCATACAATAAAGCGACAACCATACGGCTCCTGCCGGTTGCCGATAACTCGGTTACAAAACAAGATCATCTCATACAATAAAATATAGCATCATGTCTTGACCATATCACATCACAACATGCCCTGCAAAAACAAGTTAGACGTCCTCTACTTTGTTTGTTGCAAGTTTTACGTGGCTTCTACGGGCTTAAGCAAGAACTCATCTTACCTACGCATCAAAACCACAACGATAGTTTGTCAAATAGACTCCGTTTTAACCTTCTCAAGGACCGGGCGTAGCCACACTTGGTTCAACTAAAGTTGGTGAGACAGTCTCCCGCAAGCCATCTGTGTGCAAAGCACGTCGAGGGAACAGGTCTCGCGTAAGCGTACGCGTAAGGTTGGTCCGGGTCGTCTCATCCAACAATACCGCTGAACCAAAGTATGACATGCTGGTAGGCAGTATGACTTGTATCGTCCACAACTCACTTGTGTTCTACTCGTGCATATAACATCAAACCATAAAAACCTAGGCTCGGATGCCACTGTTGGGTAACGTAGTAATTTCAAAAAATTTCCTACGCACACGCAAGATCATGGTGATGCATAGCAACGAGAGGGGAGAGTGTTGTCTGCGTACCCTCGTAGACCGAAGCGGAAGCGTTGACACAACGTAGAGGAAGTAGTCGTACGTCTTCCCGATCCGACCGATCCAAGCACCGTTACTCCGGCACCTCCGAGTTCTTGGCACACGTTCAGCTCGATAACGTGCCCCTAGCTCCGATCCAGCAAAGCTTCGGGGACGAGTTCCGTCAGCACGACGGCGTGGTGACGATCTTGATGTTCTACCGGCGCAGGGCTTCGCCTAAGCACTGCAACGATATATTCGAGGTGGAATATGGTGGAGGGGGGCACCGCACACGGCTAAGAAACGATCACGAAGATCAACTTGTGTGTCCTAGGGTGCCCCCCTGCCCCCGTATATAAAGGAGCAAGGGGGAGGCCGGCCGGCCCTAGAGGGGCGCGCCAAAGGGAGGGGGAGTCCTCCTCCCGGTGGGAGTAGGACTCCCCTTTCCTAGTCCAACTAGGAGAGGGAAGGGGGAAGGAAGGAGAGGGAGAGGGAGAGGGAAAGGGGGGCCGCGCCCCCCCTCCTTGTCCAATTCGGACTGCTCATGGGGGGGCGCGCGCCACCTCCTGGCGCGGCCCTCTCTCTCCCCTCGTGGCCCAATAAGGCTCATTGCTTCCCCGGGGGGTTCCGGTAACCCCTCCGGCACTCCGGTATTATCCGAAACCACTCGGAACCATTCCGATGTCCGAACATAGCCGTCTAATATATCAATATTTATGTCTCGACCATTCCGAGACTCCTCGTCATGTCCGTGATCTCATCCGGGACTCCGAACTCCTTTGGTACATCAAAATGCATAAACTCATAATAACTGTCATCGTAACCTTAAGCGTGCGGACCCTACGGTTCGAGAACAATGTAGACATGACCGAGACACGTCTCCGGTCAATAACCAATAGCGGGACCTGGATGCCCATATTGGCTCCTACATATTCTACGAAGATCTTTATCGGTCAGACCACATAACAACATACGTTGTTCCCTTTGTCATCGGTATGTTACTTGCCCGAGATTCGATCGTCGGTATCCAATACCTAGTTCAATCTCGTTACCGGCAAGTCTCTTTACTCATTCCGTAATACATCATCCCGCAACTAACTCATTGGTTGCAATGCTTGCAAGGCTTATGTGATGTGTATTACCGAGAAGGCCCTGAGATACCTCTCCGACATTCGGAGTGACAAATCCTAATCTCGAAATACGCCAACCCAACAAATACTTTCGGAGACACCTGTAGAGCACCTTTATAATCACCCAGTTACGTTGTGACGTTTGGTAGCACACAAAGTGTTCCTACGGTAAACGGGAGTTGCATAATCTCATAGTCAAAGGAACATGTATAAGTCATGGATAAAAGCAATAGCAACATACTAAACGATCGGGTGCTAAGCTAATGGAATGGGTCATGTCAATCAGATCATTCAACTAATGATGTGACCTTGTTAATCAAATGCCAACTCCTTTGTCTATGGTTAGGAAACTTAACCATCTTTGATTAATAAGCTAGTCAAGCAGAGGCATACTAGTGACACTCTATTTGTTTATATATCCACACATGTATTATGTTTCCGGTTAATACAATTCTAGCATGAATAATAAACATTTATCATGATATGTAAGGAAGTAAATAATAACTTTATTATTGCCTCTAGGGCATATTTCCTTCACAGAGTGCCTTGGGGTGCATCTCTTAGATAAAGAGTAGATATCTACTTGATGAAATCCAAGGTGTAAGGAGCACGTGCTTCCTTCAAACCTGGCCAGGAAGTCTTTCAGACAGATTTCAGCTAGTCTACTTCTCTTTGTGATGCGAGCAAGAACCTAAGAGAGAGCCCCTTGCCACGGTCTGCCAAGCGAGCTTTGCCCGTCGGCGCCCTCCGACAACGATGAGGTGGGAGGTAAAGTAGGGGAGTGGTGGTGGTGGCGACTTTTAGATTTCCATTGAGTCTCCTATGAGAGCGGCACATGGCATGAGGTTAGATAAGTTCCCCTTTCTAAATTTCTCCTTGATGGTAGTCAAACGCCTTAAGATAGATTGCTAGCGATATCTCTGGCTAGGAGCAAAGGCTATCAGCAAGTTGAGATAGGCACAGATTGCAAAGAAGTCCAAAATATTTGGGAGGCCGGCTCGTACTGGTCTAGTTTAGTCCATATTTTAGTTGAGATCAAAGAGTTAGTAGGTTACTTTCCATGGACTTAAGCTCCTTCATGTAAGTAGGCAATGCAATGGGGTAACACATAGGATTGCCAAGGAAGCTTGGAATATCGATCTACTTGTATCAAGCTTTGATGTAATCCTGGCTATCTGGTTTGTGCATTGCAAACCGATATGCCTTCGCCAGTTCAATAAAGGCCTGAGGGTGGAGGGAGAAAAACTACAGTGTACACATTGCTATATAATATAGGCATATATTTTGACTAGGAAAGCCCATGCACACACTATAATAAAAAGCCAACCTATCCTACGCAAACATGCATGTGGAAATCAAACCGACTCAAGACAACTTTTGGAACACACGTAGTTTCATAACTACATTCTTGCTAGAGATGTAATTAAGAAACAATATGGATGTAGTTTTTTATATAACTATGCCTAAACAAGATGTATTTTCTCCATAATTACTCTTCTTGACCAAGATGTAGCTTTTGTAACCATTCCTAACCAAGAGGTAGTCTACAAGTGCTTAAGTGGACAAGTCCTAGCTTATTATTTTGCTTGAGGTGGACGTAGTTTATCCACAACTGTGAAAAATGATGAAATTATGAGTCTATATGTATGTAGTCAGATATAATCATGTCCAACAAGATACTTGTTAAACACTATTTTCACAACCCATTGCATTATTTTGGTAGATAAGGATATAATTTCACCATAATTTAACTTTGCTCAAGATGTAACTGTTAATCAATATGGATGTAATTTAGCTATAATTCATCATAATGAGAATGTAGCTTACTTGTCTTTAAGTGGCACGACACATGATGTAATTATGAATTAATAAGGATGTAGTTTGATCTAATCATGCCTAAATCGATGTAGTTTACATGTGTTTAAATGTGCAAAGACCAACATGTTATGTTGCTAGATGTGTATGTAGTCCCGTTATTATCAATCTTGTGACATGGATGTAATTATGCATAAATATGTATGTAGTTTCGGTGCAATCATGACCAACTAAGATGTAGTGTACATGTGTTTAAATGTACTCATCCTAGAATGTTACTTTGGTAGATGTGGATGTAGTTTAGCCATAATTGAACTTGTAAAGGATATAATTATGTGTCAATATGGATGTACGTAGTTTTCTATGAGCATGCCCGAGAAAGAAGTAGATTACAACATTTTTCACAACCCATGATGTTACGTTGCTAGATATGGATATAATTTCTCCATAATTAAAATTTCGAGTGATGCAATTATGAATCAATTTGGATGTTGTTTTTCAAAAATATATGCCTAATCGGGAGGTAGTTTACACGTGTTTAAATAGGCACAACCCAACTTGTTAAGGATGTTATGGCGAATTAATATGGATATAGTTTTTCCATAATAAATGCTAAACTAGACTGTAGTTTACATGTACTCAAGCTGGAATTGTATGATATTCTTTTCTGCTTGATTTGGATGCAGTTTCATAATTAAATTTACGCTAGAGATTTAGTTATGTGTCAACATGGATCTAGCTTTTTTAAATAAATTATGCTTAAATTGGATGTAGTCTCTATGTGTTCAAATATCCACTAACCAACATGTTGTTCTGCTTGATATATATGTAATTTCCATGTGTTTAAAGGTCATGACCTAGCATTTTACTTCTGCTAGATATGGAAGTAGTATCTCCACAATTTATATTTACTTTCGGGATGTATTTTATTATTATGCATAGAGTTTTGTTATAATCGCGCCCGACCATAACGTCGTTTTCACGTGTTCAAACGGGCAAGGCCCAAGATGTCATTTTGCTGTTATGGTTGTTGTTTCTCCATAATTACATTTGCAAGAGGGGTTCTATTATGAATCAATATGGATCTATTTTGCCACAAAATGACCAATTAGTATGTACTTTACATTGTTTTAACTTGGCATAACATGAGATGTTATTTTTACTAGGCATGGATCAATATGGATGTTGTGTTGCTAGATGTGGATGTAGTCCCTTCATTATTAGTCTTGTCACATGGATGCAACCATGAATCAATATGGATGTAGTTTCAATGGAATCAAGCCTAACCAGGATAAATCTTACATGTGTTTAGATGGATAACCAAATCATGTTTTTTGTTAGATGTGGATGTAGATTAGCCATGATTGGACTTGCGAGAAGGATATAATTATGAGTCAATATGGATCTTGTTTTCTACAATAATGGACAAATCATGTTTTTTGTTAGATGTGGAAGTAGTTTACAACAGTTTTCACAACCCATCATGTTACTTGCTACATATGGATACAATTCTCCATAATTAAACTCTTCTATAGATGCAATTATGAATCAATATGGACGTAATTTTACCATAATAAAAGCCTAACCAAGATGTACATCACATGTGTTCAAATTGGCACAACCCACCATGTTAGGGATGTAATTATGAATTAATACAGATATATTTTTCCATAATATATGCCGGACTAGGATGTAGGTTAATTACAAGTACCCAAAATTGTCTTCCATTATATTCCTTTTTGCCAGATGGATGCAGTTTCATAACTACATTTTTGCTAGAGATGTAATTACAAATAAATTTGGATGTAGTTTTTTTAATATAACTATGCCTAAACAGGATGCATTTTCTCCATAATTACTCTTTTTGACCGGGATAAAATATTTAATGGATAAGGATGTACTTTTTGTGTAATCATGTCTAGCCAAGCGGTAGTTCACAATTGTTTAAGTGGACACATCTTGAGTTGTTATTTCGCTTGACGTGAACGTAGTTTATCCACATTGATCATGTGACAATGATATAATTATGAGTCAATACGTATATTCTTATATACAATCATGTCCAACAAGATAGTACTTTGCCACTATTTTCACATCCCATTAGGTTATTTTGCTGGATATGGATATAATTTCTCCATAATTTAACTTTGCTCAGTATGTAATTATTAATCAGTATGGAAGGTTAGCTATGATTCATCATAATCTGGATGTAGCTTAAATGTGTTTAATTGCCACAACACATGATGTCTTTGTTTTATGCTAGCCATGGATTTGTCTACATAGTTACACTTGCACTAGAGGTGTAATTATGGATCAATATGGATCTAGCTTTTCTATAGTCAAGCCAAGAAAGGAAGTAGTTTACATGTGTTTAAGTGGACATAATCTAGAATTTTATTTCTTCTCGATAAGGATGTAGTTTCTTTACAATTTATATTTACTTTTAGGATTTAATTTTGAGTCATTACAGATATAGTTTTCTTTATTCATGCCCAAAAATAATGTTGTTTTCACATGTTCAAACTAGTAAAGCCCAAAATGTCATTTTGCTAGTTAGGGATGTGGTTTCTCCATAATTTCATTTTTAAGAGGGATGTAATTGTGAATTAATATGGGTGTAGTTTTTCTTGATATAGATGTAGTTTCATAACTACATTTACGCTAGAGATGTAATTATGAGTAAACACAGATGTAGTTAATTTTATATAATTATGCCTAGATCGGATGGAGTCTCCATCTGTTCAACTCTGCACTGCCAAATCTGTTATTTTTGCTAGATATATGTGTAGTTTCTCCATAATTACTCTTTTTCTCCTGGATGTAATTATTGATCAATATGGATGTAGTTTTGGTGTAATCATGACTAACCAAGAGGTAGTTCACATGTGTTTAGGTGGACACAACCTAACTTGTTATTTTGCTAGATGTGTACATAGTTTATCCACAATTGACTTGCACCATGGATATAAAGATGAGTCAGATATGTATTTAGTTTCCTATAATCATGCCTAACAAGATAGTAGTTTACTACTATTTGCGTAACCCATCCCAATGTTTTGCTAGATATGGATATAATTTGTCTGTAATTAAACTTTGTCAGAGATGTAACTATCAATCAGTATGGATGTAGGTTTGCTATAATCCATGCCTAATCAGGATGTAGCTTACTTGTGTTTAAATGGCATAACACATGATGTTTTTTTTGCTAGCCATGGATCTGTATTCTACATAATTATACTTGCACTAGATGTGTAATTATGGATCAATATGGATGTAGTTTTTCTATTGTCAAACGAAGATGTAGTTTTTATGCGTTTACATGGCATAACCTAGCATTTTATTTATGCTGGATATGGGTGTTGTTTCTCTACAATTTACATTTACTCCCGCGATGGATTTTGAATTAGTTTGGATATAGTTTTGTTATAATCATGCCCAACCATAACGTCATTTTTGCGTGTTCAACCTATCCAAGCCAAGGATGTCATTTTGCTGGTTATGGATCTATATTTGCAAAAATCATGCGTAACCATGTTGTAGTTTACATGTATTTAAATGGGCAGACGCCAACATGTTATTTTGCTTCGTATGGTTGTAGTTTCTCCATAATTATATTTATGTGGGAGATGTAATTATGAACCAATATGGATATAGTTTTCCTATGGTAATGCCTAGCTAGGGTGTAGTTTACATTTATTCAAACTATCGTTACATGAGATTTTCCATAGATATCGATGCAATTTCATAATTACGCTTGCGCTAGTAATGGAATTACGAATAAATATGGGTGTAGCTTTTCTATAATTATGAGGTTGTAGCTTACATGTTATTTTGCTTGATATGGATATTATTACTTCATTATTACTATTGTGACTGGGATGTGATTATGAATTAACATGTGTAGGTATGCTATAATTATCACTAACCAGGATGTAGCTTACATGTTCTTTGAGTGCGCACCTCCTAAGATGTTATTTATCTAGATATGGATGTAGTTCCTCCATAAATACTTTTGTGACATGAATGTAATTATGAATCAATATGGATGTAGTTCCTACATAAATACTCTTGTGACAAGGGTGTAATTCTGAATTAATGTAGATGTAATTTTAATGAATCACACCTAAACAAGATGTAGTTTACACGTGTTTAAATGGGCACATCCCCAACCTGCTAATTTTTCTTGATATGGATGTAGTTCCTCCATGAATACTCTTGTGACAGTGATGTAATTATGAATTAATGTGGATGTAACTTTAACGAATCACACCTAACAAGATGTAGTTTACATGTGTTTAAATGGGCACATCCCCAACCTGTTAATTTTTCTAGATATGGATAATGAATTTTACCTGTAACTGAACTTGCGAAAACGATATAATTATGAGCCAATATGGATATAGTTGTGCTACAATCATGACAAATGAGGAGGTAGTTTAGATGTGTTTCACAACCCATCATGTTATTTGGCTAGATATGGATATAGTTTTTCCATAAATAAATTTGTGGGATATGGATAAAGAGTGGACATCTACTTGATGAAATCCAAGGGGTGAGGAGCACGTGCTTCCTTCAAACCTGGTCGGAAAGTCTTTCTGATAAGATTTCAACTAGCCTACTTACCTTCGTGATGCGAGGTGAGAACCTAGGAGAGGGCTTGTTGCCACTATCCGCCGAACGAGCTTCGCCCGTCGGTGCCCTCTGACGACGATGAGGTCGGAGGTGAAGTAGGGGAGTGGTAGTGGTGGCGGCTTTTAGATAAGTTTCCCTTTTCTAGATTTGTCCTTGATTGTTGCCAAGGCATAAGGGATTAGAAGATGGTAGTCAAACGCCTTGATTTAGATTGCTAGCGATACCTCTGGCTAGGAGCAAAGTCTATCAGCAAGTTGAGATTGATACAGATTGCAAAGAAGTTCAAAATATTTAGGTGGCCGGCTCGTACCGGTCTAGTTTAGTCCATATTTTAGTTGAGATTAAAGAGTTAGTAGGTTATTTCCAAGGATTTAAGCTCCTTCATGTAAGTAGGCAATGCAATGGGATAGCCCATAGGATTGCCAAGGAATCTTTTAATATCGATCTACATGTATCAAACTTTGATGAAATTCTGGCTTTTTGGTTTGTTCTTTGCAAACCGATATGCCTCCGCGAGTTGAATAAAGGCCTGAGGGCGGACGGAGAAAAACTGCAGTATAGTCATTGCTATATATAGGCGTATATTTGACTAGGAAAGCCCGCGTAGTGGGCCTTTGGCTGTCAATCGTGTAGATGCTTCTTCTTCTTTTTAGTAAGTGTAGAAAACCATTTGTTTCCTTGGCAATAAGGGAGGAAATGTTAATTTCGGTCCGGTTTAGTCACGGTTGGTTGGATACAAGCCGTAGTGGGCCATTATATACACAAGTCAAACTCAAAATGCACATGCACGTACTATAACCAAACTAATAAAACGCCAACCAACAATGCATGAACTATTAGATGGAAATCAAACCGACTCAAGACAACTTTTGGAACACACCTAGTGACGTAGACGTGCAATCCAGCGAACACTTGAAAAAGGGCCCATCCAGGCTTGGCTTCATTTTTCTTCTTGATTCAGGTTTTGCTTCTTGATGCATGATGACTAACTAAGTAATCTAGAAAATGTTCGGCTCCTTTTGGTAACCGGGGGCCGCAAGTACGAGTGGCCGCTAGTACGTACGTACGTGTAAGTACGCAGCTACGCATCTGGCCGCGCGCAAACTGTGGAATCCTTTACCACGTCTAGCTAGCCGGCTTTGTATCGCAGTTGCACGTTCGTATCGATCGATCAGCCCGGACTGAGCTGACTAAATGCGACTGGATGGCCGGCTAGACTACGACATTCTAATCCCTACCACGACCAGCCGCTATGTACCTAATCTGCAGGGCGGTGTCCAAGGATTGACCTGAGCTAGGCTGACGACGATGGTTACACGCGAGGTACGCATGTGTGTCTGAGAGAGCACGGAGGCAGGGAACAAAAACTTTAAAAAAGGAAGAAGCCCGGTTAACTTATTATTACGTACTCATGCACAGCTAGCTAGCAGCACTATAATCTACAGGGGCACGCAAAGAGATGCCATTGATATATGTACTTAATCAATGTACATATATATATGAATACAAGCAGGAGGCGCATCCATACAAACAAGCGCAACTCTAACAAAGACGTACATATATATACATATACAAGCAGGAGCAAGTGCGTGATACGTACCAATGTACTTATACATGCACACAGGTAGCCGCAAGGACAAGGGCAACTTTAACCAAGAAGTTCGATGCCGAAAAACAAACACAAAAAACTTTAACCAAGACGTGCATGCATAGATACAATTACAAAGCAGGGGACATACATGGCAGGGGCAGCGGCCGGTATAATCGATCCTACCTTCCTACTTGACGAGCATGCGGAGTCCGCCGACGCCCGCCATGTACACCAGGGGCACGAACGCGGCGCACAGGACGCAGCGGCGCCAAAGGTATTGCCAGCCACCCTGCCGCCGGTCGTCATCTTTGCTGATGTAGGATAACCAGAAGACAGCGGCGCACACCTCCGCCAAGCCAAAGAGTCCGGCGGAGACGACGGAGGCGTAGTAGGCGCAGCTGTGGCCGTTAAAAATGCCGGACGGCGCCTTGTAGATGGCCGAGGCAACCGACATGCAGGCGGTGGTGAGGCCGACGGCCAGCACCAGGCACTCCACCCACCGGCGGCCCCTAGTCACCACCACCGCCAGCCCATCAGCATTGACGTCCAACCTGAGCGCCGCCTCCTCAGCCATATTCCCTGACGAACTGCGACGACGATGTAGTACGAGTGTGTGCGAACTGCGAAGGTGGAGGAAAGGTGTGTGCCGTAGCTTGTGATTGGTGGGGTTCTTTCTGCCTCTCTTACTTGGCTTTATAGAGGCTTGGAACAGTAGGTGAGCTGGCGACGTACGTACGCATCCTGCATATCTTCATTAAACTGTTCGTTTCGCGTTTCGTACGGCAAAGTCATGGTCCTGATGGGCATCAGGCCGAGCTGCGTCTCCTGTCGTCGTCTTGTTGAATATCGCATCGGGGCTGTGTTTTCTGTCGCTTGGACGTTTCAAAGGACACCCAAAAGTCAGAGCACTGTGAGTCTGTGGCATGTGCTCCTTTTATGAGTTTTTTTTCCTTCTTTTGCCATGGTTCTCTTTCCTTGTTTTATTTACTTCTTCTTTTCCTGCGCTATGCCGTCCGTCCGTGCGCATCGTCCATGAGTAACCACACACTAGTCCAAGCGCATCTTCAATGCAGATCACCAAATTGACCATAAATATTCAGATCAAACGGTCTGGAAACTTTTAACTCCCCAACGCGACTCACTAAATTTAGACAGACTGGTCCGAATGTCCGAATTCCCCCAGGCCGGCCCAAACAAAGAGGAGCAGATGGGGAGTTTGGACATCAGCCACGTTTCATCTGCGGTTGCATTTTTTCACAATCCCCACTGTTCCGATCTGCCACGATTTCCATGCGAGGAGCCCTCATCTCGTGGTGTTCGGTCACTATTGACAGAATGCCTCCCCAAGCATGATGTGGTGGGCGACGAGGAGATGACGAACATGATCCACAAACGGCGGCGGCCACGAAGACGGACAAATCGATGGGCACTACAAGCCACGGCCAAAGCAAGAGAAGCCGACAAACACTCAATAGCCACCGGTGCCTTGATACAGACACGAAGAAGAAGACGACGAAGAAGAAGAAGAGCGGATTGGCGTGCTCGAACACGGAGGATGAATTGGTGTGTTTGACGTGTTAGGCACAAGTGCTGATCCGTTTTAAGGTACGGAGCAAAATGTCTTTGCATTTTGGCAAAGTGTGCATAATTGTTTTTTCATGAGCAAAAGCACTACAAACCCTACAACAAGGAAGAGATACATGATCACAAGTTGAAGTCGCTAAGCCACTGATGACACACTATTCAAAAGGCCGTCAACAGGCCATCGATATTTCACGTTGCAGTAGTCTAAATCTCACATTTAGCTTCACATTGCTTGGAGATTTGAGGTGGGCATGGAGTTTAAAGATTTGAAGTTGCATGCAGCTGATTTAATAAGTCTTTTTTTGGAGTTATTGAAGCTAGCCCAATTCGCATACACGAATGCTGGACTGGTGACTAAGACATATGCGGTTAATCAGGCCAAATCACACGGCCGTCGAGCGAGGAGTGAATACGACAGAGGCGGACCAGCGACGCCTGGCATGCACCATAAACTTTTAATATATTTTCTACGAATGGCCAGACTTTCCACGCAGACAAACTGTGGTCTTGATGATCTGGGATCTGGCATCTGGCATCGATCCCATGGTCTCTTTGCTGCATCTTAGTGGAGTAGTAGTATTTGTCAAAGTCTGGGGGTCGGCCGAAATATTCGTGCGCCGTCTGCAGATAGATTATTGCTGCTGCTGCTACAAGACAAGGCCAGCACGAGCAGCGCAGAATATGTAGATCGTCTTCTGATGGCGACAGCTAGCACCGGAGAATATGTAGATCGTCTTCTGATGGCGACCGCTAGCACCGCAGAATATGTCGATCGTCTTCTGATGGCGACTGCTAGCAGCGCACTGCATATGGAAGAGACATGGCGCGCGTTCCCATGGTCGTGTGTGTATATGTGTGTGTGTCTTTCATGCTGGCCACCTGAGTCAGACGATTCTAAAGAGTAAAAGTTGAACCGCACGACACTACTGCGTGATGGCAAAAATAATAGTGGAGACCGTCTCCACCATTCCTCTCGTGCATTCCCGACGTGAGATCGATGGCGCCACCTTTGCCCCGATTGCTTCCCATGGCATCCGCCCTTGCAGTTTAGAGGTCACAATTCTTTTTTAACTTATCTGGATTTTGATTGATGCACTCATAGTTCAGATTTGCAAACAGGTTTAGAGTGGCCTAATGATGATCTTGGATTCATAGATATGTAAGTACGTTGGAAGAGTACAATGCAAGGGTCAAACAAGATAATAATGTGCAGTATTCCACTTCTAAGCTTACGGAGAGGAAATTCTGAATTTGGATGTTTTTGAAGCTGCAGAAAGCTTCCAGCAGATTTGGATAACATGCCATCACGACGTGTGCAAAATCCCCAAACCACACAATTAAGATGATATCTCTTTATTTTCACGAATTAAGAAAAAGTGATGATGCTTATGCGAAGAGCACGATTGTGACACTATAATGATGCCATAGCGCGGCGGCAAGCCGGTGTGGGGAGGAGCAGCAGGGGCCACGGCTGCCCCCAACATACAGATTGTTTATGAACAAACATAGCTATGCCCCGAACGACATTGTGCAAAATTGTAGTACGTATGTGGTTGCTCACAGATGATTCCACTTAAAATGGTGGTGACAAGTGACAGGCCTTTTTGACTTTTTGTTCCCGTTCCTTCATCCTCCAGGCACACACGACCCACAACACTAGGACCAAGCAAAATCCGGTGTTCTTTATACCTTTCTCCCCTGTTTCCTTTGTAAAAAAAAACTACTATTGCTTACTACCTTCCAAAAAAAGCTATTGTTTACTTTGTTTTAAGAATGAATAAAAACCTTCAGGCTGCGTTTTATCCGCCGTACTACCTAAAAAATGCAAGTATTAGGGCCCTTTGATTCAAAGAATTTCCACATGGATAGTAAAGGACTGAAATCTTTAGGAATTTTCCTATGTTAGTTTTTTGATTCATATGATTGTATCCTATAGTAAAAAATTGTTAAGGAATCCAATTCACTACATATCAGAAAATGCACATCCACTCAAATTGTATGCAATGAACTCTTTCTTTTTGTATGGTGTCGTTGGCTACAAAAAGAATAAATCCTACATTTTGTTACAAAATGAGTACACTTTAGTGCAAACAAAATCTATAAGATTTCTGTCGACATGCCACTGCAATCCAACATGTTTCCTATTCTTGTGTTTTTCATATCCTGCGAATCAAAGAAGCCCATAATGGATTCATGTTGCAATAGTCTAGATCTCACATTTAGCTTCGCATTGATTCAGACCCTTGGAGATTTGATGTTGACATTCCGACGTGACCGACATGCACGCACACACACGAGGCACAATAGTAGGACCAAGCAAAATCCGGTGTTCTGTATACCTTTCTCCCTTGTTTCCTTTGTAATTAACTATTGTGTACTTTATGTTCAAAACAAAACTATTGTGTACTTAGTTTTGAGAATGAATAAAAACCTTTAGGCTGCGTTTTATCCACCGTACTACCAAAAAATGCAAGTATTAGGGCCCCTTCGATTCAAAGCATTTTCACAAGGATAGTAAAGGATTAAAATCTTTAGCTTAATCACCATCTGAATTGAACCATGATCACAATCTGAAATCGCTAAGCCATTGATGATAAATTCTTCAAGAGGCGGTCAACCAGCCATCGATTTTTCATGTGGCAATAGTCTATATTACACATTTAGCTTTGCATCCTTCACGCTTCAGAGCATCTTCAACAGCCGCCCAACACGTGGCGCGTTAAAAACCCATTTGCAGCGCGCAGATCGTCTTTTTTAGCGCGGCGCGGTGCGCTTGCTCCAGCAACCGCTGCAATTTTAGCGCGCGCGAGCTGCTCCAGCAGCCGCTGCAAAAAACTGCGCGCGCTCTCGCACAAACAACATATGCGCTCCGAATTGAATATACAAAAAACATATGCATAGATTGAAAAAGCGATACATAGATATTTCACACTGCGTACATAGTTCATCATAGCATAGATAGATAAAAAAGTAATCCAACACGATAAAAAAAATACGGTACAACTAGATAAAAACTACCGTGCAACTACAACCTACTCCGAGTCGTCATCATCATTCTTGCTGGTGTTGTCCGAGGTATCGAGCCACACGTCATCCCAACGATCATCATATGAGCCAAAGAATGACTTCCACCTACGTTAACGAGATTGCACTGCGATATGGCCAGTGCCTTCCCCCGACGCCTGTCAGCCCGCTCCGCGCGACGCCTTGCCGTCCTCTTCGCCCAGAAGGCGTTCTCGTTGGCGACATCCTCCAGGTGGCGCCGGCGCCACTCTGCCATGGCTCGCTCGTCCTCCTCGGCGATGAGGCGGCGCTGCCGCCGACGGTGTTCCTCACGGTCCTGGTCTGTTATAAGACGAAGCGGAGGGGCGACGGCCTGCGCCTCCTCGTGCGTGTAGACGTTGTGGAAGTTCATCTGCGCGTGCGGCCTCTCTAGGCGCCACGCCGCCGCGTCGTACGCGCGGGCGGCCTCGTGCGCGGTCTCGAACGTGCCGAGGCCGAGGCGGACGTCGCTGGACCGGATCTCAGCGTAGAAGGCGCCGGAGGGGAGCTCGCCGACGCCGCGGTAGCCCGAAGATCCCCGGCGGGGCGGGGAAGCGGCAGAGAAAGCAGGGAGAGCCTGCGTGGCAGTGTGGATAGCGGTGGGAGGCCGCGTGGCGAGCGCCGCAATTTATGGGCACGCCGGAAGCGGTGCGCCAAATCTAGCACGCGACCACCTGCTTTCTCCTGCGCGCGCTAGTTTCCCGCCTCCGCTGGAGCGCGCGAAATCGTCCCCCGCGCGCTAAGATAGCAGTTTATCGCGCACCCGTCTTTGCGCCGCTGTTGAAGATGTCTTAACCAACTCCCGTCGGCTCGTGGAGGTTTTTCTTCTTTGCAACTAAGTTCTTAGATATTTGAGGTTGGCATATATTTTTACTCCATCCAAAATGGATAGGTTCCACTGTTAGAGAAAACGGAAGAATAAACACAAAAGAGAAAAGCATCATGGTGCAAAGGAAGAGATTCGATCTTGCATGATGCAGATGATTTAAGAGTTCCTGAAGCTGCCCCGCAAAGAAAAAAAGAGTTGCTGAAGCAGATTAGAACTATTGAAGCTAGCCCAAATCGCATACACGAATCCTGGACCGGTGACCACGACAGATCCGGTTTTTTTAATTGTCTTTTTGCCATTACTCACGCGAAATCAAACGGCTGTTGAGGGAGCAGTGACTACGACACGTGCTAGACTAACGATGCCTAATTGTTTACGAATTCACCTTAATTAATTGGCTGTGACTTTATTTTTATTTTTTGGGCGAGGGCTTGGTGAGGCTGTCCACGCAGACAGCAAAACTCTGGTCCCAATCTCGGAGTAGATCTGGCATCGATCCCATGGTCTCTTTGCTGCATCTTAGGCTGGTAATAGTGGAGAGTAACTTAGACTAGTAACATGCATATGTTACTAGTCTATGTTATTACCTTCATAGTGGGTAGTGTCATATGCATGGTAACATAGATGTCTTCATTTATTATTTTGTAGACTCATTTTGCATTGGGAACCGCTATGTGATGGTAACATATTATGTTACTCTATTTGCCTCTTTCCTCATTAACTACTTGCCACTTCACCATTTTTGCTTATGTGGCATCTAAGTTACTACTTAAGTTACTCCCACCGTGGCCAGCCTTAGTGGAGTAGTAGTATTTGTCAAAGTCCGGGGGTCGGCCGAAGTATTGGTGCGTCATCTGCAGATAGACTGCTTCCAGAGAAGCTCTGGTGCTAGTGCGATCGAGTACACTTAGCAAAGGAAGACTAGCATTCTGGCAGATTCTGGATTTTTCCAGCGGGCGGCTTATAACAAAAGTAACAAACTGAACTGGATGAAGGGGACCCGACCTGTGAATGAATGGCCATACATTCACGGCTTCTCGTCCTCTTCGATCGGTCGGCTCCCAGCAATGAGGTCCAGGCTTCTGATGGCGACCAAGAGAGGGCAGACTATCTAGATCCGGTGCATACGGAAGAGACAGTGCCTGTGTTCCCATGGGCATGTGTGCACGCGCGCGCGCGTGTCTTTGTCTTTAACGCTGGGCAACTCAGTTTGACAAATCGGATACAATCACACAATCCAAAAAGTTGAACCGCACTACTGCGAAACAGCTGTTCATGTGAGTGCTGCTTGGCTTGCATTGTTATGTGCTCTCTATTGTTGGTGGTTAGCTTCTTTCTGTTGCACGAAGGCTCTTACAGTTTAGAGGTCACAGAATTTTTTTAACATATCTGGGTTTTGATTGATGCACTAATAGTTCAGGTTTGCAAATAGGTTTAGAATGGCCTAATGATGATCTTTGATTGATTATAGGTAAGTATGTTGGAAGGGGGAACAATGAAAGGGTCAAACTAGGTAACAATGTGCTTTAGTTCACTTCCAAGCTTCTGGACAGGAAATTCTCAATTTTAATGTTTTTGGAGCTGTAGAAAACTTGCATCAGTTTCGGATAATGTGCCATCACGACGTGTGCACAATCCGAAAACCAAAGATTTGAGACGATGTCTCGTTATTTGCACGAATAAGGAAAAGATGATGCATTTATGCTAAGAGCACGATTGTGACACTGTAATGATGCCTTAGCGCGGCGGCAAGCCGGTGCGGGGAGGAGCAGCTGGGGGCCACGGCTGCCCCCAACATACAGATTGTTTATGTACTCCCTCCGTTCCCAAATACATGTTTTTCTAGAGATTCCAACAAGTGACTAGATACAAAGCAAAATGAGTGAATTTACACTCTAAAATATGTCTACATACACTCTAAAATGTCTAAAAAGACTTATATTTAGGAACGGAGGGAGTATATCATAGCTATGCACCGCTCTTCTTTCTTATTTAATGAAGGAGGCAAATCTTTTGCCTTCATTGGAAAAAAAAGTAGCTATGCATCAAACAACATTGTACAAAATTGTAGGTACGTGGTTGCTCACAGAAGATTCCGCTGAAAATGGTGGTGACAAGTGAAAGGCCTTTTTGACTTTTTGTTCCCGTTCCTTCATCCTCCACGCACAAACGAGCCACAACAGTAGGACGAGGCAAAATCCGGTGTTCTTTATACCATTCTTCCCTGTTTCCTTTGTTAATAACTATTAGTTACTTTGTTTTAAGAATGAGTGAAAACCTTTAGGCTGTGTTTTATATGCCGTACTACCTAAAAAATGCAAGTATTAGGGCCCCTTTGATTCAAAGGATTTTCACAAGGGTAGTGAAGGATTGAAATCTTTAGAAATTTTCCTATGTTAAATGTTTGATTCAAATGATTGAATCCTATAGAATTTTTTCCTAAGGAATCCAATTCACTACATTTCAGAAAACATACATCCACTCGAACTGTGCTTAAAGAACTCTTTCTTTTTTCTGTAGTGTCGCTGGCTACAAAGAAATCATCCTATATTTTGTTACAGAGGGAGTACACTTTAGTGCAAACAAAATCTATAAGATTTCTGTCAACATGCCACTGCAATCCTACATTTTTTCAATTCTTATGTTTTTCACGTCCCTTGAATCAAAGAACAATCGTAGCACCCACAAAACTGCAATAATCAGTAATGGGCTATATGTTTGAGTCATGTAATCTTACTACTGACCAATTGTGAAGTATTTTCAAAAAAAAATTGTGAAGTATTTTCTAGAACATCCTATTTGACACATTTTCTGTTAGAATGTCGAGCTAGCGAATGAGCCGACCCACTTTGACGATCGGGACAGCAGTGCTTTTTTCTACTCTTTTGCCTGGTTTTCTTCCATAAAATTCAACCACTGTCGAAAGCTTCAAAATATCATATAATTTGATAATGTATTCAATTTTTCAAAAATGTTTAAGAAAAATTTAAATACTCACTAAATTGAGAAAATGTTATTGTTTCCAGAAACACATTCTGGAACTTAAAGGTATTCATGATTTTTTCCACTTTTCTGAAAAATTGTTCTCGAATTTCTATAAATATTTGTGAATTCTATTTTTCTCTCATTCAGCCTATGTTCTAAAATTTTAAAAATATTCATGTATTTTTAAAATATTCTCCAGTTAGAAAATAAATGAAAAACATAGGAAACAAAAGGACTAAATGAGAAAAGGAAAAACCAGAGAAATCCGGTGATAAAAAAAGAAAAAGAAAAAAGAACACGTCGATTGAAACAAGAAAAAAAAAACCTAAATGAAACCAGAAGAAAACAGGAGCGGCTCTGGCGCGACACAAACTCATCTCACATCCAGCTTGATTGTTTTTCGGTCTCTTCTTTCATTCATTTATTTTTTCAAAAAGTTTAAAATTTTCTAAATACATATATTCCAAAAGTTAAAATTGCTAAAATTCATGAATTGAAAAAAATGTAAATGCAATGTAAATATTTTGCTAGCATAATTTTTTAAAATTTGGATAGCATGAAAAAAAATATTTGTGAGATTAAAAGATGTTTACGTGTTTCTAAGAAGATGTAAGTGACATTTTTTATAAAATAAAAATAAAAATGTAAATAATAATGTTTGCAGAATAAAAAAATGGTTTTTATCATTCAAGAAAAAAGTAGGCATTTAAAGAAAAGTACATGACAATCAAAAAACATTTATACAATGTATAAAGATGTTTGTGTAATATAAGAAAATGCTAAATAACTGTCAAAGAAATATACATAACATTTAAAAGAATATTCACACTTTAAAAAAATATTCATCACATTTAAACAAATTGTTTGTGTTGTTTAAAAAAGTTCAATGTTCTAAAAAATTTTCAACTTGTGTTTGAAAAATGTTTAAAATGTATATGAAAAGATGTACATAGTGATGTACAATGTGTAATGAAACAAAGCAGATATGTGTTAAAAACACAAAAAGAAAGGAAGGACCCAAAGAACACTGGTGACTAACAGAAAAAACAGAAGCAAATAGAAAAAAGGCGAAGAGAAACAAAGAGAAAAAAGAAAAAAAACTCGAGTTAATGGCGATACTATATCAGACCAGCCCACTCCTTCGCACCCAGAGACGAGACCTTGCTCCGACTCGCAGTGGGCGAAAAATAGGCTCGGCTAACGAATACCTCTGGAAGAACTGCTCGCTCGCGCATGCTGCTTAGGCAGACCTAGGCAGGATATAGTTGTGATCGTTGTCGTCCATAGTTCTTTTCCTTTTTTATTGTATATGTTTTATTTTTAAGGCTTTCCTACTCCTTTCGTGTATAGTAGACAAGAATAAGCATTCATATAAATATTATATGTGCATCGACGCTTCAAAGTTCAAACTCTATATCTATCTGTGGTTATAGCCATCAAGAATTACAGACAGATGCTTTCAGATGTTTCTTTGAGTTTTTTAGGATTTGTGCCCTTTTCAGGAATGCGAGACGGCGGCGGCTTTCTAATTAAAGATGGAATAAGGTTCTCCCCACCTAACTTTCGTTCCGATGGTGCGTCTAGCATCGTCGGAGTGTGTGCCGAGGTGTGTCTTGAGCAGATCTCGCATGATTTGGTTGGTGATTTTGTTTGGTGCATCTGCTCGGATCCAGTCTTCGTCCGTCTATGTTCGTGGGTGTTCAACTTCGATCCTTCTAATCTACGTTTCTCTTTATCAGCCGCGGTAGTTGTTTTGGTGCACTGATCCTATGCGACCATATCATGACGACTTCCCGAATGTCTACTACAACAAGTTTTGTCGGGTTTCGACGAGGGTGGGGTTATAACGGCGGAGCGCCTTGATACATCTCCAACATATTTATAATTTATAAAGTATTCATGCTACATTTACATAAGTACTATATGGTTTTTGTAACATCCCACCAAAAATAGATATTATCGAATGAATTGCTTTGTTTCGGGGGGGGGGGGGGATTAAGAAAATTGTCCTTGTTTAGAAAATTTCAAACCATGCTATATAATTTGGATAATATTTTATTCAATAAAGAAAATCCCGATTGAAGGTTTAATCAAAATGGAATTTATTTCATTTGGATTCTTTTAAAATATTTTGAAACCACATTCAAATATGAGGAGTAACAATAAAATGACTTCCTCAATTGTGGTGAAAAATATTTATTAAGGGATTTTATTTGAAATTTGGAGGTTGACATGAACTTGGGATTTAATTGAGTACTTCAAGGCCAATTATATATTGCCAACAAAGCAAATATATATAATGAGAGGAGATAATATTAATTCTACAAATATTCTTTGCTATTTTTTTAAAAATACTTTTATCTATTTAGGTGTTTTTCCAAAGCCTCAATATAAAATTTGTTGAATTGTATTAAGTTGTTGTCGCATTAATAAAAATGTTGCACAAAAAGTAGTTTTATTATAAACTCACACAACCCAACATGTTAGGAATATAATGCATTAATATAGAAATAGTGTTTCCATAATAAATGCCGAACTAGGATGTAGTTTACATGTACTCAAAATGGCATCCTATGACATTCTTTTTCTCTAAATGAATGAAGTTTCACAACTACATTTGCGCTGGAGATGTAATTATGAATCCATAAGGATGTAGTTTCGATGCAATCATGCCTAACCAAGATATAGTTTACCCGCGTTTAAATGGACACATCCTAGCATTTTTATTTTGCTAGATGTGGATGTAGTTTAGCCAAATTGAAGCTGTGCACGATAAGAATATAATTATGAGTCAGCGTGGATGTAGTTTTCCATAATCATGCCTAATGAAGAAGGAGCTTAAGAGAATTTTCAGAACCCATCTTGTTAGTGTGCTAGATGTGAATATAACTTCGCCATAATTAAAATTTGCCACAGATGTTATTACGAATCAATATGGGTGTTGTTTTACCAGAATAAATACCTAATCAGGAGGAAGTATACAAAAATTTAAATTGGCACAACCGAACTTGATAGGGATGTAATTATGAATTAATATGGATCTAGTTTTGCCATCTTAAATGTTGGCATCACGTGATATTTTTTCTAGGTACGAATGCAGTTTCATAGCTACATTACTCGCTAGAGATGTAATTACGTACTGAAGCTGTGCACGAATGCAGATGTAGTTTTTTTATCTAAGTATGCCTAAGCCAATTGTAGTTTCCATGTGTTTAAATGTGCATCGCCCAACATGTTATTTTGTTAGATATATATGTAGTTCCTCCATGTTTACTCTTTGTGAGTGGGATGTAATTATTAATCAACATGGATGTAGTTTTGGTGTAATTATGCCTAACCAAGATGTAGTTTACATGTGTTTAAGTGGGCACATACTAACTTCTTATTTTGCTAGATGTGGACGTAGTTTATCCACAGTTAATGTTGTGCCAAGGATATAATTATGAGTCAAATATGTATGTAGTTAGCTATAATCATGCCCACAAGATAGTAGCCTCAAACTATTTGCACAACCTGTTATGTTATTTTCCTAGATACGATACGATTTCTGTATAATTTAACAATTTTACAAGTGTAACTATTAATCTATATGGATGTAGGTTTGCTATGATTCACGTCTAATAAGAGTGAAGCTTACTTTTGTTTAAATGTCATAACACATAATTTATTTTTGCTAGACATGGATCTACTGTCCGCATAATTACACTTGCACCAGAGGTGTAATTATGGATCAATACAGATGTAGCATACTTTGTTTAAATGGCATAAAAATGATGTTATCTATTTTCTATGCATGGATATATATTTTGCAGAATTACACCGTCACGAGAGGTATAATTATGGATCAATACAGATGTAGTTTTTCTATCCTCAAGACAAACTAGGGTGTAGTTTACATTTGTTTAAATGACATAACCTAGCATTTTATTTTTGCTAGATATGGATATAGTTTTTTTGCTAGACATAGATCAAAGTGGATGTTATGTTGCCAGATGTGGATGCACTCCCTTTATTATTACTCTTGTCACTGTGCTAGATATGTATATAATTTCTCCATAATTGAAATGTGCTAGAGATGCGAATCAATATGGATGTAGTTTTTCCATAGTAACTTCCTAACCATGAGGTACATTACATGTGTTTAAATTGGCATGCACCAACATGTCAGGGATGTAGTTATGAATCAATATGGATGTTGCTTTCCACAATAAATGTCGGACTATGATGTAGTTTACACGTACTCAAACTAGCATCTCATGATATTCCTTTTTCCTAGATGGATGCAGTTTCATAACTACATTCTTGCTAGAGATGTCATTAAGAAACAATATGGATGTAGTTTTTTTATAAAACTATGCCTAAGAAAGATATATTTTCTCCATAATTACTCTTCTTGACCAAGATGTAGCTTTTGTAACCATTCCTAACCAAGAGGTAGTCTACAAGGGCTTAAGTGGACAAGTCCTAGCTTATTATTTTCCTTGAGGTGGACGTATTTTATCCATAACTGTGAAAATGATGTAATTATGAGTCTATATGTATGCATTTAGATATAATCATGTCCAACAAGATACTTGTTAAACACTATTTTCACAACCCATTGCATTATTTTGGTAGATAAGGATATAATTTCTCCATAATTTAACTTTACTCAAGATGTAACTGTTAATCAATATGGCTGTAAGTTAGCTATAATTCATCATAATCAGAATGTAGCTTACTTGTCTTTAAGTGGCACGACACATGATGTAATTATGAATTAATATGGATGTAGTTTGATCTAATCATGCCTAAATCGATGTAGTTTACATGTGTTTAAATGTGCAAAGACCAACATGTTATGTTGCTAGATGTGGATGTAGTCCCATTATTATCAATCTCGTGACATGGATGTAATTATGCATCAATATGTATGTAGTTTCGGTGCAATCATGACTAACTAAGATGTAGTGTACAGGTGTTTATATGTGCTCATCCTAGAATGTTACTTTGCTAGATGTGGATGCAGTTTAGCTATAATTGAACTTGTGAAATGATATAATTATGAGTCAATATGGATGTACGTAGTTTGCTATGAGCATGCCCGAGAAAGAAGTAGATTACAACATTTTTCACAACCCATGATGTTATGTTGCTAGATATGGATATAATTTCTCCATAATTAAAATTTCCAGTGATGCAATTATAAATCAATGTGGATGTTGTTTTTCAAAAATATATGCCTAATCAGGAGGTAGTTTACACGTGTTTAAATAGGCACAACCCAACTTGTTAAGGATGTTATGGCGAATTAATATGGATATAGTTTTTCCATAATAAATGCTAAACTAGACTGTAGTTTACATGTACTCAAACTGGAATTGTATGATATTCTTTTCTGCTTGATTTGGATGCAGTTTCATAATTAAATTTACGCTAGAGATTTAGTTATGTGAACACATGTGTCGGTGTACTAGAGTAGGGGTACCCTAGTATCCCGAACTTGTGCACGGGCAGTCGCAGCACCCCGCGGCAAGGCTTGCCAGGTGACCGCCAAAGTCCTCCGTGGTTCCTTTGGAGCCATTCAAGAACAAAGTATTCAAGCCAAGGAGACAAGGCCCCGGCAAGAGGAGCTTGCCGGGAAGGCCACTCCAGGCACAAGACCCCGGCAAGAGGAGCTTGCCGGGAAGGCCAACCAAGGCATCTCAAGGAACTTGCCGCGACGCTCCACGCGTCCCGGCAAGGCCCGGCGAGCGACAAGCTCCCGGATGCGAGAAGACAACGACCACGGCAAGGCGTTTGCCGCGGCAGGCTACCACTCTGTATCCACGCTCAAGCACATCCACCAACGTGTCGCTCAAGGACCCTTCCAGGCGTCCGTGGCGGGAGGCTGTGCAGCCAGGGGTACGCGGTGGCAAGCGGCGCTGACAAGACTGCCATCGTGGCGAACGGTGGCGTCCCTGACGGTCCCTTTTTGCACTGTTTGGGCGACGCAGATGGGCACTTAATGCCCTTGTCCCCTGCCGTCAGGGTTAGGTATGATACACTATACAGATAGCTGTACCAACCGCAACCCCTTTTTCCATTTTTACCCTTGTCTACGTTGCCACCTGTCGGTGACCCCTTGAGCATATAAAAGGAGGCCCATGCGCAACATAGAGAGGGAGGAGAACATTCACGCTCGGTCTCGTTAGCTGCTGGTGTGTACTGTAGCACTCAGCGCTCCCGAGCAAGAACTCAATACAATCCACAAAGCACCAGTAGGGTTTTACGCATCCGTGCGGCCCAAAGCTGGGTAAACTGCTCGTGTGCTTCGCGTCGATCCGCTCTTCGCGCGACCTCCGCCCCCCGCCGAACCGAAAGGGGCTCGGTCCCCATAGGTGCTCGTGGAGGCAGTTTCCCGACATCTTTGGCGCGCCAGGTAGGGGGCGTCGAGGTTGTGTGAACCTGATCTGACGTTCACACGGGCTAGATCTTCATCATCTTCATCGACATGCCGCCGAAGAAGAAGGCTTCGGAGGCGGCTGATCCGTCCGCGTCAAACCCACCACCGCCGGAGCCAACGGCTGGTGGAGTAGGCGCCGGCGGAGGAACGGGCGTCGACGAGGGAGCTCACAATGCCACGACGTCCGAGCATGCACCGCGCCCATCTCAGGAGGCGCGGGACCGGCAGCGTCATGGTACTCACGGTACCATACGCTCACTGGACCCAAATCGAGCTAGTGGATCCCGGGATGCTCAAGACCAGCATGCGCGCCAACATGCTGGCGCGAGCGAGGCACGGTCGCCTGGACGAGATATTGCTCCTTCTAACATAGTTAGAAGTCCGAGCATATCCCGCTCCTCGCACCGTTCGCCACCGCTACCCGCCACTCCAGCAGAAGCTTTGGCTCGAGCTCAACTGCTCCTAGACTTCCCTCCAATGGCGGACAAGATCGACGACTGGAGGGCCACCATTCAGAGTCTCATCGGCTTTGCCAACGGCGACACTCCACGACAGCCAAGTACATCGCAGCCGCGGCGAGCCAGCCAGACACGAGCCGATGGCGACAAGACCGGTGAGGGTGCGACCGCCGTGCACTCTCCGCCACGAAGGCCAAGATCGCTGACTCGCCGGGTCAACCTCGACAACGACTCCACCGCGTCATCAGATCCGCGAGCTCATCGCGATCAGCGCCAAGTTCTTCACGAACGACAGCAAGAAGACGCTCGTACTCGCATCGAGCGCCGAAGAGAAGCGCGGCGTCAATCTGACAAGCGCGCTGGGCCCTCTGTCGACATGCATGCGCCAGGGGAACCAGGCGACCTTCCGTATGCGGTAGGTTGCCCTGCGTTTACCCGTGAGCTGCGGCAAGTCCAGTGGCCCAGCACGAAGAATTTCAAGCCAGACGTACCCGAGAAGTACGACGGCAATTTGCATCCGTCAGAGTTCCTCAGCATCTACACCATCGCAGTGCAAGCTGTTGGGGGGCGGGACGACAAGATCCTTGCCAACTACTTCCCGCTGGTGCTCAAGCCCAACGTCAGGTCCTGGCTCATGCACTTGCCGGACAACTCCATATCTTCCTGGGCAGACCTATGCCATCAGTTTGTCGGCGCCTTTACAGGCGGCCACAAACCTCATGGCCAGGAAAGTGACCTTCACCTGCTCGCCCAAAAGGAAGGAGAGCCCCTGCGCAAGTACATCCAGAGATTCAGCCATGTACAACGCAACATCCCGGATGTCCACCCTACCGCGGTCATCAGCGCGTTCCATCAGAACGTGCGTAACCGCAAGATGCGGGAGGAGATGGCGATGTGCAAGATGAGGGACGTTAGTGAGTTGTATGCCCTGGCCGACAAGTGTGCACGTGCTGAGGAAGGGAGGAAACTCCCCGGAGAGAATATAGGAGCAGAAGGATCTGACAGTGAGGATGCTGCCCCGGCAAAGAAAAGCCGGCGGCAGAACAACAGGAAGAAGAAGAGCAAAGAAGTGCTGGTTGTTGAGCAGTCCGGCAACGAAGGTGCCGCCAAGAAAGCCAAGGCTGGTAGCTCCAGCAAGGAGGTTGCCGCATGCATCAACTGCCAGGCTGTGGCGGTCGCCGACAAGCAGGACGGCACCAACAATCAGTACTGCAAGATCCACCGCACCAAGGGCCATGACCTCTAGAGCTGCAAGAAGGGCGAGCAGCTTGTCGAGCTGCAGAAGGCCGAATACGAGCGAAGCGACAAGGAGAAGGCCCAAGGAGGTGCTGGAGGATCCGGCACAAAGCGCCCCAGCCGGGGAGGACGCCGCGGCAAGGCCAAGCAGCGGCAACGAGACAGACCTCCCCGCGCCCGCGACAAGGATGAAGATGACGACAACGACGAAGACATGGATGATGTCGAGACCAGTGAGCAGGAGTTTCAGAAAGCCACAGAGGTCTTGTGCATTGACGGTGGTGCTTCTCTGCATACTTCACACCGCCAACTCAAGCAGTGGGTGCGGGAAGTCAATGCGGCAGAACCACCCGTCGAATCACGCAAGCTTCCTAAATGGTCCAGCACGCCTATCGTCTTTGATATTGAGGACCACCCTGATCGCACAACTGCGGTCGGGTGCTTGCCGATGTTGGTTTCACCAACTATCCGCAACCTCAAGGTCACTAAGATGCTAGTTGACGGCGGGGCTGGCTTGAACCTGATCTCCTCCGCTGTGCTCCGGAAACTCCAGGTCCCTGACAGCGAGCTCGAAGAGACCGGCACGTTCCAAGGAATCAACCCGGGAAGGAGCAAGCCGAAGGGGAAGATCACGTCGCCGGTGACATTTGGCAGCGAGTTGAACTTCAGAACTGAAAGGATCACTTTTGACGTTGCCGATTTTCCATTGCCATACAATGGGATTCTCGGCCGTCCAGCGCTCGCCAAATTCATGGCAGCCTCTCACTATGCCTATAACATGCTGAAGATGCCAGGCCCGATAAGTGTCATCTCTGTCCCTGGCAACAAGAAGGATGCTCTTATCTATGCCGACAAGATTTACCGGGAAGCGGCAGCCGCAACGGATCGCGAGTCACTTGCCGCTGAAGCTCCCGGGGGGAAGAAGAAGACCAAGTCCGGCAAGAGTTCTGATGCCCACTCCGGCAAGCGCACCTCTTCGGAGTGCTGCGCTACCGTCGAGGATGCACCATCGAGCTCCACCGGCAAGTGTAAGAAGACAATGGCAGCTTCGCCAGAGACCAAGAAGGTGTCCGCCAAGGAGGACGGCACTGGTGGTACCTTCACCATCAGTGCCACGCTCGACCCTAAATAGGAAAGCGCGCTCGTTGCTTTCCTGCGGGCGAATGTCGATGTGTTTGCGTGGCAACCATCTGACATCCCCGGTGTTCCCAGGAAAGTGATTGAGAACCACCTTGCCGTCTGTCCTCATGCGCGACCCGTCAAGCAGAAAGTCAGGAAGCAAGCAGTGGAGCGCCAAGAGTTCATCGCAGAAGAGATCAAGAAGTTGGAAGCAGCAGGCCTTGTCAGAGGAGTGCTCCATCCTACGTGGTTGGCCAATCCTGCAGTCGTGCGCAAGGCAAACGGGAAATGGAGGCTTTGTATCGACTTTACCGATGTTAATAAAGCTTGTCCCAAAGACCCATTTCCCTTGCCGCGCATTGACCAGATTGTTGACTCCACGGCCGGATGTGACTTGCTTTCATTTCTTGACGCATACTCAGGATACCATCAGATCTTCATGGCAGAAGAGGATGAGGAGAAGACCGCATTCATCACTCCGTGTGGCACGCACTGTTTCATACGGATGTCTTTCGGTTTGAAGAATGCTGGTTCAACGTTCGCAAGGGTAGTCCATACCGCTTTTGAGCCACAAATACACAGAAATGTGGAAGCCTACATGGATGACATAGTGGTCAAGAGCAAAGACAAGGCAACTCTGATTCAAGATCTAGAAGAGACTTTTGCAAATCTGCGCAAGATCAGCCTCGAGCTCAATCCCGAGAAGTGCGTGTTTGGAGTCCCTTCCGGCAAGCTTCTCGGGTTCTTCGTGTCTCAGCGGGGAATTGAAGCCAATCCCGACAAGATCAAGGCCATTGAGCAGATCGAAGCACCAAAGCGCGTCAAGGATGTACGAAGACTTGCCGGTTGCGTGGCAGCTCTCAGCAGGTTTATCTCTAAGTCTGCTGAGCGCGCCCTACCGTTTTTCAAAATATTGAAAAAGGCAGGTCCAATGAAATGGACTCTGGAAGCAGAGGCTGCGCTGCAGGACTTGAAGAGATACCTGTACTCCACTCCAATACTTGTCGCACCTAAGCCACAAGAGAGGTTGCTGCTATATCTGGCGGCAACCAATCAAGTGGTTAGTGTTGCGTTAGTAGCGGAGAGGGAGGCAGATGATGAGCCAGCAACCACGGCAGGCGCATCCAGCGACAAGCAAGGGGCTTCCTGATACGTCCAAAATGCATCACTATTTTGTATCGTAATTTATCCTTATTCATTGATATATTTCACATTATGATGATGTTCTTATGTTGTTTTGGCCTATTTTACACAGTTTGCAACTTTCCGGTGCCGAAGCAGCAGACGCAGGATTCAGCGGCAAAAAGTGGACGCTGAGTTGCTCATGAAGAATACCTCCAAATTACCTGAAAAATCGACGGAGAGTATTTTTCAGACGAATCACGAAGACATGCGAAAGGGCAACCAAAGGGGGGCCACAGGGCGTCCAGGCGCCCTGGGGGCGCGCACCCCCCTGGCCGCGCCGGGGGGGCGCCTGGAGCCCCTGGCCCACCTCTGGCCGCCTCCTTTTGCCTATATACTCTCCGTTATCCAAAAACCCTAGGGGGAGAGTTTTTACGGAGTTCCGCCGCCGCTCCGTGGCGGAAACCTACAGAGAAGAAAAAGCCATCTCCGGCGGGCAGATTCCGCCGGGGAGATCACCTCCCGGAAGGGGAGATCATCGCCATCGTCATCATCATCGTCACGGGCATCATCGAGATCATCATCAACATCATCCCCAACATCAGCACCATCTCATCTTCATCCAAATCTCATCTCACAAATTGCAACTTGAGTTGTAACTCATACTATCTATCCTCACTACTCCATCGGTGTTGATTACTACTTTGTGGTGAATGCTATTGAGTTTTGTTGGAGAAATATTATTATGTCCAGATTGTTTATCACCTATTTATCCCCACTGACCATGATCTCTTTTATGTTTTGTGAGTAGTTACTTTAGTTCTTGAGGACATGGGGAAAGTCTTGTTGTTAGTAGTCATATGCTGTTGAAGTAATATGTGATGTCTGATATTTAAGTTGTGTTGTCATTCCACTAGTGGTGTTGTGCGAGTCGAACACTCAACACTTCGCCTTATTAAGGACCTAGGGGAATACATTGTGTATAAAGAATGCTTACGGTGGGTTGCCGGAGTGACAGAAACCTGAACCCCAGTTCGCACGCTTTTGCATAAGGGAACAATGGATCATCGGTCATATTGCTATGGTTAGGCTTTTGCCTTAAGTTCTATCTTGTATTTGCGGATGCTTGCAAGGTGTTTAATCATAAGAGTGCACTCATCTTAGTATAGAGGGTGTACTAGCATAGATCCACCCACTCAACACTTATCAACACATAACATAGTATCGATAAGGAATATGGCGAAAGCACATGACTATCTCTCCCGTGTGTCCTCAGGAATGCTTTAGCCTTTATAAGTTCAGTTGCTAGGCCTCTCGTCGGTGTCAAAACCGGCGGATCTCGGGTAGGGGGTCCCGAACTATGCGTCAAGGTCGGATGGTAACAGGAGACAAGGGACACTTTATTTTACCCAGGTTCGGGCCCTCTCGATGGAGGTAAAACCCTACTCCTGCTTGATTAATATTGATGATATGGGTAGTACAAGAGTGGATCTACCACGAGATCAAGGAGGCTAAACCCTAGAAGCTAGCCTATGGTATGATGATGAATAATGATGGTTCGTCCTACGGACTAAAACCCTCCGGTTTATATAGACACCTGATAGGGTTAGGGTTACACAGAGTCGGTTACATTGGTAGGAGATCTTGAATATCCGCATGCCTAGCTTGCCTTCCACGCCAAGGAAAGAACCTTCCGGACACGGGATGAAGTCTTCTATCTTGTATCTTCATAGTCCTGGAGTCCGGCTGAGAGTATAGTCCGGCTAGCCGAACACCCCCTAATCTAGGACTCCCTCAGTAGCCCCTGAACCAGGCTTCAATGACGACGAGTCCGGCGCGCAAATTGTCTTCGGCATTGCAAGGCGGGTTCCTCCTCCAAGTTTCTTCAAGAAGATAATGAACACCAGAAAATAGTGTCCGGCTCTGCAAAACAAATTTCCACGTATTGCCATATAGAGAATAATATAAACACAAATCAAATCTGCTGACGTATTCTGCAGTGCGTCATAACACTGCGTCCAAGCCTTCTGTATGGGTTATTTTTACTGTTCCACCGCAGCACGTTCAACGAGGCGGTTTCCTTGGCACGTCTTGTCGAAGCAGAGATCGTGTGGCCCCTTTAACGGGATTCTCATTAATACGGACGTGGGTAACCCAACCGCGCCATTTACCACGGCGCTTGAGCGGCAAGCGAGTTTTATGAGGCAGGCGGGGACGCATAATGGCATCAGCCTATATAAGGGGATAAAGATCCTCCTTTCTCACCTACGCCTTCTTCCTCCTCTGCCTATCCATCTCTTGCGCACTCAAGCTCCAACGCCCAAGTTCGCCCTTTAGCCCTCAATCCACTCCAGCGATGTCCGGAGCAGGGGGCAAGTGGATGGCTTCCTCCGTCACGGAGGGGCAAATCAAAAAACTTAGGAAGGCCGGATATCTGTCCAACGACATCGCGCACCGGCTCCCTGAGGCGGGGCAACTCCTTCCCACCCCTAGGCCTGAGGAGAGGGTGGTCTTCCTCCCTCATTTCCTCCGCGGACTGGGCTTTACGCTTCATCCTTTTGTCCGGGGGCTTATGTTCTACTACGGCCTAGATTTCCACGATCTGGCCCCGAACTTCGTCCTCAACATCTCGGCGTTTATCGTCGTGTGCGAGGCATTCCTCCGCATCCGCCCCCACTTCGGCCTTTGGCTCAAGACTTTCAACGTCAAGCCCAAGGTGGTGTCCGGCACCCAGGCGGAGTGCGGAGGTGCTATGGCCGGCCGAATGGCCAACGCCATCTGGTTCGAGGGCTCCTTTGTGGAATCCTTGAAGGGGTGGCAGGCTGGGTGGTTTTACATCACCGAGCCACGTGACGCATCATGGGTCGCGCCCCCTGAATTTCGATCCGGACCCCCCACGCGTCTCAAGTCCTGGCAAGAGACGGGCTTATCATGGGGCAACGAGAGCGAAGTGACCGGATTGCAAACTCGCATCCAGTCCCTGGCGAACAAGCCGGTCCGGCATGTTAATATAATCCAGGTCATGCTCATTCGTCTGGTCCTCCCGTGCCAACAACGGGATTTCACTTTGTGGGAATATGATCCGGCGCAGCACCGAACCCTAAACAGGCTCTTCGACACGACGTATGAAGACGTCTAGAAGGCGCTAACAAAAAGCACCGATTGCCCCACATCCGCCTCTGAAGATCGCGGACATAGCTCGCAGCGCGATGCTGGGGAGGTAAGCTATTCACACCTCTTACAGGTTCATTAAGCTCCTCTTCATAGATTAACTCTATGCGGGATTTTAAAAATTCCCTTTTGTCTTTAACAGAAGTGGCTGAAGATAGCCGGACCGATCAACTGTCCGGCTCCTCTGCCAGAAGACGAAGCCCCAGCTCTTCTAGAGAAGCTGTTGGCTCCGGCGCCGTATGTGGTGCCGGAAAAGAAGGTCAAGAAGATCAAGACCACCGGGACTCGAAAGAGTGCCCGTAATGTGGTGACGTCGGACTCGTCATCGGACGAGTCTGCGACGCCCTCCGCTCGTGAAAACGAGGAGGAGGAAGAAGAAATCCCTCCCTCTCCAACGGGGGAAGGAAAGAAGAGGAAAGCTGCCCCAGTGGGGGCGGCTAAGGGGTCCAAGAAGAGGAAGACCCCTCCGCCGAACTACTCGCCAGCCGCCCATGAGGACAAGGAGGAGTGGCCGAAAAGGACCAAGCGTCCAGCGAAGTCGTAAGTATTCGGATATCAGAGTAACTCATGATGTTTTCCACAGCTTTCCCTTATGTTAAACATAATTGTGCAGGTCGCCCCGGGACGCACTCGACATTTCGTCGGGCGGCTCCCTGGATCCGTCGGAGATGGACTCCGTTCCTCCCGCGGTCTCCCCCCGCAAGGCGGACGATGCCGAAGCGGTGTCCCGCCGAATGGAGCAGGAGGAGGTGGTCCTAGAGGAGCCGCAAGGCAATCCTCAGGACCCCAGGAGTACAGGGGATAGAAGCCCCCAGGGCTCCCAGTCCGGCTTTAAGCCGGACACCGTGCCGGTCTCCATCGTCCGGGTTCACGGTGGGCAAACTCCTTCTAAAAGGAGTAAGCCATCCGAGCCGGCAACCTCTGTCCAACCAGAGGCGCCGGACAATCTGCTGGAGGCGCTTGAAGGCGCCACCATCGACGAGGAGCACCGTACTGTTATGAGTACAGTGGTCCAGAAGGTTCAGTCCGCCAAGAGCGGGCTGAATGAAGCTTGTACCAGCCTTCTAACAGGCTTCCAGGTAAGCAAAAAATATGCTGAATTAATTACCGCATAGACAGTAGCCCCTGATGCTCTGTTCGGTGTTCGGAAAG
This sequence comes from Aegilops umbellulata, assembly GCA_032464435.1. Lineage (NCBI taxonomy): Eukaryota > Viridiplantae > Streptophyta > Magnoliopsida > Poales > Poaceae > Aegilops > Aegilops umbellulata. The sequence continues at coordinate 583,374,651 of CP136060.1, read as the reverse complement.
AAAAGCCGAATAGAGGATCTAATAATTTTCGCAGGAGTCTAACTATAAAAAGTCAAATATGTGTGTGCAGGCTTCCCTGTTATCCACCGCCGCACTAACTGCGGAGGTGGAGGTCCTGAAGAAGGACTTCGAGCGGTCCGAGCGGGAGCTCGGCCTTGCCAAGAGGCAGCTCAAGGAGAAGGAAGGTAAGATAACCCCCTCAATAATAAAATATGCCTATAGAGAGGCTTGATTGCAAAAAATAACAGGATTGAACTGCCTATTGTAGGGGTCACCACCGAGGTGGAAACCCTAAGGCAGGCGCTTGCTGAGGACGAGAAGAAGGCGGCCGAAGAGCGCACGGAACGAGAAAAGCTCGGGGGCCAACACGGAGAGGTGCAGCAGAAGCTGCAAGCTCTCATGGAAAAACATGAGGGTTTGGAGCTTGACGTGAAAGCGCAAGCCACCGAACTCGCCTCTGCCGTTGAGGCCACCAAGAATGCCAAGGCCGAAGCCCAGAGGGCCCTCCAAGAGTTGGAGGAGATGAGGAAGATAGCAACGGGTAAGACATTCTCGATGCAAAGTAGGAACATAAAAGTAAAATACCTATTACTTACCCGGATCCGGAGTTCTCCAGGGGCGTTCTTCGATCTACCCCGCAGTGCATCCGACGCCGCCGCATTCTTCCGGAGCGAAGGAAACAGCTCGACGGAGAGTGTGTTCTGGTCTCAGTATACTGAGGCCGGACACCCTGTGCCCTTGAGCGACCAGCTGAAGCAGCTGGCCGAGCTCCACAAGGCGGCTGAACAGGCCATGAAGGACTTACTAGTTCGGCTATGGCCTGGAGAGGCCCTGCCCGGGAGCTACTTCGGGCTAGTGCGGCGGCTGGTGGAGGCCTGTCCACGACTTGAGGTCATCAAGCGCTCGTCCTGCATTGAAGGTGCCCGGAGGGCCCTTGCCCGTGTAAGGGTACACTGGGGCAAGCTGGACGGCGAGAAGCTGGTGACGGACGGTCCGCCGCAGGGGAAGGAACATCACAAGCCCGAGATGTACTATAAGGAAGTTCTTGCCGGATCCTGCCTTATTGCGGATGAATGTACCCATGATGTAATCTATCAATGAACTCGTTCGTTTTTATCCTGTACGCCGAAAACTTGTTCGTATGCGCTTTAAGCAATGCTTTGAATTTAAAATATTGTTTTCTGTGCGGCCGTTTATAAATAACTGAGAGATGGCGAGTCGTCGGCTTCTGCCCTCATGCAGCTAGTGCTGAGGTGTTCGGGATAAACCTGCGGGCTCTTGTTCCCATAGTTGGGTCCTTCGAGGGAGGCCCGCAGCACAACGAACCAGGCAATCGGACTATAATGCTTGAACACTCTCACTTAGCCATAGAACGTTATAATTTTAAATTTCGGCGAAGCCCCTAGTTCGGAAGGCCGAATTCGGGGCACTATCCACGCCTTTTAGCCGGATTTAACCAGCTCTCCGTTCGAAAACGGCATAAGCCTTTAAGGACTCGAAAAAACCTCTCGAACATCGACCGGTCTCACGCCCTATCATGACAGTCTGGTTTAGCTTTCTCCACTGAGGCGCTCACCCACCTGATCTGGGGCGCAAATCGCAGCGGTTCTCCTAGTGCTACCTTAGCCGATAGAGCGGAATGTAAGGTACCAAAACATAGGAGCCGGGCAAACCCAACATATGACCAAAATCATGACTCAGAGCCGATGCATATAGTGCTATAAGTTCGGGGTGCCGCACTTAGGAAAGTGTGCGGACTTCTCACGACCAGATAAAAAGGGTGATGGATCCCCTGGCGTGGTTTGCCGTACCATGGTGTACGGGTGCCCTCATGTTATGAAATAAACATATATATAAAAAGATCATAATGCAAAAAATAGACTAAAGCTATGCATTGTTTATAAGAAGGCTGTTTACTCAAGCCGAACGATACAATTAGTGCAATAAGCGAAAAATGTTTTAGACAATATGACATGTCCTAACCAGGCGCAGGCCGCGGAATTTAGATACAGTTATATTGCTCGAAATAGAGACCACCTGAGAGTTCCATAATGCGGCGTTGCTTTGTCTGCTTTCCTGGGTCTTGTATCGTCTGTGCGGCGTCATCGCCGAACAGGTTGTCCAGAATGTGGAGTCCTGAAAGTAAAAAAGAAAGAACCCGGCAGCCCCTAGTGCGTTTGACGCCGTACTGTAGGCATGCCAGGAATATGCCCCTTCCCCTGTGCCCATGGAATCTTAAGGGCGTAGTTGTGTAGTCTAGGTACTAGCTCTGCTATGCAGCTATAGCCAGGGTTGGGGCCGCATTGCTACGCTTGCTCTGAACGCGCCAGTTGGTCTTGCTGCAGGTTGCTCCGGGCGCGCTTTGCATTGTCCGGCTTTTTAGCAGCCGGACTGGAGAGTTGCCTTAAAAGGCTGCTTTGAACCTCCGCTGCGAGTGCCGCCGTGTGCTCCTCCGTCCGGATGGAGCGTTCGGTGTTTCCGCTGACCGTGATTACGCCTCGAGGGCCTGGCATCTTGATTTTGAGATATGCGTAGTGCGGCACCGCATTGAATTTAGCGAATGCGGTTCGTTCGAGCAGGGCATGATAGCCACTGCGGAACGGGACTATGTCGAAGATTAACTCTTCGCTTAGGAAGTTATCCGGGGATCCGAAGACCACATCAAGTGTTATAGAGCCTGTACAGTTGGCTTCTACACCTGGGATGACGCCTTTAAAGGTCGTCCTTGTTGGCTTGATCCTTGATGGATCTATGCCCATTTTCCGCACTGTATCCTGATAAAGCAGGTTCAGGCTGCTGCCGCCGTCCATGAGGACTCTTGTGAGATGAAATCCGTCAACTATTGGGTCGAGAACCAGTGCGGCGAAACCGCCGTGACGGATGCTAGTGGGGTGGTCCCTTCGATCGAAAGTGATCGGGCAGGAGGACCATGGGTTGAACTTTGGGGCGACTGGCTCCATCGCGTACACGTCCCGTAGTGCACGCTTCCTCTCCCTTTTGGGGATGTGGGTTGCGTATATCATGTTCACCATCCGCACTTGTGGGGGAAACCCCTTCTGTCCTTTGCTATTCGGCGGCCTGGGCTCCTGCTCGTCGTCGCTATCCAGCCCCTTGTCTTTATGTTCGGCATTTATCTTGCCTGCCTGCTTGAACACCCACCAATCTCTGTTGTTGTGATTGGCTGGCCTTTCGGGGGTGCCATGAATCTGGCACGAGCGGTCGAGTATTCGGTCCAAACTGGACGGGCCCTGCTTATTCTTTTTGAATGGCTTCTTCCGCTGACCGGATTTATGGCCTCTGAATCCGGCATTTACTGCCGTATCCTCATTGTTGTCGCTGCTAACGCAGCGCTTTTGATTATTTCGACGTGACCTGCCACTTTTGTCCTTGTTATCCGGATTATCGGTTTTCTTCGATAGGTTGTTGCTACGAGCTAGCCAGCTGTCTTCGCCCGCGCAAAAGCGGGTCATGAGTGTCGTGAGGGCGGCCATGTATTTCGGCTTTTCCTATCCCAGGTGCCGGGCCAGCCATTCGTCGCGGATATTATGCTTAAAGGCCGCTAGGGCCTCTGCGTCCGGACAATCGACTATCTGATTTTTCTTTGTTAGGAACCGTGTCCAGAACTGCCTGGCCGATTCGTCTGGCTGCTGAATTATGTGGCTTAGGTCATCGGCGTCCGGCGGTCGCACATAAGTGCCCTGGAAGTTGTCCAGGAATGCGGCTTCCAGGTCCTCCCAAGAACCGATCGAATCTGCAGGCAAGCTGTTAAGCCAATGCCTGGCTGGTCCCTTAAGCTTAAGTGGGAGGTATTTGATGGCGTGTAGTTCGTCGCCACGTGCCATATGGATATGAAGGAGATAATCCTCGATCCAGACTGCCGGATCTGTCGTACCATTGTACGATTCTATATTGATTGGTTTAAAACCCTCTGGGATTTTATGATCCATTACTTCGTCTGTGAAGCATAGTGGGTGTGCGGCACCCCTGTACTAGGCTATGTCATTACGCAGCTCGGCAGAGCTGCGCTTGTTCTGTTCGGCCCGACCGGATTTATGTTGTCCGAATTGAAAGTTTGGGTGTCCGCGCGATCCGTAGATCGACCTTGTTTGCCTTGCCTTATCCTCCAGTACGCTTCGCAGGTCTGGCTCGTTTTCCCGTGCCTTGGTAAAGCGGCGACGGGGCATGGCTTGTTTGGTTGTTCGGCAGGTTTTTCTGTCGCGGCCAAGCTTGGAACAACCTCTTGTTCTGCCGCCCTCTCATGGGGACTGGCTTCTCCATCTTCTTGTGCCGAATCTTGCTGGGGTTGGTGCTCTTTGGCGCTATCCGGGGTAGCATTATCCCCTGTGCCGGAATCACCATTCTTGCTTTGGCGGGATTTAGAGCGGCGCCGCTGACGCCGGTGTTTGGGAGGCTTTCTGAAAGTGCCATCCTCCGCTGTTCCATCGCCATCTCCGTCTTTCGGAGCGTCGACCATGTATATGTCGTATGACGAGGTGGCAGTCCAGCGCCCTACAGGTGCTGGCTCTTGTTCGTCTCCTCCTTCGTCGTCCATACCGTCGAAGTCTTCGGAGCCGAAGTCAAGCATGTCGGTTAAGTCGTCGACAGTGGCTATTAAGTGGGTGGTGGGTGGGCTTTGAATTTCTTCGTCGTCCGAATCCCAACCTTGCAGGCCATAGTTCGGCATGGGCTCTCCTGACAGAGAGAGAGAGACTTAAGAGAGTTCAGTATATCACCAAAGGGTGAATGCTGAAAAATATCCGCGGCGGTGAACTCCATTATAGGCGCCCAATCTGATTCGATCGGCAGGGGCAAGGGAGTTTCGGAACTCGGGGAAGAGTCCGGCTCCTCGGAGTCATGGGCCACGCGGAGTGTGGGGCTGTCGTTCGGCTCGATCGCCTTTGAGATCGCAGCCCCTGAGGTGACGTCCAACTGTTCATCCTCGACGAACGCAACGGTCTCTGAATCGAGGGTCGGGGCCGGAGCGTGTGCGGCCTCTAGGGCACTATTCAGGGGCAGAGCTATATCATGTCCCTCGAGATGGTGCGACACGCTTGGCTGTGGCTCGAATCCGTCGAAGATCAAGTCTCCTCGGATATTTGCCATGTAGTTTAAGCTTCCAAACCTGACTTGATGGCCAGGGGCGTAGCTTTCGATCTGCTCCAGATGGCCAAGGGAGTTGGCCCGCAGAGCGAATCCGCCGAAGACGAAGATCTGTCCGGGGAGAAAAGTCTCACCCTGGACCTCGTCGTTGCTGATGATAAAAGGAGCCATCGGACCCAAAGGCGACGACACAGAGGAACTCTCAATGAAAGCACCAATGTCGGTGTCAAAACCGGCGGATCTCGGGTAGGGGGTCCCGAACTGTGCGTCAAGGTCGGATGGTAACAGGAGACAAGGGACACTTTATTTTACCCAGGTTCGGGCCCTCTCGATGGAGGTAAAACCCTACTCCTGCTTGATTAATATTGATGATATGGGTAGTACAAGAGTGGATCTACCACGAGATCAAGGAGGCTAAACCCTAGAAGCTAGCCTATGGTATGATGATGAATAATGATGGTTCGTCCTACGGACTAAAACCCTCCGGTTTATATAGACACCTGATAGGGTTAGGGTTACATAGAGTCGGTTACATTGGTAGGAGATCTTGAATATCCGCACGCCTAGCTTGCCTTCCACGCCAAGGAAAGAACCTTCCGGACACGGGACGAAGTCTTCTATCTTGTATCTTCATACTCCTGGAGTCCGGCTGAGAGTATAGTCCGGCTAGCCGAACACCCCCTAATCCAGGACTCCCTCACCTCTCCTTTGCTTAGAAAGGATTGGGCCGCTTGTTACTCTCAGTGCCTTTTAAATTGCTTGCTTTTACTTTCCTGTTGCTTATATCAAGAAAACCCCTAAGAAGTTATCTTTCAGTGCTTGCAGTAATTTCTTGCTCAGAATCGCTTATCAATACCTTCTGCTCCTCGTTGGGTTCGACACTCTTACTTATCGAAAATGCTGCAATAGATCCCTTACGGTTGTGGGTCATCAAGTACCATTTTCTGGCGCCGTTGCCGGGGAGCGTAGCGCTATTGGTAAAGTGAAACTGGTAAGGAAGTTTTTATAATTCTGTTTTTATTTTTTGTTGTTGCTGCTCTTTGTCCTTATGGACAATCGTGCTATTGGATTGTTGCTTGCTGGGAAACGCCCCACACCTGTGGTGGTTGCTCCTCCCCCTACTGAAATTGTGCCCTATAAAATACCAGCTGGTATTATCGATTATGTTTTGGCTAATCGTTATGCAGGAGACAGACATCCCGGTGAACACTTGCTATATTTATCACAACTATGTTCATTATTTAAGCTTGCAGGTGTATCGAGGAAATTTGTCATGAGGAAATTGTTTGCCGTATCACTTATAGATAAAGATTCAAATTGGTATAGGCTTCTCGATAACTCACACTTGCTTGCCTGGCAGGAGCTTATGTCTCTCTTTTATACTAAGTTTTATGCTCTTCATGAAATTCATCGAGACAGGAATTATATCTATAACTTTAGGTCTCGTGACGGAGAAAGCATTGCTCAAGCTTGGGGGAGATTGAAGTCCCTAATGCTCAAATGTCCTATTCATGAGCTCCCCAAGGAAATTATACTTACAAATTTTTATGCCAGGCTTTCTCGTCAGGATAAGGAGATGCTGGATGCCTCCTCTAGTGGGGTATTTCAGAAGAAGAGTGTTGAAGAAAGGTGGGATCTCATTGAAAGGATCCAGAGGAATACCGAAGATTGGGAAATTGATAAAGGTATTGAACCCGCTATAAATTATGAACACGATTATATTGAGAGCTATGTGAAAACTGATTACTTCAATACTTTTGTCTCTAAGATTGGTCTTGATTCCCATCTAGTGATTGATTTCTGTAAGGATTTTGCCTCTCACGTTGATTCTTTTAAAAAGAAGAGAGACCAGCATCATGAACCTTTTAAAGAGCTACCTGTTGATATTTATGTTGCTGACCCTATTTTGCCTGCAGTTATATATGAACAGCCTCCTTTTCCCGCAAGGATAAGGGAGCACTCTCTTGTGACAGGCATAATAAATAAAAGTGAGAGAAGAGTTGATGAGCCTGAGGATCAGATCAGGGTCGATCCTCAAGTTGCATTGATTAAAGACCTTGTTACTAATGATGTTTTGGATTCCAATATAAATTTTTGTGCTGTTTCCACTAACCTTGTCACAGCCAAGAATAAAGGCCCAATTTCAGGTACTCCAGTGGTATCTGTTAAAATAGGAGATCACAATTATTATGGGCTATGCGATTTGGGATCGAGTGCAAGTGCTATCTCCTATTCACTTTATGAAGAGATCATCGGTGAGATTTCCCCTTGTGAACTTGAAGAAGTTGATGTTACTATTCATCTTGCAAATAGAACAACTATCTCTCCTATCGGAATTGTGAGGGACGTTGAAGTCCTATGTGGAAAGGTAAAATGCCCTACCGACTTTCTAGTACTTGGTTCAGAGAGGGACAATTTTTGTCCAATTATTTTTGGTAGACCTTTTCTTAGAACTTGTGGAGCTATAATAGATTGCAAGAAAGGTAAAATTTCTGTTGAATTCGATGGTGAGCCATATGAATTTAATTTTTCTAAGTTCTCTAAGCAGCCTCGTGGTACCGATTTATCTAGTGATGATAAACTTATTGAAAGTATTGCTTCTATTGCTATTCCCCCTAATGATCCTTTGCAGCAATACATGGAGGACCACGAGAATGATTTGCATATGCAGGAAAGAAATGAACTAGATGAAATATTCTTGAGGCAACCTGCTATCCTGAAGCACAACCTCCCGGTTGAACCTTTGGGAATTTTATCAAAACCAAAAGAAGACCCGGTGTTCGATCTTAAACCTCTTCCCGATACGCTCAAGTATGCTTATTTAGATGAAAAGAAAGTATATCCTGTTATTATCAATTCTAACCTTTCAGGATATGAAGAAGAGAGACTATTGGAAGTACTTCGCAAACACCGAGGGGCAATTGGCTATACCCTTGATGACCTTAAGGGGATTAGTCCATCTATCTGTCAACATACTATCAACCTTGAGCCTGATGCTAAACCAGTTGTTGATCATCAACGACGGTTGAACCCGAAGATGATGGATGTTGTGAGAACTGAAATTCTCAAGCTTCTAGCCGCAGGTATTATCTACCCTATAGCTGATAGTAAGTGGGTAAGCCCGGTACATTGTGTTCGTAAGAAAGGAGGTACAACTGTGGTTCCTAATGATAAAAATGAACTAATACCTCAGAGAATTATTATTGGATATAGAATTTGTATTGATTACAGGAAGTTGAACAAGGAAACCAGGAAGGATCACTACCCGTTGCCGTTCATCGACCAAATGCTTGAAAGGTTATCCAAAAATACCCACTTTTGTTATCTCGATGGTTATTCTGGCTTCTCTCAAATTCATGTTAACACTGTTGATCAAGAGAAGACCACCTTTACTTGTCCCTTTGGTACTTATGCTTACAGGCGTATGCCTTTTGGTTTATGTAATGCCCCTGCTACTTTTCAAAGGTGTATGTCTGCTATCTTTCATGGCTTCTGTGGGGAGATTATGGAAGTCTTCATGGACGATTTCTCTGTCTATGGAACCTCCTTTGACCATTGTCTTCACAATCTTAATAAAGTTTTGCAGAGATGCGAGGAGACAAATTTGGTACTCAACTGGGAGAAGTGCCACTTCATGGTTAACGAAGGAATTGTTCTTGGTCACAAGATTTCCGAAAGGGGAATTGAGGTGGACAAGGCCAAGATCGAAGCTATTGAGAGGATGCCCTATCCAAGGGACATCAAAGGTATTCGCAGTTTTCTTGGTCATGCTGGTTTCTATAGAAGATTTATTAAAGACTTTTCTAAGACTTCGAGGCCCCTCACTAATCTTCTCCAGAAGGACGTTCCTTTTGTATTTAATGAGGATTGTAAGGAAGCTTTTGAAGTTCTTAAGAAAGCTTTAATAACCGCTCCTATAGTACAACCACCTGACTGGAATTTACCTTTTGAGATTATGTGTGATGCAAGTGATTTTGCTGTTGGAGCTGTTTTAGGACAAAGAATTGATAAGAAATTGAATGTTATACATTATGCTAGCAAAACCCTTGATAGGGCTCAAAGGAATTATGCTACTACTGAGAAGGAATTCTTAGCTGTAGTATTTGCTTGTGATAAGTTTAGGCAGTATATTGTTGATTCCAAAGTTATTATTCATACTGATCATGCTGCCATTAAGTACCTTATGACAAAGAAGGATGCCAAGACAAGGCTTATCAGATGGGTACTCCTTCTTCAAGAATTTGATTTGCAGATTGTTGATAGGAAAGGAGAAGACAATCCGGTGGCGGACAATCTTTCAAGGATGGAAGATATACCGCACGACCCTATTCCAGTCAACGATAGTTTTCCAGACGAGCAACTTGTCGTTGTAAAAGTACAATCTCTTTCCGATCCTTGGTATGCAGATTATGCTAATTTTATTGTTGCAAAGTATTTGCCTCCAGGTTTAACATTTCAGCAAAGGAAGAAGTTCTTTCATGATTTGAGGCACTATTTTTGGGATGACCCACATATTTTCAAAGAAGGTCCCGACGGGATCTTGAGAAGGTGCATACCGGAACATGAGCAGAAGTACATTCTCAGACGGTGTCATGATAGTCCCTATGGAGGACATCACGCCGGTGAGAGGACTGCACATAAGGTTCTTCAATCAGGTTTTTATTGGCCTACTCTCTTTAAGGATGCTAGAAATTATGTTTTAGCCTGTGATAAATGTCAGAGAGTTGGTAACATTAGTAGAAGGAATGAGATGCCTATGAATTACTCACTAGTGATTGAACCTTTCGATTGTTGGGGTTTTGATTTTATGGGTCCTTTTCCTTCTTCGCACAAGTACACTCACATTTTAGTAGCTGTTGATTATGTGACCAAGTGGGTTGAGGCAATCCTCACTGAAAGTGCTGATCACAAGACATCTTTGAAAATGCTTAAGGATGTATTTTTTCCTAGGTTTGGTGTACCTAGGTATTTCATGACTGGTGGAGGATCACACTTCACGCACGGAGCTTTTAGAAAAGCTTTAGCCAAATACGATGTCAATCATAGAATTGCTTCACCATACCATCCTCAAACTAGTGGGCAAGTTGAACTAACCAATAGAGAGATCAAGTTGATCTTACAGAAGACAGTAAACAGAAATAGAAAGGATTGGTCAAATAAGTTAGGAGATGCTTTGTGGGCGTATAGAACTGCTTATAAAAACCCCATGGGCATGTCCCCCTATAAGATGGTGTATGGCAAGGCTTGCCATTTGCCGTTAGAGTTAGAGCACAAGGCTTTCTGGGCTGTTAGAGAGCTTAATGCTGACCCAAAATTAGCTGGCAAGAAGCGTCTCATGAACTTGACTTCTCTAGATGAATGGAGAAGTGAAGCTTACGAGAGCGCTAAAATGTTCAAGGAAAAGGAAAAGAAGTGGCATGATAGGAAGATTATGAAACGTGAATTTAATGTTGGTGATAAAGTTTTGTTGTTTAGATCCCGTTTCAGGTTTTCTCCAGGTAAACTACTTTCCAGGTGGGAAGGGCCATTTCATATTGAAGAAGTCTATCGGTCTGGTGCAATTAAGATTAACAACTTTGAAGGCACCAAACCTCAAGTGGTGAATGGGCAAAGACTTAAACATTACATAGCAGGAGACCCTGTCAATGTTGATGTGAATATGATATACACAACAACTCACGAAGAACATGTTGCAGCCCTGTTTCAGACACCAGCAGAAGGAGAATAAAGAAAAGGTATGTATTACGGTAAGGAAACATCGCGAACTGCCATAAAAGTTCCGTATTATGAGTTTTTGCAAAATTAGTAAAATTCTGAGCCTAAGTGGAGCCGGACACGAGCTCCAGGGGGTCCAGGCGCCCCCCTGGCGCGCCCTACCTCCTGGTCGCGCCGCCAGGGCGCCTGGACACCCGGAAGTCCGTCTCCGACCCCGCTTTAACCTGTTACCTTCCTTTTTGTGCATAAATTTTTGCTATATATTTGCCCGGATTGTTCCGGCAACGTATCTCGCGATTTCGTGTGTTTTCTTTTCGATCTGTTTCTGCCAGGGATCTTTCAGCTGAATCTAGGTGCCATGGCTTCTCCGAGTTCCCCCAAGGACAAGTTCGTCATCAACGTCATCAACCCTTACCTCGCTCAGATGAAGAAGCACCCTCAGGTTGTTCGGATGGAGGACGGTGTCCTTCATCAAGAAGATCTAAAGGGACCTATGAAGGAGGGGAGCATCCAGGCCAGGCTGGAAGAAGTGGAGCAAGAAGTCTTCAAGTATAAGATGATGATCGAGCGTGGTGTTGAAGCTAACTTTGACATCATCAACGAGCTGAAGACCTACTTCCTGAAGGAGATGAAGGAGATGTGGGAAAGCATCACCACATCTGAAGAAAGGATTAAAGAGCTCCAAGGGCAAATTTATGATCTACATAACTAGAACTGTGAGTATGAACTAAGGTTTATGCGCATGGGTATGGGTGCTGCATGCAGGATTCAGGAGACAAACTTCTCATATGAGACTGGAGAACCCCTTCCATGGAAGCGTTTCACCGAGGACCACGTGATCAACGCCAACAAGGATGAGGAGTGAAATCTCCTTGGGGAACGGCATTCCCTTGGCTTGTTCCAAGCTTGGGGGAGTGCCCGGTATCTTTATCTTTATCTTTTGTCTTTTATAGTCAAGTAGAGTCGTATCATGTCTAGGGAGGTTATTATATGAAATAGGTGTGTGCATTGAGGTCTATTACTCCTTCGGTGAAGAGATTTTATCCGTGAGTGTGGAGTCGTCTATGATGGAATATTAATAAGAAGTTTATTGGTTCCTTTTGCTGCACTCGGTATTCTCTTCACGCAATCAACCTTATATGATGACTCTTATGGAGAGTATTGACCTTATATCAGGTATGGCTGTGAAACCTTATTTAATCTTGGCAAACATAGCTTTGGCCATAACAACAAGCATGATTTTCTTAAAATATCGACATATCCAAAACTTTTATGTTATTATGCTTGAAGTGTTATGCTGACAAGGAAGACAACTTGATGTGTTATGATTGTTTCAATGTTTATTCTTTATATTGCTTTGCATCTTAGTCATCATCAATTGTCTGTTCTCTCAAAACCTTTCCTAGCCTAACCCTGTACTAAGCGGAATTCTGCTTGTGCATCCATACCCTTAAACCAATACCTTCCATATGAGTCCACCATACCTTCCTATTCGTGGTATTCCACTACCACCTCCTAAAGTATAGAATTTATGTGTTATCCTTAAAATGTTCAAAATCTTTCATTTCTGTGCCTCTGATTTAGCACATGAGGAAGTAATAGTTAATTCATGGTCTTTTTGAGTTGGACAAGCTTCACCCCGGGATTGCATGTCTAATGTGCAAACCCATAATATGAGAAGGAACTGGCATAGAGTGCGCCCGGCTCATTAAAAGATAATATGACAAACAAACCCTCCTTCACGCTTTGTTCATGAGAAATCAGAAAACTTTGGCAGTGATAAACAAAGGAGATTAAGAGGATGTGATAGTCCTCATTCGGGAGCCGTTCCTCGAAACTTGTCCAGCTCAAGAAGCAATTGAGTTACCTATTAGCATTCGTTGACAAATCATGCACTTCTCTAAACTAGTTTTCATTCTGTTTGATTTAAGGATAGCACATGAGTTTTCCCTACTACCCTAGAGCAGGGCCTGTCTTTTAATTTTAAATTGAGTCAGTTATTCCTACTTCCTTCTATTTCTTAAAGAGAGCAGACATATGATGTTGACAAGGATTCATTCATATAAAGTTGCATTAAGATTTGTCATATCATATCCTTGTTGACATTATCATTTGATAAGTAAGTTGTTTGTCAAGCCCAGCTAAGGCAAATATCTTCCTTTGTGTTAACACTTTCACTTCTTGCCTGATAACATGTTCTTTCAAAAGCTTTAATTAATCTCATCAAAACATAAAGAAAGAGCAAAAGTAAAAGTTACTAGTTGTTCTTTGACCAAAGAACATGTTTGCCATGATTCAATGAGTTTCCTTAGCCCTACTTCCGAATATAAGTGTTACCACTCTTTTATAAGGGCCTGATGAGTTGAAGATTGCTGTTGAGGATATTTGAGTTGGGGAAGAAACTGTGATGCTTCTTGTCTGTATTCTATTTATCGACACTTCACTCTCTAAATTTGTGGACATATTTACCGAGATCAGTATTCGCTTGGGGAGAAGCGAGGTCTAAGCTTGGGGGTGTTGATACGTCCAAAATGCATCACTATTTTGTATCATAATTTATCCTTATTCATTGATATATTTCACATTACGATGATGTTCTTATGTTGTTTTGGCCTATTTTACACAGTTTGCAACTTCCCGGTGCCGAAGCAGCAGACGCAGGATTCAGCGGCAAAAAGTGGACGCTGAGTTGCTGATGAAGAATACCTCCAAATTACCTGAAAATCGATGGAGAGTATTTTTCAGACGAATCACGAAGACACGCGAAAGGGCAACCAGAGGGGGGCCACAGGGCGTCCAGGCGCCCTGGGGGCGCCCCCCCCCCCGGCCGCGCCGGGGGGGGGGGCGCCTGGAGCCCCTGGCCCACCTCTGGCCGCCTTCTTTTGCCTATATACTCTCCGTTATCCAAAAACCCTAGGGGGAGAGTTTTTACAGAGTTCCGCCGCCGCTCCGTGGCGGAAACCTACAGAGAAGAAAAAGCCATCTCCGGTGGGCAGATTCCGCCGGGGAGATCACCTCCCGGAAGGGGAGATCATCGCCATGGTCATCATCATCGTCACGGGCATCATCGAGATCATCATCAACATCATCCCCAACATCAGCACCATCTCATCTTCATCCAAATCTCATCTCACAAATTGCAACTTGAGTTGTAACTCATACTATCTATCCTCTCTACTACATCGGTGTTGATTACTACTTTGTGGTGAATGCTATTGAGTTTTGTTGGAGAAATATTATTATGTCCAGATTGTTTATCACCTATTTATCCCCACTGATCATGATCTCTTTTATGTTTTGTGAGTAGTTACTTTAGTTCTTGAGGACATGGGGAAAGTCTTGTTGTTAGTAGTCATATGTTGTTGAAGTAATATGTGATGTTTGATATTTAAGTTGTGTTGTCATTCCACTAGTGGTGTTGTGTGAGTCGAACACTCAACACTTCGCCTTATTAAGGACCTAGGGGAATACATTGTGTATAAAGAATGCTTACGGTGGGTTGCCGGAGTGACAGAAACCTGAACCCCAGTTCGCACACTTTTGCATAAGGGAACAATGGATCATCGGTCGTATTGCTATGGTTAGGCTTTTGCCTTAAATTCTATCTTGTATTTGCGGATGCTTGCAAGGTGTTTAATCATAAGAGTGCACTCATCTTAGTCTAGAGGGTGTACTAGCATAGATCCACCCACTCAACACTTATCAACACATAACATAGTATCGATACGGAATATGGCGAAAGCACATGACTATCTCTCCCGAGTGTCCTCAGGAACGCTTTAGCCTTTATAAGTTCAGTTGCTAGGCCTCTCCTTTGCTAAGAAAGGATTGGGCCGCTTGTTACTCTCAGTGCCTTTTACATTGCTTGCTTTTACTTTCCTGTTGCTTATATCAAGAAAACCAATAAAAAGTTATCTTTCAGTGCTTGCAGTAATTTCTTGCTCAGAATCGCTTATCAATACCTTCTGCTCCTCGTTGGGTTCGACACTCTTACTTATCGAAAACGCTGCAATAGATCCCTTACGGTTGTGGGTCATCACTTCCCCGACAAGCTCTGGTCCCGACAAGGATGGATCTGCGCAGGCACGTGAGGAGGTACAAAAGAGAATGGTGCAGTGCCCAGTTTACTTTGTCAGCTCCCTTCTGCAGGGGGCTAGGTCAAGGTACTCTGGTGTGCAGAAATTGCTTTTCGGCCATCTCATGGCGTCGAGAAAGCTGTGCAATTACTTCCAAGCACATGAGATTACAGTTGTCACTCGCTTTCCGCTGAAGAGGATACTGCACAATCCAGAAGCAACAGGCAGGATTGTTGAGTGGGCACTGGAACTGTCAAGCTTTGGCCTCAAGTTTGAGAGCACTTCAACTATCCAAAGCAGAGCATTGGCAGAATTCATAGCAGAGTGGACGCCAACACCAGATGAAGAAATTCCAGAAATGAGCATCCTCGTCAAAGAAGCAAGCAAAGAGTGGCTGATGTACTTTGATGGTGCCTTCTCGCTGCAAGGCGCCGGTGCTGGTGTGCTGCTCGTCGCACCCACCGGAGAGCACCTCAAGTACATAGTCCAGATGCACTTTCCCATGGAGCAAGCAACAAACAATACTGCAGAGTATGAAGGTTTGCTTACCGGTCTCAGGATCGCGGCAGACCTTGGGATCAGGAAGCTCATTGTCAGGGGTGACTCGCAGCTTGTCGTCCGCCAAGTGAATAAGGATTATCAGAGTCCGTTGATGGAAGCCTACATTGATGAAGTGAGAAAGCTAGAAGAGCACTTTGACGGCCTGCAGATGGAACACGTTCCAAGAGCTCAGAATGACATTGCCGATGGCCTGTCAAAGTGCGCTGCACTTAAGTTACCTGTGGAACCAGGGATCTTTGTGCTCAAGCTGACTCAACCATCTGTAACACCATCAATTGGACAGAGCAAGAAGAGGAAGTTGATTTCTGGTGACTATTTTCCGGCAGAGCTTCCCGAAGCCGCCGCCAAGAAAGTCCCCAAGATCAACACCAAGGGTGCTGAGGAGCAGTCTGCTCTGGCAAACCCCAGGGTTTGTTCCATTGAAGCAGACCCTCCCGACAAGTTTTGCTCCGGCAAGCTTGCAGGGGAACGTCAAGCTCCGGCTGAGCCGCAGGTTCTCGCCGTAGAAGCGGATGTTCCCGCAGCAGCAGATGTGCCTTTAGTCCTTGTTGTCGAGCCGCAAGCTCCAGCATGGGCACAACAGATTGTCCGTTTCCTTCAGACATGAGAACTTCCCGAAGAGCAAGAAGAAGCGGAAAGAGTAGCCCGGCAGTCAAGTATGTACCAGTTTGTCGACAACATACTGTACAGAAGAAGACTCAACGGTGGGAAATTGAAGTGTATTCACCGGGAAGACGGACAAAAGCTGTTGGGAGAGATACATGGGGGCATATGTGGTCACCACATTGGTGCAAGAGCACTTGCCGGCAAAGCTTTCCGGCAAGGTTTCTTTTGGCCGACAGCCCTCCAGGATGCAACTGCACAAGTAACCAAGTGTGAAGCGTGCCAGTTCCATTCCAAGCAGATACACCAGCCAGCTCAAGCTGTCCAGACGATCCCTTTATCCTGGCCATTTTTGGTCTGGGGGCTCGACATCCTCGGCCCCTTCCCCCAAGCTGTTGGGGGCTTTGAGTTCTTGTACGTTGCAATCGACAAGTTCACAAAGTGGCCGGAAGTGGAAGCAGTGAGGAAGGTGACAACACAGTTAGCAGTCAAGTTCTTCAGGTCGATTGTTTGCCGCTTCGGGATCCCTAACAGGATCATCACCGACAACGGTACGCAATTCACGAGCCGCACCCTCATGAAGTACGTCCAAGATCTTGGCGCCAAGGTCTTCTTCGCTTCTGTTGCTCACCCCAGAAGCAACGGTCAAGCGGAGAGGGCAAATGCTGAAGTGCTGCATGGGCTCAAGACCAGAACTTTCGGCAGGCTGCACAAGTGCGGAAGAAACTGGATTGAGGAGCTGCCGGTGGTTCTTTGGTCAATCAGGACGACGCCAAATCGAGCCACTGGCCAGACACCTTTCACTCTAGTCTATGGAGCAGAGGCAGTTCTCCCCACTGAACTCGTATACGGGTCACCTCGAGTGCTCGCTTATGATGAGCTTGAGCAAGACCAGCTGCGGCAAGAGGACGTGCTGCTCCTTGAGGAAGACCGTCTTTAGGTTGCTGTGCGAGCTGCTCGCTACCAGCAAGCTTTGCGCCGCTACCATGGCCGCAAAGTTAACGCCAGAAGTCTTGAGGAGGGCGACCTTGTTCTTCGGCGTGTTCAGTCCGCCAAGAATTCCAACAAGTTGATGCCGAAGTGGGAAGGCCCTTATCGGGTGAAACGTGTCACTAGGCCTGGCGCTGTCCGCCTTGAGACCGAACATGGCATTCCGATGAGCAACTCCTGGAACATTGAGCATCTTCATAAGTTTTACCCGTAAGGCGCGGTTGTCGGACCCTGTTCCGGCAACCACCTTTTGTACAAGTCTTGCCGCTGTTGCATGTAATCCTTTCTACAAAGCCAGGCGCAGAGCCTGTGCATAAATAAAGCTCATGTGCTCCGCACATCTTTGTCAATTTCATGCTTTTTATTTTTTGCATGAGTTATCTGACACTTTGTGCAGCGCCAACCCCCGGTAAGCAATAACGAGCCATAAGGCTCCATATCTTTATTTTCTCTTCTTTCTTTTTTCTCAAGGAAAGGAAGGTTCCCTCGCCCACAAGTTTGCCGGGGGGGGGGGGGGGAGGAGAAGATAATGGTATGGACCAGGCGTTGTTCAAGAAAGTTTCGCCTTGCCGGAAAACAAACAACACAAAAGCTAAGTTGCCAAAGTTTGAGCAATCATATTTTTAAAATTTTTAAGTTATCTTCCTTGAACGACCATGCTTTGTATGGAAAACCTGTGCGCGGAGGAACCAACTCGTGGCTAGTTGCGCCCTTACTTTGTTTCGAGTCCGCTCAACAACTTAAGTGAGCTGCAACTAGTCGCAACAAGGTTTCTTGTCTGTAGCGGCACCGCCAGCAGGCTGCTGACGTCCCGCACTCAGCGCTCGCGGCTAAGGTGCCTGCGCCGGCAAGTTCCCTAAAAGCGTAGGGCGAAAGCATACACTAGTAGAAAAGGGGGCAATGGTCCAGGGTGGGTTAGCCAATTAGTCCCGGTTCAATCTAGAATCGGGACCAATGGGGGCATTGGACCCGGTTCGTGAGCCCAGGGGGCTGGCCGGGCCACGTGGACCATTGGTCCCGGTTCGTCTGGACATTTTGGTCCCGGTTGGTGGGACGAACCGGGACCAATGGGCCTCGCTCCTGGCCCACAACCATTGGTCCCGGTTGGTGGCATGAACCGGGACCAAAGGATCCCATTTAGTCCCGGTTCATGCCACGAACCGGGACCAGTGGTGCAGCCTATATATACCCCTCGCGCCGGAGCAGAGCACTCAGTGCTCTGTTTTTCTGGGCCGGCGAGAGGAGGGGCTTTAGGTGCTCTAGCTCACCTCCTATGCACATGAGGTGTTCGATGAAATGCCCGAGCCACACTAGTTAAGCTTTCTCCTCTCGAAGCTCGACCTCAAAGCTCCATTTTCCTCGAGATTTGTCTAGATTTAGCGGTCCGTCACGCCCCACCCCTGTCTTCACCGCCGTCGATCACCCGCGCCGATCTCATCACCGACACCACCGTGGTGAGCCTCTTGCTCTTATCTTCTTTCTGAAAGGAAAAATATTCTTCCTTGTATGTTTAGATAGATACTTGTATCATTTTCTTACTTTTATTATTGCATCTTATATAGTGCGATGGTTTTGGTATCCGCCCCCGTCGGCCCTCGTCCTGTCTATGATTCGGATGTGGTATATATATTAATCTTTATAACTATTGGTTCATTTATTGTTTATGATAATTATGCGGACCAACGTGATATAGATTTTATTTATCTAGGATGTATGTGAACCGGAAATTCCAACCGACCATATTGTTGAGAGGTTAAATTTAGTTGAAGAAGAAAACAATTTCTTGAAGGAAAAAATAAAAAAAAAATTGAGGAGGAGAAGATGATATTGGAGTTGCATGTTGCGGATGTCGTCGATGATCACAGGATCAAGATGGATGCAATGCGCTTGAAGATTAGAAAGATTAGAAAATATGCCATTCATACCGAGGCTTGGTATCATTATGCCGTTGGATCAATTGTTACCTTGGTTGCGATTATGATCACCTTTGTTTTCGCATTAAAATGTTTTACATAGTTTCAATGTATGGTTTAATTAATTAGATGCTCTGGAGAGCTATATATTGTTAGATGAGAACTATGTATGAAATTTGCTTTTAATGCATGTGATGGTGAACTTCTATTAATTTGGACACTTAATTATATATAATGCACGCAGATGAACCGGCAATGGATGTACGGTGACAGACACACCTCCGAGTACATTAAGGGCGTGCATGAGTTTCTCGATGCGGCTGAGGCAAACAAGCAGAATGGTTTTATGTGTTGTCCATGCCCTGATTGTGGGAATACGAAGTCTTACTCTGACCGGAAAATCCTTCACACCCACCTGCTTTACAAGGGTTTCATGCCACACTATAATGTTTGGACGAGGCACGGAGAAATAGGGGTTATGATGGAAGACGACGAAGAAGAAGAGTACGATGACAACTACGTGCCCCCTGAATACCGTGATGCTGCAACGGGGGGAGCTGGTGAAGATCAAGAGGAACCAGACGATGTGCCCAATGATGCTGCAATGGGTGAAGGTGCTGAAGATGAAGAGGAACCATACGATGTGCACGATGACGGTGATCTCCGCCGTGTCATTGTCGATGCAAGGACGCAATGCGAAAGTCAAAAGGAGAAGCTGAAGTTCGATCGCATGTTAGAGGATCACAAAAAAAGGTTGTACCCCAATTGCGAAGATGGCAACACAAAGCTCGGTACCGTACTGGAATTGCTGCAGTGGAAGGCAGAGAATGTTGTGCCTGACAAAGGATTTGAGAAGCTACTGAAAATATTGAAGAAGAAGCTTCCAAAGGATAACGAATTGCCCGACAGTACATACGCAGCAAAGAAGGTCGTATGCCCTCTAGGATTGGAGGTGGAGAAGATACATGCATGCCCTAATGACTGCATCCTATACCGTGGTGCATACAAGGATCTGAACGCATGCCCGGTATGCGGTGCATTGCGGTATAAGATCAGACGAGATGACCCTGGTGATGTTCACGGCGATCCCCGCAGGAAGAGGGTTCCTGCGAAGGTGATGTGGTATGCTCCTATAATACCACGGTTGAAACGTCTGTTCAGAAACGGAGAGCATGCCAAGTCGATGCGATGGCACAGTGAGGACCGTAAGAAAGACAGGAAGTTGAGAGCACCCGCTGACGGGTCGCAGTGGAGAAAAATCGTGAGAAAGTACTGGGATGAGTTTGCAAAGGACCCAAGGAACGTATGGTTTGCTTTAAGCGCGGATGGCATTAATCCTTTCGGGGAGCAGAGCAGCAATCATAGCACCTGGCCGGTCACTCTATGTATGTATAACCTTCCTCCTTGGATGTGCATGAAGCGGAAGTTCATTATGATGCCAATTCTCATCCAAGGCCCTAAGCAACCCGGCAAGGACATTGATGTGTACCTAAGGCCATTAGTTGAAGAACTTTTACAGCTGTGGAATGGAAATGGTGTACGTACGTGGGATGAGCACGGACAGGAGGAATTTAACCTAAAGGCGTTGCTGTTCGTGACCATCAACGATTGGCCCGCTCTCAGTAACCTTTCAGGACAGACAAACAAAGGATACCACGCATGCACACACTGTTTACATGACACTGAAAGTATATACCTGGACAAATGCAGGAAGAATGTGTACCTGGGCCATCGTCGATTTCTTCCGACCAACCATCAATGTCGAAAGAAAGGCAAGCATTTCAAAGGCGAGGCAGATCACCAGAATAAGCCCGCCATGCGTACCGGTGGTCACGTACTTGCTATGGTCAATGATTTACACGTAATCTTTGGAAAGGGTGCCGGCGCACTAGCTGTTCCGAATGACGCTGAGGGACACGCACCCATGTGGAAGAAGAAATCTATATTTTGGGACCTACCCTACTGGAAAGACCTAGAGGTCCGCTCTTCAATCGACGTGATGCACGTGACGAAGAACCTTTGCGTGAACCTGCTAGGCTTCTTGGGCGTGTATGGAAAGACAAAAGATACACCCGAGGCACGGGAGGACCTCGAACGTTTGCACCAAAAAGACGGCATGCCTCCGAAGCAGTATGAAGGTCCTGCCAGCTACGCTCTTACGAAAGATGAGAAAGAAATCTTCTTTGAATGCCTGCTCAGTATGAAGGTCCCGACTGGCTTCTCGTCGAATATAAAGGGAATAATAAATATTCCAGAGAAAAAGTTCCAGAACCTAAAGTCTCATGACTGCCACGTGATTATGACGCAACAGCTTCCGGTTGCATTGAGGGGGCTTCTACCGGAAAACGTCCGATTAGCCATTGTGAAGCTATGTGCATTTCTCAATGCAATCTCTCAGAAGGTGATCGATCCATAAATGGTACCAAGGCTAAGGAGTGATGTGGCGCAATGTCTTGTCAGTTTCGAGCTGGTGTTCCCACCATCCTTCTTCAATATCATGACGCATGTCCTAGTTCATCTAGTCGACGAGATTGTCGTTCTGGGGCCCGTATTTCTACACAATATGTTCCCGTTTGAGAGGTTCATGGGAGTCCTAAAGAAATATGTCCGTAACCGCGCTAGGCCAGAAGGAAGCATCTCCATGGGCCATCAAACAGAGGATGTCATCGGGTTTTGTGTTGACTTCATTCCTGGCCTTAAGAAGTTAGGTCTCCCTAAATCGCGGTATGAGGGGAGACTGACTGGAAAAGGCACGCTAGGAGCGGACTCAATAATATGCAGGGACGTGCATTCTTGGTCTCAAGCACACTACATAGTTCTACAGAATTCTACCTTGCTGACCCCGTATGTCGATGAACACAAGAACAGTCTGCGCTCCAAACACCCGGAGCAGTGCGACGACTGGATTACATGTGAACACATCAGGACTTTCAGCAGTTGGTTGGAAGCACGTCTCAGAGGTGACAACACTGTTTGTGATGAGTTGTACTTGTTGTCCAGGGGACCATCTTTGACTATATTGATTTACAAAGGATACGCGATAAATGGGAATACATTTTACACGATTGACCAAGATCAGAAGAGCACCAACCAAAACAGCGGTGTCCGCTTTGATGCAACAACCGAGAAGGGAAAGGACACATATTATGGTTACATAGTGGACATATGGGAACTTGACTACGGACAAGATTTTAGGGTCCCTTTGTTTAAGTGCAAATGGGTCAATCTGTCAGGAGGCGGGGTACATGTAGACCCACAGTACGGAATGACAACAGTGGATCTGAAAAATCTTGGGTACACTGATGAACCGTTCGTCCTAGCCAATGATGTGGCACAGGTTATCTATGTGAAGGACATGTCTACCAGACCGAGAAAAAGAAAAGATAAGGAAACGGATACATCATACGATGAGCTAAAGCGCCACATAGTTCTTTCAGGAAAAAGGGATATCCTGGGAGTGGATGGCAAGACAGACATGTCTGAAGATTATGAAAGGTTTCATGAAATTCCTCCCTTCAATGTCATGGCTGACCCAAGCATCCTGATAAACGCTGAAGATTATCCATGGTTACGGCGCAATAAGCAAATGAGACAAGCGAAGAAAAAGTGAAGACTTTCTCCCGCAACTATTATGATGATATCATGCCAAATTTGTAACAGACGAGTATGTTATGCCAAGTATTTTAGAGTTCATTTGAAAACAGACGAGTAGGTGCATCTACGTTAATTTTTTTTATTAAAGTTAATCACAAACTTGTGATTCACACAAATTTCAAAGAATTCCAATTTTAACTATTCAAATTTGAAAACTAATGGCACTAACAGAAAGTTTATAATATTTGTGACCTAAAATAAAAGAGAAATCACTACAAAACTATAAGTATTTAGTTCTAAGTAGAAAAAAAAACAAAAAAAATGCCACCTACTGGGCCCCACGGCCTGAAAACGACTAGAAACCCTACCATGGGCCAGGATTCAGGCCCGTGGGAGGCCCAGTAGGCCCACAAGCACACATTGCACGGTTAGGCCCGAAAGCCTGCTTTAGAGAGGAGCTCGAGAGGGAAGGCGCACCGCACCTTATAAACAGGTGCGGCTCCCTCTCAACTAGCGAGGTGGGACTAAACATTTGGGCGCGGGGCAGCACAGGCCTTTGGTCCCGGTTGGAGGGACGAACCGGGACCAAAGGGGGCATTGGTCCCGGTTCGTAGCACCAACCGGGACCAATTCCGCCTCTTTAGTCCCGGTTGGTGCCACCAACTGGGACCAAAGGCCTCTTTTCAGCAGCGGCCTTTGGTCCCGGTTGGTGGCACCAACCGGGACTAAAGGTGGGCATTAGTCCCGGTTTGTGCCACAAACCGGGACCAATGCTCCGTCTATATAAGCCACACTCGTGAAAATTTTGGTTCAGTTCTTCGATCCTGCCCCGACGACGCCGCCAGGCTGCCCCTCTGTGCCTCGCCGTCGCCGCCATTGCCCCTGCCCTGCCCCCGAGCCCACGCCGTCCGCCGCCTACGCCGTTGCCGTCCGCCGCCCCCGAGCGCGCCCTGCCTCGCCGTCGTCACCGGCCGCCCGTCCGCCGCCCCCGAGCACCCCTGCGCCCCCGAGCCCGCCCGCCGCCCCCGAGCGCGCCCTACCTCGCCGTCGTCGCCGGCCGCCCGTCCACCGCCCCCGAGCACCCCCTGCGCCCCCGAGCCCGTCCGCCTCCCCCGAGCACGCCCCGCCGTCGACCTCGCCCTCGCCGACCCCGAGCCCGTCCTCATCGTCGTCGCCCCCGACGCCGGCCGCCCTCGTGTCCTCCCCGATCCCGCCAGGAGAGGTAGCTACTGCCCCATCCTCCCCCCTTCCTTCCTTCCCCCTGCTCCTTTGCAAAATATAGCTCATTTGCAAAATATATGTATGTATGTATGAGTTGGGGAGAAAGTTTATAATTTTTGTTCATATATACTATAGATGTATGTATGATGAATTTTGATATTTTTTTGTTCATATATAATGTAGATGTCTATGTATGTATGGAATGATATCGATGGATGTATGTATATATAACATTCGTAGAAAATATGACGAATCCGATATGACCAATACCCCTCCGGTTCACTCGGGAACACTAACTCTCTCGGAGAAAAATATGTTATCGAGGAAAAAAATGTTATCGGGGTCGAGGGTTGTCGAACATGAGAGGAAGAAGAGGATAAAAAAGAAGAGGAAGAATAAAAAAAGAGGAGAAGAAAGAATAGAGGAGTTCTTCTCCTCTATTCTTTCTTCTCCTCTTTTTTTTCTTCTTCTTCCTCTTTTTTTTATCGGGAACGAGGGTCGTGGAACATGAGAGGAATAAGAGGATAAAAAAGAATTAGAGGAAGAAGAAGAAAAAAAAGAGGAGAAGAAAGAATAGAGGAGTCTTATCTCCTCTCCTCTTTTTTTCTTCTTCTTCCTCTAATTCTTTCTTCTATTCTTTCTTCTCCTCTCCTCTATTCTTTCTTCTCCTCTTTTTTTTCTTCTTCTTCCTCTTTTTTTTATCGGGAACGAGGGTCGTGGAACATGAGAGGAATAAGAGGATAAAAAAGAATTAGAGGAAGAAGAAGAAAAAAAGAGGAGAAGAAAGAATAGAGGAGTTCTTCTCCTCTATTCTTTCTTCTCCTCTTTTTTTTCTTCTTCTTTCTCTTTTTTTTATCGGGAACGAGGGTCGTCGAACATGACTGGAAGAAGAGGATAAAAAAAGAAGAGGAAGAAGAAGAAGATAAAAAGAGGAGAAGAAAGAATAGAGGAGAAGAGAATAGAGGAGTTCTTCTCCTCTATTCTTTCTTCTCCTCTTTTTTTTTCTTCTCATCTTTTATTTTCTTCTTCTTCCTCTTTTTTTATCGTGAACGAGGGTCGCCCAGCGGTAGAGGAAACCCTAATTAAATAGCAAGTATCGTCGGTGTGAGATACATGTGGCCGTCGGTGTTGGACACTACATCCACGTCCCACAAGTGACGCGGGCTTCGACGCCCACGTCACTTGTGGGACGTGGATGTAGTGTCCGACACCGACGGCCACTTGTATCTCACACCCACGATACTTGCTATTTAGGATTTCCTCTACCTGTTACTTTCGCCTAATGATGAAGACATGGTTTTGTTGAATCCTTTGACACTAGGCAACCTCCCCGATAGCCACCCCAAACCCTTGAAGCGTTGTCGAGGCCACCCCAAACCCTAGAGAAGCAGCGTCGAGGCCACTAATTAATATATATGATTCCTTACTATGATTAGCTAGAACCTTCTACGTTTGCCACTAATATATCCATCTGTCATGTTTGAATAATAATTGCCATGTTGTAAATATTTGTAGAAACTATGGACACCACCCGAGACGAAGCAAAAGAAGCGATGTTGAGGGACATAATCGCAGAAGGAAGTGTTGCCGTCTCGTTGTATCTCAACGACACCGATGGTACTCTGGAAGAAGAGGGTGAAGAAGCTGGCTCTGGTGACCTAATGCTGGTGCAAGAAGATGAACGTGAGGACGGCTCCGGTGACCCAATGCTGGTGCAAGAAGGAGACCATGATGACGGCTCCGGTGACCAAACCGAGTCCGGCCAGGTATATATATTAGTTAAGCCTGTGCTAACTAGACAATTGATGCATTCATTGTTTTGGTATGTACACATATTAATTAAGTCTTTGTTCTTTTTTCTAGCCCTCCGGATCGAGCACAACTGAGGTAAAGAGACGAGGCCCGAAGAGAAAGTTCAGGTCGGATGAAAGGTTTGAGATCATAGCAATCGCGCCCGACGGCCAACCTACTGAACCCATTCGAACAAAGAAGGCATTTGTTGCTCAGTGCGGGGTTCTGGTTAGGGACAAGATCCCGATCAGCATCCAACAATGGTTCAAGCCGGCTACTGAAGACCCTGAGGTGTCTTACGTCAATGATATGCAGAAAAATGATCTTTGGAATGAGCTGAAGACAAATTTCACCCTACCGCCAGAGGATGATCCGGAGAAGCCAGTTAAAGAGGAATTAATCAAGTCTTTTGCTCTTAAGAGGATGGCAGAACTATTCAGGAGGTGGAAGAAAGACCTGAATAGGTTTGTCAAGAAAAAAGAGACACCAGAATTCAAGGGCATATATGAGAAGATCAGAGATGACTGGCCTGCATTTGTGGCCCACAAGACATCGGAAAAGAGTAAGAAGATGTCGGAGACAAACAAGAAAAATGCTGCGAAGAAGAAGCATCACCATCGCACGGGGTCAGGTGGCTACCTGGTAGCCCGGCCTAAGTGGGCCAAGGCTGAGAATGATCTGGTTCAAAAAGAGATCGAACTAGAGACAATGAGCTGGCCAGACCGTTGCCGGACTTGGTTCTTCGGGGCTGGCGGAACCTTGGACCCTGTAACAGGGAAGTGCATTTGGACGGACGAGCAACGTGACATTCCCTTGAAGAAGCTTCGGTACTATATCAAAGCAGCGCAGGAAGGGACGTTCGTTCCAGACAGAGAGAACGATGAGCTCACAAAGGCCCTCGGGAATCCTGAGCACCCTGGACGGACACGAGGCACGCCAGGCTCCATTCCGTGGAAGGTTGGGTTTCCGGACGCAGGCGGTTACAAAAGCCAGGAGAGGAGGAAGCAAGTGCAACAGTCCGAACTGCAGGCGCTTAAAGCAAGGGTACTCGGGATAGAGGAACGAGAAGCAGATCGCAGCAACCGAACTGCCGAAGCTTCCCCTGAAGCTACCCCGCCATCTCAGTGGAGAAGCAGCGTGGCTTCCACCGAGCTGCTTCAGCCAGAGCTTATCTTGACGGCTCCTGCCAGCTATCCCGTGGATGCTATCACGGAGGCTCAAATTTGCCACCTTATGACGCAATGGATGAATTTGAAGGTCAAGGCGGCTGTTGGCTCTGTTTTTCCTAATGAACCCGGCGCAACTTTTCACTGCCAGCCGATTCCAGCAGGATATGCTACGGTCATGGTGGATGAAATAACGGAGGGATTTGAGGACCTCCAGCTTGACCACCCTACCGGAGAAGGGGAGACTCGGCTGGGTTCTTCTCTGAAGACTCCATGCCTATGGCGGAAGGAGCTCATCAACCTTCCGAACTGGACGCCTCCGCCTCCTCCTCCTCCTCCGGCGAGTCAGGGCACTCCGCCTCCTCCTCCGGCGAGTGAATACCAGGGCCCTCGGCCGGCTCCTTCTCCGGCGCGTGGCGGCACTCCGCCTCCTCCGCCTGCGCCGGCGCGCCCGAGCAGCCAGCCTCCTCCTTCTCCGCCTCGTCAGCAAGGGCGGAAGAGACCCGCCGCCACTCCGGCATCTGCTCCGGCGCGTCGTAGTCCTTCTCCTCCGCCTCGTAAGCAAGTCAAGAAGGCTGCCGCTCCGTCTGCTCTGCCGGCGTCTAGCAGTACAGCCAGAGGCGGGAGGAAATACAGATACGGTCCTTCTCTGAAGACTCCAAAGAAGTTACCATACGAGAGGACCCTGGAGGAGAACGCGAGGATCGCGCAAACCGAGGTGGAAGACTGGTTTGAAGGGTTGAAAACAAAGAGAAATCCACCTCCGAAGGAGAAGCTAGATCGGGCGAAAGTGAAGCGCACTCTGGCTGCCCTGGCAAAACCACCCAAGTCTCCGCCGAAAGGCAACTATGAGCGCATTATTGCAAAGACATGGGTCGAAGCGTCGCGGTCTGGAAGTACAGTCAGTGATCAAAGGCTGAAAGAACGACGAGCAGCTAGGAAACAAATTGCCCAGCTCGGCGAACAAGCAAAGCAATCGTGCCCCCCGCTCAACGTGCCTAGCGTCGATCCAAGGATGGCGCCCGGTTATAACAATCCTGACGATTACCTGCCCGACGATGTAGATTTTGGTTTCCTGGACGTGCAGATACAAAGATACCAGTACGAGAAGCCTCTCGTCGAAGATGAAAGATCTCTAACAACGATGATGCGAAGATTGCATGATTGGTACATGAAAACCTGCAGAGAGTCAGGAGGGAGGAGTACTTTCTATGTGAGAGTTAAACCGGAGCATGACCTCGTTGGAATTGGACTGTTGCATGTTCCATTTGAGGATTTCTATCAGTTCTTCAATCAATTGGCCCTCGATAAAACAACGGTCACCTGCTACTGTCTGTAAGTACTACTACTTCTGTCATTAAGTCTCTCTATATAGCTCAGCTCTTTCATTGCATGTATTTATAATTATCCTCACTATATTCTGCAGATTGAAGATCGCCGAATTGAAGAAAAGACAAATCGGTGATATTGGGTTCATTAACACAAATCTCATAGATGCAGTTCAGGTTAAAGATCATGCCGCAGATACCGAGGCCAACTTGCTCCGATCATTCAAAATAAATGAACACAAAGATATAATACTCTTTCCTTACAACTTCAAGTGAGTGTTGTCTTGTGCATATTCGGTTTCCCTTATATATTAGTCCAGGTATAGTACTGTAATTGATGAGTTATGCATGCGTGCGCAGTTTCCACTATATTCTCCTGGAGATTAGGCTTGAGAAGGGAGTAGTAACTGTCTTGGACTCGAGACGAAAAGATCCCGAGGAGTATGCGGACATGACTAAAATACTCAAGAAGTAAGTTAAATCGATCATTATCCACCATATCAGCAATTTTGTTCATTTCGTGATATCAAGTAATTGTTTTCTTTTGTCTGGCAGTGTTTGGAGAAAATTCAGCACAAAATCCCCGGGACTCCCGAAGGAGCTGCAATTTAGATACCCGAAAGTAAGTACTATAGTACCATGTTCCGCGCGTCTCCTAGCTATTGATTCAAGTGCTAGTTTCATGAATACCATTTGGCATTCTTGCTTATCAGTTTGATTGACCCCTATTTCTTGTAAAGTGGTTGTGGCAGGAACAAGGGAATGATTTCTGTGGATACTACATCTGCGAGTCCATCCGCCACACGACCTGTGAGCGGGGCGGGTACTCTGACAAACAATTTGAAGTGCGTAAGAAAAAATATTCACAAGTTTTGTTTATTACCATCATTTGTGTAGAGTTTCATTCATATATATATATATATATATATATATATATATATATATATATATATATATATATATATATGTATATGTATGTATTTACCCCCTTCTTCAAATTAGATGTTTCGGCAGCGGAATGAACTCCTAGCACCAGATCGCATGCGAGCAATTCAAGAGGAATTGGCGGCATTCTTTCTTGACCACATGATCGCTGAAGACGGAGAATACTATGTGGACCAGGCGTCCGTATTTTAAGAGATTATATTTGTAAAAGATAATTATTGTATATACGTAGCCGGTAGTGTCGGACGATAGATATACGAGAACTTGTTGTTCGACCAATCTCTCTGAGAAGGAGAGGTGGTCGATATCACTTCTCTCTGTATGCATGTATGTGCATGACGATCTTCTGTTTCCTTCGTTTGCTTACTAGCTAGGTAGCGTGCCTAGTCCTCTCTATACGTATGTATATATAGTACGTAGCGTCGACCAAGCACGGACATAAGAGAGGACACTTCTCTCTATTAACACAATATATGAAATACCTAAATTAACCCCCCAAAACCCCCAAACCACCCCCCCTTTCAAAAAAACCAAAAACCCCAGCCACAAAAATGCTGACGCGTGGAGGTCTATTGGTCCCGGTTGGTGCCACCAACCGGGACCAAAGGCCCTCGTGCCTGGGCTCGGCGCGCAGGCCACGTGGAGGCCCATCTGTCTCGGTTCTGGTTTGAACCGGGACTAAAGGGTGAGGGTATTAGTACCGACCCTTTAGTCCCGGTTCGGGAACCAGGACTAAAGGCCCTTACGAACCGGGACAAAAGGCCGGTTTTCTACTCGTGATACAAAGGAAGGGATCAAGTAAAGGAAATAACATTTGCAATAACTACCCAAAATAGAGTTATATTACAAGATAGCTTGTCGCGGCTCTAATAGATTGTTTTCATAACATGATCAACAGCGACAAGAAAAGAAGAAAACGGGCGGCCTAGTCTACACGATCGCCCTCGACCCTCTTGATCCCGCTCACCCTTTCCACAATGGGTGCGACAAGGGCCTTGAGCGTCTCCAGATCAGCATCCGGCGGCAGGGACTTGAGGACGTTGGTGAGGTTGAGGCCCGGGTTGCGGAAGGCCACCTTCACCAACACCTTTTGAAGAGCTCCTGCACAGATGTCGCGCGACTCGTCAGCCAGCTGCTTTGGGATCCTCTCCCGGAGTCGCTGGAGGGCCGTCGCCACGCCTTTGAAGAACAAGGTGAGCTTGGCGCTGGATGGGAGGTTCTCATCGGAGGGATACCCGAGATCCTCCATCCCCAGCTGCGCCAGCTCCCTGTCAATATCTGCGGCAGCATTCACAAGACCCTCGGTCAACTGCACCACATTCTCCCTGAAGGTGTTCTGGGTGGCAGCAATGCTCTCCAGCAGCGCCTTGTCGGCCTTGATCTCCTTCTTCAAGGCCGCCTCCTGCTCCCTGGCGCCATCCAGCATCTTGGTCAAAGCAGTCAGCTTCAACTCAAGATCGGCGTTGGAGTCCTTGGCGGCGCTAAGCTCCTTGACCTTCTCGGCGAGATGACCCTGCAGCTCACCAAAGGTGTAGGCGTCCTTCTCGCGCTCATGCTTGAGCGCGGCAAGCTCTTCACCGCTCGCCTTGAGATCGGTCTCCAGCTGCGCCACCTTCGTCTCCATCTCCTTCTTGGCGGCCTCGGCAGCTGCGGCAGCATCCTCTGCTTGCTTGAGAGCCCCGCCAAACTTTTGCTCGCGCGCAGCAAGCTCCTCCTCGTGGCTGTCCAAGTTGACCTTCCGCTGCGCCAACTCGCCCTCCCGTGCAGATAGCTCCTCGGCGGCAAGCCGCTGTTGCTCTGCAACTTCTGCCTTCTCGAGGATGAAGGCCTTCTGCGCCTCAGCGAGCTGCTCCCACTCCTCCGCCAAGGACCGGAGAGCTTCCTGGTTAAGGCCCCGGAGCTCCTCGGCGCGCTTTTCAATACCTGCTCCCGCCTTCGTGACAAGCGCTTCTCGGCATTCCACCTTGGCCTGTCGAGCACGGTAGAGCGACACCAGCTTCCGGAGCAGCCGCTTCTCCTCAGACTCGCCGCTGCTGCTGCTCGGCGCATCAACCAGCGTCAGCCCAGCGGAGGCGAGCACCTCTCCATCCAAGATTTCTCCCTCGACCAGCGCCCTGGAGCTTGACTCCCAGGGGAGCTTGATGAAGACGCCGTCGCCGGCCTTCAAGTAGGCGCCTGGCTGGGGCTCTTTGGAGCCTGGCGCTGCGGCAGCGGCGGGAGGGTCGGCGGTCGGCGTAGCACCTATCGCTCCTGTGGCCCCAGAGCTGTCAGTGCGATCGCCAGACCCCCTCGTCAGCTGCTGCGGCTGCAGCCTTGGCGGCCTCTTCGCCGGCGGGATCATTAGCGCCGTCCGCTTCTTCGGTGGCAGCGGCGTCGTCAACAGTGACCACGGTCTCCATCGGATCCGCAGCAGATGGACCTGACGGCCGGAAAAGGAAGAAAAGTCAAGCAAATATCCAAAAAGAAGATCAAAAGAAGAAGAACCCAAGGGAAGTTTTCAAGCGAGAGGACTACCCGTACCAGGATCTGCAGTCACGGTCTCCGTCGCCAAGGGATCGCTGGTGCTGTCCCTTGCCGGAGACTTCTCCCTTGCCGGAGACTTCTCCCTTACCGGAGAATTCCCTCTTGCCGGAGAGCTCTCCCTTGTCGGAGGATCCTCCCTTGCCGGAGGACTCTCCCTTGTCGGTGTAGTTGAAGCAGATGGCATGACAGGGGTGGCCTCAGGACGCTCCTGGTGGGACTGCTCTGCTCCTGCGCAAACCAACAAGTCAGATGTCAGCAAACAGAGAGTATCCATGCGCGCCTAACAGCAGCAAGCAAACCATATACTTACGCTGGGGGCTGCGCTGGGGGGTGCTCTGAAGAACAGTTGGCGGGTCCGGCAAGGTTGTCTCAGGCGCGCCCCCTGCTGTCCCGGTGGGTTCATCCTCCATGATAACCAACGGGACCTTGGCTCTCTTTGCCGCTCTCTGGGCCAGAGTCCTGAAAAGGAATGAGTTCAGAGTGAAGCAAATGGGATACAAGACAAAACGGCAAGAATTGAAGAAATACAAGAATAACAAGGATCTTACTCTTCGTCTTCTTCCTCGTCGGATCTGAGCGCGGAGAAGTCAAAGCCTGGCCTGCCTCCAGCGCAAAGAGGCGGAGGAGTAGTTTCCCTTGGTCGCTTGGCGGGTGAAGCGGCGGTCCGGGAAGACCCTGCTCCAGTTGCCGCAGCAGCGTGAGGCGCTCCCGTGGCACTAGAACATGCCGCGATGGAGCGTGTCATGCGGCGCGACGGCTGTTGGCCCGTCTGCCGCTCCGCTACATCTCCAGCCTTGCCGAGACGCCTTCTTGGTGGAGCCGGGGGCTCTGCTTGTGGCAAGCTGCTCGAAGGCGCGGAGGAAGAGGAGTCGATCCCCAACGAGCTGCCCGTGCCCTCGGCGGGCTCGCCCGACTTGACGTCACGCCCGACAGGCTCCTCCTCGCCGACAAGCCCCTCTCGCTCGGCAAGGCTTGCCGCCTCTGCTACCTCTGCCTCCTCCACGGTGAACCCAAACTTGCCCGCGGCTGTGGCTGCTGTCGCCTCTTCTAGCCTAGTGGCGATGAGCTTCACCTCCTCGTTGGTGGTGTCGCGAATGAGGCCCTTCTACTCGTCGGGGCGGATCGGCACTTCTACCAAGCTGTCGAAGAACGCCTGCACTACGTCGTCTGCAGGCTCTTGCCAAGTTGGGTCAATTCCGTGCGAGTCGCACAACGGCATCATTGCACGGATGTGGCTGAGCGAGGAATTGTTGCACAGTGGAACGACACCCTGCGGCAACCTGAAAACTTCGGGATGGTCAGGGTCGTATTTGAACAACTCCTGGAGCATCGCGTTGTGCTCCAGAACAGTGAAGTTGTAAATGAGGCCCGGACGCAGCCTCATGATATCCGTCGCGTTCTTGAACTCCCAAGTGGGTCTCCTCCTCTCCTGCAGGGGGGCGATGCGGCGGCGAAGGAAATCTGCGCCAACGGCGCCTACATTGAGCCCGGCAAGCCTGAGGCGTTGGATCCGGGCGATGGCAATCTTCAGCCTGTCGTTGTCCGGGGCCACGTTGCTCCAATCGCTACCGCGCACCACTGCAGTTTGGCGCAGGGCGGTAAACGGCTGCGGGTTCTCCTCGACAACCCAGCACTAGTCTGCCCTCCATTCCTCCCATTTGCTGCGGAACTCTCCCTCCAGATAAGCTTCCTTCTTACCGCCTTTTGAGATCCAGGCGATTCCGCTGGATAGAGGCTCTCCTCTCTCAACTTGCGGCATGAAGAAATGGCGAAAAAGGGCTACATTGGGATGGACTCCGACAAAGTTTTCGCAGAGATGTGCTAAAATTGCCATGGTCAGGACAGCATTGGGGGTGAAGTCAAGGAGGTGGAGCCCGTAGGTGTTCATGATGTCACAGAAAAATTCAGAGAAAGGAGGGCAGAGCCCGCAGTAGAAGAACAACGCGAAGAAGGGATATCCATTTGGAGCCAGTCTCGAGGCAACGGCTGGGGGTACCTCCGTGTGCGGATGCGCTCGCGTCTCCGTCGACCAGAAGAGGTAGTAGTACTCCTTCAGGTCCTTCGCGGCAAGCTTGGGGGGGGGGGGGGGATATTGCCCGCTCCTTTCGCAGCGCCGCGAGCCGCTGCGCCTCGGCCGACTTCACCTTCTCAGCTTTCGGAGCCATGGCGGAGGTGGTGAGGAAGGACGACGGCGTTGGTGGCGCTGGTGGCAATGGGGGCGGAGCGCTGCTCTCTTTCCGCTTTGGGAAGAAGGGGAGCGGCGGAGGTTTTCGAGGATTGGAGTAGCAACGGGCAGATGGGCGAACTGCCCCTGTTTCCCCTGCTTATAAGGAGGGAAGGGGCGGACGTTTCGCCTTTCCGAATAAAGAAACCACCCACGATCTCTCCCACGACGCCGCAATCGACGCGTGCCGTTCGGGGAGGGCGCGGTGGATACGGAGTGAGATACGGCGTGACCCAGGCCGCGCGTGCTCGTGCCCTGTTTTGGGCCTGGCCCAACAGCGCTCGGCATCGTGTATGGCCCAGGCCCGGGGGCTCCTGTCGGTGTACTAGAGTAGGGGTACCCTAGTATCCGGAACTTGTGCACGGGCAGTCGCAGCACCCCGCGGCAAGGCTTGCCAGGTGACCGCCAAAGTCCTCCGTGGTTCCTTTGGAGCCATTCAAGAACAAAGTATTCAAGCCAAGGAGACAAGGCCCCGGCAAGAGGAGCTTGCCGGGAAGGCCACTCCAGGCACAAGACCCCGGCAAGAGGAGCTTGCCGGGAAGGCCAACCAAGGCATCTCAAGGAACTTGCCGCAACGCTCCACGCGTCTCGGCAAGGCCCGGCGAGCGACAAGCTCCCGGACGCGACAAGACAGGGACCGCGGCAAGGCGTTTGCCGCGGCAGGCTACCACTCTGTATCCATGCTCCAGCACATCCACCAACGTGTCGCTCTGGGACCCTTCCAGGCGTACGTGGCGGGAGGCTGTGCAGCCAGGGGTACGCGGTGGCAAGCGGCGCTGACAAGACTGCCATCATGGCGAACGGTGGCGTCCCTGGCGGTCCCTTTTTGCACTGTTTAGGCGACGCAGATGGGCATTTAATGCCCTTGTCCCCTGACGTCAGGGTTAGGTATGATACACTGTACAGATAGCTGTACCAACCGCAACCCCTTTTTCCATTTTTACCCTTGTCTACGTTGCCACCTGTCGGTGACCCCTTAAGCATATAAAAGGAGGCCCATGCGCAACGTAGAGAGGGAGGAGAACATTCATGCTCGGTCTCCTTAGCTGCTGGTGTGTACTGTAGCACTCAGCGCTCCCGAGCAAGAACTCAATACAATCCACAAAGCAGCAGTAGGGTTTTACGCATCCGTGCGGCCCGAAGCTGGGTAAACTGCTCGTGTGCTTCGCCTCGATCCGCTCTTTGTGTGACCTCCGCCCCCACCGAACCGAAAGGGGCTCGGTCCCCATAGGTGCTCGTGGAGGCAGTTTCCCCGACAACATGGATTTAGCTTTTTTAAATAAATTATGCTTAAATTGGATGTAGTCTCCATGTGTTCAAATGTGCACTGACCAACATGTTGTTCTGCTTGATATATATGTAGTTTCCATGTGTATAAAGGTCATGACCTAGCATTTTACTTCTGCTAGATATGGAAGTAGTATCTCCATAATTTATATTTAATTTTCGGATGTATTATATTATTATGCATAGAGTTTTGTTATAATCACGCCCGACCATAACGTCATTTTCACGTGTTCAAACGGGAAAGGCCCAAGATGTCATTTTGCTGTTATGGTTGTAGTTTCTCCATAATTACAATTGCAAGAGGAGTTTTATTATGAATCAATATGGATCTATTTGGCCACAAAATGACCAACTAGGATGTAGTTTACATGTTTTTAACTTGGCATAACATGAGATGTTCTTTTTACTAGGCATGGATCAATATGGATGTTGTGTTGCTAGATGTGGATATAGTCCCTTCATTATTAGTCTTGTCACATGGATGCAACCATGAATCAATATGGATGTAGTTTCAATGGAATCAAGCCTAACCAGGATAAATCTTACATGTGTTTAGATGGATAACCAAATCATGTTTTTGTTAGATGTGGATGTAGATGAGCCATGATTGGACTTGCGAAAAGGATATAATTATGAGTCAGTATGGATCTTGTTTTCTACAATAATGGCCATCGAAGAAGTAGTTTACAACAGTTTTCACAACCCATCATGTTACTTGCTAGATATGGATACAATTCTCCATAATTAAACTCTTCTATAGATGCAATTATGAACTAATATGGATGTAATTTTACCATAATAAAAGAAAAACCAAGAGGTACATCACATGTGTTCAAATTGGCACAACCCACCATGTTAGGGATGTAATTATGAATTAATACAGATATATTTTTCCATAATATATGACGGACTAGGATGTAGGTTAATTACAAGTACCCAAACTGTCTTCCATTATATTCCTTTCTGCCAGATGGATGCAGTTTCATAACTACATTTTTGCTAGAGATGTAATTACGGATCAATATGGATGTAGTTTTTTAACATAACTATGCCTAAACAGGATGCATTTTCTCCATAATTACTCATTTTGATCGGGATAAAATATTTAATGGATAAGGATGTACTTTTTGTGTAATCATGTCTAGCCAAGAGGTAGTTCACAAGTGTTCAAGTGGACACATCTTGAGTTGTTATTTCGCTTGACGTGAACATAGTTTATCCACATTGATCATGTGACAATGATATAATTATGAGTCAATATGTATATTCTTATATACAATCATGTCCAACAAGATAGTACTTTGCCACTATTTTCACATCCCATTAGGTTATTTTGCTGGATATGGATATAATTTCTCCACAATTTAACTTTGCTCAGTATGTAATTATTAATCAGTATGGAAGGTTAACTATGATTCATCATAATCTGGATGTAGCTTAAATGTGTTTAAATGCCACAACACAAGATGTCTTTGTTTTATGCTAGCCATGGATTTGTCTACATAGTTACACTTGCACTAGAGGTGTAATTATGGATCAATATGGATCTAGTTTTTCTATAGTCAAGCCAAGAAAGGACGTAGTGTACATGTGTTTAAGTGGACATAATCTAGAATTTTATTTCTTCTCGATAAGGATGTAGATTCTTTACAATTTATATTTACTTTTAGGATTTAATTTTGAGTCATTATAGATATAGTTTTCTTTATTCATGCCCAAAAATAATGTTGTTTTCAAATGTTCAAACTAGTAAAGCCCAAAATGTCATTTTGCTAGTTAGGGATGTGGTTTCTCCATAATTTCATTTTTAAGAGGGATGTTATTGTGAATTAATATGGGTGTAGTTTTTCTTGATATAGATGTAGTTTCATAACTACATTTACGCTAGAGATGTAATTATGAGTAAATACAGATGTAGTTAATTTTATATAATTATGCCTAGATCGGATGGAGTCTCCATCTGTTCAACTGTGCACTGCCAAATCTGTTATTTTTGCTAGATATATGTTTAGTTTCTCCATAATTACTCTTTGTCTCCTGGATGTAATTATTAATCAATATGGATGTAGTTTTGGTGTAATCATGACTAACCAAGAGGTAGTTCACATGTGTTTTGGTGGACACAACCTAACTTGTTATTTTGCTAGATGTGTACATTGTTTGTCCACAATTGACTTGCACCATGGATATAAAGATGAGTCAGATATGTATGTAGTTTCCTATAATCACGCCTAACAAGATAGTAGTTTACTACTATTTGCGTAACCCATCCCAATGTTTTGCTAGATATGGATATAATTTGTCCTTAATTAAACTTTGTCAGAGATGTAACTATCAGTCAGTATGGATGTAGGTTTGCTATAATCCATGCCTAATCAGGATGTAGCTTACTTGTGTTTAAATGGCATAACACATGATGTTTTTTTGCAAGCCATGGATCTGTATTCTGCATAATTACACTTGCACTAGAGGTGTAATTATGGATCAATATGGATGTAGTTTTTCTATTGTCAAACTAAGATGTAGTTTATATGCGTTTACATGGCATAACCTAGCATTTTATTTATGCTAGATATGGGTGTTGTCTCTATACAATTTACATTTACTCCCGGGATGGATTTTGAAATAGTTTTGATATAGTTTTGTTATAATCATGCCCAACCATAACGTCATTTTTGCGTGTTCAACCTATCCAAGCCCAGGATGTCATTTTGCTAGTTATGGGTGTAGACTTGCAAAAGTCGTGCGTAACCATGTTGTAGTTTACATGTATTTAAATGGGCACATGCCAACATGTTATTTTGCTTCGTATGGTTGTAGTTTCTCCATAATTATATTTATGTGGGAGATGTAATTATGAACCAATCTGGATATAGTTTTCCTATAGTAATGCCTAGCTAGGGTGTAGTTTACAGTTATTCAAACTATCGTTACATGAGATTTTCCATAGATATTGATTCAATTTCATAATTGCACTTGCGCTAGTAATGGAATTATGAATAAATATGGATGTTGGTTTTCTATAATTATGGGGTTATAGCTTACATGTTATTTTGCTTGATATGGATATTATTACTTCATTATTACTATTGTGACTGGGATGTGATTATGAATTAACATGTGTAGGTATGCTATAATTATCACTAACCAGGATGTAGCTTACATGTACTTTGAGTGTGCACCTCCTAAGATGTGATTTATCTAGATATGGATGTAGTTCTTCCATAAATACTTTTGTGACATGGATGTAATTATGAATCAATATGGATGTCGTTCCTACATAAATACTCTTGTGACAAGGGTGTAATTCTGAATTAATGTAGATGTAATTATAATTTATCACACCTAAACAAGATGTAGTTTACACGTGTTTAAATGGGCACATCCCCAACCTGTTAATTTTTCTAGATATGGATGTAGTTCCTCCATGAATACTCTTGTGACAATGATGTAATTATGAATTAATATGGATGTAACTTTAACGAATCACACCTAACAAGATGTAGTTTACATGTGTTTAAATGGGCACATCCCCAACCTGTTAATTTTTCTAGATATGGATAATGAATTTTACTTGTAACTGAACTTGCGACAACGATATAATTATGAGCCAATATGGATATAGTTGTGCTACAATTATGACAAATGAGGAGGTAGTTTACATGTGTTTCACAACCCATCATGTTATTTGGCTAGATATGGATATAGTTTTTCCATAAATAAATTTGTGGGATATGGATAAAGAGTGGACATCTACTTGATGAAATCCAAGGGGTGAGGAGCACGTGCTTCCTTCAAACCTGGTCAGAAAGTCTTTCTGATAAGATTTCAACTAGCCTACTTACCTTCGTGATGTGAGGCGAGAACCTAGGAGAGGGCCTGTTGCCACTGTCCGCCGAACGAGTCGCCCGTCGGTGCCCTCTTATGACGATGAGGTGGGAGGTGAAGTAGGGGAGTGGTAGTGGTGGCGGCTTTTAGATAAGTTTCCCTTTTATAGATTTCTCCTTGATTGTTGCCAAGGCATAAGGGATTAGAAGATGGTATTCGAACGCCTTGATTTAGATTGCTACCGATGCCTCTGGCTAGGAGCAAAGGCTATCAGCAAGTTGAGATTGATACAGATTGCAAAGAAGTTCAAAATATTTAGGAGGTCGTCTCGCACCGATCTAGTTTAGTCCATATTTTAGTTGAGATGAAGGAGTTAGTAGGTTATTTCCAAGGATTTAAGCTCCTTCATGTAAGTAGGCAATGCAATGTGATAGCCCATAGGATTGTCAAGGAAGCTTTTAATATCGATCAGCATGTATCAAACTTTTATGAAATTCTGGCTTTTTTGGTTTGTGCTTTGCAAACCGATATGCCTTCGCGAGTTGAATAAAGGCCTGAGGGCGGACGGAGAAAAACTGCAGTATAGTCATTGCTATATATAGGCGTATATTTGACTAGGAACGCCCGCGTAGTGGGCCTTTGGCTGCCAATCGTGTAGATGCTTCTTCTTCTTTTTAGTAAGGGTAGAAAATCATTTGTTTCCTTGCCAATAAGGGAGGAAATGTTAATTTTGGTTCGGTTTAGTCACGGTTGGTTGGATACAAGCCGTAGTGGGCCATTATATACACAAGTCAAACTCAAAATGCACATGCACGTACTATAACCAAACTAATAAAACGCCAACCAACAATGCATGAACTATTAGATGGAAATCAAACCAACAATGCATGAACTATTAGATGTTTATCAGTGGGATCTGGAGGAGCTCGCTAACTAGTGGCAACTAGAGCATCCTCCTCAGCACACTGGAGAAGGCCACTTTGATCCTTGGGCATAGACCAACTTAGGGAAAAAGCCTAAGCTTGGGGGAGTACGTATTTCTCACCGACATTACATTCATGTTCACACACTCATTCATGTTGTCGGTGCTCATACTTTTTCATTGTACTATCCATGCTAAGTTTATTTTCCTTTTTGTGGCTTTCTTCTTGTGTGTTTGAAAAACCTTAAGACAAACCAAAAAAGATCAGTTGTAGCTTTTAGCTAGTTTACTTTCCCTGCATGTAGTAGTAGTAATTAAAAAGAAAACCCAAAAAGATTTCTCGTTCTTCTTTTTGCTTGTTGGTAGCTTTCCCGTGTAAATAGTTTTATTTATTTTATTGTTCTTTGGGGTCGAGAGGAGAAGACCATAATGAAAATGTTGAAGTGG
Organism: Aegilops umbellulata; assembly: GCA_032464435.1. Classification (NCBI taxonomy): domain Eukaryota; kingdom Viridiplantae; phylum Streptophyta; class Magnoliopsida; order Poales; family Poaceae; genus Aegilops; species Aegilops umbellulata. The sequence continues at coordinate 583,334,417 of CP136060.1, read as the reverse complement.
CTCTCACATGCATTATTGTTGATTTAACAAAGAGCCCATATTACCTTGTGTTCTCCTGTGTATTATAATGCATGCAGATTCCAGCTTAGCCCAGTTGCACGTGCACTATTATTATTGACCACACCGCTCGGTCGTGCAAGTGAAAGGCAATAATGATGATATATGATGGACTGATTGAGATGAGAGAAGCTGGTATGAACTCGACCTCTCTTGTTTTTTGTAAATATGATTAGTTCATCGTTCCTGATTCAGCCTATTATGAATGAAACATGTTTGCAATGACAATTAGAGATTATAGTTGCTTAAGCCATGCTTAATTAGCTAGGAGTTTATAATGGTTTACCTTGCGTGCCAACAAGCTATTAAAATGGTTGTGATGTGGTATGATAGGGTGGTATCCTCCTTTGAATGATTCAAGTGGCTTGACTTGGCACATGTTCACACATGTAGTTGAAACAAAATCAACATAGCCTCCACGATATTTATGCTCATGGTGGATCATATCCTACTCATGCTTGAACTCAATGTTTATTAATTTCAATGCATGTTCATGACTGTTGTCGCTCTCTAGTTGGTCGCTTCCCAGTCTTTTTCTAGCCTTCACTTGTACTAAGCGGGAATACTGCTTGCACATCCACTTCCATAAACCCCAAAGTTATTCCAGATGAGTCCACCATACCTTCCTATATGCGGTATCTACCTGCCGTTCCAAGTAAATTTGTATGTGCCAAACTCTAAATCTTCAAAAGAAATTCTGTTTTGTATGATCGAATAGCTCATGTATCAACTAGGGTTGTTTGTATCTTCCATGCTAGGCAGGTTATTCTCAAGAGGAGTGAACTCCGCTCCTCACTCATGAGAAAATGACTGGTAACTGGGATGCCCAGTCCCATGCTCAAACCAAATCAAAATAATTGCAAACAAAACTCACCCAGGACTATTGTTAGTTGGAGGCACCCGTTGTTTCGGGCTACCCATGGTTTGATGCTTGTTGGTGGTGGGGGAGTATAAACTTTACCATTCTGTTTGGGAACCGCCCATAATGTTTGTAGCATGGAAGATATCGAGATCTCTTGGTTATTATGTTGACAATGAAAGTGTGCCTCTCAAAATATTATTCATCTCTGCTTGAAAATCGAGCTCTAGCACCTCTACAAATCCATGCTTCCCTCTGCGAAGGGCCTATCTATTTACTTTTATATTGAGTCATCATCCTCTTATTGAAAAGCACCAGCTGGAGAGCACCACTCTCATTAGCATGCATTATTATTAGTTTATATTGAGTATGACTATGTCTGGATCTCTTTTACCATGAATTACAACGTTTAGTCAGTCCTTGATCTTCAGAGGTGCTCTGCATTTATGTTTTGCGGTCTCAGAAAGGGCTAGCGAGATACCATCTTGTTATATCACATTATGGTTGGTTTGAGAAAGTGTTGTCATCCGAGATTTATTATTATTGCTCGCTAGTTGATTATGTCATTGATATGAGTAAACATGAGACCTAAATGTTATTGTGAATATGGTTAGTTCATAATCTTTGTTGAAAACTTGAATGCTGGCTTTACATATTTACATCAACAAGAGCAAACAGAGTTTGTAAAAGGTTTTCTTTATCACTTTCATTTTGTCAACTGAATTGCTTGAGGACAAGCAAATGTTTAAGCTTGGGGGAGTTGATACGTCTCCATCGTATCTACTTTTCCAAACACATCTGCCCTTGTTTTGGACTCTAACTTGCATGATTTGAATGGAACTAACCCGGACTGACGCTGTTTTCAGCAAAATTGCCTTGTGTTATTTTTGTGCAGAAATAAAAGTTACCAGAATGACCTGAAACTTCACGGAGATATTAAGGCCAGGGGGCCCACACCCTGTCCATGAGGGTGAGGCGCGCCTACCCCCTGGGCGCGCCCCCTGCCTCGTGGGCCCCTGGTGCTCCACCAACCTCAACTCCAACTCCATATATTCACGTTCGGGGAGAGAAAAATCAGAGAGAAGGATTGATCGCGTTTTACGATACGGAGCCGCCGCAAGCCCTAATCTCTCTCGGGAGGGCTGATTTGGAGTCCAGGGCTCCGGAGAGGGGAATCCGTCGCCGTCGTCATCATCAACCTTCCTCCATCACCAATTTCATGATGCTCACTGCCGTGCGTGAGTAATTCCATCGTACACTTGCTGGATGGTGATGGGTTGGATGAGATTTACCATGTAATCAAGTTAGTTTTGTTAGGGTTTGATCCCTAGTATTCATTATGTTCTAAGATTGATGTTGCTATGACTTTGCTATGCTTAATGCTTGTCACTAGGGCCCGAGTGCCATGATTTCAGATCTGAACCTATTATGTTTTCATGAATATATGTGAGTTCTTGATCCTATCTTGCAAGTCTGTAGTCACCTATTATGTGTTATGATCCGTTAACCCCGAAGTGACAATAATCGGCATACTTACCGGTGATGACCGTAGTTTGAGGACTTCATGTATTCACTAAGTGTTAATGCTTTGGTCCGGTACTCTATTAAAAGGAGGCCTTAATATCCCTTAGTTTCCAATAGGACCCCGCTGCCACGGGAGGGTGATACGTCTCCAACGTATCTATAATTTTTGATTGCTCCATGCTATATTATCTACTGTTTTGGGCAATATTTGGCTTTATTATCCACTTCTATATTATTTTTGGGACTAACCTATTAAATGGAGGCCCAGCCCAGATTTGCTGTTTTATGCCTATTTCAGTGTTTTGACGAAAAGGAATATCAAACAGAGTCGAAACAGAACGAAATCAACTCGAGAATTTATTTTTGGAAGGAAACCTACCGGATAGACTTGGACCCTCCGTCAGAAGATGAAGGAGATGCTCACGAGGGTAGGGGCACGCCCACCCCCCTTGGGCGCGCCCCCCTGCCACTTGGCCCCCCCTTCGGTCAACCGACGTACTCCTTTCAGCCATATATACCTACGTATCATAAAACTTCCAGAACAGAGATTAGATCGGGAGTTCCGCCGCGCAAGCCTCTGTAGCCACCAAAAACCTCTCGGGACCCTATTCTGCACCCTGCCGGAGGGGGGAACCCTCACCGGCGGCCATCTTCGTCATCCCGGCGCTCTCCATGACAAGGAGGGAGTAGTTCACCCTCGGGGCTGAGGGTATGTACCAGTAGCTATGTGTTTGATCTCTCTCTCTCTCTCTCTCTCATGTTCTTGATTTGGCACGATCTTGATGTATCGCGAGCTTTGCTATTATAGTTGGATCTTATGTTTCTTCTCCCCCTCTTCTCTCTTGTAATGGATTGAGTTTCCCCTTTGAAGTAATCTTATCGGATTGAGTCTTTAAAGATTTGAGAACACTTGATGTATGTCTTGCCGTGCGTATCTGTGGTGACAATGGGATACGAGGTTATTCACTTGATGTATGTTTTGGTGATCAACTTGCGGGTTCCGCCCATGAACCTATGCATAGGGGTTGGCACACGTTTTCGTCGTGATTCTCCGGTAGAAACTTTCGGCACTCTTTGAGGTTCTATGTGTTGGTTTGAATAGATGAATTGAGATTGTGTGATGCATATCGTATAATCAAGCCCACAGATACTTGAGGTGACATTGGAGTATCTAGGTGACATTAGGGTTTTGGTTGCTTTGTATCTTAAGGTGTTATTCTAGTACGAACTCTAGGGCTGTTTGTGACAGTTATAGGAATAGCCCAACGGATTGATTGGAAAGAATAACTTTGAGGTGGTTTCGTACCCTACCATAATCTCTTCGTTTGTTCTCCGCTATTAGTGACTTTAGAGTGACTCTTTGTTGCATGTTGAGGGATAGTTATATGATCCAATTATGTTATTATTGTTGAGAGGACTTGCACTAGTGAAAGTATGAACCCTAGGCCTTGTTTCCTATCATTGCAATACCGTTTACGCTCACTTTTACCCCTCGTTACCTTGCTGTTTTTATATTTTCAGTTTACAAAAACCCATATCTACCATCCATATCGCACTTGTATGAACATCTCTTCTCCGAACTAGTGCACCTATACAATTTACCATTGTATTGGGTGTGTTGGGGACACAAGAGACTCTTTGTTATTTGGTTGCAGGGTTGCTTGAGAGGGACCATCTTCATCCTACGCCTCCCACGGATTGATAAACCTTAGGTCATCCACTTGACGGAAATTTGCTACTGTCCTACAAACCTCTGCACTTGGAGGCCCAACAACGTCTACAAGAAGAAGGTTGTGTAGTAGACATCAAGCTCTTTTATGGCGCCGTTGCCGGGGAGGTTAGTGCTTTAAGGTATATCTTTAGATCTTGCAATTGAATATTTTTGTTTCTTGTTTTATCACTAGTTTAGTCTATAAAAGAAAACTACAAAAAATGGAATTTAGTTTGTCTCATACGCTTCATCTTTTTAATATCTTTCATGAGTATGATGGAAAGGAAAATTGTGCCAAAGTGTTAGAAGAAGAATGTATTAAAATGTTTTGCACTAAATCTTTGAATGATGAGCATGATTTCAATGTTGTTAGTACGAATTCTTTGAATATCCATGATGCTAATGATGATTGCACTAGTTATGATGAAAATGCCTCCTATAAACATGTCAATTTTTGCGGAGTGCATTGGGTTTGTAAGTACGCACCAAATAGGGAAGATAGATATTGCAAGAGGCATAAGTACTTAGAAACCAAATTGTTGCAATAAGAGCTAGATGAATGCTCTGAAAGATTCAATATTTATAGTACTCCTTGTGAACTTTGCAATGAACATGGTCATTTAAAGCTCCAATGCTATTTGTTTCATGATCAAATTGTGTCCAAATATTGTGATAATTTGATTACCCTTGAGCATCATAAAGAGCTTAGCCTTCTTTTGGGGTATGAAGAAATGAAACGTATAATTGAGGGTATTCCAAAGTTTAATCTTGATAAAGTTCTTCATTTTGATCTAGAGAAATCTTTTATGTATTGTGCGGTGAATTGCATTGATAATCCTTATATTGCCAATTACATAAAGAAAAGAAAACAAATAGAGGATGAAGAGAATACTAACGAAAGGGAAGAGACTTCCCAATATCCACCTATTATTTCTTATGATGAATCAGGTAACGAGGAGGAGCCTTCTATTCAACCAATATCATTAATAAGGAGCTCCAAAAAGAGGATTGAACCCACACATGATGGGGTGAAGAAGAAGAAAAGAAAAAGAAAGAGAGGTAAAAAGGTATCTCTCCCAAATAAAGTTGCTCCTATTATTGTTGTGCCTCATGAAAATGATACACTTGATGATGATCTCGTTATGCCTATTACTTGTTGTGATGATTATGATTGGGAAGATAATGATACCCCTTATGATCTTGAAAATATTTTTGTCACTTGCTTGGAAGAATATGATAATAATGTTTGCTATACTATTGGTGCTATCCATTCTATTAATAATGAGAGTGATTATGCCTATGATACGAAAAGGCCCAAGCTTGGGGAAGCTATGTTTGATGAAGATGATGTTTTTGAGAATATATTTGCTGCAATTAATGTTTGTCCCAAGCTTGGGGATGCTATATTTAACGAAGATGATATTTTTAGCCTCTCAAGTTTTGATACACAAAGTAGTTATGATGATAGCATGCCTTCTACTTATGATGATTATATTGATGAAAGTGGGTTTGGAAGAGTGACAACTTTAGGAAGTAGTGATCCCACAATATTTGAGGATGTTGAATCTTATAATATTTATGAAAGTGGATTTGGAGAGGTCACGACTTTATTTAGTGATGTATCCACTATTTCGGAAGAGGCTTCAATCGATTGTGATGAGAACAAAGTTGCTACTTATGATGATTATTGTGATAAAACTTATGCTATAAAGAGTAGTGATGATTATCTTTATAAAAATTGTCATGATTATGAGTACCCTTTCTCTGAACATTACTCTTTTAATGTGGAAACAATTTATTGTATTCAAGTCTCTTATGATACTCACACTATTCCGAATGAGAAGAATTTTGCTTATGTGGTGAGTAATAAAATTTCTATGCAAGTAGATCATGAAAAGAATGATTTAGGTGCTGGTTATATTGTTGAATTCATTCATGATGCTACTGAAAATTATTATGAGGGAGGAACATATGCTTGTAGGAATTGCAATAATATCAAGTTTCCTCTCTATGTGCTTAAAATCTTGAAGTTATGCCTGTTTTGCCTTCCTATGCTAGTTGATTGTTGTTCCCATAAGTTGTTTGCTCATAAAATCCCTATGCATAGGAAGTGGGTTAGGCTTAAATGTGCTAGTCATATTCTTCATGATGCTCTCTTTATGTTTCAATTCCTATCTTTTATGTGAGCATCGTTGAAATCATCATGCCTAGCTAGGGGCGTTAAACGATAGCGCTTGTTGGGAGGCAACCCAACTTTATTTTAGTTTCTTGCTTTTTAGTTCTGTTTAGGAATAAATAATCCATCTAGTTTCTGTTTAGATGTGGTTTTATGTACTAATTAGTGTTTGTGCCAAGTAGAACCTTTGGGAAGACTTGGGTGAAGTCTTTATGATCATGCTGTAAAAAACAGAAACCTTAGCGCTCACGAGATTAGCTAGAACTTTTTACTGGAGAGTGATATTTAGTTGATTATTTTTGCAGATGATTACTAGACAAATTTCTAAGGTCCACCAATTTATTTCAGAATTGTTGGAGTTCCAGAAGTTTGTGTTAGTTACAGATTACTACAGACTGTTCTGTTTTTGAAAGATTCTGTTTTTCGTGTGTTGTTTGATTATTTTGATGACTCTATGGCTAGAAAATAGTTTATAAACCATAGAGAAGTTGGAATAAAGTAGGTTTAACACCAATATAAATAAATAATGAGTTCATTACAGTACCTTGAAGTGGTGTTTTGTTTTCTTTCACTAACGGAGCTCACGAGTTTTCTGTTAAGTTTTGTGTTGTGAAGTTTTCAAGTTTTGGGTAAAGATTCGATGGACTATGGAATCAGGAGTGGCAAGAGCCTAAGCTTGGGGATGCCCAAGGCACCCCAAGGTAATATTCAAGGATAACCAAGCATCTAATCTTGGGGATGCCCCGGAAGGCATCCCCTCTTTCGTCTTCGTTCATCGGTAACTTGGAAGTATATTTTTATTCACCACATGATATGTGTTTTGCTTGGAGCGTCATTTTATTTTATTTAGCTTTGCTTGCTGGTTGAGTAAAGTATCAAGATCTGAAATTCTTAAATGTTAGATAATCTTCACATAGTTGCATAATTATCCGACTACTCATTGATCTTCACTTATATCTTTCAGAGTAGTTTGTTGTTTGCTCTAGTGCTTCACTTATATCTTTTAGAGCATGGTGGTAGTTTTATTTTAGATGAACTCTCATGCTTCACTTATATTATTTTGAGAGTCTTAAATAGCATGGTAATTTTCTTAAAATCCTAATATGCTAAGCATAAAAGATTTGTAAGAATTCTTATGAGTGTGTTGAATACTAAGAGAAGTTTGATGCTTGATGATTGTTTTGAGATATGGAGGTAGTGATATTAAAATTGTGCTAGTTGAGTAGTTGTGAATTTGAGAAATACTTGTGTTAAAGTTCGTTATTCCCGTAGCATGCACGTATGGTGAACCGTTATGCGATGAAGTCGGAGCATGATTTATTTATTGATTGTCTTCCTTATGAGTGGCGGTCGGGGACGAGCGATGGCTTTTTCCTACCAATCTATCCCCCTAGGAGCATGCGCGTACTACTTTGCTTTGATAACTTCTAGATTTTTGCGATAAGTATATGAGTTCTTTATGACTAATGTTGGGTCCATGGATTATATGCACTTTTCCCATCCTTCCACCTTTGCTAGCCTCTCTAATACCGCGCACTTTTCACCGTATGATACACCCACCATATATCTTCCTCAAAACAGCCACCATACCTACCTATCATGGCATTTTCATAGCCATTCCGAGATATATTGCCATGCAACTTTCCACCGTTCCGTTTATTATGACACACTCCATCATTGTCATATTGCTAGCATGATCATGTAGTTGACACTGTATTTGTGGCAAGGCCACCATTCATATTCTTTCATACATGTCACTCTTGATTCATTGCATATCCCGGTACACCGCCGGAGGCATTCATATAGAGTCATATATTCTTCTAAGTATTGAGTTGTATTTTTTGAGTTGTAAGAAAAATAAAAGTGTGATGATCATCATTATTAGAGCATTGTCCCAATGAGGAAAGGATGATTGTCACATCCCTAGTTCTGGTATGCACTAGGCTAGCCCTTCATGTGTGCATCATATTTAAATTTTTCAGAAAGTTGAAATGGGGATTGTTTAAACCCTAGCATCAAAGGAATTCACTAGGTTCAACTAAAATATTTTCAGTGAATCCAAATGGCTTAAAAAAATGTTCATCATTTCTGGAAAATGCTAGAAGCAATAACCAGAGGTGTTGCATATTTTTCCATGACATATTTGGGCTCTGAATTAAATCATATAGTATTTGCATTTGGACATTTAAATGCTATTAAATATTTTAAATGCTCAAATAATCATAAACTAAAATGTTTCTTGTTGGTTATATTCCAAACAGTGGCATTGAGCAGTTTCATGATTTTTGGATCTGTTTAAGTATTTTAAATAAAGCCCTAAAGACTACAGAATAATAGAAAATAGAAACAACTAAGTAAGAGAGAGAGAGAGAGAGACGGCCACTGGGCCACTCACCTGGACATAACTGGCAGCCCACCTGGCTGGCCCAGCTGGTGGCCTAGCCCACCAGGGCCCATGCCAGTCATCCTCTACCTCTGCCAGTAGGCAGAGGAGGGAGACAGCGCACGCGCGCCGTGGCGACACGCCACCTCCCTGCCTGCCTGCGTCCCTCGCCACCGCGACGCCTGAACCGCCTCCCCGGCCTTCCCTCGATCCCCTGGATCCTCCCGCTCACTCTCTCGAGCTCCTCTCCCCTCCTCTATCTCTCTCGCACGCACCACCGAACATCGCCGTCGCCGCCGTTCGCTGGCCACGCGCTCCCCGCCGTCCCCTCGACCGCCCTCGTGTTCGAGAGCTCCGCGACGTCGTCTTCTTCATCCTCGAAGAGCCACGCGAGTCGGGAGGGCCTGGAACGTCGCCACCACCGTCGTCTTCATCGTCGGCCGCCCGAGATCGCCATCGTCGTTCCGGCTGCACCAGACCTTCCCCGAGCCCGCTGACGACGCCCTTGAGATTGCTGTGAGCTCCTCTACGTTTACCACCTGCCTCCAAGCTCTTGCTCGTCCCGTAGCTGTTGCACACCGAGCTCCCGCGCCACCGTTCACCATGGCCGACGGCCGCGTCGTCGCCGAGCTCCCCTAATCGCTCTGTGCTGCCTAGAGTCCCTCTGGAGCGTCTAGAAACCCCGCACGCCCCTCCGCTCGGTCGCTAGCCAGCTACAGCCCCGCGCCCGGACCTAGCCGAACTCCGGCGGCCGCCATCATAGTCGTTGTCGTCAACTCCGACCACCCCCGGCGATGCCGTCTGCATCACTAGATGCGCAAGAGCCCCAGCTCTCCGCAGCCGCAAACCACGCGCGAAACGGTGCTCTATAGCACCGTCCCGAGCAACTCCGGCGCGTCACCGCCGTGCCTTTGCTCACCGGCGTCAACCGCTGACGTGGCACCACCATTAGGGCCTAAGCACCCTACTGATTACCCCCTGGAGTCAATGACAACCGGGCCCCACCGCCCAATTAACCGGCTAACTAAAATAGATTAGGTTAGTGTAAATTACCTGTTTAGATTAGTGCTAACCCTGTGGACCCCACGTGTCAGCTTTGACTTGGTCAAGTCAACGTTGACTGGTCCCACTTGTCATCCACCCTAACCAACCTTAGTCACTGACCAGCAGGCCCCACAGGTTAGGTTTAACCTGGGCGGCGCCTGTTGACCTGCTGAGGTCAGCATGACGTAATGCTGACGCTATAAATCATTTTCTAGATTTAAATTTATTCAGGAAATTCCAGAAAATGCCTAAAACTTCTAAAAATCATAGAAATTAATCTATAGCTCCGAATGAAATAATTTATATATGAAAAATTATCAGAAAAATCCAATCTATCCATTTATGCTATTTTCATGCATGTTAGAACAACTTATAGCTACTGTTTAGGACAAATCAATTGAAGGCCATTTAAATAACCACATGTGGAGTTTGAATTTGAATCTTAGATTCAAACCAACTTCATTTAACCTGCTGCTAGTTGCATTAGCTCAAACCACAGCATATTGTCATGTCATGATCATGCATCATATTGAGCATTGCATTGATTGTGTCCTTTCTCTGTTTGCCGGTGGTTGTCCCCTCTCGATAGACGTGGTTGCGACGATGAGTTCGATGACACCGATGAAGAGCTATATTATCTTCAGAAGTGCCAGGCAAGCAAAAACCCCCTTGTTCATTCCGTTATAATCCCACTCTCTCGCTCCTGCTCTCTTTTACTGCATTAGGACAACAACGATTCAACTGTTACTTGCTGCGGTAGCTGAACCCCTTTATCCTCTGCATGACCTGTCATTGCCATAGTAAATAGATGAAACCCACTAGCATGAGTAGGAGTTGTTTGAGCCCTGATGTGCCTACTCATTCTTGCTTGTTTGTCATGCCTGCTATTGCTTAGAGTTGTGTCAGGTCTGATTCATCGGGAATGAATTGGAATGTGGTGAACATGTCCTACTGTTGAGAGCTAAGTGTGTGAACACGATTTGGTAAAGGTAGCGGTGAGAGGCCATGTAGGAGTACATGGTGGGTTGTCTCATTGCAGCCGTCCTCAGGAACTGAGTTCTGTGTTTGTGATCCATGAAGAGTTACTACCACGCATTGGAATGCTTAAGTGCCCCTCTCGACTTATTAATCAACCTGATCTCTGTCCAGGAGTTGCAACTAGTTTCTGGCGTTTGTAGGTAGTGTTAGTAGTCTACCAAGTGGCACCCCGTACAAGTCGGCTTGGGACAGACTAGGCACCGTGGCCGGGTATGCCAAGCGCCGCCCGTTTGGTGGGCTTGGAACCCTGTACACATCGTTTGGGGCCGTGAGCGACACCCCGGCCGGATCTCCTTGCGGATGGAACCCGAATAGGCGATAAACCTGGACGAGAGACTTGTGTGGTTAGTCTGGTCGTGGCCAACTCCCTCGCCCGGCTTCCGCTTGAAGGTTGCCGAGGTACATGACGTGTACAGGGCGATAAGTGGCGAGAGCGTGTGTGAAGAAGTACACCCCTACAGGGTTATCATTATCTATTCGAATAGCCGGATTCCTCGGATATGGAAACATTGGACCCCTTGCATAGTTCATATACAAGTGAAAGTGGATACTCTAAAATACGCAAGATAAGCGTGAGTGCTATGGATGGCTTTCTCGTAGGGAGACGGGAGTGGATCCATAGTGGTGTATTGATATGGTGAATATGTGGACTCATGTGCGCCACCTCAAAAGAGTTACTTGCAATCGTAGTCAGGATAGCCACCGAGTCAAAGTTGGCTTGCTGCAGTTAAACTCCACCACCTCTTTATTGATACCGATGCATATGTAGCTAGTTCTGATGTAAGTCTTGCTGGGTACATTTGTACTCATGTTTGCCTATTTTATGTTTTTGCAGAGAGACTTCAGTCTCGCTAGTAGTACCGCTTGGACTTCGACGTTTAGCTTGTTACCTCAGCTACGATCTTGTGCCCTCGGCAGGATCTGGTAGATAGTCAGGCTTCTCAGCCTTTTTCATTTGTAGATGTCTGTACTCAGACATGTTAAGCTTCCGCATGTGCTTTGACTTGTAATATCTCGCTCCTCGGAGCCTAATGAATAAATACTTGAGTCGTAGAGTCTTGTTGTGATGCCATGTTGTATTTACACATATCGAGCATATTGTGTGTATGATTGAAATGCTTGGTATGTGTGGGATCCGACAATGTAGTTGTTTATCCTCGGCAGCCTCTCTTATGGGGAAATGTAGTCTAATGCTTCCTTGAGCCATAGTAGTCCGCTACAGCCCGGTTCACCGGAGTCCTGCTAGCCCAGCACTACTGCTTAGGACACTTGACTGGCCGGCATGTGTTTCACTTCGTTCCTGTGTCTGTCCCTTCGGGGAAATGTCACGCGGTGACATCCGGAGTCCTGCCTAGCCTGCTACAGCCCGGGTTACCGGAGTCCTGTTAGCCCAGTGCTACAGCCCGGATTCACACGTTGTTGACCGACATGCTCGAGGTTGATTCATGTATGCCTGTTCCCATGGGTTAGTGCTGCTTTGGGTTCACGACTAGCCATGTCGGCCCGGGTTCTTTGTCATATGGATGCTAGCGACACTATCATATACGCGAGCCAAAAGGCGCAAACGGTCCCGGGCCAGGTAAGGTGGCACCCGTGGGAATACCGTGCGTGAGGCCGCAAAGCGATATGTTGTGTTACATGCTAGATCGGTGTGACTTAGGATCGGGGTCCTGACAATGATGGAGACTATGATTCCCCCACAAGTCGGGATGAGACTCCGAACGAAAAATAAAAAAAGAGAAAAAAAGAGGCCATAAAAAAAGAGAAAAGGCCCAAACAAAAAAAATAAAAAAATAAAAAAATGAGAGAAAAAGAGAGAAGGGACAATGCTACTATCCTTTTACCACACTTGTGCTTCAAATTAGCACCATGGTCTTCATGATAGAGAGTCTCCTATGTTGTCACTTTCATATACTAGTGGGAATTTCACATTATAGAACTTGGCTTGTATATTCCAATGATGGGCTTCCACAAAATGCCCTAGGTCTTCGTGAGCAAGCGAGTTGGATGCACACCCACTTAGTGTCTTTTGTTGAGCTTTCATATATTTATAGCTCTAGTGCATCCGTTGCATGGAAATCCCTACTCACTCACATTGATATCTATTGATGGGCATCTCCATAGCCCGTTGATACGCCTAGTTGACGTGAGACTATCTTCCCCTCGTTTGTCTTCTCCACAACCACCATTCAATTCCACATATAGTGCTATATCCATGGCTCACGCTCATGTATTGCGTGAAGATCGAAAAAGTTTTGAAAATGTTAAAGTATGAAACAATTGCTTGGCTTGTCATCCGGGTTGTGCATGATTTAAATACTTTGTGTGGTGAAGATGGAGCATAGCTAGACTATATGATTTTGTAGGGATAACTTTCTTTGGCCATGATATTTTGAGAAGACATAATTGCTTTGTTAGTATGCTTGAAGTATTATTATTTTTATGTCAATATGAACTTTTGTCTTGAATCTTTCGGATCTGAATATTCATGTCACAATTGAGAAGAATTACAATGAAATTATGCCAACTAGCATTCCACATCAAAAATTATCTTTTTTTTCATTTACCTACCCGAGGACGAGCAGAAATTAAGCTTGGGGATGCTTGATACGTCTCCAACGTATCTATAATTTTTGATTGCTCCATGCTATATTATCTACTATTTTGGGCAATATTGGGCTTTATTATCCACTTTTATATTATTTTTGGGACTAACCTATTAACTGGAGGCCCAGCCCAGATTTGCTGTTTTATGCCTATTACAGTGTTTCGAGGAATAGGAATATCAAACGGAGTCGAAACGGAACGAAATCAACTGGAGAAGTTATTTTTGGAAGGAAACCTACCGGATAGACTTGGACCCTACGTCAGAAGATGAAGGAGGTGCTCACGAGGGTAGGGGGCGCGCCCACCCCCCTAGGGCGCGCCCCCCTGCCACGTGGCCCCCCCTTCGGTCCACCGATGTACTCCTTTCAGCCATATATACCTACGTATCGTAAAACTTCCAGAACAGAGATTAGATCGGTAGTTCCACCGCCGCAAGCCTCTGTAGCCACCAAAAACCTGTCGGGACCCTGTCCCGGCACCCTGCCGGAGGGGGGAACCCTCACCGGTGGCCATCTTCATCATCGCGGCACTATCCATGACGAGGAGGGAGTAGTTCACCCTCGGGGCTGAGGGTATGTACCAGTAGCTATGTGTTTGATCCCTCTCTCTTTCTCTCTCTCTCTTTCTCTCTCTCTCTCTCTCTCTCTCTCGTGTTCTTGATTTGGCACGATCTTGATGTATCACGAGCTTTGCTATTATAGTTGGATCTTATGTTTCTTCTCCCCCTCTTCTCACTTGTAATGGATTGAGTTTCCCCTTTGAAGTAATCTTATCGGATTGAGTCTTTAAAGATTTGAGAACACTTGATGTATGTCTTGCCGTGCGTATCTGTGGTGACAATGGGATATCACGTGATTCACTTGATGTATGTTTTGGTGATCAACTTGCGGGTTCCGCCCATGAACCTATGCATAGGGGTTGGCACACATTTTCGTCGTGATTCGCCGGTAGAAACTTTGGGCACTCTTTGAGGTTCTATGTGTTGGTTTGAATAGATGAATTGAGATTGTGTGATGCATATCGTATAATCATGCCCACGGATACTTGAGGTGACATTGGAGTATCTAGGTGACATTAGGGTTTCGGTTGATTTGTATCTTAAGGTGTTATTCTAGTATGAACTCTAGGGCTGTTTGTGACACTTATAGGAATAGCCCAACGGATTTATTGGAAAGAATAACTTTGAGGTGGTTTCGTACCCTACCATAATCTCTTCGTTTGTTCTCCGCTATTAGTGACTTTGGAGTGACTCTTTGTTGCATGTCGAGGGATAGTTATATGATCCAATTATGTTATTATTGGTTGAGAGGACTTGCACTAGTGAAAGTATGAACCCAAGGCCTTGTTTCCTATCATGGCAATACCGCTTACGCTCACTTTTACCGCTCGTTACCTTGCTGTTTTTATATTTTCAGTTTACAAAAACCTATATCTACCATCCATATTGCACTTGTATCACCATCTCTTCGCCGAACTAGTGCACCTATACAATTTACCATTGTATTGGGTGTGTTGGGGACACAAGAGACTCTTTGTTATTTGGTTGCAGGGTTGCTTGAGAGAGACCATCTTCATCCTAAGCCTCCCACGGATTCATAAACCTTAGGTCATCCACTTGAGGGAAATTTTCTACTGTCCTACAAACCTCTGCACTTGGAGGCCCAACAACGTCTACAAGAAGAAGGTTGTGTAGTAGACATCAGAGGGTAGGACAAAAGATGTCATGCAAGTTATTTTCCATAAGCACGTATGACTATATTCAGAATACATGCTGATACGTCTCCAACGTATCTATAATTTTTGATTGCTCCATGCTACTTTATCTACTGTTTTGGACTATATTGGGCTTTATTTTCGACTTATATATTATTTTTGGGACTAACCTATTAACTGGAGGCCCAGCCCAGAATTGCTGTTTTTTGCCTATTTTAGTATTTCGAGGAAATAAAATATCAAACGGAGTCCAAACGGAATAAAACCTTCGGGAACGTGATCTTCTCACCGAACGTGATCCAGGAGACTTGGACCCTACTCCAAGAAGTTTCCGGGGAGGTCATGAGGGTGGAGGGCGCGCCCCCCTGGGGGCGCCCCCTGCCTCGTGGGCCCCTCGGAGCTCCATCGACGTGCTCCTTCCTCCTATATATACCTACGTACCCCCATTAGACAATAGAAGGAGCCAAAAACCTAATTCCACCGCCGCAACTTCCTGTATCCGCGAGATCCCATCTTGGGGCCTGCTCCGGAGCTCCGCCGGAGAGGGCATCCATCTCGGAGGGCTTCTACATCAACACCATAGCCCTTCCGATGAAGTGTGAGTAGTTTACTTCAGACCTTTGGGTCCATAGCTAGTAGCTAGATGGCTTCGTCTCTCTTTTTGGATCTCAATACAATGTTCTCCCCCTCTCTCGTGGAGATCTATTCGATTTAATATTCTTTTTGCGGTGTGTTTGTTGAGACCGATGAATTGTGGGTTTATGATCCAACTTATCTATGAATAATATTTGAATCTTCTCTGAATTCTTTTATGGATGATTGAGTTATCTTTGCAAGTCTCTCTGAATTATCCGTTTGGTTTGGCCAACTAGATTGGTAGTTCTTGAAATGGGAGAAGTGCTTAGCTTTGGGTTCAATCTTGCGGTGTCCTTACTCAGTGACAGAAAGAGTTGCAAGGCACGTATTGTATTGTTGCCATCGAGGATAACAAGATGGGATATTTATCATATTGCATGAATTTATTCCTCTACATCATGTCATCTTGCTTAAGGCGTTACTCTGTTTTTAACTTAATACTCTAGATGCATGCTGGATAGCGGTCGATGAGTGGAGTAATAGTAGTAGATGCAGGCAGGAGTTGGTCTACTTGTCACGTACGTAATGCCTATATACATGATCATACCTAGATAACCTTATAACTATGCTCAATTCTATCAATTGCTCAACAGCAATTTGTTCACCCACCGTAGAATATCTATGCTCTTGAGAGAAGCCACTAGTGAAACCTATGGCCCCCGGGTCTATTCTCATCATATCAATCTCCATTACTTTATTTTACTTGTTTTGCTTTTACTTTTCACTTTGCATCTTTATACCAAAAATACCAAAAATATTATCTCTATCAGATCTCACTCTCGTAAGTGACCGTGAAGGGATTGACAACCCCTAAGCGTTGGTTGCGAGTTGCTACCGTTTTGTGCAGGTACAAGGGACTTGCGTGTGACCTCCTACTAGATTGATACCTTGGTTCTCAAAAACTGAGGGAAATACTTACGCTACTGTGCTGCATCACCCCCTCCTCTTTGGGGAAAACCAACGCTAGCTCGAGACGTAGCAAGAAGGATTTCTCACGCCGTTGCCGGGGAGGCCTACGCAAAAGTCGACATACCAAGTACCCATCACAATCTCTATCTCTCGCATTACATTATTTGCCATTTGCCTCTCGTTTTCCTCTCCTCCACTTCACCCTTGCCGTTTTATTCGCCCTCTCTTTCCCAATCTCCTCCTCTTTTTCCCTTTGCCTTTTGTTTGCTCGTGTGTTAGTTTGCTTGCTTGTCGTGATGGCCCAAGATGCTACCAAATTGTGTGACTTCACCAATACCAATAACAATGATTTCCTTAGCACTCCGATTGCTCCTCTTGCCAATACTGAATCTTGTGAAATCAATACTGCTTTGTTGAATCTTGTTATGAAAGATCAATTCGCCGGCCTTCCTAGTGAAGATGCCGCTACTCATCTAAATGGCTTTGTTGATTTATGTGATATGCAAAAGAAAAAGGATGTCGATAATGATGTCGTTAAATTGAAGCTATTTCCTTTTTCGCTTAGAGATCGTGCTAAAGCGTGGTTTTCATCTTTGCCTAAAAATAGTATTGATTCTTGGAACAAGTGCAAAGATGCTTTTATCTCTAAGTATTTTTCTCCCGCTAAGATTATCTCTCTTAGGAACGATATTATGAATTTTAAGCAACTTAATCATGAACATGTTGCACAAGCTTGGGAGAGAATGAAATTAATGCTACGTAATTGTCCTACTCATGGTTTGAACTTATGGATGATTATACAAAAAAATTATGCTGGATTGAATTTTGCTTCTAGAAATCTTTTAGATTCGGCCACGGGAGGCACTTTTATGGAAATCACTTTAGGAGATGCTACTAAACACCTAGATAATATTATGGACAATTATTCTCAATGGCATACTGAAAGATCTACTAATAAAAAAGTGCATGCTATAGAAGAAATCAATTTTTTGACTGAAAAGATGGATGAACTTAGGAATTTATTTGTTAAGAGTGTTTCTTCTGATCCCAATAATATGCCTTTATCTACTGTGCTTGAGAATAATAATGAATCTATGGATGTGAATTTTGTTGGTAGGAATAGTTTTGGTAACAACGCGTATAGAGGGAATTTTAATTCTAGGCCTTATCCTAGTAATCCTTCTAATAATTATGGAAATTCCTACAACAACTCTTATGGAAATTATAATAAGATGCCCTCTGAATTTGAGAGTAGTGTTAAAGAGTTTATGAATTCGTAAAAGAATTTCAATGCTTTGCTTGAAGAGAAATTGCTTAAAGATGATGATTTGGCTAGGAACGTTGATAGAATTTCTCTTGACGTTGATTCTTTAAATCTTATATCTATTACTCCTAAGCATGATATCAATGAGTCTCTCAAAGCCATGATAATTTCCATTGATGAGTGCAAACAAAGATGCCTTTATTAAAGCGTGTTCTTCTAATTCCTATGAAAATCAAGATGAAGATCTAAAAGTTATTGATGTGTCCCCTATTAAATCTTTGTTTTGCAATATGAATCTTGATGAATCTGATTATGATCTTCCCTTACGTAGAAGGCGTTCTAAGAATTCTGAGTTTTTAGATCCTGATGATGAAATTGATAAAAAAGGGATTGAAAGAAATAAAAATCTAGATATTGCTAAACCCACAATTTTGGATCTCAAGGAATTTAACTATGAAAATTGCTCTTTAATTGATGGTATTTCCTAGTTGCAATCCGTGTTAAATTCTCCTCATGCTTATAGTCGAAATAAGGCCTTTACCGAACACATTATTGACGCCTTAATGCAATCTTATGAAGAAAAGCTTGAGTTGGAAATTTCTATCCCTAGAAAACTCCATGATGAGTGGGAACCTAGAATTAAGATTAAAATTAAAAATTATGAGTTTCATGCTTTGTGTGATTTGGGTGCTAGTGTCTCTACTATCCCCAAAGCTTTGTGTGATTTGCTAGATTTCCGTGACTTTGATGATTGCTCTCTAAACTTGCATCTTGCGGATTCCACTGTTAAAAAGCCTATGGGAAGAATTAATGATGTTCTTATTGTTGCAAATAGGAATTATGTGCCCGTAGATTTTATCGTTCTTGATATAGATTGCAATTCTTCATGTCCTATTATTCTTGGTAGACCTTTCCTTAGAACGATTGGTGCAATTATTGATATGAAGGAAGGGAATATTAAATTCCAATTTCCCTTAAAGAAGGGGATGGAACACTTTCCTAGAAAGAAAATAAAATTACCATATGAATCTATCATGAGAGCCACTTATGGATTGCCTACCAAAGATGGCAATACCTAGATCTATCCTTGATTTTATGCCTAGCTAGGGGCGTTAAACGATAGCGCTTGTTGGGAGGCAACCCAATTTTATTTTGTGTTTTTTGTTTTTGGTTATGTTTAGGAATAAATAATCCATCTAGATTATTTTTATATGTGGTTTTATCTTTTAATTAGTGTTTGTGCCAAGTTAAACCTATTAGATCTTCTTGGAAGATAGTTATTTGATCTTGCTGTAATTTCCAGAATCTTTACGCTCAGTGCCCGAATTGTTAAAAATCACCAGAACATGATAAAATAGTGATTCAAATTGCTGCTCATCAATAAACACATTTCCCAGGTCGTCTAATTTTGGTAGAATTTTTCGGGTTCCAGAAGTTTGCATTAGTAACAGATTACTACAGAATGTGCTGTTTTTGACAGATTCTGTTTTGCGTGTGTTGTTTGCTTATTTTGATGAATCTATGGCTAGTAAAATAGTTTATAAACCATAGAGAAGTTGGAATACATTAGGTTTAACACCAATACAAATAAAGAACAAGTTCTCCACAGTACCTTAAAGTAGTCTTTTGTTTTCTTTCTCTAACGGAGCTCACGAGATTTCTATTGAGTTTTGTGTTGTGAAGTTTTCAAGTTTTGGGTGAATTCTTTTGATGGATTATGGAAAAAGGAGTGGCAAGAGACTAAGCTTGGGTATGCCCATGACACCCCCAAGATAATCCAAGGACACCAAAAAGTCAAAGCTTGGGGATGCCCCGGAAGGCATCCCCTCTTTCGTTCACTTCCATCGGTAATTTACTTGGAGCTATATTTTTATTCACCACATGATATGTGTTTTGCTTGGAGCGTCTTGTATTATTTGTGTCTTTGCTTGTTAGTCTACCACAATCATCCTTGTTGTACACATCTTTTGAGAGAGCCATGCACGAATTGAAATTTGTTAGAATACTCTATGTGCTTCACTTATATCTTTTGAGCTTGATAGTTTACTCTATGTGCTTCACTTATATCTTTTTGAGCATGATAATTTTTTGCTCTAGTGCTTCACTTAGATCTTTTAGAGCACGGTGGTGGATTTTTTTGAAGAAACTTGATCTCTCATGCTTCATTAGATTATTTTGAGAGTCATTAATAGCATGGTAATTTGCTTAATGTTAATATACTTGGTATTCAAGATATGTGAAACTTTCTTTTTAGTGGGTTGAATACTAAGATAAGTTTGATGCTTGATAATTGTTTTGAGATATGGAGGTGATAATATCATAGTCGTGCTAGTTGAGTAGTTGTGAATTTGAGAAATACTTGTGTTGAAGTTAGCAAGTCCCGTAGCATGCACGTATGGTTAAAGTTGTGTAACAAATTTGAAGCATGAAGTGTACCTGGCTTGCGCATCCTTATGAGTGGCGGTCGGGGACGAGCGATGGTATTTTCCTACCAATCTATCCACCTAGGAGCATGCACATAGTACTTGATTTTTGATGACTTCTAAATTTTTGCAATAAGTATATGAGTTCTTTTGACTAATGTTGAGTCCACGGATTATACGCACTTTTACCTTTCCGCCATTTGCTAGCCTCTTTGGTACCGTGCATTGCCCTTTCTCACATTGAGAGTTGGTGCAAACATCGCCGGTGCATCCAAACCCCGTGATATGATACGCTCTTTCACACATAAACCTCCCTATATCTTCCTCAAAACAGCCACCATACCTACCTATCATGGCATTTCCATAGCCATTCCGAGATATATTACCATGGAACTTCCACCATCATCATCATCATCATGACATGCTTTACTTTTGTCATATTGCCATGGCATGATCTTGTAGTTGACATCGTATTTGTGGCAAAGCCACCATGCATTATTTTTCATACATGTCACTCTTGATTCATCGCACCATCCCGGTACACCGTCGGAGGCATTCATAATAGAGTCATATCTTGTTCTAGTATCGAGTTGTAATCATTATGTTGTAATCAATAGAAGTGTGATGATCATCATTATTAGAGCATTGCCCAATCAAAAAAAAGGAGAAAGGCCAAAAAGAAAAAAAATAAAGGCCCAAAAAAAGAGAAAATAAAAAGGGCAATGCTACTATCTCTTTTTCCACAGTTGTGCTTCAAAGTAGCACCTTGTTCTTCATGTAGTGAGTCTCATATATTGTGCTTCAAAGTAGCACCATGATTTTCATATAGTGAGTCTCATAAGTTGTCTTGTTCATACTAGTGGAAATTTTTCATTATAGAACTTAGCTTGTATATTCCAACGATGGGCTTCCTCAAAATGCCCTAGGTCTTCATGAGCAAGCAAGTTGGATGCACACCCACTAGTTCTCTTTTGTTGAGCATTCTTAGCTCTAGTGCATCCGTTGCATGGCAATCCCTACTCCTTGCATTAACATCAATTTATGGGCATCTCCATAGCTCATTAATTAGCCTCGTTGATGTGAGACTTTCTCCTTTTTTGTCTTCTCCACACAATCCCCATCATCATATTCTATTCCACCCATAGTGCTATGTCCATGGCTCGCGCTCATGTATTGCGTGAAGGTTGAAAAAGTTTGAGATTATTTGAGTATGAAACAATTGCTTGGCTTGTCATCGGGGGTATAGAAGTTGGGAACATCTTTGTGTGACGTAGCCTAACTATATGATTTTGTAGGGATGAACTTCCTTTGGCCATGTTATTTTGAGATAACATAATTGTTTGATTAGTATGCTTGAAGTATTATCATTTTTATGTCAATATGAACTTTTGTCTTGAACCTTTCGGATCTGAATATTCATACCATGATTAAGAAGATTTACATTGAAATTATGCCAAAGTATCACTCCGCATCAAAAATTCTCTTCTTATCATTTACCTACTCGAGGATGAGCAGGAATTAAGCTTGGGGATGCCTGATACGTCTCCAATGTATCTATAATTTTTGATTGCTCCATGCTACTTTATCTACTGTTTTGGACTATATTGGGCTTTCTTTTCCACTTTTATATTATTTTTGGGACTAACCTATTAACCGGAGGCCCAGCCCAGAATTGCTGTTTCTTTGACTATTTCAGTATTTCGAGGAAACAGAATATCAAACGGAGTCCGAACGGAATGAAACCTTCGGGAACGTGATCTTCTCACTGAACGTGATCCAGGAGACTTGGACCCTACTCCAAGAAGTTTCCTGGGAGGTCACGAGGGTGGAGGGCGCCCCCCTTGGGCGCGCCCCCCTGCATCGTGGGCCCCTCGGAGCTCCACCGACGTGCTCCTTCCTCCTATATATATCTACGTACCCCCATTAGACCAGAGAAGGAGCCAAAAACCTAATTCCATCGCCGCAACTTCTTGTATCCACGAGATCCCATCTTGGGGCCTGTTTCGGAGCTCCGCCGGAGAGGGCATCCATCACGGAGGGCTTCTACATCAACACCATAGCCCTTCCGATGAAGTGTGAGTAGTTTACTTCAGACCTTCGGGTCCATATCTAGTAGCTAGATGGCTTCTTCTCTCTTTTTGGATCTCAATACAATGTTCTCCCCCTCTCTCGTGGAGATCTATTCGATGTAATCTTGTTTTTGCGGTGTGTTTGTTGAGACCGATGGATTGTGGGTTTATGATCCAACTTATCTATGAATAATATTGGAATCTTCTCTGAATTCTTTTATGTATGATTGAGTTATCTTTGCAAGTCTCTTCGAATTATCCGTTTGGTTTGGCCAACTAGATTGGTAGTTCTTGCAATGGGAGAAGTTCTTAGCTTTGGGTTCAATCTTGCGGTGTCCTTACTCAGTGACAGAAAGAGTTGCAAGGCACGTATTGTATTGTTGCCATCATATTGCATGAATTTATTCCTCTACAGCAAGGCACGTATTGTATAGGATAACAAGATGGGTTATTTATCATATTGCATGAATTTATTCCTATACATCATGTCATCTTGCTTAAGGAGTTACTCTGTTTTTAACTTAATACTCTAGATGCATGCTGGAGAGCGGTCGATGAGTGGAGTAATAGTAGTCGATGCAGGCAGGAGTCGGTCTACTTGTCACGGACGTGATGCCTATATACATGATCATACCTAGATAACCTCATAACTATGCTCAATTCTATCAATTGCTCAACAGTAATTTGTTCACCCACCGTAGAATATCTATGCTCTTGAGAGAAGCCACTAGTGAAACCTATGGCCCCCGGGTCTATTCTCATCATATCAATCTCCATTACTTTATTTTACTTGTTTTGCTTTTACTTTTCACTTTGCATCTTTATACCAAAAATACCAAAAATATTATCTCTATCAGATCTCACTCTCGTAAGTGACCGTGAAGGGATTGGCAACCCCTAAGCGTTGGTTGCGAGTTGCTACCATTTTGTGCAGGTACGAGGGACTTGCGCGTGACCTCCTACTGGATTGATACCTTGGTTCTCAAAAACTGAGGGAAATACTTACGCTACTGTGCTGCATCACCCCCTCCTCTTCGGGGAAAACCTACGCTAGCTCGAGACGTAGCAAGAAGGATTTCTCGCACCGTTGCCGGGGAGGCCTACGCAAAAGTCAACATACCAAGTAGCCATCACAATCTCTATCTCTCACATTACATTATTTGCCATTTGCCTCTTGTTTTCCTCTCCCCCACTTCACACTTGCCGTTTTATTCGCACTCTCTTTCCCAATCTCCTCCTCTTTTTCCCTTTGCCTTTTGTTTGCTCGTGTGTTAGTTGGCTTGCTTGTCGTGATGGCCCAAGATGCTACCAAATTGTGTGACTTCACGAATACCAATAACAATGATTTCCTTAGCACTCCTCTTGCTCCTCTTGCCAATACTGAATCTTGTGAAATCAATATTGCTTTGTTGAATGTTGTTATGAAAGATCAATTCGCCGGCCTTCCTAGTGAAGATGCCGCTACTCATCTAAATGGCTTTGTTGATTTATGTGATATGCAAAAGAAAAAGGATGTCGATAATGATGTCGTTAAATTGAAGCTATTTCCTTTTTCGCTTAGAGATCGTGCTAAAGCGTGGTTTTCATCTTTGCCTAAAAATAGTATTGATTCTTGGAACAAGTGCAAAGATGCTTTTATCTCTAAGTATTTTCCTCCCGCTAAGATTATCTCTCTTAGGAACGATATTATGAATTTTAAGCAACTTAATCATGAACATGTTGCACAAGCTTGGGAGAGAATGAAATTAATGCTACGTAATTGTCCTACTCATGGTTTGAATTTATGGATGATTATACAAAAAATTTATGCTGGATTGAATTTTGCTTCTAGAAATCTTTTAGATTCGGCCGCGGGAGGCACTTTTATGGAAATCACTTTAGGAGATGCTACTAAACTCCTAGATAATATTATGGTCAATTATTCTCAATGGCATACTGAAAGATCTACTAATAAAAAAGTGCATGCTATAGAAGAAATCAATGTTCTGAGTGAAAGGATGGATGAACTTAGGAATTTATTTGTCAAGAGTGTTTCTTCTGATCCCAATAATATTCCTTTATCTACATTGCTTGAGAATAATAATGAATCTATGAATGTGAATTTTGTTGGTAGGAATAGTTTTGGTAACAACGCGTATAGAGGGAATTTTAATTCTAGGCCTTATCCTAGTAGTCCTTCTAATAATTATGGAAATTCATACAACAAATCTTATGGAAATTTTAATAAGATGCCCTCTGAATTTGAGAGTAGTGTTAAAGAGTTTATGAATTCGCAAAAGAATTTCAATGCTTTGCTTGAAGAGAAATTGCTTAAAGTTGATGATTTGGCTAGGAACGTTGATAGAACTTCTCTTGAGGTTGATTCTTTAAAGCTTTGATCTATTCCTCCTAAGCATGATATCAATGAGTCTCTCAAAGCCATGAGAATTTCCATTGATGAGTGCAAAGAAAGAACCGCTAGGATGCGTGCTTACAAAGATGCCTTTATTAAAGCGTGTTCTTCTAATTCCTATGAAAATCAAGATGAAGATCTAAAAGTTATTGATGTGTCCCCTGTTAAATATTTGTTTTGCAATATGAATCTTGATGAATCTGATTATGATCTTCCCTTACCTAGAAGGCGTTCTAAGAATTCTGAGTTTTTAGATCCTGATGATGAAATTGATAAAAAAGGGACTGAAAGAAATAAAAATTTAGATACTGCTAAACCCACTATTTTGGATCTCAAGGAATTTAACTATGAAAATTGCTCTTTAATTGATTGTATTTCCTTGTTGCAATCCGTGTTAAATTCTCCTCATGCTTATAGTCGAAATAAGGCCTTTACCGAACACATTGTTGACGCCTTAATGCAATCTTATGAAGAAAAGCTTGAGTTGGAAGTTTATATCCCTAGAAAACTCCATGATGAGTG
Source organism: Aegilops umbellulata (assembly GCA_032464435.1). Classification (NCBI taxonomy): domain Eukaryota; kingdom Viridiplantae; phylum Streptophyta; class Magnoliopsida; order Poales; family Poaceae; genus Aegilops; species Aegilops umbellulata. The sequence goes on along the minus strand of CP136060.1, from coordinate 583,309,090 downwards.
GGAACCTACAATTAAGATTAAAATTAAAAATTATGAGTTTCATGCTTTGTGCGATTTGGGTGCTAGTGTCTCTACTATCCCCAAAGCTTTGTGTGATTTGCTAGATTTCCGTGACTTTGATGATTGCTCTCTAAACTTGCATCTTGCGGATTCCACTATTAAAAAGCCTATGGGAAGAATTAATGATGTTCTTATTGTTGCAAATAGGAATTATGTTCCCGTATATTTTATCGTTCTTGATATAGATTGCAATTCTTCATGTCCTATTATTCTTGGTAGACCTTTCCTTAGAACGATTGGTGCAATTATTGATATGAAGGAAGGGAATATTAAATTCCAATTTCCCTTAAATAAGGGCATGGAACACTTTCCTAGAAAGAAAATAAAATAACCATATGAATCTATCATGAGAGCCACTTATGGATTGCCTACCAAATATGGCAATACCTAGATCTATCCTTGCTTTTATGCCTAGCTAGGGGCGTTAAACGATAGCGCTTGTTGGGAGGCAACCCAATTTTATTTTGTGTTTTTTGTTTTTGGTTCTGTTTAGGAATAAATAATCCATCTAGATTCTGTTTAGATGTTGTTTTATCTTTTAATTAGTGTTTGTGCCAAGTTAAACCTATTAGATCTTCTTGGAAGATAGTTATTTGATCTTGCTGTAATTTGCAGAATCTTTGCGCTCAGTGCCCGAATTGTAAAAAATCACCAGAACGTGTTCAAATAGTGATTCAAAGTGCTGCTGATCAATAAACTAATTTCCCAGGTCGTCTAATTTTGGTAGAATTTTTCGGGTTCCAGAAGTTTGCATTAGTAACAGATTACTATAGACTATGCTGTTTTTGACAGATTCTGTTTTGCGTGTGTTGTTTGCTTATTTTGATGAATCTATGGCTAGTAAAATAGTTTATAAACCATAGAGAAGTTGGAATACAGTAGGTTTAACACCAATACAAATAAAGAACAAGTTCTCCACATGCCGGGGAAATCTGGCTCCTCGGGCACCTATGGGGACGGAGCCCCTTCTCGGTTCAGCGGGGGGCGGAGGTCGCACGAATTGCGGATCGAGGCGATGCACACGGGGGGTTTACCCAGCTTCGGGCCGCACGGATGCGTAAAACCCTACTGCTGCTTTGTGGTTTGTATTGCGTTCTTGCTCGGGAGCTCGAGTGCTACAGTACACGCAAGCTGCTAGCGAGACCCAGCGTAAGTGTCCTCCTCCCCTTCTACGTGCGCATGGGCCTCCTTTTATATGTTAAAGGGGTCACCGACAGGTGGCAACGTAGACAAGGGCAAAAATGGCAAAGTGCTATTTTGGGTACAGCTACTTGTACAGTGCTATCATACCTAACCCTGACGGCAGGGGACAAGGGCATTAAATGCCCGTCTGCGTCGCCCAAACAGTGCAAAAAAGGGACCGTCAGGGGCGCCACCATTTGCCATGATGGCTATCTTGTCAGCGCCTGCTTGCCACCGCATGCCCCTGGCTGCACAGCCTCTCGCCACGTACGCCCGGAATGGTCCCAGGGCGACACATTGGTGGATGAGCTGGAGCGCAGGCTGCGGAGTAGTAGCTTGCCGCGGCAAGCGTCTTGCCGCGGTCGTCCCGGCAAGCTCCTGTTGCCGGGGCCTTGTCTCTTTGAGTGGCCTCCCCGGCAAGCTCCTCTTGCCGGGGCCTTGTGCTTCGGGTGGCCTTCCCGGCAAGCTCCTCTTGCTGGGGCCTTCCTGGCAAGCCCCTCGTGCCGGGGCCTGGTGCCTTAAGTGGCCTTCCCAACAAGCTCCTCTTGCCGGGGCCTTGTCTTCTTGGCTTGAATACTTTGTTCTTGGATGGCTCCAAAGGAACCACAATGATCTTTGGTGGTCACCTGGCAGGCCCTGTCGCGGGGGTGCTGCGACTGCACGTGCACAAGTTCGGGGTACTAAGGTACCCCTACTTTAGTACACCGACACCCCAGTACCTTAAAGTAGTCTTTTGTTTTCTTTCTCTAACGGAGCTCATGAGATTTCTATTGAGTCTTGTGTTGTGAAGTTTTCAAGTTTTGGGTGAATTCTTTTGATGGATTATGGAACAAGGAGTGGCAAGAGCCTAAGCTTGGGGATGCCCATGGCACCCCCAAGATAATCCAAGGACACCAAAAAGTCAAAGCTTGGGGATGCCCCGGAAGGCATCCCCTCTTTCGTTCACTTCCATCGGTAATTTACTTGGAGCTATATTTTTATTCACCACATGATATGTGTTTTGCTTGGAGCGTCTTGTATTATTTGTGTCTTTGCTTGTTAGTCTACCACAATCATCCTTGCTGTACACACCTTTTGAGAGAGCCATGCATGAATTGAAATTGGTTAGAATACTCTATGTGCTTCACTTATATCTTTTTGAGCGTGATAATTTTTTGCTCTAGTGCTTCACTTAGATCTTTTAGAGCACGGTGGTGGATTGTTTTAAAGAAACTTGATCTCTCATGCTTCACTTAAATTATTTTGGGAGTCATTAATAGCATGGTAATTTGCTTAAAGTTAATATACTTGGTATTCAAGATATGTGAAACTTTCTTTTTAGTGGGTTGAATAATAAGATAAGTTTGATGCTTGATAATTGTTTTGAGATATGGAGGTGATAATATCATAGTCGTGCTAGTTGAGTAGTTGTGAATTGAGAAATACTTGTGTTGAAGTTAGCAAGTCCCGTAGCATGCACGTATGGTTAAAGTTGTGTAACAAATTTGAAGCATGAAGTGTACCGGGCTTGTGCATCCTTATGAGTGGCGGTCGGGGACGAGCGATGGTCTTTTCCTACCAATCTATCCCCCTAGGAGCATGCGCGTAGTACTTGATTTTTGATGACTTCTAAATTTTTGCAATAAGTATATGAGTTCTTTTGACTAATGTTGAGTCCATGGATTATACGCACTTTTACCTTTCCGCCATTTGCTAGCCTCTTCGGTACTGTGCATTGCCCTTTCTCACATTGAGAGTTGGTGCAAACTTCCCCGGTGCATCCAAACCCCGTGATATGTTATGCTCTTTCACACATAAACCTCCCTATATCTTCCTCAAAACAACCACCATACCTACCTATCATGTCATTTCCATAGCCATTCCGAGATATATTACCATGCAACTTCCACCATCATCATCATCATCATGACATGCTTTAATTTTGTCATATTGCCATCGCATGATCTTGTAGTTGACATCGTATTTGTGGCAAAGCAACCATGCATTATTTTTCATACATGTCACTCTTGATTCATGGCACCATCCCGGTACACCGTCGGAGGCATTCATAATAGAGTCATATCTTGTTCTAGTATCGAGTTGTAATCATTATGTTGTAATCAATAGAAGTGTGATGATCATCATTATTAGAGCATTGCCCAATCAAAAAAAGGAGAAAGGCCAAAAAAAGGCCCAAAAAAAGAGAAAATAAAAAGGGCAATGCTACTATCTCTTTTTCCACACTTGTGCTTCAAAGTAGCACGTTGTTCTTCATGTAGTGAGTCTCATATATTGTGCTTCAAAGTAGCACCATGATTTTCATATAGTGAGTCTCATAAGTTGTCTTGTTCATACTAGTGGGAATTTTTCATTATAGAACTTGGCTTGTATATTCCACCGATGGGCTTCCTCAAAATGCCCTAGGTCTTCATGAGCAAGCAAGTTGGATGCACACCCACTAGTTTTCTTTTGTTGAGCATTCTTACCTCTAGTGCATCCGTTGCATGGCAATCCCTACTCCTTGCATTAACATCAATTGATGGTCATCTCCATAGCTCATTAATTAGCCTCGTTGATGTGAGACTTTCTCCTTTTTTGTCTTCTCCACACAATCCCCATCATCATATTCTATTCCACCCACAGTGCTATGTCCATGGCTCGCGCTCATGTATTGCGTGAAGGTTAAAAAAGTTTGAGATTATTTGAGTATGAAACAATTGCTTGGCTTGTCATCGGGGGTATAGAAGTTGGGAACATCTTTGTGTGACGAAAATGAAGCATAGCCTAACTATATGATTTTGTAGGGATGAACTTCCTTTGGCCATGTTATTTTGAGATGACATAATTGTTCGATTAGTATGCTTGAAGTATTATCATTTTTATGTCAATATGAACTTTTGTCTTGAACCTTTCGGATCTAAATATTCATACCATGATTAAGAAGATTTACATTGAAATTATGCCAAAGTATCACTCCGCATCAAAAATTCTCTTTTTATCATTTACCTACTCGAGGACGAGCAGGAATTAAGCTTGCGGATGCCTGATACGTCTCCAACGTATCTATAATTTTTGATTGCTCCATGCTACTTTATCTACTGTTTTGGACTATATTGGGCTTTATTTTCCACTTTTATATTATTTTTGGGACTAACCTATTAACCGGAGGCCCAGCCCACAATTGTTGTTTTTTTGCCTATTTCAGTATTTCGAGGAAACAGAATATCAAACGGAGTCCAAACGGAATGAAACCTTCGGGAACGTGATCTTCTCACCGAACGTGATCCAGGAAACTTGGACCCTACTCCAAGAAGTTTCTAGGGAGGTCACGAGGGTGGAGGGCGCGCCCCCCTGGGCGCGCCCCCTGCCTCGTGGGCCACTCGGAGCTCCATCGACGTGCTCCTTCCTCCTATATATACCTACGTACCCCCATTAGACCAGAGAAGGAGCCAAAAACCTAATTCCACCGCCGCAACTTCCTGTATCCGCGAGATCCCATCTTGGGGCCTGTTCCGGAGCTCCGCCGGAGAGGGCATCCATCACGGAGGGCTTCTACATCAACACCATAGCCCTTCCGATGAAGTGTGAGTAGTTTACTTCAGACCTTCGGGTCCATAGCTAGTAGCTATATGGCTTCTTCTCTCTTTTTGGATCTCAATACAATGTTCTCCCCCTCTCTCGTGGAGATCTATTCGATGTAATCTTCTTTTTGCGGTGTGTTTGTTGAGACCGATGGATTGTGGGTTTATGATCCAACTTATCTATGAATAATATTTGAATCTTCTCTGAATTCTTTTATGTATGATTGAGTTATCTTTGCAAGTCCCTCCGAATTATCCGTTTGGTTTGGCCAACTAGATTGGTAGTTCTTGCAATTGGAGAAGTGCTTAGCTTTGGGTTCAATCTTGCGGTGTCCTTACTCAGTGACAGGAAGAGTTGCAAGGCACGTATTGTATTGTTGCCATCGAGGATAACAAGATGGGATATTTATCATATTGCATGAATTTATTCCTCTACATCATGTCATCTTGCTTAAGGCGTTACTCTGTTTTTAACTTAATACTCTAGATGCATGCTGGAGAGCAGTCGATGAGTGGAGTAAAAGTAGTAGATGCAGGCAAGAGTCGGTTTACTTGTCACGGACGTGATGCCTATATACATGATCATACCTAGTTAACCTCATAACTATGCTCAATTCTATCAATTGCTCAACAGTAATTTGTTCACCCACCATAGAATATCTATGCTCTTGAGAGAAGCCACTAGTGAAACCTATGGCCCCCGGGTCTATTCTCATCATATCAATCTCCATTACTTTATTTTACTTGTTTTGCTTTTACTTTTCACTTTGCATCTTTATACCAAAAATACCAAAAATATTATCTCTATCAGATCTCACTCTCGTGAGTGACCGTGAAGGGATTGACAACCCCTAAGCGTTGGTTGCGAGTTGCTACCGTTTTGTGCAGGTACGAGAGACTTGCGGATGACCTCCTACTGGATTGATACCTTGGTTCTCAAAAACTGAGGGAAATACTTACGCTACTGTGCTGCATCACCCCCTCCTCTTCAGGGAAAACCAACGCTAGCTCGAGACGTAGCTGCACATGCCTACATTACGTTGAATAACTGGAGCTAGTTCTGTGTCACGCTATGTGATAACTGTGGCATGAGGAATCGCATCCGACATAATTCTCCATCACTGATCCAATGCCAACGAGCTTTTCACATATTGCTCTTTGCTTAGTTACTTTACATTTGCCACTGTTACAATTACTACAAAACTACTACTGTTACTTTTGCCACCGTTACCGTTACTTTCATACTACTTTGCTACTAAATACTTTGTTGTAGATATTAAGTCTTCCAGGTGTGGTTGAATTGACAACTCAGCTGCTAATACTTGAGAATATTATTTGGCTCCCCTTGTGTTGAATCAATAAATTTGGGTTGAATACTCTATCCTTGAAAACTGTTGCGATCCCCTATACTTGTGGGTTATCATAGAACTGTCATGTGAAAAATTGGAAAATTTCGGGGGTCATTTGACCTTTTAAAGACATTTAAGTGATTTTCTAGCCATTTAATGACCGTAATTCGAATTTGACCTACATCTACATGCAACGGCTAACCATAACGGTTTAAAAAATCATATTTGTGTACTTGTGTGCGAGTTAATTCTATCTGTTGTAAATTAGAAGGAATTTACAAACATATTGGTCTCACGGCATGGACACATGCATGGAGTGCCATGGCATTTTAATTCCAAAACATTAAAAAATGATCAGAAAAACATGAAACTTGCTTGATGTTATGTCATGCCACCAAGATGATGTGGTTAAAAAATTGGCCTGTTTGACGAAAGTTTGGACACACCCCCCTCACAAACCGGAGCAACTCATTAGAAGGCTCGTGGTTCCGAGAGGGAACAATGCATGTTTGATGACGAACGGGAAATAGCTCCCTCTTACGGCCTTCAAATTTTTTCTATGTTTATTAACATGCACTAATACAACTGTCATGTGAAAATTTGGAAAATTTCAGGGGTCAGTTGACCTTTTAAAGACATTTAAGTGATTTGCTAGCCATTTAATGACCGTAATTCAAATTTCAACTACATCTACATGCAACGGCTAACCATAACGGTTTGAAAAATCATATTTGTGTACTTGTGTGTGAGTTAATTCCTTATGCAGTAAATTAGAAGGAATTTTCAAACATATTTGTCTCACGGCATGGACACATGCATGGAGTGCCATGGCATTTTAATTCCAAAAAATAAAAAAATTGTCAGAAACACATGAAACCTTTCTTGATGTAATGTCATGCCACCAAGATGATGTGGTAAGAAAATTGGCATGTTTGACGAAAGTTTGGACCCACACCCCTCACAAACCGAAGCAACTCACTAGAAGGCTCGTGTTTCCGAGGGGGAACAATGCATGTTTGATGAGGAACGGGAGATAGCTTCCCCTTACGGCCTTCAATTTTTTTTCTATATTTAACGTGCACTAATATAACTCTCATGTGAAAAGTTGGAAAATTACAGGGGTCATTTGACCTTTTAAAGACATTTAAGTTATTTTCTAGCCATTTAATGACTGTAATTCAAATTTGAACTACATCTACATGTAACAGCTAACCGTAACGGTTTGAAAAATCATATTTGTGTACTTGCGTGTGTGTTAATTCTATGTGCAGCGAATTAGAAGTAATTTGCAAACATATTGGTCTCACGTCATGGACAAATGCATGGAGTGCCATGGCATTTTAATTCCATAAAATAAAAAAATGATCAGAAAAACATGAAACCTTGCTTGATGTAATGTCATGCCACCAAGATGATGTGGTAAAAAATTGGCCTGTTTGACGAAATTTTGGACACACACCCCTCACAAACCGAAGCAACTCACTAGAAGGCTCGTGGTTCTGAGAGGAAACAATTAATGCATGTTTGATGATGAATGGGAGATAGCTTCCTCTTACGGCCTTCAAACTTTTTCTACGTTTAACGTGCACTACTATAACTGTCATGTAAAAATTTGGAAAATTCTAGGGGTCATCTGACCTTCTAAAGACATTTAAGTGATTTTTTATCCATTTAATGACAGTAATTCTAATTTGAACTACATCTACATGCAACGGCTAACCATAACGGTTTGAAAAATCATATTTTTGTGCACTTGTGTGTGAGTTAAAAAATCGTCAAACGATGTAAATATCTGGTGCTCGAAAAAGAAAATGCAAAGATCTGGCAAGACAACCGGACCCCACACGATTGGCACTCTATTTCGTGGCTCGAGGTTTGGTAGGTGAGTGGTGGCGCTCATTAATCAGACATGATTCTGTATTGGAAACTGTCGGCTATTAAGTTCACACATGGATTTTGCTGCGGGAATCATGTGTAATTCAAACTATAGTACTCTTAAACCCGGCGACCGGCGTGTGTACTGTTCCCGTCGATCTAGATTCCGGCCGCCAATAAATACTAACTTGCTCACTTCGTCCCACCTGCATTCTCATCAACATCCTCCCTTTGCTCGCCCTCTCTCTCTCTGTCTGTCGTGGTGATGTCTACTACGCAACGTCCTTCTTGTAGACGTTGCTGGGCCTCCAAGTGCAGAGGTTTGTAGGACAGTAGCAAATTTCCCTCAAGTGGATGACCTAAGGTTTATCAATCCGTTGGAGGCGTAGGATGAATATGGTCTCTCTCAAGCAACCCTGCAACAAAATAACAAAGAGTCTCTTTTGTCCCCAACACACCCAATACAATGGTAAATTGTATAGGTGCACTAGTTCGGCGAAGAGATGGTGATACAAGTGCAATATGGATGGTAGATATAGGTTTTTGTAATCTGAAATTATAAAAATAGCAAGGTAACTAATGATAAAAGTGAGCGTAAACGGTATTGCAATGCGTTGAAACAAGGCCTAGGGTTCATACTTTCACTAGTGCAAGTTCTCTCAATAATAATAACATAACTGGATCATATAACTATCCCTCAACATGCAACAAAGAGTCACTCCAAAGTCACTAATAGCGGAGAAAAAACGAAGTGATTATGGTAGGGTACGAAACCACCTCAAAGTTATCCTTTCTGATCGATCTATTCAAGAGTCCATAGAAAAATAACACGAAGCTATTCTTTCCGTTCGATCTATCACAGAGTTCGTACTAGAATAACACCTTAAGACACAAATCAACCAAAACCCTAATGTCACCTAGATACTCCAATGTCACCTCAAGTATCCGTGGGTATGATTATACGATGTGCATCACACAATCTCAGATTCATCTCTTCAACCAACACAAAGAACTTCAAAGAGTCCAAAGAGTCAAGACGAAAATGTGTGCAACCCCTATGCATAGGTTCATGGGCGGAACCTGCAAGTTCATAACCAAAACATACATAGAGTGGATCACGTGATATCCCATTTTCACCACAGATAAGCACGGTAAGACATACATCAAGTGTTCTCAAATCCTTAAAGACTCAATTCTATAAGATAACTACAAAGGGAAAACTCAATCCATTACAAGAGAGTAAAGGGGGAGAAACATCATAAGATCCAACTATAATAGCAAAGCTCGCGATACATCAAGATCGTACCACCTCAAGAAAGAGAGAGAGAGAGAGAGAGAGAGAGAGAGAGAGAGAGAGAGAGAGATCAAACACATAGCTACTGGTACATACCCTCAGCCCCGAGGGTGAAATACTCCCTCCTCGTCATGGAGAGCGCCGGGATGATGAAGATGGCCACCGGTGAGGGAGCCCCCCTCCAGCAGGGTGCCGGAACAGGGTCCCGATTTGTTTTTGGTGGCTACAGAGGCTTGCGGCGGCGGAACTCCCGATCTATTCTGTTCCCCGAAGGTTTTAGGGTATATGGATATATATAGGAAAAAGAAGTTTGTAAGGGGAGCCACGAGGGGCCCACAAGGGTGGAGGGCGCGCCCAGGGGGTGGGCGCGCCCACTGCCTCGTGCCTTCCTCGTTGCTTCCCTTACGTACACTCCAAGTTTTCTGGATTGCTTCTGTTCCAAAAATAACTCTCCCGAAGGTTTCATTCCGTTTGGACTCCGTTTGATATTCCTTTTCTATGAAACACTAAAACAAGGAGAAAAACAGAAACTGGCACTAGGCTCTGGGTTAATAAGTTAGTCCCAAAAATAATATAAAAGTGCATAATAAAGCCCATTGAACATCCAAGATGGATAATATAATAGCATGAATACTTCATAAATTATAGATACGGTGGAGACATATCAGCATCCCCAAGCTTAATTCCTGCTCGTCCTCGAGTAGGTAAATGATAAAAGAAAGAATTTATGAAGTGTGAATGCTAGCAGGTGCATAAGTTTGATCAATGATAATTTCAATCACCTTTTCTAGCATCATTATATGTCATAACAGTAGCTCAACTCATAGAACATTGCATCATCAAGTAACAAACTATTCACATGTTAAAGTATAGATCATAAACTTTCTTGAAAACTAACAAGTCATCAGACAATTACAATTCATCTTATTTTCAGGAAGAGTCTATGTCAGAGCTTTGATTCAACAAACTTCACATACTCAACTATCATTTAGTCTTCCATGATTGCTACCACTCAAAGCATATTTTTAGAACAAATAGTATACATCGAACACAGAGAAAGATAGGGGCTTAATGTTTTGCCTCCCAACCTTTTACCTCAAGGGTAATGTCAACAATAATAATTCATGCTCAAATATATTTGAATGACCATTTATGCTTAGATCTTTCCATCACATGATGCTTGCCAACTAAAGAGTAGGTTGGAATCAGAAGGAATACTACTGACTCTTGCATAAAAGTAAAAGATAGGCCCTTCGCAGAGGAAAGCAGGGATTTGCAGAGGTGCCAGAGCTCGATGCAAAAACAAAGATGAAAATAATTTTGAGAGGTATGATTTCATTGTCAACATAACGACCAAGAGTTCCCAATATCTTCCATACTAGATACATTATAGGCGGTTCCCACGCAGAAAGGTAAAGTTTTTACTCCCCCTCCACCAACATTCACAATCCACGGCTTGTCCAAAACAACGGGTGCCGTCCAACAATCAACATTCCTAGGGGAGTTTGTTTAAATTATTTGCGATTTTGTTTTTGATCTTTTGATCATAGGACTGGCATCCCAGTTACCAGCCATTTTCTCGTGAATGATGAGCAGAGTCCACTCATCGTGGGAATAACCCACCTAGCATGGAAGATACTGACAGCCCCTAGTCGCTACATGAGCGATTCGGGCATACAAAACAGATTATTATTTGAAGGTTTAGAGTTTGGCACATGCAAATTTACTTGGAACGGCAGGTAAATTCCGCATATAGGTAGATATGGTGGACACTCATGGAAGAAACCTGGTTCAAGGAATTTGGATGCACAAGCAGTATTCCCGCTTAGTACAGATATTTTGGCTAGCAAAGGATTCTAAATAGCAAGCACCACATGTTAGAGGATCCATAACAATATAACTTCTATACAAATATACCCAAGCATAACTCATTATGTTGTCTTCCTTGTCCAACTTCAACTAATTTGCTCAGGTTTGAAAATAATTAATGGGGCTCACAATCATAGAAGATGTCCAAGATAGTATATTTATATGTGAAATCTCTCTTCCTTCAATATTCTTTCATGAATTGTTCAAGTGACCAATACAATGTTTGCTAACCTTCAATAAATTTACCACCTCTACTTCTTATATGTGAAGTCATTACTCCCTATGGGATAAGCATGTGAAACATATATAATTTCAGATTTATGATATTCAATTCATTCAACCATTTACTCATAGGATATAAGTTAAGCACACGAGTAAATGACAAACTACTCCAAAAAGATATAAGTGAAGATCAATGAGTAGTTAAATAATTATGTAGCTATGTGAAGACTCTCCCATTTAATAATTTAAGATCTTAGTATTTTATTCAAAGAGCAAGCAAATCTAAAGAAAATAAAATGACGCACCAAGCAAAACGCATATCATGTGGTGAATAAAAATATAGCTCCAAGTAAAGTTACCGATGAACGAAGACGAAAGAGGGGATGCCATCCGAGGCATCCCCAAGCTTAGGATCTTGTTTGTCCTTGAATATTACCTTCGGGTGCCTTGGGAATCCCCAAGCTTAGACTCTTGCCACTCCTTATTTCATAGTCCATCGAATCTTTACCCAAAACTTGAAAACTTCACAACACAAAACTTAACAGAAGATCTCGTGAACTCCGTTAGCGAAAGAAAACAAAACACCACTTAACGTTACTGTAATGAAATCATTCTTTATTTGTATTGGTGTTAAATCTACTGTATTCCAACTTCTCTATGGTTTATAAACTATTTTACTAGCCATAGATTCATCAAAATAAGCAAACAACACATAGAAAACAGAATTTGTCAAAAAATAGAACATTCTGTAGTAATCTGTATCAAACGTATACTTCTGGAACTCCAAAAATTCTAAAATAAATTGTTGGACCTGAGGAATTTGTCTAGTAGTAATCTGCAAAAAGAATCAACTAAATAGAACTCTCCAGTAAAAAGTTTTAGCTAATCTCGTGAGCGTTGAAGTTTCTTTTTTTTACAGCATGATCGCAAAGACTTCACCCAAGTCTTCCCAAAGGTTCTACTTGCACAAAAACTAATTAAAACACAAAACCACATCTAAACAGAAGCTAGATGGATTATTTATTCCTAAACAGAACCAAAAAGCAAGCAACTAAAATAAAATTGGGTTGCCTCCCAACAAGCGCTAACGTTTAACGCCCCTAGCTAGGCATGATGATTTCAATGATGCTCACATAAAATATAAGAATTGAAACATAAAGAGAGCATCATGAAGAATATGACTAGCAAATTTAAGTCTAAACCACTTCCTATGCGTAGGGATTTTGTGAGCAAACAACTTATGGGAACAATAATAAACTAGCATAGGAAGGCAAAACAAGCATAACTTCAAAACTTTTAACACATAGAGAGGAAGCTTGATATTATTGCAATTCCTACAAGCATATATTCCTCCCTCATAATAATTTTTAGTAGCATCATGAATGATTTCAACAATATAACCATCACATAAAGCATTCTTTTCATGATCTACAAGCATAGAAAATTTACTACTCTCCACATAAGCAAAATTCTTCTCATTCGGAATAGTAGTGGGAGCAAACTCAACAAAATAACTATCATGTGATTGAAAATTAAGATCAAGATGACAAGTTTCATGGTCATAATTATTATTTATAGAATACATGTCATCACGACAATCATCATAAATAGGAGGCATGCTTTCATCAAAATAAATTTGCTCATCAAAACATGGGGGACAAAAAATATCGTCTTCATCAAACATAGCTTCCCCAAGCTTGTGGCTTTGCATATCATTAGCATCATGGATATTCAAGGAATTCATACTAAAAACATTGCCAATCATGCTCATCATTCAATTATTTAGTGCCAAACATTCTAATGCAGTCTTCTTCTAGCACTTGAGCACAATTATCGGAATCCTTATTTTCACGAAAGACATTAAAAAGATGAAGCATATGAGGCACTCTCAATTCCATTTTTTGTAGTTTTATTTTATATACTAAACTAGTGATAAAACAAGAAACAAAAAGATTCGATTGCAAGATCTAAAGATATACCTTCAAGCACTCACTTCCCTGGCAACGACGCTAGAAAAGAGCTTGGTTGACGGGGTGTGAGTGCCGCTTACCTAGCCTCCCCGGCAACGGCGCCAGAAAAGAGCTTGATGTCTACTACGCAACCTTCTTCTTGTAGACGTTGTTGGGCCTCCAAGTGCAGAGGTTTGTAGGACAGTAGAAAATTTCCCTCAAGTGGATGACCTAAGGTTTATCAACCGGTGGGAGGCGTAGGATGAAGATGGTCTCTCTCAAGCAACCCTGCAACCAAATAACAAAGAGACTCTTGTGTCCCCAACACACCCTATACAATGGTCAATTGTATAGGTGCACTAGTTCGGCGAAGAGATGGTGATACAAGTGCAATATGGATGGTAGATATAGGTTTTTGTAATCTGAAATTATAAAAACAGCAAGGTAACTAATGATAAAAGTGAGCATAAACGGTATTTCAATGCGTTGAAACAAGGCCTAGGGTTCATACTTTCACTAGTGCAAGTTCTCTCAACAATAATAACATAACTGGATCATATAACTATCCCTCAACATGCAACAAAGAGTCACTCCAAAGTCACTAATAGCGGAGAACAAACGAAGAGATTACGGTAGGGCACGAAACCACCTCAAAGTTATCCTTTCTGATCGATCTATTCAAGAGTCCGTAGTAAAATAACACGAAGCTATTTTTTCTATTCGATCTATCATAGAGTTCGTACTAGAATAACACCTTAAGACACAAATCAACCAAAACCCTAATGTCACATAGATACTCCAATGTCACCTCAAGTATCCGTGGGTATGATTATACAATATGCATCACACAATCTCAGATTCATCTATTCAACCAACACAAAGAACTTCAAAGAGTGCCCCATTGTTTCTACCGGAGAGTTAAGATGAAAACGTGTGCCAACCCCTATGCATAGGTTCATGGATCACGTGAGGGACCCGCAAGTTGATCACCAAAACATACATCAAGTGGATCACGTGATATCCCATTGTCACCACAGATAAGCACGGCAAGACATACATCAAGTGTTCTCAAATCCTTAAAGACTCAATCCGATAAGATAACTTCAAAGGGAAAACTCAATCCATTACAAGAGAGTAAAGGGGGAGAAACATCATAAGATCCAACTATAATAGCAAAGCTCGCGATACATCAAGATCGTACCACCTCAAGAACACGAGAGAGAGAGAGAGAGAGAGAGAGAGAGAGAGAAAGAGAGAGAGAGAGAGAGAGAGAGAGAGAGAGAGATCAAACACATAGCTACTGGTACATACCCTCAGCCCCGAGGGTGAACTACTCCCTCCTCGTCATGGAGAGCGTCGGGACGATGAAGATGGCCACCGGTGAGGGATCCCCCCTCCGGCAGGGTGCCGGAACAGGGTCCCGATTGGTTTTTGGTGGCTACAAAGGATTGCGGCTACGGAACTCCCGATCTATTATGTTCCCCGAAGTTTTTAGGGTATATGGATATATATATATAGGGGAAAGAAGTCGGTAAGGGGAGCTACGAGGGGCCCACGAGGGTGGAGGGCGCGCCCCCTGCCTCGTGCCTTCCACGTTGCTTCCCTTACATACACTCCAAGTCTCCTGGATTGCTTTTGTTCCAAAAATAGGTCTCCCGAAGGTTTCATTCCGTTTGGACTCCGTTTGATATTCCTTTTCTGCGAAACACTAAAACAAGGAGAAAAACAGAAACTGGCACTCGGCTCTGCGTTAATAAGTTAGTCCCAAAAATAATATAGAAGTGCATAATAAAGCCCATTAAACATCTAAGATGGATAATATAATAGCATGAATACTTCATAAATTATAGATACGTTGGAGACGTATCACATGGCGTCGCCGGTCTGCCAACGCGCCGATGAGGAGTCGCCGCCTCCCGAGGGCACTCACTCATATAGCAACGACAAGGACCCCTACGTGCCGCCGGACGAGGTTGCGTCGGACCCCCTAACTTTGGATTGGTTTTGGGGCCAGTACAATCTTTGTCTGTTGAAGTCGCTGCTGCCGGCTGAGAAAGCCAGGCAAGTTGAGGGAGTCCTGAATTAGGGGGTCTCGGGTCTCCAGACTATTGGATATGGGCCGGACTTGACGGGTCGTGAAGGTACAAGCAGAAGACTTTCCCCCGTGTCTGGGTAGGACTCCCCTATGCGTGGATGACAAGATTAGTGTCCGGATATGTTATTTCCTTCCCCCACAAACCGACTCTGTACAACCCTAGGCCCCTCTGGTGTGTATATATACCGGAGGGTTTAGTCCGTAGAGGCTATCAGAATTCCCATAGGCTAGACAGCTAGGGTTTAGCCATTACAATCTCGAGGAAGATCAAATCTTGTAACCCCTATACTTGTCGAATATAATCAAGCAGGAAGTAGGGTTTTACCTCCTTTAAGAGGGCCCGAACCTGGGTAAACACTGTGTTCCCTTTGCCCCTGTTACCATTGATCCTCAGACGCATAGTTCGGGACACCCTACCCGAGATCTGCCAGTTTTGACACCGACATTGGTGCTTTCATTGAGAGTTCCACCGCGTCGTCGACAGAAGGATCGATGGCTCGACGCGTCATCGGTGACGATGCTGTTTCCAGGGAAACTTTTCTCCATGGTCAAATATTTGTGTTTGGCGCCTTCGCCCTGCGTGCCAATTCAACTAGTCATCAGATCAGGTTTGGAAGTTTGAATTACATCGCTAATATCCGAGGAGACCTGCTCTTTGAAGGATCCTCGGCCCCGGCCACCGCTTCTCATCTACATGAAGGAAATTCGGCGGATCCACCATCAGGGATGGCAGAGGAGGAAGCCAGGTACCAGGCGGCCTGTGAAGCCCGTGATGCCGCCTGGAAAAAGGAGCCGGTGGAGCTTTGGGGCAGACGCGTCGTCGTGCGGAGAAGGTGTACGAAGACGTGTACTTCGTGAGGAAGGTCAAAGGCGCTGGGCGCCTCATCGCTGCATGGAGGTGGGCGATAAGCTCCAGCGTGCCACCGACAAGGAGCTCCGGTGGGCGCCCAACAAAATGGCAAGATTGTTCGTGCTCATCCGCCAGCAAGAGGCAGATCGGTGCGTCAAACGCTGCGAGGCGGAGAAGGTGGAGTACTGCCTCCGCACTGGGAAGACGCAGCGCACCAGGGAGTTGCTGGCGAGGGGCTGCCGGAATATTGGCCCCAGGAGGGATTATTAGTTTTAGTATTGTTCGTTTTCAATTTTATGCATTGTACCTAGTAGTTAATTATCATCACGTATATGTGATGATATTATATATATTCTGTGATGAACTGATGACAATTTATATATAAGTTATATGTTCTGTTTCAATGTGTGTATGTACGCTTTCCATTCTGTATATATATACATTATGAATTCCATTTTCTATCTGTTTTTGTATACTAATTTGAACCTAGCCGTTATTATCCACATATACAGAATGCAAAGCGTACATACACACATTGAAACAGAACATATAACAACGGAAAACAGAGTACACACATTGAAATAGAGCAATAAACAGAGCAATACTTTGATTGCTGTGAATACATAGCTATCCACGCCGAAACGACTCAACAAAATAAAATCCGTCCATGAGACCATGACTAGCGGCCCTTGCCTACGGTAGCTCTTGGCTCTGCCTGAACTCGTGCAGGTGTTCATCCAAGTGGTCGACACGCTCGCAGTACATCTGGAGCGTGATCTCGAGCTCCAAGTTGGTTATTTCATCGGAGATCACCAGCTCGAGGATGCGACGGCCATGTTCCTCTACTGCGCCCAAGTGGACACCTGGGCCAAGGAGGCGGTCGAGCCTACCGACCAGCGAGTTGGCATCGAGCAGGCTATGGACAAGGCGAACGGCGCGACCCATGCGAACGGCGTGGCGTGCGTCCGATGCAAATACGACACGGCCGGCCTCTGGTGCAAGTACGGCGAATACGGCCTCTGCCCACCCCTGGCGAGGAATGGGGGTACTGATGAGACGTGCACTCAGCTACGACGCCATGTCGACAGCAGCCAAGCGCCAATGGATCCACTCTTGTTGTGCGGCGCGCCGTGCCTCTTGCTCTGCGGCGCTCCAACGGTCTCGCCGTGCGGCGATCCGCAGCCTATCGGCGTGAACGCTCCTAGCTTGCTCTGCGACACACCATCGATCATGTTGTGCGGCGAGCTGCAGCCTCTCGGCGCTGACATGCCTATCTCAATCCGCGGCGCTGAAGCACCATGCGCCAAGGGTCTGCTCAACCCTGGCGATGATGCGCATCACGGCATCATCCATCGCGTTGCCGGGGAGCGCCTCGGCCTCGACGGTGTAGCGACCCGACCTCAAACGGTCAAGCCTCTGTGTATCCGTGCCATCCCTGGATCGATATGTTGGCACACACAGTACATCAATGTATATATCAAAGTGCAATCACATGTATAAATAACGTAAAACTGATATATACCTCATAAATCTCAGCGGAAAAAATTGAACGGGTGTGGAGTCCTATCAACGCCAACGGCAAGTTGAGTGTAGACTGTAACCCTACAACGTAACTCTTACTCGTCATAGAAATTCCTCCAACATAAGACGTTGTAGCCCTGTAGGTCAGTACATTGAATGTACTGGCAAGTCACATCATAAGAATAATGAACCTATTTGTACATGCAATTTGGCTGGTGGAAAGCTGTAAGTTTAGTTTTTGCGTAAAGCTAGTTTTTCCCTAGAATAAAAGATATTATTCTATCACTACAGTATAGCATAGGGTGAGTTGGCAAACCCAACTCAATCCAATCCCAAGTTTCATTTAAAACCCAACTGTTTAATTAAAGGTGATGAGATCTCCCAGCATTTCCACTACTAGATGCTCAAATTGTCCGTAACCGGGGACACGGCTAATCGATTAGGTTTTCACACTCTGCAGAGGTTTGCGCACTTTTCCCCACAAGACTCGATCGCCTCCCTTGAAGTTCTCGCACTGCCTGGCGTTTGAGAACAGGATGACCGAGACATACTCTTTCGAAAGTATTCCCCCTTAACCCACGGATAGGCCAGTACACCTACTCATTCTACATCTGCTAGCCCATCCCGGAAGGGGTCACACTAACTACTCAACTAAGCCAGAGCCCATATTGGCTTGTGGCTGCACACGTAAGCTTCTAGACATGAGAATACGATTGATCTCTTTGAGCCTGGATGGCCGACCACTAGTGGAACACCACCATGGATTAACCATGCATGCTCCCACTGTACTTCGCCACCATTCAAACAAAATACCGCCCAGGTAGTTCATTTACAATCTTGGTCCTGCTTACTACTTTGTCACTCATGTCTCACCATGTTCGCTTCCCAAACCACGTCTACATTTAGCGAGGCAAAAATAAACTTACACGGTGGTGACAAGGATGTATAGATCAGACCTACCTCAAATGAACTACTAGGTAACGGCATAGCCATCTGGCAACAATAAATCCTACCATGCAATCCTACCACAAAAGGACTAAGTGCATAACATAAACATAGGTAATTGGAAGAATGGCCAAATGTGAACTTGCCTGGTAATAGTTGATGAAGATTATATCGCTCTCAGAAATTTATTTAATAGAACTATTCGTCACTCTCCGATGAAAATCTATAAAGTCAAAGATTGCATTCACATAAGAAATCGTTTCGAAGAACCAAATAACATGCAACATGAAAAGACTCGGAAAATCCAAATGAAAACACCACACACTTAAAAAAATACTAAGTGCAAAACAACATGTCACATACGGTTCAAAATTGTGATGTGAACTGTAGTGCATACATGGCATATAAGAAACTATAATGGACAGATCCTAGGTGTGTGAAAATATTTTGAGAAAGGTCTAGGTGATAGGGTTTGGCTACGGCGACACGGTGCAAAAAGAATTACATCAATCGGAGCTACGGTTTAAGAGATATGGCCAGTTGAAGTTTGAATTCAAATCTGAATAAAGTTCAAATTTGAATGTGGAAAAGTTTACAAACATGATGCTACTGGATAGATCTGAACATGATGAAATAATTTGCCGCTGGTTTCATCGAGTTTGGACCTACGGTTAAAAAGTTGTGCCTATCCTAAGTTTAGGGGCTAATATGCTAATTCCAGGGACTAAACGATGAAACATAAAAGAAAAATAAACTGCGAACAGGCCCTTGGCCACGTGGCATATTCCTACTGGCCAAAAGATGTTCGCTGCAGAAGTTTATACGGCGAACGACCGCTATCTAAGCAAAACGGCGGCGGCGGCTAACTAAACCAAAAAATGATCGGTTTTTTTAACAAAACCCGCGGTTAACCAATCTAGACAAAAAAATGAACGGAGGGAGCGAGCGGTCGTCTTACAAAGGCGGCGACGACGTACAGGGGCGGCAGCGCTGGCATTAGCCGGTGATGGGGCGGCGACTCCGGCGCTCCTCGACGACGGGGAAGGAGGCGGCAGGGTCCGGCACGGCGTGCGCGATCCGCTGGTGGGGTTCGGAGCTCCGGTGAGGACGCGGCACGTCGGGGCGTCGTCTCCGGTGGTCCCTAAGGGCAAAGAAAATGTCAAATGGATGCTCATCAACCCGGGCAGTATTTTGGTGAAGGAGAACAGGGTCGGGGTGGTTTACTGGCGGCGTTTTACTCCGGCAAGGAAGCTCCGACTCCGGCGAGATCCAAAGCAGGAGGGCGTCGGCTACGGGTGGTGTGAGGCGAAACGAAGTGGCGGAATGGAGAGAGGGGGTCGAGGGCTTCTTATAGGCGCGGAGAGAGGGCTCGGGAGCGAGGGATAAGCTCTATCCGTAGAGCTTCGGCCGGCGGGTTCGGGTGTGTGCGTGTGCGTGCTTATCCAGCGGGGTCTGCGGGAGGTTAGGGACGACCTGGGGAGTGGGCCCCGCGGGTCAGCGATAGGGGAGAGATGAGCGAGGGAGATAGACGAGCGGGCGAGCGACGCGAGCGCTCGGGCGCTGGGAGCAGGCCGCGGGCTGAAGTGCGCGGCTGGCTGGGCCTGCGCGCGGGTATGCGTGTGCGTGTTTTTTTTACAAAAAAAATTTCTGGGACCAAAATGAAACCAAACAAAATCCTAAAAAATACCACGATGATTTCTAAAATTACCTTGGAATATCTAGAGCACAAAGAACATTTATTCAAGCATAGAAGAATTTGAAAATATTTTCCTAATGCATTTAATGCACTTTTTGCAAATCGAATAAATACCAAATAAGTTCTAAAGGCTCCAACTAATATTCAAATGAAATTTCCATCTCTTTTATAATTTAAGAAAGTCATCTTATCCCATCTCCTTTATTTTTCTTGAGTGGAAAACAATATTTGAACATTCGAGAAAACTCCAAAATGCAATAAATCATGAGAGGCAAATGATTTAAAATATTATTTTAAAATAACGTCTATTGGTTTCATAATCCATTTCCATTTTCCTTCTGATAATTGAAGGAGTCATATTTCCTTCTCTATTTATTTTATTTGAATGAATAGAAATGTTTTTGAAACTCAAACAGAAAATTTTCCAAAAGCGAGCCAAATGAAATTCAAAAGTGCTCCTCATCACTCTCCACTCTATTTCATATATTTTGAAGTAGTCATGTTATCTTCTCTCATGAAAATCCTTGAGTGGCATAAAGTTTCTGATTTAAAATATTCTCAAATGGAATTCAAATCATTTTCAAACCCCTTTTTATTTTCTTCAAATGGAAGAAGTCATATTATCTTCACTCTAGGGTCTTGTGATGAGATGACTTTGAATTCATGGAGATCAAGAAAAATGCAAGATGAATGTTTTGGGGAAGTCCTTTTATTCCCTCTCATTCATCTTTCAAAAAGAAATTCCACTCAATTTCACACCATCAATCACACAACAAACAAACAATCATAATTATTTATTTAATATAACATTCCAAAATTTAGAATTTTGGGATGTTACAAAATATCACCCTTAAAATGAATCTCGTCCTCTAGATTCAGAGAGGCTAGAAAGAAGGTTAGATTTGGGGGGGTCTCCTTGAAAATCCATTCATCAACACAAGGTATGGGGGGCTACCACCCTTAGAAGCAAGGCTATGGTTCTGACAAAATTCATGCACTCCATCCTTTGGGTTGACGGTGTCGGTCTTCTCATATCTTCGTGACAATTCTTTCACTGGTGCTCTTCCGGTCGGGGCATGACCTTTTTCTCAAAATATTGTGTCCTCTCAATCCTGGGGAGGTTCTTCCGAAGAGTGGATCTTTATATTTGACATGTCTGTTGTCAATACTAAGAAACTATCGGAACCTCATGGCAGCCAACAATTTATGGCTTCTCCTGCAGGAAAATGATCGGGTTGAATCTCACTGTATATCGTACGATTGGCAACGATTGCCTGTAAAGGGTTCCATCGTCCTACCATTCTATGGTTTTATGGCTTATCGCGTCGACACTCTTCTAAGGTTTTCAAGTCTCTCTGATTTTCCATCAACATATGATAGTTCATGATAGAAGTCTCCGGTATGGGGGCCAATCCATCCCGTACTTGAACCATTACTACATACGCAGACAGTGAATCACGTATTCTAACACTTGGGCATCCTCACAAGCATTGCAGAACTTCTCTTCTCCAGGAACAGGGTTTCGGGTAAATCCATTGGTTCTGCAAGCCAAACAAAACCTCTATCGTGTCTTCACAACTCTCGGGTTTACGTAACTTCCTATGGAACGTCTGCTGATGAAATCATAGCTTCTTCCAGAATTCTTCTTGCAACAAGGTTGTGCTTGCTCCTTTTTAAATCCTGGGTCCTGTGGGTTATGGCCCACTTCAACACTTGTATATCTTTAACTAGTCCTAGGAGTTACTATTGTTCCATATTCCAACATTACATCTCCTTTAAATCCAATAGCACTTCATTCCTTCATACTCTTGGGGTAACCATCTTAACTAAAACAAAACTCCAACTTATTTTTTCCAAACTCCACCTATGGAACAACATTTTCCTTTCCATCAGTCTAGTGTTCACACATGGTTTTACCATTAAAACAAAATGTATTGGTTCATCCATAATTCATATTCTCTTCATATCAAATCCTTTATTACATCCTTAACCACTACCCAAAACTCAAATTCCAAAAGTACTTTATTCCAAATGTTGCCATCCACATAGTCTGGTATGGTCAAGCATTACTTCCATCTCCATTCATTTGCCCTACTTGAAGATGCTTTAGTGCCACTTCTGATTAGCGAGGTTAGTACCCATAATAGTATAATTGTTCCTTGCTGGAAATAAAGATATTCTTGAAAGTCTACTGTTTCTCAAGATTGCCAAAAGGTTTTTGCAAAGAAAAAGCAAGCTCAAGGTTCGCAAAATGAAGGAAAGGCAAAACAGCACAGAATCTGTGAAAAACAGACCAGCAGGCAGTAAATGATTTTTTCGGGGCACTTCTGTAACTCCAATCAAAAAACTCAGAACATACGCCCGAAAGAAAATTGTATAGAGCACGCTGTGGAAAAAATTCAGACCAAAAATATGATCTGGTGATTTTATACGAATTTTTCTGTGCAAGGACAGAATCTGTTTCCTGGACAGCACGTCACAACTTTTGATCTTTCTTGCAATCAGAGGCTACACTTGGCACAAAGCTGAAAAGTAAAGATACAATGATGATGCTACTGTAGTAACAACATCAAGACACAACAAAATCAAAATAAAATTTATTCATTGTGGGCTGCCTCCCAAAAGCGCTTTCTTTTATGCCTTTAAGCTAGGCATAATGCATAGAGATCAAGTTGTATCAATTGAACCATCATCAAGATCATCAAAAAGCTCTTCAATAATACAACTAGTCTTAAGAGGACTTTCAAATAAAGGCCTCATAGAGATACTTCTAGGGAGAAGACCAAAAGGATAAAAGTCAAGGGAAGATTCATTTATAATTTCATCAAAGAGAGGTGTTTCTTCCAAAGTCTTTACAGTTTCAACCCCTTTGGCAATAGATGGATTACTTTTAGAACGGGGAGCCTTTGGAACATGAACGAACTTAGGCTCCTTCTTTGCCGGAGTTTCTACCTTTTTGGTTTTGATTGAGGAGAAAGTAGTTCCTAGAGTATCAAAGATTTCCTCAATCTTGTCTATCCTAGAAGAGCCCAAGTCAGGGAATTTGATGGTCTCCAAAGTTTTGAAAATTTTATGCGTGGAGCTATCAAGCCTATTCAAATTCCCTTGGACCTTACGATCCAACTCATTTATCTTATTAATATTTGGCATCTCTAGCTCTATCTTTTCAAGTTTCTTCATAATGTGAGCTAGGGTGATGTCCTCTTGAATGCTAACAACAGGGGGATTTCCGACAAGATTTTCAATAATACTAAGAGACTCCCAAACTTGGGCCTCTAGGAAATTTCCATTGATAGAAGTATCTAAAATAAACCTATTCCAAGAAGTAATCCCAACATAAAAATTTCTAAGCAGGATAGTAGTAGATTTCTTCTTGGTGGCTCTTTTTTGAGAATCATTAATTCTATACCAAGCATCTTTTAGACTTTCCCCACCTCTTTGTTTGAAGGTGAGAACTTCTGCCTTGCCAAAGACAAAAGGACCCGACATAATGACAACTAAAGAATGAGATAACTATTTTTGTGATTTTCGATAAAGGACACTAAAGCAAAAACTGAAAGGTAAACTAACAAGACTAAAAAGCAAAGGTAAAAGATAGCATGCAACTCCCCTATCTCGAAGAGCGGAGTCCCCGGCAACGGCGCCAGAAATTCTCTTGCTAGCGGCTTCTCGCTCCTCGTTGGTTACCCCAAGTGGAAGGTTTGAGATGCAGTGTAGCGGTAGTTTTTCCCTTGGCAAAGATACCAAGGATCGTTTTCCCCTGAGACTCCAAGTTTCAACAAGAAGGTGTAAACTGCTAACGGCGCCTGATATTAGCAATCAACGTGGACCTGCACACAGATACAAATAACTTTGCTCCCAACGAGTACAGAGAGGTTGTCAATCCCTCCGGCCTTGTCGTTTACAAAGGATCAAACGCAAGTGATAATAGTGATAGGTATTGCTGCAAATAGTAAGTAAATAGCGGAAAGTAAATAGCGGATGTGATCAATGATGGTAATATGGACCGGGGTCCCATGATGTTCACTAGTGATGTCTCTCTCCCAAAAGATGATAAAACAGCTGTGTGAGGTAAAGAAATTACAGCTGGGCAATTGACATAATTATGTGCGCAAACCAATGCTAACTATATTGCAAGAAAGGTAGAGGTTCAAAGCATGGGCAGTACGCCAAGGTAAGTAGACCGAAATCCATCTGCATCTACTACTAATCATCCACCTTGAGATATCTATCCAGAACATCTCGCTGGTATTAAGTTGCGAGTCCCACCCATAGTGTAAACTCAAAGCAACAGACAACTGCATTAAAATAACTTTGCGTAAAGTAAACAATCCTTGCACCCGCGGGCACAAGCACCGTTGTTTTCCCCCTTGTGGCAACAGCACATCCCCTAGACTCATGTTTCTGTCACTCAAGCTAGTCATCGAGGGGCATGAACCCACAATCAAGCATAACGTTTCCTCTTGGAGTTACTACCTACTACTTGGCCAAAGCAATAAACAGCAACGGAGAACATGCAAGAATTACTTACGAACATAAATATAAAAGAGGTAAATCAAATATATTACTCAAACACAATCTGAACATAATCTCACAATCCATCGGATCCCAGCAAACTCATCATAGCAACAGCATAAGGATTACATATGTGCCTCGATCATGTAGGGCAGCTCACGAGGTCTAATTAGTGAAGCACAAGAAGGGAAGGAGAACATCACATAGCTACTGGTCATGGACCCATGGTCCAAGGGGGACTACTCACGAGTCGTCCGGGAAGCGTCCATGGTGGTGGAGAAGCTCCCGGTGGTGATCCTCCCCTCCGGCAGGGTGCTGGGAAGAGTTCTCCTGGCGCTCCCGATCTTGGAAGCGCGGCGGCGGCGGAACAGAGATGAGATCGCGAAAAAGGGTTCCCCCCCCCTCGAGGGTTTCGGGACGTGTGTTAAATATAGGCCAAAGGGGGGCATCAGAGGAGATCTGGGGGGCCCAGGCGCCCCCCCGGCGCGGCCAGGAGGGGGGCCGCGCCACCAGGGTGCCTGGATCCCTGGTGGCCCCCCTCCGGCTCTTCTTCGGGTTCCTGGAAGCTTCCGGAACGCTGATTTTTTATATATTTTTTCCGGAATTTTTCTGGCAGTTTTCGTAATGGAAAAACCTGAAATACAAAAATAGCAAAAAACAGAAACTGGCATTGGGGTGCACTGAGTTAATAGGTTAGTCCAAATATGATCAAAAGTGTATGGAAGTGTATAAATATCATAGCAATATCACCCAAAAGAGGCATGGAGCAAGCAGAAATTATAGATACGTTTTGGACGTATCACGTGCAGAGCTCAGCCCCACGCATGCCGCCCACGTCACACACGCCTCTCCACGCCGCGCCACGCGCGGGAAGCGTGGGAAGCGCAGCGCGCGAAGGAACTTACCGCGGCAAAAACCGCCCCGCCTGCCCGCGCACCGTTTTTGCGCCTAGCCCAACAACACGTTGCGCTTGTGTGTGGCCCAGGACCGGGGGCTCCTGTCGGTGTACAAAAAGAGGGGTACACTTTTTGTACCCCTATAACTGTGCACGGGCAGTCTGAGCCACGGGCGCCGCCGCACCGAGCACGGCAAGGGAGGTGAGCCAAGGTAAGGCCGAAGTTGAAGAGAAGCAGAACAACGCCAAAACCAAGGCCACAAAGAGCAAAGGGGACGAAGCGGACTCCCCGGTGAGATCCTTGCCGGGAGGCGGTTTTGGCAAACCCGACAAGACCCTTGCCGTGGCAGCTCGCCCCACACCTACGGGGCAAGTCACCCTTGAGTCCACTGCCCCCATGGGGCAAGGATTCGGGAGACATCCCCGTGGTGGCATGCAGATCTTTGTGAAGACATTCAAGATTGGATACACACTTTAGATGGTGATGATCCTTGGCGGGATCCCAGCCAAGGAGGACCACAAGGCCCCCGGCAAGAGCCTTGCCGGGGATGACAGCAGGCGCCACGGCAAGACCCTTGCCGGGCCGGGCCCCGGCAAGGCCCTTGCCGAGGACACCCGTGGGGCCACCATCAGACCCGCACCAGTGGCACCTCCACCGCCGTTCGCATGCAGGTGCCGACCCAACCAACTGGGCAGGCACCTACGTGGTGGCGTACAGATCTTCACGGAGACCCACCACTGCGCCACCTCAGCTGCCTGTCTGCCTACATGGCATCGCAGGCACCGCTGGCCAGGGCGCGTGTCGACACAAGAGGGAGCGGCGACGGACGAGACAGGGCTCTCCCCCGTCCCCGATAAAGCAAGGACACCTAAGCAAGACGCATTAAATGCGCCTTGTCATGTAATGCGAGGGATAAACTCGCATCACTGTACCCTTTCCACCTCCTGTGTGCCACTGTGGCAACCCCTTTCCCTATAAAAGGAGGCCCAAGGCGACCAGGAAGAGGATTCGGCTTTTTGGAGCTCCTCACGCCCCATAGCGAGCTCAAGAACACAGATAAACAATCCACGAAAGCAGGAGTAGGGTTTTACGCATCCTCGCGGCCCGAACCTGGATAAAGGAACCGTGTGCTATCTGTTTGATCCGCTCTTCTCACGACCCCGCGCCCCGCAACCGTAGTAGGGATTCTTGTGATCCCATAGGTGTCGTTTCCCACCGACATCCACTGTCTTAGTCCTACATCCTTCCTAATCCTCATGTCCTCTGCAACAGGATGTGTATCATTATGGTCTGGAATCTTAGGCTTGAGCTTCCTTAGCACTTGGGCTTCAGCTTCCTCTTCTTCAATTTCAGGCACTGGGGCCTTGTTCTTATCCTCAGCAGGAATGTTCCTTGTACTCCTCTTGGGGTTACTGGGCTTCTGAGCTAGAGCTTTCGGAGCAGATTTGGGCTTAGCAGCAGCCCCTGACTTAATAGCATCTCCCATGAGCTTTTGTGCCTTAGGAGCTGGAGCATCATCCTCTTCTTCTTCATTATCAGATCTCACCATTGTAGACTTTCCAAGAACTTTAGCTGTTGTTGTTCTTTCCCTCCTTTTCTTATTGTCCTCACTAGCTGCCTCTTCTTCAGATTCATGGTGAACTTCATAGTTTCACCCGTGGCAACTTTCCTAGGCTTGGATGTAGGCACTCTCTTAGCTGGTGCCTTTCGGTTCATGCCTGGCTTTGTTGATGTAGCAGTGTCAAACTCTTTCTTCACCACTTTCTTCTTGGAAGTGGCCTCAACCTCAGCTACAACATAGTCTTCATCCTCTGAATCAGAAGTTCTCTTCTTCCTTGTTCTAGTAGCTGCCTTGGGCAAGTTACTAGGTGTGCTCCTGTTGCCCTCATCATAGCTGCTGGAGGGACTAGTGCCCTCACTCAACTGTTCTTGCTGTTCAAACTTGTTCTGGATATCACTCTGGTCAGACATCTTGTAGGCAAACTGCCAACAGACCCTGTGAATAGGTTGTAGATAAGGTAGAGTAGATGAGCATCACAAAGTACAGAGGTTTTGCAAAAAAAATTGAGTCAAAAACTTAGTTTCAGTTCTCTACAGAAATGATCTCGGAGCTACCGAATTGACAAACTCGGTGATACCGAAGCAACACTTGGAACCAAAACTAGTGAGCTCGGTTGGGCCGAGTCACAGTTCGGTGGCACCGAGATTGCTAGGGTTACACAGAATCCTGAACTCGGTCATACCGATTTGCACATTTCGGTCAGACCGAAAAGCGCATGTGCAATGGCCTAAGCCAAATCGGTGAGACCGATTTCTACATTTCGGTCGGTCCGAGATTAGTTCTGCGGAGAGCTAACTCTAAATTTTTTTGAATCAATCTAGTCCTAAGGAATATTTAGCTGGATAGACTGATCCCATTCATGGCAAGACGCATGGCATTGTCCTTGTGCTAGGTATCGGAGTGGAAAAAGACAGCACAAGGGGTTGAACACGTACCCTAGAACGGCGAGTGTTTGCTACGGCGGCGACGGCGGTCCAGAATCCATCGACGGCGGCAAAGTCCAACGGCGGGAGGTCGTTGGCGGTGAGGAGACGATCCGGAGACCCGAGGGGGGTGGCAGAGCAGGATACGCGCGGTCTGAGAGGATTTGAAGTAATTT
Organism: Aegilops umbellulata; assembly: GCA_032464435.1. Taxonomy (NCBI): domain Eukaryota; kingdom Viridiplantae; phylum Streptophyta; class Magnoliopsida; order Poales; family Poaceae; genus Aegilops; species Aegilops umbellulata. Next base: position 583,280,552 of record CP136060.1, on the reverse strand, counting down.
CCAAAATCTCACCCGCGGGTATTTATATCCCGACCCTGTCGGTGTGATCGAGTGGAACAACTCGGTGGCACCGAGATTGCAGAATCGCAAGCGGTTGCTGCAACCCGGTGTGACCGAAGTGTTCAAATCGGTTGCACCGAGATGAAAACCTAGATCAACTTTGTGAACTCGGTTTGACCGAAATGGATGTCTCGGTCAAATCGAAATGCGCAAGGAGGTTTTGGAGGTTTAAGTCTATGACGAATCAGGGACTCCGAGTGATCCTCACACGGAGTGGTTCGAATCTGACTTGGTCAAACTTTATGATGTAGCATGAATAGAGTTTGAGACAAGAAAATCATAGATAGCTAGAGAAGGTTCTTAGGCATTCTTGTCCATCCACTTGGCAAAAGAAAAGGAAACAAACAAACAAAACAACAAGTGGATGTCCTCGAATGATTAAAATATGCAAACAACATGCTCACACAATAAAATGGCAAATGAAATATGTGACAAAGCATGCACAAGCAATTCTAGCATCTATCAAACAATTGGTGATGATTAGGTCATCTATATATGAGTATATTGACTTAGGAGTCAAATGAGAACATCTGATCATACGTCATACTCATCGTTTAAGCACAAGTGGGGTTACCACTTTTACATAAAGCATTGTTATGTTCACACTATTAGAGTTGCTTTAGCTCAAATCTTTAGAATAAAGCTCCCCCTAGATGTGAGATCGCCCCTTAAGAGGGATGAACTAACCTTGGGTTTTGTCGATGATGACTTCATGTAGGTGTTGGCGATGCGGATGCCCAATGTTGTTGTAGATCATTTGGAGCAATCCATTGGAGTGAGTTGCACTTTCAATACCTATACGGGTTAGTCCCACAAGGAACAAACAAGGATATCCATATACATAGATTGATGCACACACAAGATGATGTCTATGAAGGCATTAGGTTACCTTGTCCCTTGTCTTACCAACAAGAGGGCTTGTGACTCCTTGAACTAGTGCAAGATGTGGAAGTTGATTGCACTTGTCCTTGCCAAAATGATGTGAGTGAAGTATATTGGCGGAGTCACCCTCAAGAACTCTTTATTCCTTCTTCTTTGGAATCCACACCATCTTGATGGGGATCCTTGGGATTGTATTGGAATTTGATGAAGTAGAACTTGATGTAGTCTTGGGAACCCACTTGACCAAGGCCTTGGGAGCTTCTTCAAATGCATCAATCTCCTCTTGAAGCTTGTCCGTGCCTTTTTGCTTGTCGCCTTGTGGTGGAAGATCATCTTGAGCTTGTGTCCCTTGGAAAGAAGTAGGGTTATACTTCTCTTGTTAGGGAACAATCTTCGTCTTGGTGTATTGATCTTCTTCCCACTCAACTCCATTGGCATTGAACTTTCGTTCAAAACAAACACCTTGATTCTTTCGGTGCCTTCCTTGCTTGCGTACAATTTCCTCAAATTGCTTACTTCCGACAAGGCTCTTGTAGACACCTTTCTCTATAATTCCCTTCAATAAGCTATTTTCTTGCTCAAGTGTAACTTGGCTAAGAGAATCATTATTGGAATCAAGAGAACTACTAGAAGCAACAATATTGGATTTAGCATGATTATTGTTACTACTAGAAGACGAATCTTTCTCACTCTTGTTACTAGACTTGACTTGTGGCATGTAAGTAGATAAGAGTAAACGCTTGGCAATGTAAGAACTTTTCTTGCGAATATCATCATTGATTGCCTTTAAAAACTCATGCTCTTGCTCAAGGTTGAGCTTTTCAAAGTATTCATCACTAGAGTTGTCAACAAGTAAATCATCATCACCTAACAAGTCATCTTCATCACTATTGAAATCAACATACTCAGTGTCGGGGATATACCCCGCGGTGTAAACCGGCCGGAAGTTAACCCGGCCGGACATGGCGGTTTATCTGAAGACCCCGCTGACACTTGGCGAGTTACTGGCGACCCGCCCTGACCTGGCGGTTTACAAGCAACCCACCTGGTCATTATGACTCACTGGTGATCCGGCGTGCGGGACAGACGGATGACAAGGCCCAAGGCCCAGAAGGTTGGTTCACGTTTAATGGTGGGGCGGTTTAAGAGGAAACGCATGAGAAATATTTGTCTTACAAGGAGTTAAGACCTGGACTTATATTCGGTTTGTATTAGAGATAGACTAGTCCTAATCCTAATAGGACTCCACATGTAAACCGCCCCTTCAACATATATAAGGAGGGGCAGGGCTCCCCAAAGAGGGACAAGCTACAGGCAAGAAGAAGCAATCTCTAGGGCTAGACACAAAGAGCCGCTTTACGGCGTCTCCCTCGTGATGATAATGAGACCTAGCCTCAAACAGCATGTAGGGTTTTTACCGGATGATGTTTCCCGGGGCCCGAAGCTGTCTAAATCCTTGTCTTGCGTGTTGATCCGCCCTGCGTCTCTCGTCCCACTCAACCCCTCTCAAGCTACCACATGGATGCGTTGGCCTCGCGACTAAGTCCTGACACTAGGACATCTGCCGTGACAATTCGACGACAGTTGGCGCCCACCGTGGGGCCCGTGCACGGTGGTGTTCAGTTCTTGGAGGGCTTTCCCCAGAGATCGAGGAGTTTGCAAATTTCCGGATGAGGATTTTTACAATCGGTGAGATTAATGTCAGAGAGGAATTAGGGTTTTGCGGTCAGTCTACCGCGCCCGTCTTTAGCAATCCGTCGAAACCAACAGCAGATTAGCCTTTTGTTTTTTGCATCGTCGCAAGTCGCCGAGTCCGACAGGAGTTCAGAGGATTTCCTTTGTTTGGGCGGTGTGCTGTACGCCACGGAATCGGTCCAAACGCAAGTTTCGGCCGAGAAACAGATCTCTGCTGCCATCGACGTGGGGATCGAGAAAACTGCTACTATCAGGGATGGCACCCGCAGGGTTTGGGTACGGGAGGAGCCACCCCATACCCTTACCCATACAATTTGAGCTTACCCATCACCCGTACCCATACCCGCTAGTGGGTACAATTTTTTCCCATACCCGTCACCCGACAGGGTAAATGGGCACCCACGAGTAAAAATACACATCTTTGAATAACATTAATTTGAGCATCACATAAATATAAACAACAACATACAATCATATTTTATAAACAACAACACATAGTAACATAAATACATACTTATAAACAACAACACATAGTAACATAAATACATACTTATAAACAACAACACATCTAAAACAACAACACATTCTATAAAAATCAACACTTCCTTGTAAACAACTACACATAGTCATAAATTTTAAGCTAACAAACTCACGACAAAGTGTAGAGGTAATTTGTCCATATTTGTTAGATTTTATAAGGGTACATGGGTATGCGGGTATGGGTTATGTGATCCCATACCCGTACCCGCTCTACCTGATGGGTTTGAGATTTACCTATTTATATACTCATGGGTAACATTTTCTCTCATACCCTTACCCTAATAGGGTTTTTACTCGCAGGGTACATGGATAATGGGTACCCATTGCCATCCCTATATCAACATATATAAGTGATGAGACAATTCTGCTGCATACTTACGCATCAGCGTCAAACTCCACGTGAAATCCCAAGCACCAGAGCACCACTAGTATTTGCAAAGACCGATGTCTAATTGATCTGGAGGTCAACTAGCATTACCACGTACATGCACGTGAAGTCAGCAATCAGCCAGCAGGGGGCCGCGACCATCAAACCAACAACGACCCGGAGGGAGATCTGGGCGCGGACTCAGGCCTCGCCGGAATCGCCGTACCTCCGCGTCGTGGCTCGCCTCGCGCCGGTTCGAGCAACGACTGCTCAGCCTCGCTCTGAGCCGCCCTCATGGCCCACGCGGCCTCACCTGCGCCGACGCGCCTCAGCCGGCACCGCCTCCACGTGCCTCAAACCGGTCCCGCTTCCGCTCCCGAGTCGCCAACTCCTTCACCTAGCCAGGAACACAACCGCAGCTGCGGGTTTGCCTGATTGCCTCCCCTGGTGCGCGTCCTCGCATGCGGCCTCACCTCTCGCTACTGTTCTGCTGCGATCAACGGCCGCATCTCGGGCCGCCGTTTTGTCAACTCACCTCACCGGATCGTCAGGTCGTCTCCACTTTGAGCCGCCCTCACGCGATCTCGCGCCCTCGGCCTTGAGCCGCCCGCACCTGGACTCCGTTTCGCATCGCCGAGCCCCTCTGCCGAGGAGACCACGGCCCACCCGTTCGAGTTGCCCGGGTTACCTCCGCTCGCCTCCACCTCCACTGGCCCGGGCCGGATCCAGTTCCGCCACCGCACGGGATCGCAGGCCGCACGCCGCTTGACCCGCCTTGCCGTGGCCCCCCTCATCGGCGTCTTCTACCCCCGAGGCTGCCGCCGGTTCGCCACGCGCTAGCACTGCCCCGTCCGCGTTGGCTGCGACCCGCGCCCCCGTCGCCTCCGCTTCTGTGGTGCCGCATCCGAGCTGCGCTCTGTCGCGAGCCGCCGCTGGCCTCGGCCGCCGTGTTTCCACTGGTTGTTAATACCTTGTCGCATCCGCCTCTACACATAAGAAGATATTGAAAGATCACTTGCCGCTGCCAAACATTCGGAGGAAAGAACTTGGTTTTCGCAATAGAGGACAGAAGCGCTATATATATCTGAAGTCTGTTTCATCGCTATAGTGACTGGAGAGATTACTTATCAGTATTATCCAGTGGATTGACACAGCTGGTCGCACTGAAGAAAACTCGTTTGGTTGTTACTCTGATGAATCTTGCAGTGGGGCTACTGAACCACGATTTGATACTAACAGAGACTCAGAAGGATCAAAGACCACTGTTAAAAGAGATGATCATGCCCACGGCAGAGCAAAACCACGGCCCGTGCCCCCAGCTTCTTCCTCAGCTCTGCTGTGGCTTCTGCGGCAGGCCACCTCGCCCTGCGCGTGACCCGTCCACGCCGGTTCTGCTTCCACCTCTACAAACTGCTGCACTAATGCGCAGAGGGCTGGTTGCCAAAAGGAAGTTTTACCGTAACCAGGTTATCTACGGACGCTGAATACGGATCATCCGTTGTCCGAACAAAAAACATCAGGTGATATCCATCTAAATTTAGTTTCTTGATATATATTGTTTTTTATCAAGAAAACAATTACTTTGGACCGGATATTTTGATATGCAGGACAATTATTCATTATAAACATGGTTTATACCATGGGTACGGAGTACGCGCTGGCAACGTCCTACCCGGTGTTCGTCCGTGCCACATTACACGGTGAATGGATGCGTGCAAGACGCCGCCCTTACGGCCCGGTTTACATCAGCTTGCCGGGACCGCGCCTGCGTTTGTCTCGCCCGTCCGAACCAGTTTACAACGCCGCGGCTGACTCATCTGTCGGTGCCGCCTCTAATGTTGCGGTCGTATTTTCTGCCTGTCTCTCGCGGCCTGGTCTACATCAACACGCCAGGCCGCACCTGTCTGCATGAGCTGTTTATTGAATATAAAGCCAGTCACTGCTTGGGTAGCCCGGTTTTCTTTCAACAAAACGAAGGCAAATTATCATATATTATCAACCGCCGTCTGCACTGGATGGCTCAATGGGAAGGTGCACAAATCGCTGTCACTACAGTTTGGTCAACTTCAAACAGCCAGTTGGAAGGAACCATTGGCCGAGTTGCTGACACGGCTCATACGGGATCATTTATAACCCGCCGCAGTCACCTCAATCTTCTGTGGATTTACATCACGTTATTAACACCGATAATATATACCTTCTGCTATGGTCAAGTACAGAGAATCTCAAGACAACTCCTTGAGTCATCTTAAGACTCGGGGGCTACGATGATATGACGCAGCAAGTCTTGCCAGTTTCAGCCGGTTTAAGAAACCCAGGACAATGGAGGGAAAGATAACCCGGTCCCGGAGGCTACTGTTATATTGATGAAAATTTAAAGGCCGTCAGAAAATTTCCGGCTTAGAAAGTATATGACAGTTACAAAATCCCGGTTCAATGAAGAAGATCCGGGTCATCAGAAAGTATATGATAACATTGTTTTCCTTGTGCCTATTTGATGAGTTTGTGAGTTTGTCAAGCTTGGCACGCAAGGTTTTTTGCGCATCGATTGAAGAGAAACAAGAAAGATTGAAGTGAAAGGATTGATTTCATTGATAGTGACTGCAGGTACTTATATGTCCTGAGCCGTCGTGTTTACATGCCGGTTACAAGATTCGCGTCGTTTCGGAAAGACATGACGCCGATTTGAAAAAAACATGATCGATGGTGGTTCGCTATCTACTGCGTCTGGACAACGCCAGGATTCTAACCACCGGTTAGAATATTCTAAGGAATCTGCTAATGGCCTAATTAGCCTAATACTAATACTATTAGGGCATGTACAATGGTTCTATCTTAAGAGTGCCACATAGAATAAATGATGAGGTGGAGGAGAGAGAAATCATAAGAGAAGGCTTGTCTTATCTTATTTAAGAGAAGACAAGAGATGATCTCTTAGCACAATTTGTCTCACCATATTTTTAGGAATAACTAATTATTAAAGGTAAGGCTAAGAGATGAGCCATTGTAGACATTTTTTTTTATCATCTCTAATTTATATGCAAAACTTAAGATAAGACTATCTTATCAACCATTGTATATGCCCTTAGATTCCTAACACCGATAACCACACGACACGGCGCACGGTCCAAGCTTGGCATTTCTTAGCTGAACAGGTTACCGTCTCATGCATATTATACGAAGAGATTCGCAAATGATGGGGTAGCTGGACTAATGCTTAGCTGGCGCCAACACATGCATCGGAAAATTTGCCTATAAATATGGGCGAGGAGTTGCCTTAGCTTGCCACTCGCCACAACGAAAAGCCAGTACAACACCTGCGCTCAACTTGAAGCACCGAACACCATGGGCGTTCCTATCGCCGCCGCAAAGCCTCCCCAAAAGCTGGTGGGCGGCGCCATCACCGCCGATGCCGGCCGAGAGGTCAGCTCCATGTTAGCCGGCAACCTCTTCGCCGACCTCTCTTCCCACATCATGTTTGCCGATGAGAAGACGGTTGAGGACACCATCACCGCCGCCGTCAACCTGCCGACACTCGCAAACCCTTCAGCCATCCACCGCGTCACCGCCGGCACCAGCAAGCTAGGGCTCTCCGTCCACGCCTCTCCCGCTCGCTCACGCCCCACGGTCACCGGTTCCTTGTCGCTGCGGCACGCGGGATCGTCTTCACTTCGGCCACGTTGTGTTCCCGTCCCCGCCGTCCTCCAACAACGGCGAGCCGGGGATCCGGCGCCTTCACGACCACCCCCGCCGACGGTCCCCCGCACCCACCTGGCATCCGCCGCCGCCGCCATGCAGGGATCCACGATCACCCCAGCTCGTACGGAGAAGGTGCATGGCGACGATGGCGTCACGCTTCCCGCGGTTGCAACAACCTTCATCGCCAACCCCAACGCCATCAACCTGCCGAGGCTCGCGAGCTATTCAGCCACTCATACTTCCCCGAAGACGGTGGAAGGCGCCATCATCAATGGGTTTGTCAATCCAAGCCTATTTTTCAAGATAATTAAGATTTGTTGGCGAAAAAGCGAAGAAAACGAGACCATCGTGATCAACTTCAACAATCAAAACAAGAAGGATACGCTGGACGCCACCATCCCCGGCGGCCTCATGAAGCTCCGCACACCTTCAGCTTTTGAGAAGGATACGATCGACGCCACCATCGCCGCCGGCCTGACGAAGCCCGGCACACCTTCAGTTCTCCAGACGGAGAAGCTTGACGCCACCATCGCCAGCTCCGGCCGGATGCGGCTCGTCATGAGCAGGCCTTCACCAATCCCAGAGGCCATCGCCGGCTCGGGCCCGATGTGGCTCGGCGAGCCTTCACCAATCCCGGAGGCCATGGCCTGCTTCAGCCTGATGGGGCTCTGCATCAGCACGCCTTCACCAATCCCGGAGGCCATCGCCGGCTTCAGCCTGATGAGGCTCGGCATCTGCACGCCTTCATCAATCACGGAGCCCATCGCCGGCTTCGCCATGATGGGGTTCGCCATCGGCACGCCTTCAGCAATCCCGGAGGCAATCGCGGGCTCCGGCGTGATGTGGTTCGTCACGCCTTCATCAATCACGGAGCCCATCGCCGGCTTCGCCCTGATGGGGCTCGGCATCATCACGCCTTCAGCAATCCCGGACGCCGTCGCTATCTCCAGCCTCATGGGCCTCGGCACGCCTTCAGCAGTCCAGAGGGCCATCGCCGTCTACCAACTGATGGGGCTCGGCATAGCTTTAGATAGCCAAGCTAGCCCTGGCGTTACCCTGACGGATCCACCCATAGCGAGGGTGACCAGCTTTAGCAAGGACAAGAAGGGCTTTCCGTTCGTTGGACGCTGTATTTTCATTGATGGCGAGAATTGCAAAATGGTGGCGTCGAACATCACTGGGCTGCCGGGCTTCGGCTACGGCGAGCAAATCATCGACGTGCGCGACTTCGGGTCTGCCTGGTCGTACCACGGTCTGAAAGTGCTCGTTATCGGTGGCAGCATAGAATCCCGCACACAGGTGGCTCTCGATCTGAGCGGCTGTGGCGCGTACCCGTACTTGGTGATGAACCAGATCGAGATGGCGATGCATTGCAAGTCCACCTGGTGGCACGCCAAGCAGTACTTGTTCTATCCCACGATCGTCGTCGACGGGATCTTCGGCGTCGTCCTTCACCTTTGCAACATCGTCTACTTTCGGAACATCACGCCGTTTTTGTGCGATCATGTGCCCAAGATTCTCAGCGGCTTCCTCGTCAAGCTGGACATAAAGTGCCCCGACAAGCACGGCATGCCGACTCAGATCCGGGAAGGCCGCATCGTCGCCTTCCGGGGTGAAACTCGTTTCATCGAGTCCGGCGTGGAGCTCACCAAAGGCCACGCCCTTGAAACCAACGGTGCCCCCCTCGTCAGCGCATACCGCACCAATGTTCCCGAGGACCAATGGGTTCCGGCGCCGGAGATAACTTCTGCAACACCGGCCGGGAAACAAGGGCTCCTGTGCCGCTGTCTCCAATCCATGGGGCTTAGGCGCCTCGGGCGTATCGACGAGACCAGCTACTGAAGCCCCTGACTCGGTCAGGTGCAGGTCACACGTTCTTCCATCCAAATTGATTTATGATTGTTAAGTTCGTCTACTCGGTCCATCGCTTATCAGAGCCGGTTGTAAGTTTAAGGCCAAATAAAAGTTGATTCCTTTCAATTAGTTGAACTATTTTGGAACGGTAGAGGCTTGGGATATCTTGGAAAGAGAAGGTTTTAAGGTCTGGAAAGGTTACATTTCTTATTTCAATCTTGATTTTGTGTGTGTCAAGGAGACCAAAATTTCTGATTACACTGATCAATGATTGAATGGAATTAGTGGAGCTTCTAAGTACTTGCTATAGGTGGATGATCCCAAATTGATCCACGTCGAGTAGTGATTTTGTTATTGTTAGAAGGGCTTGTGAAAGGAATAATGCAAACAGATCCAAGTGGTGCGATTTTTCTAGTTATGTGTTCCACAACTGGGGCCATGAGATAGTGATGTCCGCTGGATGATCCCAAATTGATCCTTTGACAAGAGGGCATGCCTGACCTTGATTGCCTTGCCTGGCACTGTAGATTTGACCTTGGCTTCTCTTATCGTTTGTGTATATCTTAAAGGATACAACAGCTGTGCGTAACAACGATAACGGGCCAACGTCAAAAAAAAAAACGATAACGGGCCAATACGGGAGCCGTACCCACCTGTCAGATCACTACTCTACTTGTCAAGAGCCGATTTTTTTCAGCCCAGCCCCTGCGCCGCCCCTTCTCTGGTGACACAAGGGGAAACCTTAGTTCGCCGCCACCCTTAGGTCACTTCCATTGGAGGACCACCGCACCGGCTCCGGGGAATCGCTTCCATCGGAGGAGCCAACGGCAAATGCCGCACCGGTTCTGGGGAAGGTGGCGGTAGGGCGCTTTGTTCCTTGCCAGGGAGTTGGCCGATCGGGGGCTGCCCCATGGATTCGGCCGTGCCCTCTCGCAGCGGGATGGTGGTGTCTTCCCTGCCTCATGGTGGATGGTGGCATTATTATTTTGATCTAAAATTCAAATGAGCTGATGGTTTGAGCTCTAAAACTTATTTCGAATCTTTGCAGACATTAGTATTTTCATCTTATATGTATCATACATAATGTATGCATGCAACATATTTTTGTCCTAGAATGCACAAGCATGCATATCATATATTGATAGAAGAAGAGGCAAAGAAACCGGATACAAGCCTTTCGGCCATTACAACGCCAATCACAAGGATTAGCAGCCACATCCACGAAACACACCCACCATGCCTACTACCATACATGCTGGACCTAGACCAACCTCATGCCAATGGTGATGAGGCAACCCACAGAGCAACCAAGCCGCGCCACACCGACGCTGGAGATCTCTACAACAATACCAACACCCAAGGACAACACAGACCAACGTACCCCACTCGTTGCGCCAAGGGGAAGTCCACAAGTGGACGGCAGGGCCTGGGCGGACATGGAGAAGGCGTAGTCCAGAGAGCGCCGTCGATGGGTATATTGCGCCTCGGAGGCCCACGCCCAGAGTAGTAGCCGAAACCGATCCTAGCCACGCCACCAGGACTCCTCAAACAACTAGACGACACCTCCAAGGAAGAAACGGCACCATGATGGCGCCGCCGCCCGGTCCGTAGGTCGGACCAAGGGTTTCCCCTAAGCACAAGGGAGGGGGTCGGATGCAGGGCCAGAAACAACGCCTCCAAGGAGGGTATGGCGCCCATGGGCGTCCTTGTTGCTAGCTTCGCTTCGCAAAGCAGGGATTTCTCCCAGCCCAAGCTCACAACACCCAAAGTCCACCGGAGCTACACAATCAGGCCGACTACCACAGCAGGTGGCGTTGCATCACACAACACATCAGCCGACACCACCTCCACCACCGCACATAGGCTAGCCTGCCATACGCAGAGGCCATCCACGAGGAGCACCGGCACCGCCAGATCTGGGCGTGGGCCCCAAATCCGCAGCCGCCACGCAGCTAGCGCTGAGAAGAGAACCCACCGGTCCACTGTCTCCAGGGCCGCCGCCCCGGCGCAAGCCGGCCACGCCTTCTCGCAGCCACACCTTGATGCTACAGAGATACTCTAGGAGAGTGTAGTGGAGGAAAGGAAATGGTCGATACCCTAAAACTCTAATATATACCATATAGTTCTTTCTTTATATATAAAAGTGGAACAAAAGTATATTTTTATGGATAAAAAAGTTGATTGGATTGAAGAAAACCAAACCATCATCATCTAAGCGATTCAAGGTCAAACAACTTTTGTGATGTGGTGTGTCTACGGCTCTACGCGCGCATGCGTGGCGGGCGTGTAGCGTGTGGGAGTGTGCGCATGGCGAGTGTGCGGCGTGTGGGTGTGTGCGCATGTGCGAGACACTGACATTTGACTTTGTGTGTGATGTGTGCGTGCGTTGAGTGGACATCTGTGTGATAAATATTTGACGGCGGAGCCCCCGGGGCCGGCCTGATCGTTGACGTTCCAGCGTTGGCCCACGACAAAGGAATGAAATATTACTCTTATCGTTCTCTCATCAAAAGGAATATCCTTGTGTCCGCGGCCACGAGACGATGCCGTCGGCCGACGTGAAGCGGTCGTCATGACTCCCGGCCGGTCTGGCGCGACACAAGCCGTCAATCCGGTCCAGGGCAAGACCGGCGAACAAGCAGCGAAGCATCCTTCCTTCCTTGGCGCGGCCTGACTTGTTAAGTACTAGTATTTCTTTGGATTTTCGTGTCTTGCATGCTTTCTTTCTAATTTTTTTATTTCTTTTGATTTTCGTGTTTGTTGGTCGCCTCTCCAAGCGACTAATCCCGTCGCGCTGGTTTTTTTTTTCAGAAAAACTTTCAATCTATTCATCTTCAATTATGGCAGTACAACGAATACCAGAAATAAAAATTACATTCAGATCCGTTGACCACCTAGCGACGACTATAAGCAGTGAAGTGAGCCGAAGACTTTAAATTTAACTAACAAAATGTTAATGCATGTCTAAAGAATAATATAATTGAAAAGTGTGTTCAAATACATATCCAAGAATATAATTTTTGGTGATATGTATTAATATTTTGTTAGTTAAATTTTTAGTCAAATTTTCACACAAAATACAATGAAAATTTATAAACCAGGACGAAGGTAATAGATACCAACAAGTGGTTGGTTGGTTTCCAGCTGTACTTCACTAGTTGACACCAGCTCTTAGCCGAGACGTGGAGGTAATGTCTTCCTATTTGTTAATTATACAATTACGTTTGGGCAACTTCTCATTCGAGTTTAGTTCGATCGTTTCATTGCCACAAGAGCATCTGCTCGGGTTTGCAAGTAACCGAACCATCACAGTCAATGTGATTCGGGATTAAAACCAGCAGACTAGGATTTAGTGAGTTAGAGCATCTTCAGCCGTTCGGCCCCCCAGGGCGCTGAAAAAGAGCCGCCTGGGGGTAAACCGGCGCTAGATTGGCCCTTGGCGGTGACCTAGGTCCCAGCGCCGCCCCCAAGTCACGGCAAATTCAAATTTGGTCATTCCCGCTCACAAAAAAAAGCCCAATCCGGCGATCAGCGGCCCAGTTCGGCGATCGGATAAAAAGTTCGGCGTACAAAAAATAGAAAGGACGCCTTGAGCTGCCCGTCGTTGCACTGGAGGATACGCAAAACTTGTGTATCTTTTCATTGATAGAAGGAATAGAGTGAGTACATAGGGGTACAACACATGACACAAACGCAGGCAGGCGTGAACATGGTGCCCGAGACAAGGGATGCTCGGCCCGAACAGAAGATACATCACAACTAAACCTACCAAACCCGAACCACGAGCGACAATGCTGAACCAACAAGAATTCCAACATCACCCGAACCAACACTAGGGACACCGCGAGCAAGCTAGATAGCACCTTCAAGAAGGAGGACGACGTCGAGACACCGTCGCCATCCGGTCCGGGGTGACCGGACCAAGGGTTTCCCCTGAGCTCGAAGACGGGCAAAGCTAAAGGCCTTGGAAGCGCCTCCAAGAAGGAAACGACACCCACGGGCGCCGTCGCTGCCAGCACCGGTAAACCGAGCAGGGATCTCTCCGTGGCCTGAAGCTGAGCAATCCCATAGCCGCCGAGTCTGGAATCGAAGATGAGGAAGTCCACGTTGGTCGGAATCGCCATGTCGGAAAGGGATTGGTGGGGCTGCACTTGCCGTCGGAGGGTGGCACCGCCACCACACCCACGAGCGTTGGATCCAGCAAAAGGGGGAGGCTTTGAGGACTCTGGGCTGGGGCATGCGACGGAGTGAGCCACACGGAGGGCAAGGGACGACGGCATCCAGCAAGGCCGACAAGCTAGGACTGGAGAGACGCATATCCGAGCTGCCGTGGCCATAGTCGTCAAGACATCAGCGAGCCAGATAAGCTGGAAGGGACGCAGCTACCTCGTGACCGAGGCCGGAGCTGCCCGGTAAAGAAAACCGGCAGTGAAGGACACCGGAGAGATGCGGGCCTAAGCAGTCGGGGCCAGAACAGTACCGGCGAGTGCCCGCCGCGAGGAGCTCCATGTCTGCCACAACCACAGATGCGTCGCCACGAATCTGCAAGAACAGTCACCGTGGCTCGCGAAGGGGGAGGGCCGCTGGAGAACAATGCCAGGAGCGTCGGAACCGCCGCCGGCCGGCAAGCTCGTGCAGCAGCTGGTGGAGGGCGCACCGGGTGGGTCCCGGGGCGGAGGGGGAGGCGCACGGTGGGTGATGGCGCCCGCAGCGGCTGAGGATGGACGAGGGCTGGGCTGGCCGGAGCAGCCGGGCAGGCCGTCGGGGAGGACCAGATCCGGCGTCACGGGACCAGCAGAAGGCTGCCGCCGCAGGGGTGGTGGCCCGGAGGCGCCAGCAGCGGCCGAGGATGGAGGGGGGGGGGCTGGTCGGAGCCGCGCTGGCAGGCCGTCGACGAGGGTCGGATCAGGCGTCGCCGGAATGGCAGGAGGCTGCCGCCGCGGGGTTGGGAATGAGGCGCGGGGTGGGGGTGCCCGGGGCACGAGGAGGTGGATCTGCCCCGCCGCCGCCATCCTGGGGCCCGACGCGGCTTCGCCGGCCGGCCCTCCGGCGGCGGATAGGTCTACGAGCGGGCGGCGGCTAGGGTTCCCCCCGTGTCGCCAGAGGAGGGCGATGCGGGGGGAGGGTGGGTCTCGCCAACACCTACTATGATGTTGGTATTGTGGAATGTATCTATTGATCGTGGTGGAAAAGCATAGCCATTATAATTTTTCCCTAGTTCATCAGTAGTGCAGTATGTAGGTTGTCTGGTTTTTCCATTTGCATGGGTTGATGACTCTTTCCTCGTGAGAAACAATTTGCAAAAAAACTTATTTTTCTCAACTATACTTTTATCCCCTCTCAGATAGCAGCTGAGATTAGAGTAAACGCCAAGGGCTTGAACGAGGGCTGCAAATGGGTGGAAATGTTCGAGGATGTACCTTCTACAGCACCACCGAGCTCAGCTCCTCCCGCCTCGTCGAACAAGACTGGCAGCAACACCCTGCCGCCGACCAGAGACCAGGGAGCACATAGGCTGTTGTTGCTAGTTGTACAGTGCTGCTGCCGTTGTTGTGTTAGCTAAGCCAGCGTTTATACATACAGCTTGTTCAGAGTGGACCATTGTTGTGTAGTGGTAAATTTGCTGATAGATATAGCTAAAGGGAAAACACATGGCTGCTTTGTGATACCGTTTGGTTCTAAACTGATGGTGATGGATCTATTTGGGGTTCATGCAGCTGGAGAAATCAAAATGCTCTGGACCAGCTTAGATTGATGTCAATTGTTGTCCAAATTGTGGTAAAATTTTCTACTTTCTCTTTGGCCAACAGTAAAAGGTTTTTAAGCGGGCTTAACCCCTTTCCGTTAAATGAATTGCGGAAATACAGCGCCGATCCGACAGATGTTTAGAGGACGGGAAGGTGAAGGTTCCTAGCGATATCTCTTTTTTTTCGGAAAAAAACTTTCAGTTTATTCATCTTCAATTATGGTAGTACAACGAGCAGTATAAATAATAAAAATTATATCCAGATCCGTAGACCATCTAGCGACGACTACAAGCACTGAAGCGAGCCGGAGGCGCGCCGTTGTCATCGCCCCTCCCTCGCCGGAGCCGGACAAACCTTGTTGTAGTAGGCAGTCGGGAAGTCGTCGTGCTAAGGCCTCGTAGAACCAACGCACCAGAACAGCAACCGCCGCGGATGAAGAGTGTAGATCAAAATGATCCAACCAGCAGATCCACCAGAGACACGACCCCACACGCCCACCGATGATGCAAGAGGATCACCGGAACGGGGGCTAGGCAGGGTGACCTTTATTCCATCTTCAGGGAGCCGCCACCGTCTCGCCTTCCTGAGCAGGACACAAACCCTAACAAAGCTCAAAAAAAAATCTAAAAACGGAGCCCTCCCACTGGCAAGGGCCGAAATCCACTCCGCCTCCATGGCCATAGGGCCGCCGCCGACGGGATGGACCGGAGCCGGCGCCGGTGGGAGGCAGAAAGCTAGGGTTCTTGAGAGGCAGAAATCTATATGTATCTATATCTATACCTATACCTATTACCTATATTATATTATTATTATTATTATTATTATACTAATACTAATCTATATCTATACCTCTATACCTCTATACCCCTACTTAATTTTCATTTTAATTTTAATAATAACAATATAATAATAATAATCAATTTAATTTTTATTTAATAATAATAATAAGTAAGGTGTGTTTCGCCAATTTTTTCATCCGTTCACCGCAGATTCCCTTTCCTATCCGAGGTGGTATTAAATTCTAATGCATTTGTCTGCTATAAAAAGAATTTTTGTACGTGGGCCGCATAATGTGGCCCAGTGAAGCCAACCCACTTGATTTTCTGCCCACGCAGATGGAACAATTCTATTTTCCACACAGAGCAACAAATAGTCAGAATTTCGCTCTGGACAATAATAATGGACTGACCCATTTTCTCTGTTTCTCAGATTTGCTTCTTTTTTTATTCTCCTTTTTCCCTTCTAAGTTTCTTTTTCTTATAGAATTTATTTCGTAAATAAAAAATTCTCAAAAATATTCAGAATTAATTTTTTTAGAAAATGTTCAGAATTCCAAAATTTTGTTGCTATTTAAAAAATATTGAAAGTTGCAAAAAGTTTCCAACTTGTTCCAAAATATTTGTTCGTGTATAAAAGATACACATTTCTAAAAATCTTATGATTTTCAACACATGTTCCCGTTTTGAAAAAATATTCATAAATTAAAATAATGTTCATCTTTTTATTAAAAAATTGGTGTTTTCCATAAAATGTTTGTGAATTTTAAAATATTTTCCCTTTCATATTTTGTTTGTGTTTTTCCAAAAGTGTACATAATTTTCCAAAAACTGTTCGGGATTTAAAATATTGTTCATGTTTGCTGCAATATTCATAAATTTCATATCTTAAAATCCCTCTTTTGAAAGGATTTAGACTGAATAACTCATGGGCCTTCTCTGGCATACGATGACATAAAAAAGCTCTTAAATATCCTCAATCATTGAATGGAAAATAGCGGATTGATTCCTTCACAGGTGGTGAAACCGAGAAGTTAAATGTTCCTTTTTCGTGTGCACACAGGGTTTTACTTGTACATTTAATTATCACTGACTTTAAATGCATACTATTTTATCTCCCGTTGCAACATACGGACATATGTGCTAGTACTAATAAAGCAACATGCATTTCGCCAATTTTTTCATCCGTTCATCGTCAAAAAGAATTTTTTTTCTATCCGAGGTGATACTAAATTTTTATACATTCGCCCCCTAGAAAAAAGGCTTTTTCAGAATTTCGTACGTGGGTCGCGTGCTGTGGCCCACTGAAGCCATCCCAATTATTCTTCTCCCACGCAGCTGGGGAAACGCTATTTTCCGCACAGGGCGAATAATAATCGGAGCTTTGCACATTACAACCAATAATGGGCTGGCGCATTTTTCTTTGTTTCTGTGTTTTACTTCTATTTTTATTTTCATTCCCCTATCTCTTTTTTCCCTTACAAATTTATTTTTCCTACAGAATTTATTTGATAAATTCAAAATTCTCAAAAAATATTCAGAAAAAATAATAATTTGGAAAATGTTTAGAATTCCAAATTTTTGTTGCTACTTTGAAAAAAATTCGGAACTTCAAAAAAGTATGTCATTTTTTAAAATATTGTTTTTAAAATTGTTCGAGAATTCTAAAAAGAAAGTGGCATTTAAAAATGCTCCATATTCAAATACTATTCTTGGTTTAGTGAAATTTTCACAATTTAAAATAATATTCGCATATAAAAGATAAACATTTTCAGAAAATTTTATGAATTTTAAACACATGTTCCCATTTAAAAAAATGTTGAATAGTTCAAATAATGTCCACATTTTTATTAAAAAGTTGGTTCTTTCAAAAAATGTGTGTGAATTTTGAAAGATTTTCCTTTCTCAAATTTTGTTCGTGTATTTCGGAAAGTGTACATAATTTTCAAAAACCTGTTCAGGATGTTAAAAATGGATCATATTTCCTACAATATTCGTAAACTTCATATCTTAAAATCTCCTTAATTGAAAGGAAATGTAGATGGAATAAGTCATGGGCCTTCTCTGGCGTACGATGACATAACAAAACTCTTAAATGCCCTTGATCAATGAATGGAAATATAGCAGATTGATTACTTCACACCGGCAAAACCGAGAAGTTAAATGTTCCTTTTTCACGTGCACATAGGGTTTTACTTGCACATATGATTCTCACTAACTTTAAATGCATATTATTTCATCCCACGTTGCAACGCACGGGCATATGTGCTTGTTTTAGTAAATTCTAATGGACACTTGGCTTGTATCTCCTCGTTACTACTTATTACATTAGAATCCTTAGCCATGTTTGGTTCCTAAAACCAATTTGACCCTCATTGCAATTTTGGATGTGAAGTATAACCGAAGTTTTAAATAGCGCGCTAAGCCTCTTAGCGGCGCACCTCTTCTAAATGCTATAGCGAGCTATTTAAAATGTTTGCTCATGTGTTTGGACTAAAAACCCTTAGTGTAGGACCTCTTTTAAACGCTATAGCGGCCTATTTAAAACCATGAATATAACAGCTTCTTATGTTGCACCCATTTCTCTTTTTATTTTGCACCCCCCCCCCCCCCACACACACACACGAGAATAGCTCTAGTTTCAATACTATTGCAATTACACATTATTTAGTCTGTTCCAGTACTGTTCACGGTGTGATTGTTTCTAGGCCTGTTTGGTATGTATTGATAGCTTTCATTTAAGCTATGTTCTTGCTATCAGAAATTTATTCCATTCAATACAATGAAAGCAGGCCATCACCTGATTAGCAAGTCATATGTTTATTATCGTATCACACTGGAATTGGCCACATTACACCAATTTAATTAACCGTACTCCATAGCGAATTTGGGATGCTCACACCACATACTACATCACCAGAGAACGGAATTAAAAGAAAAGGGGAAATATATTTATTGTTCAACGAGAGGCCGGAAAGGGAAGAAGGTTAGATTTGGGTGCCGTCAAGAAGTGGCAGTGAAGAGGGTTAAATAATGAGAAAATCGCTTCTATACCATCGACAACATCTACACTGGCTCATTTGCCATCCAACAAGGCTCTTGTTCTTACCTCCCAACGCAAACAAATTATATTGCTTATTTGTCATGGCCGTTAGTCCTCCATTACCGAGTCTCCGTTTTCCTGTCAGTATTCTCACAAAATCCAATTTTACCCTCACTTTAGATAAAAATAAACAAAAACAAAATTTAACTCACGCACGGACCAGACCCTCCCTATCTCCAAGACTCCACGCATGCACCCGACCTTCCCCAATCTCCACGCACGCACGCGCAACGATGGCCCAGCGATCCGCAATGGAGGAACCATCGTCGGCGCCACCACAGCCCCTATCGCCGCTGCCATGCCGCTGTGCCTCAAAGCTTCATGCCCACCGCATCTTCGACGCTCTCCAGGCGACGCCTCATGGGTAAATACATATGTTAGATAGTCACTCTATTTTTGCTGGAATGCTGAAAATAGAGGGGAAATGCTGTCAATTTTTTTTCTGGACATGTTTTATAGTTGTTGATTATTTGCCATTGAGAGCAATACAGTCATTTTGGTCACTTACCATACCGAGATAACACTAGACTAACTGCTAGTGATATATAAGCACTAGAGTTTGTTTGTGTTTGGTATATAAGCACATGAGCCTTTCTTGGATAGTAAATAAGCCATTGCAGAGGTTGTCAATGGTATAGAAGCCATTCTCTCTTGATAAATAGTTATTGTCAAAAGAAAAAACAAGCTAACCATGCGTTTGGTTATCAGCAACATATGCACACAAATATACTTCAAGAGGTGAGTTATTTTACTACGAGATCAATGATGGCACCGATGATACGATGGATGTACTTCGATTCGTCAAGAAGTTCACTAAAAGGATTGCTACTCTTAACAAGGTAATGCAACTCCTGTAATAATCCGCAACACGATAATGGCTTTTCGACCAATAATATATGGGACATGAGGCATATCATGTATAAACATGATTTTCTCCCAGAAATAGCAAGATGCTTCAAAATGAAAAGTTACAGCAAATGAAAATGAGGTGATACATTGTTAAAAGTACTACAATCTATCGAGTGCAGCATTAAATATCACAAATCAAAATTTTTTACAGCAAAGGAAAATGAAGCGATAAATAGGTGTAAGCATTACACGTCTATTGAGTGCAACACTAAACATCACAAATGAAACGTAACTATAGAAGGTTCGCCCTAAGCAACAATACCACCACAATAAACACCTCCTTAAATTCCGAGTGCTAATATCATGATGAACATCTCCACAGTCCTATCTGAGTTGGTGTTGCAAGCGGAAATCTTCGAAGAAGATCGAGCTTATAGCTAACCAGCAAGTTGTAGTTGCACCTGATGATTTATGGACTATTTGAATAGAACATGCTGGGGTACACCCAAAGGGATCAGATCATGTGGCAAGTTTTAGTTGCATCATGTGGCACCAGATCATGTAATGCTGATGGACATGATCAACAGATGGATTTGGCTCATTTCCTAGCCCATACACAGACCAACGTGGAGAGAAACAGGCAACATACAAACATTTGCTCGACTGCTCCTCCCTCCTCAATGTTTTGGGTTCATACAAGAAAATGACGCACCCCTCATATCACTCCCTGTGAAGATGGCCCAGTTGTCCAACTTTCCCATCTCCACCCATTTTGTAGGCTTGGTTGACATGTCGTGGCGATGGAGTGTGCGGATCATTGACACAATGTCATTATGCTAAATACTCGTGCAAAAATGGACAACCATGAGAATCATGTCACCGCATACCACTAGCCATGATGTTTTAGATGGGTCTAGGCAGTTGTCGGTCTAATCAGGGGGGCAGTCAGTTGTTATCTCTTCCATGCCGAGTTGGCCATACATCTCCAGTGTGTACATGTGTCGACGAAGATCCATGTCAATGAAGTGGCCATTGAAATCCACAATCTAGATTATATGCACACCAGAAAACTGGAGTTTGAACCAAGTATCACTCCCAACTAGCCAACTAAATAGGGAGAGACCGGTGCTAGCAAGCAAATGTGATTTGGTGATTCAAGGGGAGTTGTTAGAATGGCACTGTAGTAAGACTTAGTAATTAATTGTTGGAGATCCATCATTTAGTGTTCGAATGGAATCATGGGTCAGTTGAGCTTCCAGTAGTTATCGCAGAATGTGAGACGTGGAGGTGAAACCTTGGTACCGCTAAAAGGATCAACAACAACACAATATCCAGTATTGTAGAAGATGAGTCGACCATAGGAAGGGCCAACACAATGCATTGTTTGCATAGCTTCTTCATCTATATGGCAGTGAAGGGTGGTATTTTGGTTGGCTAGATCAATAACCTTACATGTTCGTAAGTTGCGATGATATTTGTTACATGGAGGATGAGGAACACGGACACGGATGTTGGGTTCAATGAGGAGAGGTGGAAATAAGGTGCGTAAGGTAGATTTGGATGGTTATGAGGCGAATGCAACATGAAAAGAGTGCCAGGTTGCAAAAAGGCGACAAGGTCACGGAGTGATCCTAAATGAGAGAAAATAGATCACAACAGATCATTTGGGAGATCTTCCCAGTTGTGGAGTCTAGACACTGAGACACAAGATTTGCTATGCCTTTGCATCACGGTGAATTCTCTACAAAACATAGTAAATTCAAGATAAGCAAATCAAAACAATGTGTCGATGAAGAAACAAGAAGAAAACAAACAAAATAGCATGCTATAACAATGTATAAGCATAGGTTGATCTGAGATCTATTATATGTCTACGTATTAGAAAACTTCTTATTTCCTTTTATGTTGGGTGTTTCATTTCATTTGCAAATCTATTTTTTATAAATCTTACCCAGATAAAAATATACTATGTGATGTTATCCTAGCCATACTATGTTTATCTAGCGAATGTTTGTGGCTCACAAAACACACCACATCTATTTATTCCAGAGTTTTGAACCTTAAATTTTAGACTAAATGGCGAAAATGATTTAAAAATGTGTACACGACATTGCTCTTAGGATATGAATGCATTGAAATTTTAACACTGAGCCTATATAACAAATTATCAATACCTATCACCCAAAGACATCATTTTCATTTACTAAATATGTTTTCCAACATACATATACAAACCAGTAAGTAGATTACTTACTAGGCTTGCATCTATAAATAGTTAAACACGTACAAATCATCGATACATCCTTCATAAAAGTATTATACATAGAAATCACTCGTTCTCATTCAACTATTGCATTACATCACTTGTTTCTGTTACATACCCTAAAGTGCATCCGTACTTACAAATCATAACAAGGAAATTTCTGTCACCAAAGTAAAAATCATCCATAGATACATGCCGACTTGTGATCACAAACCATCACAACAACCCAAATATCAACTATATTGCCATAAATCCATGGATTAAGATCTAGAGGAGATGAACTAGATTTTCACACAAATGACCAAAATCGGACAAATAAGGAGAAAGTACTAAGAGATTTTGAGATGGGTGTGGGAGATTTACCTCCAGGAGTCAAAATCACACCAAAAACGCCTTCTTAGGGTTGAATTTGAGAGAGATTAGGTAATGGGGATGGGGTGTGGGGGTGGGGAGGAACCCTAGTTCTTCTCTTTGTCTCTTGAGCCCAAGTTACCAGTTCGTTGATAGGAAACTACCAAAGTTAGAGAGATTCCGAGAAATCTTTAGAGGACCTACTGCAAATAAAACCTAGCATCTATGCGTCAAGATCATCACAATCACTGGCACAAGGAGAGCATGCTAGGGGCAACCCACATAGGTTGCACCCTACTGTTACGACCCGTGAATATGAAGATGTTTGGATTGAATGTCGAGGTGGAGCCATCTCC
Source organism: Aegilops umbellulata (assembly GCA_032464435.1). Lineage (NCBI taxonomy): Eukaryota > Viridiplantae > Streptophyta > Magnoliopsida > Poales > Poaceae > Aegilops > Aegilops umbellulata. The sequence goes on along the minus strand of CP136060.1, from coordinate 583,258,010 downwards.
TTGCACTGGCTTGCCCAACTCTAATGCAACCCAACGTTTAGAGTCATGATTATAGCAATATATGTAGTTGCTCCTCCCTCCCCATATCTCCGGGTTCATGCAATACAATCCCTGACTTATCTTATCGGTGCTAATGAATATTGCCCAATTCTCTAGCTTCTCCACCTTCAGCCATGATGCAGGTTCAGTCGATATGTCAAGGCGGAAGACTTCGAAGGTTACCCCTGTTACTATAATAGGTCCCCGCAAGGCCACCAAGAGAAGCATATCGCCGCAAGTCACCAACCATCCATTAGAACGATGCCATTTTTTAATCATGCTCGACTCCATAACTGGTATTTCTTGTATGTGAATCCGGGGTGTCAACTGCGCTTTGAAGAGTTTGAGATCATTATCGATGCCAAAGACATGCCCTTTGAAAACCACAATTTTCTTTATTGGTCCATCAACAGGAGAACGTCCCACCCAATATTGACTACCAACACGCCAAAACAAATTGCGTGATCCGATATCGACAATGAGATGTGAGTTAGGTGATGCTAGAGGAGCAGCGAGGGCAGCATAGAAGAGCTCGGTGTCCTTATTAACAACCGGTAGTTGTGGGGACGAGACACTAACACCTGTGAACACATCAACAATGAGGCATGATTTATCTCTTGAAAAAATGCAATGATCATAGGTAGCACCATTGAAGCAAAACACTTCTAGAGGACTTGGTGGGGTATTGTTATCAACAAAAATACTATCTAAGGGAATCTGACAGCACTGGTAGGTGTCTTGGTTTGCTATATTAGTGGCATGGCATGGTACACAGGTTGCTAATCATGGGAGGACGACAAGGAAAGCACATAGGGACATCAGGCCGGAAAAGGAGAGGTGGGAGCAGTGGTATGAAGGTGGAGAAGGCGGCACGCCAAGAGCGACAGGTAGCAGAAAAGGCAACAAGATCAGAGAACGAGACCAGGCCCAACCGAGCAATGATGGCACCCAAAAGACCCTCCGGGAGGTCCGCCCAACCTTGAAATACGTGCATGGTGGGGTGGCGGTGACACAAATGTAGTAGATGCCCTTTCCTTGCAAGTAATAGCATTTTCCCTGCAACAGATTACAGATCACGTATTAAAGACATGTATGAGAAGAATGAACTGGATAACAGACAAATAACAGAGTGATCAGTACAAAATTCATAATAGGCTAGCTGTAATAAGCACGGAGTCGTTTTCAATTAGAACATACAAAATCCTAGTGACACGATAAAACGCGGCAAGAAATCGACAACATTGGATTTGCATCTAATATCCTATTGTAACCTGGATAATAATAACAATCAAATCCAATAGTGCTTGTCTTGTGAAATTGCCTCCTCCAGCCTTACCTTAAACATAGTGGAAACACAAATTAGGGAATGCAGTGAGTTTTTCAGGAAACAATGTAAGATGGCTTCACGCAGAAGAGATCCAAGCAGATGACGTTGTCTCTGTCGCTGGGTCTCTTATGCAGCTATTTAGCTGGACAGCATGCGTAATGTGATGGTCTCTGGGTCGTTGCATCTCCAAGAAAAAAGTAATCTAGATCTATTTCCATTCGTATCAATTAAAAAGTAATGCTTGATGTTGTGCCGCCGCCCAGTGTTTCTATTCCTAATCCGCCTAAGGCCTTGTTTGGTACTAGTGTATTTTAGGGAATTGGTGGGGATTATCCCGATCAAACCCCTAAATCCCCACATATCCCAAAACACCGTTTGGTTCTAGTGTATTTAACATGTTTTATCCCCACATTTCCCCACGTATCCCCAAGCTTTAGTGCATTTTTCTCAATACCCAATACACTACCCCTACCTAGTGAATTGGGGATAAATGGGGATTTAAAGGGATTGGGTGAATGTTGGGGTTTCACCCAATCCCTGTGGGGATTATCCCCAGCAATCCTCTCAAAACCCCTAGTACCAAACAAGGCCTAATGGTTCTTGGTGTGGTGAGATGAGAGAAGCCATGGAAATACATGGAGGGACGGGGAAGAGAAAAAGGCAGGATTCCGGCATGCTAGGAGGATATATACCTAACGGACGGCGAGTGGAACTGGAAACAGAGTGGACGGCGATGATGCGGTGAAGAAGGCGATGGCGACGATTTGCGGTGGAGACGGCGGCGGCGTCCTCCGGCCCCTCCGTCGATTTCGTCTTCGATGTGTGCCACGACAGCCGGGAATAGTCATCAAGATGAGCTGCCAAATCTGGTTACAGAGGCAACGCGGTGCTACCTCGATCGCCCACGCTCTACCATCGCTTGTTTTTGTTTTATCTCTTCTGTTGCTGCTGGCTCAATGAGAAAAAGCCCCTACCAGTATTTCTTCATAATTTTGAGAAAAAGGCCAAATAAAAATCTCTGTCAATTTTAAAACGTCGTTACCTTAAAAATACTCACAAATTAAAATCATGCTATTAAATTTGAAAACATGTTCAAGAATTTACAAAAACATTTATAAAAATGCATGAATTTTAAAACTGCCCTCAGATTTAAAAATTATTCATTTATTATGAAACAGTTTACAAATTCAAAAATAAATTCACAATTTTTATTAAAAAGGTCATGTTTTAAAGATATTCACGAATTTGGGAAAATGTTCATGAAATTAAAATGGAATTAATAATAAAAAGGGGACGATAAAAAGATTTGTGCCCAATGTGCTAATAGGCCGGGAAATAGGATTTCTCCCTAGATCTCTCTCGACTTCTCTCGGTTACTAATTCCAATCATTAAAATGAGAACTGTTTGTACCAGTGTAGAGCAAAATTGGATATAGATGATCTGCTACTTGATTGACGTAAACAAGCCTTCTCAAAGATAAACAAAATTTGCTCTCATTCGCTAAAAAAAGCATTTGCTCGGACCTGATCGGCCATGCATGCCCATTTCCATCCACATGAAACGGAAAACATAACAGAGTCTTATGGAGATAGAAAGGAAATGGGCAAAAACGAGTTCAAAAATCAACTGGTAACCCGCCAAAACACACTTGGCCTCGGGCATAAACAATGGGCGTCAAAACCTGTGAAGCAGCAGCTTATCACAGAAAACGACTCAATACATGCGCATCATGGAATGTAGCACAGGATGCAAATCATTGTGATGGATGGAGAAACAGGAGGCAAGAAATCGAGTTCAAAACCATCATGATGCGGAATTTAAACATCTCTCAAGACCAACATAATTCGTTCCTACACAAGTTATGTGATTCGATGATCAACAACTACCAAGGTTGGAGGGATTATTAATTATGCATAGGTCGGAGGGTTCTGTTTTTCATACAACAAAAATTTATTTTCTATTCTCGTTGAAACAGCAAAATCACATGAACTCGGACAGTCTCTACTGGCTGTCATGGCTCAGCGGTAAAACCAATATTTCAGCAAACCCGAAGTGTAGAAGGAAACCCACAAGAAAGAAGAAGTCAAATCTGCTGCAACATCAAAAGAAAAATATTTCTAGTGCTCTACTGAGGCACTATAACCAACATTGCACAGCTCACTGAAATAACACTTCAGCTTTAGTGCTCGGTTAAGGCACGCAGAGCACAAGCAGCTAACAAGTTGGCTCACATATGAACAAACATCATTCGAACCAGCTGGTGATTCACATTTTCATAGTATAAAAAGGAAATACAAAATCTTTCTGTGCTAAATAGGAAATGGGAAAACGAGTTTGAACAGTAACTGAAAATGTGCTGAGAATGAGATACACTTGGCCTCTGGCATAACCAATGAATGCAAAAACCATGAGGCAAGAAAATAGAGTTCAGTCCCATCATAATGCTGAAATTAAAGATCTCTCAAGACCAACATAACTTTTACCTAATAAAGTTATGATATTATGACAACTACCAAAGGATGGACAAATTCTTGCAAGTCTTTTCAATGACAGAATCTTATTTGAATAAAATATAGCAGTAATGTTACACGATAATCACCATCACCGACGCAGAGAGACTGGGGATAACCCACATAGGTCGTGCCCTTGTGCCGCAGTCCATCGTAACCCACACATTTGACTCGAGTTCGGAGCCATCTCTCCGCCATTGCTTGCCCAACTCAAGTGCAATCCAATGTTTAGACTTCCAGTCATAGCAGTATATGCAGTTGCTCCTCCCTCCCCATTTCTCTGGATTAATGCAAGACAATGCCTGACTTCTCTGATCTCTGCTGATGAATATCGCCCAATTCTCCAACTTCTCCATCTTTGGCCATAATGCAGGCTCAGTCGGTAGGTCAAGGCGGAAGACTTCGAAGGTTCTCCCCATTATTCCATTAATTCTTCGAAAGCCAACTAAGAGAAGCATATCGCCACATGCCACCAACCATGCATTAGAAAAATGCCGTTTATTGATCATGCGTGACTTTATAACTAGGAGTTCTTGTATTCTTATCTGGGGTGTCAAGTCCACTTTGAAGAGCCTGCGATCAGAGTCCATGCCAAACACTTTCCCTTGGAAGATCACGATTTGCTTGATTGGTCCATGATAAAGAGAATGTCCCACCCAAGATTGGCTTCCAACACGCCAAAACAGATTTTGTGATCCGGCTTCGATAATGAGATGTGAGTTAGGTGATGAGAGTGGAGCGGTGAGCGCACCGTAGATGAGCCCAGTGCTTTCCAAGACTGATAGTTGTGGAGATCAGACACTAAAGCGTGTGAACCCATCAAAAACGACACATGATTTATTGCTGGAAAAAATAAGATGGCCACAGGAAGCCCCACTGAAGCTGA